>JAPDVU010000007.1:57194514-58476597 GCA_026230045.1 Corynorhinus townsendii | reverse complement strand
TAGATGAAGTGCATATGTACTAATGATTTTGCATAAATCAGGTCATGTTAGTCCTCATCATCTATAGCTACTTTTCCCCTTGATATTGGCCATCTTTCTGAGTCAGTGGCTACAGAGTATTATTATACTTAAAATGTTGTGTAATGTGTTGTAGAATGCATTAATCTCAATTGTATAGTATAGCTTGATTCATACACACACACACACACATATATGAATGCCATGTGTGTGTATAAAGCACCTGTAACCACTACTCAAATCACGATATAAGCTATTTCCAGCTCCCCCAGAGGCTCTGTCATGTCTTTTCCAAGTTAACTTCCTACCCTTCACCCGTAGAGGTAACCATTCTTCTGACTTCTAAAACCATAGCTTAATCTTGCCTGTTTTGGTCCTTCCAATAAATGGGACCATACAGGATGTCTCTTTTGTGTCTGGCCTCTTTTGTTCATCACTTTGTCTACGAGGTTCATCCGTGTCGTTCGTTGGGTGGGTTGGTAGTTGATTCTATCATGTCGCCGCATAGTCTTCCACTGAGTGAGTACTTCCTACTTTACCCACTTCCAAACAGCCCCTCCCGCAGAGAGTTCCAGGTGCTCCACAGTCTCGCTGGCGCGCTGATAGCTGTGGGGGCTCCACTCTGCAGTCATTTCTAATCACTGTGGGGGCCTGGCTATGCAGTCAGACCACCTCGAGCCAGCTTCCAAATGATGGACGTTTAGGCTGTTGCCAACATTTACATGACTTAAAAAAGTAAAAAAAACAAAGATGAAGCAATGGAATAAAAATTAAAAAATAAAATAATAGAAGCAACCTAGATGTCCTTCAATAGATGAATGAATAAATAGAGGTACATCCATTTAATGGAATATTTATTATTCAGCAATTAAAAAGAAATGAGCTATCAAGCCACAAAAAGACATGGAGGAGCCTTAAATACAATTACTAAGTGAAAGAAGCCTGTCTGAAAAGATTACATACTGTCTGACTCCAACTATACGATATTCTGGAAGATGTGAAACGACGAGAGACAGGAAGAAGATCAGTAAGGTTGCCAGGGAAGGGAAGGAGGAAGAGATGAATAGCTGGAGCACAGAGGATTTTAGGGCAGTGACACTCTTCTGTATGAGACTGAAATCCATGACATTCTACATTTGTCAAAACACATAGAACTTTACGAAGAGTGAGCCCTGAGAGTGAACTGTGGACTTTAGATAATAATAATGTACCAGTATTGGCTCATCAATTGTAGCAAAATAGACCACACTCATGCAAGATGTTCCTAATAGGGGAAACTATAAGGGGGACATAGCAGGAATATATGGGAACTCTTGTACTTTCTGCTCAATTTTTCTGTGAATTTCAAATTGCTCTAAAAAATAAAGCTTATTGCCCTAGCCAGTTTGGATAGAGCGTTGGCCTGTGGACTCAAGGGTCCTGCGTTCGGTTCCAGTCAAGGGCACATGCCTGGGTTGCGGGCTTGATCCCCAGTAGAGAGCATGCAGGAGGCAGCCAATCAGTGGTTCTCTCTCATCATTGATGTTTCTCTCACTCACTCTCCCTTCCTCTCTGAAATCAATAAAAATATATTTTAAAAATTAAAAATAAAGCTTATTCACTTAAAAATAAATAATAAAAGTAAAATGTAAAAATATTAAGAAGGAAAAAGATGAAAACACCAGTCACGAGAGGTGCCCACAGTTGTGCTGGAAACCTGTCCCATTGCTGGTTCTCCCGGGGGTGGTTTTCTTCGTGTGGGAGACACAATGAACACTTCTGTGTCTTCATTCCATTTCCTCTGTCTCTGCTCATTCTTGTGGTGCAAGCTCATCCCCAAATTACTTAAAACTCTTCCTGAACATCATGTTTAGTGGCTCCCTAAAGTGGAAGGAGATTTAAATTCTGATGATAGAATTGGAGCCATTGTGTTTGGAGGAAAAAATGGAGCTTGATAAAGTGTTGTTATTGTGGTGTCTTAGAATATGAGTGTTACGTTTTAGGAGAAATGATTTAGCATTACAGCATCTTACTTGATACCAATTGCATCTTAGACTCAGTACCGTTATTTTCAAATGACAGAATTAGGTGTATTTACATTCTGGAATAAATGATTATGGATCTTTGAACAGATGAGACTTAACATTTCAAGACTCAAAAGAATTTTCGAACCTCTAAGTTGAAAAAACAGTCAAGGTATTTGCCCTGCCTGGTGTTGCTCACTGGTTGGATTCCATTCCTGGTCCAGGGCAGATACCTGGGTTGCAGGTTCACTCCCCGCCCATGATTGGGGCCTGTGTGGGATGCAACCTCCCTCCCTCCCTTCCACTCTCTCTGAAAAGCAATGGAAAACATATCCTCAGGTGAAGATTAACAATAACAACAACAGAAAACCAGTCAAGGTATTTGATTTTAATCTCTCTTTTTTTTCTAGTGTAACTTGTCCTCCCCCCCCCGCCCCGCTTTTTATTTTTAAAAAAAAAGCTTTTATTGAGATATAATTGCCATACAATAAATCACAAATATTTAAAGTGTTCAAATTGATAGGCTTTGACAAATGCACCTGCGAAACCATCACCGTAATCAAGATAATGAGTATATCCATCACAACCAAAGGTTTTTTCCATGACCCTTGGAAATCCTCCCTCTTGCTCCTCTTCCCCTACTCTTACCCCTCCCCTCCCCAGGCCAGCATTCCTTGTGTTCCAAGAATTCTATATATGGAATCTTACATACTCTTTTTTTTAAATATCTCTTTATTGATTTCAGAGAGGAAGGGAGAGGGAGAGAGAGATAGAAACATCAATGATGAGAGAGAATCATTGATTGACTGCTTCCTGCACGCCCCCACTGAGGATTGAGCCCACAACCTGGGCATGTGCCCTTGGCCAGAATCGAACCTGGGACCCTTCAGTCCTCAGGCTGATGTTCTATCCACTGAGCCAAACCGGCTAGAGCTCTTACATACTCTTTTTGTTTGGCTGCTTTCACTCAGCATAATTATTTGGCGATTCATCCATGTTGTAACATGTATCAGTAGTTCACACTTTTTTATTGCTGAGTAGTGTACCATTGTACGGATTTGCCACAGTTTATTTATTCATTTACTTATTGATGGATTTTTGGGTTTGTTTCCAGTTTGGGCTATTACAAATAAAGCTTCTATGAATGTGTGTGTACAAGTCTTTTAATGAACATATGCTTCCATTTCTCATGGGGAAATTCCTAGGAGAAAGACTGGACAATATAGTAGGTATATGCTTAACTTTCTATGAAACTGCCAAGGTATTTTCCAAAGTGGGTGTGCCCTGTTAAATTCCCACTAGCTGGGAATGAACATTCCAGTTCCTCCACATTCTCTCCAACACCTGGCATAGTCAATCTTTCTAAGTTTAAGCATTCTAATAGATGTGAGATCTCACTGTGGTGTTCATTTGCAGTTCCTTAATGACCAATTGTGTTGAGCATCTTTTCATGCGCTTATTTACCACTTATGTATCTTCTTTGGTGAGGTGTCTCTTCAAATATTTTGCCTATTTTTAAATTGGATTGTTTTCTTATCATTAAGTTTGGAGAACTCTGTTTGTATTCTGGATACAAGTCCCATAAAGGATCTATGTTTTGCAAAGATTCTCCGCTCCCCCTCCCCACCCCCTCTCCCCCATCTGTGGCTTGTCTTTTCATTTCTTTAGGAGTGTCTTTCAGAGCACAATCATTTTTAATTTTGATAAAGTGCAATTTATAAATTTGTTCTTTTATGGATTGTATTTGGTGTTGTCATATCTAAGACATCTTTACCTAACCCAAAATCATAAAGGCTTAGTCTATGTTTTCCTCTTAAAGACAAATTTTAGAACTATGATCCATTTTGAGTTCATTTTTATAAATAGTGTAAGGCATGGATTAGATTTCACTTTTTGCTTATAATTATTCATTTATTCCAGCACCTTTTGTTGGAAAAAACCTGGCTTTACTGCATTGTCTGTGTTCCTTCATCAAAAATCAATTGTTCATATGTGTGTGGGTCTATTTCTGGACTCTCTCTTCTGTTCCATCCATCAATTTGTCTATCTTTATACCAGTATCAAATCACACTGTTTTGCTCCAACTTTGCTCTTCTTTTTCAAAGTTGTTTTGACTATTATAAGTCCTTTGCATTTCCACATGAATTTTAGAATTCACTTATCAATTTCTACAAAACTGCCTGTTGAGATTTTGATTGAGATTGATTTCAATCTCTAGGTCAATTTTGGGAGAAAGAACAGTTTACCAATATTGAGTCTTCTAACCCATGAGGAAGGTATCTCAATTTATTTAGGTGGGTTTTTTGTTTGCTTTCTGTTGGGCTTTTTTTAAATCCTCACCTGAGGATATTTTTCCATTGATTTCAGAGAGAGTGGAAGAGAAAGGGACAGAGCAAAACATCGATGTGAGAGAAACACATCGATTGGTTGCCTCCTGCATGCACCCTGTCCAGGGCCCTGGCCAGGGAGAAGCCTGCAACCGAGGTACGTACCCTTGACCGGAATTGAGCCCAGGACCCTTTGGTCCACAAGCTGATGCTCTATCCACTGAGCCAAACTGGCTACGGCTTAGGTGTTTTTTAAAACATACCAGCAGTAGTAATTTAGTTTCCCATATTTGGGTCTTTCACATCTTTTGTCATATTTATTCCTAAGTATTTCATATTTTTGATGCTATTATAAAAAGTATTTTTAAGTTTTAATTTTTTGATTATTTTATCTAGTATATAGAAATAAAATTGCTCTGGCAGGGTAGCTCAGTCAGAGCATTGTCCTGATACAATAAGGTTGTGTGTGGGTTCAATCCCTGGTCAGGGCACATACAAGAATCAACCAATGAATGCATAAATAAGTGGAACAACAAATCAATGTTTCTCTCTCCCTCCCCATTCCTCTCTCTCTAAAATCAATCAATAAAAATTTGAAAAATTAAAAAAATTGATTTTATATATTGATCATATATCCTGTACATTGGTAAACTTATTAGTTATAATAACATCTTGTGTGTGGATTCTATTGGATTTTTCTATATAGGTGAGCATGTCATCTACAAATAAAGATAGTTGGTTTGTTTTTTTTAAATATATTTTTATTGAGTTCAGAGAGGAAGGGAGAGATAGAGATAGAAACATCACTGATGAAAGAGAATCACTGATTGGCTGCCTCCTGCACACCTCCTATTGGGGGTTGAGCCTGCAACCTGGGTATGTGCCCCAGCCAGTAACCGAACCTGTGCCCTCCTGGTTCATAGGTAGATGCTCAACCACTGAGCATGCAGACTGGGCTACAGACCGTTTTCTTTATTTCCAGCCTGGATGCCTTTTGTTTCATTTTCTTGCCTAATTGCCTTGGTAGGAACCTCCAGTGCAATGTTGAATAGAATTGGTGAGTGGGCATCTTGTCTTGATCCTGATCTCAGAGGGAAAGCGTTCAGTCTTTTACCATAGAGTATGATGTTAGCTGTGGGGTTTTGTAGAGGCCTTTATCCAGCTGAGGAAATTCCCTTTTATTCTTAGTTAGCATTTTTTTAAAATTAAGAATGAATGTTAGATTTTTGTCAAGTGCTTTTTCTGTGTCTTTTGGGATCACATGGTTTTTATCTTTGGTCTGTTAGTATAATTAATTAGATTGATTGATTCTCAAATGTTAACTAACCCTGCACTACTAGGATGAGCCCCATTTGGCCTTTTAATATACTATTGTCGAATTAGATATGCTAACATTTCTTTTAGTATTTTGGCATTTATGTTCATGAGGGATCATGGTCAGCAGTTTTCATTTATTAAATTTGTCTGGTTTTGGTATCAGAACCCCATAAAATGAGGTGGGAGGTATTTCCTTTCTTCAATCTTTTATAAGAGTGTGTGTAGAATTAGTATTATTTCTTCCAAATGTTTGATAGAATTACCAGTGAAGCCATCTGAGCGGTGAGTTTTCTCTGTGGGAAAGTTTTATCTACAAATTCAATTTCTTGAATAAATAGTGGACTGTTTAGGTTATCTATAGCTTTTTGATGAGCTGTGGTAATTTGTATCTTTAAGGCATTTATCCCTTTTATCTAAATTGTCAAATTTATTGGCATATAGTTGTTCATAATATATCTGTTATCCCTTCAAAAAAAAAACAGCTTTATTGACATAACTTACATATCATACAGTTTACCTATTTGAAGTGTACAAATTGGTGGTTTTTAATACCATTGTACAACCATGACCATATCAGTTTCAGACCATATTCATCACTCCCCTACAAAAATCCATCCTTATTAACAGCCACTTCCCTGTCTCTTACTCCCCTATCCCCAGCTCTAAGTCTTTAGATTTGATTATTCTGGATATTTCTTATATACAGAATCGTACAATATATGGCCTTTGGTGACTGGCTTTTTCCTCTTAGCTTAATGTTTTCAAAGTTCGTAGAAATTGTAGCGTGTAACAGTACTTCATTCCTTTTCATTGCTGAATGGCACTCCATCGTATTTATCCACATTTTTTCTATCCACCCATCAATTTAAAAACACTTGGGTTGGCCCAGCTGGTGTTGCTCAGTGGCTGAGTGTCAACCTATGAACCCAGGAGGTCATGGTTCAATGTTTGGGCAGGGCACAAGCCGGGGTTGTGGTTTCAATCCCCAGTCAGGGGTGTGCAGGAGGCAGCTAATCAATGATTCTCTATTTCTATCTCTCTCTCCTTGTCTGAAATCCAGAAAAACATATTTTCAAAAACGAACAAACAAAAACATTTGGGTGTGTCCTCTTTTTGGCTATTATGAATAAAGCTGTTTTGAACACTGTGTACAAGTTTTGTGTGGATATATGCTTTCATTTTTCCTGAGTATATATCTAGGAATGGAATTGCTTGTTCATATGGTCTACGTTTAATCTTTTGAAAACCTACCAGGCTGTTTTCCAAAGTGGCTATTTTACATTTCCACAGCAGTGTCTGAGGGTTCCAGTTTCCCCAGATCCTCACCAACATTTTTTATTGTCTGTCTTTTTAGTTATATTCATCCTAGTGGATGTGAAGTAGTATTTCGTAATTTTGATTTGTCTTACCCTGATGGCTAATGATATTGAGCATCTTTTCATGTGTTTATCGACCATTTGTATTTCTTCTTGCAAGAAATGTCCATTAAAATCCTTTGCAAATTTTTAAGTTGGGCTACAGGTCTTTTTATTATTGAGTTGTAAGAATACTTTATATATTTTGGATACCAGTTTATTATCAGGTACATGATTTGCAAATATTTTATTACATTTTCTCAATTGTCTTTTTATGTTCTTTTTTTTATCCTCACCCCGAGGATATGTTTATTGATTTTTTAAATTTATTATTATTATTATTACTTTAGAAAGAGAGACATCAATGTGAGAAAGGGACATCAATTGGTTGCCTCCCTACTGGGCAGTGGACCCTCAACCTCTTAGTGTATGGGATAATGCTCTGACCAACTGAGCCACCCACCACCCGGCCAGGCCTCTTTTTGTGTTCTTGGTAGTGTCCCTTTAGCATAGAAATAGCGTCCTTTATAGTCTTAAAATTCTGATGAAGTTTTTTTCTTCTGTGCATATGCTCTTGGTGTCATATCTAAGAAACCATTGCCTAATTCAAGGCCATGACGATTTACACCTCTGTTTTCTCATCAGTGCTTTATAGTTTAAGCTCTTACATTTAGGTCTTTGACCTATTTTGAATAAACTTTTTGTTCAAGGTGTGAAGTTGGGGTCGAACTTCATTCTTGTGTGTGTGGATATGAAGTTGTGCCATCACCATTTGTTAAAAAGATGGTACTTTTCCCCATGGAATGGTCTTGGCATCCTTGCTAAAAATCAACTGACCATAAATGTCATGGTTATTTTTTTCCTGGACTCACAATTCTGTTTCATTGATCAATCCTTAAGACAATACCACACTGACTTGATTACTGGAGCTTTGTAGTGAACCTTACTATCCTTTTATTATCTGTAGTGATGTCACCTCTTTTATGCTTGATACTGATCATTTGTATCTTCTCTCTTTTTATATTTTATGTGTAAAATTTAAATAAAATCTCTTTTATATTTTATTTCTTTGATCAGTCTGGCTAGAGATTTATCAATTGTATTGATTGTTTCAAAGAATCAGCTTTTGATCATCACTGAGTTTTCCCTATTGCTTTTTTGTCTTTTCTTTTATTGATTTCTATTCTGATCTTTATTATTTCCTTTCACCTACTTAGTTTGGTTTAATTTATTTTTCTAGTTTTATAAGGTAAAAGCTGAGGTCATTGATTTGAAACCTATCATCTTCACTAATATAGGCAGTTAGTGTTACAAAATTTCCCCTAAATACTCCTTTAGTAGCACCCCACAAATTTTATGTTGTTGTGTTTTTATTTTCATTTAGTTCAAAATATTTTCTGACTTCCCTTTTTATTTCCTTTTGGCCTGAGGGTTATTTAGAAGCGTGAATTTCATGTCCAAATATTTGGGTATTGGGGGGGAATTTTTCTTTTACTGATTTTTACTTTAATTCTATGTGATCATAGAACATACTTTATATGACTTGAATTTTTTAAATATATATATTTTTTTCATTTCAAAGAGGAAGGGAGAGGGAGAGAGAGAGAGATAGAAACATCAATGATGAGAGAGAATCTTTGACTGGCTACCTCCTTCATGCCCCACACTGGGGATCAAGCCCTCAACCCTGGCATATTCCCTGACTGGGAATCGAACCATGACCTCCTGGTTCATAAATCAACACTCAATCACTGAGCCACTGGACCTGGCTTGAATTTTTAAAAAATGGATTAAGAATTGTTCAGTGGCCCAGAATATGGTCTATTTTGGTGAATGTTCCATGAAAAGAATATGTATTCTCCTGTTGTTGGGCGGAGTACTCTGTAAATGTTAGTTAGGTCAAGTAGATTGATAGTGTTGCTCAAATCTTCCATATCCTTATTTATTTTCTGTTTACTTGTTCTATCAGTTCTTAAGAAAAGGATATAGAAATCTCTGACTAAAACTGGGGATTTGTCCATTTCTCCTTGCATCTATCACTTTTTGCTTCATGTATTTTGAAACTTTGTTATTAAATGCATAAGTATTTGGGGTTATTACCCCTCATGATTGATTGACCTCTTTATCATTATGAAATAACTTACTTTACCATCTGAAACATACTTTTTCTGATGTTAATATCACCTTCCAGTTTTGTTTTGATTAGTGTTAAAATGGTTTATATTTTTCAATCCTTTCACTTTTAACCTATTTGTGTTTTTATATTTGAAGTGCATTTCTTATAGGCAGTACATAGTGGGTCTGTTTTTTTATCCAATCTGAAAACCTCTGTTTTTCAGTTGGGGTATTTAGACTACTTACATTTAATGTGATTGTTAACATGGTTAGATTTAAATCTTTTATACTGTTATTTGTTTTCTATTTGTCCTATCTATTCTTTGTTCCCCTTTCCTCTTTTTCTGACTTTTTTAAGATTAAATGTTTTTTTATTAATTTTATTTCTCCCTTGGTTACTAGCTATAACTCTATTACTTTAGTGATTGCTGTATAGTTTATATTATATGTCTTTAACTTATCACAATCTGCTTTCAATTATATCATTTCATATATAGTATAAGAATATTACATTCTCATGCATTTTACTTCTACATGTTATAAATACAAAATTACATTGTTATTATTTTTAGCAAAACAGCCAGTTATCTTTTAAAGAGATTTAAATTATGAGAAAAATAATCTTGTATATTTACCCATGCAGTTACTATTTCTGGTGCTCTTCATTCTTTTTGTAGATCTACATTTCTTTCTGATATTATTTTGCTTAAGCATGAAGGACCTTAACTTTTTTTTGTAGTGTGGGTCTATCTGCTGGTGATGAATTCTTCCAACTTTTCTATGTCTGAAAAAGTCTTTAAACTTCAATTTTGAAAGTTATTTTTGCTGGATATAGAATTCTAAGTTGACAGATTTTTTCTTTAGTAGTTTAAAGATGTTGTCGTCTCACTTGCATTATTTTTGACAAAAAAATCTGCTGTCATTCTTATTTTTGTTCCTCAGTATGTGAATTTTTTTTTTTACCTGACTGCTTTTAAGGTTTTTCTCTTAACACTGGTTTTGAACAATTTGCTTTACCTTGGTGTAATTTTCTTCATATTTCTTATCTTTGGAGTGACTGAATTTCTTGAATCTGAAGGTTTTCAGTCTATCATTTTTTACACAGCAGAGTGAGATTCAGATACAGAGAGGAAGTGTCAGGGTCAACAGCTTGGTGATTGCCAGTCCTGGCTCAGTTTCTCTGTCAAGTAGGCCAAGGAATATCTGCATTTCAGGACATTATATTTTCCAGTGGGATTTGCTTCGAAGGTCAAAGTACACAGTGGCAGTAGCCAAGGTGTCAGTTGGCTGGGTATAATTCGATGACTGGGCTACTCCTGATACCTCCTGTGCTGAGACACAGGGCAGCAGGCCCAGGCCAGTTGGGCCCCAGATCCACACTAAGAAGAGGCTAAAAATACACAGAAAATTTAAATAAATCAGAAACAGTGATGGTACATTCTGTTTGTATATCAAACTGGCAGGTTTTTTGAAAATTAAAGTTCATCCTGGACAGTCTAGGGAAATAGGCCTTCCTGGACTCTGTTGGCAAGAGTGTAAATTAGGACCCCCTTTTGTAGGGCAGGTTGGTATAGAATTATCTCAAAACTGAGGATTTCATATATATTTGGCCTGGCAATTCCAGCCCCAGGAAATTATTGTAAGAAAACAGTTTCGATTATTAGAGCCAAAAGATGTGAATTTGAACCTGGCTGTCCCAGTGACCTACTGTGTGGCCTTGGGAAAGGTACTTCATCCCTCTGCATCTCTATGTCATTGAAACAGGGATCTCATCTCTACGTTATTACCTGGTTGTAGTGAGGGTGAAATGGGATTATGTGAGGGTGAAACTTGATAATGTGAGGAAGCTATTCAGCACAGAGCAAGTCTTGGTGATGATTATATATAAAACAGACGAGAAGGATGTGCACCAAAATATCAGACGTGTTCGTCTCCGGGAGAGGAATCATTTTGTTTCCCAAAAGCCTTTCGGTTTTCTCCCAGTTTTACACAGTGAACATATATTGCCTTTGTGAAAAGAAAAAAAATGGTGACCGTTAACACACGATGTGTGTCCTTCCTCCACAGCCTGCTTTTGAAGGCGGTGAGGAGCCCATGGGCCAGGCCGCAGGAAGGGCCATGGTGCTGGAAAGGGCTACGTGACCAGTCCCTACTCCTGACGCCACAGCCTGGGTTGGAATCTGAATAAAGGCCATGGAGGGCGGTGGTGGAGAATAGAGACTCCAGGGCCAGACCTGCTTATTCACCGTGTGACCTCAGCCAAGCACCTTCAACTCTCTGCATCCCAGTTCCCTTATCCATAAAATGGGCATAAATAGGATCTACCTCATAGGGTTGTTGAGGCTTCAGAGACATTTTAGTTTTTAGTGCCCAGTTGACAGTAAATGTTAGCTCTTGCCACATTGTTATTATTATTACTATTACTATTACTATTATTATTATTATTATTATTATTATTATTGTCATCCATTATTACCTCCAGTGCAGGTGGTGAGCAAAGGGGACTGGCCATGTGAGATAGATAGCTCAACCCAGCTGGGGGCCTTTGAACAGGCCACCCCTCCTCTTTGGGCCTCAGATACCCCCTCTAACCAATGGGAACTAATTTCCACCTTGTGAGGAATAAATGGGTCCCCATGTCCAGTGCCCACACACCAAAAGGGACCTAATATGTGTTGTCTTCCCTTTGTGGGTGGCCTGTTGTGCCAGACAACAAGGAGAAGAGTGGGAGAGACCATGTGGCTAGGCTGAGGTAGGGTCAGGTGCCCCAGCCACCCAAAGGCCCAGTCCCTGAATCCCAGCTGCCTCTCAGTCAGCTCCCCAGCAGCTGTGGAGGGAACAGGAACAACACGGGGACATTAATCCGCCTCATTAATTCACTTTGCTCCAGACTTGTAGCAATGAGACCTGCAGTCTGGGCAGCATTAGGAGCTGGGCAGGGGTCACTCAGGCTGCTGGCACCCTGCCTGCCCTGCCCCTGCTGACCATGTGCTCTGTCCCTGGGGAGAGGGGCCAGACAAGGTGGTTTTTCTGACACCAGAGTTTCTTGGCTTCTGTTCACTTACAGTCATTCACAGGTGTTTATTGAGCACCTACTATGTGCCAAGGAGACTGTGCTGGCCATGGTTAGGTGTGGCTGGAAAAGAGTGGGGGAAAGGATTAGGAGACGAGGGCATAGAAATAAGAGGGTCATGGAGCTGTAGGAAGGACTTGGGCTTTTTCCTGAGTCAAGCCAGAGTCAACGGAGAACTTGAAGCGAGGAGGTGACGTAACCAGATTTGCATTTCATGAGACGGTTCGTCTGGAGAAGGGGTGCCCGAGGAGCCAGCCCTCCTGGTGGAGGGGGAGACTGGCCTGAGATGCTGAGGAGGGCAGTTGGCTTGGGGCTGAGGCATGAATCCGGGGCTGGGCAGTGTTAGGGTTCATATCCTCCCCGTAAGTGCTTCCAAGCTTTTGAGCCTCATCTTTTTTACCAAGAAATGGCCTGATTTGAAGGCCCCTCTGCTGACAGCCTGCAGCCTTTCCTCTGCCATGATCATGCCTCTCCCACCACCTCCCGTCCACCCACCCCAGGTCTCAGCTACAGGGAGTGGCCAAAGCTGACATGATCATGAACCTCAAGGACTAAAATTTGCTTTGTGCATTAGTGTTGATGAGCGGTTTGTATAATCTTAGCTCATTTCAACCTCATAGCACGCATGATAGATGAACAGAATTCTTTCCATTTTACTGATGAAAAAACTGAGGCACAAAGAGGTGATGTTTCTTGCCCAAGGGTACAGAGCCCGTAGCAGACAGAGCAAAGATTTGAACCCAGTACAGTGGATTGCTGAACCCATTGTTCTCCACTTTTAACTGCCGCCAAGTTCCCTCCCAGTTCTGGGGTTCTGTGAAATAAATGCTAGCAAGTACGGAGTGCCTACTGGGTACCAGAGGCCATGCTGAGTATGATACTTTGCATCCTCTTCTGCCATGGTAGCCTCAGGAGGGTGTATCCCCATATCACAGGTAAGAGCTGTGAGGCTCTTACCTGTGATATGGGGACAGGTAAGAGACAGTGGAGGCTCAGAGGGGGAAGGAGTTGCCTAAAGGCAGAGCTGGGCCACCCAGGTGTCCAGTCCCTCCAGCACCTCCTCTCCCACCCCGGCCCCTACCTGTCAAGGCCTCCTCAAAGCCAGTGACCTCAGTTTCCCAAGGCAAGGCAGCTTGTTAGCATCTCACAGAACCCTCTCTGCCTGCTGCCATGTATATTCATGGAGCTTCAAAGAGGAGGCTCCAGACAGGAGACTCTTTCCTTCCAAGAGCAAAGTCTCACCCTCTCAAATGCGGGAAATGTAGTCTGCCTGGAAAAGGACTTAATATTTTTTTTTACTAGTTAGTACAAGAAAGCTGCTACCTCCCGTTCTGACAGCTGTGCATGGTTGGTTCAGAGTCTGCCTGGTTGGTTGGAAAAGGTGGGGGCGCTTCAGAGCTGCTGGCCTTTCAGCATCCTCCTAGGCCACCGGCTTTTGCTTTGGAGTCACAGAAAACGGGGCAGAACTCATACAGGGCATCAGGGCTGCCTCCTCACCCTGCTTAGAATGCACCACATAAATGCAGCTCTTCTCCTTGCACTTGGGTATATTTGAGAATTTCATAATAAGGAGTTATCAAAGGGGTTTTTATTAACTGCAGGCTGGGGTCCTTGGGGTGAGGACCACCCCCTCCTTCCTTGTCAGGCTTCTCTAAGTGTTGCTGCTACAGGGAAGTCTATTCTCTGCTCCCCGAGCTCCTCACTCCACCCTGTGCATGTGCTTTCACTCATGTCTCCTGGACTTCCGTTAATTATTCAAGACTTAGCTCCAGTGTCACCTCCTCTCAGAAGCCTTCCCTGATTCCTCCAGGCAGTCATACCTGCCCCCGCCTCTGAGAGCCTCTTGTCCATCTTCCCCCACCAAAAGCCCCTTCTCGCGCACATGCACACACAGTGCACAAACTATGCTTTAGGTGCTATGCTGTTTTTTGCCCAGGGTAGAGGTTTGATTGCTTGTCCCATGAGGCAGGATTATCCCACATGTTCATGAGGAAACTGAGGTTACTTGCCCAAGGTGAGCAGTGGAGTGAGGCTTCGAATGAGTGTAAGACCACGTGGTTCTCTCCCAAATGGCTCCCCAGCTCTGCCCTGCACATCCCATGTCACTTTGTAACACCGGTCTTTTTGTCTGGTTCTCCCTTGCTGGCCTGGGAGCGCCCCCAAGGGTAGGTCCCAGGCTCTGGATACTGTGTATCGTGCTCAAAGTTGGCACCAAGAAGGCACTTGCCAAATGGGCGAAACCCAGATTTGCCATCTTGGAGATCATTTCCCTGGTCCCTACCATTATGGAGTGAAGGCAAAGACCTGGAAGTCTCATGGAGCCTGCCTGTAGAGCAGGAAACTCAGGGAGGCTGGAAAGCCACCTCCCCCAACCTACCCACAGGGATGACTAGATACCTGGCAGCAGCGTCTCCGTGGACACCAGGAGGTCATGTTTGCTGGGTGTTCAGCAAGTATTGATTGAACACATAGTGTGCCAGGCACAGTGCTTGGCACTGGGCACAGCCCTGAACAAACCAGACCCAGGCCCTGCCCTCATAGAACTCTCATGTGAGAGGCAGAGGGTGAACGGACAGGAAATGGACAAAAACGCTGCAATGTGGAGAATAATTGTGGACAAGTTTGGGGGTGGGTGAGTATTTGAGACTTTTTGGGGAAGTGCTATTGAGGCTGAGCTCCACTGGATGAGAGGGAGCCAATCAGGGAGATATGAGCTACAGTGTCTTCCAGGCAGACTGTGCAAAGGCCCTGAGGTAGAGAAAGGCTGGGCTCACTAAGGGAACACATGAGAGAGGTGTGACTCAAGGGCCTGGGGGAGGGGACCATGGTAGAGGAGGCGGGAAGCCATTGGTGGCATCTAAGGGGGGTGGCAGTGGAGACAGGGTTTAGTTTGAGTGCCGTTTGCAGGGGCCCAGATGGAGTCCCCATGTAGGAGGCTGGTGTAATTTTCAGGGGAGATGAAAGTGGACCAAGTCAGGACAGGAGCTGGCCAGTTAGATTTTAGTGGCAGGGCCCACTGGCTTCTGTGCTGGGCTGGGGTGAGGAGAGAAAAGCGATGCTGGCTGAGCCCTGGAGGTAGGAGATGCCGGCTCTGAGATAGATCTGGTTTATATAGCCAAAGTCCTCCTTGTGAGGATCCCCAATGTGGCCTGAGACCAGCTGGGTCCCTGGCACAGGGTGGGCCCTTTCTCCGAAGCCTGTCCCTCCCAGCCAGTGTCTGGGACTGACGTGTTTAGTGGAGGTGAAAATCATGCCTCCTGCCTGTGCCCCAAATTGCCCCCTTGGGTTGGCAGAACACCAGGTGCCCATTTCAATTTTCCGACAGTCTTACTGTTTTATTGTTCCTATTTGAGGTTTTATTATTATTGCTGCTAATGGTTTGAAAAGGCCTTTTAATTAAAGCTGCAGGTTAGAGCTGGTGCCTGAGCCCCTGGGATGGTTGGGAGGAGGCCTTGCTGAGTGCTCACTCCACCCCTTACCGAGCTGGGAGCTTCTTCGCTGGGGTCAGCAGCCCCTTCCTCAGAACTAAGGCAGGGGCCCTGCCACTGAGACCAGGCCTCAGCCCTCCTCTGTGATGCAGCCTTAAGGTTTTCCCAGAACAGGTCACATGACATTAGCTTCCTGTTCAGAACATTCAGTGGCTCCCAATACTCTTCCTGCAGGAGGCTGTGGGCAGGGTGGTGGAGAGCTTGTGGGACACATCTAGGTTTGAATCTTGTCTTTGCCACTTACTGGATGCAGGCCCTTGGGCAAGTTGCTTAAGGGCCCACAGCCTCAGTTTGCTGATCTGTAAAATGGGAATGCTGAGTTCCTAGCTCTTAGGGTTGTTAAGAGGAATACTGAGAAGATCCAAACATCTGAACCTAACTGAACACTCTTGTAAGGAAGTTATGTTGTTGTGGCTACAAGATTGTGAGGCTCACATAGCTGGTGCTCTGGCAATGTTAGCTGTTCTTGTCACTCATGTCCTTGCCTTCTTCCCTCTCTTCTCCTCCTTTTGTCCTGGAACACATAGGAGACTTGACCTGCTCTTTACCTTTGCACATGCTGTTTCTCCATCTGTGGTGCCTCCCTCCGCCTTGCCGCCTGGACATCTTCCAGACCCAGGTGTCAGTGCCACCTCCACCCTGGGACCTCGGTTCTCAGAGCAGCCTGACCATTCCCTCTTAGGGAACTTGATCTCCTGCCTTTAACTGCTGCTTTCCTCCCAGGGGTTGCAAACTCAGGTGGCCTGCAGACCCCAGCAGTTCAGGTCAAAAAGGAACGTTGTAGAGAGAAGGACTGCAGCCTTTTATAAGACTTCTGTTTCTAAGAGCTGCTCCTATCCTGTGGCCAGCCTTCACTCCCCACCCCCACACCCTGGCCAGTTCCCTTTGGAGGGTTTGCCAGTCCAGCTCACATTTATTGTGTGTCTCCCTGGGCTACAGGGCACTTCCTCCACTGACTTCTTCCATTTTCATCTTCAAACCAACTATGACATCTTTCTGTGCCCATGTGACTGATGAGGAGACAAAGGCTACGGAGCTGAAGCTTCTCATCCCCAAGGTCACCCAGTTGACAATTATTGATGCCCCATACTGTACACACCCACTTGACCAATGCTGGTAACTCCATCAGCATCAATTTCTGCCCCAGGGACGTTGCACTTGCTGTTCTTTCTGCCTGGAATTTTCTGCCCCCAGTTTTCCAGACCTTTATTCAGGCCTAAGTTCAAATGTCACCTCCTCCAAGAGCCCCTTGTCCCACCTCTTATCCTGCTTTGTTTTGCCCCATGGCAGTGGTCACACCCTGACATGTTATACATTTAATTTCCATCTCTCCCACTGGACCTCAAGGTCAGCAACCCATTTGTTTTGCTTACCTCTTACCTCCAGTCCCTAGAGTGGTGGCTGGTATACACTACCAATAGGTGTTATGGCTGAGTGACAGCAGACTCTCCTGACATGTGGCATGTGGGTGGGACTGAAGGGAGGGTGTATTGGGGTCCAGCATTCCCAGGGGCAGGGTAATTAGAGGGCCCTTCTCTGCCCAGAGGGAAACCCCTGCCATCAGCCTCTCTCCCTCCTCTGGTTTCTTCTACTCCCTGAATGTGCCCTCAGGACTGTGGCCCGGAGTCCAAGCAGAGCTTGGGACCAGCTTTCCTCCTGCCTGATGAGCACACACCCCTTCTCCCTCCTAGGGCTGCTCAGCCCAGCAGACCCCACCTGGGCCCCGCCAGCACCCCATCTCTGCCTTCTCTCTACTGTGCCCACATCCCCACTCCTCCCAAAGGCTAGTCCAGTGGAAGCTTTGTATGTGGTGGGGAAAGGGAAGCTACAGCCTGGGAGCTGGGAGGATGGGGGAGAGGAGGTGGATGAGACCCACAGCAGCATCCCCCCATCTGGATAGGGACATGAACCCGTATACAAATTAGAAACGGGCTCAGGAGGGTCAAGTTACTTGCCCAAGGGACCGAGCCAGATTCAGTCCCAGCATTATTTACATACCTATGGGAGGGCAGACTTGTTCCAGCCCTAAGGGCAAAGCTAGAACCCAGTGTATCTGGGGCCACTCACCCAATCAGATGACATTATTGTGTCCTGTGTCGTGCTGTATGTGGGATGGGAGGGGGTTGAGACTGCTGGGCGGGGGGGAGGGGAAGGGGGCTCTGGGAAGGCAGTCCAGATTTGGGGCTTGAAAGATGAGCAGGTATCTCCTAGCAGTTGAGGAAGAATTGGGGGGGGGGGGGGTCCAAGTAAAAGGGAGGCTTAAGCCACTCAGCACCGAATGGAGGTGCCCATGGGAAGCTGGGTCAGCAGCCCCTCCTGTGGCTGAACCGGGGCTGGAGGGTGTGGTTTGGGCCACACAGAAGATGGGGACACAGGCTCCTCTGGCTCTGGGATCCCTAAGCGGTGATTGTTGTAGCCGTGGAAGGAGCTGTAATGATAAGACCTCCCTCTGAAGGGGGAGCATCTACATTCAAGATGTTTTAAAGCCCAGACCTACCCCTTGGTCCCATGTCCTGTGACAGCCCATAGGCAGGGCCCACTCATATGCCCTCTGTGGCCTTTTGGCCTCGCAAAGAGGAAGAAGGCTTAGACGGGTTTTTGCCTGTCACCTGGGAGTGAGGAGGAGCCAGGGTACTGAGAACAGTAAGACAAAGGTGCTGAGGCAAGAGAGAGCAGGGCAGGTGTGAAGGCCTGGGAAAAGGCCGGGAGGCTGGCCCACGGTGAGCCAGGGAGTGAGAACCAGAGGAGTGAGAGCCTGAGAGATGAAGGATAAGGCTCAGGAGGAAGTGGGTAGCCTGTGCAGCAGCAGAACTGGAAGCTAGAACAGGGAAGGCAGTGGTCTGATTAGCATATTCATGATCATGGCAACCCTCATGAATATACTAATCCATGTGGGGAGGGCTGGATGGGGGAGGTGTCTTTCCTCCGTGGTCAAGTGGGGCCTAAGTTCCCAATACCCTCTTTTTCTGGGAGTGGAGCCCCAGGTAGGAGTGGACTGGGGGTCCCCACATCCCCAACATCAGCTCCTCCCTTCTCCTGGCTATCTACCAGTCCCTGCACTCCTCCCTCTCTCAGGAAAGTGTGGACATTAGGGAAGTGGAAATGATACAGAGTCCTCCACACTGAGGATTAGGCCCCATTTCGTGATCTGCCTGCATGGGCCAGCTTCAAAGGACCAGAGCAGCGAGAACAGGACGTCAGCGACTCCCCCTCCTAGGGGCACAACGTGGGAGGTGGGAGGATGCAGGGGGGAAGCCACCAGAGGGTCCATACAATCGACAGCCCCATGCCCAGTGCCCCTGGACATGGGCCCCCAGCTTAGGTCGGGGCCTCCACTGGTCTTGGTGTGCTTTAGTCCCTGTGGTCACAGAAGTGACTGCCCCAGATCAGAGATGTTGGTTGTACCCCAGCCCTGTCAGGCTCCTGGCTGAGTTTAGGGGGAGGGATGGGGGGTCAGGACTAAAAAGTGTGAGAAGAAGTGGGGGAAGCTGCTTCCCAGACAGGGCCTGAGACTCCAGGTGGTCCCTACAGCTAGGCCTCAGGGGGCTGTCAGGGGGCTGCACCGGTAAAGGGGGCTCAGGAGCCAGTGTGCTTCAGAGCAGGTCCTGCCATCCAGCGAGTGAGTGGAGGGGGTGGCATAATTAGCTGTCACAATTAGTGAGTCAGGCACCACTCAGCTCTCAGTCAGCCCCAGGGGTGAAAGGGAAGGTCACCAGGGAGCAGGTTGGGCCAGGCCTCCTCAGCTCCTCCCACTGCTCCACCAGGCTCCTCCTGGAGCCAACAGAGCTCAGGCAGAAGCTCTGAGGAGGGCCTGGAGGACTTCTCTCACCTCCTTACATAGAGAGGGGAACTGGGGCCCATAGGAGCTCACGCCCCCCCGCTCAGTCCTCTGCCCACGCAGCTCTCTTTCCTGATCCTTGAACACTGTACCAAGCCGCTCCCTACCTCAGGGCTTCTGCTCGCTCAACTACCCCTCTGCCCAGATACGTCCTGGTTCTTATCCATCAAGGGTCTCAGCTTGAAGGGTCCTCCTGCAACCCTGGCTTGGCCTCTGGCTTTCTCTGTCCCAGGCCCTTGGGACACATGATTTGTAATTGTTTTACCAGTTTTGTCTCTCACCTTTGCTAGGGGGTAACTGTGAGTTTAGAGTCTACATTGATCTTGTTCAGTGTTCTAACCCAGCACCTGGCACAGCACAACAATAGCCATAAAAATACTTGCTGTCCTGAGCAGGTACTATGTGCCAGGCCCAGGGCATCCACCCGCGTAGGCCTTCGATCCACCCTTTGAGAGCCAGTGTCCATCATTACCATTTCTCAGCCCCCTCACTCCCTCTACGCTAATGCACACAGTAGGCACACACAGTAGGCGCTTGGGAAATATTGGTTGGGTGAACATATGGAAGGACAGGCTTCTCCCAGGCTCACCTAGACATTGAGGGAAGAGCCAGCCTGTCGCTGCAGCTTCTGCCTCCCAGCATTATCAGAAGCCACCGGGGCATCATCCTCAGCACCCAGTGGGCACCCTGGCAGCCTCCCACCTTCCTGCCCAGTGGCAGCACAGGCTCGGCTCCCTGGGGCACCTCATTGGATTTTCTCCTCATTTCTTTGAGCAGATTGAAGAGTGGGAACAGAGACAGCCTGTCGGGCCAGGGCTTTGGAGATGAGAGCTTTGATTCCCAGGAGCCCCATGGCAGCTGGAGCAGACCCGTGAGGCCGGCAGAGGGCCTGTAAACATTGGTGCTGCAGCCAGGGGGGGGGGGGTCTTCCTCGGGTTGGATGGAGCTGGGTGGTGGATTTGCCCTCATACCTTCTCCCTGGGATGGGGTCTCCCTGGCAAAAGGGGCAAAGACCAGAAGCTTTAAAGCCGGAGCCTCCACACACTTGCTGTGTGACCTTGGGTGAATTACTCCTCCTCTCTGTACCCCAGACTCCTCTTTGATGAAGTGGGGTGCAGGATGGCTCCAATCTCTTTGTACACTGGGAGAACCTGGGAAGCTGGGGGGGTAATTTGTTGACTGAATGAGAAGGGAAACAGGAAGAATAGGCGGGTGGAGGTGGCTCAGTGGGTACCTGTCAGGGCAAGGGGAGTCTGTTCCGATCAGGGGGGCCTCAGCCTGGCAGCTTCTTCAGCTACCACCAAAGCCACCTTGTGACAGCCTCAGAACCGCCCATATTGATTAATGGCCACAAAATGCCTGGGCGCTGGCAGCCGCCCCACTCGGTGGAATCAGCTGTGATTTATAGGATCGGGGCCCTCAGGAAGCAACTGTCTGAGCTCAGAGAAACCTCAGACAAATGGGTCAGTGTAGGGTGGGGCCTGGATGGAGGCAACCGCAGCCAACTGGACGGTCTCAGAGACAGACTCCTCTGGCCCAGGGTCCTGGTGGAGAACCTAAGGCCCATAGAGGGCAGGTGACATGCCTAGGGCCACTCAGCAGAGGGATTCCTCAATGTCAGGACTTGTAACTCGGCCACTCGAAGCCTGAGGCACCCCCAAAGCTGCCTGGTGCACACATTTTGTGTCCTTGTTGTTGACCGGCAGCAGAAACCAAAGCCAGCGCCAGTGTGCAGAGCTGGGAGGCACATTAGGCTTCAGGATGGCCAGGGCCTCTCAGAGGAGGTGACTTACATGCTAAGCCTTGAGGTCTGAGAGGGAGCCAGTCATGTGAATGCTGAGGGAGAGGGAACTGGGTGGGGGACCAGTGGGGGCATGAGCTTGGAGGGGAAATAGAGGCCTGCATGATCAGGGAAGAGCAAGGAGGGCAGGGTGGTGACTGGGGCAAGTGAGGGTGGTGATGGGGAATAGAGCAGGGGCTGATGAGACCCCCAGCAGTCTTGTGGGCCCCAGCCAGGGGTTGGACCTTTCCTAAGTTCAATGGGAAGGCTCCAGAGGGGCGCCAGCAGCTCTGCCTTATATTGTCCAAGGACCCCTTCACCTCTTTGTGGAAGGGAATTGGAGGAACACACAGGGAAACAGGAAGCAAAGTTGGCCAAGGAGGACCCAACCCTGGAGCTGGGATTTGTCCCTGGGTTTCTACTTTAAGCCTGTCACCCACTGTGGGCAGTGGCCAATTCTAATATCTCAAAACCTGTTCCGATCCATAATCCCCTGGATACCCCACACTAGGGCCTGGGACCCCGTTTCATAGAGGCATCACCACATCAGACCAACTTTATGACTTGCTCAAGGTCACCCAGCTTGGAAGGAGCAGAGCTGGGATGGGAAGCCAGGCTTCTGGGTTCCACCACTCTTTAATGCCTTGCTTGTCCCTTATCTCCCACCGGAGATCAAAGCTGTCCCTCCTCAAGGGGAAAATGAGTTTTTGAGGCTGCAGGAGCCCCCTGTTGGGTGGATTTGAATTATATCTGCGTGTGCGTGTGCACGTGCGCATGCTCCACTCAGCAGGAAATTTGGGACGGGAGCAGCTTGGGTACATGTCTGGGCCTTCTCTTTGCTGGGAAACCAGGCCAGAGCTGGAGGGGCCCCAACAGTGCTGTCCCAGCCCCGCCCTCTCCATGGCACTCTGATGCCTGCTGGCAAGGGCACTGGCAGGCACTGAGTGGCTGCTGGCCTGTGGCTGCAGCTGACACACATTATCTGTGGGCCACTTCATGTCTCTGCCTGTGACAGTGGATCCTCCAGCAGGGCAGAGAGATCACCATGGAGGAAGCTCACCTGCCTCAGGTGTGGGGGAGTCCTGCTCACCTTGCTGGGGGAAGCCTGGTTTTCCTGGGTAACGCGTGGTAAGTCGGGTCCTTCTCTGGTCCTTAGTTGTCCCATCTGGTCGGTGGGAGTTGGGTTGGATAGATTCCGTGACTTCAAAGGTACATTGGAATCTCTGCTCCCTAGTTCATTAGTGCGAGATCTTGGACAACTAACTTTACTTCTCGGAGCCTCAGAATATTTCTCTGTATTTTTATATCCATTTTAGTACTTCCTTTACAGAACTGTGAATAGGAGGCAGGTAAATCTCTTAGAAGACCAGGCATACACCAGGCACCCAAACAAAATTAGCCTCCCGAAATAATAATAAGTACACAATCTAAAAATAATACCTGGCATTCATTTGGGCCTCTCCCCACACCACATACTGCACTCACTCTTCACTACAGATCCACAGGTCAGTATGGCTGTTGTCCCCATTTTACATTGAGGGAACTGAGGCACAGAGGCAAAGGTCAGGGCCAAAATCACACTACTGGGAAGTGTGGAGCCTAACTGGTCATGGCTCTCTGCCTGTCCCCAAGTACTAATCTTCTTTCCTGGATTACAACCCCTAGAAGAATTTGCCCCTGGAAGTGTTTGCCAAGGGGGACCCAGTCTTGGGAGCCTGGCTTGGTTTCAGCACCCCGAACAGCGCCATGGGCCTCTTCACTGGTGCTGAGGGCCTACGGGGATAGAACTGAGCCACAACTGTGCCTGGGCCCTGAATGGCAGGTTGTTTTCAGTGGAGTGGGACCCTCTACCTCATTTTCACTATGTGGAGACAGCAGGGCTCTGGATGAGCCCACAAAGGGCCCACCTATTCCCCTGACTCGATGAGTCTGCTGGACATAGAAGCCCTTCCTTCTGGAAGGAAAGGAAGCCAGGGCACCACTTCCAGGTCCCAGCATCACCACACCCTCACCTTAGGCTCCAGCATCACCATGGAAACAGGTGGAGGATGCACTCCTGAAGACCCAGTGCAAGGAATCCAGGCGGGGTTGGCCTTGGGAAGCCCAGGGCCAAGTTTGAAGGGACCTGAGGTCACCACTGGCTCTGCTCTCCCACTGTATAGATGAGGAAACTGAGGCTCAGAGAAAAGAAGACTGGATTCCTGGGATGTATGAACTGAAAGGTTCCCAGGGATCTGCTGGCTCTATTGCCCCATTAGATAGATGACAGAGGGCAGATGAGAAAACCGAATTGAAGGAACCATTCTCAGGGAGGCCTGCAATAGATACCCCCTCAGTTGTCTTCTGGAGGAATCACTGCTTTTCCTTCCTCGCATGTGCCATAATTTGAAAGTATGTGTTTTTATGTGCTTGGTCTCTTCCTGCTGGGAGGTGAACAGAACTAGGACTGTTTGTTCATGGTCATATCCCAGTACCGATGCATATCCCAGGACATAGTGGTTAGAATGTAGACTCTGAGGCAAATTAGCCTGGATTCAAAATCCACCTCTGTCCCTTACTGGCTGTGAGACCTCAGGCAGGTCACTTCTCCCCTCTCAGGCTTAGTTTCTTCATCTGTTAAATGGAGAGAATGACAGCACATGCTGAAGATTTGCTCAGATGGTGCAAACACTAATCCTGAGTGTGGTGAGTGCCAGCCAATGTCAGCTGTTGTCTTTGTTTCCGGTGAACGGGTGCTTGATGAATAGTGAATGAATGAGCAGGATCAACCTGCCAGTAAGGGCTTTCCTCCAGGACATCAGGGACGCCGCCTCCTGAGTCTGTTACGGGTTTTTCACTCCAGTGGACGTTTACTCTCCTGCCTTGGACTTTAGCACTCACTGGAATCCCTTGGAGAGGCTCAATTATACAGACTCCTGGCCCCAGCAAGACCCCTGGGATCCAACCCTCTATGGGCAGAGCCCAGGGTCTGCATTGTTATGGGCACCCATGCTTGTTACCACTGCCGGGGCTGCCTCGGGAGTTCAGTGATGGGGTTGGTGAACAGAGGAGGCAGCCCTGTTCACCCTCAGCAGGCACTGGAAGCCTGAGCAAGGTGCTGGGCCCGGGAGAGGGAAGGACAAACCCCAGAGAGGAGCCATCAGGGATGCCTCCTGGAAGCAGTAGTGTTTCAACCAGGCCTTGAAGAGTGGGGAGATGTTGCCCAGCTGAGAGTAACAGATGGCATCGTGGAAGGGGGAGCAGCACGCACAGAGTGGTGGAGGCAGGAAAAACAGGTTGTGCCTGGTGTGTGGTGTGGGATGAGCTGGTCGATGATATACTCAGAGAAGTAGGTGGGGTTTATCTGGATCGCCAAGGGCCTCAAATGCTACGTCTTACACAAGCACCCCCCCCCCCACTTCCTTTCCCTGTTTCCCTTTCATCACTTGAAGGTCTTAGGACCCACTTTTCCCCCTTCCCAGTTCTTTCCCACTTACCTCTCTCCTCTTAAAACCATTCATATGCTGACCTTAAAATCTGCTCTCATGAAATCAATCCATGCTGAAGTCACAGTGGCCTAAAATGGGATGATTTGGTGCAGATGGGGATCCAGGGGTGAGGGACTGTGTCTTATACCAGGGGCTTTCAGTACCTTAGCCCAAGGCAGGGACACTAGTAGTGGAACTCAGTCATGATGGAACAGGGAGAGGCCAGTATCTTTTCACGGGTCATTGTGAGGATAAAAAGTGATGATGGATATCAAGTGTCCATCATTTATACTGGCACATAGTAGGTGTTCAGTAAATAATGTGCTCACATGTCATGATTTTCCCAGGAAACTTCTGGGGTAACTATTAACAGCTTCCCTTCCAATTGTATAAGTATCCTGGTCTGGATAATAAAATGTATGGTCATTGCATCAATAAATAATTGCTATTTCTTGGGGAGCTAGATTCCCCATGGTAATTCTGGGAAAGCGGCATCCCCAGGAGATGAGCTGCCTTCCCCACATGACACCCTCCCCACCCAGCCTCACTTTCCTACCTCTGGAGGAACAGCCCCACTGACACCATGGTGCTCGCACCAGCCCCTCCTCCCCACAGGCTCCCGAGCGAGGGCATCTCACAGTTGCCACACATTCAGCGTGTGGGTCCCAGGTGGCTGCTTCATTTCCCTAGACACATCTCTGGAGGAGATGCCTGGGGAGCGGAAAGTGCTCTGCACAGGGAGGCAGGTGGCTGGCATGTGCCAAGGCCAGTTTATCCCCCTCACTCAGCTTGACCTTGGGCCTGTCTGGCCCCATCCCACTCTTGGCACCAGTTTCTGATGTGCTGAAGTTCCCTATGAATGTCAGGGCAAAATGAAGTATTAGATACGTGCCTACTGAGAGCTGTGGGAGGTGGGAGCAACTACCTGGGTCACAGTGAGGCAGTCCCTCCTGGGCAGGGCAGTGGGGTGACCGCCTTCAATCTCATCCTCCTGGCCTAGGGATATTGCCTCCATACGCCTAGCAGCTGCTCCATTCTGACCTTCTTGAGACTCAGAATTCAACTTCCTCGGAAACCTGATTTGCAGATGCGTATTAAAAATCTGTGCCTCACTTTCCTGGTCTGTAAAATGGGCCTGATGTTACTCACCTGTTATTTCTGTGGGGGAGAATCAGATGACATGACGGCTCGTCCACTGTACCTGCAGGTGACATCCCTTTGTTTCCACAAGCATCAGCACAGGCTTCTGTACATAGTAGGTGATTACTAAGCGCTTCCTGGCAGATGGCAGGAGGAGATGTGTGCTGAGGTGCTCTGCCTTGCCTCTGCAGGGGCCAGAGGAGAATACAGTCACTTACTGCCTGATTCCTCCTTCTTTGCTTGTGAGACCTCTGAGACCCCACCCTGCTTGTCACCTGACAGCACCATGAGCCCCCGACTCAGGAACCCTGAAGGCCTGAGGGATTAGATGCCAGGCCAGGGCAGCTAGACTGGGGGGGGGGGGGGCGGTGGGGAGGCTGGGGAAAGGTGGTCTGTGGGCCCAGCAGGTCTGAGTTTTAATCCCAACTCCAACATGTGCTGGTTGGCTGACCTCTGACAAGCCATTTCACCTCTCGAAACTTGCAGTTCCCTGTCTGTAAAATGGGAATAATAGAAGAGCTCACAGAGTCAGAGAGACCCGATTGCCTGGCGCAGAGAAGCAAGCAGCACCTGCTGCTGCCACTGGGATTACCTGGTGGCAGGACCGGGCATGCCATTGTCATGGTGCTGTAAATGGCAGACCCCCTACAAGACAATAGGGCAGGTGCTAGGTCTCACTCTTCCATTTACTCAGCAAATATTTATGAGCATCTGCTGAGTCCCAGTCACTGGGCTAGGGACTGTCGATACATTGGTAGGAAAAGTATCTTCCCTTCTGGGCTTACTTTAGGGGTGGGCTTATCTGAACCAGGCAATAGGTATGATAGACTTCAATGTCAAGTGTTAATACATGCTAGAAAGTAGGGCAAGGTTAGACAGGGGATTCTGGGCCCAAGCCCAAGACAGCCTCTCTGAGGAGGTGACTTGACAGAGACCTCAAGGAAATAAGGGCAGGAGCTCTGTGGGTATTCGGGGAACAGCAAGTGCAAAGGGCCTGGGGTGGCCACGGGTTATGACTAAAGAACAGCTGGGAATCCAGTGTGGAGGGAACAGAGGGCTTGATAGGGAAGGGAGAGTGGTGGGAGGAGAGGTCATAGGGGTCCCTGGAGGCCAGGCTGTGTAAGGCCCTCACTCTGAATGAGATGAGAGTCACTGAGGGCTTTATGCAGAGACTTGTGTCTTAACAGGACCCTGAGGCTGCTGTGTGGAAACCAGACTGAAGAGATCAAAAGTAGAGGCAGGGAGGCCATGGGAGACCACTGCCCTACCAGGAGAGAGATGATGGTGGCTGGGCCAGGTGGTGCAGTGGAAGTGGCGAGGACATGTTGGATTCTGGAGAGGTTTCAAAGGTAGAACAACAGGATTTCCTGATGGATTGATGGGGGGGGGGGGGGGCGACGGGGAGAAGGGGAAGGAGGGAGCGTTGAGGGAGGAGAAAAGACAGAGAGAGGAGATAGTGTTGAAAACCATGAAAATGGAAGAGGTTACCTGTATTGGCAGAAAGGGGACTGAGTTTGGGTGATTAGAAATGTGTCTGGTGAATTGAAAATCAAGATGTAGGGCTCAGTTTTAAACATAACATAAAGACATAAAGAAGAATAAAACTTTCTGTCACCTCCTCCATGCCCAGCCTGGCCCTGGTGCTGGGCCCTTGGTATGCAGCCATCATTGTCCTGGTTGGTGGGCAGTGGCCCTAGGCAGGTTGGGAGCCCGCTCCAGCTTGCGTGAGCTGTCTCCCCAGTGTGAGTAGCGGCACTGGCGTCAGGCAGGCTGCTTAGTTCCAGGAGGTTCCATGATTGTGTGACAGAGCTTGGAGTGGCTGCATCTGCCCCCACACTGCAGTATCTCTTCCTCTTCCCAGCTACACCAATCAAGACTGTAGACCGTGCCCACCGCCTCCGCTTACTCCTTAACCCACCGCTTCTGCCTTTGGTTTCCACGCTGCCCCCAGCTACCTGCTCCCTCCTTTCCTTCCCAGCCTGAGCTTCTCAGGGTGTGGATTGCGCTCCCTGACTCCGATTACTCCTCACCCACTGCAACCTGCACCCCACCCACCCCTCTGTGGTCATTGTTCTCACCAAGGCCACCAGGACCTCCTTGGTTCATCTCAGTCCTCGCCTCCCCCAGGCTGTGGGCAGTGGTACAGTCCCCTGACACCCCTCCACAGCTTGCTGGATCTCTGATAGCCTCTCACCTCTCTGGCTGCTCCATTTCGACACCTTTGCAGGCTTCTCCTCCTCCGTCAGTCCCTGAAGTGACTCTGTTTCTCAGGGCATTGTCCTGGCTGCCTTTTCTTTTCAGACCACACCCTCTTCAGGTCTCGTCATGGATGGCATTTCTTATGCACCAGAAGCACCTCTTACTCAGCAAAGCAATCATAGCATTTCTACGTACACCTGCCCCTGCCACTCTGTCCCCTAACTAGTAAGGGGCACCGTTGTCCCTGTACGGGCCCAGCATCCCTTTGCCCCCTTTCAACCTTTCTAAATAACAGCCTTTATTGGGATGTAATTTACATACCATAAAGCTCACTCATTTTAAGTATTCATTTTGTTGACTTTTAATAAATGTATACATTTGTGCAACCATCACCACAATCCAAAAGTTTCCTTGTGTGCATTTGCAGTCAATCCCCACTCATGTCCCAGGCACCAGGCAGCCACTGATCTGCTTTCTGCCTCTGTAGTTTTGCCTTTTCTAGAAAGTTCATGTAAATAGAACCATACAACATGTACCCTTTGTGTCTAGTTTCTTCCACTCAGCAACTATTTTTTTGTTGTTGTTCATCTGTTGTTGCATGTATAAGTACTTCATTCTTTTCTGGTGCTGAATTTTATGGATATATAACATTTTGTTTATCTGTTCGATTTTTGGCTATGAAGAATAATGCTGCTATGAACATCCATTTACATGTTTTTATGGGGACATACGCTTTTGTTTTTCTTGCATTCTTCTCTCCTTTCTACCATCTTACCAGACCCTGATTTCCACTGGAGGAGCCACGTGGTCTCAGGAAAACTGACTCTTCCTCCCCAACTCAGGGACTGAGCATGTGACCCTGGTTAAGCCAATCAGTGTGTTCCATTCCCCAGGCATGATGATTGGTTCCTAGACAGGCATGTGACATAAGCAAGTCCAATCAGAGTGACCCTTGGGACTTGGCTGGAAGAGAAGTCCTTCCACATGCCCCCTGGTGTTATTTGTTGGGAACAGGTGCAGCTCTTTTGCCTGCCTGCCTGCAGGAAGCCAGACGTAGGAGGGAGCTGACATGGAGAAGGACTGGGATGAGAAAACATTAGCAGAACAGAGCTGGAACCTTGATTGAACTGTGCCTGAAGTCCACGAGTTAATCAGTTCACTTTATTGTTAAATCCAGCTTGAGATGGCTTTTCTTGTTCTTGTTTATAGTGCAGGGGTCAGCAAACTGTGGCCATGGCCTGCCTGTTCTTATAAAACATTTGTTGGAACATAGCCATGCCATTCACTTATGTTCCTCTGTGCAGCTCTGGAGCACTGAATGGCCCACAAGCCTAAAATATTTACCATTGATTCTTTAAGAAAATGTTTGCTGACTCCTCTTAGAGCCAAAAGCTTAGTACATTAGTGCCCCCCCCACCACCACCACCACCACCACCTTATCTGCGGTTTTGCTTTCTGTCGTCTCAGTTACCCACAGCCAATCATGGTCCAAAAATATTAAATGAAAAATTCCAGAAGTAAAAATTTATAAGTTTTAGCCTGGCTGGCGTGGCGTGGCGTGGCGTGGCTCAGTGGTTGAGCATCAACCTATGAATCAGGAGGTCACAGTTCGATTCCCGGTCAGGACACATGTCTGAGTGGCAGGCTCGATCCCCAATGGGGGGCATGTGGGAGGTGGCCAATCAGTGATTCTCTCTCATCATTGGTGTTTCTGTCTCTCTCCCTCTCCCTTCTTCTCTGAAATCAATAAAAAAATATATATTTTTTTTAAATTCATAAGTTTTAAATTGCACACTGTTCTGAGTAAATGGTGACATCTTATGCTTTCTGCTCTGTCCTACCCGGGACAGGAAGCATCCCTTTGCCCAGCATTTCCACACTGTATACACACTACCTCTATTAGTCTGTTAGTCTGTATATGTCTGAAGTCACTTAGTAGCTGTCTTGGTTATCAGATGGACTGTCAAGTATCGTAGTGCTTGTGTTCAAGTGACTGCTATTTCACTTAATAATGACCCCAAAGCACACATGTGCTGCTGGCAATTCAGATATGCCAAAGAGAAACTTTAAAGTGCTTCTTTTAAGTAAAAAGGTGAGTCTAGTATAATAAGATATTTTTTAAAAGAGGCCACATAATAACTTTTATTATAGTATATTATTGTAATTCTTCTATTTTATTGTGAGTTATTGTTAATCAATCTCTTATTGTGCCTAATTTCCAAATTACAGGTGTGTATATAAAGGAAAAAGCACTGAACATATAGGGCTCGGTACTATCCACCGTTTTAGGCATATACTGAGGGTTTTGGAACATATCTCCCAAGGATAAGGGGGGATGACTGTGTTCACTGTATTTCCCTAGTCACTCAGAGCAGAAACCTGGGATTCACCCTTGACTTCCTGTACCTCTTCCTCCACATCTGACAGCCCCAAGCCCTGAATCTGTCCCTGTCCCCCTGCTCCAGTGCCCCTGCCCTAGGAGACTCTGTCACCTCTCACCTTGATCACACTGCCACCTCTAGGCTGCCCACAAAGCTGCTGGTGACCTTTCTCCCACCCAGGCTTGACTAAGGCCATGAACCCCCCACTGCTCCCAGGGTCAAGGCCACCCTCCCTGGACTGTCACTGCAGGGCCCTCATGATGGAGCCCCACTGCTCTCCAGCCCTGTCTCCTCTCCCCTTCCTCCTCCTCTTCCCCAGAGCACACAGACCGGCTCCCCACCTGTGCAGAATTCCTCGCAGTTACCCAAACCTGCCACGCTTTGTTCCTCTTTCTCTGCCTCCAGTACCCTTCCCCACTCTGTCCACCTAGTGAACTCCTGTGCACCCTCCAGAGCCCAGCAAGAGCCTCACCTCCTTTCCGATATTTCTCTAATCCCCAGGCTGCCCCTGGGTTTCCTTCCAGGGCAGCTCCCATCACCGCGGACTGCCACCCCCACTGACTAATTCGTCTCATTGCCTTCCATGTGGCCTGGCTTGGGGTGTGCACAGAGTAGGGACTCAAGGAATGTTTGTTTGTGGATCTCAGAGTAGGAATTCCCTGTCTTCTGCATCAGGCTTTGGATGAGGGACCGTCTGGGTTCTCTGTTAACAAGGGGAGAAGGAAGGGCTGGAACTTCCCCAGCCCCCAGGAAGGATCGCCTTCAGAAAGTACAGAGAAACACCTCCCAAGACAGACAAAATGAACCAAGCACGAGCCCCGAGAAGGATTCAGAGGGAGGGAAAGTAGGGCAGAAGGGAGTGGGCCGCTGCGGCAGGCCCTGAGAGGGAGGAATAGAGGTGAAGGGGTTACAGGGAAATGTCATTAAATGAAGATCACCCGTGGCCTCCAGAAGTCAGTGGGCCAGCTGAGAGGAGGCCAGATGGCCAGTGAGGGGGCTGCTGGTCCTGTCAGAACTGCAGAAGGCTTGGGGATTTATGAGACTGGCCCTTTGGAGGATTTGGGGAACATCTGATTTCCAAGTCCTCAACTAAAACACATTTGGACACCAGCTGTCTTGGTCCTGGGTGAACCTTCACAAGAAGGCAGGTGTGGGGGATCCAGGAGAGCACTGGCCTGGGAGACCAGCCAGCTCTGCCCTCACCCACTCGGGGGGGTCTTGGCTTCCCCCTCCCAGGCCTTAGGGCTGTGGCCCACACTCAGTGCCCATTCCAGACGTGTGTGCTCATGTGAATCCATTGCACAGAAAGGCAGAGACGGGCCAGGCCCAAACCCTGCTGCAGGGCTACAGTGAGGCGCAAATGAGACAGTGGTTGTGAAAGGGCCTTGCCAATTGTGAAATACGGTGACACCATGTCAGTGTCCCCTCCTCTGAGCAGCCATCCTGGACTTCCCTGCTGAGCTGGTCACCCTGTCCACACCCCTCTCCTCACACAGTGTATAAACCTCGTCCTGGCACCCGTCCGCTCTGTCACAGACCCTAATGTAGGACATGTCCCGCTACCAGGCTGAGCTCCTTGGGGGCAGGAACAAGTGTGTCAGTCTTCCACATCTGGCTCGGTGCCTGGCGCAGAGTGGGAGTTTGGCAGCTAGTTCCTGAATGACCTTGAATTGTAAAAAAAGCAATTAGCTTGTGGGTGCTGGGTAGCCTTGGTTTTTCAAAGCAAGGACCAGGTGGTACATGGTAAAATCTTTCTCATGGAATGACAAAATGTTTTGTGAGTTGTGGCTCAAAAAGTGTGAGCATTTGGAAATGCAGTCTCAGGGTTGCAAATGTTAAAAGCTGTCTGCTCCTGTGCTATCCAGTAGGGTTGCCACAAGCCACAAGCAGCTATTTAAATTTAATTTTATTCAAAATTCAGTTCTTTAGTTGCACTAGGCACATTTCGAGTGCTCGGTAGCCACATGTGCCTCCTGGCTACTGTTGGACAGTGCAAATGAGAACATTTCGAACATTGCACAGAGTTCTTCTTGGACAGCATTCCCCAGGACCTTGAAAATTCACATCCATGTGTTATCTTGGGCCCTGATAGTTGGGGGGCTTCCAAGATTTGGGGGAGAGAGCTGGGACTCTGGAGTCTGAACAGACAGGGTTTGAATCCCTGCTCAGCCATTTTCTTGTTGTGCAGTTTGAAACAAAGGCACTTCTGTATTCCTCCTGGGGCTCAGTGTTGTCATCTGCAGAATGGGTGACGGTGCACTGGAGCAGAGCTGTGAGGTGTAGACGACCAAGCTATGTCAAGAGCTCCTTGGTGCTCTGTGCGAGGGGCTGCTATTATTCACAGGGTGGTGCCCTGGGGCTGTCAGAGAGAGGGAACAGGCTGCACATGTCAGAAAGGTCTTGAAATTTGGAGCTCAGCTGCCCATACTCCTCAAAACTTTGGGCAGGGCATGATGAGTTCATCCAGGCCCTGGGGGCTGGTCTGGGGTAGTGGCCAGTGGGTATGACTGGCTGGGGACAGTCAGTGGGGCTGGGGCTGTCAGAGCCTGGGAAATCACGGACAGGGGCAAAGAAGCTCACTCCAGATCTCCCAAATGCTGATCAGGGGCTTTGCGGTCCAGCTTAGCATGCACTTTATGTACAACTCTCTGCTGTCTACTAGCTGACCAGAGCATATTAACTAATAATAATATGAGGACTAATAACAACTATATTTCCTGAGCATTTTCTGTACACCAGGCACTGTGCTAAGAGATATAATATGTATATGCATTAACTCATTTGGTCCTTTCTAATAGGTATATCAATGTCCCCATTTTATAGCCAGGGAACACTGAGGTCATTTGTTCAAGGTCACACGGCTACAAGGTGGTGGAGCTGGGCTCTACCAGGGCCCATGATTTAAATAAAGTCTGCACTCCTTATTTACCTGGTCCTGAAGCCCCTGCAGAGCCGGCCTAGGTTAGCTCTTAACCCTTCACTCTGTCGCTCCCCACCAGTCTGGTCAAGTTCCCTAGACACCCAGGCTCTCCTTCCTATTTCTGTATCCTTGTTATCCCTCAAGCTAGGTGACCTCCCGACTTCCCATCTACCCTCCATAGATTCCTGTTCACCCTTCAAGACCCAGGGAAATCTTGAGGCAAAGAACTGGATCTGAGTCATTTTTGTGTCATAATGTCCAGTATGCAGCTTGGTGCATTGGAGACCTCAGTAAATTGTGGGTGGTAGGTTGATGGTTGGGTGAGTGAGTGGATGGAGGGGTGGGTGGAGTGGATGAATGGTGAGTCTGGGCAAGTAGATGGTTGGTGGGGGGTTGGCAAAGTGAATGGGTGGCTGGTGTGTGAGTGATGTGGATGGCATGTGGGTAGATGGGTAGCTTGTGCTCAGATGTCCTGAGGCAGGATGGGGCATGAACTGAGCACAGAGCAGTGGGCATGGAGAGAAACTGTGATTTGAGAGACATCAGTGAGGGGCAGATTGGGGGAGAAGGTGATGAGATCCATTTTGGATGTGGGGGTGTAAGGGGCCTACAGAGGGAGAGCTGGGAGGCAGCCAGGGAGATGAGTCTCAGTTGGGTTCAGGTGTGAGGCCAGGCTGCACAGAGAGATCTGAGAGGTCCGTGTGGACTCGGGTCAGAAGGCCGGAGGACTGGCCATCAGAGGGGGCTGAGGAACCACAGTCCCTGAGGCAGAAGATCCAGGAGGAACACAACACAAGCGGGGAGGGCACTGCTGGGTCAGGAACAGCCATAAATCATTGCAGGTGGTGTGTCTGGACAGCCAGTGCCGAGGGATGCAGGCAGGAGACTCAGTGCTAGAGGTGGGCCTTAAAGGGCGACCAGGTGGAGACTGGCCTGGGGAGCAGTTACCCTGAGCCGGAAACCCCGTAGGCAGCGGCAGGGAGCAGGAAATGAGCAGGTTATGTCCACGAGCTCTGAGACCCTTGGAGCCCATAGCGGTAGCTGGCGAACAGGAGGCTCCACAACTTTGCCCTGTCCCAGCCGGTTCCCTGTGGCCACAGCCTCCAGGGTCCGGGAGGACTTGGGGAATTTGGGAGCTGTGTTACTTTGGACAAGTCACCTCCCCTCTCTGGGCCTCAGTTGCCTCACCAGAGCCATTTGCCACTTGCCTGGTTTGCTGAGAGGAGTAAATGAGATGTGGGGGTGTGAAAATACCCCCATGCATGAGGAAACTCCATAAATGCTATTTTTCAAATTATCTTTTCATTTCATTTCAATTCCACATATATTTATTGAGCTAAAAGGCAAGCCCATTTTGTACATAAATTAAATTTGTGTATAACCAATACCATTTTACCTGGGCCTGGGAGGCCATTTATTATTTGAGGAGCCCTGAGTTGAATTCTTTTAAAAAGCCCCGGTTGCTTTGTTTTCTGAGTAAGGAGGATTTTGACTTTTCAGGCTTGCAGAGCGAGGCTTTTATTTGTTCCATGTGCATTTTGAAAAAATCCTCCTGGCTGCTGCACAGGAAATAGACCGAGGGCGGCAGCAGGGTGTCTGGGGAGGAGGCCCGTGCTGTGGTCTAAATGAGAGATGGTGCCGGCTGGGACAGGGGTGACTCTGGCGATAAAAAGGAGAGGATTTGAGAGATATTTAGGAAGGTAAGAAATAAAGGACAAGGTCTTTGGTTTACAGGTGAGGGGATGAGAGAGAAGGCGGAAGGTGAGGGGATGGGATCCTCCTGGCTTCTTGGTTACTGAAGAGGGTGAGCTGGTTCCAGGTACCAGGTCAGGCACTGATGCAAGAGGGCAAGGTCTCTGGGGAATGTCACACCCTGGGTCCTGGACACAGAGAGTATGAGGTGTCCACATGGTGGCAGGCAGAGCTGCCCATAGGGATTTGACTGCAGACCTGGAACTGCAGCTGAACGGGAGAGGAAAATGTCAGTGGCAGGAAGGAGGGGAAACCCAGAGCGCATGACAGTAATTGTTTACCCAGCATTGAAAATACATGTTGAGCAAAGTGTTCACTGAGCACCTGCACATGCCAGGTGCTGTGCTAGGCTCTGGGGATCTGGCCATAAACCGAAGAGACCAAACTCTTTACCTGGTTAAATGCCAGGTCTTGGAATTAGATGCTCTGCCTCTTAGTGGGAGGGGCAGGCAATAATCAGGATAAATTACTCATTCTCATGTCCTGGTACATAGTGGCAGGTGCCAAGGAGAACAATAAAGCTGGGAGGATCAGGCCCTCGGACTGTTAGGTGGAGTGGGTGGAGGGTAATGGTATCAGCAGACATGGAGGTAGTGCTCACTAAAATCATTAACACCTCACCACAGCCACATGAGGAAAGTGCTGTAGCTACTCCCACTTTAGAAATGAGCAACTGAGTCACAGAGAAATTGAGAAACTTGCCCAAGGTCACTCAGCTATGGGACTGGCAGAGCCTGAATTTTACCTCAAGCCCATGCTCTTCAGTGAAGAGTTTTAACCATTAAGCTGAACTGCCTCTCATTGACAAGGCCAGGCTTCAGCAAAGAGCTGAAGGAAGTGATGGCATTAGGCTCATGGACATCTGGGCGACCAACATTCCAGACAGGGGAAGAGCAAGTGCCAATGCCCTGAGGAAGCAGCAGGGCTGTTCTATTTAAGAATCAGCACCAAGGCCAGAGTAGCTGGGGTAAAGGGGAGAACTGGGGGTGGTATCTGGAGGTGGCACCTGTGGAGTTTGTAAGGCTGCCAACTGTTAGTGGAGGTGAAGTGAGGCCATGGAGTGTTTATAGCAGAAGGTCAGGATCTGACTTGCATTTAACCTGCTTCCTCTGGCTTCTGTGTCAGGAGCAAAAGCAGAAGCAGGAGATAAGAGAGGACATGAATAATCCAGGTAAGAGATGATGATGACTCAGTCCACAGTGGTGGAAGCCGTCAGGTGGTGTATTAATGTCTTGATATAATGTGAAGGTGGATCCGGTAGGAGTTGCTGATGGCTTGGATGTGGAGGGTGAGGGAAAGAGAGGCATCAAGGATGACTCCAGGATTTGGGCCTGAGTGACTGGAAGGAGGGGGTTCCATCAACTAAGATGGGGGCAGCTATGGGAGGAGCCATTTCATGAAGTACTTTCCATGGCCATTATCCCTTTTAATTCCCTGGCTACTCCCTGAGGTAGACACTGAAACTCTCAGGTTACTTGACTTGGCCAGTTATCACTTGGCCAGAACGTGGTGGAGCCAGGGCCAGAAGCCAAGTGTGCATCACAGGGTTTGGAATTTCAACTCATTCATTCGATCAGCAACCATTTCTGACACCTCCTCTATGCCAGGCACTGCGCTACGTGTTGACAATGATGACGGGGGACGGTGATCCCTGCCGTCATGGAGCTCCCAGTCTGATGGAGGAAGCAGGGTCAACCAGTGATCATGGAAATGCTTTCCTCACATCAGCATGATCAGTGGCCAGAAGGAGAAACGGAGGGACCTTAGGAGCCAGTAACCGGACCTAGTTGGGAGGTCAGGGAGGGGGTAAATGTGGAGTGCAAAGGCCTCGGGATAGAGGGTCAGGGGGGACATGGAGGCTTGATGGGAAATACTCCCTGGATTCCTAGGCCATAGCAGGAGAACCCTGGGAGGACTGCAGACTCCCAGAGAACAGCTACCCATTTGGAAGTCAAAGAATCTTTTCTTTTTTTAGTGTTGGATTGTTGTTAACGGCTTTTTTTGAGATGTAATTCACATACCATATAATTTATGCATTTAACGTGTACAGCTCAGTGGTTTTTAGTATGTTCACAGAGTTGTGTACCTATCACCATGGTCCATTTTGGAACATTTTCATTACCCCTAAAGGAAACCGCAAACATCTTAGCTGTCATCCCCTCCCAGTCCCACCCCCTCCCCCCCCCCCACCCCCTGGCAACCACTCATCTACTTTCTGTCCCTCAGAGTTGCCTGTTCTGGACATTTCCTAGAAGTGAAATCATACACTATATGGTCTTCTTTCACTTCACATAATATTCTCGATGGTCATCCATGTTGGAAGTTCCGCAATCTAAATGCCATCAGTGCTGACAGGGATGCAAGAGACTGTCTTGTGTGGGGAATTCCGGTCCCTCGGCAAGGAAGTAGGGTGACAGGTCTTGGGACCCCCAGATCATGGCCAGTGCCCCGCTGTCCTGCACAGGTGCCTCCTCTGCTCTCACCTCTTTCCTTCAGCTTTGGGCTCTGGCTGATTTTTGCTAAAAGTGACAACTTGGTTGGGAAGCATCCTTCTAAGCCCTGGATTTTCATGCCTTGGCAATTTCATGCCTGAGGTGCATCTTGAAATCTTTATGCACCTTTAAGAATTTGTGTTCACTAATTCAGAATTTGGGGAGTTGGGTATTTTCTTTTCTTGCTACTTAACCACTTTTCATCCAGACGGTTATGCCTGTTTGTCTTGGTCGGTGATCTTCCTCTGGGGGAGGCAGGGGTTAAGTGCCAGGTCTTGGAATTAGATGCTCTGCCTCTTCCTCAATGTGTGCGCCCATGGGTAACTACTGAAACTCCCTGAGCCGGTTCTGCCTTTGAAAAGTAGTGGTAACCTTGTAGGGCTGTGGGGAAAGGAAATGCTGTCAAGCTTGTTAAGGGCTTGGCAAAGAGTAGGTGCAGATACAGGTAGTTAGAGATGTGAGGGCTTCCCGGGGCCCGGGCATGACCAGGAGAGAAAGATGACCCGCCCCCACCACTGATGGCCCCTTTCTCCATTTTCCTCCTGTGTACTGACCCCTGTACCTCCCCTCGCATGACTGAGAGGTGGAAGCCTGCGTTCAGATCCTGGCCCAACCTCTTGGACTCCGTGCCCCCACAGAATTGGTTTCCATTGTGTCTCACTTTCTCCACCTATAGAATGCAAGGGTGGAGGGAGGGGGATGCCACTGAGGCCTCCAAGACAACCCAGAGGCTCCTGGGAGGAGGTTATGGAATGGAGGAGCCCTTTTCCTCTCCCGGGAGGACTGGGTCCCTGCTGATTTAAAGATCCAAGCAGGAGCGGTGGCACCTGTTCAGGAGACGTGGGTGGAGAGGGACACCTGGCTTCCCTTCGCCTCTTGCACAAGATGTGTTATGTGGGAAGTGATGGAGGGGGGTGATGCAATGAAGGGCCTCCTGCTCTGAGTGCAGGGACAGGGACAGAGCCTCTACTCTGTGCCAGGTATTCTACCTGCATTATCTTTTTAATCCTCACAGGAGCCCTCAGAGAAGGCACTCTTTTTTTTTTTTTAAGTCCTCACCCAAGGATATGTTTCTTGATTTTAGAGAGAGGAAGGGAGAGAGAAACATCGATTGGTTGTCTCCCATACACGCCCCAACTAGAGATCAAATCCATAACCTGGTTATGTGCTCTGACTGAGAATCGAACTGCAACCTTTTGGTGTATGGGACGATGCTCCAACCAAGCGAGCCACCCAGCCAGGGCAGAGGAGGCACTCTTAATACATTTGACAAGTAAGGAAACTGAGGCTCAGAATAAGACAGCTGCCTGCCCAGTGTCGTTCAGCAAGTGAAGGGCTGAGCTGGGATTTGAACTCAGGATTGTTTGGCTTTCCTGACTGCCCTTATTCAGAGAAAATGAGGGAGAAGCAAGACAAAGAGTACCAGAGCCTTTGGAACCAAGCTTCCCGGCTGCTGTGGGGATTCTGTGGGTGGTTAGAAAGGCATCATAAATATGCATGACATGCAAATACGCCTCTGAAAAAGAATGTGGGGCCCACATGAGCCGGGATACCAGAGTACTTAGAAAAATGTAGTGTTGTACAGACACTGGTTTTTATGATTGCTGCATGGTGTGTCCATCCCAATGTCCCAGGACCCGTCAAAGGCTCTCAGGATGGAGAAATTACGCCAGGCACCTCTTAATTGACCTTCTCTCCCATCTCTGCAGGCACTGTTGCCTCCCCTTCTGCCAGCTGCCTGGTAGTAAGAACTTGGTCACTCCCAACACTGGAGGGCCCTGTCCCACACTGGTTGCTGCCTCTGATTGAGTGCCTGGAGGGATGTGTGTGCCAGCCCTCGGTCCAGTGCCCGCTCCTGAGGTGACGCCTGCTGGTTCCCCACTGGTTCCTGTTTTTCCTCTGCACGTAGCCCTCTGGTTGGTAAGTAACTGGGTCCGCCGGCCTGGGCACACAGAATCAGGGCTGTTCACCCGCCCACCCATGCTTGGCACAGTTGGGAAATGCCCAGCTTTCCCACCCAGTGACACCCACATGCTGGTGAGGGGATCTCAGTCTGAGCTCCGTTTATGATTTAACTGCTTATCTGTCCAGTCCTCCCAACAACCCAATAGGTGGACATGGTGATGGCTTCCTTTTCATAGAGAAAACAGCCTCAGAGAGGGGAAGCCACTTGCCTGAGGATGCACAGCCAGCCCAGCTCTCTCTACCTCAAAGGCCAGCCCTTGCCACACCCAAGGGGCGTGGCAGTTGGTGACACGGGCTCAGGAAGGGAAGGGGAGGGGTGAGCCTTGCTGGGGCTGAGGCGAAGCCATCAGAGTTCCTGAATCTTGGGGATCCCTGTTGTTCCTGCCCCTCCAGTCTGTTCTGCTCACATTCCTCCAGTTCCCACCTGGACTGACCCCAACACAGGATGAGGTGCAGGGCCCGGCAGCCTCTCTGACCATCCGTCTGAGGTTGTGCCACCCACCCCTGGCCACACCCCAAGCCTGGTCCTGTCATCTTTCCCACAACAATGATCCCGAGAACATAGCCCCATTCAGTGCCAGCACAGCACCTGATACTCACCGTGTTCCTGCACCTCAACCTACTGCCACCTCCCAGGCCATGCAGGCATGAGTCTAGGTCACAGACAAGGATGCCATGGTTCACGTGAGGGTCACCAGCCACCAGCCAGCACTACATGGGACAGTTGGCTTATGATCTGCCTGTTCATGTGGCCTCTGCTCCCCAAGGGTGAGCAATAAACTGCTTCATCCCCTACTGGACAGCCAGGTACCCAGCATATAGTGGGTACACAGTCAATAGTTGTGGAAGGAAGGAACTTCCTAGATGTCACTTCCCTCCACTAGACATCATCAGGAGCCCTGAGCCCAGTGGCCATTTAGCTGCTGGTCCCTGCTGACCCCAGAGAGCATGCAATGAGCTCAGGCCTTCAGCAGGGTGGCCAGCGCCTCTGGTCTCTATTCTCTCATCACCAACAGCTGCCCAGCCTCCCTGATGGGATGGTTATGAGAAGGGAAAAGACTTGTACATATGTATCATATGCAAATGTTATAGGAAAATAAAAAAGCATGTGAAGTTCGCTGTAGATAATGTAAGTGGAAGTGCTTCTTCAAGGACAAGGAGCGCACTTGTGTGGTGCCAGCCTTATTATTAATAACCATGAAAAGAGCCCTATTAATTAGCTGCCCCCGACCCAGCTCCCCTGATCTGTCCCCTGGCTTATTGTAGGGACTGCAGACAGCCGTCGCATTTGGCTGAGAAGCTGTTGTGGGAAAAGAAGTGATGACATCTCAGTCTGAGAGCTGTGATTGTCCGTGGGATTTAATCATTTGCAAATTCTCCTGGCTGTGCCCCAGTCCCTGCGTGTTCTTCCCAGGAACTAGATTTGTAACAGGAGCCACCTGAATAACGTCGAGCATTTCTTGAGCAATTACTATGTGCCTGGCGTTTCACTAAGTGCTTCCTTTTCTTCATCATCTCAGTTAAACTGAGTGTCCACCTCTGACCCCCAAGCCAGGCACAGCCAGAGGGGCAGGATGTGGCCACTGAGAACACAGCATAGCTGGCAGCCCTAGCATGAGTGGCCCTGTGACGGAGAACGGGATTCCTTGGCACGAGCTGGGGGAGCAGCCGTCAGCATTGTGAGGAAAGATGGAGGCCTGGGCGGCAGCGAGGGAGGTGTTACTGCTGCTATTTTGCTAACAAGCTAGTTATTTAAAGAACAGCCAAAGCCCAAGTCGGGAAATTGGATGGGGAGTCTCCATGCTCAGGACAGAGGGAGCCAGGAGTCCGGAGCCTGGCGCAGTCATTGCAGAGTAGCCCTACTGCATTTTTTAATTTGCTTATTGTTATCAACAATAGTAATAATAATGGCACTATAACAGTAAAAAATTGATTATTTTTGTGGAGAAAATAGGCTATAAGGCAGGGGTGGGGAACGTCTGGCCTGTGGGCTGTATAAGGCCTGCAGAATCATTTGGTCTGGCCCTGCCAAAGCAGCTGCAGGCAGGACTTGAAATTCAATAAATCTAGGAGCTTTCCTCATAGCAACATAAATTTATATTAAGTGAATGATGTTATAAATATCCAAATGGCCCTGGGCAGAAAAAGGTTCCCCACCCCTGCTGTAAGGATTGGGAGGGGCCTCAGGAGTGGTTTCTGTGACACTGTTCTATTTATTGACCCAGGAGGTGGTTTCGTGACAATTCATTCAGTAAGCATTCCTGTTTTATGTACTTTTCTCTATGCATTATATGCCACAGCAAAAAGGCTAAAAATTGGCTATAACAATAATCATTAATATTTTTTTGAACAGTTACTAAATGCCAGGCTCTTGCTAAGTGTTTCAGCTTATCTCCTTGAATCCTCACGGCTTCTATTATGATCCCCATTTTACAGAGGAGGGAAGTGAGGCTTAGAAAGGTACAGTTACTTCTCACGCAGCCAAAGAGTATCCAGGTGCAGGAGAAACCAGACAGGCTGACTCAGGCCGACACCACTGACCATGTTGGAGGATCGAGGGCCAGGAGGTTCCCCACAAAGGGCAGGGTTCCTCCATTTGTTCCTCAGACCTGTGTCACTGCCTCTTGCATTTTTAAGGCTTAGGAGGCCAGCCAGGTAGCTGTGACTATAGGCAGCAGATGAGGCATCTGGGAGTCTGCCAAGGGATCAGAGCAGAGCATTTAGCCATTTGAAAGATAGGAGTGAGTCATCCCTGGGGCCAGGGCAGGGGAGAAGGTCAGGGCATAACCAGGAATCATTCACTATAAAAAGTAGTCATCCAGGTGAGATGGGGTCAGACCCAACCTCTGAACTAATTGTATGTGGCCTGAACTGCCGTTTCCTAAGGGCCTACTATGTGCTAAGCATGTGCATTATCTCCCTTAATCTTCAGAACAACCCTGTGAGGTCAGTGGTATTAACCCCATTTTACAGATGAGGGAACTAAGGCTTCGAAAGAGGAAATGACCAGCTCAAGGCCACACGGCCAGTGAGTGGGGGGCTTCTCTGCCAGCTCTCCCAGGCTCCAGCACCCCGTGTGTCTCCTGTGTGTGTGTGGCAGGCACTGCTCAGTGCTGGGGTCCCAGCAGGGCAGGCACCTGGCCTGGAAGCTTCAAGCAGTTCTAAGGCAGATCTCTGGGTCCCTGAACTGGTGCTGGGGACATGGCCTGGAGGGTGGCATGGCAGAGGGTGTCTCTAAGCCCTGAAACCGGGCACCTGCTCTGCAGACGGGGCACCAGCCCCCGCGGCATTCCTGCATCCCCAAGGTGTTTATTGAGTGCTAGTCGATGCCCCTCACAGAGCACACAGCCTTGAGCAGAGACAGATCTTATACAGTCACCCAAACAAATAAGCTGAATAAGCAGAGACTCCATCATGGCAGCGAGGGACGTTGGCATGGTGACGTTATACAGATGAACAGGGTAGGGGGCCCTGCATGGCATGGAACGATTCAAGATGGCTTCTCTAAGGAGGTAGCATTTGAGCTGGGACCTGAAGGGTGACAGGGGGTTAGCTGTGCTGGAGAGTGCTCCTGGCAGCATTGCTGATAGTAGGACAATTGGGAACCCAATTGTCTATCACCTGGGGACTAGTCACATTCATTTACTGCAGCCATATAGTGGCACCCACTGCCGCTGTTAGAAATGGGGCCAGGGATCTAAACTTCCTGTTGCAGAAAGAACTTCACAGTGTGTTACAGAGTTGAAAAAGAGGAGGTTATAAAACATCATTTTTTTTTTGTAAGAACTATGTGGGGCATGGAGACCTGGGAGATCTGCATTGTCTTTTAATCCTTTTCTGGGTTTAGAGATTTTCCTCAGTGTTAGGTCTTGGGAAAGCAAACAGGGGGGTTTAGGACTTCCCCAGTCCTGCCTGGAGCAGTTCTCCAATAAAATGAGATAAGATGTGGGCTGGGGAATCAGCAGATCTGGGCCACACCTCAGCTCTACCACTTCATGGCTGTGTGACCTTGGGTAAGTCACTTGCTCTCTCTGATGCTGAATTTTCCCTTCCGTGAAACAGAGACAAGAATGCCAGTGGGTGGTTATGGGGCTTCAGTGAGTTAAAACACGTAGAAGGCTGGAACAGTCTCAGTGCTGGGTCACTGGCAGTGGCTGCTGTCACCACCGTGCCCGCCAAAGGTGCCACCTCCTCGTGCTCATCATGTCCTGCCTGGGCTCTCGGTGCTGACTGGTCCCACAGGCTCACCTCTGAGAGTCAGATGCAGTTGGGGGGATGAGGCCCAGGGAGGTAGACCACTTAGCTGGGCATACACAGCCAGCTGGACCCCAGACCAGCACCACTCCTAACCCCTGAGCCTTGAGCCCCCCGCTACCTCCTCTGCAACTGTATGTGGGCCTGAACTGCTGCTTCCTAAGGATTGGGAATGAGCACTCTCACCAGAGATGCTGTTCTGGGAACACCCTGGCCCTATATTTGCTTGTTTTTGTTTTGTTTATATTTGCTTGTTTTTGATAACCACTAAACCTGCCCAGGAAGAAAGATACTACCTATGGACACAGAATCTTAAAACACAGACAGAGAAACTTACACTGGTGAAGTCAAACTCTGGGAATATGGAATCTTAGTCATACATAATCCAGCAAGAGTAAACCTATGCATTTTACAAGTAAGTTCACTGCACTTTCTTGATGTCAGTGATAAATTAGAAACTGCCCAATTATCTGCCAGCAAGAGATGGTTAAATAAATTATGGGCCGGCCAGGAAATGGTGTTCTCAGACATGGAAACATGTCTGTGGCGCATTGTTGGGGGAAAAGTAGGAGGATACAAAATGGTGAATGTTGTACGATCTCAGGTTTTTAAGGGGGGAAAATATACAAATATATGCATGTCCTGCCAAGAGAAACACCAGAAGGAAAACCATCACATTGTTCATAAGGATTGCCTCTGGATGGTGAGATACGGACAAGCTCTGTTTTTATTTTTGCTTGTATCATTCAGGTACTTTTCAAGTATAAGTGACAGCAAACCCAGCCCAAAGGAATTTAAACAAAAATGAAATGTATTGGCTTGTAACTGTAAAGTTCAGAGGTAATGGCTTCAGGTTCAGCTGGATCCAGGGGCTGAGACCCTTTACTGGGACCCGATTTCTCTCACCATTTCTCATCTTTGCTTCTTCTGGGTTGTTCCCGTGTTCTTTGTGTTGTTGTTGTTTAATCCTCATCTGAGGATATGTTCTTATTGATTTTAGAGAGAGAGGAAGAGAGAGAGAGAGAGAGAGAGAGAGAGAGAGAGAGAGAGAGATGTTGATGTCAGAGAGAAACATTGATTGGTTGCCTTCCATATGTGTCCCAACCAGGGATCAAACTTGCAACCTAGGTATGTGCCCTGACAGGGAATTGAACCTGCCACCTTTTAGTGTGTGAGATGCCTTTTCAACCACTGAGCAACCCAGCCAGGGCAATGTCCCCATGTTCTTATAGGGCTCTTTTGTACAGAGATAAGATGCCTGTCCAGAGGAACATGCAAGACTTCTTCCCAGGTAGCCCAAATACAAGTCTCAAAACTGAATCTCGGCATTGACTGGTCAAATTTGGAGGTGTGCCCACCCCTCAGTCAATTGCTTTGGTTGGAAGCCTGGGTCGATGCACCGCCTCCCAGCTGGGGATGGAGTCAACACCACCAGAACTTCACCAGTGGAGAGTGGGAAAGGATATCGCACCCAAAGATGTGTGCTGTAGCCCAAATAGGCCAAACAGTGGCTAAACACAGCAAGTTTGCCTCCTGTACTGATCTGAATTTCCCAAGATGCATGACTTTCATAATCAGAAAAAAAACAATGTACCTATAGAAAAGAGTCCTGAGCACAGATCTTATAGTCAGAAGCTCACTGAGGCAGCTTGGGACTCTCAAAATCAGAATCTCTGAAGTGCCAGTCCAGCTCAGGAGACGTTGGCCCTCTGTGTCAGAGCCCCTGCTGGGCTGACAGGGAGCTGTCCTGGCCCTCAAGGGTCTTGCAGTTTTGAGGGGAGCAGGAGGGACCCATAGATGATTTGTCTGCAATGTGGGTATATGCACAAAAGCCAGAATGGGAGCAAGGAAGTCTTCCTGGAGGAGGTGACACCTAAGCTGAGTAGCCAAGAATAGTATGGAAAGACCATGTTGCAGGAAAAATATGTCAAGAGCGTGTGGTGGGGGAACATCCAGTGGATGAGCAGCCGCAGCTCCAGACCACCAGGGCCTTGAATGCCAGAATAAGAGCTTGGACTTGATCCTGAAGGCAGTGGGGAGTCTTTGAGGGATGTTGTGGGAGAAGCGACATGTCAGCAAGCTCAATCTGGCTGGTACTGTGAGCATAACCTTGGAGGGGTCAGGTCAAGGCCCCATGTGGGTAAGGAGAGAAAAGACCCAGTGGTCCCTCAAAGGGCCCTTTGATAGCCACTGGTGTAAATTATTTTCTACCATGGATCAGAATTTCTAATCCCAAGGTGTCCAGCCATTGCTTGCACACCTTCAGAGATGGGGAGCTCACTTTCTATTCCTTCCACCTCTGATTAGGAAGCTCCTTCATCCAATCAAGTCTACAACCCTGCCCCTGCCTGAGGCATACCTGGAGCACTTCCCACTCACCTGCCACTGAGGCCTCTCCCCAGAATAACCTCCCAGGGGACCTGGTAGGAGCCTGCCTTTTTAGGCCGTGGTGTTCCAAGACCAAGAAGCCCTGGGTGACTGCATACCCTGCTGGGAGCGTGAATGGAGAGGGAGGGCAGAGTCACATCAGCCTGACAGCAGAGGGAGTGTTTAGGCCTTTGGACACACATCTGCGTCAATCAGTTTCCCAAATGCCCATTACATTTACAAACTAGAAACTGTGGCTCAGCGCTGCTGAGCCCCCTACACAGCCATACAGAGCAAATTAGAGGCAGGTCTGGAACAGGGACCCAGTCTCTTCCACCCCTGCCCACTCCCTGGCCCTCCTGCTCACCTCCTCCCACCCTTCAGGGGAGCCCTGATTACTTCACCTACTCAGACTTAGGCAGCTTTTTTCTAGACGCTCCAGCCCATCCCAGATCATCCCCTGACACCCTTGTAAATTTGGAGGCAGCCAGCAAAATCCTCATGAATCAAATGTTTTGTGACTATTTTGACAGCAGCATTTTTTGTTTCTGATACATCAGAGCTGGGACATGCACGTGCCATGTTTTATGGGTCATCTCTAATACTTTATCGTGCCCCAGGGTCCCCATTTAATCATTTATTCTCACTCTCCACAAGCATTTATTAGCACCTACCATGAGCCAGGTGCCGTGCTCTGGAGATGCATTAGAGCAGCCCCTGCTAGGGGAGTTCACAGTTCAGCCAAAGGGAGAGGTATCTCCATCAGGGAAGCAAGTGGTCTATGGCAAGTCAGAGGGAGGTGCCGATCACTCAGAGATCTCCGGGCCAGATCAATAGATTCTGTCCCTGTGAGCAGAGTCTTAAAGGATGAGTAAGAGTTCTCCAGAAGAAGCAGCCGGGAAGGGTGAACCAGGTAGAGGACCTGGGCTCCGGAAAGATCTCACCTGCCTCCTGCTAAACTCTTAGGCCACAGGGCTTGGAGGTCGGAGGGTTCAGCCCAGGACAAAGCTTGGAAGACCTCAACTATTGGGCCCGGGGTGGGGCGGGGGGGCCGCGGGGGGTGGGGCAGGGATTGCATTAGATCCTTGCAGTAGAAGGGACCAAAGGCAGGGCAGACCTGAGTGTTAGAAAGGTCCTTCATTGGATTGGTGACAGCTGGGGTGACAGTGGGCAGGACCCGGGGATGATGCAGAGGGGTGTTTAGCAGGGAGATTTAACAGGACTTGGGGACTGAGTGGGTGCTGCAGAAGGGGAGAGGGAGAGTTAAGTTTGATCCTGGGAGGGGATTGGTGTGGATTTGGGTGCCCTGTAGACCAGCGTCCAGATGAATCCTGGCAAAGGCTGGGTCAGTGTCAGTGAGAGGGTCAGCAGGTAGGGCCAGCCTCTTCAGCTGTCAGGAGATGTAGATCAGCAGCCCAGTGAGACCTCCAGGTTCCCACATCCCCATCGAATGACTGGGGCAAGTGTCTACTCCTCATGGAGCCTGTTTGCTCATCTGTAAAATGGGGTGATGACAGTATCTTCCCAGGGTTTGTGAGGAGGGTGCGAGGGGGCTGTGTATTGGGCAGGCTTTGCACGGTGCCTGGCACACAGTAAGTGACTGGTTACCATGGTCATCAGTGCAGGAGTGGACAAGGGAACTGGGGTGTGCCACCTGCAGAGGGGAAACCAGAGACCTTGAGGGGCCTTGCTCCCTTCCCTGCCTCTCTGTCTCTGTGAAAGAAGGCTGGTGTGGGCCTGGCACTCAGACCTGAGGGGAAAGCTCTGGGGAAAGATTCTAGCTTCGATTAGGAAAGCCTTTTGGATACAAATTGCTCATTGCTAATGGATGGTGGTGAGCTCCCCATCACTTGGAGTATTTAAGCAACAGCTGCATCACAACTTGACAGAAAAGTCTGTAGAGTATTTGTGATTCAGCTGAGGATCTGGAAGGTCCTTTCTAGTCCAGAGAGTCAGATTTCCTGTTTTTCCTCTCTGAGCCCCAGCTTTCTCATCTGTAATATGGGGGAAATAGCAGCCCCTATCTTAGAGTTGGTTGCGAAGTTTAAGTGAAATCATTCAAATAAGGTGCTTAACCCAAATTTAGTTCATAACAAGTGCTCCGTGAGTAGCGGCGGTTATAACCACCACTGATGTTATGCTAAATTCTTCCATGTGTTACTTTCGTCTGAGGGCCTCAGGGTGCTCATCTCTCAGTCAGGTGCTGCTGCCTGCCTGCCTGCCCTTCAGGACCCCTCTCTGCCCTTCTCATTGCCACTGTCTCTGTCTCCAACCCCGCCCGCCCCCCTCAAACCTCCCTGGAGGTGGTAGGAATTCCAGACCCTCTGGGCCCCTTTTAGCTCTTGCTTGAGTGAGAGTTGGCAGGTTGGGGTGGCGGGTGCCATCCGCCTCCCATATGCTTCCTGCTATTTAGAGGAAAACTCTCCCTGCGTTCCTCCAACCACACGGGCTGACATTTCCAGACAGACGCTGGAATCAGCTCTTTGGGGGATTGGCAGATAAATTTGGCCACGGCTTTTGGGAAAATCTTCAGCCTTACTCGGGAAGCGGAGCCCAGGCTCACTTGACTTCCGTCCACCCCGCGACTTCCTCTGGGGGCTGGAGTGCTGTCCCACTGCCTTGCAGATTAGGGTAAGTCTTACCAGCCAAACCTTCTCCTAGGAGAGCTTCTGGTCAGGGAGTCGTGGCCTCCAGCGTTGCCTTCAGAGGAAGGAGTTTACAAGAGGAAGCCATGTCTCCTCCTCCCTCCCCCTAAGACCAAGAACCTGAGCCACTTGGCAGAGGAGCAGATTTTGGATTAGAGACCTGAGCCCAAGGCTGCTTACGTCTCTGTGACCTTGGGCAGGTGGCTCCACCTCTCTGAGCCTCTTTTTCTTTATCTGTAAAATGGGGGTGATAATAGAATCTGTCTGATTAAAAGCCCTTAGGATGGTGTCTGGCTCATGCTAAGTGCTAAACAAATCCTAGCCACTATTACTGTCACCCTCATCATTGTCATTATTATTATTTGGCCAAGAACAATGCCTGACACATAATAGGGTCTCAGTAAATATTAGTGTTATTCTCTTCTCCTTTCTTACAGCTATAGCTACTTAGGGAATACTGAGACATTTCAGAATTAGCTCAAGTAGGAGTAACCAGAGGCAGAAATGCAAGAATAAGGACATAAAGAGTCTGCTGTGTCCAGGGTAGAGTATAGTTGGCCAGTCCCACACACATACACACATGTGCGCGTGCACACACACACTCACAACACATTCTCTGTCCCAAACTTTCATTCACCCCCACGGGAGTCTGGAATGCCCATCTGCTTGAATTCTGTTGGTGCTGAGATATGAAGCCATATCCTGAGGACATGAGACACAGAACAGCTTGGTTTTGATGGATGGGAGGGAGAGGAAGGCCTGGCTAGAGGCAGAGTTGGGGGAGGCTCTGGGCACCGACAGCAATAGGAGGGTTCAGGGAAGCTTGAGTTGTTCTATTTGGCTGGAGTAGAAAGTGGGTGGCGAGGAGGAGCGGGAAGTGAGTTTGAGCTTCATTCAGCACCTCCTGATTGAACCTGAGCCGTGGGCCTCATGCCAGGCACTGGGGGAATGATGGGAAAGATGGGCTTGTTTCCTGCCCTCAAGAAGCTCTGGTTCTGGTGACCAGGAAGGGTGTAAATGACAGACATGCAAACAGTGATTAGCTCAGAGTTAGCTCAGGTAGGAGTAACCAGAGGCAGAGATGCAAGAATAAGGACATACAGAGGCTGCCATGTCCAGGGTGGAGTATAGTTGGCCAGTCCCACACAGACACATAACAAGATTCTTGGTTGTACTCAAAGAGATCCAGGGGCTGAGAGAGAGAGTGGCATGGGATGGTGGTAATGGGTACTGGGTGGTCAGAGGGGACCTCTGTGTGACCTCAAGTTGGAGCTGATCCTACAAATACGGATTGGGGTAAAAGGTGGGGAGCAGATGGAACAGCAAAAGCACATTCCCTAAAATTCCCTGGAAAGGTGGCAGGAGCATGACCCTGGGGGCCTAGAATGCCCGGGCTAGTCCGACTGCTCTTGAAGAAGGTCATTCTGGTGATGGGTGCAGGACCCTGGTGAGGAAGAGCTGGGAACCAGATCTGTCTGCAAAGACTGAGAGCCTGCTGTGCACACTTGTAGGCAGTCGGTGGGGATTGTGGTTCAGGTAGAGCAGAGAGGGTCACGATCTGAACAGAATCCTGAGGCTTGAAACAGGCAGTTTTCAAGGGAGGATCTGGGCCTGTGTGTAGATGGAGGTGGAGTCAGGTAAGAGAGGAGGCATTGGGGGGACTTAGAGCCAGAGCCCAGAGCTCAGGAAGAGTCTTAGAGGAGAGCCAAGTGCTGAGTGTGGGGAAGGGCCTCCTCACTGCCTGGGACTGCAGGCAGGACTGACAGCACATACGTGACAGAGTGAGCTCAGGCTGAGGCACTTATCTGCATTAAACCCAGAGGCCAATTCAGATTGTCCACCTGCTGTGTGTCCTTGGGAAAAATCACTTGACCCCTCTGAGCCTCACTTGTTATAATACTGCATCAGTTGGAATCACGTTTGTCTGCATGTAACAGAAGAAAAAAGTAACAGTGATATAAACATCCAGGAGCTTAACAACAAGGATCCCAGAGGCAGACAGGCCTGGGCCAGAGCGGGTGATCCAGGGCCCAAATCCCTGCCATCCTTAGCATGTATCTTTCATTCTCGTGGCTACAAAATGGCTGCATCACCTTCAGATATTGTGTATTGATTCCAGGCAGGACAAAGAAAGTAAAGATGGTATGCTCTCTGCATCTGCTGTTCTTATCAGGAAAACAATAGATTTCCTAGAAGCCCCACTCAGTGGACTTCTGCGTACATCTCACTTGCCAGGTACGGTCACATGGCCACCTTAGCTGCGAGGAAAGTGAGTGAAATGAGTATTTCTCACTGGGCACTTCTGTTAATTAGGCAAAAGGAAAGAATGGCTTGGCTAGCAGGGTCCCCTTGTCCACCTCACAAGGGCTGTTGGGAAGATTCTACAAGATAATTAATGTGCATGAAGCATTTAGCACCTGGAATAGAGCAACCTCTCAATCATTAGGGGCTGCCTTTATTATACTGTTCTACCTTCATTCACTCCCTCCCTCATTCATTCAGCAAGCACATCTGATGTTCTTGGAACTGCATACAGTCCTGGAGACATGACAGAGGCAACCCTTGCCCTTTTTGGCACTTATACTTAGTAGGAGAAACTCGAAGATTCACTCCTGCCTTTGCTACCCCTGAAGACCTTGACCTAGCACCTGGCACATAATAGGCATTCAACATGAGTAGTGATCATCATTGTCCTTGTTGTATTTTCATTGCTGGGAGGACGGAATAGGCATTTACTGAGCCCCTATTATGTGCCAGGCTTGGTGCTGGACACGCAATCTCATTTTATCACAACTCTGAGGAGGTGGCCTTGTTCCCATTTCTCAGAGGAAGACACTGGTGTTCTTGTGTGCCTGTCTTCCTCTCCTGCTGTCTCAGAAGTCCTAAGTTGCTGGTTTTGCTGGGGGCCTCCTGAACAAAAGCCCTGGGAGTCCTTGAAGAAGCAGCTCAAGGAGTTTGCCATGAGACCACAAAGGCAGCCAGCGGGGTCAGAGATGGAGGCGGTCAGGACAGGGCTCTAGCTCTCATCAGTGGGTGAGGGGCAATAAAAGATGGCCACAAGGGTGAGTGATGGTGTGGAACAGGCTGAAGGCTCAGAAATGCTTTTCCTCTTTAGTCAATGTCTTGAGAACAGGGCAGTGAGCCCAGCCCTTGAGATGAGGTGGCAGTGGGCCTGGCCCTTGCTGCCACTCTTGGCCATGACACTCTGCCCAGTAGCATTCACTACTTGTGTCTGGAATGAGTCCAGGAGTGACAAAAGAGAAGGCTTGGGAAGCTTACCTGGCCTGCAGGGGAGGGTTCCCAATATAGTACCCCCAGAAAGCCTCCCTGAGGCACCTCAATCACTGGGGGAGAAACAAGAAAACAGGCCTTTGTAAGAAAAAAAAAAACAACTGCAAATGGGAATAGAAATAGAAGTAGCCCGCTCTGGGCCTTACAAATCGCAGAGCAGGTAACTAGCTGGGAAATAGAGGCTTTCAGTGCCATCCCACCCCCAGCCTGGAAGGAGGGGGTTTGACACTGACCTTGGTGTTGGACTGTTTGGGTGCTGACAGGTGAAGTAGCCCAGTCGACTGAGGGCATGGGTGTTGTCCGTGGTGCTGAAGACAGAGTTTGGCCACATCCCAGCCTCCTGGGATGCTATCCATGGTTCTGTCTTTAGAGTTCTCATGAATCCTTTCCAGGACTCAGGGTTTTGGGGGACCAGCTGGGAGGTCAGAGGCTATGGCCCTGGCATTGAGCAAATCCAAGCAGTATCCAAGATAGGATTCTGGCCCATGCTATTGTCTACCAGGCACCATTTTAAGAACGATTTATGCATTATGCATTTTATTTCTTAGCATCTACCTATAGGCAAGGTACTCATATGTATCCCTTTTTTAGATATGAGCAAAATGAAGCTGAAAGAATTTAAGTAACCTGGCCACACTGTTTCTCTCTAGCCTCAATTTCCTCAGTCTTAACAGGAAGGTTGTTGGTACCATTACCCAAATGAATGGATGAGATCCAGGCTTTGTAAACTGATGCAGGCGTGGGGTGTCGATAGTTAAAGATATGCTCTTAGAGTCTCGTGAGGTTTCCTGGAAGGTGTGACATTTGAGCCAGATTTGAGAGGGGGTGTGCGGTTCAGGAGTGGTATGGAAAAGAAGGGAATGCTTCTTTTCTGAGCACCTGCTATGATCCAGGCCCTGTGCTGGGCACTTGACATATCTAGTCAGTATACCTCCATGAGCCCAGTGGGAAGAGTAACTGGTTCCATGTCACAGATGTGGAAGGAGAGAGGCGAGACTTCCCAATGTTACTTAGCTAGAAAGTGAGGGAGTTGAGAAAAGCCTTAAAGACTAGAATCCACAGACTTGAACATCAGGCTGGAAAGCATCCTGGGCATCACCTGGTGTGGCCCAGAGAAGGGGTGTGACCTGCTGGGGGCATCGATTTGGTAGCAGGACACAGACTGGATTTGGCTGCCTTTAGCATCTCTTCTCCCGGGTCTGTGGCAACACCACTCTCCCCTCACCACTGGCCTAGGCTCCAGGGAGGTGAGAATTAGTGTTGTGTCACAAACAGGGACTAGGTGTTAAAGAGGCCTGGAATTCAAAGCCCGGATCTGCCATCTGTGAGCTGCCTGGCCTCAGATAAGTCACTTACCCTCTCTGGGCCTATTTTCCCATCTCCAGCAGAAGGGCACTGTCATCACTGCCTCACAGGGTAGCTTTGAGGATCAGAAGAGACAGTGGGTGGGAAAGAACTGCCAGGTTAGTTGTTGTTTGTAGAAATAAGACCCAGAGAAGGTAGGGAAGACCCCCCCATGCCCCCTGCAAGGTGGCAGAGCAAATATCAGAAGGTATGCACGGAGAAGGGCCTAAAAATGCCATCCTGAGCACCAATTCCATTCCCAGTGGGGTTGACCATCAGGCTGGGGCAGCACCTGGCACCCCTGCTAACAGACATTCCTCCAGGCAGACAGTCGTGATCTGCAGAGCCAAGTGTCCCTGTGGGGATCAGCGGCCAGGCCAGCTCTGGCTGTTCCCCCACCAGCTACCTCAGTGCTCCAAGCTTAATGCAGCCCACAGGGCTGCTGTCATGCCCAATTAGGCTGTCCTGGACCACCCTCTCTCCAGGGTCCTGTTGTGACCATCTGAGGTCCTGGACGTGATCATGACTACTCCCCCTTGGCAGCTCTTTGGCTTTGGGGAGGAAGAGGCCACCTGCTCCTATAATCACCTATGGCCTCCGAGATCTGACTCCCTAGCCCAGCCCAGGAGGCCTTAGCTCTGGGGCCCAGAGATTTGGCTGCACCCTCCCCACACCTTACCCTGGCTTCAAGGCCTGGCAGTAAAACAAAGTGAAGAAGGAAAGGGGAAATGGCAGGTGATGGAGAAGAGCAGGGGGAAAGGAAGGCAACTTAGCACCACCAGCAATCTCCTCGGCTGAGGCTGCCATCAGCCGTAGCACCCATCCCTCCCACATGCACCTTACAAGACAAGCCTGCCTCGTGCACACTCTCTTGTGAAGTTTTCAGCAGCCCGTGCAACCAGCAGGACACAGGATCATCTCCATGTCACAGACCCTGAGAGACAATGTGATACGGGGTCTGAGGTGAGGGCTTAGTCTGGGGCCGGGGTCAAGGGTCATTCTGGGGCTGGAATCATAGTGGAATGCTTTTCATGGCAAGGATACAACTTGTGGCCTTGGCCTCATCTCCAGCACCCATCAACACAGAACAAGCATGTCTAAGGGAGGGAGACAGGTAGGGAAGGAGGGAAGGGGGGGAGGAAGGAAATGAGGGAGACAGGTGGGAGGTGTGGAGGGGGAAAAGGAAGGAAGGAGGGAAGGGAAGGAAATGCTGAAAGGCTTTCCGGGTAGAGGGGACTTTCACAAACCCAAGCTTAGGGGTATCATTTGAACAGTTTTCTTCCATAAATTTTATCATGAAAATTAATTTCTGCCTGGCTGGCGTGGCTCAGCAGTTGAGCATCAACCTATGAACCAGGAGGTCATGGTTCAATTTCCAGTCAGGGCACATGCCAGGGTTGCATGCTCAATCCCCGGTGTGGGGTGTGCAGGAGGTAGCGGATAGATGATTCTCTCTCATCATTGATGTTTCTATCTCTCTCTTCCTCTCCCTTCCTCTGTGAAATCACTATATATATATATATATATATATATATATATATATATATATATATATATGTATATGTATACACACACACACACACACACACACACATATATATGTATGTATTTTTAAAGCTAAAGTCAGTTTTTTTTAAAAAGAAATTAATTTCCTTTGCACTTTGCTTTTTTCACTGATCATGTTTTTTTATATCTAGCCAAGCACAAGTGTAGCTATCATTCATTCATTTCTTCTGCTGAGCAGTATTCCATTTGTATGTTAATACCATGTTTTGTCCATTCTCCTGTTGGTGGACATTCGGCATTTCCATTTTTTACCGTAAGCAGTGCTGCCATGAGCCTCCTTATGAGCATGCGTTAGTGTTTCTCTGGAAGCAGGTTTTCTGTTTGAACAAGCATGGCCAACTTGCCTCCCAAGGCAGTTATGCCACTTTGCACTCCTGTTATTGATACATCCGAGTTCCCATTTCCTCAGCGCCTCACCATCAGTTGATTTATCCCTCTTTAATTTCGCCAATCTGCTGGGCGAAAACATCTCATTCCCATTAGCATCACCCAACTATTAGAGAGGCTGAGCTTCATTACATATTTAATGGTCATCTGAATTCCCTGTTCTGCAAAATGCCTAATTCATATACTTTGCCCAATTTTTTATGGGTCACTTATATTTTTCTTATTAATTTGTTAAAGATGTTTATATATGTGGATACTAGTCCTTGTTTTGTTTGTTAGAAATGTTTTCTCCCAGTATGTTGCTTATCTTTTAATTTTGTGTCTTTTTCATGCAAAAGTTTAAATTTTAGGTGTAGTAAAGCATCATTTTCCCTTTATTTGCTTTTACTTCTTTGCAACTTGTTAAAAAAGGCCTTCCCCACCCAAGGTCATAAAAATACACTATATTTCCTTCTAATAATTTCACAGTTTCGTTTTTCTTTTATGTTTCACATTGAGGTCTTTAATCCATCTGAAATTTTATCTTTGCATGTGGTATGATGTAGGGATCTAATTTTATTTTTATGTGGATAGCCTATTGCCCCAGCAGCTCTAATGGAATGTTTTATCCTTTTCTCACCAATTTGAAATGCCATCTCCACTTTATGTTTAAGTGCCCATGTATTTATGGAGTAATTTCTGGAAACTCTGTTCAGTCTCGTTGATCTTGTTGTCTATTCCGATTCTACACTAATTACTGTACCTCATTGTTTTTCAACAGAGGCATATTGGCATTAGGGGTAGGACAATTCTGTCCTGGCCTGGACTGTCTGGCTCATCATAGATTCTTTAGTATCCCTGATCCAGTCCTTGCACTCAATGCCAGTAGAACAGTGCCCACAAAGTCATTGTTACATCTGGAAATGCCCCCATCATTTCCAAAGGCACCCTAGAAGGGCAGGCCTGCCCACTGTTGAGAACTACCACTACAGCGGCCTAATGTGGCTTGGTATCTGACGGAGCAAGCCCTTCCCCTGCTTCTTGATTCTCCTTTTGCATGATCTCTTTCCATTCTGCTTTGCTGACAGGAATGGAATCCACAGCATGATGCTTTGTCAGGCACCTCTGCAGCTGGGACTCTCTTCAACCAAGGCAGCCCATTCCTTTGGGGGAAGGGGAGCTCTGGTTATCAGAAATTACTGTCTTACCCTGAGCTGACGTTGGTCCCCTGTGATGTACTTCCTCCCCAGGGACCCTCAGAACACAAGTCCCTCCTCCTTGGCCAACCCTTCATTGGCCTCAGAGAGCAGACATTTCCCTTCCACCTCAACTCTTCTCTGCAGACTCACAAATGCAGTAACTTCTGTTCCCTCCAATGTTCCTCAAGGACTTGGCTTCAGTGGCAGGCAGCATAGTGAATTTGAGTTTGAGTGGGACACACTGGGTAGAATTCCTGCTCTCCTACTTATTAGCTGTGTGACTCTGGGAAAGTCACTTAACCTTTCTGATCCTCATTCATTAAATGGAGACAATAGAGCCTCCACCTCACAGGGTCAAGGAAAGATATAAATAACTCAAAGCATGGCAAGTCCTAGGTACGGTGGGATTGTTCAAGAAGCGATAGCTGTGGACCTTGTCCCTGTGAGTGTTACTTCTCTGTGACTCCTGTGGTGGTCACTGTCCCATGCCAACCCATCAGGAGAACTGAGAGAAGCACCCAGGTGGGCTCTGGCCAGGGCAAAGACCACCATTGCCTCCTCTGTCTGACAAACTCAGATGGCAGCATTTGCTGCTGGGCTGATTGTAGGGATGACAAAGAGGAGTCAAGCTGAATTTATTGATCCATTAGGAGGGTGCAGCTACCATCAGATGAGATGGGGAGACTGTGGGAAGAGCAGGTTGGAGGGGTCAGGAGCACAGGTTTGGCCATGTCAAATTCTAGATGCCTATTCAATGTTCAAGTGGAGATGTTGAAAGGACAATTGGATACATGAGTCCGGATTTCAGGGGAAGGAACCAGGCTACAGATGGAAATGTGTGAGTCATCAAATCTTCCCAGATCTTTTTCTCTGCAATTGTAAAGATGATGTTGTATTTTGTGTGCTTTTCTCATAAATAGAACCCTACTCTAGTTGATCTGCAGCCTGCTTTGTTCACATTTCCCACGGAGGTTTTTTCCCAGGTCAGTACACAGGGACAGACCTCATTCTTTTTCAATATTATGGCTGCCTAATATTCCACAGCATGGATGGAAATTATGTCCCCGGTTTGTCTTTTTGTTAATCCTCACCCTAGGATATTTTTTTCCATTGATTTTTAGACAGAGTGGAAGGGAGGGGGAGAGACAGAGAGAGAAAAACAAAGGTGTGAGAGAGACACATTGATCGGTTGCCTCCAGTACAGGGATCGAGCCTGCAACCGAGGTACGTGCCCTTGACCAGAATTGAACCCGGGACCCTTCAGTCCTCGGGCTAATGCTCTATCCACTGAGCCAAACTGGCTAGGGTTGGACACTGGTAGTTTCTTGCCTTCCTCTCTCACTCATTGCACTGTGAGCAACCTTGCAAAGATCTCCTTGGGATGGGGGACAGGGTATAAGGAAGCACAGTAGTGAGTCAGGTTTGGCAGTCAGAGCGGTTCAAGTCCCAACTCCAGTTCTGTCTCACCATGTATCCAGAGCAGGTTACTTCCTTTCTGTAAGCTCTGCTTTCCCATCCACAACACAGGCCCTCCTCTCCCATAGAAGAGTGGCAGAGATTATAGGAGATAATGAATGCCAAGTCATGGGCTTAGTGTTATGGGCTCAGCACTCGCTCTTTGTGAACTCTAGTAATTATCATATACAACTGTGAGTCTAAGCTGTGAAGATTTCCCCATTCATTCCCTTGTTTCTTTCCTAGCTTCTTTTTTTTTCTTATATTCCCTTTTGTACGTAAGAAAAACAAACAAGAAATTAGGAGGAGAGAAAATAAAGATAGAAATGAGATCATTCAAGTTACACTTTGCTAAAGGTAGACTGTATTTGCCTCAGAGCTTCTTAGTAGACAAAAAAAGTAGGTGGGGGGGTGGCGGGTACAAGAGGTAGCATGACTCACAGGGCCCTTGAAAGGAAAAAGTGCAATTAATTGTTCAGTTGTGTGCAGAGTGGCCATGTCTTCAGTGCCATGCATATACTAAGTATAGGAATGGTGGGGGCTGCTACAACTCTAGTCTCCAAAGGATCTGAGGTTCAGAGGCCTGTGACTGTGGGACCCTAGAGGCCAGGATACCAAGAAGCGGGGAGCCTGAGCTCTTGGCCTTCCAGTCTGGTGGGGGAGACAGCTAGGGCCACACCCACCCTTCTGCATGGCAGAAATGTGCAAACTGGACCAAGTGGCAGTGCGTTTCAGCTGGGAGAAGGCTTCATGGATGAAGTGGTATTTGCCTTAGGCCTCGAAGGCCAGCTAAGACTTGACTACTGGAAATAAAGGTGAAAGTCATGAGATCCCTACCATGTCCTTTCTAGGGAAGGAGCATCTGTTCATGGCCTCTCACAGATAAAGGGAACTTAGAGATTTGAGTTAAACTGCCCTCCCCATGGTGGGAAAACTGAGGCCCAGAGAAGGCACATAGAGAGGTAGGGGTGCAACAGACCTCAAAACCAAACCTTCTGCCTCCTTGACCAAGACTAGTTCCCTGAAACCAACACCCCCACTCACCATAGCTCCTGCTCTGGGCTCTGACTTGCCTCCTGCAGGGTCATTAACCACCCACTACCTGCCACGTGGTGTCCTTATATTTAACTCCCACTTTTGCCTTACAGAGGCCCAGAATAGCAGTCCTGGGAAGGGTAGGCGGGTCATGCCTCCTCTGCCCTTCCCTCTACTGTTAACTGAACTTCTTTGCGTCATAGCTCCTTCCCCAGGACGGAGCAGGGTCCTGGATCCTGGGCCTCTGTGTCACTGCAAGAGAGCTGGCTTGTCCCTAAGTAAGACTCAGGTATAAGAGGTGCAGTACCCACCTGGGGAGTCCCTGGGTGCATACTGAGCTCCGACTTTGATCTCAGTCCAAATCCTGACCCTGGCCTCAGACTGATTCTGACCCCTGACCCCAGACTGAGCTCTGATCTTGCTCCAGATGGTTGGCAGTAAGGGACATGAATAGTTGGGGTCAGCCCCTTCCCCTGTTACTGCTAGAAACTCAGCTGACCCTCCAAATTAAAGGCCAGTGGTTCCTGGCTCATTGTGCCCTGAGGGTTCTATCTCAAACACCTACCCCTGCCCCCCCGCCCCCCTAACCCCTACCCCCTCCCCCTCCCCCACACACACCTTGGCTTTGGCCTCAGATGCCTGGAGACCAGTAGCTGTGGGTAATAGACAAACCATTTCGTCCTGCCCTCTCTGACCCTGAACTCTGCATCCCCAAATGGGCTGCCAGCACAGCTGAAAATCTCCCTCCCCCTCCCCCTCATTTGCCTCCTAGCTAATTCCCCGTAACACGTGATCATGATCCGTGGTGAGGGCTGAGATATTTATAAAATCTGTGTCCTTCATGATAAAGCCAGCCCTAGAGACCAGGGCCTGAGCAGCTCTATTCATTCTCTAAAGCCCCAAAAACTTCAAACCACATCCGCCTCGGAGAGCCCTCATCACAGTCCACCTGTCGCCAATTGAAGTCACAGCTCCTGCATTTCAGAGCTGCCCCCTCTCTTTTTCCCTGCCGGACTTGGAACATTATTCCCAGCAGATGTCAAGCCCGGCTGAGCGGAAGGGAACTGGGCGCTGGAAGCCGGCAACTCGGCTTCCCCGGCTGGGTGCCTGTGATGACTCACTACCCATCTCTAAGTGCTAATCTCTTTGTCTTGCAAAATGGAACAGTGGCCCCTAGGTCCATGGGCTGGGAAGTGGGATTCAGTGAGGTCCAAAGTGCTCAGCTTAGGGCTGGGCAGAGAGGAGCTACTACATTGTCCCCACCCCAACCAATACCATGGGAGCAAGTGGGCAGGACCTGCTCTCACTTTCCCGCAGCCTGTCACAGTGCCTGCAAATGCACCGTTTGGGTTGTCTAGAATCTCAGTTAAAACATAGATCACCGTGGGAAGGGGGCAGCTTAAGGCTGCCCTTTTGAGAAATTGCAAAGGCTTCTGGGAACATCCCGACTTCACATGGTGGGCCTCAGGGCCTGCTGGATGACAGGAAGCGAGTGGTTTGGGGTCATGCCCCTGAGCAGTCAGTCCCCTGTACCAACTCCACCTTCACCAGTAGGTCAGAGACCTCAGAGGTCTTCCAAGCCATCCCTTCCCCTCCTCACATTCTGCCAGCACTCCTCTGGCCTATGCCTGCAGTCAAGTTCACCTTCTCGGGCAGCTCCTTGCACGTTTGGGATTTTTCTTAGATTGTGCTCTGAAGACCCAGGGGAAGAAAGCCCTAGGTGATCTATGCTGTCGAAGTTCAGTTTCAGAGTCATAGTTTTAGGGTCAAATCCTAACGTTTTGTTATTTGCTATGTGACCTTGGGCAGGTCACTTAGCCTGTGTCCTGTGTTCTTTTCTGTAATATGCAGAGGATGTGAGGTGATGCAGGTGAGGCACCTAGAACAGGGTCTGACATGTGGTCAGAACTGGATCAACGGTTGGGTTGGAGGGTGCAGACTGAGGGCAGGATGCCTAGGCTGGAATGGACACCTGCCCAGAAAGGCGGGAGGCAGCCCACGCTGGGCAGGGGCATGTCTCTGAGCAGGTGGTGCAAAGCCAGGCAGAGGGAGAGGCTCACCGGGCCTGTGGGAACTGCTGAATAGGGGTCTGAAGGCTGGACGCCCACAGGCTGTCATGGTGGCAGAAGCCTAGACGTAGAGTGGCAGTTGAGGCTGGAGAAACCACTTGTGTCATGTCACAAAGAACCCTTGTTATTGGGCAATAAACTTTGGGCGGCAGCCTTTGGTCACCACGGAGACACTGAGGGGAGAGGAGGCATGGATTGAAGGGACTGCACTGGTATGACTTTCCTGACAAGTGAGGCTGCCACTAGGATGGGGACACAGAAGGAGCAAGTGTGCCAGATGAGATCCAGAATTCAGTTCAAATGTGTCGAGTCTCTGATGCCTGGCTGACACACGGGCATGGCAGCCAGGTGGCAATGGATCCTCAGCATCACTGGGTTTTCCTTCATCACTCACTCATTTATTGATGCACTCATTCACTTGAAATACATTTATTAGGTGCCCGCTAAGCTTTGGGCACTGTATTAGGCCCCACGATATTGCAATGGAAGGATCTAACCCCAGCTTTCATGGGATTTTCAGTCCATTGAAAGACACAAATACGTAAAATAGATGAACAAATGCTCTGAAGGAAATAAACCTGGGTGACATGGGAGTGGAGAGTGGGGGAGAGTCTAATGCCTGTCTCTGAGGAGATGACATTGGGCAGAATCCTGAATGGAAGAGGGAAGAGCCACATAAGGATCAGGGCCGAGCATTCCTGGTGGAGGAACAGGAGTGCATGCTCCCTTCCCCATGTCCCAGGAGGGGAAAGGACGCCAGGCCAGGAGGTCTGAGGGCTGTGGATGGGGGACAGGGATGGTCAGGAAGGGGTGTGTGGCCTCCTAAGGAGTTGGTTTTGGTCAAGAACTCGGGGGTGAGGTTGAGGGCAGGGTATCTGGGGAGCTGGGAGTCATTGAGGCAGAAGGAGTAATTAAACTCCTAAAGCGGAGAGGGGGCTGAATGGGTAAGTCTGGCCTGGCCAAGAGCCCCAGAAGGGCCCTAATCGGTTTGGCTCAGTGGATAGAGCGTCGGCCTGCGGACTGAAGGGTCCCGGGTTCGATTCCGGTCAAGGGCATGTACCTGGGTTGTGGGCACATCCCCAGTTGGGGGCATGCAGGAGGCAGCTGATCGATGTCTCTCTCTCATCGATGTTTCTAGCTTTCTATCCCTCTCTCTTCCTCTCTGTAAAAAATCAATAAAATATATTTTTTAAAAAAAAGAGCCCCAGAAGGGCTCTGCTGCAAGTAAGTGTCCCCTGGGCCTGGCGGGGTCAGAGGCCTGAGTTAGAAAACCCTGATCCCTCCACTCTCTCACTCACTGTGTGGTCTGGGCAGGACTCCTCTTCACTGAACTTCATTTGCTAAATAGTAACATTGATACCTGATCCCCAGAGGGTGATGGTGGGGGAGAAAAGGGCTGCTGAGTGGTGAAGGACTGTGTGTTTGGGAGGCGTTATGGTGATCTGGAGGTTCGGCCCCTCTTGGTGAGCTGGAGAGGGCCCGCTGGCCTGGATTTCTGGACTTGTTCCTCCTTCCCCCAGGTCTCCTGGAAGCCATGCAGAGAGAGCCAGCCTGGCCTGACTGGTGATGGAAGTCTGGGAGGGCTGGCGGCTGGAGCACTGACCAGGCTAGAACTTGTCCCAGCCTCGGCCTGGAGCTGGAGCTGAAAACTGAGACACCAAGGCAGAAGTTTGCACATAAAAGAGAAGGAAAGGGAGGGCAGCTCCATTCATCCAGTAGCTACTGTGTGGCTGCATCCTTTGTGGCACATTACACTTGTCTTAGAATTCGGCACGGATGGAAGTCTGTATTATTCAGATGGGGAACCGAGGCTCAGAGAGGGTCATCGTGACCTACGCAAAGTCACACAGTGAAAGAGTGCACTCCAACCCTAGCCTGTCTCTCAGCCAGCCCTGCGGCCGCTGTGGAGGGGACTCAAGGACTCATGTCCTCACCAGCCAGCAGTCTCGCCCTGAGCCCTACTGTACATACAGGGAAGGAGGACTTTGGTGGCACCCTTCCGTCCCCCATTCCACACCGGCCTTCTCTCTGTTACCCTGAACCTGTGAATCTTTTTCTGGCCTCTGGGCCTTTGCCCTTGTTGTTCCCTGCCTAGACCAATACTGATATCTCCCTGACTCCTCAACCCTTCCCTCCCTGTCTCTCCCCGCTCCCCTCTACTCCCCACATGTCTCATCTCATCTTATCCTGCCATTTTATACTTATCCTTCATACCGCAGGTCAAACTTTGCTTTCTCTAGAAAGCCTCGCCTAACTTTCTCTCCTTAAATGCTTTTCTTGACCTGCCTACCCCAGCTCTGGTCACTGCTGTCGTTTTCATTTATTGTGCGGTTACGTGTCTATGATCTCTATCCCCTGAGAGGCTGACGGGTTGCCCCTAAGGGCAGGGACCATGTTTCTTATGGTTTCCACCGGGCCTAACCCAGAATAGGGCACAAGAAACACTGGTTGGATGGGTGACGGGTGTTGCTCTGTGCCTCTTGTCCTGTGGGGCTCTGAGGCTGCAGGGGGTACAGAGGAGCCCTGCTGGTCCTTCTGGACACCTGTCCCTCTCCCTCCTCCTGAGACAGACTCCATGGTCCCCATCCTCTCCAGGTGTGACATCTATTATTAAGTGGCTTCTGAGATGAGCCAGCATTGCGTGGGCTCCATGGTGCGTGTGTGCGCTCATGGCCCTGGGTGCACGCACATGTGCACGCAGGCCTCCGTGAGTAATGCCAGTGGTTCTTCCAAACACTGTCTCCATGGAGAGGCCACCCTCTCCCGCTCCAGCCCCAGGTGGCTTGCCTCTGCCACCCCTTCCAGTTCCCCGGTTCCCCTCCCGGTTTCTCTGTGACCCAGATTCAACCTGCCTCACCTCCCACATTGTGAGGTTCTAGCTTCTGAAAACTCAGGTTTCAGGGGCCTCTCCCCAAGCATGCCTCTCATTCACGATCAGCTCCGGGTTCCAGCAACACTTGTTGAGGCCACATGGAAAGAGAGTGGGTGCTGGCGTGTGGCTGCTTGGATTGGTTCTTCCACCCTGGCTGTGTGGCCTGAGCACACTGACGGCCCATTTGGAAGATCCAGCCTTTACTGTGGCCCCCAGGGCCCTGCAGGATCTGTTCCTCCTCTTACAACTCCCCCTGGCTCCCTCTGCTCTTGCCACACTGGCCCCTTACACTAAGACCCTCACCCACAACACACTGACACACTCCCATATACTCACACTCTGACATACACACACTCACACACATTTATACTTATATGCTCACACACCCACTGACCCACTCCCACATACTCTGAAACTCTGACACACTGACACACACACACATTTATACTTATATGTTCACACACATACTGACCCACTCCCACATACTCTGAAACTCTGACACACTGACACACACACACATTTATACTTATATGCTCACACACATACTGACCCACTCCCACATACTCTGAAACTCTGACACACACTCACACACTGCAGTTGTTCCCTCACTTTTGCACCTGCCGTCCCTCTACCTGGAATATTCTTTCCCCGAGTATCTCTAACGCTCAGCCCTCACTTCTTCCCAAATATTGCTTTCCCAGAAAGCCTTTCCTGACCACCCATCATACCCACTCTCCTTCACCTGCTCTAATTTGCTTCCAAGAAGGTATTGTTACCTGACATTACCTTCTATGCATTTCTGTGTTGTCTGTCTCTCCCTGAAGAATGTAAGCTCTTTGAGGGCAGGAACCTGGTCTGTGCACTGTATCCCAGAGCCTGGATTGCTTGTCACATGGTCGGTGCTTAATAAATATCTGTTACATGAACAAATGAGTGAGCCTAGAGACCTTAGCCTAGAGCCGGGCCTCAGTGACAGTATGGCCACCATTCCTAACCCCAGGGCATCGTAGGAGCTTGGTGAGTGCTAGTCAGGTCTGAGCTGGCACTTCCATACACCTGATCACTGTGGTCCTCACAGTCGGCTCCGTGCGATAGGCACAAATATTATGATATACACTTTCCACATGAGGGTATGGAGCTTTACGAGGTCTTGGGGTCCCTGAGGCTGGCCGGGCTGATGAGGTTGGAGCCCAGGCTTGCCCAGTCCCAGCCTCCAAGCCCAGTGCTTGCTGCCAGCTCCTAGGTCACCATCTGCAAATGCAGCAACCCTGGAAGCCCACTTAAATAGCATCGTGGCAGTGGGCGCTGCAGCCTCTGGGGAAGGAGGCAGCTCCATGCCAAGGAGAGAGGCCAGGCCCTGGGGACTGGAGCTCTGAGTTTTAGTACCAGGTAGACCTCCTTGGGGGGTGACCTCAGGCCAGCAGATGCCCCTCAGCATCCCAGGGGTGCAGTGAGTGAGGTCACTCAGCCAGCTTGAGACCTCTTTCAGACCCAATACTCCTGCATCTAAGAGAATAATCAGATAGCATAGGGCCAGGTGCCTTCGAGCCCTAACCCCCTCACCCAGCGCGCACACACACACACACACACACAAGATCCTCTGAGCGATAGAAATGAGGAAGTTTGACCTCCCCTCCGTCTGGGGTAATTCCAGGGGCCCATTGAAGACCTTACACCCGAAGGCAACCTTAATCAGCCTTAATCAGTTTCTTCGACTATAAAACAGAGACCCCAACAAAATCTACCCACTCTCCCAGGGCTGTTGTATTCAAATGGCTTGGAGGAGGGAGAATGGTCTTTGAGAGCTGTAGCAGTTCACCAGCAGCGACATGCCTGTAATAGGAAGCTGACCTGTGCTCCAGGGAGGAGTTGCTGGAATGAAAAGGTGCAGGGGATAACCATATTATAGGTAAGCAACCTAAGGCTTGGATCTGGGACTCGATTTCTCTAAAGTGGTTGAAGTAAGTTATGAAAACATCAGTGGGGAGGGGAAGGTGGGCTCCCTTGACAGACACACCTGACCTCATCCTTTTCCTGAGGCTGTCCTGCCCTCCCTCACCTTGGGACTGAAGGTCAGTGCACATGGGATTGCCCCAGAGCTTGTTAGAAAATGTAGTTCCCGAGGCCCGGCTGGTGTTGCTCAGAGATTGAGATTGACCCATGAACTAGGACTGGGCGTGGATTACCTGAGACAGAATGGGGCTGAAAAGATGAGGGTTTTATACTCAAGAGAACCAGGTTGCATTGCTGACTGCTTCCCAGTTTTGTGACCAGGGGCAAGTCACTTCTGTTCAAAGAGCCTGGGTTTCCTCATCTATAAAATGGGCCCAATATCCCCTGCCCTGCCTGCCTCACCGTGTTTTGCAAGCTCTGAAGTGCTTTGCACATGTCTATCATTGTTGGGCCAACTCGGGGAGAGCTGAGAGCATCAGGCTGGGAGCAGAGCTGCCTTCTGTCAGGGGTGACGAGCCATGGGTGGCCCTTGAGCTGGGGAAGGGCAGCGAATCCTGTGCCTGGAGCTGCATAGAACTTCGCAGAGCCTTCATTCAGCTCTGTCAGATTCAATAACTATTTGTGAGCATTGAATCAGTTTCAATGCTGAGCCAAGTTGTAGTTCATGAGCCAATTCCAGTGCATTTCATGGTGTGCTGATTTGAGGATTCCAGGCTTTATCCATTCAGTGAGGTGCGCTTTCGATTAGCCATGTCTGCCCAGGTGCAGGAAACATCAGTGGTGGCAAATTCTATATCTGCCATTCAGGCTCTAGTCCAGAGGCTCTCAGAGGACAGCCTTACCCTCCCCAACCACCCCCCCCCCCCCCCACACACACACACAAGGACCAGTTTTGTTAGCACAGTAATTGATAGGTACTACTAGCACTTACCGGGCAGAGAATTGTCCCACCCGCATCCCACGTGACTTTCCATTATCTGGTCAGCCATTCTAGCAGGCAAAAAAAATCTATTTCAAATTCCCTGAGCCTATTCCCTCACTATATTTTATGCATGCAGGAATTACTTCTGTATGGTCTTAATATACCCAGGAAGGTAACTTCCATGTATACCAAGGAAAATATATGCTTTCCCTGCTCAGAACTTTACCAAGACTTGGTCTCCATTTTAGAAAAATCACACATCCTCCAGCTGGTGGTACTTGTGATATTTGAGTAGCTGATTCAGCAGCACATTTTTCTCTGTCTGCATTCACTGTCACCAATTCTGCATGTAGGTGCCAGCATCTGATTCCTTTATTCCGCCTTCTGGTGGAGTTGGGTCCCAGCACTCACACTATATTATAAATCACATTCCTCTCACTTCTCTTTTATGTTTCAATTAGGGCATTGTATTTTTTTTTAATTATGTGTGTGGGTAGGTGAATTTTATCTCAGGATAATAAAGAGGGCATTACCAAGTATTTGCTATAAAAATGAGATTTGGGCCCTCACCGGTTTGGCTCAGTGGATAGAGCAGACTGAAGGGTCCCAGGTTCGATTCTGGTCAAGGGCATGTACCTTGGTTGCGGGCACATGTCCAGTAGGAGGTGTGCAGGAGGCAGCTGATCCATGTTGCTCTCTCATCGATGTGTCTCTCTATCCCTCTCCCTTCCTCTCTGTAAAAAATCAATAAAATATTTTTTTTAAATGAGATTTGGGGTCTGATGGCTTTGGAGGGGCTTGAGAACCACTGCTGTGGGCCCACTCCTCCCTTTGAGATGGGAAAACCAAGGTCCGGGGAGGGAAGAGGCTTGTCTTTGTTCATATGGCAAGTGGGAGGCAGAACTTGAAGTCTGTACTTTAGGAAGATTTGTCTCCCTGTGGAGTGGGAGGGGCATGGAGGCAGGAGACCAATGCAGTGCCTGGGGCAGGCGGTGGGGGTGAAAGCAGCGGTTGGCTGTGGCCCTGGCATGAGAAAGTGCAGAGTTGAGAGATGATTTGGAGGCCCTGCTGGCACTGGCTGTGGGGGTGTGTGTGGCGGGGGAAGGGTGTGCCTTTAGTTCTTCCTGAGGAATTCCTCCCTTTGCCGGAAGAGCTGGCCATCTCTGGCTGGGAACCTGAGAAGAAATCAGGCCAACCCACAGGGAGAGGAGACAGACCTCCTGCCAATGCCCCCAGAGTAACCAGGGACCCAAGCGGGGCCCAGCCCATCGGGCAGCCGGGCCACACCAGCTCCCTCCCAATCCTGCTTCCTGGGAAAATGATGAGTCTGTTCCGAAAAACCAAATATCTTACAATGAATCCAATTAGATTTCATAGGCACATGAAAACGCAATCCATCTCAAATGTCCTTTGCAAACCTCCAGCCACAGATAAATATTTTATTCCGTTCCAAGCAGTCCCAGGCAGAATATCAAGCAGCCTCCAGCCATCTCCCTGCTGTGTGCTGCTGCTTTAGGCCTCGTGTGACCTCGGGCAGGTGTCTCTTCCTTCCTGAGAATCAAGTGGCCTCACTTGCAAATGGGTTTCCTACAACCTCCGTCCTGCTTCTCTCCCCCACCCCCACCCCCACCCCGTCCCCGGTGGTGCAGAAGCTCATGTTCATTCATCTGACAAATAGTCAGTAGCTGCTATGGCCAGCATTGTGGTTGGTGTAGGGGACACAGCTGTGAACAAGGCAGGCCAATCCCCACCCTTGCAGAGGAAGGGACATAAATAAACATGTAAACAAAGACTGCTCTTGACAGAGATGAGATTTTCAAAGAACACCATCCAGTTGCCGCATTGGAGAAAAATAGGGAGCACCTACTGTAGACTTGAAGAGTCAGGGAAGGCCTCCCAGAGGAGGTGACACTTGTGCCGAGATCTGAAGTGGGGGAAGTATTCCAGACAGAGGGCTCAGCAGGTGCAAAGGCTCTGAGGTGGGAAAGGGCTTGGTGAGTTTCAGGATGAGGAAAAGCAGTGTGGCTGGAGCCAAGTGCGTGAGTCAGAGAGAGGGTGGGAGAAAGCGGGGACGGTGGCAGGGCCCCTGAGCGAGAGGCCGGGTTCATGCTGCATCTCTGTTCAACAGATGAAACTGTTCCCAACTGCAAATGAGCAGGGCTGGGAAGACATGCATCGCCCAGTGGGAGGGGCACCTGGTTGCGCGTTCGGGCCCAGGTTCCCTGCTGTAGCTCTGCTGACGAGAGCATGTGGGCAGAAAGGAACTGGCCCTTATCTAGGACACCCCTTGACCCGAGCAGAGTTACTAGAGTTCCAATCTCAGTTCCACCACTTACCAGCTGGGCAAGTCACTTCACCTCTCTGGGCTGTTTTCTCCCCTGCAGGACTATTAGACGGCACACGTGTCTGATGGGTCGTATGTGCCTAGTGAATGAAACGGTTTCTGTTATATGCTGTCATCTCCATTGTATTAACTCATTTACTTCCCCCAGGGACGCTTTGTTACTATCCATATCTTACAGTGGCTCAGAGAGGTGAAGCACCATATTCAAGGTCACACAGATGGAGGAACGGAGATTCAAACCTGGGTCTGATGTATTCTGTACTGGTTACTACTTTCTCTCGGCCACTCAGGTCTGTGGTTATCTGGACAGTGGCTTGAAGAGAGAGCACAGAGTGAGTAGGAAGCTGGCGTCTCATCCTCTGAAAAAGGAAGGCAGAAAGGGGTGGCTGTGCCCAGGCTGTGCACCTGGCAGAGGAGAAGGCCAATCTCTGCGTGGCCAGCTCAGAGCAGAGGGTGCTTGTGTCTCCTGTAATCCCAGAGGGCAAAGCTGGGGCCAAGGAGGAAATCCCAGGAAGATAGAAAGTCTGAGCTGCCCAGTGGTAGAGAAGATAGCTTCATAAGGTAGTGAGCTGCCCATCCCTGGAAGTGTGCTAGCAAAAGTCACCTATTTCCAGAGGAAATGTGTAACGTTGCTGCATAACAAAGTAGCACAAAAATGCAGCAGCCTAAAACAATAAAAATTTATTATCACATGGTTTCTGTGGGTCAGCTTAGCTGGATGGTTCTGGCTCAGGAGTCTCACATGAGGTTGCTAATCAAGATGTCAGCCAGGCCCGGCCAGTGTGGCTCAGTTGGTTGAGCATCGTCCTATGCACTAGGACAGTGGTCGGCAAACTGCGGCTCGCGAGCCGCGATTTGCCGCTCTGTTGACTAATGAGTTTGCCGACCACTGATCTAGACTCTCGATTCCAATAATTATAGGCTATTGTTGTTCCTTGTGATTAAGCCCCTATCCCAGTGGTCGGCAAACTCATTAGTCAACAGAGCAGCAAACCGCGGCTTGCGAGCCACATGTGGCTCGCGAGCTGCAGTTTGCCGACCACTGCACTAGGAGGTTGCCGGTTTCATGCCTGGTTGTGGAATTGATCCCCAGTGGCGGGGCCGGAGGGGGTGTGTGTAGAAGGCAGCTGATCAATGTTTCTCTCTCATTGATGTTACTCTCTCCCTCTCCCTTCATCTCTCTGAAATCAATAAAAACATATTATTTTTTAAAAAATGTCAGCCAGGGCTATAGTCATCTGAAGGCTTAACTGGGACTAGAGGATTTGCTTCCAAGCTCCCTTTGAAGGGCTGTTGGTAGGAGGCCTCACTTCCTTGCTCCAGAACCAGTGGAGAAGACCCCATGGGGTGAGTGCGTGTACGGCATGGGGGCTGGCTCCCCCAGAGCTAGAGATCCAAGAGAGCAAGATGGAAACAACAGTGTCTTTTTTAGCCTGGTTCTGAAGTCACACACGTCATTTCCATTACATCCTATTGACAGGTCAACCCTCATCAGCATGGGTGGGGACTGACTGTCTATAGGTATCAGAACGAGATGGACTCGCTGGGGCCATCATGGAGGCCTGCTACCACAGACTGGATATGCATCCTTAACCGCACACTCCAGCATCAGGTGTCCCCTCCAAAACTCAGTTTCTCCATCTGGGTGTGGAAGTTGAACTGGTTGGTTTGTAGGAGTTCCTGCAGACCTGCAGCAGGGTGAACGTAGGGTCAGTATGTCAGGTCAGCTACAGAGCCCCAAGGATGGAACTCAGGAGCAGGGCATGCCAGAGGGGACAGTGGAGGCCGTGGTCACTCCGGAGTCACTGAGGGGCACTGAGGGAGGTTGCAGAATATTCCCCCAACCCCGAGGGTGCTGTCTCCAGGCACCAGGCCACCTCTGATGGGACAAAGGGGTGTCACAGGGACAGGTTGACTGCAAAACCCGCACAGATTGGATCCCATTTCATCCATCTCCCCCTCTGGAGAGATTTTTCTAAAAGTTCCTCTAAAGAGACATTGTGTGAGGGGGTGGAGTGGAGTGATGGAAACAGGAGTGATGGGCTGTTAAAATGAGTTAGTATCTGTGCTTGGAATAGAGTCTGACACATAGTGTTAGCTGCTGTAAGTTTTGTGTTCACATGGGAGGGGAGGCATGGGCTACTTCCAGAAGACCACGAGACATTCCATAGGTGGCTTCTGTGTGTATCACAAAACAACCCTGTGAACATCAGCCTAGCTAATAGGAGGTGCTTGCAAGTATTTGTTGAATGAGTGAATGAATGAATGAATGAATGAATGAGAGATAAAAATGAGTAAGCTACCATCCCAGCCTGTGGGGGCCCCAGTCTAGCGGGAACCTTGACACTCATTCCAGCGCAGTGTGCAAAATGATCTACAGCCTCTGTGAGGTGCAGGAGCTCCGGGAGGAAGAGAGCCGTCTGGGCTGCAGGCCAGAGGGGCAGCTGGTGAACAGGCCAGGGAGCGCCTCTGGAGGAGGTGGTGTGTGAGCCGGGTCTTGCTCCGGATCTGGTGGAGAAGAGCACTCAAGGCAGAGAAACAACACACACAACAGCCTGGAGGGAGCACGGCCTGCTGGGTGGAGTGGTCCCTGTGGGGTGGAGATGCTGCCGCAGAAGTGGGCAGGGCAGGGTTGCAAAGGGCCTTGAATGCTGAGAGGAACAGCGCCGCCAGGGAGGGGGTCCTTCATAAGGGAGGACATGGTCTGGAGACACGTAGAATGGTTTTAAAACAGAAACTCTGGACTTAGGCAACCTGGGTTCAACCCCAGTTCTACTACCGACATCTCTGTGACCTTGGGCAAGTTACCCCTCATCTGTGAAACAGAGGTGCTGACAGTAGTTAGCTACCCCATGAAGCTGTGGAAGTGAGTCCGACACATAGTGAGGCAGTGCGGATGTTAGTTATTGCATGTACTGTATGCATGTGCTATTTTATTAATTAAGGTGGGTGGGCCAGGCAGCCTGCAGGAGGCTGGGAACTGGTTGAACCAGAGCTGATGAGGGTCCCGTCATGCAGAGAACATAGAAAGGGATTAGATTAGGGTGGTGGATGCTGCCACCCTAAAACAGCTGTGACCTGGTAAATGTGGGAGAGAGGAGATGATGGAGTGAAGGCACCCCAAAGTTGGCAGGAGCCCCCAGTCCAGGTCATGCCTGCTCAGAAGCCTCCGATGACTCCCAGGAGCCTGCAGTTTATTATTCTTAATAAACCTTTGGAATAAATAATATGTTAGCATGGACCTAAAGACTAGATGCAATGTGGTGTCCTAGATGGGACCCTGAAGCAGAAAAAGGACATTAATGAATTGGTACTCTCCAAACACAATGTGGAGCTTAGTTAATAGTAATGTATGAATATTAATTCCTTAGTTTTGACAAATGTCCCATTGTTATGTAAAATGTTCACATTAGAGAAAACTGGGTGAAGGTTATACTGGAACTCTGTACTATCTTTGCCACCTGGAACAATCTAAAATTATTCTAAAATGCAAGGCTTTCTTCTAAATGCTAAAGAGATGTAGTAAAAGTCCTCCTACTACCCTTTCTTCCATCCATCCTGTTTCTAGTTTTGGGGGGACCCTTGGACAGATACGCAGATATGAATAATATTCTTTTGCCTTCTCTTAGACAATTAGTCCCATTCTGTAGCAGATGCTGGGTGTCCTGCCCCTACCACTTCATCTCACTCTCTGGTTCATGCCCACTCCTTCCTCTGGAAATACCCACATCTCTAGCTGAGGCCTTCGTTCCAGCCTCCAGGGAGAGGCGGCCGTGCCAGGGAGTTGCTGCCCCCAGGGCAGCCCTCAGCCAGTTCGGTGCAGAGCTCCTTGCTGGACTGAGAGCACAGTTGCCCACAGCTCAGGATTGTGTCCTTCATTGCTCTCCTTGTTTTCTCACTGTGCTTCCTGGATCACCTCCCCAATAGACTCAAATCCTTGGTCAGAGGGAACCCAGACTAAGGCAGATCCTTAACCCTGTCCTGCCCCTTGCTATTTTCACTTAGCAGTATATTTTGAAAGGTTTTTCCTGTCAGGACTTACAGCTGCCTTATTCTTTTTACAGCTACATAGTATTCCATAGTGTGCTGGGTCATAATTTGCTTATCAAGCCTCCTACTGGATATTTGGGTTGTTTTCAGGCTTTTGCTAATACAATATTTTAAGAAGAACCCTGTGTGTGAGGCAAGGCCTTAGAAGTGGAATTGCTGGTGCCAGTGACCTTTGGGGCCCTGCTCTACTTCGAAGGTGGATGGCTTGCCTTTTAAATCTAGAGTCCCTAGGGGGTTACCAAGGCCCTCCCCGATCTGACCCAGGCATCTGCCTCTCCCACTCCCTCAGAGCTTTCCCCTCACCACTGGGACAACTTGCTGTCTCCAGCACTGCCTCCGTCTCTCACCTTGGACCATGATTTGTCTATGCTTGTCCCTTTCTGAACGGCTCTCCCACACACCTTTATCTGCTGAAATCTTACATGTCCTCAGAGAGCTGGCTGAAAGGACACCTCCTCCAGGGAGCCTTCCCCCGTGAGTATGAATCCCTCCTTTCGTTGGGCTGCGCATCCCGGCTTCGACACTTCCTGGGATTTATTTTTATGTGTCCTCCGACTGCCGTGTGTATTTCTGCCTCCTGCACTTGGCCGCCTGCTCTTGAAGGGCTGGAACCCTCTGAGTCACGGAGCAGGCCCCATTAATGTTGGAGGAATTGAATTAAATGTGCTGGCAATTGCTGCATCCCGACCATTTTGTTCTGTCGTCTGCCAACACACCCTCCCAGGATGGTCCCTCAGCGGAGGCCAGAATGAAACAGGCCGAGGCAGGTGACCTCCGGGTCCTGCCTGCCCACAGTCAGAGTTCTGAGGCCGGAGAGCGGGGCAGTGTGTCCCCTGGATGACCTTCCTGTAATAGTCCTCTCCCAGGAAGGTCTTGGCGAGCAGGCAGCGAGAGGTTGTGTTCCCTGAGCACAGCCCCAGCTTGGGGTGCTCATGAGGTGGTGGCAGACGGGACATTGTGACCCGAATGCTGAGAGGCAGCTCAGGGAGGTGGCTGGAGGCATGTGCCTCGATTCTCCCTCTGCAAAATGGGCCCGATGATAGGAAGCACTTCATAGGGCTGATCTGAGGACTCAGTGGAAAAATTCATATAAAGTAGGGAGCACTGGATACATAAGCTTTGGAAAGTTCTGGAAAGACTTTTGGGGTTCCTGTAATAAGCATAGCTCCCCTTTACCAAGCACTTACTGGAAACTTCACTGGGTGCTCTGCAGGCACGTTCTTGCTAAAGTTCACAAACGCCCTACAAGTGAAAAACCTTAATTTTCACATTGTGGTAGGACACACACAAAATTTGCCATCTTAACCCTTAAAAGTGGTATTAAGTAGATTAATAATGTTGCGCAGCCATCACCACCATCTGCTTCCAGAACTCTTTCATCGCCCCTAACAGAAATCTTGTACCCATTAAAAAATCACTGCTCACTCCCCCCTCTTGTCAGCCCCTGGCAACCACTGATCTACTTTCTGTCTCTATCAATGTAACTGTTCTGGGCATTTCATATAAATGGAACTGTACAATACCTGAGCTTTTGTGTCTGGCTTTATTTTGCCTAATATAATGTCTTCAAGGTTCATCCATGCTGTATCAGCATTTTATTTTCTTACGGCTGAATAATATGCCATGTTATGGCAAGTGCAGTATCTTATCCATACTTTCTAGGTGAGGAAACTGAGGCTCAGAGAGGCCAGCTGACCTGCGTAAAGTCACGACACTGGCAGGAGGGGGAGCGGAATCCTAACACCTGTTCTCTTTTCCCCCTGATGCCTCAGGGTTGGCAAACACTCTGTCCCCAGCTAGTCCCCTTAGCCCCTCACAAAGGCCCCACTTGGTTGGGATAATTAATCATCTCCGTTTCCAAAAGAGAAAACTGAGATGCGGGAGGTGACTTGCCTGGGGCCACACTCTGAGTCAGCTAGGACTTGGGGTCCCAGCCCCCATGAGCACAACAATGAATATTGCTTTGAAATGGCAGCTGGGGTGGTTACCAAGGTCCCTCCAGACGCTGCAGAACGGGGACAGGGAGATGAACCCTGCCCCTGCCCCTTTCCCAGCCTTATAGTCATCCCAGTGGTGACCGGGGAGCCATCCCTGGGGTTGATGGGAGCCCACTCTGCAGCTGTGGCCAGCTGTCCCCCGCCATCATTCCAGGGCAGTTTTTTTGGCTTTTGTTCATCAGCACACACAAAAAAAATCAATTCTGTAGACCAGCACCTCCTCCAGGCGTGCTGACTGCTGACTGTCCAGTCTGAGCAGCGGGGTGCTGGGGTGCAGCAAGTGCAGAGTCAGGAGACCTGAGCCCCTTGCAGCCTTCACCTGCTGTGTGACCTTGGGCGAGTCCCAGGCCCTGCCTGAGCCCAGTCAGCAAAGCTTAGCATGAGAGGGTTGGACAAGGTATGACAGGTTCAGTGCTGAACAACATTCCACAGTTCATAGGCTTTAGAGCGGTTTCTATGGGGCCTGCAGAGGGCGGAGACCCCTCCCTATCCCCCTCCAGTCCCATGTGAGCATCATGAGCAGCAGCCGCGTGCAATGATCCAGTTCTAGGCCAGCGCTGTCCCGCAGAGCTGTCTGTGGTGGACATGGTCTGGGCTGCACTATGCAGCTAGTGGCCACTAGCCAAATGTGGCCACTGAGCACCGGAAATCCAGCTGGTGCAACTGAGAAACTGAATTTTAATTTTTATATAATTCTGTTTATGTTTAATTGTCTAGAGCAGGTCAAGACAGTTAGGTTTGGGGACATGAAGAGGGGAGGACCACTCGGGAAGTGCCCACAGCCCAGAACACACTCAGCCCTTGTTGGCTGAAGATCTCCAGTGAGCATTGGCCTGGAAGTCTAGGGGCCTGGGTTCACATCTCAGCTGCCATCAACACGCTATGTGATCCAGGCCAAACCCCATTCCCTCACCTGAACTTCTAGGTGGCTAAACAGGGACTGTCTGCCCGTGGGTGGGTCCTGTTGGTGAGGACAGCAACAGCACACACTAGTAGAACACTCGCTGTGTGCCAGGTGCTGGGCTAAGCCATCTGTGTTACCTCGTTTCTCTCCCCCAACAACCCTTTGAGCAACTGGGCTCAGGGAGGTCTATTAACTGGCTCAAGGTCACACAGCACCAGGATTCAAACTTGAGGAGGCAGGTTCCAGAGCCCACATTCTCAGCCTCCATACCTGCAGGTGCAGGGCTATATCCACCCTCCCCGGGGCCACCACAGGAGTGGCTGGAGCCGGACAGGCCAGCCAGGCCTGGAGGGTAGAGTAGCCCCAGGTGAGGCCTGAAGGTGCAGGGGTGTGAGGAAGTCACGGTCATAACCCTCTCATCCTCCCAACTCAGGCTTTTCCCCGGTGAGGACTGAGTGAGTCCTGGCTTGGCTGTCGGGAGAAGAAGCTCAGATCAGACCTCATTAACTCCATCTCAGCCACAGACCCCTCTTCCTCTGCCCTGTGTCCTCATGTGCCTTCTAGCATGGGCTGAGCATCAAATTCATCATCTCAATCATGACACTTTTGGGCATGAAACAGGCAGTAGCCATCAGGGACTCCAGGACAATAGGTAGAACCTGGGCACACCAGGCCGTCTGACACCCTCCTCACGCATGAACATGTACGAGTGCCTTCTCTGTGCAGGATCCTTGCTCCTGGTACAGAGGGACACTCGGGTTGTCTGTGATTCCTGAGGCTGGTAGCTCCCATCACAGGGAACCCAGAGGAGGCCTTACCCCCATTTGCAAGGTCATGGAAGATTTCTTGGAGGAAGGGGTATCTCTTCTGAACTTCAAGGATATTAAGCAAGGAAAGAGGCTTGGGACAGTGTTTTCAGGAAGGTTCTGGGGAACAGAAACACCAGTCCAGCCCATCTGGGACCCAGGCATGGAGAGGAAACAAGAAATGGGTCTGGGACAACTCAACAACCAACTCCCTTCTCTCCTGCCAGCCCTCTCCAGCTCCTCTCCCTCCGAGGCTCCGTCTGTCTAACTACCTCACTCATTTAACGACTGCTTATTGAGCACCTGCTATGTGATCTCTCTATACTTAGCACTGGGGATACAGTGGGAAATGAAAGAGGCATGGTCCCCCCAACTCTTAGAGCCCACAGAACATAGAGAGACAGGTATTAATCAAGTACACAAGGAACAGCAGGTAACGAGAGACCCTGATAAGTATTTTGAAGGGAATAAAAAAGAGGGTCAGTCCAGCTGGTGTGGCTTAGTGTTTGAGTGTCAACCTATGAACCAGGAGGTCATGGTTCAATTCCTGGTCAGGGCATGTGCCCAGGATGGGGGCTCCATCCCCAGTAGAGGGTGTTCAGGTGTGCAATGATACTCTCTCACATTGATATCTCTCTCTCTCTCTCTCTCTCTCTCTCTCTCTCTCTCTCTCTCTCTCTCTCTCTCTCCCCCCCCGCTCCCCCCTTCTTCTCTGAAATCAATAAAAATATTTTTTTTAAAAAAGGGGGAGTGGAGAGAGAGAGCAGAGTGGGATGGAGGGACCATCTTACACATAGGGATCAGGAAAGGCCTCTGGGGAGGCGATGTTTGAGTAGAGACTGGAATCGACAGAAGCAGCCAGATATGTGAAGAGTTAAAAGGAAGAGCGTTCAGGTAGAGGGAACAGCATATGTAAAGGCCCTGTGGCAGAAAAAAACCGGAGTTGCTAGAGAAGTAACAAGTGAAGAGGCTGGCATTTTGCCTGAGGTCAAGGGAAGACCTTGAAGGGGTGTAAGGGATCAGGTGAAGAGATTCTCTTTGGGAATTTTAAGAGATTCCTCTGTAGTCCCTGTGTTCTGAGGTTCTAGGTCCGTGTTTTCTTCAGTCTTTTTGTGTCTGCTACACAAAGTTGAGTGCAGGGAGGTGGGAAGTGACCTCTGAAGCCTCAGGAGAGGCCAGGCAGGTTTAAATTCAGCATGGTCTCAGAGAGTCCTGTAAGCAAGCCTGACCCCACCGAGTCCCTCAGTCCCAAATCTGCACCCTTCACCCCAAAAGGAACTGCAGCACCCACATCCTGGGCCCTGTGTTTAGAGTTCATTGTCAGGATGGGCGACACAGGAATTGGGCTCCAAGTGGAGGAGGGGGCCTGAGGTGGGGACAGTGCGGGTCATATGTCCCAAGCAGCCCAATCCAAGGTATCTTGTTGACAGAACAACCAGTTAATTGAATGTCATGCTTTTCAAACAGTTGCTATGGACACAGACTTAGGTTGGAACACAGTTTGGACCTTGATCCATCAGAATAATGGAGCTGTCATAAGTGAAAAGGATCCTGGAACCTCCGCCTGGAGAGCAAGGCTGTGGACTATGGGCTTAGGAGTCAGATTGATCCACACCAGACTCCACCCACTGCCCGCTGTGGGGCCTGGAGCAGGTGACGTCAGCCATCTGAACTGCTTTTTGTCTTCTAACATGCGTGTATTCGTTACCTACTTCTGCATAAAAATGACACCAAAAGTTGGCAGCACCTTAAGACAATAAACATGTATTATCTCACACCGTTTCTGAAAGTCAGGACCCCAGGAGCAGCCTCTGTGGGTGGTTGTGGCCCACGTTGTCAGCCAGGGCTGCAGCCATCTGAGGTCCTACTTGGGGCTGGAGGATCTGCTTCCAAGGTGGCTGACAGGTTAGTGCTGGCTGTCAGCAAGTGGCTTCCATTTCCCGCACGTGGTCCTCTCCTTTGAGCTGCTTGAGTGTCCTCACAACATGCAGCTGACTGTCCCCAGGGCCGGTGAGCCAAGAGAGGAAGGCAGAAGCTGCATGTCTGCTCTCACCTACCTCAGAAGTCACCTCCACCATGTCCTATTAGTTACACAGTCAGCCCTGCTTGTGTTGGAGGCAGGGCTAGTCACAAGATCACAAATACCAGGAGCCAGGAGGTGGGGATCCCCAGAAGGCATGTTGGTGGCTGGCTACCAGGTGCACTCACCGTCCCTACCAGGAAGAGCTGCATGAGGATTAAATGAGCTCACGTAAGGGAAGCACCTAGTACACAGTAAGTGCTCAATAAAGGATCACTATGATTAGCTTAAACCGAAAACTTACCACCCGGTAGCTGCCTCACTTTCTGCATCATTGCCAGGCACCCTCAAGACCTTCTGCCACTCTTTCATTTAGCAAAAGCCTTATGAGCCTCTACTGAGTCCTTGCTGGGTGCTAGTGACAGAGCAGTGACAAAGACAGGCCCTGTCCCTGCTGTTCTAGACATTAACCCAGGAGATAACAGCAGAGAGGGCTGGCAGGTGAGGGGCTGCTTTGGTCGGTCTCTCTGCAGGGGTGGCCTGTGCACCAAGACCGGTATGGAGTGAAGGAGAGTTTGTGTAGTGGGGGCAGAGGGGGGACAGAGCATTTCAGGCAGATGTATCAGTAAGAGCAAAACCCCAAGATGGGAGTTAACGATCCCTGTTCAAGGAACAGAATGGAAGCCCAAGGGAGCAGGGGCAGGAAATGAGGTCTGGAAAAGCAAGAAGTCAGAGGAATAAGAAGATTGACTTTTTGCCTGAGAGCCATGGGAGTCTTGTCATCTGGGTGAGAGACGATGGGGACTTGGCCCAGCAGGACTGTGGATGTGGTGAGGTTCTGGGAAATGTTGAAGGTAGGATTGTTTTTGAAGGATTTGTTGTTGAATAGGATATGGGGGTGAGAGAAGGAGGAGTCAGGGATGATTCCAAGGTTTCTGACCTGAGAAAGCCAGGAGGATGACGTCGTCATGAGCTGAGCTGGGAAATTGTAGGAGGAATAGGTCAGAGCGGGCAGGAGAACAGGCGTTTGATTTTGGACCTGCCAGGAGGCAGTTAGAGATATGCATCAGGTATTTGAGAGAGAGAGGAAGAGAGAGAGAGAGAGAGAGAGAGAGAGAGAGAGAGAGAGAGAGAGAGAGAGAGGGGAAGATGTAAATTTAGGAGTTGTCAGGTATAGGTGGTGTTTAAGCCAGGAGTTTGGATGAGATCAGCCGGAAAGAGTGTAGAGAGAAGCCGAGCACACAGTTCCTCTAGCGTTTAGAGGTCAGAGGAGGAGAAGCCAGCAAGCAATGGAGCAGGTGTGGCAAGAGCTGTGGGAGGAGAATGGGATGGGTACCCAGAGATGAAGTCACACCCTGCCCCTCTCTACCTCTACCCCTTCCCCTACCCCAGGCAGCACCAAAGCCCTGGAGGTCCCAGCGAGCCCATCCTTTCCTTTCCACATGTCATTCCTCAGAGGCCTATGTAGTGGCTGTCTCCTCCAGGGACTGCTGTGAACATACTAGAATGTTTGGCCATTCCACTCACATCATTTCCAGTCTTTCATCACTCAGCTCACCCTCCCACGCCCCACTCTAGTTGTCTATCTTTCTCTTAACAACAGCACTCAGCATTAAACAGGACTATCCTCTCCCTTCATTTAGACTCTCTATCTCTGTTAATGCAACCGTAGACAAAACCAGCCTTTCTAGTAGCACCAACTACAAAAGATATGAGTAGGAAATTCTAAGACATCTGAGCTGATTAAAGGGAGGGGCTATGCAGAAGACAAATGGGATTGGTAGTGTCTGAAAAGGAGGTTGTGTTCAATCAGTTTGGGGGTCTTGACAGTCATACCAAGGAATTTGGACTGAGGAGGGAAGAAAATCCACAGAAGGTTCTAAATTAGGGAAAGAACACAATCAGATGGGTTTTGGTTCAGGAAGAGCCATGCTGGGTTCTGTCCCTGGCCTTGTCCCTGATTGGCTCTCCCATGCTCACAGGCCAACTCTGGCTCCAGGATGAGCTGGGATAGGGCAAGGAGGCCCCACTGTGCAGATGAGAGTGGCGGCTGCAGACACAGAGGCACCATGGAGCAGCAAGGGCTCCCAGGGAGGCAGCAGCTTCGCTGGTTTCTCCACATTTCCATGAGGCCAATGAGGCTTATATTAATGAGAGGTAATTATGGGCACCCAGATGGGCCTAAGTATAGCTCAGAGACAAAGGAAGCTGAGGCAGCCAGCTGCTTTCCCTGCAAGGCCAAGGCCTGCCTATTTTAAGACTTCCCTAAGGTAAGGTTCCCATCACCCCTGGGTATTGGGTGGCTGAGGGACTAACACCCAAGGTTTCAGGAACCCTGACCAAGAAAGCTCAGAGGGAATTAGTGTGATGGGATGTCCAAACGGCCTTCACTCAAACCCCTTCCTGCTTAGAGATGGACTGTGAGGCCAGAGAGAGGGACCAGCCTGAGGTCACAGCAAGTAAAGATCAGAGTCGGGATTTGAATCCAGGTCCAACTGCGCACTTTCCACCATGCTGTGCAGGATCCCTACCCTGGAAGCTTTGGCCTGTTTCCCAAGAAGCACTGTGAGGTGATGCAGAGAGAGTGACTAATATTCAGTTACCAAGCACCTAAATGCCAGTGGCTTCTACAGGACACCACAATTAGTCCTTGCCATAAGCTCAAAAAGAAAAAGTCATCATCTCATGTTATAGAAGAGGAAACTGAGGTTTAGATGGAGTAATTACATCGCCAAATGTCCCAGGGCAGGAGGGAAAGAAGTAGAACTCAGTTATGTCCTATTTGAGGGCCAGGAAATACCCTGAGGTTTGCATGGGAAGGCTCTGGGAAACATCTGTGACAGGTGAGGGCTGCAGGATTGGGCAGAGGGAGGGGCTGAAGGTACAGCAATGGCCTCAGCTAATCCCATGGGGAGCTCTGGAGCTGGGACAGCCCCTTATGTTTGTTCTGAATTAGCCAAGACAGCCAGGCCTTGGTGCCCACACATCAACCAGATACTGGACCTAGGCCACCCCTGGGGAAGGAGCAGGACCTTGGTGAGGCATCTTCCTTTGACTGAGAGCAAGTCCTGCTGCTACCCAGCTATGCAATATCAGCAGCCAGTGCTCTTGGCAACTGGAGACACGAGTGCCTCAGTCTGAAGGGGAGACCTGGGCAGCATCCACTGCCTGCCCATCTCCAGATCCTTTCTTATTCCTCTGGCCCTCTGATGAAAAGAACCAGCCCTTTACCACAAGGAGGTTATGGAAACATGGACTCATGTTCTTTGTGGAGCTGACAGGCCAGTGGATGCTGGGTGGCTGCATCAGTGCTAATGAGGCCATCAGTGCTAATGAGGAAGGAAAGAGTGAGTAGCTGCTCTAGAAAAGTTGAAAAACATGACCTATTAAAAGCCTATAGGGACAGAATGGGAGAAAATACTTGCAAATCACGTATCTGATAAGGACTTAATATACAGAGTGTATAAAGAAATCCTATACCACCACCAAAAATGACAAACCACCCAATTAAAAATAAATAAAGGGCCCTAGCTGGTTTGGGTCAGTGGATGGAGCATCAGCCTACAGACAGAAGGGTCCCAAGTTCGAATCTGGTTGAGGGCACGGAGGCTCAGTGGATAGAGCATCAGCCTGCAGACAGAAGGGTCCCAGGTTAGAGTCCGGTTGAGGGCACGAACCTCGGTTGCCTGGGCCCTGGTCAGGGCGCATGCAGGGGGCAACCAATTGATGTGTTTCTCTCACATCAGTATTTCTTTCTGTTTTCCCTCTCTCTTCCACTCTCTCTAACAATCAATGGAAAAATATCCTCAGGTGAGGATTTTAAAAATAAAAATAATATAATTTTTTTAATGACAAAGGACTTAATATACATTTCTCCAAAGGAGGTATACAAATGGCCAATAAGCCCATGAAAAGATGCTTAATATCATTAGTTATCAGGTAAATGCAAACCAAAACCACAGTGAGATACCAGTCCATACCTACTAGAACGTATATATTTTAAAAAGAAAAGAACAAGTGTTGGGTCCAGCTGGTGTTGCTCAGTGGTTGAGTGTTGACCATGAACCAAGAGGTCACAGTTTGATTCCCGGTCAGAGCACATGCCCAGGTTGCAGGCTTGATCCCCTGTAGGGGACATGCAGGAGGCTGTTGATTAATGATTCTCTCTCATCATTGATGTTTGTATCTCTCTCTCCCTCTCCTTTCCTCTCTTAAATCAATAAGAACATATTCAAAAACAACAAGTATTGGTGAGTATGTAGAGAAATTGGAACCCCACACATTGCTGGTGGGATATAAAATGGCACAGCCACTGTGGAAAAGTTTGGCAGTTCCTCAACAAATTAAACACAGAATTACCATATGATCCAGCAATTCTACCCTAAGGTATATACCCAAACCAATCAAAAGCGGGGACTCACCCAGATACTTGTATGCATTGTTCATTATAGCATTATTCATAAATCAAAAGGTGGAAACAACCCAAATGCCCATCAGTAGATGAATGGACAAACAAAATGTGGCATATACACTGAGTGCCCAGATTATAATGATCTCTGAACACCTAATAATCTGGTCACTCAGTGTATATCCTAGATAATAAAAGGCTCATATGCAAATTGTCCCCTCGACCAGGAGTTCGACCAGCAGGCAGGCCGGCCAACCACCCATGTACCCTCCCTCTGGCCAGGCTGGTCGAACCCCACCCACGCACAAATTCATGCACTGGGCCTCATACACACATACACACACACACACACACACACTGAGTGGCCAGATTATTATGCATTCAGAGATCATAATAATCTGGCCACTCAGTGTACATACTATGGAATATTATTCAACCATAAAAAGGAATGGATTTCTGATATATATATGCTACAAAATGGATGAGTCTTGAACACAGTAAAATAAGCCAGATACAAAAGGACAAGTGTTCCTGGCCGGGTAACTCAGTTGATTAGAGCATCATCCCGATATGCCAAGATTGCGGGTTCGATCCCCAATCAGGGCACATACAAGAAGAAACCAGTGAATACATAAATAAGTGGAACAAAAAATTCCCCTCTCTCTAAATAAATTAATTTTTAAAAAGAAAAACTATTTTTTAAACAAAAGGACAAGTGTTACATGATTCCACTTATGTGATATCTAGACTGGGCAAATTAATTGAGATAGAAAGTAGATTAGAAATCACCAGGGACTTGGGGAGGGCAGAGAATAAGGAGTTACTGCTTAATGGTTATAAAGTTTCTCTTTGGACTGATGAACGAAGTTGGGACATTGGTAATAGTGGTAGTTGCACAACAGTGTTACACTTACAAATGGTTAAAGTGGCAACTTTTGTGTTTTGTATTTTATCACAATAAAAATAAGACCCATGGGAAATAGGTGAATCCATAGAAACAGAAAGTAGATTGGTGGTTGCCAGGGGCTGGAAGGAGGAGGAATCAGGGAGTAATTGTTTCCTTGGCATAGCGTTTCCTTTGGGGTTAAGAACATGCTTTAGAACTAGATACACAGCACTGTGAATGTCCTAAATGTCACAGAAGTGTACACTTTAATATGTTATGTGAACTTCACCTTAATTCTTTTTTAAGGGAGGAAAAATCTGTGGGGAAATGAACTCTATGAGATGCAGCCAAATGGGCACTTGCCTTTCCAATGACACATTTGTTAGGTATAAGAAAGTCAGACAATAAGTTTCTAACTCAAAAGATGAACAAGGTATTGGAGAAAAGAAAGTATCCTGGACCCCAGTGTGGGAGTGACAGAAGCAGAGCATACAGGGAGGGGATGCCCTCAGAAACATAATACTATGACGCAGGGACTGTCATAGTTGGGGTTCTCCAGATGCATGCCCAAGACAAGGATTCAAGTGCAAGTACTTCATTTAGGAGTAGACAGCTCAGTGTGGGAGGGGAACGTAAGGCAGGGAAGGAGAGGCAGCCAATGAAAGGAGCATTATCGGCCTTGGCCGGGTGGCTCAGGGCACATGCCTGAGTTGCAGACTCGGTTCCCAGTTGGTTGGAGCATCATCCCACACACCAAAAGGTTGCAGGTTCGATTCCTGGTCCGGGCACATATCTAGGTTTCAGGTTTCATCCCCGGTCGGGGTGCACACTGGAGGCAACCGATTGATTTTTCTCTCACATTGATGTTTCCCCCTCTCTCTCCCTTTCTCTCTCTCTAAAAATCAATTTTTAAAAATCCTCAGGTGAGGACTAAAAAAAAAGAAGGGAGCATTATCAAGCAAGTGACCACTGTGGGCAGCTGGAGCTCAGCCCCACTGGGCAGCTCCAGGAGACAGTGTTGAGCCTGTCCCTCAGTTGTCCCACCTGAGGGGTGGGGGAGCTTGGGTATTTGTACACCAACTCCCCCAGAATCACTGGTTGAGAGCTACAGTAGGTGGGGGATTGTTATTCTCTGCAGGCCATGGCCACCTGCGAGCAGAGCAGGCTCCAGCTGCAAGAGGAAGCCCCCAATCTCCTCAGGGATACAGATACTGGCAGTTGGAAATCAGCCTGTTGGGCACCACAGTGATGAGACCACAGGAGACATGGGTGGGCCACCCACAGCCACTGCTGTAGTGACCAACTGGACATGAAGCCAGTATCTGTTGGGTTCTTGTTGAAAGACACAGAAATCCAATTCAGACTCAAGCAGAACACCTCTTGACTCTCACATCTGAGACATCAGGCAAGATCTTGACAAAGGACTCCAGGCTGACACTCTACCAAGCACAGCAGCCCTAATAGAAAGGAGGGCACCTCTTTTTCAAAAGTTCATCAGGTAATCCCAGGGCCAATTCCCATTGGCTAGTGAGGATCCCGCTTCCATCTCTGAGTCAATCAGTACACAGGGACGTAGGGCTCTGATTGGTCAGGCCTACTCATGTGTCTACCGCTGAGGTTCTGGGATAGGACTGGCTCCACCTAAACCACAGGAACTGCGACTGTGGTAGAATTATTTTCCAGGTGTAGTGTGGCCTGTTCCTAGGGGAAGGACATAGAAGGTCAGGAGAGGGAAGAATTCAAGGAGATGCCCAGGTGTCTGGCTTGAATCCCCAGTGAGTAACTGAAGGATTTTACTGATGTGGGGACACCATGGGGTTGCCCAAAGCCCTTGGATGCACTGGCATTTAAGGTGGGATAGAAGGATAGAGATGCAGGGCTGCAGAAGCCAGAGGAAGAGACTCCTTTAACAACAAGGGCCCAGTCAGGGGATGAAAGCAGTTGTGATGTCACTTGTGGTTATTAGAGTATCTAGTTGGTCTCTGGAGGTCTCCTCCTCCTCCTATAATCCTCCAAGGCAGGTACCTGTGTAACTCCTTCCCCCACAAGCCAGGCAAGGGGCTCACCAGTCAAGACCACCAGGACCAGAGCAGGGTTCGTCTCCCAGGGAACAGCTCCTGCAAGTACTTTCCAGTTCACCAAGCAGTTCCCCACACCTTCCATCACTTCCTCCTGCTGGCCCTGATTTGGCAGACTCACAGTCTGAGGCTGGGGGAGGTGGCCAGGGGCCTAGGCTCACACTCATGTGGTCTTCCTAGAGCAGCCTTCCCAACACTCTCTCCCCTCCAAATCCAGCTGACCCCTTTCTGTATTCTCTCCCCAGGATAGCTGCTGCCCGGGAGAGGCAACCCGGGCACCCCGCTAGGGTGACGGCCCTGCCCCAAGGGCCGAGATCATGAAAGGCCTCGGTGACAGCCGCCCCCGCCACCTCTCCGACAGCCTGGACCCACCACACGAGCCCCTGTTTGCAGGGCCTGACCGCAACCCCTACCTGCTGTCGCCCACGGAGGCCTTTGCCCGAGAGGCTCGCTTCCCTGGACAGAATGCTTTGCCAGGGGATAGTCTCTTCCCACTCAACAACCAGCTGCCACCACCAAGCAGTACCTTCCCCCGCATCCACTATAACTCCCACTTCGAGGTGCCAGAAGAGAGCCCCTTCCCCAGCCATGCCCAGGCCACCAAGATCAACCGGCTGCCCGCCAACCTCCTGGACCAGTTTGAGAAGCAACTGCCCATCCACCGAGATGGCTTCAGCACACTCCAGTTCCCCCGCGGTGAGGCCAAGGCCCGGGGCGAGAGTCCTGGTCGCATCCGCCATCTGGTCCACTCGGTCCAGAGGCTCTTCTTCACCAAGGCACCCTCACTGGAGGGCACGGCAGGCAAGATCGGTGCGAATGGCAGCAAGAAAGGTGGCTTGGAGGACGGCAAGGGCCGGAGGGCCAAGAGCAAGGAGCGAGCCAAGGCTGGGGAGCCCAAACGGCGCAGCCGCTCCAACATCTCGGGCTGGTGGAGCTCTGATGACAACTTGGACGGTGAGGGTGGTGCCTTCCGCAGCAGCGGGCCGGCCTCCGGGCTGATGACGCTAGGCCGCAGGGCAGAACGCAGCCAGCCTCGTTACTTTATGCACGCCTACAACACCATCAGTGGGCACATGCTCAAAGCCGCCAAGAACAATACCACTGAGCTGACTGCCGCACCACCCCCGTCCGCACCCCCGGCCTCCTGCCCCAGCCTTGGCGTGGGCACTGACACCAACTATGTCAAGCGGGGCTCCTGGTCCACTCTGACCCTCAGCCACGCCCACGAGGTATGCCAGAAGACCTCAGCCACCTTGGACAAGAGCCTGCTAAAGTCCAAATCCTGCCACCAGGGTCTAGCCTACCACTACCTGCAGGTGAGTCCCTTCCAGGGTCATAGTGGGGGAGGGATGTGAGAAGGGCACAGTTGTGAGGCCCAACTCGGTCACAGTTTCACTTGGAAAGTTGTTTTAGTCAGGCCTCTGTACTCCCCTAGGAAATGGGCGACCCGTGATACCTGCTCATAAGGGGTTTCTTTCCACTGCCCATGCTCTCAGCAGACATTGATTAGGTCCCTTCTGAGATCAGCCCTGAGTAGAGACTAGAAATGTCCCTGCCCTGTAGAAGACAAATCTGGAAGCTGTGCCATCTACTCACCTCATAGGAGCAATTGCATGGCATTCTAATTACCAGCCTCCTGCTTGCTACTCCCACCAGACTGGGGGCTCCTGGAGAACAGGGACCAGATGTGATGCAGCTGTATGTCCCCAAGGCCCAGGACAGGGTTTGGCTTAGAGGAAGTACTCGGGGAAATGTGAAGGAGAGAGGGGTAGATGAACAGATAGACACTTAAATGAACAGAGCTAGAAATAAATAAGACATAGCCCTATTGTCAGGATGCTTGGAGAGAGACACATGAACAGTCATGTCAATGTGAGCAGGATGTTCTGGGGAGAAGCATGGAGGGCTACAGGGGCGCAGAGGCCCTTAACCCAGTTTGGGGGACTAGCTTTATTCTTTCAAACTTGAATGTTTATTGAGACATGTGTGCACCAACACCACACTCAAGGAAAGGTGGCAGAAAGCTCAGACATCTCCGCTGCCACACATCCTCCAGGTTTCTCAAGGGCAGGGAGATGACAGAGCCCAAGATGTGGGTGGAAGTTAGAGGAAGCAGATTTTAAGTACATGTCAAGATGGAAGGGGCTGCCTCTGTAGGTAATGAGCTGGCATACCTAGGCGGGGGGCTAATGCCAGTACAGGCCTGGCCTGGCTTTGGGAATACATTGGATGCATTTTGAACCAATGAACATCAAAGTCTGACAAAGCCCCGAGTTTTTGTCATTCCATATAAAATTCCGGAGACAGTGAGACTAAGGAGGAGAAAGGCTATTTTTTTAATAGGGAGAAAATGAACTCTAGGTAGTACTTTGTATATTTAAGGCTTTTATGGCTCTCAATCCACTTCCTAGTTTAGAAATATAGGTAAGAGTTTTGGGTGACCTGGCTCCCTCTCAAAATGGTATGGTTGGTCTGATCATGTGAAAATGCTTCCAAAACACCGTGAAAGGGTGACCCTGCAGGCCCTGAGACTGTGCTGCCTGCTTGCATAAAGGGAGGGAGATAGGTGGGAGCTATGGTTGCAACACATTTTGAGCAGAAATATATAAGGCCATGTTCCCAGGGACAGATAGAGGTAGGGAGGCTGGACTAGCAAATGGTTTGGGGATAAAATGTACAGGCTCTCCTGATTGTCTGGGTAGTCAGCTGGGGAAAGGGGTTTGAGAAGGCTGAAGGGAGCCCCTAGGGTGGGAGTCCCAGACAGGAACCGTCCTTCCCTCAGCTGGGAATTGGCCACTGGCAATGTGGTATTTATGGTGTCTGTGCAGCCATGCTGATTTGGGGAAGGTGTATTTGTGTACCTAGTGAAGAATGGATATGTTGTGTGCACTGAGAAATATGTGTACCTGGGCATCCATGGTGAAGTATAGACCTAGTGAGGGTGTCCTTTATATGTTTTGAGGAAAAGACATGGTGATCTGGGCACATGTTGAGATGTGTCCATGGTGCAATGGTGGCAAGCATGTATGTGAGGTGTGTGAGTATGCTCTGGGTTCACGTTGTATACATGTTGAGGGGTGTACACATGATGTAGGGGCTACTGGGGTGCATCCTTGGTGAGATGGGTGTGTATGGGAATGTATGCTTGCTCTTAGATATGTACCCAGGACAAGGCCTGTTTACTCTGTGCTGGCACTGAGGTACATGTAAGTGCTGAGATATGCATCCTCATTCATCACGAGGTGAATATCCACTGCGTGTACATGTATGTATTAGATGAATGAGGGATACAGGCTGTGGGTGCAGCCCTGGAGCAGAGCCTGGCCTTAGAAGGACAGAGGGGTTCCCCTCTGTTGGTTTCTGCCACTGTAACCACTGTGGACTAAGACTGCCTCACAACTGTGATTTCACTTGCCCTTATCACAATGCCCTTCCACAGGTGGGATCCCCAAGGTTCAGAAGGTAAAACTGAGCCCCTTTTCCAGCTTACCGAGCGAGCATCTGCTCCATCCTAGAAGCTAGCACTCCGTACCTCAGTTTACTGACCTGTGGGATGAGGGATTGTGATTGGCTTGGAGGACGCAACACCCATACTGATATGCCATCCTTCTCTCCCATCCTAGGGCCAGGCTCTTGGTGTCAGGTCTGGGGACCTCCCTCGGCCTGCTGTTCTCATCTGTGCAGTGGGATCAAAAGCCATCCTCTGAGACAGCAGGGGAGGTGATGGGAACACTGGCTACTTGGAAAGGTAGCTGCGGCGGAGGCCTTTGTGAGCATACATCCTTGGGCAGTTTTGCTGGGGCACCCGGCCTGGATCCATGGAAAAATCTGAGGCCGTAGATGGGCAGGGACTTGCTTATGTACCCATAGAGAAGCTGTGGCAGAGCCGCCTCTGGAACCCAGCTATCCTTCCCAGCCCGGGGCTGCTTCAATGGCAGTGCCCAGCACCGAAGGCTGAACTCTCTGAGGTGCGGAGCCCCAGGCTGAGCGGCCGGCGCTTCTCTGGAAGTGTGCTGAGACCTTTCCTCCCATCCCCAGGTGCCCGGCGGTGGCGGCGAGTGGAGCACCGCACTGCTGTCCCCACACGATGCGGACACCACAGCGGAGGGCCACATCCCCTGCCGACGCATGCGCAGCGGCAGCTACATCAAAGCCATGGGCGACGAGGACAGCGACGACTCCGGCGGCAGCCCCAAACCCTCACCCAAGACTGCGGCGCGGCGCCAGAGCTACCTGAGGGCCACGCAGCAATCGCTGGGAGAGCAGAGTAACCCACGCAGGTGAACCCCCTAGAGTCCCGCCCCCAGGCAAGCCCTGCCCGAGGGCCCCCCTCCCCACCCCCACCCCCACCCCCCAGGAATCCTCTGGTCCAGAACGCCCAGTCAGGCCCCAAGAGATCTCAGCTCTCACCTGAGCCCCCGGCCCGCGGAAGCCCCACCCACAGGTTAACCCGGCTTCATTGGAGCTCCGCCCCTTCAGGTGAGCCCTGCCTGCACAGAAATTCTCCTGGGGAAGCCTCATCACGCTTCCTACCAGCCCCGCTCACAGGCAAGCCTTACCACCTAGGTGAGCCCCTCACAATTATGCCCCATCCCTGGAAACCTTTCCTTCCTCCCTTTCGGCTGCCCCCAGAGAGCCCAACCCCACAGATGAATCTTGCCTCAGATCCAGGTAAACCCCAGCCCACAGTGATCCAAGCCCTTTAGGTCCTAGACTCTCAATTCCAATAATTACAGGCTGTTGTTGTTCCTTGTGATTAAGCCTCTATGAACCCGCCTTCACATTAGCCTCCTTCCTGAGATGCCCCTCCTTAGGTTGGCCCTTGCATTTTGATGAGTTGACTTTGGAAAGCCCCTGCATTTGGTGAACCAACTCATAAGCATCCCCCCACCCACCCTCCCCGCCCCCCCTCCAGTTAAGTTCTGGCCACAGGTGAGCCTCATCCTTTGGAAAAACCAGGAAAGCCTCTCCAGAGTGACTGGCCCAGGTAAACCCTGCCCTTAGGAGTCCCATCCCCAGGTGAATTCCACTCTCACAGAGGACCTGCCCCGGGAACACTTTACTTCAGATTAGGACAGTGGTCGGCAAACTGCGGCTTGCAAGCCGCAGTTTGCCGCTCTGTTGACTAATGAGTTTGCCGACCACTGGTAGGAGAACCAAGCTCACCACTTATGCTAGCACCTCCCAGGAAAGGTCAGAGGCCCCTCTGCCCATCCCTCTGTAATTGACCCCTGGGGTGAGCTCCAATTGGGACGGAGGGAGGATCCAGAAGTCAGAGAGAGACAGCCTTCACTGTCCCATCACCTGCCTGCAATTCCACTATTCAAGCCTTATCCTGTTGCTTTAAGACTTGGAAGAGTTAGTGAGAGTATGCACAAATGAAACATGCACACAGAAAGCAGCATTTGAAATGTTAGAGAGAGAGGTGAGGCTTTCACATGCAGAAGTTGCCATGGGGATTAGAAGAGAAAAAAAATTGAGAGGCAAGTTACAGAAAGTCTATCGAATGAGTACAAAACAGGTGAAACTTGGTATAGGGGATTCCAAGTCCATTGAGGAAGAAAAACAAAAGCAAGTCAGAAACAAACAAAAGAAAGACTTGGAAGAGTTAAAGAAAACAAGCTTAGTCCTAGTTCCCCAACTACTGGGGGCATGAACCGAGGCTTCATTGAGGAGGTAGTTGGGGAGGACTGAGACAGAGGAAAGATAGGTCAGGTGACAGCAGGACTGAGGCAGTGAGGGGAGAAGCCAGGAGTCTCACTGGCTGGGACAGAAGGCAGGGAATGGTCTGCTGGGGGGAATTCAGGACACTACTGGCCAGTCCCAGGTCAGTCCCTCTCTGAGCCTCATTTTCCCCACCTTTAAGTGAGAGGGCTGAGCTAGATGATCTCTAAGACCCCTTTTAGGCCTGAGTCCCCACAATTCTATGAATGACCAAGGGACACTGATGTTGGAGAGGTGGTTAGGACCAGGGCAGAGGCCTTGAATAAGAGGAAATCAATAAATAATGGTAGCAGTAATGGTACTGAGGACCATCTGTTAGCACTTGCTGTACTCTGGGGTCTACTGCCCCAGTGCACTTTAATCTGCATCACTGAATCCTCCTTGTCACAGCCCCTGCAGACAGGCACAGTGTCATTCCCACTTAATAGGTGAGGAAACTGATGCTTAAACAAGGGTGATGACTTGTCCAAGGGCACCCAGTGAGGAAGCTGAACTCTGATCCAAGCCCGTCTATATCAAGAGCCTGAGCTATTGGCTGCTTGGACCTTATCCCCAGAGCAGTGAGGGGGTCAGAAGGGGCAGAAGCAGGGTCAGGTAGATGTGAGAAAGATTGAAGAACAGGGGCCATGGAGAGAATTGGTGAGTCTTCAGTGACCTGGTGGAGGCCACCTGAACATCCTGCTAAAATTGATGCCCTTTGGGCAGCCCTATTCTGAGGTCAATGCTGTAGGTCTTGACCCCACTTCCTCTGTCCAGCCCCTGGAATTGCCCCAGACCTGCAAGGGAGGGGGCTGTAGAATTGAGCTGGTGTGGGCCATCTCAGGTTTGAAACGGTGAAAAGCAAGCTTATGCTGCCACCTCACGGCTGCAGCGGACATGGCAAGTGTGTACCTCCTGCACCTTCCAGCCTCATAAGGCCTCCAAATGCTAGGAGTGCTCCCCTTGCTCACTGCCCAACCACCACCACCACTATTACCCGGGCTGGCAGTGACCTCCATTTTTCTCTCTGCCACTCAATGACCTTGGCTAGTCTTTCCCCCTCTGAGCTTCAGTTTCCCAGGCTGAACAGTGAGTGAGCTGAGCCCTGTCTGCTCCCCACCCCCACCAGGAGTCTGGACCGCCTGGATTCCGTGGACATGCTGCTGCCCTCCAAGTGTCCGAGCTGGGAGGAAGACTACAACCCCATCAGCGACAGCCTCAACGACTCCAGCTGCATCAGCCAGGTGAGGGTGGTGGGCAGCCAGGACAGTGTGCTTGGCAGACAGAGCCCACCTCTCACCCAGGGTGGGACATACATCAAGGCCCAACCCCTGTTGAGTGGTCTGCATTGTGCTTCCGTTTAGTCTGTTCTCGAAGCTACCTATGTGTGTCTCTCAGTCCCACTGACTGTCCGGTGTCTGGTGAGCAGTCGCAGGGCCTGATATTGCATGGCCTAAGCTGTGGGTCCTGAGGGAGGGCCCACATTATGGCTGTAGACCCAGGATCCCTGAGGTTAGGGAAGTGGAGACCTGGGTTTCGGTCCCAGTCTTGTCACTGACTATAGGAACCCAGAACAAGTCGCTTCCTCCCAGAGCCTGTTCCCTAATTTACCACAAGAGGGCGGTAATTTCTATTTCAAAGGGTTGTGAGGAATCAATGAGATAATGAACATAAAGTGCTCAGCAAAGGGTAGTAGCTACCTTTATGGTGCTTTTGCTATCTTGCTGTGTGACTTCACACAAGTTGCTTCTCCACTCTGGACTACTAACAGCAATAAGCATATGGTGCTGCACTTTTAATTCTCAGCTCCTCGAACCCTCACAGCCACCCCCAGAGAGGGCATTATTATTCATATCTTCATTTCAAAGATGAGGATACTGAGGCTCAGAGAGGTGAGGTCACACAGCTAGGAGGAGGTAAAGCTGGGTGGGAATCCAGAGCTGTCAGACCCACCTCTGGACCCCAGTCCCTGCCAGGTGTTCAGTACTTTAGAGTTTGCAAAGGTGGGACTAGCCACAGCTTGAAGGCTTCCTCCATGGAGTGGACTTGGAGACAAGGCCCAGAGAGAGCAGACCCCAGCCAATAGTAGTACAGCAAGGCAGCAAGGGCAGCCAGATGCAGACACAGCCTTCTCTCTGTGTGCAGTCCCATGGCCCAGGCTAATGGACTGCTTAGAATGAGAAGGCTTTGGAACCCCCAACTCCTCAACACTCCATTATTCCTAGCCTGGCCATCTTCCCAGGCCCCCAACCTCAGCATTGTCATTCCCAGACTTGAAGAAGACTGACCTCAGGTGTGGGGAGAGGTACAGCATCCCAGACATGGGATCCTCTGCCACCCTCAACCTGGCCCCACCAAGTCTCATCTGAATAGTTGCCCTGGCCTCCATGCCGGCCACCTGCAGTGTGGCCAGAGAGAGCTTTTAAAAGACTTAAGTCAGGCCCTGGCCGGGTAACTCATTTAGTTAAAATGCCATCCCTATATGCCACGGTTTGGGGTTCAATCCCCAGTAAGGTCACATTCAAGAGTCAACCTATGACTGTATCAATAAGTGGAACAACAAACTTATATTTCTCTCTTTCTTTCTCTCTCTCAAATCAATAATTTTTTAAAAATACATATACAGTGGCCCGGCCACCATGGCCCAGTGGTTGAACATTGACCTATGAACCAGGAGATCAAGGTTCGATTCCCAGTCAGGGCACATGCCCAAGTTATGGGCTCAATCCCCAGTATGGGGCGTGCAGGAGACAGCCAATCAATGATTCTCTTTTATTGTTGATGTTTTTATCTCTCTCTCTCCCTCTCCCTTCCTCTCTGAAATCAATAAAAATTAAAAAAAAAGAAATATATAGTGAAAGACTAAAGTCAGATCACACCATACCCCTGCTCAAACCCTCCCATGGCTCCCACCACACCCAGGTGAGAGCCAGAGTCTTTACTGGGTCCTGTGAGGCCCTGCCTCCCTCTGGGACATGATCTCAATTTGCTCTGTCACTCACCCTGCTCTGTACACACCGGCCTCCTCTCTGCTCCTTACACATCTTATCCCTGCCCAGGTCACTGCACTTGCTATTCCCTCTCCCAGGAGCACTCTCCTCTCAAATCTTTGCACGGCTGACTCTTCCTTGCATTTCAGGTCTTGGCTCAAATGTCACCTCCTCACAGGGGCCTGCCCTCTCGTGTAAAGTAGCTGCCCTCTCGTGTACAGTGCTTCGTTTTCTTGGCAGCACTTACCACTATCTAGAATTACATTTGTTTACTTATTTACTTAGTATCTGTCTCACTCTTAAGACTGAGAGCTTCCTACAAGTGAGGACCTTGCTGTCTTGTTCCCCACAGTGTCCCCAGTATGGGGCACAGGGCATGCAGGTATGTGCTGGATGGACAGCTTCCCTCCCTGTCTCTCCCATCCTATCAGGTTCTGTTCTCTCAGCTCTCAGTCTTCCTGTCTCTCTCTGTTATTCTCTCACCTCATTCACATTTTTCTCTGACTCTAGTGTGTCTCATTTCCATGTTTCTCTCTGGGTCTGTCTGTCTCTCTCTCACACCCATCTTTATCCCCTGCCTGGCCCTGGCACTTGGAACACTTTTGTCCTTTGGCTACACAAAAAGGCACAAGGTATTAGGCAGGCTGGGGACCCTAGCAGGTCTCTCCTATTACCCCCTGACTAGCCCCAGCTCTGTCCTAGCCCAGGGTCCTCTGAACCCCCAAACCTTCACCCCCAGAAGCTTGAGCGAGCTGAGCCAAAATCAGAGATTTGCCAGCTCTAGCTGTGTCTCTGCAGCCTTGATTCCTGTCCGAGAGAGCTTGTCCCACCAGGCATTGGACTGTGCAGGCTCTGACCAGGGAAGAGAAGGCTCTGGGCTCTGTCCCTAAACTATAGATCCTGGGGGCTGCCTGCCCAGGTAAGAGGCAGCAGACAGGCATCCATGGTGCCAGGGACCAGACCAAGAGAAAGATGTATAAACAGCACATTACAAATCCCCTGAAGGAGTGAGCCTCCCATCCCTGGGGGAAGCCGAGTAAGACCTCCTAGCACCTGGGCTTCAGCCAGTCTGAGGAGGAGGTTAGACCAGCCAGCCACAAGTTCTAGTGCAGCCGAGCCTGAACAACCAACCCCAGCGCCAGCCTTGGTCTCTCCATAACTCTCCCCTTCTCTTTCTGCAGATTTTTGGACAGGCCTCCCTGATCCCCCAGTTGTTTAGCCATGAGCAGCAGGTCAGTATGTTAACCATTTTTTCGTACCCCATTTCCAGAGCTGGGTCTTAGGCCTGGCATCTGGGTGGTCCTAGCTCCCAGCCTGGACAGGTAAAAGCAGAGCCAGCACCAGGAAAGCCGCCTCCAATGAAGGTGGAGCCTAGGCTCATGTTGGCACCTTGACCTTCCACTCCTTGCCCCTCTTGCTTCACTTCTCTATACCTGTTTCCTCCTCCCCAAAATAGGAAAGAATGGGTGAGGTTCTATAATAGTCCATGAAATAACCCCAGGATAAGGGAAAGCATTCCCTGAGAGTCTTCTGGCTCTCTCCCTCCTCACCTCCCCCAACACTGGGGAGAAGCCTGGGCAGACTGTTTTATTTGGATAGGCTGGGGACTGGTGGTATTGACCTCAGCCCCGAGATGCCCTAACTTTTCTCCTTTTGGGGCCTTTAAAGATGTTGGGGTGTTGGGACTTTCTGAATGTAGAGGCTTTTCAATTTTACAAAAGTTGATGGAGGTGGGGCCAGTCCTGGTATAGTGTTTGGTAAGGGTGTTCCCTCCCATGTACACTCAACCTGCCCCTGGAAGTGGCCCTTTCTCCCTCCAAGCCCCAAGACCAGAAACTACAGCAGGAAAGGTGCTCTGAGCTCAACCCCTCATTGTGTCCAGGAGTAGGCAAGGGACTTGTCTAAGGCCACATTCTACCGAGGCAAAACTAATTAGGACTGGGCCCCACATTTCCTGATGCCAGACATGGATGCCTTATGTGCCTCCCACCCCCATGTCACATTATCCTCGAAGGTCTTTGGGGGTCCACAGTAGGCCAGGCAACCCACAGGGCAGTTCCCTGCACACAGTGTGTCCTCAGTGATACACATGCCACCAGCACTGACCAGGTGACCCCCCACCCTGCCAGAGTTTGCAAGCATCTTAACCAACACTTACAAATCCTTGCACTCACCCCACAGAGCTTCCTATGATACTAGGTACAGGTTAGCAGGTGCTTACTCTCCCAGACACTATTCTAAATCTGTGATATGAATTATATCACTTAATCTTGATAACAATCCTATGAAATTTGGTCTATAACTAGTCCCCATGTTATACCCTTGATCTTAGCCAAAAGGCTGAAGGCAGTATTAGCCTCCATTTTATAGATGGGGAAATGGAAGCACAGAACAGTTAAATGAGTTGCCCACATTCATATTGTGAGGAAATTATGAACCAGGGATTGAAACCCTGGCAGTCTAGTTCCAGAGCTGAGCCATTACTGTGAAATCCCAAAGCAAGACCTCATTGCCCTTGGCAGTATATTTCAGGTGGCAGCGTTGGAAGATAAACACCTAGCTTTCTAATATCCCCTGCATTTTGAATATGCCACACTGCATATGTATCAGCCCTATCCTATAGAACTTTCTGCAATGATAGAATTGTTCTGTAATTCATGCTGTCCAGTAAGGTAGCATGAGCAAGTGAAATGTGAATAAGGAAATGAGTTTTTTATTTAATTTTATTATTTATTTTTTAAAATATATTTTATTGATTTTTCTACAGAGAGGAAGGGAGAGGGATAGAGAGTTAGAAACATTGATCAGCTGACTCCTGCACACCTCCCACTGGGGATGTGCCCGCAACCAAGGTACATGCCCCTGACCGGAACCGAACCCGGGACCATTTAGTCCGCAGGCTGATACTCTATCCACTGAGCCAAACCAGACAGGGCTTTTATTTAATTTTAATTAATTTAAACCTAAATAGCCACACATGGTTACTACTGTAACAGCTTTAGACCTTTCCAAACATATGCTTCCCATTGGGCAATGTCATTTTACTTGATGCAGACAAGTCCACAGGCATTTCATTTCATTTAGATGGAGAAACACTGACCCAGGGATAGGGATGGCCTGGGATCACACAGCCCGGTCCAGAGCAGAGCTGGCCCAGGCCCACCCAGCTCCATCCGTTCCTTCACATGCTGCTCAGTCATGGTCTTCCCTCCCCTGTAGCCCCGCCTCTCCCAGGACCCCCATCCAGTGTCCCTTTTTGGCCAGCTGACTCCTCAGCTTATATTCTGTGATCCCCAGTTACCAACATGACCCAAAACATGAGTCAGGCAGACCCTTCTAGAACACTTGAAGAGTGTATGTATGGTGAGGACCCTCTGTGCTCACACCTCCAGCTGCAAATTTGTAGGATCTTCATCAGTCATCTTTGGAGTAACAGTGAGAAGCCATCTAGATGAGCTCAAATTAGATGTGAGATGGCAAATAGCAACCATTCTGGAATTCTCCACACTGCCCATGGCAGGCATCACTAATCCATCCTCACTGCCACTACCCTGACCCAGTCTTAAGTTCTCTCACCAGATTATCTATCCCAGCAGTTTCATCTCTGGCCTCTACCTCCATTCCAGACCCCTCCCCAGTATCCACTCTGTATGCCAGGGCTAGATTAATCTTCCTTAAATATACATTTGGAGTGTTTGATTCTGCCACTTATTCACTGGGTTCCCCTGGTAAGTATCTTCCTCTCACTGCACGTGGTATGAATTATCTCATTAATCTTGACAACAATCCTATAAAATTTGGTCTGTAATTAACCCCCATTTTATAGATGGTAAATACCTATAAGTTATAAGATAGTAAATATCTAGCACACCTATTGGGACCCCTCACTCCAACATCCCGGGCAGACATTAATAATTGACTATAGCCCTAGCTGGTTTGGCTCAGTGGATAGAGCATCAGACTTCAGACTGAAGGGTCCTGGGTTCAATTCCGGTCAAGGGCACATGCCCGTGTTGCACTCCATCCCCAGTTGGGGCGTGCAGGAGGCAGTGGGTCAATGATTCTCTGTCATCATTGATGTTTCTATCTCTTCCTTTCCCTTCCTCCCTGAAATCAATAAAAATATATTTTTTTAAAATAATTTATTGTCGAAACTGGTTTGGCTCAGTGGATAGAGCGTCAGCCTGTGGACTGAAAGGTCCCAGGTTCGATTCCGGACAAGGGCATGTACCTGGGTTGTGGGCACATCCCCAGTGGAGGCGTGCAGGAGGCAGCTGATCGATGTTTCTCTCTCATCGATGTTTCTAACTATCTCTCTCCCTTCCTCTCTGTAAAAAAAATCAATAAAATATATTTTAAAAAATAATTTATTATAGCCTCCTTTCCCCCACTAAGTTTATATGTGGCCGCAAAAATCTATCGGTCCATCAGTGTGGACACACAGGTATAATCTCGTTAATATCCTGGAAACTATCCTTAACAGTTTCTCCTCCATTGTAGAGATGGGGAAAATGAGGCCCGGAGTGAGAAGGGCTGTATATTTCCACGGGCTCCTCTGCTTATCCCATTCTGAGATGGGAGGGGGAAGAGAGGGTGGACTGGGTTGAGGCCCCACAGACTCCACAGCCAGGTACACAGTAGCCTGTTCCTGGATGAGCAAAGCTGGCCCCTGACGCCTGCCCTTGCCTGGACAGGTACGGGAGGCGGATCTGAGCGACCAGTATGAGGCGGCCTGCGAGTCGGCCTGCAGCGAAGCAGAGTCGACAGCGGCGGAGGCGCTTGACTTGCCGCTGCCGAGCTACTTCCGCTCCCGCAGCCACAGCTACCTGCGCGCCATCCAGGCGGGCTGCTCGCAGGAGGAGGACAGTGTCTCCCTGCAGTCCCTCTCCCCACCACCCAGCACCAGTAGCCTCAGCAACTGTCGCACGCTTCCGAGTGAGTACCGAGTTGAGGGGAAGGGTTTTGTTTTGCTTTGTTTAGGGGAGGGGCAGCCAGTGGGAAATACTGGGGAGGAATTCGCGGTGGGCTGGCCGGGATTGAAGGGATGATTAGGAGCAAAAGCAAGAGGCCTTGGGGCTGAACTACTCACCAGCTGGCGAATCGGTGCTCAAATGGGGGTAACAGAGGCAGATGCCAGCACTGGTGGAAGGGGAGAGGGGGGCTGGAGAAGGCCCCAGCTAGTGGGAAGTACAGCCCGTGGCTGTCAAGACCCTGGCTCAGAGCAGCCACCTACTGGTGGGCTGGGCTCACTGAAGCTCTACGCACCAGTTTGGATTAGTTCAGTTATGCAAACCTATAGGGAGGACAGGAACCTCCAGAGAAGGCAGAGCCTTCTGGGAGAGGATGGGATCTGCACTGAGCCTTCTCAAAAGGAGTGAGTTTGCAGGTTTCTCTCATGTTCACAATCAGGGACAAGCTACCTTTCCTGATACTTGTTCTAAATCCTCTGGAGATAACCCATGTAGGGTCAGGGTAAAAAGAGAACCTGTGTCACAGAGCAAGCCATGAAAATCAACGAAATCAAGACCAAGGAAAATCACAGCACAATATCTGGTTCAGTAGAGAGAGCTTTGAGCTTACTCTGGCTAGCTGGTTCTCTCCCTAAGCCTGTTTCCCCATCTATAAATAAATTGGGGCATAAACCAGACCCTAGGGGGCTCTTGGGGAGATGAAATTAAGAATGGGTGTAAAAAGTGTTTATCAGGGCCTTGCACACACTAGGAGCTGACAAGTGGTAGCTGTTATCAGACTTGACTCTGAGCTTCCTAACAATTGAAGGCAACTGGTGTTGGATTGGTGTCAAAAGAGGGACAGCTGTTTCAAGTACTTAAATGGTGTTTGATGTTCATAAATGAACCTGAATCCTGTGTATAGTCTACACACAGGAAACCAGGTTGTTGACTGAACGAACTGGTCTTTGCAGGGGGGCAGAGCAGGAATCCACTTTGTTTACCTATTGCCTGGGTGATAATATGGGCAGATCCTTGCGCTTTCCAGCCACTTTTAAACCTTAAGGAACAGTCTCGTTTTCAGGTATTAAGAGCTCAGTCTGGTCTCATTTCAAACTTGTCTACCTCAGCATCTCGTGCACCTGCAGCTGGGCGTGGTAGCCAGTGTCTTCTCTGTTCCTTGTTCTCCAGTGGCCGTTTCTGGTCCCTCCAGGTGGGAGGGCGAGGTAGCTAGTGCAGATGCCGTATGCTGGCTCTTTCTCCTATGTGGTGCTTTTGGAGTTTCTCCTATCCTGCAGGGCCACATGGTGCCTTCTTTTCTGACATGAGCGATCTCCCTCCAGCCCACTGTTTCTTATTCCCCCTCAGCTTCTCCATCCAGTGGTCCCCCTCCTCCCCACTCAGGCTCTTTTTGCTAGGAGGCCTGGCCCTGCCAGGCAGCCACTTGGGCAGAATTCTCTGAAGACAGCTCCAGCCCTGCTTTCTTTCTTGGTTCCCACATAACCCATGTAAAATGAGGCCTTTGCCTGCAGCACTCTGAAAGTATGGGTTGGTCTGCTACAGCCTTCCTTCTAGAACTGCTGTCACACACAGGTAGCCCTGCCAGCCATTCCATTTTAGAGGTCTACAGGCAGGTGTTGAGGCCCAGGTTCGATGGCCTTCGAATCCAGGGAATCCCTGCCAGGCTCTTCCGGTCCTCTACAGTCCCCTTAGGAGCCTTGGGCACATGATCAGATTTCCCACATCATCAGGCCCATGAGAAATTCTCTAACTACAAAGTGGGCCTGGGGGCACATATAGCACCTTAGCAATTTTCTTCAAAGAAACCCTCATTCACTAATCTCCCCTCACCCCAATCACTCATGAATGAGCTGAGGATGGATGATGAGCTACATGTCTCCGAACTATTTGGGTTCCTGTATTAGTTAGCTATTGCTAGAGTAATATTGTATATCAAACAACCACAAAATCGGTACAATACAACAGTTAACATTTATTTCTTGCTCCCAAGTTTGTGAATTAACTGGGACAGCTCTGCTTCTGGGGCCAAAGGGTCCTCCTGGGATCAGTGGCCTACCCAGGGCATATTCTCATGGTGATGGCAGGAGCACCAGAGAGCAAGCCTAGCTATACATGCACATTTCAAGGCCCCTACTTGCATAATATTTGCTAAAATGTTATTGGCTAAATTAAGTCATATGACTAAGTTCAAAGACAAGAGATGGAGAAGTACTCTCCCACCTTTGTGTCAGAAATTGTATTTACATGCAAAGGGTTTAGATACGGGGAGGAGTGAAGAATCAGGGTCAATAATTCAATCTACTACAGTCCACTCTCTTGGCCATATTGACTTAGAAAATACGTTTATCCTCAAGACCACCTCCCACCCACCCCCAAGTTTTATCCAATCATAATATCAAGATCTCATGTCTTATGTCAGGTCTGGATGTGACTCCTCTTGATTGAGTGACCTAAAATCTAAAGAGACAGTTGTCCACCTCCTACCCGTAACTCTCCACACATCCAGCATACATTGGTGAAATAGAGACAAGATAACTGCAATTCACACTTCTGTTCACAAAAAAGAGAAAAGGAATTCAGAGACTTACTGATCCATGGCAGTTCTGAAGTTCTTCTGGGCAAATGTTGGACGAATGCTCTAGGGTAGGAAATTACCTTGATGAGGCCCAAGCTGTACCACCGGGATTGACTCCCTAAGGCACTATTCTCAGCAGCTCTCGGTTCTGCTCTTTGAAAGCCCTTCCTGTTCTATTTGCCTTTTGGACCACTTCCGAAGAGAACATTGAAGAATTTGCTCTTTGGGATGTAGCTTGGAGGCAATCCAAGACGGCAGCGTAGGTAAATACCTAAACTGCTGCCTCGCACAACAATTTCAAAACTACAACTAAAAGACAAAACGTCTATCACCCAGAACCACGGGAAAGCTGGCTGAGTGGAAGTTCTACAACTAGAAGGAAAGAGAAAAGAGCATTGAGACGTGCACGAGTGCTGAAAAGCTGAGGTACGGAGGCGCGGGATCCGGGCTGGCAGCAGGCATTGCTTTTTTCAACCCAAAGGGAGACAAGCCCCCGATTACTCTGAAATCCAGTCTCTGGGGAGACACGGGGGACCCAAACTCCTACGGGGAGAAGCTGGACTGTCTGCCAGTGAGGGTGGCTTGCTTGCAGAGCTTCGCGCAGGAATAATTGTTTACTGCACTGGGGCACGGGACTCGCGGATGCCGTCGGGGACACAGAGCCGGCTAACTAGCAGCCATTGCTGTTTGCCAACGCCCTCGCCTAGTGACACCCTGAGACCCTGCCCTGCACAACCTACACACCCACCCAAGCTCCAAGCAGTGGATTTAGCATAAGAAAGGCCTGCCCTATTGCAGCTTAACCTAGCAAACTTGCAGCCCGGGTCAGACAGCTCCAAAACCTCCAAACCTCAAGCAGAGGAGAAAACTGTAGCTCTCACTGTAGCTCCTGCTGGGTGGCCTCAGACAGTAGCTGACCTGAACCCCATTGGAGATCCAGAAGCCAGTGTACCTAGTGGTCAGTGTGAGACACCAGATTTCAACTCCTCACATCCGTAAGTGACACATTCAAGAGGCAGACTCAGTGAGCACCAAAGCCCCACTGAAACAAGTCCTGCCCCACAAGCATGTCTTCAGCGCAGCAGTTCTTCCATTATAGACTCACAGCGAGTGCTCACAGCTAATTGGCCTGGAGGTCAATTCCTCCCAGTGTACCAACAGCAATTAAGGCTTAACTACACCAAGACTTTGCACTCAGCCCACAAAGGGGTGTACCAAGAGCATCCACCTCATGTGATTGGGGAGGCTGAGCTACTGCCCCCTATAGATCACCTACCACACAAAGCTACTCCATCAACACAGGGAAGCAGCCAAAATGCGGAGACAAAGAAACATGTCACGAATGAAAGAAACGGAGGAAAGCAAACTACTGGATGACATAGAGTTCAGAACCACATTTATAAGGTTACTCAAGAATCTTCTTAAAACCGCTGAGAAACTTGATGAGACCTTTAAGGATATTAATGAGAATGCCAAAAAAATGGAAAAGGATCCGTCAGAAATGAAGCATACACTGTCTGAAATAAAGAATATACAGAAACTCAACTGTAGATCAACGTACCCCAAGAATCAAACCAAAGATCTGAAATATGTGGAAACAAAAAACATCCAACCAGAAAAACAAAAAGAAAAAAGAATCCGAAAATATGAAGATAGTGTAAGGAGCCTCTGGGACAACTTCAAGCGAACCAACATCCGAATTTTTGGGGTGCCAGAAGAAGGGAGAGAGCAAAATATTGAAAACCTATTAGAAGAAATAATGACAGAAAACTTTCCCTACCTGGTGAAAGAAATAGACTTACAAGTTCAGGAAGCACACAGAACCCCATACAAGAGGAATCCAAAGAGGACCACACCAAGACACATCATAATTAAAATGCCAAGGGCAAAAGACAAAGAGAGAATATTAAAAGCAGCAAGAGAAAAACAGTTAATTACCTACAAGGGAGTACCCATACGACTGTCAGCTGATTTCTCAACAGAAACTCTGCAGGCCAGAAGGGAGTGGCAAGAAATATTCAAAGTGATGAACAGCAAGAACCTACAACCAAGATTACTCTACCCAGCAAAGCTATCATTCGGAGTTGAAGGTCAGATAAAGAGCTTCACAGACAAGAAAAAGCTAAAGGAGTTCATCATTGCCAAACCAGGATTACACGAAATGCTGAAGGGTATTCTTTAAGAAGAGGAAGAAGAAGAAAAAGATAAAGATAAAAATTATGAACAACAAAATGACATCAAATACATACCTACCAACAAGTGAATCTAAAAATCAAGTGAATAAAAAATCTGAAGAACAGAATGGACTGGTGAATATAATAGAATCAGGGACATAGAAAGGGAATGGACTGATGATTCTCAGGGGAAGCAGGTGTGAGGGGTGCGGGAAGAGATTGGACAAAAATCTTACTCCTATGGATGAAGACAGTGGTGGGGGCTAGGGGCATGGGGTGGGGTGGGGAATCAGGTGGAGGGGAGCTAGGGGGGAAAAAAAGAGGAACACCTGTAATAATCTGAACAATAAAGATTTATTAAAAAAAAAAAAAAGAATTTGCTCTTTGGGCATCTGAACAACTTTCTTAGCCTGCTTTCTCCCTAAAGAGAGTTAGGGACCCAGATGTCTTTTTACACGTAGAATGGTCTCTGTCCCTTCTGGCCAAGCAGATCGTAGTTTTGGCTGCGCACCTACCTCAAACACATTATGGGTTTCCTATGTATTTGATTCCACTTAACTCATTGTGCCAAAACCACACCCACAGTTATTTTTGAGTCATGCCAGTCTCTCTAGATTCAATTATGACTACTTTGGTACATCAGGCCAACTCCTTTCAGCTTTCTGGAAGCCCTTTTGAGCAGCTGAGAGCATCTACTAGGGCATCTTGTTATTTTGGAGTATTAATAAAAGATGTTTCAACCACACCCTTGATTTTATCTGGGCCACATGCTGTATCTTAACTGGCCATCACCTTGGTTTGTTCTTTGTCCTTTGCCCTTGGTTTCATTTGCATCTTAATTTGAGAATGACTTGCTAGCAGGAGAGGCTGGAGTTAACACATTTCTTTTCCAACTCAGCAAGTTCTGGGCCCTCTATATACCCTCTAAACACTCCTTAGTCCTTTTATGAATTTTCTTTCTTATACAACTTTATCAAATGCACCCAAAGGAGCCAGCTTTTGCTTTCAACATTTTGCCTGGAAACTACCTTGCCCAAATCCATGTACTTTCTTCAGGTTCTATAGATTGACAGTTTTACCAAGCATTTCACCCCCACATGATATGGCTTACCTTTTTTCAAGCCTACCATAACATTTTACCTACTACTTACCATTTGGTCTCAGTGCCAACGCTACATACTTTTGTTGCTAATACTCCCTACTCCTGGTACCAATTTCTGTATCTGTCGGCTATTATCACAATAATGCTGTGTAACAAATAAGCATGCTTTTTTAGTGGCACACAATAATACACATTTGTTCTCATTCATGAGTGTTCAAGTTGTCTGGTTCTGTTCTGCATGTCCTACATCCTCCTCCTGGAACCAAAGGATGCCCCTAGAATCACTGCCCTAGCCAGGGCATGCTCTTGTCATGGTGGTGGCAGAAGTATAAAAGGGAAAACCCCACTTTGCAAGCATATTTCAACTCTCTTTCACATCTACTCATATTTGGTTGGTTAAAGTAACTCATGTGAGTCCAAGGCCCAGGTCCAGGGAAATATATCCCACCTTTTGTGGGAGAAGCTGCAGTTACATAGCAAAAGGTATGAATTCTGGAAAGGATTGGGAATTGAGGCCAAAATTTCAATCAGTCATAGCCCGCTCCCTCAGCACAGCCCTCATGGATGATTCAGCATCTGGCTTTAAATGTAGGGATATGGAGCTTTGATTATTCTCATTTGGGGCTTTAGCTCAAACCAAAACACTCAAGAGAGTATCATGTAGCAACATCTTACACCTACCCAGACATGTGTGCACATGTGCACCTACTTACAGGCATATATATAGTTTTGTACCCTTAGACCTCTATATGATATAAAAGTGTAAATAAAAACACATGCACACTGATATTCTTATATGTACACATAATATCCACATATCTCTACATACATCTGCACACCCTCACATACATGTGTGTCTCCAATGCTCATGCCACCTTCTCACCTATGGGGACATCATGCCTCTAGCAGATTTGAGCCACCAAATAATTTCACCGCCCACATTTCCTTGGTCAGCCCTCCCTCCAGGTCTCCACAGTGGCTCCTCTCTCCTCCACCCTGCAATCCCCTCATGCTCACAAAACCCATCTCCCTCACCAGGAAAACCAAAGCCACCATATTTTCAGATCTGTGCCTGGAGCTGTAGCTGGTCCATATGGTACCTTTGTGTGCTGGGTTAGGAAAGAGTGCCCCCACCACCACCACCAGGCACTTAACTGCCATCTCTTGAAAAATTGTCATGATGTACAGTTTTTTTGTGTGTGTATGTGTTGTTTTTGTTTTTGTTTTTTCAGAATAAGACCCATTAATGCCATCTGCTAGAAACTTGTCATAATCAGTATATACTTTAATTATGTCTTTATTGTGACTGGCACACCCCCTTATGTGTGGCATCCTTAATCAGTGTAAAACTTGCACAGTCCTGCCCATAATCACCTCTCTCCATATGGAAACACACAGGCACACAGGCACCTCCTATTCAGCCACTGTCTCCCCTCAGGGGCCACACTGGTCAGAAGGCTGCCCCCTTTCCTTAGCATCTGTCTCCAAGGAGTGAGCAGTCTGGGCCCCACCACCATGCTGAGGGGCATGAAAGCTCTTTGTCACTTTCACATGGGCACATATGCAGGCGGGCAGGTAGATGTGTGTGGGCGGGGTGGTGTATTGAGACCATGAGAGCCTGGGAGGGGTGGACCCCCATGAGTGGCCATGGGCACAATGTGGAGTGCCCACCCACCTCCTCAGAACTGGCCAGCTTCCCAGCTGCCAATGCCACTGCCACCCCTTCTCTCCCTCCCCCTTTCTGACCCAGATTCCACATTCCAAAAATAGTTCTGGCAGGTGACTGGCAGGCTGGGTCAGCTCCAGCTGGGATGGTGAGGAAAGCAGCAGCTTGGCTGCCTATACATGCCCCTTCCCAGCCAAAGAACCTACCTGGGAGAGGCCACAGGGGTTCATCACCCCTCAGTCTGCCTCCTCTCTCTCTGCCTCCGAGAAAAAAAGAACAAAGAAAACCTCCCTCTACTCCCTCCCTTCTCTTCCTCTGCCCATCTTCCATTAGTGCTCATTCTCCTCTCCTCTCTCCCTTTCTCCATCCCTTTCTTCTGGCTTCCCCTCTCATCCCTCCCCCGTCTCTCTCCCCACCATCTCAGCTTTCTGGTCTGTCTCCCTCAGCTCTGTTTCTCCCTGCATCCTCTATCCCTTTCTTCCCTCACAGTTTCTGGCCCTCCTCTCCCACCAGCCTCCCTTTGTGTCTCTCCCACTCCTACTGAATCACAAGGGAGGCTGTGACATCACCCCAAGTGTGGTCATGGTAGGCAGCTGGGTAGCACCCCCAGCTCCTGCCAACTGCATTCTCTGCCCCTACACATGTGTACACACACACACACACTAGGGGTCACTCCCTGGCAGTACTTGAGGCTGTAGGCTGAGCTGGGTGTTCCTGCCATGAGAAACACCCTTGCTCAGGGGCTGTAAGTTCTAGTTTTAGCTCTGCTGTGTCACTCTGGGCGGGCCCCAGCCCCTCCCTGTGCCTCAAATTCTCCATCTATATTGTGGAGCTTGGGTTTGGGGATCCTTGAATACCTCCTATCCAAGTCACAGAATGTTCTGTCCTCCCTTCTTTGTCTCCCCCCTCCCGCCCCCCCCCCCCCCCCCCCCATTGAACTCTCCCAGTTTCTTCTCTGATTCACTCCTCCTCCATAGACACAGGAAGGGAGGCTGACTGCATTCCAGGAGCAGTCAACCCTTCAGTCAGCCTTGTCTTCTAGTCCCATCCTAGGTCTAGCCCTCCACAATCTCTGTTTATTACACCACAGGCTCCTGTCAGACTGGACACTCCATCTGCCTGAGCATCAATGCTGAGAGGAACCTCAAAGACCAACTTGTTCAGAGATGCGAAATAGACTTCAACTCATGTCATCTCTGATCCCTGGAGCTCAGGACTGAGATTTAGTTAAGCAGAGGAGTGTGCTGCCATCGATTAGTGATGTCTGCCGTAGCCAGGATAGTTGCACATATCTGACATTCCAGATTTAACCCAGTTAACCTCTTTTCACACACACACACGCACGCACATACACATTTGCTGATATTTTACAAAGAAACTGCAGCCTAGAAAACGTGAATGTGAAGTCAAGGTCACCCAGTTAGTAGGTCAAGCAGGTGTTTTCCACTGAATCGAGTTTGCTATTATCCTGTGGGGGAGCCACTCAAGTCCTGGTAAAGAGGTACAGTATGTCCACAGAGTTTCAGGGAGAATTATCTGGCAACATGGGCAGGATGGATCAGATAAACATTAAGTGAATAGTACACGTGCAGCATAGGACGAGTAAACTTATATTTTCAAAGTCTTAGGACTGTGCCTGGCCCAGTAACCCCCAGTTGCTTTTGTTATTCATATGCCTTTAAGCAAAAACCAGGACAGTGGTGTCTGAAACACTGTATCATCTTCAGTATGGTTCTTTTCTCCTTTTTATATTTTTAACCATAAAAATTATATTTTATTTACATAATTTCCTATGAAATAGATTTTATACACTTGAGACTGAAAATTGAAACTGCTTTTCCCACAAAATAACTGGTGAGTTATCACATTCTTAGTTCTTTCATGACATAGTAATATTAAATCATTTTAGAAAATAAAATGGCATGTTAGAGCTAATTATTAGCACTTACAAATCAGTAAATTTATTAAAAATCCTATTATGAGCAAATACATAAAACACCAGTTGGAAGTGAAACTTGAGTGGACCATGCTGGAGAATATGAGACATTCTTTTCAATAGGTTTACTTTATATTCGCACTGTGGTTGGCCCAACATGGTTATCACCATTAAAACAGATCCTTCAGCAACCAGAAATTTTATCTTTTTTAAAAATGTTTTCATTGATTTTTAGAGAGGGGAAGGGAGAGGGATAGAGAGATAGAAACGTCGATGAGAGAGGAATATCACTGATCAGCTGCCTCTTGTACTCCCCACTGGGGATCGAGCCTGCAGCCTGGGTTTGTGCCCTGGCCAGGAATCAAACTGTGACCTCCTGATTCAACCACTGGGCACACTGGCTGAGCTGGGTTATCTTTTTTATTTTTTCCTAAAATAAAAAAGCAGTCTATGAAATATGAAATAAATAAGAATAGTCTGGAAGTCTTATAGGGGCCAAATTTCAGTACAATGGCACTTTCCCATTCCTCTCTTTATTTCATAAAGCACTTCATTTATCCACTTGGGGGAAAAATATATATATATATATATATATATATCAACTGGAGTCAGAATCAATGTCCCATTTGTGAATTTTCCAACCTGTCCATTCTATCCACTTGACAAAATACTCGGAGCAGATTTCTTCTATTTGGATTTCCTGCCTTTCTGCCCTTTCCTCTTCTTTTTCTTGAAAATATCTGTGTCCTAGGCTATTCTCCTTTCTTCTTCCTTTGCTGCCTTTTTTGCTTTGGTCTGCTCCTACAAAATCTTGTAATTCACATAATTCTTTTTAGGAGGCTGAGCATAAGGACTCGTTCCTGTTTCAGGACTCTTTTCTTTTCCATAACCCATTATCCCAAACCTGTGTACCTCCAAATGAACCATTTCTAAGTTAAATTATTGTATAACCACATCTTTCTTTCTCCTTTTTCCCCACCCCCAGAGGCATTTCTTTCTTCTTCTTCTTTATTTCAGAGAGGAAGGGAGAGAGAGAAAAAAAAATGATGAGAATCATTAATCTGCTGCCTGCTGGGGATTGAACCTGCAACCTAGGCATGTCCTGATTCATGGGTAGATGCCCAACCACTGAGCAACACTGTCCAGGACTGTGTGCTCTTTTTGATCCAGCTTCTGTTTTGTTATTTCTGCTGTGAAATTCCACCACTGCTACTTGTTGTTCTTCAGGGAAGAGTTGATGCTGCAGCACAAGGGACCTGGGGTCCTGCTAGGGCACCAGTGGGGGTCCCAGCAAGGGCACACTGCCCTGTTCTCTGAGCTCCCTAGAGGAAGCTTGAAGCGCTCTTCCTCTGGTCTCTTACAGGAGAACCAGGAGGGGGAGCTGGCTCTGCCCCTAACGCCATTGAAGTCCCCACATCTTTCTTCTTGTTTCCCCTTTTCTTTCTGATCCTTTTCTGTTCTGCTTCATCTTCTGTGTCTCCAAAGTTGTAGAGGTTCTGGAGCACAGCACCCAGAGGCGTGTGAGAAGAGGGAAGCGAGGAGGACCCCAGACCCTGCTTCTGTGCCATTGTGGGGTCTGCCTCCGTGGGACAATGCAAAGCCCGCCTGAATGCCCTTCTTTTCTCTGTTTTACATTTGGAACAGAAATGCACAGAGAAGGAAAGGAACTTGCCTAGGTCACCCAGCAAGGCAGGTTGGGAAGCAGGAGCTGGGTCTGTGGACCTACTGTAAGTGCGGCCTGAGGGATGAAACCCACCGAGAAACAGCTCTGGACCAGGACTGTGAGGAGGGGGCACTGGCTGGGGAGAAGGAACTGGGAGGGCCCTGAGGCTAGAAGAGTGATTATGGATTTAGGCAGTACCTGCTGCACTTGCCCTCCAGGGCACCGTGGGGTGCAGGTTTTATTATGTCAAGCAGGAAACGAAGGCTCGGGGAGGTTGAACGGACATTCAAGGTCACACAACTCTCCAGAGGCTGAGCCAGGATTTAAACCCAACCTGGAGGGTTCGGGGTGAGGACAGCAAAGTGAGGATGGAGCAGCGGGGACAATTATAAAAACTTAGGACATAGAGTCGGTTGTACTTGAGGTCTCATTTGACCCACAGGTGTGAAAAGACCACCTCGGGCTCTTGCTCTGAGCCTCAGTTTCCCCCCGTGGTGCCGCAGTGGTAAGGGGGTGCGAACTCTCCCCGCCCGACTCACGCACAGAGCATGCGTCCCGTTCCAGCTGGAACCGGTTAGGCCGGCGGCGTGAGGGGCGGAGCCCCTCTCCCGCGCTCAGGCCTGCGCGTGCCGACGTGGGCGCGCTCCCTCTCTCGGTGGGTCTGCTTGGGAGGGATTGAGCGCCCCGCGCGCTTGCGCACCGGCCGAGCCGCGCGTGCGCGTGCGCGCGAGGGGCCCAGTGCCCTGCCGGCTGCGCGCGCCCCCGTCCGCCCGCGACGCGCGCGTGGCTGACGCGGAGGGCGGGGAGAGGCGGGGCCGACGCTGGGCTTTAACCCAGAGGCCCCGCCCCTCGGGCGTACAAAACCGGAGCCTCGGGCCGGGCCGCGTGAGGGAGGAGGGTGAGTGCCCGCCGCTGGCCGCCGCTGTCGCCAGCCGGTCCGTCACTCCGTCCGTCTGTCCGGTCCACGTCGTCGCCGCCGCCTCCTCAGCCCGGACGCCCGGGGCCCGCCCAGAGCCGCCCGGAGCAGCCGCGGCCCCGCGAGGAGACGGGCGCCGCCCCCGCCCGGTCCTGCCCCCGCCCTCCTCCCAGTCTGTCCGTCCGTCCGTCAGTCCACCCGCCCGCTCGCGCTTCCGTCCTTCTGTTCGGCCAGACCTCGGGCCGTCTCCCCGCTCCGCCCGCTTTGTCTCTCCCCGGCCGCTGTCTCTTTGTCTCTGCCCCGCGCTGCCTCAGCCCCTCCTTCGCTCCCCACACTCGGGTCCCCTCGACGCGTTCCTCTCGTCCCTCAGAGCCTCCTTTCCTGAACTCCTCCATTCTTTAGGATCCCCCCCCCCTCAGAGCGCCCCACATCTTTGGGTGCTTTTCCTTTAGAACCTCCACATCCCCAGGGCTCCCCGCACATCCTTTGGGGGCCTTCCCTCCATCTGCACCCCAGATCTCTGGGGTCTTGACTCCTCTTAGCCCTCATTCCCTCAGGATTTTTCCTTTTTCTGGTGTCCCCCCTATACACTGGGATCTCCGAGATCCCTTGGGGTCTCTCTCCTTGGAAACCCTCCCCCACAAAACTCCCCGGCTTCAGCACCCCTCCCTGCCTTCCCTTGGTTTGTCCCCTGTCACTGACTCTCCTTGTTCTCTTTCAGGCCTCTGCTCTCCCCCACACACATTTATCTGGGTGGGGATCCCCTGCTTTGCTCTCCCTGCCTCTCTGTCCCCACATCTGTCTCCTTGCTCTCACCATTCAGTGTCTCTTGTGCTGAAGGCCCCCTTTTGAACCTGCTCCTTTGCCCAGAGCTCTTGGCCCCCGGTTTCTCTGCCCCAGCCCCGTCTCCTCTCCTCTCCTCTCTGCTCCTCTGTCTCTCCCTCTCCCCTTTTCTGTCTTTGCCGGTCTCTGGGTCTCTGACCCCCCCACCCGGCCCTCATGGCTTTGTGTCTGGAGCTCTTGAAGCAATGTGAGTGGTGGGGTGTCTGGGTCGGGCGGAGTCTGCCTGCAGGCTGGCCGTGGCTGAGGCTCCATGGGGTTGGCGCTGGGGCGAGGGCTGGCACTAGGGCTGGACTCTGTGGGCCTCCCAAAAGGGGGCATGGAGGGGCCAGGCCAGCTGATGGAGCTGGGAGTGGGTGGCCTTTCTGCTCTGAGGCTTCTGCTTTAGTTGCTTGAGTGTGTGAAGGGTGTCATGAGCTGGGTGTCCCTGCCTGCTTGGCCCTGCATGGCCTGGCACTTTGTGATCGCTTGTGGGCCGGTCTGGGCTATTTTGGAGCCGGCAGGATGTGATATCACTTGGGCGTTTATTTAGACCCGGCTGGGGGTGGGGGCTGCGTTCTTGCCAACTTGAGTAATGAAATTGTGCAGGGGGGTGCAGCCTCCTAGGCAGCTGGGTCGTGGATTTGGTGCCAGTACTTTGCAGGCCACCAGACTGGGCAGGTGAGCAAGGGTCTGTGCTGCCTTGGTCTGTCTGAGCCTCTCAATGAGGGTGAGGGTAGAGAGTGGTTCTTCGTCTGACCATCCTATAGTATTGGGTTTGGTGGTTTAACACCTCTGGGGCCTTGGTTCTGTCAGCTTCAAGCTGTGTGACCTTGAGTGAGACCCTCAACCTCTCTAAGCCTCAGTTTCCCCATTAGTTTGAAGAGAATAACTGTGCCAGCCTCACAACGTTGTCTTGATGATCAGATGAAACATCTGTAGACATGCTTTGTGAACTCTCACCCTCTTTAAACTGAGCTCCACAGAGGAAAAGCAGCTTGCCTGGACTACATAGCTAGTTTATGGTGTAGCTGGAACAGGGATCAGGGCCCAGGAATCCCCATCCAGAGTTCTTTACCCTCCACTCCATTATTACCTGATTATTCAGGAATACACCTGCCCCTGTGATAGGACAGGAAGTTCGCCATTCCTTATTTACGCCCTGATCCTGGTTATTCTTTGTCAGTTTGTAAAGATAGGCAGGTATGCCCAGCTGGATGTTTGTGCTGGGAGACAGTTGGATTTTCCGTGTTCCGTCCCATTGTTGTTTAAGGGATTTTTTCCTTGTTTGGCCAGTGGCATTTGGGAATTGTCACGGTGGTTGTAAGCCCTAGCTGCTTTTCCTGCTTCCCTGTAAGAGTGATGGAACAAAGTCCCCAGCTGAGAAAGGGTCCGCATTCAGCCAGGGTCTGCTGTCAGGGAGCCTACGATGTCCCAGAACTTTGGAGGAGATGAAATCAGCAATTGTAGCCCCCTTATCTTATAGAAGAGGCCCAGAAAGACCAGGGACCCACAGATGGTCAAGCCATGACTCCTGGGTACTGTTCCATGGCATTGCCTCTGAGGAGGTCACTGTCAGGCTGGTGTCACCTGCCCACTGGCATATAATGACAATTTCTTACACCCATTGACCTTTTACTATAGGCCTATGCTCGGCACACTACACAGACTACTTGCAGTGGGGAGAAGAAAGGGCTTGGTTCCCGTCTAGAAGTGAGGGATCGGGGTTCTAGTCCCACATCTCACCCATTCTCAGGGAGGCATCTTTCCCTTGGGCTTCAGCTTCCTTATCTGTAAAATGGGAATCATAATCCTTGTCCTACGACTGGTTCTGAAGTCATGGAATCCCTAAAAAAATTCTGTGAGGCAGAATGCCAAGGTTCTATTCCTGCCTCTGATGCAGTGTGACTTCAAACAGGAGTCCTTCTCTATGTATTTTTCCTTCTGAAAAATGAGGAAGTTGGGCCTGTTCTCTTAGGTGCTTTCAGCTCTGACATTTGAGGATCCTAAGGTAATTTAAAGGTCACCTATTTGTATCTACATCTCATCTTATCTGTTAAAAGTGTGCTTGATCACAGAATAAGAGGGAGAATAGATTGAATGCTGTCAGATGTGTGCTGATGATGTGCTGTGGGGTTTTGTAGGAGAGAAACAAAGGGAGAGAAAGGAGTCCAGGAGAAGGCAGTAGTTGAGCTGGGCCTCTATACCAGGCATGTTCTGCCTTTTAAACAAGCATATCTCAGAGATATTGTAGGGTCAGTTGCAGACCACCACAATAAAGCGGGTTATCATCTTTTTGCTGTTGGAGGGTCTTGCCTTCAATTTGTAAAAACACATCTGTGAAGTGCAATAAAATGAGATATACCTGTACACAATTTCCCAGAGGGTAGGAATAGTGTGGATTTTAGAGCCACAAACACCTGATTTTAATCAGTCTCTATCACTCACTGCCTATGTAATCTTGGTCAAGTTACTTTCTTTGAGCTTCAGTATCCTCATCTGGACTAAAGATAACCATATTTACAAAGTAGGATTATAGTGGGGATTAAGTGAGAGTATATATAAAAAACACCCAGTATATAGTAGGCACTTAATAAATGTGAACTTTCACCTCCCGATAATATCTGGATCACTTTTTTGTGTGTGAGATCAAGACAGATGCCCAGCCTCTCCCCACACTCCCTATGGTTGGGGTTCTGGTAAAAGGAAAGCACCTTCTGGCTGTTGTAATAAATAATAGGAGTAATCCTCTAATCTCTCACTTGCTGTGTGAGGCATTGTGTAATCTGCCAGCCTCTTTTCTGACCATTGTTCCTCACAACAGTCCTAGGAGGAAGTCGGAAGTGAAAGGAGTTCTCCATTTCACAAATGAATAAAGGGCCCAGAGAAGAACAGGTAGCTTCGCAGGGTACCTCAGCTTGGCTTTGTTGGGGCAGGCTAGCCCATACTGGACTTGGCCCACAGCTTTGCTCCAAATTGATTGCTTCTGCCTGATAGCCTACCTTCTCTAGTCTGGCATCTGTCCTGCAAGAAGGGTTTGCTTGATATTTCCCCAGCCTCTGAGCTCATCTCAGATTTAAATGGGACTAACTGGAGGCTGGATGGGGGACTGAGTCACCACCTTCCCTGGTTTTCTCATCCTGAGCAGTAAGTAACCAGACACACCCAGAGGGCCACTGAGTGAGTGAGACCTACTGGTTGTAGACACCACACGGGACAGACTTTCTTCCCTGAGCTGCTACTATGGTGGCTCCATATGTTTTTCTTTACTCCCCAGAGATCTGGAAGCACAAGCCACATATAGCAATTATTGGCTTGGCCTTTCCTGCTCCCAGCCTTAATTTATGCTTACCCTTCCTCTATGGTGCTCTCCCCTTTGAGGCCCACGGTGTCAAATGCACCCCCTCTAGGAAGTCTGCTGACTCTGGGTCAGACTGTGAATCAGCCCCAGGTTCATACTTGCTGAAAGTATGACCTTGGCGGGTCACTTTACCTCTCTGTGCCGGTTTCCTCATATATAAAATTTAGATTCCTCCTCTTTATAAAACTTAGATTCCTGAGTTCCATTCCCAAAGATTCTCATTTGGCAGGCCTGGGGCAGGAATCAGAAACCAACCTTCTGGAAGAGTCTGATGCTGAGAGTCTGTGGGCTACAGTTACATAGTTTGAGAAAAGCTGAACTGAGAGTTTCCTGTGTTTGTATCACAGTTGGGCTTGTCCCTAATGTGTGACCTTAGATTGATCAACTTTTGTACTTTTCTTTTCTTCCCTGACAAATTGGGATAGAAATACCTAGCTCAAAAGTTGCTGTGAAGATGAGAACTCATGCAGTAAAAGCCCTTCAAGAAATGGGAACTTATCTGCTACAATGCTGTTCACTGGATGTCAGGGTCTGTGCTAAGCAGTTTATGGCATTATCTTACTGCATTATTGCAGCAATCCTATGATATGGGTACCAATGTTATCCCCATTTTACAGGTGAGGAACCTGGCCCTTCATTATCATCTTTGTTTTGGGCAGGATTGGTTGTTCCAGAACCAAGTTACCCTTCCGCTGCTTAACCCTGGCAGCAGACACTCAGGCCTAGCCAGGGTGAAGTCTGTGGAATTGAACACCTGGGAAGAAATGCAATCCAGTTGTCAGTTTAGTGAAGTTGATGAGTGCCTCTCAGGTTCCAGGTTTTCCAGTCCTGGCTGTGGCTGCCTCTTTTCCCTTTACCCGTGTTGGAATTAGCTGGTTCCTCGCCCACCACTTCCTGGGAACCAAGGCTACCTTAGAGACCAAAAAAAATTCATATTCTAGAACTAAAAGATTATTGTTTCTTGTTCACAATAAGGAAGCAGGGAGGTGGCAGATATGGACATGCCTAGGGTCCCAGATCAAGAAGATGCTAAGGCCAGGCAAGAACCATAGCCCTGCCTCTCCACCCAGGTCTCCCTCATTTCTGTAAATCACTGGTCCAGTGGAAAATGAGCACTGAGGTGTGGTTTGGCTAGTGAACAGTTTACTCTTGGGACAAGAGCAAGAGAAGGGATCCCAGCTCTGGCCAGTATGGCTCAGTTGGTTGAGTGTCATCCCATGCACTAAAAGGTTGCCGGTTCCATTCCTGGTCAGGGCACATGCCCAGGGTATGGGCTTGATCCCCAGTAGGAGAAGGTTATGCAGGAGGCAGCCAATCGTTGTTTCTCTCTTTCCCTCTCCCTTTGTAGCTCTCTCAAATCAATAAAAGCATTTTTTTTTTTTTTAAAGAGGAAGAGAAGTGATCCCAAGTGGTCAGAGGTAAACTTGACTTAGTCTGGAGCTGAATTGGGTTTGGAAACCTTTTCTAATCAGGGGCCTCCTCTCCCAGCCCTGGGCCAGGCTCTTTGCGGATGGGAAAAAACAGATGCCCTCTGCCCCTGGGAACTAACTTATGGTCTGACAAGGCTACCATTACAAGAGACTGTGTGACAGTCTATAATTAAGTGTCTGGTAAAGAAAAGTATTGTCTGAGAAGGAAGAAGTGAGTATGAGCCAGAGGAAATGAACGGGGCTAGATTCTAAGAGACAGAGGGTAGGGCTGACATTCTGGAGAATGGTTTGTACAAAGATAGAGGTACAGGCGCTGGAAAGTAAACAGTGAGTAGATTCGTTCTGCTGATGCATCACGGCTCTGGATAAAAAATCTGGGCCAGACCAGGAGGTTGTAGGCAATGTTGAGCTTCAGATGAAAAGCAGAGGCTTTGGGGAGCCATAGAAGGTTTTAGAGCAGGAATAGTACAAATGGACGATTTTCTTCAAGATGAATCAGGCTGGAATTAGAGTGAAGCTTTGCAGGCATCCAGATGACAGAAGAGGATGAGGTTCTGGTGGAGCCCTTGGGAGTGGGAAGAGCCAGTTGGGATAGCAGAGGATGTTGTGCTCCTCCCTGAGGAGAGCTCAGCTGGCAGCCTAATGGGCTGAAAGGAAAGATATTGGGTGTTGCTACTTTGGGGCAGGAAATAACAGTCTAAGCACATTGCTTGTATACCTGCTCTATCCCAGGGCCTCCAGATGTTCTCATGAAATCCTTACAGTAAACCTGAAGCAGGTGTACTTACCACCTCTGTTTTACAGTTAGGGAAAATGTGGCTCCAACCCAAGGCTGACTTGTCTGCAAACCCTGACTCTTCCCACAGTTCAGCTTTGCTTCTTGGAAAGGAAACTCCTACCCTTAGGGTCCCAGGAATCTAAGCCTTCTTGCCTCTTGATTTGGGGGTATGCAAATATATCCCCTTAAATCCATAAACCCTGCTTTCTACAGATCCAGAAGGTTGGGGCTAGGTGCCAGCTTAGAATTTCTTCAAGGTGGGAGAGTCAGGGAAGTGAAGGGCCTTTACATCAGCAATATTACTCACCAGGCAACCTCTATAGTTGGGCCTCATATATGTCTGGTCCAACCTTGGGCAAGTCCATGACTGGACTCATTGGGATTCTCAACTAGCCCCAACCAGAGAGGGTGTTTCCTGGCCCAGCCAGAGGAATCAGTCAGCAACAAAGGTAGGAAAGGACTTGTCCCAAGGTGCCCCTCAGGACAGGAGAGCGAGGTGATGGAACCCAGTTCCCATTTCCTAGGCTGCAGCCAGGGCAGAGGGAAGGGGAAGGGGACTGGTATGTACTGAGTGGCTACCATGGAAGGTAGCAATGATTGGTCCATTGTGCAGCTAGAACATTGAAGATGGCCAGACATTCTCTGTGTGCCCCCTGAGCTTGGTCTCATCCTCGGGTAATGAAGGCAGAGCAACACATAGTAGTCATAACCTCCATGCTCACCTCACCGCACTCCTCCCTGCCTCCAGTAAACCCCCAGATCCATATGCCAGTCTTCTTTGGCAAATACTCTCTAAGGCTTAGAGTCTAAGCCCAGCTGTGTTCAGGATACGATTGTAACTGCACCCCTGTTTTTCATCCCAAAATCTGGACAAAGGTTTTGATGAGGGATTTTTGTGTTCCTTTGGAATAGACCAGTCTGAGAAATATCATTCAGACATTGTAACAGTAGACTAGAGCAATCTGTGCTATCCCTTTCATTTGATTAATTTTACTATTTGCCAAATGCTTTCTCATAAACTTGATCATTTTCCTGTATATTCATTCTTTTGTTTTAAGAACATTGATTGTGGATACTTAATATTTGTTTAACTTATTTGCAGAGCACTTTTATCCACCTTATTCCAGTAGATCCTTATACAACCCTAGGAGATCATTACTATTCTTATCATCCTCATTTTCCAGAGTGACTTGACCAAGGTCACTATGGGATTCATTGGCTGAACTACTCATTTATTCAGCTAATATTTGTTACGTGCCTGCAGCGTACTAGGTGATGAGCTGGCCCGGGGGATACAGTGGCAAGAGGAGCTGTCTTAGAGACTTAATTTCTGACTTCCCAGAGTCCACAGTATCACAGAGGCCTAGCCAGGATCCACCCCAGTGCTCCTGAGCTCTCCACCCTGGGTTCCTCCCACTGCAGACCCCTGTACTTTGGGTCTGTGGCTTAGATCTAGACTGTTGTAACCAGTGATCCCTCAGCCTAGAGCAGTGGTTCTCAACCTTTCTAATGCCACGACCCTTTAATACAGTTCCTCATGTTGTGACCCCCAACCATAAAATTATTTTCGTTGCTACTTCATAACTGTAATTTTGCTCCTGTTAATGAATCGTAATGTAAATACCTGTGTTTTCCGATGGTGTCAGGTGACCCTACTAGCAGTTCTCAACACAGATATTTACATTACGATTCACAACAATAGCAAAATTACAGTTATGAAGTAGCAACAAAAATAATTTTATAGTTGGGGGTCACCACATTTGCTACTGTTATGAATCGTAATGTAAATATCTGTGTTTTCCAATAGTCTTAGGCTCTACAGCAGCAGTTCTCAACCTGTGGGTCGCGACCCACAGGTTGAGAACCACTAGCAGGGTCGCCTAAGACCATCGGAAAACACAGATATCAAAATTACAGTTATGAAGTATCAGCGAAAATAATTTTATAGTTGGCAAGTGTCACCACAACATGAGGAACTGTATTAAAGGGTCGCGGCATTAGAAAGGTTGAGAACCACTGGCCTAGAGCATCATGGTAAAGCAAGCCAAAGCAGCAGGTCTCTGCAAACTGAACTTCAAAAGTGACAAAAGAAGTCTTCAGTAATAACTTAATTATTAACAAGAAGGTGAGGAAGGGCATCTCAACAAAAGGCCATCTGCTCTTTCTCCCCCAAGGGAAGTTGCCCAAGGTCTGCTGTACCTAAGATCCTGGCCTGAATTTTCTGCAGCCTCCAAATATTTGATTACAGTGTGCACAGGTGTGGAGCCCTGTGGCCATGTGCTGAGCTGGGGACCCTCCCTGCTTACTTTAATATTAAATGAGTTAATAGAGGCAGATTCTAGGACATCAGGTACTACAGAGGACTCTAGCCCAGCCCCCTCACTTCCCAAGCTTAGGAATCAAGAGTAGGAGAGGCCCAGCCGGGTGTGGCTCAGTGGTTGAGCCTCTACCTAGGAACCAAGAGGTCACCGGTTTGATTCCTGGTCAGGCACATGCTTGGGTTGCAGGCTTAATCCCCAGTAGGGGGCGTGCAGGAAGCAGCGGATCAATAATTTCCCCTCTGAACCCAATAAAAAAAAGTATTTAAAAAGTAGGAGTGGAAGGGACTTATCAGTATCACACACTGAGGGATATTCCTTCCCTTTCATCCATCTTATTAGCCTATCTTTTCCCCAGTCCTTCAAGTAGAAACTCTATCCTCTCAGCTCTACCTGTTCCACGTTCAAAGCCCTTTTCAAATCCTTCCCGTGCCTTAAGGTCAAGTTTTTCCCTAAGTTTTCCCTGACATTTCTCCCATGCCCAGAACCCTAAAGTGTCCAGTTTGGGGGGGGGGGGGGGGCAGGGGGACAGGGACATACTCTCAGAGGCTGACCACCTATTCTACAAGGCTGGGCCAGCAGTCTTTGAGGAGATGTCAAAATCCAGGGGCCTGAGCTCTGGCCCCAGGGAGTCTGATGCTTGAGACCTAGAGGAAGGCTTCTCTGGGTGCATTTTGCTGGAGTTATTTTTGTGTATAAAAATTATATTTTTAGTCTGACCAGTGTGGCTCAGTGATTGAGCGTCGACCTATGAACCAGGAGGTCATGGTAATTCTCTGTGGACACATACAGGTCCATGGCCCTCCTTGTCCATGACCATGTGACAGTCCATCTGTGGATAGACCACTAGTTATTCAGTCCTCTACTCAGGTTCATTTAGATTGTTCCCAGCCTTGTTGCTATGAGCAGTGCTCCAGCAAGCACCCTTCCCCACATGTCTGTGTGTGTGTGTGTGCATACTTGTGGGAGCCATTCCTGCAAGTGAAATTGTTTGGAGGAGTCTGTGCACCTCAAATTTTGTTAGATATTTTCTGATTGCCTTCTTTTGCATTCTGACCTTCTTTTGCATTCTGAAAACATATTTAAAAGTACCTTGCCTCGATCTCTGGATTCAAATTCATTTCCTTGGTTAAGTAAGAATCACTATTCTCACTCAGCCCAGAGAGGGGAAGGGGGTTGGCTAGTGTCACTCAGCAGTCCTCAGTCACTGAGGTGTCCCAAGTAAGATGCAGATGGGAAGAAGTGAGGAATGAAGGGAAGAAATGGGCTGAAAGCGCGGCAGGAGTGAATCCAGGATTGGGGGAAGGGGACTCTGTTCCGGGTACCTTGGGACCTGTTTGTGACTTGGTCTCCTGGGAGAGGTGTCCCCCCTCCCATGCTGCATCCTCCTTCCTGAAGTTCTCTGGTTTGTGCTGCACCTGCTTGGCAACAGCTGGGCTATGAGCTATTTCATATAGCAAATATTTACTGAGTTCCTGAATCCCAAGGCTGGCTTGGCCACAGTTTCCCTGCCCTTCTCTGAGCCTCAGTTTTCCTCATCTGAAAGTTGGGAAGGTTCATCTCTGCCTTTCTCGTCACCAGGCTAGGAAGACTTGGTAAACCAGCCATTAGTAAAACACCATATACAGATTACAGGGGTCTTAACTAAACACTGTACCAGGCACATAGGGTTAACAGAGTCTGAAGTTTAGACCAATCCTGGGTGGGCTGCTGTCAGTCTTAGCAGATGACTTGGTCAGCCATCAGGCTGAAATTTTGGGGCAGTTGTTGGTGTCTCCTCTTGCAGTGCCAAGATAGGGTCAGGCTGATACCTACAAGCTTCCTGAATTTACTCTTCCTCATGTTGCTGGGACTCCTGGTCTGTTAGGATAAAAGATGTTCAGATGACAAGTGAGAGAGGTAGTCAGGGAGAGCAGGAGGGTCTCCACACTGCAGCCAGAGTTTTGCCTCCTCCAAGCCACCAAGAAGGCCCTTTGGGGTCCCCCATGGGTCATTTTTACAGTTCCTTTTCAGTCCTTAGTGGTGGCAGGAATGAGAAAGGGGAAGTTCTATCGTTTTTCAAGTTTACAATGACATTTAAAATCACCAGTCTATCAATGGGAAAACAGGTCTGGAGTAGAGGGCCTCTTCCCGAATTTCCCTTATTGGAATTAAAAGACAGGTGTTCAATTCTTCAGGGCCTTAACTCTCAGCATCTTTCCCATGTTGTCCCAATCTTTAGTTTCATTTTGGGGTTAACAACCAAAGTGAAAGAAAAAGGCAAAGCAGGAAGCAGCTGCTTCAGACCCAGCCCATGCCGGGGCGGGCACCAGGATTCCCAGGCCAAGCTAGCCTCGCTACTAGGGGGCAAGCCTCTTCCCCACCTTTGGCTCTTACCCTCATTCTGGAGTCCTGGATGGGGTGGGAGCTAGGTGGAGCCTCAAGGGAGAGGCCCCAGGCTGCAGCCAGGCAGTGGCGTTCTGACCCGGCCCAGTGCTGTCTGGGAGACAGCCAGTCCAACGGGTTCCTGGTGAAGTCAGCTTTACCGGGGTGTGGCCTCAGGTGGGAAGCTACTGCCTTTTAAACTCCCGTCCTTCCGGGGCAGGGCTGAGCTGTAGCTGTGCCTGTGTTGGTCTGGGAAAGAAATTCTGGCCTTCTGAATCCAGCTTTCACAGGACAGTTCCACTCTCCCTGAAGGTAAGAACTGGTGCCCTGGCTCCACCATGAAGACTTTAAAACTTTCAGTCTCTGTGGGCACTTACCTCAATCCTGGTGGTTTTCTCTTAAGGACCCAGATAGCTTGAAAGTCTTTTTGCCCTTTCTAGTCCAGTCTTGGAGAACACAGGGAGAGCAGGAGCCATGGCTTCCTGCTGTGTTGATAGGTGCCCTCAGGAAAGACCCTTTCCAACTCTAGACCTCAGATCCCCCATTGTCTCTTGGCAGAAGGGAGTTCCTTCTAGCTCTGCTATTCAGTGGAATTGATTTGATCCCTTGGAAGCTAGTGAAAGAGTATCAAAAACCTGGTTTACTAGTAGTTGACTTGAGTATTGCAAAGATTAGCTGTTATCTAACAAGCTGGGGTCTTAAATTCCTGTTTCTCTGTGCTTTTTCTAAGGCAATTCTCAGACTTGCCAAAGCAGATATGGTATCAATGTTGTTGCTTCAACAAATATGATTTTTGTGTACTTCTTTTCTCCTCTCCACAATCACAAGGTCCCCAAACAAAGAGCCAATTTGGTTCAAGCCCACTCCCTGAGGGCACATGCTTGGGCACATAGTGGGTGATCTGGAAGTTGTTGTTGAATGACTATTAATGATACACACCTGGCCATGTTGGTCCCTGGGAATGCAGAAAGCTGGCATCCTAATATATATAAAGAGCTAGGTGGCATCACGACCGAACGGGCGACCGGTCACCATGAATTGCATGGAACACCTCTCAGCCCCCCCTTTCCCCCAACCTCCGAGCCGCTCACCATGAGGGGGGCCTGGTGGCGGGGCGGGACTGGGGACTGTTGAGCGGCGGTGGCGGGCTGCTTCTCGGGGTGGCTGTGAGCTTAGCGGAGCAGTCACCCAGGCAGCAGCGAGTTTCACGAAGCAGTTGCAGGATGGGGGAGTTTCGCGGAGCAGTTGCAGAGTCAGGGAGCCTCGCAGAGCAGTGGCGGGGTGGGGTGAGTTTCAAGGAGTGTCCAGCAGCGAGCTTCGCGGGGTGGCAGCAAACTTCGTGGAGCAGTTGAGGGGCCGTGAGCATCACGGAGTATCCCAGGGTGAGGAGCTTCACATAGCGTTGCAGGGCAGCAGAGGCCATGCAACTGAGGCGAGGCTAGGCCTAGGGACACTAACCGCGCACGATTTCATGCGCGCTGGGCCTCTAGTTTATTTATAAAGCCCAAGGGTCTACAGTTGAGCCAGCACAGCGAGGATAAGCCCATACCCCAAAGGTCATGCAGACCTATAGGTAAGAGCAGAGCTCTAGAGTCATACTGCTGGGGTTCAGATCTTGAGCTGCTACCTAGAGCTGTGAGACCTTGGGCAAGTTGCTTAACCTCTCTGGGTCTCAGTTGATAGAGATGATAGTATTACCTGACATTAGTCTCAGCATGAAGACAAGAGAGAGAATGTGTGTAAAGCACTGAGCACAGTGCCAGCTGCTATTATTGATATCCACAGGAGAAAGAATTGAAATAACTGAAGACTGTCCATGTCCCGAGCCTATAAAGATGTAGGTGGGCTGGGTGTGGTGTCTGGAGGGGAGTTGGTCATTTGATGGCTGTTTGCTGAGTGCGGGACTCTGATTTCAAATATGGAATGAATCTAGGTAGGCTTTAGAGAGGAGGTGACCTTCAGAACCTCAAAATCTGGGTAGGCTCCAGGTGGACGGAGATTTTGAGGGACAGACACTCTGGGTAGGGGAAAGGAGGATGCTCAGGATGAGGGAGGGAGGGATGGCAGGAGTTGGCTGTCCAGAGGCCAGGAGAGCTGAGATCAAACTATAGAGGCCTGCCCAGGCCGTTAAGAGTCAGCCAGGCACTCAGAGCTGGGGTTTTTCTCTTCAGGGTCATCACTAGGCCAGTTTCCTGCTGGGGTCTTGATGAGGAGCCCATTGTTGAGTATGTTGGGCATAGATTTGATAATCCAGCCTCTTCTGGAACTTCTTGTCTTCCCCAGCTTCCCACGCATCATGATGCTGCTCAGGGGTGTGGTAGCAGTGCAGGCCAGGGTAGAGTAGGAGGAGTGGAGTGGGGCTTGTCTGACAGCACCTATAAAGGCAGGGCCACTGCTACTGCTGCCCCAGCACGTTCCTCAAAGGGGTAGGTGAAGCAGTGTGTGGGAGCAGTCCTGAGGAAGAGGATTTGGTTCATCCCAGTCAGCTCCTCCCTCCTCCCCACCTCACCTCCACTTCTTCCAACAATCAGCCATTCATGTGTTCAGGGTGCCAAGTGCTGAGCCAGGGAGAGAGTAGGGAACAAGATAGACTTTCCTCCCGAAGCTTCCATCCAGCTTGGAATCCCCATCCAAGCAGGTAACAAAATACTATCAAATTGAGATAAGAGCCCTGAAGGAAACAAATAGGTGCTGAGAGCAACCTATTCAGTAAGGATAGGGAAGGCATCTCAGGGAAGGTGAAGCAGAGAGCAGAAAAGAGGCACAGACACTCTAGGTAGGGGAAAGGAGGATGCTCAGGGAACAGGATTCAGGACCCTGAGGTGGAAAGTGGTATATTGAAGGAATTAGGAGAGGTACTGGTACATCTGGAGCAGTCTGCAAGGTCAGGCAAGACCTAGTTAGGACTGAGGCAAACAGTTTTGCTCACCCTATAGGAGCCAAAGGAATTAAGAGATGTGATAATGAAAGTGCTACAAGTGATTTTGTTTTAAAAGTAACACCAGAACTGCCCGACCCGCGTGGTTCAGTGGTTGAGCATCAACCTCTGAACCAGGAGGTCACAGTTTGATTCCTGGTCAGGGCACATGCTCGGGTTGCAGGCTTGATCTCCAGAGTGGGCGTGCAGGAAGCAGCCATTCAGTGATTCTCTCTCATCATTGATGTTTCTCTCTCTCTCTCCCTCTCCCTCTCCCTCTCTGAAATCAATAAAAATATATATATTTTTTAAATTAACAGCAGAACTCCCAAATACTTCTTATTGGTTTTCATACTGATCATAAGTTAACACTCCCAATTTACTGTTAACTTCCTTTCACATACTACCTCATGGTTTGTAAAGCCCTGTTGCTTCTGTTGCTGAGAGAGACAGGTTGCAGTTTTATCACTATTGCTGTTCTTAGAGATAATGTAACAGAGAAGCGATGTGACTTGTCCAAAGTCAGCTTAATCAAGAGTTGCAGTCCTAGTTCATTGTTTTTTTTCTATTCCACAATACTGCCTCTGTGTAAGAAAGCCAAAGGAGCCCTCGCCAGTTGCTCAGTGGTAAGAGCATCAGCCCTCGGACTAAAGAGTCGTGGGTTCAATTCCAGTCAAGGGCACATACCTTGGTTGCAGGCTCAATCCCCAGCCCCAGTTGGGATGTGTTCAGGAGGCAACCAGTCGATGTGTCTTTCCCACATCCATGTTTCTTTCTCTCTGTCTCTCCCCCTCCCTTCCACTCTCTCATAAAGTCACCAGAAAAAAATATCCTCAGATGAGGATTAACCAAAAACAAATAAAAGGAAGAAAGAAAGCCAAAGGAGAATTTTCTATTTCTTTTTAGCAATTCTGCCATTCCAAAATGATTACAGTTTAAAAGTTTGGGTATAGAATGATATAATAGTAATTGCATTGGGGCAGAGGGATTAAAATGACTTTTTCTATTTTCTATAATATTATACAATATATTACAATTAACTATTTTCTTAAGTTTTAATACTTTTATCTCCACACAACTCTCATCTAACTTCTTTCCAATGTTCTGATACTGACACATTTATCACTGCCCTTGTAGACCTCCAGTCTTTTTTAGTTTCTGTTTGAATTCTTTCTTTTTCTTTTACTTCTGTTACCTGAATCTTAGTAAAGAGATTGTATGCAGGTTGTAAATTAGCCTCTGCTCACAAATATATTTAATTCAAATCAATTTAAAATATATATAGACAGGTAGATAGATATAGCTATAGATTTTTTTTTTTTTTTCAGAGAGGAAGGGGGAGAGAGAGAAACATCAATGATGAGAGAGAAGCACTGATTGGCTGCCTCCTGCATGTTCCCTACTGGGGATGAGCCCACAATCTGGGCATGTGCCCTGACCGGAATCAAACTGTGACCTCCTGGTTCATAGGTCAATGCTCAACCACTGAGCCAGGCTGGCCGTGCTCAAATAAATTTTTTTAAATTAATAGTTAAAGTAGTTTTAAATATTTTATTTTGTGAATCTTGGGTTTTGGGTGAAAAAAAATCAAAGCAGTATGGTAACGGGCTCATTTTGTAGGAACTCTTCAGTGGAGTCCTCAGCCCATTTTTTTTTTAATTGTGGTAAAATGCACATAACAAATTTTTACCATTTTAACTCTTTTTCAGTGTACAGTTCAATGGCATTAATTACACTGACATTATTTTACAACTCGCCACCATCCGTCTCCAGAACTCTTTTCATCTTGCAAAACTGAAACTCTCTGTTCTTCCCTGCCTGTGGGGCAACCACTGTTCTACTTTCTGTCTATATGATTTTGAGTACTCTAGGTATCTCATTCACTAGCTCATTTTAAGGAGGTATATTAGAAAGGGGGAGTAGCCTGGCCAGTGTGGCTCAGTGGTTGGACGTCGACCTATGAGCCAGGAGGTCATGGTTCAATTTCTGATTAGGGCACAATCCAGGCTTGATTCCCAGTAGAGGGTGTGTAGGAGACAGCTGATCAATGATTCCCTCTCATCATTGATGTTTCTATCTCCCTCTCCCTTCCTCTCTGAAATCAATAAAAAAAATATTTTTTAAAGAGGGGGGGTGGTGAGTAGGTGGATATCTTTGAATAATTAACTCTTTTAGTGGTGATCAATTCTCCAAGTTAATATGCACTGCAAATCTAAGCTTTATGTGACAGATTCCCAGAGTTGTTAAAAGACATCTCCTGGGAAGGCTTTCTCCATAGAGACAGTCTAGGTCTCAAAGCCCAGGGTGGCTTTGCATGGAGCCTGGCTACAGCCCCCTTGTGGAAGTGGAGTAATGGAATGGGGAGGACTTAATTAATCATAGGACCTAGGCATAATTCTTCACTTAGCAGCTTACTTGCTGTGGGGCGAAGTCCCTCCATCTCTCTCAGCCTCAGCTTCCTCCTCTGAGAAATGGGACAATATTTCCTGTCATATGTACATCCCAAAATCAGTAAGACCGATAATGGACTTCCTTTACAGTCTTGAGAATCCTAGCAGTGCTCAAATGCAGTTAAATGCAAGGAAAATGGGGCTCCTAGTCCCCATTTCACAGAAGCATTAGAGACTTGGAAGTGACTTGCCCAAGGTCAGTTAGCACTTGTGGTAAAATTGGTTGAAACCCAGCCTCTCTCTCAGTCTACAAGTTGCAGCTATGTAGGGTTCCTTGTTGGTCAGTATTTCTAAGGACAGTATACTATGAAATAGATGGTCGCTTTCCCATGTTACTGGATTTAAAATATTGCTCAAGAAGCCCTGATGTCAGTGGGCCTGCAAGAGAGGACTAGGAGTAAAGGTTTTGGTGGGGGAATCTCAAGGATTGCGATTCTGTATTACAGGTATAGAGTCCTAAAACATTTCTTTGGTGATCATCTTGCCCAGGGACAACAGATAACTTGCACTTGGCAGTTACTTCCAATATTAGGCCCACAGAAGATAGCACCCATCACAACTCTCTCCCTGAGCCTGAACATGGCTTCAGGACCCTTTTTAACATAGTCAGGCACAACCAATCAACCAGAATTAGCACACCCTGTGGAACCTGTGCCATCCCCAGCCTTGTACTAGTACAAACCCCAGCTTTTTTTTTTTTTAGACAGTTTTTAAAAATATATTTTTATTGATTTCAGAGAGGAAAGAAGAGATATAGAAACATCAATGATAAGAGGGAATCATTGATCAGCTGCCTCCAGCATGCCCCCCACTGGGGATCGAGCCCACAACCCATGCATGTGCCCTTGACCAGAATCGAACCTGGGACCCTTCAGTCTGCACACCGACCTCTGTCCACTGAGCCAAACCAGCTAGGGCCAATCCCCAGCTTTTACAGATGGGTGGCTCTCCTGGGAGGGAAAGGGATTGTTTGAGGGGTGATGTCACAAGTCTCTTTGTGAGAGAGGAAGAGATTGTCAGGATAGCCCAAAGCCTGGGGAGGTGATTAGTATGCTTGCAAAAACATCGGGGCAGAACAGCCCTCAGAGGTAGAAGTTGTCAAGGTAAAGCCCACTTTCTGCAGGTGCTCTTTAGGATGCTGGCTTGGGCTTGAGGTCTTAGTGAAAGTACATTCTAGCCAGATTCCTTCAGCAGAAAGGAGAGACCAGACTTCTCTTTCACAGTGGCTTCTAAGCTTTGTAGGAATGTGTGTGTTGGTCTTGCTTGTCAGTAAGCTTGTATTTTTGTTTCTTGTGAGACTAGATGCTGTGAAAGTTGAAGTCTGGATATTGAAACCTATAGGGGTTGCTCTCACTTAGCAAATAGAACATGACTTGCTCTGTGATGCTGAGCAAATCCCTCAGTCTCTCTGAGACTGTTTCCTCAATAGCACAGGAGGAGATGGTGAAAACATCTTGTGGGGGTCAAATACAAGACTCAGGTATAAGGACCTTGGACAGTGTGATTGGGCTACTGTAGTAGCCACCAATTCCTGAGCAAACACTAACATCAATAGCTATGACTATTAGCTACTAATATGTTCATTAACTTTTTGTTTTTAGGGAGGGAAGGAGAAAGGGAGGGAAAAAGAAACATTGATGTGAGAGGAAAACATAGATCAGTTGTCTCCTGTATGTACCCTGATCGGGGATCGAACCCTCAACCTAGGTATGTTCCTTGACCGGGAATCAAACCTACAACCTTTTGTTGTAAGGCCCAATTCTCCAACCAACTGAGCCACCCAGCCAGGCCTCAGCCAGTTTTTAGAATGTGCCTAACATTGTGGGGGCAGAGTTCTTTGGATAGGGTGGGGAGATTGGTGACTTCCCTTTGAATAGGTATTCTTTCAAAGAGTTCGTACCAAACGCCAGGATGTTGTGCTTTCAGAGGTGGTTGGAAGAAAAATCGAGTAGAGAGAGGTAGGGGATGTGAAAGAGAAGCCTGTACTCGTGACTTGTCCCAGCACCTGTCTTCTGCTTGCCAAGTTGCTTCTTACAGACTTCTCTACTTGCTGCATCCTTAGGGTATTTCAGGGGAAAGGCCCTGCAGGACTGTACTTCTTTTGGGGCAAAGTCAAAGACAGGATCCTATCTCATGTCAGCAGGCATTAGCCTGGGTACCTCTTCTGGGATGGCTCAGATCTAAAGGGAGAGAGGCCTGCCCTAGCCGGTTTGGCTCAGTGGATAGTGTTGGCCTGCGGACTAAAGGGTCCCAAGTTCAATTCCGGTCAAGGGCATGTATTTCAGTTGCAGGCTCCTGGCCCTGGTTGGAGGCATGCAGGAGGTAACCAATCACTGTGTCTCTCTCACATTGTTGTTCCTTTCTGTCTCTCCCTCTCCCATTCTTTCTAAAAATCAGTTGAAAAAATATCCTTGGGTGAGGTTTAAAAAATCATAATAAATAAAAAGGAGAGGCCTATAAAACAGTGTGATGGCAAGAGCCTGTGGTACATCTAAACATGGGGTATTGACCCAATGAGGGGAACCAAGGCGGGGGCCAGTCAGGAAAGGCTTTTTAAAATTTTTTAATATATTTTTATAGATTCCAGAGAGGAAAGGAGAGGGAGAGATAGAAACATCAATGATGAGAGATAATCATTGATCGGCTGCCTCCTGCATGTCCCCTACTGGGGATAGAGCCTGCAACCCGGGCATGTGCCCTGACTGGAATTGAACTCTGACCTCCTGGTTCATATGTCGATGCTCAACCACTGAGCCATGCTGGCTGGGCAGGAAAGGCTTTTTTTTTTTTTTTAATATATTTCATTGATTTTTTACAGAGAGGAAGGGAGAGGGATAGAGAGTTAGAAACATCGATGAGAGGCATGCAGGAGGTAAGCTGCCTCCTACACACCCCCTACTGGGGATGTACCCACAACCATGGTACATGCCCTTGACCGGAATCAAACCTGGGACCCTTCAGTCCGCAGGCTGATGCTCTATCCACTGAGCCAAACCGGTCAGGGTGAAAGGCTTTTTTTGAGAGTGTAATGCTGGACCTGAGACCTGAAGGAGGAGGCAGAATTAGGGAGGTAGTAAAGGCAGAAAGCAGCCAGTGCTGGAAGCTGAGATCCTGGTGTGTTGTCATGAAGAGGGTAGTGGAGAGAAGTTAGAGGGATACCTGGCAAGACAGGCATGTCAGTAGTCAACACCCTAAAATATTAGAATTGTGATGCAAGAATGGCATGGAGGGGTGGACAGCTATGGGTCCTCAGGCCAGCCCCGTAGAGGTATATGATCCCTTACTTCTTCCCCAGCCAGGAACCCACAGTCTCTAGTCTGTGGAGTCTCTTTAGGGCTGGGATTGGGTAGTTGCTCTGTGGGCCCCTTGCTAAGGAGATGTGTGGGCCTCTCAAGTGATTGTAATCACATTTCCTCACCTGCCAAGGCCTTTCCTACCTGCGTACTCAAATGATTCGTAGCAGTTCTAGGACAATGGACAGGGCAAGCTAATAGTGTTCACATTTTATAGATGAGAGAAATTGAGGCCCAGGGAACCTAAGTCATACAATGAGTGAGTACAGGAACTAGTGCTTATGCTCAAGGACTCCTAACTTACTGGCCATGCCTGTAAGTCAGCAGCAGGTATTGGGGGAAAGCAAGTATCAGCTGAGCACATATTCTGAGGATTGATTTATCATCTCAGGTGGGGGGGGCTCTGGGCTGCCAGACTTCCCAGAGGAAGGTGTTTTAAGCCCTTACTGTGCTGTCTGAGGCCCTGGTGTTAGTCCTCACATATTTCCAGTGTAGCTAGGCTGTGTGAACAATTTTCTCTGTCTTTTCTGCCTGTTAATTCTTTGGAGGCAAAAAAAAAAGCTTGAATTATGAATGTCACATACACAAAAATGATGCCTGATGTTACATCCAGAACTGGGTGTGAAGGAGGGCAGAGAAAGAACAAACATTTTAGGCCTGGAAGAAGTCTTAAAGATCACCATGGGTGTTTTGTTTGAGTCCATCTCTAGCATCTCCATCATGCTTGTGTCTAGCCTTATCTCCTAGGCAGCTCTGCTTCTTAGAAAGTGCCTCCTAATAAAGCAAAATCTGCTTCCCCTTAACAACCTCCACCTTCCCGTCCCCGTTCTGGTTGTAGTGTGACAATCTATACTATGTGTATATGTGATTGTCTTCTGGGTATTTGAGGACAATAGCCATGCCTTTCTCAAGTGCCTTTCTCTTTCAGACCACTATTCCAGTCTCTCTAAGCCCACCCTCATGTAAGACTAGGTGTGACTCACAGTGCACATGTGTCACACCCCATTTGTAGCAAATCTGTAACAGACATCACTAATCAGTCACAGTTCTCTTGTTCAGTCAGTCCCAGGCTTTCTCATGCAATGCCGCTCCATGGGGCTACACCCAGTTAGTATAGGAGGCATTTCATTGTGGCTTCTGTACTTTATTGTGAGTTTCTTGAGGACAAGGATTACTCACCCTGTGTCCTTAGTGCCTGCCCAGTGCCCAATGTATGGTTTCCCCTCTGTAAATAAGCACTTGTCATAACGGGATAGATTTGAAACTTCTCCCCATGTGGATTGCCCTCTTCTCATGAGGCTCCAATTTGGCAATGCCCCTTTTCCAGAATCACCAACAGTACCCACATTATCCAGAGTTTAGTGGAGGCTGCCCCATCCCTGGTCCTGCACCTTTTTCTGTAGCGCAGTCTCAGACCATGTGTCTGTGGTCAGCGAGAGTTGCAAAGGCATTTTTCCACACATGCTGCCTTCTTTTGTAATTGTCTTAAGTTGGGGTTCCAAACCCAGGATCTTAGTATAAGCTCTGAGGATGAGACCCTGTCCCTTCCTATGTATCTGTCCCAGCCCTGGCACCAAGGCACTCAACATTGCCTGTGTTGACCTGAACTGAACTCATGGTTTTCCCCATTCAATTCTGTACTGTTCATTTCATCCCATCTCTGCCCAGGGTTCTTGGCTCCTGATTCTGTCACCCAATATGCCACCTGTCACTCTAGACACAGTGAATGAGCCTGTTAACACCATCTTTCTATTCTGGGATACGCTTGGTCATTCAGAATGATGAAAGGAGCCAGCAATCAGGGTGTGCGGGATCTGGCAGTGTCTGGCTTTGCACACTGGACACAGGGGCCTGTGACAGCTTGTAAAAAGCCAGGCTTTTGTGATCCATCACCAGGGTTTGACACCAGCCCTCCAGAAGTGAGGGTGGTTTTATGAGGCTCTTCTAAGTAGTACTTTCCAAACTAGGCTCCTGGAACCATAGGGCTTTTGAAAGGCAGCAACAAGGTCCACATGTTAGAACCAGTATTTTAAAAGCCAAATCTTGCATTCTCACTCCCAACCCCCTTCCCACTACCTCACTAGTTCAGACGGGCTATATTCGTCAAGTTTTGCATTAGACTGGAGCCATAGCAGCCAGTAGTAACTCTGGCCGTCTTCTCCAACTCATCAGCACCCACTACTAGTAGTTATAGCTGTAATGTATGAGAAAAATCATGATTCAATAACTACAGCTTAGAAACTGCCATCTCTTAAGCTTGGACCCCCAGGGTTGGTGGTAATAAGGTGTTCTGGGGGGTAGAGCAGGGGCCCCCGAGCAGATGGGTCTCTAAGGATAAATAAGATGATGGTTGTGGCAGATTCCAACACAAAATGGGCGAGGAGTAAATGTTGCCTGGCAGGTTGCAGTAGTAGTGATTTTTGAGAAACAGAATGCTATTTGTGGACTTCTGGTCAGGAGCTAGAGAGGGCAGGGCTCTCAAGCGCCTTCCTGACCTCTGAAGTCAGGCTGGGAACCAGAAGGCAACTTCCTCATTGGGGGAGGCACAGGGCTCAGACAGGGAACATACCCACACTCAGAACCCCAGGCAAGGGTCCCGGCTCTACCACCTGATCCTCAGGGATTTACCTTTCAGATCCTGGGTTTTCTTGTTTGTGCTATGAGGAGGTCAGATTAATCTAGTAGATCTCAAAATACCATGTAGTCATTCTGTATGGATTTAAAAAGGAAAATGGTGCTGCTCCCAGGGACCTGGAGTATTGTGGGAGTTAAAAATCCTTCCCCAGGCCCTTTGAGGGCTTCCAGAACCTGGCTTGAAAATCACTGGAATTACAATCTCCTAGGACAGTGGTTGGCAAACTGCAGCTCGCGAGCCACATGCGGCTCTTTGGCCCTTAGAGTGTGGCTCTTCCACAAAATACCACGGCCTGGGTGAGTCTATTTTGAAGAAGTGGTATTAGAAGAAGTCTAAGTTTAAAAAATTTGGCTCTCAAAAGAAATTTCAATCGTTGTGCTGCTAATATTTGGCTCTGTTGACTAATGAGTTTGCTGACCACTCTCCTAGGTGACTGGGAAACCCATGTCAGGGGTTTTGGTGTTTCTGGTGAGAAGATGTGTGGGACCACACATCTGAAGAAGGGCCTGAGGAAGGGACAGTGGCCAGCCAACATCACAGGCAGGACCGGGCACCTTTCTCTTCCATGTGCTCAGGTTCTGGTCCAGGGGGTACCAGGCCTCTGCCCCCATGGCCAGCAGAGACAGAGGCTTCCATCATCTAACTCATTCAGAGAAAATCATCAAACCCAGGGGTAGGAGGTCCATAGTAGCCCTGACCAGAGAACTGGCCTGGCCAAGAGCTCAACCAGATCCTGCTAGGTAGCACCTAACTCTAGCCCTGGGCAGTGTGATGAAGTAGTAGCTAACAGCAGCTGGCTCTGAATCAGAAAGACTGAGCTCAAATCCTTTTTTGTGACGTTAGGCTAGTCACTTCTCTTTGAGCCCCACTTTTCTCCTCTTTGAAATGGAAGTGATAAGCCTGGTAAAGAGTTGGTGAGCTAATATGATTAAATCACTTAATGCAATGTCAGTCCATTAATTAAAAAGCACTTAATTCAAGGTCAATTCATGGCCAGTCCTCAGTCAGAAATAATGCTCTGAAGCTTGTGAAGTCTTTTGATGAGCAGCTCCCCATCCTCTTGAGAACCACCTGACCTGAATGAACTGTAGGGTTCATGTGGGGAGCATTGTTTAATCCCTTCCTATAGCCCCTCTGGCTTGAACATGCCAGGACAAAAACCCTCACACCCTTGACCCCAACTGGGGTGTGAACAATGCTTCTGAAGAGCAGCTGTCTCTAGGGTCAGAGAATGTGGCCCTGGCAACCTAGCAGGTCCCTCTTGGGCAGCTGCTCCAGGCCCATGGGGGATGGTCATCTGTGCTCTAGATGGGGCTCTCCTGTCACCTATGTCCTAGTGCCAAGAGCCTGAAACCAGACCTGGCCTGCCAACCAGAAGGGGCTTTCTCTGCTTTCACCCAAATGGACTTGGACACCACCAGAAGTGCCTCCTGACTGCCTCAATTTCAAGGTTCCCAAGGTCTCCTGCCTTTCCAAGGAAGAGGCTCTTATAGACAGGCTTTCTGGGAGCAGGGGGAGAGGGGCTAGAGCCTCAGAAGGAGCAAGAAGGTCTGAGGGCAGCTGCTCTAGCAGTCACAAGTTGTGTGCCACAGGCCATGGTAGGTGATAAGCATGGACCTGCACAATATTTTTAAAACTTTGAATTAACTCCATTTTAAAATTCAGAGGTTTATTTTTGTAAGTCCAAAATTCTGGCTTTTTGCACACATTTGGTAGCTCTAACAATGCTAGACTCACATCTACATGGCAGCTTTGGGCCAGAAGGGGTTAGATGCCTGGTCTCCTGTAGACATTTAAACTGTGGCCTCCACCCAAGGCCAGTCCACTTAGCTTACAGCTGGGGAAACTAAGGCTCAGAAAGGATCAGGCTCTGTGTCAGGTAGTCAGATACACAGCCCACCATGGCCAGTGTTGTTTAGAACCTTGCAGTGTGGCCTCACAAAGCAGAGCTTTTGTACACTGCTACTCATCTATAAAACATCAGTGATAAATATCTCCCCTCCTAGGTCTGTGTCTGGAGTAGAGTAGCACCTGGCCCAGGACTCACTCAGTAATGATGCTTTTAAATCTGTACATCTGATATGCCTTGCCTGGAAAATGTTGCTGGAAGTACTGCTTACTTTTTTTTTCTGCCACCTTTCAGAAATGATTATTTTTCAAACAACTTCTGATGCTCAGGGGTTAGGATTTGTTCGCCAGGGCTGACCAGCAGACCCTGAGCAACGGATGAATGATTACTCTTGACACAGGTTTGCTGTGAAAGAGAGGTCTAAAGGACTGCCTGGCTAGAGGAACCAGAAAGCCCCATTCGCCTGCCTCTTCAGGCTTTTATTGTAACAGCAGTTTGGGATAAAATTTATCTTTTAGATACAATCAGTAGGGTAAGTAATCTTGGGAGGACACATGCGTCTACAGTGTCCTTTAAGCAAGGACGTTTAAAGATTAAGCATAAAGATTCCAGTAAACTAACCCAAGGGTCCGTCTGCATGTATACAGACTTGTTTGGAAAGGCCAAGGAATAATTAGGGGCAGTCACCTTCAGCCACTCCCCTTGGTTAGAATTTCCTCCTTAAAACTTTCTAACCAAGTCTCATGCTTCTCTACATTTGTTGAGTTCTCATTCTCACAGCCTCACTGCCCAACTTTAAGAATTGCTCAACGCTCTACCTCTCACTAGATTTTGTGTGTGTGTGTGTGTGTGTGTGTGTGTGTGTGTGCGCATCTATCTGTCTATGAGTGTGTTGGGTGCTGACCTCAAGGGAGTTCAAAGCCTGAGCCAACTTAAGAGTCAAAAGTAAATCATTCAGTTTCCCTGAGTCTCATTTTACCCAGCTATCAAATAAGGATTTGTTCATTCATTCAATAAATACTGAGCCCAGCAATATATTGGGCCTGGTGCTAAGAAGGCATCCTAATTTTATGTAATAGTTAAGGTCTCTAAGGGTGGGGGACCTGTATTAAGATACTCAGGATCCCTATCTGGTAGGCAAGAGAGGCAAAAGACAAGTGAACCAATCAGTTGATCAGTACTTGAGTAAAACAAACAGGATTCTCAGAGAAGGCATAACAGTTTTAGATATGGTGGTCAGTGAGCCCCTCATTTGAGTACATGACATCTGAGCTGAGACTTGAAATCAGGATGAGAATAAGCAACATAGAGACAGACACACACAGTCTGGTAGGAGGAAGAGTTGAGCAACTCTGCTTAAAGTTGGGCATGAGATCAGAGAATGAGAGCTCAACAAACCCTAAGCACTGAGCATCATAAGTTGTTTGAAAAGTAACAATTTCTGAAAGGTGGCAGAGAGAAAATAAGCATGCAATAACGGGGGCGGGGGGTAGTAATTACTACAAACAGAGAATAACAGGTACAGAGGTCCTGAGGTAGGTGCGTGTTTGGAGTGTTTGAGGAATAGCAAGAGGCTGGTGAGGCTGGAATGGAATGAGCGAAGGGAAAGTGCAGGAACTGATGTTGGAGAAGGAGGGCAGGGGTCAGATCCTATTGTAGGCCAAGGTAGGCAATATGGAGTCTCTTCTTCATGAAGTAGAGAGCCTCTGAAAAGCTTTAGAAAGGGGAGGAAGCAATTCAATTTATATTTTTAAAAATTCCTCCGACTGCTGTTTGGAGAGTGATTATGGGTGGGTTGGGCCACAAGCAAAGCAATGAGGCCAGGGGGTAGAAAGTGGAGGCCTAGACCAGTCTGGTGGGGATGATGTACTCTTGTCTGGGAGGAGGAGGAAGAGGGAGTGTGAATTCCCAGGCTTCTGAAGTATGTAACTGAGTGCATGGTGTCTCTCTTGGAGAGCAAGGCCAATATGGGGAAGGAGAGGATTCAGATTCATGCTGGACATGCTCGGCTTGCCATGGCCTTAGTACTTCACCCAGAGCTGCCTAGTGCACTGGGCTAATGAAATAGGAAGCGATACACCCTCCCAGCTACTCTCAGGTCTGCATGCTGTAAAATCCTCTTGACTGCAGGCTAGTTTAGGGGGACTTTCTGAGGGATTCTGGGTGCAGAAGGAAGATGCCTCTGTTTTCATTGCCCAGATGGCTCCAGGAAGCCATGAGCCTCATCTGAGAGGAGGCAACCCTCTCAGGCCTCCTAGCTTCTGTCCCTATTTTCCCTTCACCAGCTAAATTATCTAACCTCCACTTTGCCAAGCTGTGCCTTGCTCAAATCTGTCTTCCTGTATCTTGGGCTATGCTGCCCTGCTCCTTTGCTCAGAGAGGATCCCCTTGCCTGAAAGCACTGCCTTTCCTTGTCACTCAGTGTCTCTCCTTCCAGACCTAGTCAACCTTAATGTCTTCCAAACAGGCTGTCCCAAGGAGTGATCATTCTTTCCTTCATCCAGAAACCATGGTAACAGGAGTTAACAGGGACCCACACCATGATTACAAAGCATCATCATCATATCTGTCATCTCCTTGGCTCCTACTCACTCACGGCATATTGGATATCTCACCCCATTTGCTGAGTGAAACAGTTAACATACCCAAGGCTGCTGCCTCCATGTGACCCTCACTTCAGTTAATGCAATGGATGGGGTATAAGGTAGTGGTCAGCCTTCAGGCAACCTGGGTTCAAGCCCCAGCCCCAATATTACCAAGGCTGGGAGATGAGCCAGGGCCAATTGCTCCACTTCTCTGAACCTCACCTTAAAGTGGGGTAATGACAGACTGCCTCTCACATATACCCATTTGGAGGATTCACTTGGCCAAAGTATTCTCATTATTCATGGTAGTTATGTTCATAAAGTCTCAGAAACAGAGATAGCAAATATTGAACCATTGCTGCTAGGGGAAATGTAGGGACCTGAAAGCCTTGACTGATTTTCACCCACCAATCAACATGTAACCTTGTTTTGTGTGTTTCTGTTTAAAGGCATTTGTTTAACGTGTTGTTGATTTATTAACATTAAACTCAGCCAACAGCACTATAACTCATGCCTGAACAAAGCTTACCTACTACACATATTTTCTCCGTAAGGCACATCACAGCCTTCTTCTGCTTAGGAACACTGGACAGCACTTCAGCACTACACTTGGGGGATAGGGGCATTTTAAACAGAAATCACACACACACACAAAAAAACACAGCACTAAAGAGACCAAAAAAGAACACTTGCTTATAACTTTAAGCTAAGCTAACTGTTAAGGCACAGTGAGGGATGTAACTTCCAAACTGACACAGTGGGAAAATGGGGGTCACATGGGCTGCCAACAGGAAAGTGGCTCTGAGAAGGCAGTCTGTCCCTGATCCTGACCTAGCCAATTGAATTCTCTCCCAGCTTCCCCTGCTTTGGGGGAAGAAGCAAAGGGAAAGAGGGAGGAATTTGAGGATGGATGGGAGTCTTCAGTTCTGTTTGTACCATATATAAATGAGTTGCTGGATTTAGCTGTATGGTTTGACAGGGTATGCAGTGAGAAAGGGCATGGGATCTTATAGGTCCTCAGCCTTCCTCTAAAAAGCCTATTCCTAAGGTTGGCAGAAGCAGCAAAAAGAGTTTAGGGTGTTCTGGCTCTGAGTCTAGCTCTGTCCCTTCATGTGGGGCCTTGAGTGGGCCCCATTGCCTCTTCTGTAAAGCCTGCTGTTGTAGCTCCCACAGTCTGTGGTCCCCTGCATCCGTTCCTATTCTAGACCTCTTATTCAGTCCCCTGCCCAGCTTGGCCTCCCAGGCACGTGCAGGGGACTAGCTTCCTGGGTTTGCTGTGTCCTCCAGATCTCTCAAGAGATGGAGTCATAGCCACTCTTCTGAACGTCTGAAGCTCTGTTTAACCATCTTATACACCTTAACATTAAAAAACAAAATGCAGAAATAAATTTATTCTGACATAATAAATAGGGTTTGCTGGATAAAATATTGGGGCAGAGGCAGAAATGAGACAAAAGGACTCATTAGAAGAAGCAAGGACTTGTACAATGTGGGGCAGGAAGTCTGGGCTGGATGTCTATGGCCAGGACAGGCTGCATGGAGGAGGCGTCACACACTGGCTTCTATCTGAACCTTGGCATGAGGGATTGGCATGGCCACTATGGGGGCAGGGAAGCATGTGGCTCCTGGGAGTGGTGGTTCAGTGTACACATGCTGCTTTGGCTCAGCAATGCTTCATTCAGGATCTTTGAAAATATGCACAAGGACCAGCTGGAGGAGATGGTCACACTGGAGGGATGCTCACTTCTAGGCTTCCAAGGCAAATCTGAAAGTCTTCCAGAGTGAATGGACAAAGAGTTGGACCTATGTGCCAAAGAGTTAATTGTGGCACATACAATGTCTCCCTAGGGCAGGAAGGGCCACAGTCACAGTCTGGCCAAGTCCAACATCTTGGGTCTCTGGGGCACTTGCTTCCCTCTAAAGCTTAATTGGCAAATGTTGGTTGTGCACTTTCTGGGCTGGACACTGGTCCACTGACACACACAGGACACACTCTCAGTTGGAATCATGGCCACAGCCCTCAGTGCTCCAGCTGATCCACAAAGAGAGGAAAGGTGTAGACTCTGCCTGAGCCAGAAAGAACCGAGTGTGAAGAACTGGTTGAAGTATGATAATCAGAGAGGACATGAAAAGGAATTCTGGCAGAAACAAGTGCATGTGCAAAGGCTTGGGTGCATGAAGAGTGAGGTGTGTTTGGGAAAGTGCATTTGGCTCTCTGATGCTGGAAGAAGCATGCTGGGGAGTGGGAGGACAGGAGATGAAACTGTATAGATAGGTGAGTAGGACCAGACCAAAATGGTCCAAATTTGGGAGGGGGTTAGAACCTTGGATACTAGTGTTGGGAGCTTTCACTATGACTAAATAACTGTGACTTTTGGGAACCGGGTGCAGGGTTTGTATCAATGATGAGATTAATTTTATTATCTAACAAATATACATTGAGAGCATTCTGTACTTGAAGTATTACCCTTGGCCTGAGATATGACCTGCTGTGCCAAGACAGACAAGAGTTCCCCCAATCGTTCAGGCCTATAACCATCAAGCAAATCCCTAAATGAGCTAAGACAACTGTGATAAGTGCACTGATGGAGATCCTGAGTGATATCAGAGTAGAGGGCAATCACAGGAGGCCTCTCTGAGGATGTGACATTTGAAACGTGAGGAGGTGAGAACAGCTTTCCAGGTAGGAAGAACAACATGTATAAAGTTGGGAAGAAGTGTAATGGGTATGAAAAACACAGAATGGCTGGAGTGTGATGTTGGAAGGGGCTGGGGAGGCGATGGCTTCCAAGTTAATACTGTGTAACATTTCACACATGTGAAATGAGAGGTGTCATATGCAGTCAGGTCCCATCCCCCTGCCCTGGGGAGGACAGTGCTCAGAGCCAAGGGATGTCTACCACCCAGGGAGCCCATGAGGCCCCAAAATCCTCTCTGTTAGTCACACTGCCTATCTGGCTGGGACCTGTGCCCCAGGAGACAGAGAATCCAAGATAAGTTCACTTTTCCTCTTATCGCATCTGGCCATCTGGCCCGGCCTCTCTTCTGTCTGAGTGGCTGCCTCAGCCAGGGCTCAGGGCCTCTGAGAATACGTCAGAAGGACTCTGGGCCTAGACAACCCTGAGAGTGAGATTAAAAAGTTAGTCCTCATTCAGTCCAGACCCCAGACTGTGGGCAACCCCATTGTCTCTTGGGGGGGGCGGGGGAATGCCTCTTCCACAGATCCCTAAAAACAAATCAATCCCTAAAATCCTCAGTGAGTCCTGGCTTTAGCACTCTGCTCTTAGTGTCCAGCTCTTAGGGGAAACTGCCCCTCAGCTGATCAGAGAACCATCCCATCCTCCCTACCAGTGCCTGAGGAGTGGTAAAATTTTGACTCCCACCCCTGTAGCAGAAACCAGTAGGAGCCATGCCAGCCCTGGGCCTGTCTGAGCCTTAACCCCTGTGATATAGCCTGTGTAATCACTGTGCATGTATTTAGTTTTTTGTAATTTCATCACATGTGCAAGTTCATGTATTCACAGTCAAGATACAACAGTTACATCAATTAACACACACAAGGATTCCTCTTGTCACCTTCTTATAACCACACTTACATCCCCACCTCTTGTCCATCACCCTCTCCCACTAGCTCCTCACCACCACCAATTCATTCCCCATCTCTATAATTAGGTGATTTCAAGAATTTTTAAATATGCTTTTATTGATTTCAGAGAAGAAGGGAGAGGGAAAGAGATAGAAACATCAATGATGAGAAAGAATCATTGATTGGCTGCCTTCTGCACTCCCCACGCTGGGGATCGAGCCTGCAACACAGGCATGTGCCCTGACTGGGAGTTGAACCGAGACTTCCTGGTTCATAGTTTGATACTCAACCACTGAGCCAGGCGATTTCAAGAATTTTTTAAATAAAAGTATACAGTATGTAACTTTTTGAGATTGCTTTTTTCACTCGGCATTATTCACTTGTTGCTTATATCAATAGTTCATTTATTTTTAATGCTGAATAGTATTCCATAGTCTGGATGTACCAGTTTCTTACTGTTATTCACCCACTGAAGGACATCTAGGTTGTTTCCAGCTTTTGGTGATTACAAATAAAGCTACCATGAACATTTAGGTTTTTGGGAATGCTTTATCATTTCTATGGAATAAATGCCCAAGAGTAAATTGCTGAGTTGTATGGTAATTGCATGCTTAGTTTTAAAAGAAACTGCCAAACCATTTTCCAGGTGATTATATCATTTTACATTTCCACTAGCAGTATGTATGGATTCAGTTTTTCTGCATCGTCACAAGCATTTGGTGTTGTCACTGTTTTTTATTTTAGCCATTCTGTTAGATTTATTTAGTGATCCATAGTGACAGATGAAGAGATTTTGTGTCTTGTCCATAGCCCCTGTGGCACCTAGGCCTCATTTTGTGGGTTTCCATTGGGCCTTTGCCCTCTCCATAATTGGTAGCTCCTTGAAGTCAGGCTTAACCTCATTCATCTGGCTCCTGCTTCCAGCCTGGCCTGGACCCATGGAGAGGCTTGTTCCAGTCCTCATGGGGAAAAGGCAGTTGGAGTTAAGATGCTGAGAAAAACCACTGGATCTGACTCAGCCCCTCACAGCAAGTAGCTCCTGCTGTTTGAAAAGCACCTTCCAGCCTGGCCAGTCTGGCTCAGTGGTTGAGTGTCGACCCCTGAACCAAGAGGTCTCCCGTTCTATTCCTGATTAGGGCACATTCTCAGGTTACAGGTTCAATCCCCAGTAGGGGGCGTGCAGGAGGCAGCTGATTGATGTTTCTCATAGGTGTTTCAATCTCTATTCCTATCCCTCTCTCAAAAAATATAAACACATTTAAAAAGAAGAAAAGCACCTTCCATTTCGGGCAAAAAGTTCAGCATTAAGAAGCCATCTGTAGGCCTTTGGTGTTTTGTGCCCCTGCTATGAGCCAGCCCTAGGGCACACTGGGAATGGGATTCAAAGATTACATCAACTCCCACTCATGGCAGGTCCTGGTTCCCTGAATCTTGGTGGAGAACGGGGAGTCAGACCAGATGTGATGGTGTCTTGAAGGGAGGCAGACTGGTGTATAGGTTTTCACCTAAGAGGAGGTGGGACGGAAATGGCAAGATGGGAAAAGGGTTAGTTAGCTGGGCCCTAAGGGATGTGTTGGTCTTTGCTCAGGCTTAGATGGGGCATCCAAGTAGAGAGAACAGGGATAGAGGGAAGGTAGGGTAGAAGGAAAGGAGCAGTAGCAGGGAGCAGTAGGTCTCTCAGTGAGCCTGAGGAAAGCAAGATTAACCATTCCTTAGCTGTCCTGACCTTCAGTCTGTTGTCACTGCCTCCCCTGTCAGGCTCTGTCACAGCCTCTGGCACCATGAATTTCACCTCCTAGCCCATTCCACAGCTAGATAATACCGTTGTGTGTGACTGTGAGGTGGAGGGTATCTTTGGTCCAAGTTGGCTTCCCCCACTAGACTTGGCCTGGGCACCTAGCATGAGGGTGGCCAGGGTCTATGTCTGTCTTGGTCATTGCTGTGTCTAATCCTCATTCTCCTGCTCCAGAAATCCTTGCTGAGGGAACTGGTGAGGCCAGGGCTAGGGCCAGGTCAGGTAGGGCTTCAGACTTGAAAGGGGCTTAAGAGAGTTGGGGAGGGCCTCACCTTGTCCCTTGCCCTCCTCTCATCCATCTGCAGGCTCATCATGCCTAGTGGCGTATAAGAAGACCCCACCACCAGTCCCTCCACGTACCACATCAAAGCCGTTCATCTCAGTCACGGTCCAGAGCAGTACTGAGTCCGCCCAGGATACCTACCTGGACAGCCAGGACCACAAGAGTGAGGTGACGAGCCAGTCAGGACTGAGCAACTCGTCGGACAGCCTGGACAGCAGTACTCGACCACCCAGCGTGACACGGGGTGGAGTCACCTCAGCCTCTGAGGCCCCAGAACCACCCCCAAAATATGCAGCTCTGAAGAGTGAACAAGGGACACTGACCAGCTCCGAATCCCATCCTGAGGCCATCCCCAAAAGGAAACTGTCATCTATAGGAATACAAGTAGGGGCCCCTTTTGCACTCTGTGTCCTCAACTCGCTCTGTGCACCTGTCTGCGTGTAATTACATCTGGTAAAGGCCCACTACGTCTCCTGGGTGAAAGTGGTTTTCTGTGTATCTGGGGGGATCTAGTCACAAGTGGCCAAATCAAATTCCACCCTTAGCCATACCTTCCTTAAGTTTGCCCACACGTGCTGCAAAGTCTGCAACCGTGGGTACCTGTCCTTGCTCCTCCAATGGGTCATCCCAGTGAATGTAGTTACACTCAGCCAGTCATCTCCTGTCCACTGTTTGTCCACTGTCTGTCTGTCCACTCCACCTTTTGCCCTGCCAGCCAATGCTTGGGAGGCGGGACTGGCCTAACAGTTCTCTAATCCAAGGTCAACTCGGGTGCGGAGACCACAGTCCCACTTGGCAGTGGGAGCAGCGTGGAGCGTAGACACGGATGGGCCAGGGGCCCAGGACCCAGGGCCCTTGAGTCACAGGGGTTATTCAAGGAGAACTTAGCCCAGAGCCCTCTTGGACCTTGGGGACAGGTAGGTGGGTCAAGGCGCCAGACCCACGTCAGATTGAGAAGTATGATGCCGTTCTAGATGCCTCCCTCCATGGGAAAGGATCCAGGGATATATAACTTTCTAGGACCGAGTGGCCAGAGCCAGGTCTGCTCACTGGCTCACTGGTCTACTCACTAGAAGCCCAACTCACTGTGCACCCTTGGCCATGATGACACACAGCAGGGCAGGGTGCACTAGCTTCCCCTTCACTGCTTCACTGCACCTCCTGCATCCACCTTGTATCAGTAATCTGTTTCTATTAGCAGAGCTGGGAAAAGTTGGGCTCTGCCTTGCAGTTTTCAAGAGTTGATTTAAATCCAGATTGAGAGGATTCTCCTTGCCCTGGCTAGACCTCCAGACTAAAATGGAGCACACTCGGCCGAAAAGGAAGGCAGATATAGTGGGCCAAGAGCTTGAGGAGGTGGGATTCCCCCGCAACCTCCCACCCCAGGGGACAGTCAAGAAGGTGAAGTTGGTGTGCATTGTGGCTTAGGGTTGGAAGGGATCTCCATTTTCCCAGCCGCCCCTGAGCAGGGACATGGCCAAGTAAAAGACAAAGCACTAGAATGCCGAAGGAACGTGGTACACAAAGGGGGACTGAATGGACCAAACAAGGCTCACTGAACAATTTCTTGCACTTGCCTGAGATTTTTCCCCCAAGAGGCAGCTCTGGACTTCAGTTTCTCTGCATATATAAGGAGAGAGTTGGCCAGGAGACACTCCTATTTTCTGGGCTCCTTCATGAGGGATCCAGCCCCTGCCCTGTACAGTGCTCCAAGAGGGATTCCCAGGAACACAGAAAGTAGCCTCATCTCTGACCATTAGTCTCGACCGCCTAGTCTTTGGGTAGCCCCGCCCTCTCCTGGCCAAACCAAATGCTCTCACCTTTCTGGAAGGTCTGAAGGAGAGTTAGGCTCATCCTTGATTCCTTTATCCAGAAGTACACACAGGGATAAGGACTAGTTCTTGGGCCCATCCTGGGCTTCCCCTTCCTGGATTCACCTCTATCCCCATTCCATGCTCTTGTCCAGTGATGCTGCATTTCCTGAGCTTGCTTTTGCTGAAGGAGAAATGTGGCCATATCTCCATGGCGAGAAGGAGCCTGGTACTCAGTCCCTTGCCCCAGAAAGCCTCCCTGGCCCCTGCTTCTTCCATAAAGCCAAGAGACTGGAGAGTCCCCAATTTCCCAGGATAGCCTGGCAACCCTTGTCCCACTCCTTTTGTGCCTCAAGCCCTGGGTCAAGTGTGGGTTCTCCCTCCTTCATGACAATCATGGAAGGGCTGGCCTGGCTACTCCATGGCCACATACCTTTGTCCCAGAAAAGAAAGGCAGGCCTAGGGCATCATCGTTGCTGTGTTTCCTTCTACTTTACAGGAGTAGAGACAAAGAGTGCTAGCTTTGCACTTGGCCCTGGCCCTTCCTACTGTTTCCCAGGCAGACCAGTGCTGAAGGTAAACTCAGCCAAGTATGAGTGAGGCCCAAGAATGGCATCTCATAGAGTCCAGGGACCTTGCCATCTTTCCCATTGGTGGCCATTTTCAAACCCAGAACTGCTGTCCAAGGTTTGCCCCTAGTACAGGTACCTCCAGCCTGTCCTTCAGCTGCAGGGTTGAGGAACTGAACACTGTTGCCTCAAGACAGTCCCATCTTCAACTACACCAGATAACGGCTGTGGCTTTGTGTGTGTGTGTGTGTGTGTGTGTGTGTTCTTTCTCTTTCGTCGTCCTTTTTTTTCTCTCTCTCTCTCTGATGCGTGTAAAGGAGAGGACTAGAAGGAACGGTTCCCACCTCTCGGAGGACAACGGACCCAAAGCGATCGATGTGATGGCACCCTCCTCAGAGTAGGGAAAGCCAGTCATCTCCACCCCATCCCACCTCCTGCCCGCCTCCGCGCGAATGAGCAGTGCCCGGCTTAACCTGGTCCAGCCTTGGGCCCACGTGCAGTGTCCGCATGCCTCGTGTTCGTCTGTCCAAATGTCCATTTGCGTCGTCCCACTAATGTGAATTTCAGCATCAAGTGTGGTGTTTGTTTTTTATTTTTGTCTTTGTCTCCGTGCCGTTGCTGTCCTTGTCCTTCAATAAGGTTGACTGCATTCAGCCAGTGCCAAAAGAGGAGCCCAGTCTCGCTACCAAATTCCAGTCCATCGGGGTTCAGGTAGAGGACGACTGGCGGTAAGTCGTATGGAGGTGGTGGCTGCTTCTCCCCTCTCCTCTTCCTCCCTCTGCTCTCACCTCCCCTGTGCCTTCTCCTCCTGCTCTCCCTAAACCACTTCTCCTTGCTGAATTTCTAATAACCAAGCTGGGTTTGGGGTGTGGGCTGTTGTGGCCCAGGAATGGGAGGCTGGGCAGGCAGGTGGGTGGGCAAAAGAGCAGTTGCTCTGTGAGATGAATCAGCCCGCAGGGGGCCACGGCTGGGCTGAGACGTGAGCTACTCTAATGTTGGTGGTCTTCCTGGCCCCACTGCAGCAAACAGACAACCTTATGACCTTGTCCGTGTGTGTATATGCGTGTGGGTGTGGGCGGGGCCAGGGCTGAGCAGAGAATGAGACGGGGGCTGTGGGACCCGCTTCAGGCGCATGGTGAGCAGATGATGCATCCGTTTCTCTGTCTCCCTTGTGTCCCGGTTGGGGTGGCCTCTGATCTCTGGCCCTCTTGGTGACTCTCATCTCTTCCTGTCCCCACCCCACTCCACCCCCCCACCCACAGAAGCAGCGCCCCCTCTCACAGCATGTCCTCCCGACGGGACACCGACTCAGATACCCAGGATGCCAATGACTCGAGCTGTAAGTCATCTGAGAGAAGCCTCCCAGACTGTACCCCACACCCCAACTCAAACTCCATCAGCATCGATGCCGGCCCTCGGCAGGCCCCCAAGATTGCCCAGATCAAGCGCAACCTCTCCTATGGAGACAACAGCGACCCTGCCCTAGAGGCATCGTCACTTCCCCCACCCGACCCCTGGCTTGAGACCTCCTCCAGCTCCCCGGCAGAGCCAACACAGTCAGGGGCCTGCCGCCGAGATGGCTACTGGTTCTTGAAGCTACTGCAGGCAGAAACAGAGCGGCTGGAAGGCTGGTGCTGTCAGATGGACAAGGAGACCAAAGAGAACAACCTCTCTGAAGAAGGTAGGTGCTATAAGGACATTGTCCTGGGGAAGGGGGAGAAGAGATGGACAGCTAGTTCTCCAGCTTCTAACCAGATGGCCTCAAGCCTCCTAGTGGGAAGGGTACTTCAGGTTCTCTTCTTGCATCAGTTGTGAGCTCATCTCTTATTTTCTTTTTTTTTTCCTTCTTTTTTTTCCCATCTATACATCTACCTAGCCAGATCTTTTCCCAGAAAAGACTTATTGCCGTAGCTGCCAGTTGAGTAGGCTGTGGAGTCAGCCACACCTGGGTTTGAATCCTAGCTCTTTCCTTACTAGTGAAGTGACCTTGTTCAGGTTACTCTGAGCCTCAGTTTCCTTATGTTATGTAGAGCTAATCCTACTCTCTAGCTGCATAAGCACATTGTGAGGATTGAATGGAAAGGACCCAACAAAGTGCTGCTGTACCATAATTATGCCTTCCGCAGCTCTGTATTGAGCACCTACTGTGTGCCAAGCATAAAGGATCTGTGGGCCTCAACAGGGTTCGAGGAACTATGAATCAGTGAGACAGAAGTCATCTACTTTTCCACATATGTTTCTATCTATACCATGCCTATTTCTAAATATTCCCCTGAGAAATTAGTTCAAGAAAACTAGAAATATGTAGGGAGCCTAAATTCACAGGTGGTTGATATATAGGAGAGTGGTTTGGAGGCAGGCTCCTGTGGGATGCTCCAGGCCACAATGCCAGGAACCACACCTGTATTGACCTGGTTCAGCCAAGGCTCCAGTCCTCAGATAGCCCCTTCCGCAGAAAGTCCAACAAGACCAAGTCTGCAGGGTATCCAGAGGGTCGGAGCCAGCATCTCACTGACCCCTGCTGGGATGGGGCCTGAAGAAGCACCCTCTGATGACTCAGAGGAGTGCTTCAGAATCACGGTTTTCACTGTCCTCTAGGCCAGCTCCCATCTTTTTTTTTTTTTTTTTTAAACTAAAGCCTTAGCATTCTTTAATGTTTGTATTGATTTTTAGAAAGAGAGGTAGGGAGAGAGACAGAGATAAAAACATCGATGGGAGAGAAACATTGATCGGCTGCCACCAGCACACCCCCGCAACGGGGGTCCAGCCCGCAAGTCGGGCATGTGTCCTGACTGGGAATTGAACCAATGACCTTTGGTTGAGCCACATCAGCTGGATCAGTTCCCCACTGTGTGTATGAAGGGAATTGTTGTGAGATATATACCTATTACTTTTTACAATAGTATTTTAAAAATTGGAATGGAGGCAAGGATCAGTGAGAGCACTAAAAGGCTAACAAGCCATCCAACCCACTGCCCTACTTTAGCCTTATCCACTGTCAGCCTCATCAGCTGCATATTCTGTGTTTATATTTACCTTCACATTTCTTTTTTTAATGTGATTACCTTTTATTTCAACTCTAAAATTCACTATCATTATATATTGATTTCCTGCTATAATAGATGAGTATTTAGCTCTGTCACCACCTCCTGTCCTACCCTCCATATATTACATCAGAGTTTTGGGTTAAATAACAACCAATATTTCTGTTTACTATGAGCATGTAAATATTGTTCACTGAAGAGCCAAATAATAGATTATGGTTTATTTTCTTTTTTTAATTTTTTAAAATATATTTATTGATTTCAGAGAGGAAGGGAGAGGGAGATATAGAAACATCAATGAGAGAAAATCATTGATTGGCTGCCTCCTGCATGCTCCACACTGGGGATCGAGCCCGCAATCCAGGCATGTGCCTTTGGCTGGAATCGAACCTGGGACCCTTCAGTACACAGACGGACGCTCTATCCACTGAGCCAAACCGGCCAAGGCTATTTATTTATTTTCTTACACATTTTATTTTTCTTAGAATGAATAGTTGCCCCATCTTTCTTATATACTTTACTTTCTAAACTCTTACTTGTAATTTTTTCACATGCTCCACCAGATCTGTCAACCCTCCAGATGTGCACACATGATTTCCTATTTTCCCTGCTGCCTTCTTCTATCCTCTGCTCTGATCTGGCCAGGCTGCTTTCTGGGACTGCTGCCTAGCTGCTGTCCAGTGACTTCCCTTTTGGTCTTGGGACTGCCCTTGGCCACTTTCCCATGATGGACACCATGCTTTTTGGACCACATGTTCTTTTGCTTTCTTGACATCAATCAGTCCCTCATCTTACTAGAGCACATCTTCAACTGGAGGTAAATTTTTGGAAACTGCCATGTCTTTAATTCAGACCTCACACAGTTTGCTGGGTGTAGAGTTGAAAGTAATAAATAAAAATTATATATAAACGTACTTATCTATATGTATATAAAATTTATATATATAAATAAAATAGAAAATAGTTTTCCCTCAGAATCTTAAGGGCTGTATGTAATGTGTTAGCTTTCATTATTTGTTATGAAAAGTTTGGTGCCATTCCAATTCTCAGTCCTTTGTATTTTCTTATCTTGGAAGCTATTAGGATCTTCACTTTATTTATCTTGTGAAACTTCTCAATGATGTTCTATGGAATGGGTCTTTGTGCCAGTAACAAGTAGGCCATTTCTATGGGGACTCCGGTCTTCCATTTCTGAGAATAGTCTTTCATTAATTTTAAAAAATAATTTCCTCTCTTCCATTTGTTTTGTTTTCTCTCTATGAAATTCCTGTCATTCAGATATTGGACCTGCTGGATTGATCCTCAGTTTCTGATCTTTTTCTCCTCGTACCTATTTCTTTGTTCTCTTTCTAGAAAGCTTTTTTTTTTTCCCCCACACTATAACGACTTGAGCTATGCCATAAAATTCACTCTTTTAAAGTGTACAATTCACTCACAGTGTTGTGCAACCATCACTGTGAAAAGAAATCCCATAACTATAATTAATACATGGTAATTATGTCTGGCTTCTTTTGCTTTGCATAATATTTTCAAGGTTTATCCATGTTGTAGCATATGTCAGTATTTCATTCCTTATTGCTGAGTAACATTCCATTTTATGGATATACTACATTTTATTTATACAGCCACTTGTTGATGAACATTGGGTTATTTCCATTTTGGGGCTACTATGAATAATGCTGCTCTATGAACATTTGTGTACAAGTTTTGTATAGGTATATTTTTATTTCTTTTGGATAAATACCTAGGAGTGGAAATGCTGGTAACTCTGTATTTAACTTGAGGAACCTGCAAAACTGTTATCCATTTAACATTCCCATGTGAGGGTTCTAATTTCTCCACATCCTAACCAACTCTTAACAGTATTGGTCTTTTTTATTATAGCCATCTGAGTGGATATAAAGTTGTATCTCACTGTGGTTTTGATTTCCATTTTCCTGATGGCTAATAATGTTGATCATCTGTGCATGAATAGAGGAATCTATTGAGGTTGGGAAATTTTCTTTATCTTCAAACTCTGTCCATCAAATATTCATTATGGCCATGTAAATAAGAGCTCTTTCTTATTATGTTCCTTTTTCATAACATTTTTATCCTTGTTTTATGGATAGAGCATATATATATATATATATATACACACACACACACACACACACACACACACATATACATATATGTATACTAGTATATGTGTATATATGTATATACTAGCTGCCCAGTGCATGAAATTTGTGCACTCAGTGGGGGGTTCCCCTCAGCCTGGCCTGCGCCCTCTTGTGGTACAGGAGCCTCATGGGATGTCCGACTGACAGCTTAGGCCCACTCCCCGCGGGAAGTGAGCCTAAGCCAGCAGTCGGACATTCTTAGTGCTGCTGCAGAGGCGGGAGAGGCTCCCACCACCACCACCGCCCGCTGTGAGCCTGACTTTTGGCTGAGTGGTGCTTCCCCTGTGGGAGCACACTGACCACCTGGGGGCAGCCCCTGGTGGTCAGTGTGCATCACAGCAACTGGTTGATCGGTTGTTCAGTCACTTAGGCTTTTTTATATATATAGATACACACATGCACACACATGATTTACATAAACATTTTTAACTTTTCATTTGACCCTGTATTGTCTCTATTTCCTTTGGGATTCTTTTTCTATTTGTCTTTTGGGTTAGAGGCTTTTCTGGAATGTCCAGTGATCTTTGATTATTTACTCCTATTTAAAAGTGAGGAATTGACTCAGGAGTAAGAAGGGAAGAAGCAGGAGATTGCTGCTTTTGTTGTAAGCCTAGTGTAGTTCCACTAGTTTTTTACTTTCATGATTTAAGTTAAAATAAAATTAAGTTTTATTTTGAGTTTCTAAAAGCTAACTATATAAAACAACAAAAAGAGCAAAAGTCATGGTAATATGCTGTTAATGTTAGTAATATAATAACATCAAAGATGAAGAATTCATTATTTAAGCATCAGGATCAAAACTCTTTAATGGCAGGATAAATGCTATTATGAATAATGTTATGTTCACTTCATTTGAATATATAACTAAGTAGTAATATCCTGACTTTCATTTCTGATGTAATTTGTATATTCTCTTTTTCTCTTAGTCTGCTTAGCTAAAGGCTTGTCAGTTTTGTTGATCTTTTTGAAGAAACAACTTTTTGTTTCATTGATTTCCCAATTTTCTATTCTTTATTTCATTTATCTCTGCTCTAATTTTTATTACCTATTATTCCTTCTTCTTCTTTTGAATTTAGTTTATTCTTTTTATACTTTCTTAAGTGTAAAGCTAGGTTTTTGATTTGCAATCTTTCTTTTTCCTTTTTTTAAATATATTTTTATTGATATCAGAGAAGAAGGGAGAGGGAGAGAGCGAAACATCAATGATGAGAAAGAATCATCCATCGGCCGCCTCCTGCATGCCCCCCACTGGGAATGGAGCTGCAACCCAGACATGTGCCCTTGACTGGAATCGAACCAAAGACGCTTCAGTCCGAAGGCTGATGCTCTATCCACTGAGCCAAACCAGACAGGGCTATTTTTTTTTAATGTAAGCATTAATAGCTGTGTGTTATCCCCCTTAGCACCACTTTTGCTATATCATGTAGGTTTGGTATGTTGTGTTTTCATTTTCATTTCTCTCTCAAGTATTTTCTAATTTCCCTTGTGATTTCTCCCTTGATCTATTGGTTATTTAAATGTGTGTTGCTTACTTACCACAATTTTGTGAATTTTCCAGTTTTCCTTTTGTTATTGATTTCTAAGTTCATCCCATTTGATCAGAGAAGATAGAGAAGATACTGTTCTTTTTTAAAAATCTTTTGAGTCTTAATTTGTGGCCTGGAAAATGTCCCATGTACACTTGAGAAGAATGTATATTCTATTGTTGTTAGAGTGTTCCGTATACATCTGTTAGATCTACTTGCTTTGTTGTGTTGCTTGAAGTCCTCTATTCCCTTACCATCTAGTTGTTCTATCCATTATTGTGAATGGGGTATTTAAGTATCTATTATTGTAGAACTATTTCTCCCTTCAGTCTATTTCTCCCTTCAGTCTGTCAGTTTTTCCTTCATACATTTGAATGGTCTGTCATTAGTTGCATATGTTTGTAATTCTTAGATCTTCTTGCTGTTTTGAATGCATCTTTGATTCTTAAGAACACCTTCTGTATTCCAGTAGCATAGAGATTTTTTTCATAGAGGTTTCAAAGTTAGTTTGTTTATTTGTTATTGTTGTTGTTTTTTATTGACTTCAGAGAGAGGGAGAGGGAAAGATAGAAACATCAATGATGAGAATCATTGATCAGCTGCCTCCTGTATGCCCCCTATGGGAAATTGAGCCTCGGCATGTGCCCTGAGAATCAAACTGTGTCCTCCTGGTTCTTAGTTCGACACTCAACTGAGCCACACTGGCCAGGCCAAAGTTTGGGGGTTTATTGATTTTTTTCTATGTAGGTGTTTAATCCACCTGCAGTTTGTACTTGTGTATTCTAGGGTCTCATTTTTTTCATATGGAAAGCCAGCTGTCACAACACTAGTTATTGAAGTCTCTACTTTTCTCACTGGTTAGTGATACTAGGTCAGTCACAACCTTTGCCAAATTTTAACATATGCAGGGGTGTGTTTCCAGGCTCCATTCTGCTCTTCTGCTCTTTTGTCTTTTTCTGTGTTAATATAACTTCAGTTGCCATAGCTTTGTAACATGACTTGGTATCTAGTAAGATGAATCCTCCTTCCTTATTCTTTTTGTCCAAAAAAGAAAACTTAAATTACATCTTCACTCATCTAAGACTAATTTTAGAATTAGTATGTCAAGTTCCTCAGAAAAATTTATTTATGTTTAATATCTCTATGAAAGTCTTAATATATTTTTATTAGATTTATTCCTTGATACTTTCTAGTTTTTGTTTTGATAGTAAAATGAAATTTTTTAAATCTTCATTCACAGATATGTTTTTTTATTGATTTTTTTGGAGGGAGAGGAAAGGGGGGGAGAGAGAAACATCGATCAGTTAACGTCCCATACACACTCCAACCAAGGATCAAACCCACACCTAGATATGAGCACTGACCAGGAATGGAGACTGCAACCTTTTGGTGCACATGATGACATTCCAGCCAACTGAGCCACCCTGCCAGGGCTCATCCTATATAATAAAAGCCTAATATGCAAATTGTCCTCTTTGGCAGTCGCACAACCAGGAGACCAAGAGTTCGACCGCTCACTATGACGTGCACTGACCACCAGGGGGCGGTGCGGAATATGGCAGGTGTCAGCGGTACTGGTAGTGGGCGCGCTGCCGGCCCTGACGAGAGTGGTACCACAGTGGGATGGTGGAACAGGTGAGCAGGCGGCACCAGGCCAAGGCAGGTACGAGTGGGGGCCTGATCGCCTGGCCCATCACCCCGCAGACGGTGACCAGCGAGGGTTCTGGGGGCAGAGCCACTGCCAGCTCCCAGGCACTGAGGGAGCTGGGCAGGGGGCCTGGCCCTGATTGATCGCCCCACAGGCGGGATGGTGGAGCAGGTGAGGGAGCAGTACCAGGCCAAGGCAGGGTGCCAGGTGGGGCTGTGAGGCTGGGGGCACAACTGGGGCACAGTCACCACAGGCTACCCCGAGGGACCCCACCCGTGCACGAATTTGTGTACCAGGCCTCCAGTTTTTAAATCTTATGTATTCCAATTTGTTATTGCTAGTAGATAGAAATGATGTTTGATCCATGTATGTTGATCTTGTGTCAAGCAGCTTTGAATAACTCTCAGTTCTCTTGGTCTCACATCATAAATGATCATAGTGTTTGTTAAAATGGCAAATTTGTGGGTCTCTAATCTTACTCTGTCTCATGCATAGCTTTTCTAACTGCAAGAACTTAAGAACATTGTGAAATAGTAGGGAGAAGTAGTTCCCTCCTCTGGTCCTAACCTTCATTTATTGAACAGTTTACTGAATACCTACCATATGCCAGGCACTGTTCTAGGTTTGGGTGTTTAGTAGTGAACAAAATTAAGTACTGCCCTCATGGAGCTTGCATGGGTGAAGCAGTGTTGCTTTCCCATTTAGGAAGGTCGGAGAAAGCCTTCCTGGTAAGGTGATTGGAGCAGAAACCTGAAGGGAGTAAGAGGTCTGAAGATCTCTAAGATAACTGCAGGAGCAGAGAACTCCTATTGTGGGAAAATGATGGACATGTTCCAAGCCTAAGGAAGGTGGCCAGTGTGGCTGCAGCAGTGAGCAGGAGTGACCAGTGAGGTGGAAAAAGGTGATGAGAACCCAACTGAAACAAACCAACAAACAGCAAGTGCTGGAGAGGATGCGGAGAAAAAGGAACCCTCCTGCACTGCACTGCTGGTAGGAATGCAGACTGGTGCAGCCACTGTGGAGAACAGTGTGGAGTTTCCTCAAAAAACTGAAAATGGAACTCCCATTTGACCCAGTAATCCCACTTCTAGAAATATATCCCAAGAAACTAGAAACACCAATCAGAAAGGATATATGCACCCCTATGTTCATAGCAGCACAATTCACCATAGCTAAGATTTGGAAACAGCCCAAATGCCCATCAGCAGATGAGTGGGTTAGAAAACTATGGTACATCTACACAATGGAATACTATGCTGCTATAAAAAAGAAGGAATCCTTACCATTTGCAGCAGCATGGATGGACCTGGAGAGCATTACGTTAAGTGAAATAAGCCAGGCAATGAAAGAAAAATACCACATAATCTCACTCATTTATGGATAATAAAGAACATTATAAACTGATGAACAAAAATAGATACAGAGGCAGAGCAGCATCAAACAGACTATCAAACTACAGCAGGAAGGCTGGGGAGGGTTGAGGCAGTTGGGGGGAGATACGAGATCAACCGAATGACTTGGATGCATGCATATAAGCAAAACCAATGGACACAAGATACTGGGGGCAGGGGAGGCCAGGGGAAGGTCAATGGGGGGAAAAAGGAAACATATGTATTATTCTTTGTAATACTTTAAGTAATAAAATAAAAAATTTTTTAAAAAGTCACAGAGTATCAACACTGACCTCACTATGCTGTTGAATGGATCCCCACTACCACCTACCTACCTCTTGTTACACAAGAAAAACACCCTAATTTGTTTAAACCACTATTTTCTGGTCTCCTTAACTCATAGCTCAATTTAATTCTTAACTGACACAATAGCTTAAAGAACAAGATGAGATCATTTGAGTCAATGGACTCCCATGTGTCTTTTGGCAAATTAGGTTTAGAGTAACTATTAGGGAAGACTTCTAGGTGCCAAGATAATGATGGGGGCATCAGTCTGAATCTACCAACATATCTCGCCCCCAACAAACAATGTTGGCAACAACAAACCAAATAAAACTCCATCAAACCCATGTCTTCAGCATGAAAACAGAGAATGTCCAAATTTCACATTAACTGGAAATAGAAAACCACTCAACCCCAGCCAGTGGCCTCCCGTACTGTGACACACGCCTCCAGGAAAATAGGTTGGGGAAACTGCAGAGTAGAGAGAAGGGGGAGCTGGTGGTGAACTTAAGAAGATTGATTTCAAATCACTACCAGATAGAGAAAGTCCACCCCAAGTTGTGACCCGTAAAAACTGTGAGATAATAAATCTGTTCTTTTAATAAAAAAAAAAAAAAGAACCCAACTGAATGAGGGTTTTAAGAAGGTCAACTGTGTGCTGCTGATGCTGAGGGCATCACTGCAGAGTGAGAAAGTGGGCGGAGGTTTAGGAGGTGTGAGGAGAAATCTGAAATGGTCCTCTGAAGAGTGCAGAGGCACTGAGGGAAGGTTGCAGAGGGAGAACTGGAGTGGGGCAGGGTTAAAACTGGAAAGATTAATCTTTCCTTTCCCTTTGACTGCTTTTTAAGAGTTCCTCTTTGTCTTCGGTTTTACTGTAAGTAAGTGTGGATTTGCTTTGGATTCATTTGACTTCCTTACTGGTGTCAGCCATTTCTGGAAAATTCTAAATCATGATCTCTCTGAATATTTTTCTTCCATTCTCTGTTCTCTTCTTTCAGAATGCTGATATTCTCCCTCTCTTCCATGCCTCTCAATCACTTTCTTTTTTATAGTTTCTCTTTAATACATGTAACTTTTATTTCTTAAAAAATAAGTTGCCCAAGTGCAGTCTTATGGTTGGGAATTCAAGACACTACTTTAGACCAAGCCAGGCACATCCTGCTATCTACTGCAAGGGGAAGAGGGTACTCATTTTATTTTCAGCAACTTAGCTATTCATTTCATCAAGCAGTTTAAGTGTTTTGCACTTGTTTACCTTGGCCTACCTGGTTTTCAGCAGGGTTTACTCATGTGCTGCTTATAGCGTAGCCCTTGTTTCTGTGATGACCTGATTCTCTTGCACTAGTTCCAGAGCTCATGTTTTATCTCTATTATCTTGCATCTGTTGGGAGCACCTCAATCTCTGCTTTGAACTACTGCTTTCACATACTTACAACTAAACGTCATACTTTTCATCTACTCCCTGGCAACTATTTTCTGGTGAGTGTTCATTTGCCACTTGCTGTTCCTATAATACCTCTGTTTATAGCTCCTGTGTTGGTTCCTTTTCGGTTACTAATTTCGTAATGAGCTCTTATGTCATTAGCTCATTATGGGAGGGGCTGCTTACCATGCAAAGACCTCCCCTCCCTGGGTGCTGAACCAGGTTCACGAAAGCCCTGATACCCCTTTCCTTTTAAAGAAGGGATTATTGGCCTCTCCTCTCAAGGTGTGCTTTTAGAGAACTCAAAACTGTCACCTATATCTGAGACCTTCAACCCCCAAGACCTGTCCACGTGGCTACCAGTGCATGTTCATGTGACAGCAGTTCACACTGTGCTCCAGGTTCTATCAGATATGATTTGCATTTCTACTTCTTATTTACTCTGTTTTGCTTTTCAGGGATTTCTGAGAGGAATGGGAGGTAGTATTTCTTTATGCCACCACTTTAAAATTAAAGTCACACTAAAAGATCAACCTGTATTCCTGGCTACCTCTTTGTTTGGGAGTCTGTTTGCTTATATCTTATTTAAGACTTTTACATTTATGTTCATAATGAAAGTGATCTGTTCTTGGCATGCTGTCAGGGCTCCTGAAACTAGTTGTGTCATTTTCTGTCTTTACTTACTCTTTGGAAGAGTTTGAATATAATACAGGGATACTGTTCCTTGAAGGTTTTGTAAAACCTCATCTGTAAAACTACATAGGCCTGGTTTCTTTTTCTGGAAAGATTAAGTTCCACTTTACTGATTTTTGCTTCACTTTTTAAAAACAGTTATTGACCTAATCAGATTTTCTATTTACTTTTTTTTTTAATATATTTTTTGATTTTTTTTTTTTTTTTACAGAGAGGAAGGGAGAGGGATAGAGAGTTAGAAACATCGATGAGAGAGAAACATCGATCAGCTGCCTCATGCATGCCCCCCACTGGGGATGTGCCCGCAACCAAGGTACATGCCCTTGACTGGAATCGAACCTGGGACCCTCAGTCCACAGGCCGATGCTCTATCCACTGAGCCAAACCGGTTAGGGCTCTATTTCTTCTTGAGTCTATGAGAGTAATTTACATTTTTCTGGAAAAATTTTCCACTTAAACTGTTTTCAAATTTATTGCCATAAAATGGAGTTCATTTATATGTATTGTTTGCATTTTTCACAATCAGAATGGATTAATATATAAAATAAACACCAACTGCCATCTATAATAATAAAAGCATAATATGCTAATTTAGACCGGTTGACTTTCCAGATGAAGCTGAGGGCCAAGCCCCTTGCACGAATTTCATGCATCGGGCCTCTAGTCACTTAATAATGACTGGTATCCCAAGGTGGGTAAGGGAGATGAAGCCATGACCCTGATCTGCCTTCCACCCAGGAAACCTGTGCTTGGCTCAGTGGGTCTATTCCACCTTCTCTTTCTCAGTCTTAGGAAAAGTCCTCAGTGCTGTGGGCAGTGCCCAGTTACTGATGTCCCAGAAATTCCAGCAGTTCCGGGGCCTCTGTGAGCAAAACTTGGTGAGTGTGATTCTTCTTTCTCCACAGCAGGGTTTCTAGCCTTTGGCAGCCTGCCAGCTCCCTCAGCTGAATTAACCCCTCTAAGCCTCTGTGACCTCCTTGTTGCAATAGAAAGGTGATGACAATACCTAGCACAAGAAAGGGGCCAGAAATGGTCCTTTCAGATCGCTAAACCTTTTGAAACAGAAATCTGATGTAAAAATAGCCAATGAAAGTTAAAGATCCATCATCACTGATTTACTTATATTAGACATATTCTATATCTAAGAATACAGTCAAGGTAAGAAATTTTAAAATATCACCACTAGGCTTAATGGGTTTTCCTCTCCCTCACCCATTCCTGCTGGGAGTGTGAAAACCTCTCTCCAACTCACCAAGGGGGCTGTGCTCCTAGGGGTGGAGGACAATGGCAGAGTGTTCATCTCCAGGACTTGTAGGGGTTTGGCTTGGACAGTCATGATGAGGAACATGATGTCAGAGAACAAAATGATGGGAGGGATTCTGGCTTCTCCCCACCTGACTGTGAGACCATGCTAGGAACTCCTGTTTTCTCCCTGTAAAATGAGAACTGTTGTTGGCCTGGCATGCATTAGGGGCATGAGGGCCTTCCTCACTGCAGCCCTACAGTGGTGGCAAAGGCCTCAGTCTCCCATGTATGTGCAGAGCCTACTCTCATGATAGGACTCTCTTTCTCCCAAAGATCTCCACCATCAGGGCTGGTAATGACCAGGAACTAGCTTAATTTCCTCATGCAGATACTGACCCTGGGAATAGGAGAGCAAGACTAGGCCCTAAGAGACCCCAACCATGGCCAGGGAGTAGGACAAGCCTCTGCCTTGCTTATCCCACTGATACCGCTCTGCCCCACAGAACCCTGACGCCAACCCACGTCCAACAGCCCAGGACCTGGCAGGGTTCTGGGACCTGCTACAGCTGTCCATCGAGGACATCAGCATGAAGTTTGATGAACTCTACCATCTCAAGGCCAACAGCTGGCAGCTGGTGGAGACGCCCGAGAAGAGGAAGGTGAGCATGGAGCAGTGCGGAGGGGAAGTCCAGGGACAAATTCCTGGTCGGCAATAACGCTGCCCACATCGGTCAGTGCTGCTTGGCTCCCTTCTCCATGTGTCGTCTTTGAGCTGGGGGCTCACGTCCATCCATGCGTGGGGTCCATGCTCAGCAGTCATCCAGCATGCTGCTCTCTCTCTGTGCCCTCTGAAATATGCCACCCTGTCCTGCATGTTCAGAAAATGGGGCTCCTTGGAGACGTGCCCACAGCCTTGAACACTAGAATAGGCTGTTGAAACTCCTGGGGCTACGCAGGAGTATACCAGAGCCAGCCTCTTCCCTGAGGCCCAGGTTTCTTCTGTAAACCAGCAGCACCCAATGACCCCAGCGGTTCCTGGACTTTGGGCCTCTAAGTTCTGATCCCTAGAATATCAAGTGGCCTGAGAGTTGGATGCCCTGAATTTAATCCCATCTCTGGCTGTGACTCAGATCATTCCTGCCTGAGTCTCAGGATCCCAATGGTTCAGACCAGGGGCGGAAAAAGGTCACCTGTCCATCCCTTCCTGCTGAAACATTCTAGGATTCTAAGCTTGCTTTTGCTCCTATGCCTGTGCTATTCCCACTATCATTGCTTCTTGTGGCTTCCTGATTCCAAATGTGTGTTGCTTGTGCCCAGTGCGGGGAGGCTGGGGTGAAGACTATAGCTGCCAGCATATAGGGAGTGGTAGTGCCACACCAAAGGTGGCACCTTTATTTTATTTTTCTTCCCTCCTCACTGTCTCACTAAAGGAAGAAAAGAAACCACCCCCTCCGGTCCCAAAGAAGCCAGCCAAATCCAAGCCGGCAGTGAGCCGCGACAAGGCCTCCGACACCGGGGACAAGCAGCGTCAGGAGGCGCGCAAGAGACTCCTGGCAGCCAAGCGGGCAGCTTCCGTGAGGCAGAACTCAGCCACAGAGAGTGCGGACAGCATCGAGATCTATGTCCCTGAGGCCCAGACCCGGCTCTGAGACCAGGAAGCAGGAAGCAAACAATTTTCAGTCATTTAAAAAAAAACACACACAAACTAAATACGAATGGAACAGAAAATTTCTCAGCCTTTAGTATGGTTATTCTATCTAGAGACCCTGAGCCAACTTTCAAATTGATGCATACAAGGGCTCACAATTTGGCTTTTTTGGGTCCCTCCCAGCTTTAGGTTATGAAGACTTCACACACAAGAAAAGTCAACAAAAACACAAACCTATAAAACTTTTTTTCCTCTTGCTGGCCGTGGTGGACTAGATAGATGGACTTCAGCAACCTCCCCGGCCCAGCCTGCAGATTGCAGTCTTTTTACTTGTTCTATCTAATGAGAACTTAAACTAGCTTGTTTACAAGACGACAGTCCAAGGGCAGCCTTGGGCACCTGCCATGTCCTTCCTTCCTTTTCCCAGCTACCCTCGCGCTGACCTCGGAGTTTTCATTCTTAAGTTCCTCTTTCCCTTCAGAGCTCACACAGGGGTCACCATCCCGGCTGGTGGCTTTCTGGGTCTCGGCCCTCTTTGTGGGGGAGAGCCCAGAGGACAGAGATGAACACGCGTTCCCTCCCCACCAAGTGCTCACACACAGTCACACATGTGCACACACACAGATGTAGGTTCCTCTCAGCAGAAGCAACCCCCACCCTGTGATCTGCCAGCCCTCAAGCAGGCGATGCATCTCCCTGAAAAGATGAGGGTTTAAGTCCTTGGGAGGGAAATGAGATAAAATCTACAGTATCACATTCCAGACTCCTGCCTTTTTCTTCTCTCCAGCCCTTCTTTTTCCAGCAGAATGTATGGCTCAGTGACTCACAGAGAGGGACCCCATTTGTCTGTCCCTGGCCAAGCCTGTGTACAGTACCCGGGGGGCAGGCAGCTGTGTCTGTAGTATGTGTACATATGCACATAGACCTTAGAGTGTATATTTAACAAACGCCCATCTGCTTACCCATGCCCACCAGCGCCACCGCTGGCTCTTGGGGCACCTGGCAGGAGGCAGGTGTGTGAATAGCATATATTTTTACATGTACTATATCTAGGTGTGTGTACAAGTGTGTGTAAAAATATATACTTTGTGTGTAAGCAGGCCTTTTTTTGTTTTTCGTCTCCCACCTGCCCAGCCTCTTAAGTTTTCTGTTCTGTTCTATTTTTTTACCCCATCCACCCTTCTTTCTCCCCTGCCCCCTAGCCCCACTCCCAGGGTGTCATGAGCCCTGAGCTGCAATGGCCCGGGTCTGTGGGGCGGGGTGGGGAGGGCAGGACGGGGGGAGGTCGAGGCCAGCCTGCAGCAAGCTCAGTGCACGAGGGCTGCTCTCTTCCGGGTGTAGGCTACAGCACTGGAGACATCCTCGTGTCCAGCACTTGCTGCAGGGGCCCCGGGTGAACTGAGGGCCTGTTCTGGGACCCCATCCCAGCTTGGCCACCGTCTGTGACCTTGGGCAAGTCACTTGACCTCTGTGTGCCTCAACTTCCTCCTCTGTAAAATGGGGACAGTCCCTGCCCCTCCCTACCTCACAGGCATGTTGTGAGAATAAATGAGGTAATGTGTACCAAGGGCTCATGGTGTTATTGCGGTGGGTGGGCCAGGCTGGGAGAAGGTGGGGGCAGTAGACTCCCCAGAAGACTGAGCCAGACCCCCCTCCCAATCAGCAGCTCCATGAAGACAGCAGGCTTGGGCACAGGCCGTGATTCCAGCTGTCATTCACCAGCTCCATGATCCTGGGCAAGGAAACCAAGTTCTCGATTTCCTCACCTGGAAAACATGTATAGCATCTACCTTACCACTTCCTCTAAGAAGTAAATGCGTAATAGCTGTTGTATGAGAACCAAGATGGGCTGCCCTCACTAACAACGTGCAGCCCCATCTCCACAGACTCAACTCTGCATATGTCCTGGGACGGGGTACGCGATACCTCCACCCCACAGCTGCCTCCACCCTGACAGTCATGTGCACTGAACGTGCTTCCCGAGGAGTTACTCTACCAGGCCCAGTGCCCACCGTTCATTCAGAGCTCACACTGGTGGGGAGACAGACCCTGAAACTGAATCCAAGTCTACAGCAGGTGGTAGAAAAGAGCGCAATATCCTGTGGGGACCCACGACAGCACCACTGAACCTGGCCTTGCCAAGAGCACCCTGGTCAGCTGGAAGGACGTGGGTGTTCACTAACTTCTGCGGATGGGGATTCTAGGCAGAAGGACGGGAGGTTCCGATGCCCTGTGGGGAGAACGCCTTTTAGAAAGGCCTGGGGCCGGGCTAGGTTGCAGACACCTGGTCTCCCAGTGACTCAGGCCCAGAGGATGCACACAGAACGACCTTCCCAGGAGCTTTACTCAGGCTGCCGCCCCTCCCCAGGGGGGCCTCTCAGAGCTCACCCCAATTCTGTGGGCCAGAGCCCCTGTGCTCGGAATGCGTGCTCCCATCTCTGGACCGTGAGTGGTGCTGCGCAGTGACCAGGGGTAGCTCCAGTGAACTAGAACTGGAGCCGTCATGGGCCTATACCTCCCTTGAGACGCAGCTGTGGTGACTTAAAGGGAAGTGAAGGGGTTTCTTGGGCACAGCCAGACACTCAGGGTGTGAGTGAATGCAGGAGACAGCCAGGCTGGATTTAAGGGCAACCATCCAGCTAGCCGCACAGCTCTCCCCATGACGGGCCTGTGGGACCAGGGTGGACCGTTATCCTTCCGAGCATGAGTGTTTCTGCTGCAGCAGGGGAAGGGGAAGGACGCTGCACTCCCTGTATCAGCCCAGTGGGGAAGGAGAAGCGTCGGATTTGCGGAATCTGGGGCCTCTCTGCCCCCGGCACAGCAGTGGAGGAACCCCCTGCCCTGATTTGAAAGAACAGTATAATGAACACCACACCATGTCCTTGACCCAAAATCACCAATTGTCAACATTTTGCCATATTTGCATTATCCCTCTCAGGTACATACACACAGTTTTCTTGCAGCCATTTGAAAGTAAGCCGCATACGCACGCTCCTTCACCCCTATACAAACACCACGGAACTCCTAAGAACAAGGATATCCCTGCATGACCACAATTCCTCTACCACCCTCTAACGTAACAAGTGGTTCCCGAGCACATCCCTACTCAGGAGGACACTAAGGGCCCGACATGACCACCAGCGAAAGCACGGCCACTCTGCCCATGCCCCAGTTACGTCCTCCAGGGCTTTTCCTTTGTGTCCATCCAGGATCCAATTAAGGACCATTCATTACTTTCAGTTATCATGTCTCCTTAGTCTCACTGAATGAAAACAGTGTCTCCACTTCTTGTTTTGTTTTTCATGACACATTTTTTAAGTGTCCAAGCATCTTGTCAAATGTTGCATAATTTGGATTTAGGTTTTCTTATGACTAGATTCAGACTGAACAGTTTGGAGGAGAATATGACTTAGATGAAGTCCCATCTCCTATACTCTGTTCTATCAGGGAGGCAGCTGTCACTTCAGGGAAAGGCTGAAAGCAGCTTCTCAGAGAAGCTGGGAATGAATCCTTGGCTTCTGTTTCCAAGCCCAGTCCTTGAGGGAACAAAAAGGGCCAGGACAGAGAGAAACAGGAAGCACCCTCCTGAAAGCTGCAGGGTGCTGGGAGGAGGCAGAGGGAGCAGGAGACTGAACGCTGTCCCTGGGTCCCTGGGAACCAGCCACAGGGCTGGGGTCAGACAGCAGGAAAGCCCAGGTTCACTTTCTAGAGCCCCTGCTCCCCAGGGTTGTGATTCCCCATGCTTTGTGGAGAACCCGTGGATTAGAGACCTAAATTTAAGAGCTAAAACTCTTCGAATAAAACATAGATATAAATCTTCATTAGATGAGGCAGTTGTTTCTTGGATATAATACCAAAAGTATAAGAAACCAAAGAAAAAAATAAACATCAAAGTTAAAAACTTCCACTTCTAAAACTACCAAGAAAATGAAACAACCCACAGAATGAGAAAAAATGTTTGCAAGTCATATGTCTGGTAAGGGTGCAACAGTATATATAAAGCACCTTTGCAACCCAACAAAAAAAAACACACCAAATTTCAAAATGGGCAAAACATCTGAATTATCATTTCTCCAAAGAAGATAAATAAATGTCCAATAAGCACATGAAAAGACATTCAACAACAAAAAGATGTTCAACATAACTAGTCACTAGGGAAATTCTAATCAAAACCACATTGAGCCTTGGCCAGTGTGCTCAGTGGTCAGACTGTTGACCTGTGCACCGAAGGGTCAGGGATTTGATTCCCAGTAAAAGGCACATAGCTGGGTTGCAGGTTCACTCCCCGCCCTTGGTCCAGGCACCTGTGTGTGCAGGAGGCAATCCATGTTTCTCTCTCTCTCTCTCTCTCTCTCTCTCTCTCTCTCTCTCTCTCTCTCTCTCTCTCTCTCTTACTCTCTCTCTCCTCCCTCTCTCCCTTCTCTCTGAAAACCAATGGGAAAAATATCCTCGGGTGAGGATTAACAACAATGGACAAAAAACACTGAGACGCTTAACATTAGTTATTAGGGAATTGCAAATTGAAACCACAATGAAATACCACTTCACCTCCAGTTAGGATGACTAGAAGAAAAGTGTTAGTGAGGATGTGGAGAAATCAGAACCCTCACACGTTACCGGTGAGAATGTAAAATGGTGCAGCATTGTGAAAAACAGTTTGGAAGTTCCTAAAAAATTTAAACAGAAATACCAAATGAAGCAGCAATTCCACTCTTAGATAAAGATCCAAAAAAAGTGAACACATTCACATATAAATTTGTACACCAATGTTCATAGCAGCAGCGTTCATAATGGCCAAAAGGTGGAAACCACCCAAATGTTCAGCTGATGAAAACAAGCAAAATGTGGCATGTCAAGAGAATGGAATACTATGCAGCAATAAAAAGAATGAAGTATCAACACATGCTACACCATGGATGAACCCTGACAACATGCTAAATGAAATAAGCCCATCACAAAAGGCCACATATTTTGTGATTCCATTTACATTAAACTTAATGAGTAAACAAATTCAGTGACAGAAGTTAAATCAGTATTTGCCACGGGATGGGAGGAAAATAGGGCGGGGAGAGTGACTGCTGATAAGTTCAAAGTTTCTTCTGGGGGTGGTGAAAAATGTTCTGGAATTTCATAGTGGTGATGGTTGTATAACTTTTCACACTTAAAAAGTGAATTATGTAATTGTTATAAATTTTTTAAAATCCCACAGAATGGGAGAAAATTTTTGCAAATCATATACCTGATAAGGAATATCTGGAATATATAAAGAACTCTTACAACTCAACAACAAACCAAAAACTTGACTTTAAATGAGCAAAGAATTTCAACAGACATTTCTCTAAAGTATACAAATAAATGGTCAATAAGCACATGAAAAGATACTTAACATTAGTTATTAGGGAAATGAAAATCAAAACCACAATGAGATACCACTTCACACCCATTAGGATATTATTAAAAAATTAAGAAGAAAAACTAAGTGTTGGCAAAGATGTGGAGAAATTGGAAACCTTGTGCACTGTTGGTGGGAATTTAAATGGTACAGCTTCTGTAGAAAACACTATGGCGGTTCCTCAAAAGAATTAAAAATAGAATTAACAAATGATCAAGCAATTTCACTTGTAAGTATATACCCAAAAAAATCAAAAGCAGGGTCTCAAAAGGTATTTGTAGGGTCCAGTCAAGATGGCAGCATAGTAAACGTGGTACTCAGAACCTCCCACCACCACATTAAAAAAATTACAGCTACATTACAGCACAACCATCATTCAGAACCACCTGAAATCTAGCTGAACAGAAGTCCTACAACTAAGGATATAAAGAAGAAGCTACATTAGACTGGTTAGAAGGGGTAGAACTGGGCTACTCCCACACCCACATGTGGCAGTTAAAAATCAGGAGAGGCCAGGGGGACGTGGTGTTCAAGGACTTGGTGAAGGTCATGACGGTAAATTACAACACGCATGGGAAGCTGGGCGAAGGCGCCAGGAAATTTGAGTTTTTCAACGTACCTGAGATCCAATACAAAAACCCTTGGGTGCAGATCATGATGTTTAAGAACATGACACCATCACCCTTCCTTCAAGTCTATTCAGATACTGGTGAGCAGGTTCTCGTGGATGTAGAGACCAAGAGCAATAGAGAGATCATAGAGCACATCAAGAAACTCCTGGGGAAGAATGAGGAAACCCTCAAGCAAGAAGAGCAGGAGAAAAAGCAGCTTTCTCATCCAGCCCACTTTGGACCTTGAAAGTATTACCTGCAGGAGTGTATCTGTGAGGTGGAAGGGCAGGTGCCCCACCCAGCCCTGGTGCCGTTACCCAAGGAGATAACAGGGAAGTACAAAGCAACTCTGAAAGCCAGTGCCCAGGACTAAGGCCCCAGGCCTGTGGGCTAGGGTTACCTTGGCCACAGAGAAGATCCTGGTTCTATCCCCAGAGAGACTCTGCAAATAAAATGCTCCTTAATAAAAATAAAAAATTAAAAAATCAGGAAGGATAACTCAGCTGCAGAGATCCCCCTGAGGAGCGAGAGGTCCCGATCCCACATCAGAACACCCATCCCAGGGTTCCACTGCCAGGAAATCACCGTAACTTCTGGCCGTGAAAACCAGTGGGGATTGTGGCTGAGTAAGACAGAGCTGCTGGGAGCCCAGCGGGGTTCCTCTTAAAGGGCCTGCGTATGGACTTACTGGGACTCACTTGCTCTGAGCTGCAGCACTGGGGCAGCAGCTCAAAGGGCACCAGGGACATACGTACAGAAACTGAACTGTCTTGCTTCAAGACGAAGGCTGGAGGGGCAGCTTTCTCCCAGACAGAAGTGAGGGCAGAGGCCATTGTTCCTCTTCCAAGCCCTCCCCAAAGAGCTGGCAGACCAGCTACCACATCTGAGTCTCCATCAACCTGGCTAACACTGTTAGTCCCGACCTGGTGATTCCCTGAGAGCCCACTCCATACAACTTGCAGGCCCACCGAAACCATTTTCAGTGGTTTTTCCATACATGCAGCCTCTCTTGCATGCTTCAGACTTTCCTAAAATCTCTCAAGCCCAAGTTAATGTGCTCAGTGGCTAGAGAGTTGGCCCACATACCGAAGGGTTGCGGGTTCAATTCCCAGTCAAGGGCATGTATCTGGGTTGCAGTTCGCTCCCTGCCTCTGGTTGGGGCATGTTTAGGAAGCAACCAATCAATGTGTCTCTCTCACATCAATGTTTCTCTCTCTCTCTTTCCCTCCCTCCCACTTTCTCTGAAAAAGCAATGGGAAAAATATCCTCAGGTGAGGATTAAAAACAATAACAACAAAAACACAAAGCAACAACAGCAAAATCTCTCCAACAAGCAGCATCTAGCCTCTGCATACACTATACCTCTTGCTAAGTGGCCCCAGGGCTGGCACTAGCAACAGTCAGCTTCAGTTTGCAGCTTGGCCTCTTCCTGGCATCTCCAAGCCCAGCACAAGTAGCAGTCATCTGCAGATTGCTCTGTAGCTCATGCCAGGCGGCCCAGGGCATAGGTAGTGGCTAACCTTGCACCTTCTGGGAGGCCCCAGAGCCAGTGCACCTGATAGCTTCAGACCATGTGGGATTACACCATATCATCTTCACAAACAACACACTCAAGGGGTGAACTCAGCAGACACCAAAGTTCCACTGAATCGAGGCGTAATCTGTGGGGGTCAGCCCCCTGCACAGCAGCATCCGTGCTGTAGTCACAGGCTATCCTTGCAGCAGGTAGGCCTGGGAGTCAATTAGGTGGCCACAGAGAAGATCCTGGTTCTGACCCCAGAGAGACTCTGCAAATAAAATGCTACTTAATAAAAAATAAAAATAAAAATTGGGGAGGGATAGCTCACCTTCCCAATTAGGTGTCAAAAACTATAAAACAGCCCTAACCAGTTCGGCTCAGTGGCTAGAGGATCAGCCCACAGACTGAAGGGTACTGGGTTCAATTCTGGTCAAGAGCACATACCTTGGAGAGGAACCAAGATGGCAGCATAGGTAAATGCCTGCACTTGCTGCCTCCCACAACCACATCAAAATTACAACTAAAATACAGAACAACTATCATCCAGAACTGCGGGAAAGCTGGCTGAGTGGAAGTACTACAACTAGAAAGATAAAGAAGAAAGCACACTGAGACTGGTCAGAGGTGCGGAGGTGTGAAATGGGCTGGTCCGGCACCCGGGTGTGCTGCTTTTTTAATCGGGAGGGAGATCACCTCTTTGGAGGCTGCCTAGAGGAGCAAGGAGTCCCAGCCCCACACCAGAGCCCCAGCACAGGGTCCCAGAGCTGGGGAAAGAAGTCCCTCGGGCAGTAACAACTACAGACTATAAAAACAAGTGCGGATTGGGGCTGAGTGACACACAGGCTGCTAGAGACCCAGCTGCTCCTCTTAAAAGGCAGCACCATGAACTGAATTTACAAGCTCCTGCTTGCTCTGAGCTCCAGTGCAGGGCGAGGCTCTGGGGGACCCCCAGACACATACGGGGAGAAATTGGACTGTGGCATCGGGGCAGAAATGCAGGGGCAGCTTTCTTCCAGACGGAGGTGCTCCCAGCAGTCATTGTTCCCGTGCTGGGGCCTCCTGGGTGCAGGGCTGACTGGCAGACATTTCTGTTCACTCTACCCTGGAGATTCCGAGACCCCCACCCCACCCAATTTACAACCCCACCCAAGCTGTGTGCAGTGGCTTTTGCATATGAATGGCCTGTCCTTTCTCAGCTTAACCTTGTCAAACAAGCTGCAGCTGGGTCAGAGAGCCCCAAAGCTATCAATAAAAGGCCCAAGGCCAGCAGCACCAGCCTGCCTTGCTTCACAGCTGGGCCTCGTCTGGGCACTTCCAAACCAGATACAAAGAGGAGGAATCTGCAGCCCCAGGCAGTGGCTGACTTTGCACCTCCTTGGAGACCCAAGAGCCAGTGTACCCAGGGGTCAGAGTGGGACCATCCAGATTACAACTCTTCACATCCATAAGCGACACACTCAGGGGGCAGACTCAGTGAGCACCAAAGCCCCACTGAATCAAGTCCTGCCCCATAAGGGTGTCTCCAGCGCAGAAGTTCTCCCACTGTAGTCACAGCTGGTCCCCACAGCCAATTGGCCTGGAGGTCAATTCCTCCCAGTAATACCAACAGCAATCAAGGCTCAAGTACAACAAGACTGCGCATACAGCCCACAAAGGGGTGCACCAAGGTCCAACTCAGGTGATTGGGGAGGCTGAGCCACTGGGCCCTATAGGACACCTACTACACAAGGCCACTCTATCAACTCAAGGAGACTTAGGAGCTACCCAATACATAAAAACAAATACAGGGAAGCAGCCAAAATGTGAAGACAAAGAAACATGTCACAGATGAAAGAAATGGAAGAAAGCAAAATACTGAATATAGAGTTCAAAACCACAGTTACAAGGTTACTCAAGAATCTTCTAGAAACCTCCAAGGAACTTAGACCTTCAAGGATCTTAGTGAGAATGCCAAAACAATGGAAAAGAACCAGTCAGAAATTAAGCATACACTAACTGAAATAAATAATAATATACAAGGATTCGCCGAAACTGGTTTGGCTCAGTGGATAGAGCGTCGGCCTATGGACTGAAGGGTCCCGGGTTCAATTCCAGTCAAGAGCATGTACCTTGGTTGCGGGCACATCCCCAGTGAGGGGGGGGGGGGGTACAGGAGGCAGCTGATTGATGTTTCTCTCTCATCAATGTTTCTAGCTCTCTATCCCTCTTCCTTCCTCTCTGTAAAAAATCAATAAAAAATATATATTTTTTAAAAGAATAATATACAAGGATTCAACAGTAGACTAGAGGATCTTAAGAATCAAGTCAATGATTTGAAATATGAGGAAGCAAAAGACACCCAACCAAAAAAGCAAAAAGAAAAAAGAATCCAAAAATATGAAGATAGTATAAGGAGCCTCTGGGACAACTTCAAGCTTACCAACATCAGAATTATGGGGGTGCCAAAAGAAGAGAGAAAGCAAGATATTGAAAACCTATTTGAAGAAATAATGACAGAAAACTTCCCCTACCTGGTGAAAGAAATAGACTTACAAGTCCAGGAAGTACAGAGAACCCCAAACAAGAGGAATCCAAAGAGGACCACACCAAGACACATCATAATTAAAATGCCAAGGGCAAAAGATGAAGAGAGAATATTAAAAGCAGCAAGAGAAAAACAGTTGGTTACCTAAAAGGGAGTACCCATACGATTGTCAGCTGATTTCTCAACAGAAACTATGTAGGCCAGACGGGAGTGACAAGAAATATTCAAAGTGATGAATAGCAAGAACCTACAACCAAGATTACTCTACCCAGCAAAGCTATCATGTAGAATTGAAGGTCAGATAAAGAGCTTCACAGATAAGAAAAAGCTAAAGGAGTTCATCACCACTAAACCAGTATTATATGAAATGTTGAAGGGTATTAAGAAAAGGAAGAATAAGAAAAAGGTAAAGATAAAAAATTATGAACAACAAAGTGACAACAAATACATATCTACCAACAAGTGAATCTAAAAATCAAATGAATAAAAAATTTGATGAACAGAATAAACTGGTGAATGGAACAGAATCAGGAGCATGGAAATGGAACAGACTGACACTTCTCAGAGGGAAGAGGGTGTGGGGGCTGCGGGAAGAGATTAGACAAAGATCTTATATTCATGTATGCAGTACCTATAGATACAGACAATAGGGTGGCAAGGGCCTGGGGTGGGGTGGGAAATGGGTGGAGGGGAGCTATGGGGGGGGGGGGGAAAGAGGGACATCTGTAATAATCTCAACAATAAAGATTTTTTAAAAAAGAGCACAGACCTCTGTTGCAGGCTCAGGTGATCAGGAAGGCTGCACCACTGGGCCCTACAGAACACCTACTACATAAGGCCACTCTATCAAGCATGGGAGATGTAGCAGCTCTACCTAACACAGGGAACCCCATTTCTCTAACTTAATTAGTTCTGGAAGGCTGTTCAAAAATCAAATCATTTTTTCCCATTAGAAATAATTTAAATTGAATTAATCCATTCCAGACCCCCAAACAATTCCATCTTTTAACCTTGCTTATACACAGTATATGTATAATGTACTGTTTACAAATAAGCATTTATCTTAAATTATTAAACACCCCCTACTAGCTTTAAGCAATTTTTAAACAATTTTTTTATATATCACTGCCTCAGAAATGCTATCACCAGCTAACTGCTTTTCATTTATCCAATCAAAACAATTACAGTTTTGCCTGTAATTGTTTTGTGAGCACTTTCACACCCTTTGCAACATTAGAACTCTTTTTTTTTCTTAAATAAATCTTTATTGTTCAGATTATTACAGGTGTTCCACTTTTTTTTCCCCCCCATAGCTCCCCTCCACCTGATTTCCCACCCCACCCCATGCCCTTACCCCCCGCCACTGTCTTCATCCATAGGAGTAAGATTTTTGTCCAATCTCTTCCCGCACCCCTCACACTTGCTTCCCCTGAGAATCGTCAATCCACTCCCTTTCTATGTCCCTGATTCTATTATATTCACCAGTCCATTCTGTTCTTCAGAGTTTTTATTCACTTGATTTTTAGATTCACTTGTTGGTAGGTATGTATTTGATGTCATTTTGTTGTTCATAATTTTTATCTTTACTTTTTTCTTCTTCTTCCTCTTCTTAAAGAATACCCTTCAGCATTTCATGTAATCCTGGTTTGGTGGCGATGAACTCCTTTAGCTTTTTCTTGTCTGTGAAGCTCTTTATCTGACCTTCAACTGTGAATGATAGCTTTGCTGGGTAGAGTAATCTTGGTTGTAGGTTCTTGCTGTTCATCACTTTGAATATTTCTTGCCACTCCCTTCTGGCCTGCATAGTTTCTGTTGAGAAATCAGCTGACAGTTGTATGGGTACTCCCTTGTAGGTAATTAACTGTTTTTGTCTTGCTGCTTTTAATATTCTCCCTTGTCTTTTGCCCTTGGCATTTTAATTATGATGTGTCTTGGCATGGTCCTCTTTGGATTCCTCTTGTATGGGGTTCTGTGCGCTTCCTGAACTTGTAAGTCTATTTCTTTCACCAGGTAGGGAAAGTTTTCTGTCATTATTTCTTCTAATAGGTTTTCAATATTTTGCTCTCTCCCTTCTTCTGGCACCCCAAAAATTCGGATGTTGGTTCGCTTGAAGTTGTCCCAGAGGCTCCTTACACTATTTTCATATTTTTGGATTCTTTTTTCTTTTTGTTTTTCTGGTTGGATGTTTTTGTTTCCACATATTTCAGATCTTTGGTTTGATTCTTGGGGTACGCTGATCTACAGTTGAGTTTCTGTATATTCTTTATTTCAGACAGTGTATGCTTCATTTCTGACTGATCCTTTTCCATTTTTTTGGAATTCTCATTAAGGTCCTTGAAGGTCTTACTAAGCTCCTCAGAAGTGTCATCAAGTTTCTCAGCGGTTTTTAGAAGATTCTTGAGTAACCTTATACATGTGGTTCTGAACTCTATGTCATCCAGTAGTTTGCTTTCCTCCGTTTCTTTCATTCGTGACATGTTTCTTTGTTTCTGCATTTTGGCTGCTTCCCTGTGTTGATGGAGTGGCTTTGTGTGGTAGGTGACCTATAGGGGGCAGTAGCTCAGCCTCCCCAATCACCTGATGTGGATGCTCTTGGTACACTCCTTTGTGGGCTGAGTGCAAAGTCTTGGTGTAGTTAAGCCTGAATTGCTGTTGGTATGCTGGGAGGAATTGACCTCCAGGCCAATTAGCTGTGAGCACTCCCTGTGTCTATAATGGAAGAACTGCTGCACTGAAGACACGCAGGACTTGTTTCAGTGGGGCTTCGGTGCTCACTGAGTCTGCCTCTTGAATGTGTCACTTATGGATGTGAGGAGTTGAAATCTGGTGTCTCACACTGACCACTAGGTACACTGGCTTCTGGATCTCCAATGGGGTGCAGGTCAGCTACTGTCTGAGGCCACTCAGCAGGAGCTACAGTGAGAGCTACAGTTTTCTCCTCTTTGCTTGGGGTTTGGAGGTTTTGGAACTGTCTGACCCGGGCTGCAAATTTGCTAGGTTAAGCTGCCATAGGGCAGGCTTTTCTTATGCTAACTCGGTTGCTTGGAGCTTGGGTGGGTTTGTAGGTTGTGCAGGGCGGGGCCTCAGGGTGTCACTAGGTTAGGGTGTGGCAAACAGCAATGGCTGCTAGTTAGCCGGCTCTGTGTCCCCAAAGGCATCGCAACATTAGAACTCTTGATGGCCTCTTTATGTTTTAAGATTGTTTTAATCATTGATTTCCCCAGCAACAAAAGCATTCTCTCCTTTGTTTGTTGCCTGAGACACTATTTGTCATGCTGAGGTATCAGCATGAAAGGGTTGGCAAGTTGAAAACCAACCGAAGTTTTGGTGTGACAACCAAGACATTTTTTCTGTGAACTTGGTTGACAACTGAATTGTTTGAGATGGGAGAGGTTTGAGAAACAAGGTTTTACTGTACATAAAAACACACATGGGAAAGCAGACAAAATGAGGAGACAAAGAAATACCTTCCAAATGAAACAATAGAAATCTCTAGCAAAAGAACTAAATGAAATAGAGTCAAGCAAATTACCAGATACAGCCCTGGCTGGTGTGCTCAATGGTTACAGCGCCGGCCTGCACACAGAAAGGTCGCAGGTTCAACTCCCAGTCCAGGGCACGTACCTGAGTTGCAGGTTCAATCCCTGGCCCCAGTCAGGGCATATGCAGGAGGCAACCAATCAATGAGTCTCTCTCACATCTCTCTCTCTCTCTTTCTCTCTCCCTTCCTTTCTCCCTCCCACCCTCCCTTGCACTCTCTAAAAAATCCATTGGAAAAATATCCTCAGGTGAGTATTAACAAAAAAATAATTTTTTTTAATGGGTAAAGGATTTTAAAAAATATTTTATTGATTTCAGAGAGGGGGAGAGAGATAGAAACATCAATGATGAGAGAGAATCACTGACTGGCTACCTCCTGTACATCCCCTACTGAGGATAGAGCCCTCAACCCATGCATGTACCCTTGACCTGACTCGAACCTGGGACCCTTCAGTCCACAGGCCTACATTCTATCCACTGAGCCAAAATGGCTAGGTCCAAAAAAATGTTTTTAATTAAAATTACCAGGTACAAAATTCAAAACAGTGGTTATACAGATGCTCAAGGAACTCAGTGTGAACTTCAATAGCATAAAAAAGGAGATGGGAACCATAAAAAAGAACCAGTCAGACATGAAGAATACACTAACTGAAATGAAGAACATGTTACAGGGAATCAAGAGTGGAGTAGATAAAACAGAGAATCAAATCAGTGATACAGAAGATAAGGAAGCAGAAAAAAAAAACACCCAATAGAAAAGCAAAAAGAAAAAAGATTCCAGAAAAATGAGGATAGTATAAGGAGCCTCTGGTACAACTTCAAACCTACCAACATCCACATCATGGGAGTGCTGGAAGGAGAAGAGAGAGAGCAAGAAACTGAAAACCTATTTGAAAAAATAATGACAGAAAACTTCCATAATCTGGGAAACAAAATAGACATACAAGCCCAGGGAGTGCAGAGAGTCCGAACAAGAGGAACCCAAAGAGGCACACCAAGACACATCATAATTAAAATGCCCAGGGTTGAAGACAAAGAGAGACTCTTAAAAGCAGCAAGAGAAAAGCAGTTACCTACAAGGGAACTCCCATAAGACTGTCAGCAGAAACTTTGCAAGCCAGCGGTACTGGCTAATAATATCAAAGTGCCCTGGCTGGTGTGGCTCAGTTGGTTGAGCATCATGTCATGCACTGAAAGGTGACCAGTTCAATTCCCTGGTCAGGGCGCATCCTCAGATTGCAGGCTTGAGCCCCAGTAGAGAGCACGCAGGAGGAAGCCAATCAATGGTTCTCTCTCATCAACGTTTCTCTCTCTCTCTCTCTCCCCCTCTCCCTTCTGCTCTCTAAAAAAAATCAATTTAAAAACACATATATATTTTAAAAATTCACTCCCTCTCCCCCACCTCAGGATTTGCTATGTCCCTTTATTTAAAAAAGAAAAGGAAAAAGAAAAGAAAAATATTCAAAATGATGCAAAGCAAGGACCTAGAACCATGATTACTCTACCCACAAAAACTATCATTCAGGACAGATAAAGAACTTCCCAGACAATAAGAAGCTAAAGGAGTTCATCTCCACCAAAGCAGTACTACAAGAAATGTTAAAGGGTCTCCTTTAAAAAGAAGTAAAAGAGGCATGAACTCCCCCTCCCAGGAGTAAGCCCAAGCCTTTCCCTTCCCCCTCTTCCCTCTCAGTCATGCATCTTCTAAACTCCAAGGGATCCTATAAGATTTGCAACCAGGCTAACCCCAGCTCATCCCAGGCTAACCTCCTGAACCTATCTCTAAGCCCCACTTTTCTTCTCTCTTCTTAGTGAGCCAAAGCAGTACCATCTAGGCTCTCTCTCCTGTTGTTTCTTCTATTTGAGCCCTTCCTTGCTTCACTGTTCCCAGCTTTAACAAACATGCTCTCAAAATAAAAATATGAACAAAATGGCCATAAATATATATGTATCAACAATTACTTTAAATGCAAATGGACTAAATGTTCCAATCAAAAGGCACAGAGTGACTGTATAGATAACAAAACAAGACCCTTACATATGCTGTTTACAAGAGACTCACTTCAGATGAAAAGACACACACAGACTGAAAGTAAAGGGATAGAGAAAGATAATTCATGAAAATGGAAACAGAAAAACAAAGAAGCTGGAGTAGCAATACTTATACCAGACAAGAAGACTGTAAAACAAAGGCTATAACAAGAGACAAAGAAGGACCCAGCAACTCCACTTCTAGGTATTTATCCAAAGAAACCCGTAACACTAAATCGAAAAGACATATATACATCCCTATGTTTACTGCAGTATTATTTACAATAGCAGGATAAGGAAGCAACCTAAGTGTCTATCCATAGATGAATGGATAAAGTGGTATATAAATGGAATATGACTCAACCATAAGAAAAAATGAAATCTTGCAATTTGCAACAACATGGATGGGCCTAGAGTATTATGTTAAGAGAAATAAGTCAGACAGAGAAAGACAAATACCAGATGATTTCACTTATATATGGAATCAAAAAAACAAAATCAACAGCCCTGGGTAGGTAGCTCAGTTGGTTACATCACCATCCTGATATGCCAAGGCTGCGGGTTTGATCCATGGTCAGGACTCACTCAATGAGCCTAGCCAGTGTGGCTCAGTGGTTGAGCATCAACTTATGCACCAAGAGGTCATCCGGTTTGATTAGCAGTCAGTCAGGGCACATGCCCAGATTTGGGGCTCAATCCCCAGTGTGGGGCATGCAGGAGAGAGACATCAATGTTTGAGAGACACCCTGACTGGCTGCCTCCCGCACGAACCCTTTGGGGAATGGAGAGCGAACCCACAAGGGAGGTACGTGCCCTTGACCAGGAATTGAACCTGCGGCCCTTCGGTGGGCAGGCTGACGCTATAATCACTGAGCTCACTGGTCAGAGCTGGACAGGTTATAAGACTCTTTCAGCCACTCGCCACTGAATCCTCATCACCACCCTCCATTTTACAGGAGGTGGGCTGTCACCAGCTTAGTCCTGCCTAACCCCCAACTGCGCCCCTCACGGCAGGAGCCTGACTGGTGGCCTTGGCGTGAAGACAGCGGCTTGTATCTGACGCGCCTCCTCTCTGGGACTGGAAAACAGCCATACTTGGTCTGACGGAAGGAAGGCCTCCCCCAGGGATGGCCCCGGGCAGTGGGGCCTTGGGGGGAAAGCTGGGGGTAGGCTCTGAGAACTGGAAGTCCCTGGATGTCTTGTTGGCCTCGCTGGAGAGGGGACGGCCCAGCTAAATCCCCCTCCGCAGGCTGCGGGGACGAGGGAGGGGGGGCACTCACCCCATCACCTCCTCCATTTCCAAGAAGGGGGGAGGCCCTAGTCGCAGGAAGGGGGGTATGAGGATCACCAGTAGCGCCCCCGCCTTCCAACCCAAGGGTGGAGGCCAAATAAGGGCCGGATTGGCTGCCCAGGCCCCGCCCCACAGTGCGCACATTCTTCTGCCTTGTAAGGCCCGGCAGCCCGCCCCCACTCAGCCCAGCGCCTCCCCCGACGGCGGCTCCGCACCCGGCTTGCACCGGGCTCCTCACCAGCTCTGCGCACCGAAAGAACCTTCTCCGCACCAGGTGGGCGCCTCCCAGGTGATCTCAAGTAGGCGGTATGATGGCCCGGCAGGAACTTGGGGCCGGCCCCATGGATGGGATGTCGGGGAGTCTCTGGGCTGGGACAGCCCTTGTGGGTTTGGGGCTGTGATGTGGCTCAGGTCCCACAGGGATTCAGGCGGGGACCCGGCAGCAGGGGACTGTTCTGGGCTCTGGGAACCAGTGGTCCTTTGGCAAAGGAAGACTGTCGAGTCCCTTGGCTGTGGAGTCACCAAGCCCAGAGCCGGGAATCGGGCAGGGGGCTGTGGCTGCAGGTGTTCCCTGGTAGACAGTCCCATGTCATGTGTGTCTTGGACAGAAAACAGCCCTGTCAGGCTCCATGAGATCCCTCCTGGAAATATTTGTCCTGGGGCAGGGGAGAGGGATGGATGGGGTAGCCCCACCCCGTTAGCACCAAAGCTGTGTGCCAGGCTGCACATTTGTGCCTGTTGCCTGGGGAAGGGCTGCCAAGGGCCCCTGTGGGCGCAGCCCTACGGGCTGGACAAGAGACTGGCCCTGCTCTTCCCCAGCCCTCCAGCTACTCTGGCTGCTCAGAGTCAGGTAACAGCCTCAGATGAGGTGAGCTCACTAGCAAGGCATCTGGCACTGCCAACCTCAGGGACCATGAGATTAATGGGGAGCACAGGCCTTGTCTTTGCTGTTATGGGGGGAGGTGGCACCTAGTTACAGCCAAGTACCAACTCTCTGATCCCTGGTGTCTAGGACCCCAGGGCTAAGGGCCCAGCCTATCTCTGAGCCGTCCCTCAACCAAGCCTAGAAACTGCCTCTGGTCACACAGAGCCCTCAGCTGCCACATGAGCCTCTTAGGATATATGTTTCCTCTGTACTCAGGCCTGGAGGGCACCAAGGGCCATTTGCCACCCATTGACCCAAGCCCAGCCCGGGGGTCCTGGCTCCCAATTGAATTCCACCCCTCTCATAGGCATTCACTTCCCTTCTTAAGTCTCAATTCTTTTAACTGCACATTGGGGCACCCCACCCCCCCTTCCCAAGATTGCTAGAATGGACAAACTGTGAAGTTCTGTGCTCTCAGTCATGAAGGCAGAGGGGCCCATCCAGTATCAGAGCTGTGGTGAGCTCCTGGTCATTTCTGCCTCTGGCCGTGGCTCCCTCCTCCTGGCCACGTCTGCCCTAGAGCTTTGCAGATGTGAATGATGATGACCATCACAGCCATTGCTGGGTACAGCGGACTTCTTGGCTGCCTCCTGTGGGTGCTACCAGTCAAAGTTCCCCAAGAGCACCCGGCTCAGGGGAGGATTGGGCCCCTGAAAGCATAAACCACAGGAGGGAATAGCACTCCCTGCTGATGGCACCGTCCCACTCATGGGTGAGAAGGGCCCTTGCCTGCCTACCCCGGAGCATGTTAGGGCCAGGTGTGTTGGCCGAGTGGGACACAGCAGCCAGTGTCTCATGACTATAGGCATCTGTGGCCCTGGGTAAAGGCTGGGGTGGCCAGGCTCCCATCTCAGGAAATAAGATCTCCAAGGCCAAAACCCGAGAATGACTTGAACATGATCATATGACAGAGGCCTGGAGACAGCTCAAGGAGCACTGACAGCCACACAATTTGGGGTTAAAAAAAAAAAGGCAGAAAAGGCTTTCTGGAGGCCCTGGACCAAGGGGTTCAGCACAGAAAAAAGAGGAGGCAGCAGCCTGGAGCTTGGCCAGGCCAAAATTGCCCCAGCCGAGAGCCATATGAGCACTTGGCCTTTAGGGGCAGTCCCCACAACCATGACAAGGGTTCAGGGGAAAAGCCCTTTGTTGGGCCTTAGTTTCCCCGTCTGTATAGTAGGGACAGTAGACCAGCCACAGTTGCCCTCACCGTCATTTGACAAACAAGCATCTATTAGCCCCACTGTGGGCTTTGGTGTACACTGGGATTTACGACAGCTTGACTGATGGTGAGGGAGAGACCTTTACATGCTGATTGTCAAAGCAAAGGTGAGGAACTGCTCCCCAAAGGGGTGTCTCAAGAACTAGGCTGGAGAAGAAGCACACCCCAGGGGGAGAGTCCAAGAAGGAAAGTCTGGGGGTACACCTAGGGTACAGCTTAAGGTCCAGTTGGGCAGGACCACAGGGGCAGGAGGGACAGTGAGGGTTCCAGGGTCAGCCAGAGAGAATGGCCTTGAATACCAGGCTGAGGGGCCAGACTTGCTCTGGGTGGTGCAGGAACCTTTGAGGGCTTGAAGGTGAAGTGAGAGGTGCAGGTCTCAGTCTGTATGAATGGGAGAGACTGGCTAGAGGCTAAAAGACCAGGTCTAAAGAAGGGGGACAAGAAGCTGGCTTCTCAGCCTGAGGAGGCCTCGCCCCTATAAGCATTGAGGAATGAGAATAAGGAGTAGGACCACCCATCTAGGGGCTGGTCAAGTGTGGGCAGCTGTGGGAAGGGAAACTGCCCAGAGCCCTGGCCTTCCAGAACCTCCAGAGCAGGGAGCACAGAGGGATGGGGAGGAGGAGAGGGGAGGAGGAATGTCAGGAATGCAGGGCCACAAATCCAGCTCCTTCCTGCTGGGGGGTGGCAGGGAGCCCCACCTTGTCATTTGAGAGATGAACAGTTTGTAATGCTATTAGGGTTAAAAGAGATAAGCATGGAAATGGCTGGTATTGAACCCAATCCTAAGCATTTTACCCGAACAGTCACAGCAAAAATAACGCACTCCGCACCTGGCACCGTTCCAGGGCCTTCTGGGGCACTAAGTCGATCAATCACTACTTCTGGGCCCTCCTCATGTCCCTAGTCCCAGATGAGGAAACTCACTCAGACAGACAGAGGAACTTAAAGGGCCTTGCATGTCTGCTTTGGGGTGAACTGAGTGGCAGGAGCCCCAAGCCTGTGGGAGGCCTTGAATGCCAGGCATAGGCATTGACAGTTGCTCTGGCTGAGTCACAGGCTCTCCCCGCACATGCACTTCCTGCAGGGAAGCCCCACCCACCTGAAGCCAAGATGTCCAGCAAGCGAGCCAAGGCCAAGACCACCAAGAAGCGGCCACAGAGGGCCACATCCAATGTCTTTGCGATGTTTGACCAGTCCCAGATCCAGGAGTTTAAGGAGGCCTTCAACATGATCGACCAGAACCGAGATGGCTTCATTGATAAGGAGGACTTGCATGACATGCTGGCCTCCCTGGGTGAGTAGGGACAGGAGTGGGTGGGGTCTAAGTGGGCCCAGGAAGGTTCTGCACCTGGAGTAGGCTGTAGGCCGCTCATCACTTATGGAGCACTTCCTGTGTAGTGACATGTGGTACCCACCCTGAGAGTAAGTGCCATTACTTTCCCCATTTAACAGATAGGGAAACTGAGGCACAGCAGTTCAGCAGACAGGCTCACTCCAGGGCAGGACTGCCTCAGGCAGATGTGTGGATTGGGCTGCCTTATACCATTTCATTTAAAGCAAGGGTGGAGAACCTTTTTTCTGCCAACAGCCATTTGGATATTTATAACATCATTCACTAAATACACTGAATGGCCAGATTATTATGATCTCTGAACGCATAATAATCTGGCCACTCAGAGTGTGTGTGTGTGTGTGTGTGTATTAGAGGCCCGGTGTATGAATTCGTGCATGGGTGGGGTCCGGCCAGCCTGACCAGGGGGAGGGGACATGGGTGGTTGACCAGCCTGTCTGCTGGTCGAACTCCTGGTTGAGGGGCCAATTTGCATATTAGCCTTTTATTATATAGGATATACACTGAGTGGCCAGATTATTATGCATTCAGAGATCATAATAATCTGGCCACTCAGTGTATAATTTAATATAAATTTATGTTGCTATGAAAAAGCTCCTAGGATTTATTGAATTTCAAGTCCTGCCTGTGGTTGCCTTGGCAGGACCAGACCAAATGATTTGTGAGCCTTATAAGGCCCCTGGGCTGGACCTTCCCCTCCTGATTTAAAGAAAGGGGTCAGCGACTAAAAGAAATCGGAACTGCATAGACTTCCCACTGTACAGATAGGGAAACTGAGGCTTAGAGGGGAGGCCAGAGCACCTCTGCTCCTTCAGAGGTCACCTGTGCCAGGCTCTCAGAACCTCTCTGACTCCCGTGACTTCTTCAGAATCAGAATCTTAGAGCTGAAAGGGCTCAGGAATCTAGTTTCACCATTGCTCAGATGGGGAAACTGAGCCCAGAGGCCAGGCCTCCAGACACCACCACCCCAGCCTGTGGCCCTGCCCCACAACCCTCCTCACATGCAGGCCAGAAAACCACCCTCAGCCCCAGTTCCAGGCGCCCCCTGTTTCCAGATGGGAGCATCTGGGCCAAACACTGGCTGGGGAAGAGGGAGCCTCTGGCAGCAGTAAAGGCAGCCGGTGGTATTCAAGCCCCGAAGCTCTGGGGCCACATGGGCCTGTGTCACTCCCTGACACTGCTCCTCACAGCTGGGGAGGCACCCCACTTGGTGCCTGTGGCCCTCATGCACCCACAGTGTTGTCTGGTGGGAGGACTGGGCAACCCTGAGTGGGAAGGGTGACATCAGACACTGCCCCCTACCCTGGGCTCCAAACCTCTCCCAGCTTCCAGCCAGACTTACTTGAAGGTTCCCTCCCCAAGGAGGTCACCTGCAGGGAGGAGGACGGAGGCCTGGTGAGGGGAGGGGCTGTGGGTCCTGATGTCAAAGCTCCTCCCAGGCCTCAGCCATCCCTGGGGACACAGCAGGGTGAGTGAGGCTCAGAGGAAACAGGGACTCGAAGCTTCCTTCCCACTTATGCGAAGGGCCCTGAGCCCCAGAGACTTGCTGACAGCCCTGGGTGTCCACACAGAAAAACCCACTCCTGTTTGCAGCTCCTGTCAGTGGGTCCCCTGACCAGTCACCGCCTTCTGGTTAAGAACATTGCCCTCAGGTTAAAAAACAAGAGCAGGAAATAAAAGAAGCAGCAGCAGCTCTGCAGGTATCAGAGTTTAAATTTCAAAGCAATTCTATTGAGTAGATGTGACCGTCATTCCCACTTAAACAAATGAGGAAACAGAAGCTCAGAGAAGTTTAAGTAATTTGCCCACGGTCACACAGCTTCTAAGTGGTAGAGGTGGGATTTGAACTCAGCAGTTGATTAGAGTCCATAGGACTGTGCTAATTATTATGTGCATTTACAACCATTGCCTTCCTCATCTTCTTAATTCTCCTAAGAGGCAGGGGAAACTGAGGCACGGAGCCTTGGTAACACCAAACCTCACTGTTTTAACCACTTTTCAAACAGTGCCTAGAATCTGGGGTCTGGCTGCCTGGGTCCGAATGCCGGCTCCACTCTCCCCTTGCCGTGTGACCAAAGTCACCTCACCACTGTGCCTCAGTTCCACACACGTGAAGTGGGTGTAGGAATACTGACCATACAGGTTGGTGCCAAGGTAGATGCAATAAGGCAGGTGAAGCCCCAGACAGTGAGCAGTCAGCAGATGGTAGCTCTTACATGTTCGAGAGCATTCCCGATTTCAGATATCCAGCCCAGAGGAGGAGACTCATCAAGGCCCCCATGAGAACCCCAAAGAGAGAGCAGTCAGACAGCTGGCTGCCCAGCAAGATGCCTACCAGTTTATAAAACTTCCTATCACCTGTCTGTAGGACTCACACACTGGGCCATGAAGAGAGGGCCAGGGAGGCGGGAGGGGACGGGCAATGACAACAGGCATGAATGCCTCACCCGCCACAGGGAAGAACCCCACGGATGAGTACTTGGAGGGCATGATGAGCGAGGCCCCTGGACCCATCAACTTCACCATGTTCCTGACCATGTTTGGGGAGAAGCTGAACGGCACAGACCCTGAGGACGTGATCCGCAATGCCTTTGCCTGCTTCGACGAAGAGGCCTCAGGTGGGCAGCCTCCTGGAGGCCTGGACAGGGCTGGGGCCGCTGCCCCCACAGAAAACAGAAATCACCCTTCTGCTGGTTTTGGCACCAAAACTCTAAAAGACACGTTGTTCCCTCTCCAAATGCTAAACCCAAACAGCCCACATCCACGAAGGCTTCCCACTTCTTAGTTCACCTGCTGGCCCAACACACTCTGTCTCTGCTGTACAGCTTTCCAGAAACCAAATGATTTCAGGCCCTTTTGGCCAACAAGGTACAGACACCAGCCCACATCCTCAAATCTCCAGAAGGACTTCTTGTCCCACAGCTAGCTTTTCCCAGAGACAAGCCAGAGTGAGGCTGGCAGCGGCAGTTTCAGCAGTTTCTTGGGCACCACAGGCCTAAGTGTGCTCAGAACATTTTCCTGACTGCCTTCACAGCACTGTTTTCATCCCCATTTTCCAGTTCAAACAGGCACAGCAGAGAGGGTAAGTAACTTGCCCCAAGTCACACAGCTAGGAAGAAGGGGGATCAGCATTCAAATTCAGGCAGTAGAACCCTGGGGCTCATGCTCTAAAAGCAGGACATACCCAGTCGCCCTCACTGAGCCCCAAGTTCCCCACAGAAATACCTCCCAGACAACCCCGCGGCAGAACTCTACCTTCTGGGGCCCTGGCGAGCTAAAACTGACCAGAGGCCAGCGCTGTGTCATTTCCTGCAACCCCCTCCACCCCAGTGGGCTACAAGGTCTACAAGGACTGGTGGGAGTGCTGAGGGGTGGGGGATGTTGGCTGTGTCCCAGCCTGAGTCCCTGTATCTCATGTACCTTGGCCCCACCCCCAGGTTTTATCCATGAGGACCATCTTCGGGAGCTGCTCACCACCATGGGTGACCGCTTCACAGACGAGGAAGTGGACGAGATGTACCGCGAGGCACCCATTGACAAGAAAGGCAACTTCAACTATGTGGAGTTCACCCGCATCCTCAAACATGGAGCCAAGGACAAAGACGACTAGGCCTCCCAAGCCCCCCTTGTGCAGGCCGCTGTCCCTGTCACCTGCTCCACACACACACAGTCTGCACCTGCTCATGCCCAGGGGACCCACTCAGGGAAGCCTCCCTCTGAGGGGTTAGGGCCCAGCTCCCAGTAGAGGAAACAGGCCCAGAGAGGCAGTGCCAGGCAAGGATCACACAGCCACTGTGAGGCAGGTGTGCCCACTGTGACCCTCCAAGAAAGGATCATCTAGGGAGCTGGGCCAGAGGTCTGGGCCTGAAGGTGCCAAGGGAAGGCCCTGAGTGAGAGCCCAGGCTCAGCTGTTGCCTGCCCATCCCCGGGCTGTCCCCACAGGAAGGGCCTGCACCACTTCAAGGGCACCCCATGCAGGGCATGAAGCCCTTTCCCAGACACTGCCACAAACTCACAAACCTCACCACACACGGTCCTCCAGAGGACAGGGTGACAGAGCCCCCTTCTGCCCTGCCCCAGAACACCCCCACCCACGGGGAGTGGGTTTCTTTGAGAGGCAGAGTCTAATAGAAGGCTGAACACTGCTTTGGTCCGTGTGTCTGTGGTCTGTGAATTAAGGGCCCAAGAGATTCCAAACACCTTCCCACCCTCTATGGCTGCTCATTCCTCCCCTCTGCCCCCCACTCCCAAGGTCCAGCTGCAACCAGACCAGCATCGGGGAGTGGATAGAGGTGCTGAGGGAAACAGCCTCCCGGGAGGTAGAGGGCAGAGTGGGGAGAAACTACAGGAATCACCATAGCAAATCCCAGTGGAGGTTCTGGGCCCCTGCGGGGGCAGGGGTCAAGGTCATATGGCCTTTAGGACTAGAGCCTGCATCTCCAGGGTCACCTCAGTGTTCCTGGAAAAACAAAGTCTTTGGAAACTGAGAGGGGCACAGCGGCTCAGGGATGGAGGTGGGAATGCGCCGGTTTCACAGAATGCTGAGGTCAGCTTCAGGCAGCCACCAGAGGTGCTCTGTACTGCACCCGCCATGGCTGGAGGGTCATTTCAGTCACGTGAGTAGCAATCCAGCTGGCATAGCTTTTTGCACATGTGAGTCTGGCAGAGCTGGTATCCCTCTTGATTTGAATGATGGGGACACTGACAACAGTGCCTGGGGCTTAGGAGGAATGGAAATATTGCCAGAATGAACCAAGAACTAAGAAGGGCAGGGACTGCCTAAGGTCACCTAGTGTACGTGGGGCACAGGGAGGGCTTGACCCCACCTTCGGGACCCTCCAGGAGGCTCAGGCCAGGACTGGACATATCCCACCTGACCCCAGCCAAGGTCAGGGAGCAGGGGAGGGCCTGCCTGGCTTAGTCCTACTGCCTTTCCTGAGGTTCAGCCACAGCACACAGTAAAGGCCGGAGATCAGCACCAAGGGAGTGCTGAGCACTAAGAGGACCCCACCCTGGCCCAGGAGGCCCTAGCCTCCTACAGCCTCTGCTCTACCTCAGCAGCAGGCCCTAGTCAGAACCCCACGAAACCCCTCTTGCCTCCAAATTGAGCCCCATGAGTCCCTGACCTCAACTCCACACAGAGCCAGCTCCAATCAAGTTCCAATTAGGCCCAAGTACTACCCCAGGTTCAGTCCCAGCCAAACCCTTGACCCTGGCCCTAGATATGTGCCCTGAGTGACCCTCAGCTCAACCCAGTGCTGAGCCTGACTACCCACTCACTGCAGCCGGCCCTGAGGGAGTCCCAGATCACTGGCCACACAGGCCTGACACCAGGGTCACAGGTCATTCTGCAGAGCCACTGTGGAAACCAAAGGCTTTCCTGGAAGAAGGCAGGGACATGTGGTTCCGTAACCACATTGGCGGAGGGACGGACAAAGGTAGCAATGGAATGGGGAGTCCAGAAACAGACACACATATCTGTGGGCCTTGTTATATGACAAAGGTGACAGATCAGTGGGGAAAGGAGGGACTCACTAAACGGAGCTGACACCCACTGAAGGGGCTACAGTGAAAACATTCCCAATACCAAGTACTGGTGAGGGTGAGAATGGGGAATACCTAGAATTCTCACACACCACAGAAGGGGTAAAACAGGTACAACCACTTTGGAAAACTTTGGCTAAAGCTGAACAGACATCTACCCTAGGATTCAGCAATTCCTCTCCTAAGTATGTATATACCCAACAGAAACGTGGACAAAAATGCTCACAGCAGCACCACTCTAATAGCCCTCAACTAGACACAACCCAATCTGCCCAACAGAATGGACAAAGGAATGACAATGAACCACAGCTCCGTGGCATCGGCACGGATACATCTCACCAACATGTCAAGTAAAAAAATCAGGCACAGGATTCAATCAAGAGAAACCACACGGGTTATTTCAACAGAGATTACTTAATATAGATAACTGGTAACTAGGTATAAAGTTGAAGTTAAGTAACAAAGGGTAAAAAGAGAACACAACACAAGCCTTTTGAAAATATGGGTGGAAGTACAGGACACAACAGAAAATTTGAATAGAGTGATCCACACAAAGAAAGTGAAAGTAAAATATTTGCAAATCATGTATCTCATAAGACACTTGTATATAAATCACTCACAAACTCAATAAAGGAAAATAACCCAATTTAAAAGGGCAAAGGATATGAAAAGGCATTTCTCCAACAAAGATATGCCAATGAGCAAACAAACACAAAGATGCTCAACATCGTTAGGCATTGGGAAATGGATGGCAATAACAACAACAACAACAGAAAGTAACTAGTGTTGGGGAGGCTGTGGAGAAATCAGAACCCTCCACACTGCTGCAACAAACATAAAATGGTACAGGTGTTTTGGAAAATAGTCTGACAGTTCCTCAAAAGGTTAAACAGAGACTTACTACACAACTCAGCAATTCCAAGAAAAGAAAAGCATACATCCACAAAAAACTTGTACACACAAATGTTTATAGAAGCATTATTCAAAATAGTAACCCCCCCCCCCCAAAAAAAATAGAAACAACTAGATGCCCAGCAACTGATGAATGGATAAGTAAATACGGTAGCGCCACACACTGGAATATTATTCAGCAGCTAAAAGAATGAAGTACTGATTCACACTACTACATAATATACCTCAAAACATCATGCTATGTGATAAAAGCTCATAACAAAAGACTATATGCAGTGTGGGGCAAAAGTAGGTTTACAGTTTTTTATGGACGATAATACAATAATCATAAGAACAAACCTATGTTTCAAGTACTCACAACTGTAAACCTACTTTGCCCCACCCTGTATTGCATGATTCTATTGATATGACATGTCCAAAACAGGCAAATCTATGAAGAATAAGGGAGACTAGCATTGGCCTATGACTAGGGTAGGGAAGGCGCAGAGGGCCAGTAAAATTCGATTGTGCTTGATGGTTGGGCAACCCTTAAATATGCTAAAATTAACTGAACTGGAGAGAAACCAAGATGGCGGCATAGGTAAGCACCTAAACTGCTGCCTCGCACAATTTCAAAACTACAACGAAAAGACAGAACGGACACCATCCAGAACCACGGGAAAGCTGGCTGAGTGGAAATTCTACAACTAGAAGGAAAGAGAAAAGCTCACGGAGAATTGGAGGAACGGCAAAGAGTTGAGGTACGGCAAGGGGTCTTTGTGCCCACAGACAGGAAGGGCGGCTGAGAGCCTGGCTGACTTCCTCTGGCAGGAGGGGGAAGGAAGCCCCCGACTGCACTGAACCCCAGTTCTGGGCGAAACCCCGTGGGACCCAGGCTCATACATGGGGAGTCTGGACTGTCAAGTAGAGAGAAAGGCACTTGGAGACTTGGAGACCCCGGGGGAGACCCGGGGGAACCCCGGCGGGCAGGGGTCTGCAGGCGTACATGCGAATGTGCACAAAGACTGCGGAGGTTGCCACAGGCTTTCCCTAGCAGAAGGGAGTCGGAAGCTCCTGACTGCACTGAACCCCAGTTCCAGGCGAGCCCCTGGGGACCCACGCTTTTACGGGGGGGATCTGGACTCTCGGGCGGAGGCTCAGGAGCCAGGGAAAGCAGAGGTCTAGAGGCGCGCGCGTGAATGCGCACAAAGGCTGCAGAGGTTGCCACAGGCTTTCCCTAGTGGAAGGGAGTCAGAAGCTCCTGACTGCACTGAGCCCCAGTTCTGACTGCACTGAACCCCAGTTCCAGGTAAGCCCCTGGGGACCCACGCTCTTTTTTTTTTTTTTTTAATATATTTTATTGATTTTTTTACCGAGAGGAAGGAAGAGGGATAGAGACCCAGAAACATCGATGAGAGAGAAACATCGATCAGCCGCCTCCTGCACACCCCCCACTGGGGATGTGCCTGAAACCAAGGTACATGCCCTTGCCAGAATCGAACCCGGGACCTGTCAGTCCGCAGGCTGACGCTCCATCCACTGAGCCAAACCAGTTTCGGCAGGACCCACGCTCTTGCGGGGGGAATCTGGACTCTCAGGCAGAGGCTCGGGAGCCAGGGAAGGCAGGGGTCTGGAGGCGCGCGCACATGCGCACGCGCAAGGGCAGGGCTAATGGGAAGCCAAGGCTGTCTGCTCCGCCCTGAGACTCCACCCCATCCAAGCTGAGCACAGAGGCTTTTGCAATTTGGCAAGTCTAATCCTATAAGGCTGTCTCCAGCACCGAACTTCTCCCAGCCTAGACACAACTGATCCTCACAGCCAACTGGCCTGGAGGTCAATTCCTCCCAGTGATACCAACAACAATCAAGACTTAACTACAACAAGGCTGTACACACAGTCCACAAAGGGGTGCACCAAGAGTGTCCACCTCAGGTTAACTGGGGAAGCCGACCCACTGGGCCATATAGGAAACCTAGCACACAAAGCTACCCTACCAACTCAGGGAAGCAGTGAAAATGCGGTGATAAAGAAACAGATCACAAACGAAAGAAATGGAGGAAAACAAACGACCGGATATAGAATTCAAAACCACGGTTATAAGGCTTTTCAAGAATATCCTAGAAAAGGCCGATAAATATAACGAGACCCTCAAAGATACGAAAAAGGACCAACTAGAAATTAAACATACACTGACTGAAATAAAAAAATGTTATACAGAGACCCAACAGACTAGAGGAACGCAAGAATCAAGTCAAAGAATTGAAATACAAAGCAGCAAAAAAACACTCAACCGAAAAAGCAAAAAGCAAAAAAAATACAAAAAGTTGAAGATAGTGTAAGGAGCCTCTGGGACAACTTCAAGCTTACCAACATCAGAATTATGGGGGTGCCAGAAGAGAGAGAGCAAGATACTGAAAACCTATTTGAAGAAATAATGACTGAAAACTTCCCCCACCCGGTGAAAGAAATAGACTTACAAGTTCAGGAAGCACACAGAACCCCAAACAAAAGGAATCCAAAGAGGACCACACCAAGATACATCATAATTAAAATGCCAAGAGCAAAAGACAAAGAGAGAATATTAAAAGCAGCAAGAGAAAAACAGTTAGTTACCTACAAGGGAGTACCCATACGACTGTGAGCTGATTTCTCAACAGAAACTATGCAGGCAAGACGGGAGTGGCAAGAAATTTTCAAAGCTATGAATAGCAAGAACCTACAACCAAGATTACTCTACCCAACAAAGCTATCATTCAGAATTGAAGGGCAGATAAAGAGCTTCACAGATAAGAAAAAGCTAAAGGAGTTCATCACCATCAAACCAGTATTATATGAAATGCTGAAAGGTATTCTTTAAGAAGAGGAAGAAGAAAAAAGTAAAGATAAAAATTATGAGCAACAAATACATATCTATCAACAAGTGAACCTAAAAATCAAGTGAATTAAAAACCTGAGGAACAGAATAACCTGGTAAATAGAATTGGGAGCATAGAAAGGGAGTGGACTGATAATTCTCAGAGGGAAAGGGGTATGGGGGGTGCAGGAAGAGACTGGACAAAAATCGTACACCTATGGATGAGGACAGTGTGGGGAAGGTAAGGGCAGAAGGTGGGGTGGGAACCAGGTGGAGGGGAGCTATGGGGGGGAAAAGGAGAAACAATTGTAATAATCTGAATAAAGATTTATTAAATAAATAAATAATAAAATAAAATTAACTGAACTGCACACTTTAAATGGGTGAACTTTATGGTATGTAAATTACATATCAATAAAACTGTCAGAACAAATAGTAACTAGTCCTAAATAAATAAATAAATTCGTCCTAAGCTGACGTTTTTCATAAGGTTTGTGTTTTTTTTGTCCTCAGAGGCTAGTACATTTGTACTCTTAGAGTTTCGGTGTCAGAGAGAATGTCAGTGAGTGCGGTGAGCAGCGGAGGGGCCTTCTCCACTAGGCCCTCCACCCCGGCCCCTGGAGGCCCAGCAGCAGCCTCCGTCCCCGCACACCCGAAGCCCTCCCTGCGGGTGCCCACTGGCCAGACCCAGGCTCAGAAACAGCAGAAGCCTCTCTCCCACCCCCACCTCCATCTCCGCCACCTAATGGTGGTGGCCTCCCCCAGGCACATCCTGTGGACAGCAGGGTCTCCAGGCCTAACCCTCAGGACCTAAGCGGAGCCCCCACCAACCCCAGGGCCAGACCAGCCCCCTGGATGAGAGGAGCCCCCATGCACAGAGGGAGGCCGTTGGGGTCTCGGAGGCCGAGAGGTGGGTCTGCATGGACACAGCTCGCCCACCCTCAGGACTGGGCACCTGGGTGGGCGCCTGGAGTGACTCCTCCATCCCAATTGGAGGAGACCTCACCTCGTCTTGACCACGATGGACAAAGGCCTTAAGGGCCGAAGGTGAGCAGAGCCCCATCTGTGGCGGGTGGAGCGGTTAGAGGGCCTTCGGGCGGTTGGTCTTCGTTCCACCATAAATCTTGGTGTCGGAAGAGAAATGGCAGAACATGCCACATCTGGCTACCAGGAAGTGCTCACCACCCTTTGTGAGGATTCACTGGCCCTTTGTAGGCACCTGTGAATATAATATGAAAAAGCTGCTCTCAACTTTCCCCCTAACATTTCAAGAGAACTTTGCTACATCTAGGCCTTCTAACGTATGATAAAGTAGCGTTAGAAAAGCACACGTCTTGCAAACGCCCAGTTTTTAAAAGAAATGTCTTCTGGAAATGACTTTGAGATGGAAGTGTCAGGCTACCTCTAGAAACGGCATGCGGCATCAGGAGCAACACACATCCACGTTTGCCCCCTGGGTTAGAAGACCTGGAGAGAGGACCTTGAGGAGGAAGAAAAGAAGGTTCTATGCCAGACTGGTCATATTTAGAAGACATTTTCATATTATAACCATTGTTTTATGTGTGCATTTTATTCCTCACTATTGTATAATCGTTGACAATGCCAAGTACTTCTTTGAAATATGTATCTTTCTACATGTTCTCAAAACCCTGATAAAAGCAAAGGTAGTAAGTCCTCCCTGGCCAGCGATGCTAAATGGTTAGAGCGTCTGCCCAGGCACTGAAGGGTCACGGGTTCGATTTCCAGTCAAGGGCACCTACCTGGGTTGCAGGTTCAGTCTCTACCTTATCAATTTTTTCTCTCTCCCCACCCCTGCTTCCCACTCTCTCTGAAAAGCAATGGAGAACATATCCTTGGGTAAGGATTAAAAAAAAAGTAGTGGTAGTAAAAAGACACTTTAGAAAATATCTTGCTAAAAAAAAGCTGTGGTACACACGATGGAATACTATTCAGCCATAAAAAATGAAGGAAATCTTACCCTTTGCGACAGCATGGATGGACCAGAAGAGCATTATGCTAAGTGAAATAAGCCAGCCAGAGAGAGACAAGTACCATATGATTTCACTCATATGTGGAATCTAATGAACAGAATAAACTAACAAATAGAAACAGACTGATAGCTGTCAGAGGGGGGAGGGAAGGAGGGAAGTAAAAAAGGTGAAGGGGTTAAGAAAAAACCCCAAAATTCATACACAGAGACAGCAGTATGGTGATTACCAGAGGGAAAAGGGGTGGGGGGAGGTAGGAGAGGGTAAAAGGGGTAAATGGTGATGGAAGGAGACTTGACTTAGGGTGGTGAACACACAACACAACACACAGATGATGTGTTATAGAATCGTATACCAGAAACCTACATAATTTTATTAGCCAATGTCACACCTCAATAAATTCAATAAAAAGAAAAAAAGGAACTTCCATGTCTTTATTTTCTGGAAATTTTTATATTTCCTTACATTTAGGTAAGACCCATTTGCTCCAATAAACCAAACAAACCTGCTTAAATGTAAGAGATGTTACAATTTCACTTACTAATTAGCATACTATGGAAGCAGGAATATTTCAGACTCGTACAAACACAATGAAAACTTTCAGCTTCAGCTCTACAGCCTCAGCCTGTGCCAAAGTAAACCAAGAAACACAAAAACTCACTGACCCAAATCTCAGCTGGCTGTTCTCCTTTCAGTGCTTCCTAATTCTATTTCTCTCAATATTTTCTTAATTGATTTGAGCTCACAAATAGACAAACTATCAAAAAAACACTAACATCCGATTCTCATCACCCAACTGATAAAGAATAGACACTCCACTGTCCCTGACAGACATCAACAAATAGACCATAAAACCAATTGTCAATCATCGCTGCCAGCATTGGGAAATAGCAAGGATAACACCAGCACAGAGTCAGAGAACGGGAGGGAGGGAGATGGCAGGGGGCAAGAAACAGTCAGTGAAGGTAAAATTTTATTGATGCTTAAAATTCACTCATGGGCCAGAAAAAGGTGTGCCTCAAACAGCCCATGAGACCCCTTCACAGACAGCACTTTCCATGGCTCTGGCAGGTCAGTCCACTGAGCATCACAGCGGGATTTCCTCCAAAGCTCAAAGCATAATGCTCAAGAAGTTAGACATGACTCGGGCATTCCACAAAATGCCTAACCAGTACGCTCAAAACTGTCAAGGTCATAAAAAAAAGTGGAAACAAGGCAAATATCCTTCAAACAGTAAATGGTTAAGCCAAGGTAAGCCAACTGTGGTACATTCATCCTCCATCAATGAAAAGTAACCAACTGCCTACAGGTATACAACATGAGTGAACCGCAAAGACATTATGCTAACAGAAGCGGAATCAAAAGCCTATACTCTATGATTCCATTTATATGAAATGGATATGGCAAAAGTATAGGACATCAGAGATGCCGAGGAAGGGAATCCTCACACACTGCATGATGGGAGACAGACGCCAGGCAGGACAGCACCGGACAGCTCCTGTGAATGAGTGAATCCCTCATGACTCAGCCAGTCTACTGTAAGCATGGCCTGGAGGGGCAGGACAGCATCTTCACTGCAGCGGCATAGATGGCAGCAGGGTGTTGGAGGAACCTAAGAGACTGTCGCCAGGGGAACAAATAAGTGAAATGTGATAATGTGATGGATGCTTGCTGTGGAATACCATGTGGCACTCTGATGCAACGAACTGAACATTCAATGGTTAGATATTTAAAAACAATGTATGGGGGGGGGAGGGAGACTGAGAACTATCTCCCAATAACTTAATTGTCATTTTTAAGCATGCACAGGATTTTAAGGTACTGTACATACATTTTCCAAGGAGCCAAAGAAAACATTTGAGTGGATCTGTGCTAAGCTTGGTGGGAAGGGGGATATTATTTTATAGATCAAAATAAATCTGAGGAAAGAAATATAAACAACTCATAATTCTTCATATGACACCCCATTTTACAGAAGAGGCTTTGGGGGCCCATGGTCACCTTGAAGAGGTACTGGTGTTCAAACCCGAGTTAAGTGGGGCTAAGTTCTGCTAATAGTATCATACTTGCCCTGGCTGGTGTTGCTTGGTGGTTAGAGTGTCAGCCTGCAGACCCACGGGTTGTGGGTTCAATTCCTGGTCAAGGGTATATACCTGGGTTGCGGGTTTGTTCCCCAGCCCGCTCAGAGCATGTGCGGGAGGCAACCAATTGATGTGTCTCACTCACATTGGTGTTTCTCTCTCTTCCTCTCCCTCCCCCTCCCTTCCACTCTCTCTTAATGGAAAAAAAAATATCCTTGGGTGAGGACTAACAACAACAACAACAAATATATATATAGTATCATATTTATTGACTTATGAGTAAGATACACAAATACATAAGATGCATCCCAATATTACATGGAAAGTTCTGGGGAAATAATTTTGAGATCAGAAGTAACACAACGGAAGAATTAAGAGAACAAAATTAGGCTGCAATCCTAGTTCTGCCATTTATTAACTCTGTGAATTTGAGCACACTACTTACTGTCTTTGAGGCCTAGTTTCTCATTTATAGATGGGGATAATAACATCCACCACACAGAGCTGTTATAAGGATTAAATAAGTTTATAGTTATAAAATATATAGAACAGTGCCTGGTAGACAGAAAGGGCTACTTTTTAAGTTATTACATAAAATGAAATCTAAAATACATGTATCGAATGTAATCTTAACATGGTTTTATAAGAGAGGAACACTTTTGTTATGTAAATACAGTTTAGAGGATTCTAATAGAAATTCACAAGCTCTGGAAAGGACAAAAATCCCAAAAGCTAAGAAAAAATGGTATCAGTGAATAGTAACACATTGTAAGTAACAAGACACACTGGACTTGCCGGTAAAAGAAGCCCATTTCATGCACACAATGACATAAAAGAAAAATGCCAAGACTGCATCCAAATTGATAAAAAGCATGTCACAATGCAAAAATACACTGAAGGAATGTTTATGTGGTACCTGCAGCAAAAGGACCAGCTGAAAACCCATCCTTGCCAGGATGGTGTGTTATCACACTTCCCCACTAGGGGTCGCCCAACGTCGCCCAGAGAATTTGAGAGGAAGAATTCAATTCCCAGCCCAGTCTACTTTCCTGGACACCAGCTGCCTCTAGGACCTGCAAGATGTCTCCTGCTCCAAGATGCTCAAGGATACTCTGATTCCTCTTCAGACAACATAAAACTTTCACCTTTTACCAAGATGCTCAAGGGATCAGTGGACCCAGACCCATGGAATCCTCAAGCGCTTAAATGAAGGGAATCTTCAGTCTGGAGTGCCCAAGAGCCACACTTTGCACCATCCCCTGCCATCCACAATATGGGCACATTACAAGTAACAGGGAAATAACGAACTGCATTTTTTAGGAAGGGAGAAAGGGAGCAAAAGTCACAGGTGGGCAAAAAGAATATGATACCCATTTTACAAGTAAAGAAATTGAGGCTCGTCATAATTACAATGGCAAATGTTAACGACAAAGAGAGAATCTTAAAGGCTACGAGAGAGAGAGAGTTACCTACAAAGGATCCCCCATTAGATTATCAAATGATTTCTCAACAGAAACACATCAAGCTAGAAGGGAATGGAAGGAGGTATACAAAGTGATGCAAAACAAGGGACTGAATCCAAGAATACTCTATTCAGCAAGACTATCAATCAAAATTGAAGGGAGCTCTGCAGACAAAAAAAGGCTGAGGGAGTGTGTCACTACCAAGCCAGAAATGCAAGAAATGCTAAAGGGAATGCTGCAAAAAGAAGAAATAAAAAGGTTAGAAGGAACACAGACTCAAAAAATAGAAATGGCTACAAATGAGTACCTTTCAATAATAACTTTAAACGTAAACAGATTATGCTCCAATCAAAAGACATCGAGTGGCTGAATGAATAATAAAAATAAAATAAAAAACATGACTCATATATATGCTGTCTACAAGAGACCCACCTCAGAACAAGGACTCACACAGACTGATGGTGAAGGGAAGGAAAAAGGTTTTTCAGGCAAATTAAAATGAAAAATAAAGTTGGGGTAGCAATACTTATATCTGACAAAATAGATCTCAAAGTGAAGGCCATAACAAGAGATAAGGAAGGCCACTTCATAATACTAAAGGGATCGATACAACAAGAGGATAAAACCCTGATAAGCATATTTGCACCCAAAGCAGGAGCATCCAAATACATTTAAAAAAACAAAAAACAACTCCTGGAAGTTATCAAGGAAGAGATGGGTAACAATACAATCATAGTAGGGGACTTTAATACACCACTGACATCACTGGATAAATCCTCTAGACAAAAAAATCAGCAAAGAAACAGCAATCCTAAATGACTCACTAGATCAGATGGACTTAATTGACATCCTCAGAACATTTCACCCAAAAGCCACAGAATATATGTTCTTCTCAAGTGCACATGGGACATTTTCAAAAATAGACCACATACTGGGTCACAAGCAAAGTCTCCCCAAATTCAAAAACACTGAAATCATACCAAGCATCTTCTCAGACCACAATGGCATAATATTAGAAATAAACTACAATAAAAACAATCCAAAAAACTCAAATACTTGGAAGCTGAATAGCATGCTATTAAATGGGTTACCAATGAGATCAAAGAAAAAATTAAAAACATCTTGGAAACTAATGACAATCCAAAATCTATGGGACACAATGAAAGCAGTCCTGAGAGGGAAGTTTATAGCTCTACAGGCCTACCTCAAAAAAAAGAAAAAATGGTAGTAAATCATCTAACTCTACAACTCAAAGAATTAGAAAGAGAGCAACAAGAAAAGCCCAGAGTGAACAGAAGGAAGGAGATAATCAAGATCAGAGCAGAAATAAATGACATAGAGACCAAAAAAACAATACGAAAGACTAATGAAACCAAGAGCTGGTTCTTTGAAAGGATAAACAAGATCGATGAACCTCTAGACAGGCTCACCAAGAAGCAAAGAGAGAGGACTCAAATAAACAAAATCAGAAATGAAAGAGGCGAAATAACAACAGACCCCACATAAAATAAAGGATTGTTAAAAAATACTATGAACAACTCTATTCCAACAAACTAGACAACCTTGAGGAAATGGACATATTCCTAGAAAAATACAATCTTCTAAAACTCCATCAGGAAAATTCTAAAAATCTCAATAGGCCTATAACTATGAAAGAAATTGAAGCAGTCATCAAAAAGCTTCCAGCAAACAAAAGCCAAGGGTCAGATGGCTTCACAGGGGAGTTTTACCAAACATTCAAGGGAGATCTAAAACCTATCCTCCTCAGACTATTCCAAAAAATTCAAGAGGAAGGAATACTTCCAAGCTCATTCTATGAAGCTAGCATCACCCTAATACCAAAACCAAATAAAGACAACACAATGAAAGAGAATTACAGGCCAATATCCCTCATGAACATAGATGCCAAAATCCTCAACAAAATTCTAGCAAATCGGATTCAGTAGTACATCAGAAAGATCATACACCATGACCAAGAAGGATTTATCCCAGAGATGCAAGGATGGTACAATATCCACAAATCAATAAACATGATACATCACATAAACAAATTGAGAGATAAAAATCACATAGTCATATCAACTGATGCAGAAAAAAGCATTTGACAACAATCCAACACCCTTTCTTGAAAAAACTCTCAGCAAGGTGGGAATAGAAGGATCATTCCTCAACATAATAAAAGCCCTATATGACAAACCCACAGCCAACATCACACTCAATGGACAAAAACTAAAACCATTTCCCCTAAGAACAGGAACAAAACAGGGATGCCCACTCTCACCACTCCTGTTCAACATAGTACTGGAAGTGCTAGCCATAGCATTCAGACAAGAAGAAGAAATAAAGGCATCTAAATTGGAAAAGAGGAAGTAAAACTGTCCTTATTCGCAGATGACATGATACTGTACACAGAAAACCCTAAAGACTCCATCAAAAAATTATTAGACTTAATAAATTAATTCAGCAATGTATCAGGATACAAAATTAATGCCTAGAAATCTATATTACTTCTATACTCCAATAGTGAACTTACAGAAAGCAAGACTAAAAAAGCAATCCCATTTACCATCGCACCAAAAAAATTAAGATACCTAGGAATAAACTTAACCAAGGAGATAAAAGACCTATATGTGAAAAACTACAGGACACTGAAAAAAGAGGCAGAGGAAGACATAAACAGATGGAAGAACATACCATGTCCATGGATTGGTAGAATCAACATAATCAAAATGTCCATACTACCCAAAGCAATCTATAGATTCAATGCACGCCCCATTAAAATACCAACAGCATATTTCACAGACCTAGAACAAACTTTCCAAAAATTCATTTGGAATAAAAAAAGACCCCGAATAGCTGCAGCAATCCTGAGAAAGAAGAACAAAGTAGATAGGATCTCAATACCAGATTTCAAGCTATATTACAAAGCCACTGTTCTCAAAACAGCCTGGTACTGGCACAAGAACAGACATATAGATCAATGGAATAGAACAGAGAACCCAGAAATCGACCCAAACCACTATGCCCAATTAATATTTGACAAAGGAGGTATGAACATACAATGGAGTCAAGACAGTCTCTTCAATAAATGGTGTTGGGAAAATTGGACAGAGACATGCAAAAAAAAAAAAAATGAAACTTGAACACCAACTTACACTATACACAAAAATAAACTCAAAATGGATAAAGGACTTAAACATAAAACAGGAAACCATAAAAATACTAGAGGAATCCACAGGCAGCAAAATCTCAGACATATGCCAAAGGAATTTCTTCACTGATACTGCTCCTAGGGCCGTGGTCGGCAAACTGCGGCTTGCGAGCCACATGCGGCTCTTTGGCCCCTTGAGTGTGGCTCTTCCACAAAATACCACAGCTTGGGCAAGTCTATTTTGAAGAAGTGGCGTTAGAAGTTTAAGTTTAAAAAATTTGTCTCTCAAAAGAAATTTCAATTGTTGTACTGTTGATATTTGGCTCTGTTGACTAATGAGTTTGCCAACCACTGATAGGGCAATGGAAACTAAAGGGAAAATAAAAAATGGGTCTACATCAAAATAAAAAGCTTTGCACAGCAAAGGAAACCATCAACAAAACAATAAGAAAGCCCACTGCATGGAAGAACATATTTGCCAATGTTATCACCAATAAGGGTTTAATCTCCAACATTTACAGGGAACTCATACAACTTAACAAAAGGAAGATAAACAATTCAGAAAATGGGCAACGGACCTAAATAGAAACTTTTTGAAAGAAGGCAGAAGGAAGGCCAAAAGACATATGAAAACATGCTCAAAGTCACTAATTATCCAAGAGATGCAAATCAAAACAACAATGTGGTACCATCTCACACCTGTCAGAATGGCTATCATCAACAAATCAACAAACGACAAGTGCTGGAGAGGATGAGGAGAAAAAGGAACCCCCGTGCACTGCTGGTGGGAATGCCGACTGGTGCAGCCACTGTGGAGAACAGTATGGAGTTTCCTCAAAAAAATAAAAATGGAACTCCCATTTGATCCAGTGATTCCACTTCTAGGAATATATCCCAAGAAGCTAGAAACACTGATCAGAAAGGATATATGCACCCCTATGTCCATAGCTGCACAATTCACCATAGCTAAGATTTGGAAACAGCCTAAGTGCCCATCAGCAGATGAGTGGATTAGAAAACTGTGGTACATCTACACAACGGAATACTACACTGGGGTAAAAAAGGAGTTCTTACCATTGGCAACAGCATGGATGGAACTGGAGAGCACTATGCTAAGTGAAATAAGCCAGTCAGAGAAAGATAAATAACACATGATCTCACTCATTTATGAAATATAATGAACATAAACTGATGAACAAAAACAGATCCAGAGACAGAGAAGCATCAATCAGATTGTCAAACCTCAGAGGGAAGGTAGGGGAGGATGGGGGTAAGGGGGAGAGATCAACCAAAGGACTTGTATACATGCATATAAGCCTAACCAATGGACACAGACACCAGGGGGGTGAGGGCATGAGTGAGGGGGGATTTGGGGGGTAATGGGGGGATGAGGACATATATATAATACCTTAATCAATAAAGAAATTTTTTAAAAAGAAAAAAAATCATCTGAAAAAAAAAAGAAATACCATATGAGCCATTTCTCTTAATGGTGTATAAAAAAAAGAAGAAGAAGAAGAAAGAAAAAGATATTAAGGATCAAAAAGGTTAAGTAGCCTGTCCAGGATCACACTGCTAGGGAACTTCAGAATCAGAATTCACACCAGGTGGGTCAGACCCTTGTCACTTGGTCACTAATCCCCCACTCTCAGGTCTGGGAGAAGAGACAAGCAGGTAAGGAGAGTGTATGTAGGAGGGGTCATGAAGGGATGGCTACTTCCTCTCCAGGGTTCCTCCATGCCATCCCTAACTGTCCCTTCAAGAAGGCTGTTCCCTCTCCCCACTGAGCCATGACACATGAGGAGAGGGGTGGCCTTTTCTGGGCTTCTCATCCCAGCAGAATCCCTGAGCTACAGAATCAGTTTCTGCACTCAACCAGGGCCCCTGAGGCCCACTCATAAATGCTCATCTTCAGTGCTCAAATGTGAGCTGATTTCCTCCCTACCTGGCCTGGTCCCTGCTCTTCCCCCAATGTCTCCTCTCAGTTTCCCAGTCTCTCCTCAAACCTTGTCAGTTCTACAACCAGAATCCCACTCAAATCTCTAGACTTATTCCACTGCTCCCAGCTTGGCCTGGAGCCCCATTCTCTGGCCTCTGGGCTTCATGTGCACCACGGAGATAGTCTTATATTCTCATATTTAAAAACCTATCTTTATTAACTAATCACCCCAATACATTTTTATAAATGAAAATATATTTTTAAAAAAAAGAAAGATCAACATTGTTCAGTTGCCTCATGCACACCCCCCACCAGGGACCAACCCCATAACTAGGGCATGTGCCTGAACCAGGAATTTTATTGATTTCAGAGAGGAAGGGAGAGGAGACAGAGATAGAAACATCAATGATGAGAGAGGATCATTGATCAGCTGCCTCCTCCACACCCCCCACTGGGGATTGAGCCTGCATCTGGGCATGTGCCCTTCACTGGAATCGGACCCAGGACCCTTCAGTCTGCAGATTGATGCTCTATCCACTGAGCCAAATCAGCTAGGGCTACTTTGTCTTTTTCAATCCTCAACTAAGGAGTGAGGATATTTTTTCCATTGAGTTTTTGAGGGGAATGGGGGAGAGAGAGAAACATTGATGTGACAGAGATACATCAATTGGTAGCCTCCCATAGGGAGCCCAACCTGGGATGGGGATCAGACTTGCAACCCAGGCACATGCCCTGGACCAGGAATTGAACCCGAGACTTTCCGGTGTGCAAGCCCACGCTCTAACCACTGAGAATGCTGGTCAGGGCTAAATGCTTACTTTTTAAAAAATATATTTTATTGATTTTTATAGAGAGGAAGAGAGAGGGATAGAGAGTTAGAAACATCAATGAGAGAGAAATATCGATCAGCTGCCTCCTGCACACCCCCTACTGGGGATCAAGCCTGCAACCAAGTTACATGCCCTTGACCAGAATAGAACCCGGGACTCTTCAGCCTGCAGGCCGACGCTCTATCCACTGAGCCAAACCGGTGAGGGCTATGCTTAGTTTCTTAAAAAGAAGGTTTTCAAATCAATAACCCAACCTTCCACTTTAAGACACTGAGAAAGAAGAAGAGCAGAGCAAACTAGACTTGAATCAAGGAGGAGGAAAGATATAATAAAGGTCAGAGCAGAAATTAATGAAAGAGAGAATAAAAAAATAGAGAACATTAACAAACCCAAGATTAGGTTTTTGAAAAGACTTTTTTTAGGAATTGACAAGTCCTTAGCTAGCCGGACCAAGACAAAAAGGGAGAAGACTCAGAAATACCAGAATCAGAACTGGAAGAGGGAACATTATCACTGACCTTGGTAGCGTAGGTAGCTACATGTTAGCTTAAGGAGGAAGCAAAGGGAATCAGACACTGTTAAACATAATGAAACTGGGGAGAGCATGAGCCTGTTGGCTTCACCAAGAAGCTACAGCTTCCCATACACTCCAGGGCTCACAGCACTCTCTCCAATAGGCTAGCATCCCTCCTTCCCCAGCCTCAGCACCAGATTGGGAGGGGCAGGAGGAGGGAAGCACATGTGCAATAGAAGTAAAATGCCCAGGGAGAGTGCTTGTCCAGAGAGGCCTGTCAGTCTAGCCTGGGGAAACCATGGATATCAGGAGTGAATCCATCAGAAACCCAGAAAAGCTTGGGAAGTTGGTTATTTTGAGAAAGCTCTTGGTCCTTCCCAGATCTAAGAAGATATAATCCCCAAGGACACAAAGAAGAGTTCTCTCGCCCACCCAGTAACGCACTGGCACTGGCCATTTGTTCACGCTTTCTCTCTGGCCCGGGAATATGCAGCCATGCTGGTCTAGGAGCGCACCGGGGCCCACAGCAGATTGTGCAGGCTCCGAAGGACTAAGCTTTAACAGGAAACAGAAACTCCTGACCCTGGTCTTTGTTTTGGTCCTGACAAGACAAGATTAGACGGAGACTGGACACTGAGAACTCGGGGGTAGCCTTCCAGAATAAACCTTGCCACACCACAATCTCCCCTGCATGCATCCCTGAAATGCTTTTCTCACAAGCCTGTGAAAGAGCATCATTTCCGCCAGCAACAAACTTACAGAAATAAAACCTTATCTCCTCCAATGACTAGGTTACCTGCCTCCATTTCCTCTACTCTTCCAAAGGTATTTTTCTCAAATGGTTATGAAGAATAAACAAAATAATTTGTGTCAAGTATCTAGTCAAGATCAATTAATCACTGCCACTCCTCCAGTTGCTTTTCCTCACCCCGTCCTTCAGCCATCTGTTTTGTTGGCTCTGCCTTCAAAATAGAACCAACTGCTTCTTCCCCTCGTCTACCTCATCTCAAGTTAGTCCAAGTCACCATTCTCTCTTTCTGCATTAGGGCACAGTCCTCTAACTGTTGCCTCCTCTAATTATCTGTTCTCTACAAAACCACCACTGCCATGTTTTTTGGTTTTTTTTAATTGATTTTTTACAGAGAGGAAGGGAGGACAGAGAGTTAGAAACATCGATAAGAAAGAAACATTGATCAGCTGCCTCTTGCACACCCCCCACTAGGGATGTGCCTGCAACCAAGGTACATGCCCTTGATCGGAATCGAACCTGGGACCCTTCAGTCCCCAGGCCGACGCTCTATCCACTGAGCCAAATCGGTTAGGGCCACTGCCATGCTTTTAAAACCTGGTGGTGCTGTGTCTCCATTTCCCTATTCTCAACTCTGCAATGACTTCCCATTGTTTCTGGAATAAAATGTGTGCTCTTTGCCATGGCCTACCAGCCCTGGTATCTGGCCCCATGTATCACTCTCCCCTTTACCTGCAGGGATCCAGCCACACTGTTCTTGTTATTTCTCAAACTCGCCCAACTTGTTTTCATCTCAGGGTCTTGGCTCTTTGTATCCTCTGCCTGAACACCCCCACCCCTCGTCCCCCACCACCTCTAAAGATCTACACATGGCTGGAGTTTCCAATTCATTGGAGAGTCTACTCAATGACACCTCCCAAGACAGTGCTCCTCTGGCCAACTTCCCTCCAGTAGCTCAGACTCTCACAGTTCATGCCAGACTCTGCTTTTTCTTCCCAGTACTTACCACTACATAACATTATCTGTTTATTGCCTGTCTCCTTTCGCTAGAATGTGCTCTCCATGAGGCGGGGCCTTGGCTTTATATGGTGCTTTTACCTCCAATGCCCGGTCAGAGCCTGGCACATGGAATGTACTCAATAAATATCTACTGAAACGGAAGTGAAAGCTCAGCAGTAGGACCCACAGAAAAATGGAATTTGTATTTGGTGTAGGATCAAGCTGGCATTGCAAACTAGCGGGAGAAAGGCAGACAAGTCAACACAGGTGTTGGGATCATTGGGAAGCCATGTTGGGGGCTGGGGATTTATCACAGGCATGTAATTTGGCTCCCTCTTGAAATGCTACTTTCGAAATGCATAAACCCACAAGAAAGAGAAGGGAAGAGGGGATGACAACAAGATTTTTGAGGGTAGAAAGAAAATGGACAAGTACTAACTATCAGACAACGAAGCCAAGCAGGCAATAAGGGAAAATTTAACCTGATTTATACCTGAATCTTTAAAAGGCTCAGAAATTTTAGAACAGGGCTGAAGGTGAGGTGAAAGGGAAGCTGCTATAGGAAGGAAGATTAGAAGAGGATTTAAAAAGCTTACAAAATAAAAACAGTAGAATCCGGAATCCAAGATGGCGGCGTAGGTAAACACCTAAACTGCTGCCTCCCGCAACAATTTCAAAAATACAACTAAAAGACAAAACGTCTATCACCCAGAACCACGGGAAAGCTGGCTGAGTGGAAGTTCTACAACTAGAAGGAAAGAGAAAAGAGCATTGAGATGTGCACAAGTGCTGAAAAGCTGAGGTACGGAGGCGCGTGATCTGGGCTGGCGGCGAGCATTGCTTTTTTCAACCCGAAGGGAGACAAGCCCCCGATTACTCTGAAATACAGTTTCTGGGGAGACGCGGGGGACCCAGACTCCTACGGGGAGAAGCTGGACTGTCTGCCAGTGAGAGTGGCTTGCTTACAGAGCTGCGCGCAGGAATAATTGTTTGCTGCACTGGGGCACGGGACTGCCGACAGGGACGCAGAGCCGGCTAACTAGCAGCCATTGCTGTTTGCCACGCCCTAGCCTAGTGATGCCCTGAGGCCCCGCCCTGCACAACCTACAAACCCACCCAAGCTCCAAGCAGCGGATTTAGCATAAGAAAGCCCTGCTCTATCGAAGCTTAACCTAGCAAACTTGCAGCCCCGGTCAGACAGCTCCAAAACCTCCAAACCACAAGCAAAGAGGAGAAAACTGTAGCTCTCACTGTAGCTCCTGCTGGGTGGCCTCAGACAGTTGCTGACCTGCACCCCATTGGAGATCCAGAAGCCAGTGTACCTAGTGGTCAGTGTGAGACACCAGATTTCAACTCCTCACATCCATAAGTGACACATTCAAGAGGCAGACTCAGTGAGCACCAAAGCCCCACTGAAACAAGTCCGGCCTCATAAGCGTGTCTTCAGCGCAGCAGTTTTTCCATTATAGACACAGGGAGTGCTCACAGCTAATTGGCCTGGAGGTCAATTCCTCCCAGTGTACCAATAGCAATTAAGGCCTAACTACACCAAGACTTTGCACTCAGCCCACAAAGGGGTGTACCAAGAGCATCCACATCAGCTGATTGGGGAGGCTGAGCTACTGCCCCCTATAGGTCACCTACCACACAAAGCCACTCCATCAACACAGGGAAGCAGCCAAAATGCGGAGACAAAGAAACATGTCACGAATGAAAGAAACGGAGGAAAGCAAACTACTGGACGACATAGAGTTCAGAACCACATTTATAAGGTTACTCAAGAATCTTCTTAAAACCGCTGAGAAACTTGATGAGACCTTTAAGGATATTAATGAGAATGCCAAAAAAATGGAAAAGGATTAGTCAGAAATGAAGCATACACTGTCTGAAATAAAGAATATACAGAAACTCAACTGTAGATCAACGTACCCCAAGAATCAAACCAAAGATCTGAAATACAGGGAAACAAAACACATCCAACCAGAAAAACAAAAAGAAAAAAGAATCCAAAAATATGAAGATAGTGTAAGGAGCCTCTGGGACAACTTTAAGCGAACCAACATCCGAATTTTTGGGGTGCCAGAAGAAGGGAGAGAGCAAAATATTGAAAACCTATTAGAAGAAATAATGACAGAAAACTTTCCCTACCTGGTGAAAGAAATAGACTTACAAGTTCAGGAAGTGCACAGAACCTCATACAAGAGGAATCCAAAGAGGACCACACCAAGACACATCATAATTAAAATGCCAAGGGCAAAAGACAAAGAGAGAATATTAAAAGCAGCAAGAGAAAAACAGTTAATTACCTACAAGGGAGTACCCATATGACTGTCAGCTGATTTCTCAACAGAAACTATGCAGGCCAGAAGGGAGTGGCAAGAAATATTCAAAGTGATGAACAGCAAGAACCTACAACCAAGATTACTCTACCCAGCAAAGCTATCATTCAGAGTTGAAGGTCAGATAAAGAGCTTCACAGACAAGAAAAAGCTAAAGGAGTTCATCACCACCAAACCAGGATTACATGAAATGCTGAAGGGTATTCTTTAAGAAGAGGAAGAAGGAAAAGGTAAAGATAAAAATTATGAACAACAAAAGGACATCAAATACATACCTACCAACAAGTGAATCTAAAAATCAAGTGAATAAAAAATCTGAAGAACAGAATGGACTAGTGAATATAATAGAATCAGGGACATAGAAAGGGAGTGGACTGACGATTCTCAGGGGAAGCAGGTGTGAAGGGTGCGGGAAGAGATTGGACAAAAATCTTACTCCTATGGATGAAGACAGTGGCGGGGGGTAAGGGCATGGGGTGGGGTGGGGAATCAGGTGGAGGGGAGCTATGGGGGAAAAAAAAGAGGAACACCTGTAATAATCTGAACAATAAAGATTTATTAAAAAAAAACAACAAAAAAACAGTAGAATCCTAGATCTCCGCCCCCCCCCCCCACCATACCTCCGCATCCTCATGATTGCAACCCAGAACCTGGCAGATCAGAAATTTACCTTTAGGAGAAGGCAGAAGGAGGTCCCTAGACAGGTGGACACTAGACACAGGAGACAGAGAAGATACCAACAACAGAGGCATTTTACCAAAGTTCATGTACTAACTGTTGAGGATGTCCAGACCCCCAACCCTCTCCCACCATTCAGCTCTGGGAACATTGCCAGAGAGGCATAGCGCTTATAATATAAACAGTGAGCCTCCACCCCCACCCTAGGCTTTCATCCCCACTGTGGCTCCCAGAACTCCCAGCACAATGGGAAAAAAACAGACTCCTATCAGGGTATACTATCAAGAAATTCCAGCCCAACTGGTTTGGCTCAGTGGATAGAGTGTTGGCCTGCGGACTGAAGGGTCCCAGGTTTGATTCCGGTCAAGGGCATGTGCCCCAGTTGTGGGCTCGATCCCCAGTAGGGGGTGATTCTCTCTCATCATTGATGTTTCTGTCTCTCTCTCCCTCTCCCTTCCTCTCTGAAATCAATAAAATGTTTTTTTAAAAAAGAAATTCCAGTTCATGAAAGATGACAGGAGATTCTAGAAAGTCATAAAGAAGAAAAATTAGCTCATATACTAAGTATCAGTATTCAGAATGACTTGAGACTTCCCAACTGCAATACTGAAAGCTGAGGGACAGCAGAACAATGCCTTCAAAAGCCTATGAGACTTCTGGGTCTATACCCCAAAGAAGGGAAAACAGAGACTACAACACCCATATTGACAGCAGCATTATTCAAAAGGTGGAAACTCAGCCCTAGCTGGTTTGGCTCAGTGGACAGAGTGTTGGCCTGCGGACTAAAGGGTCCCAGGTTTGATTCTGGTCAAGGGCACATGCCTAGGTTGCGGGCTCGATCCTAGTAGGGGGTGTGCAGGAGGCAGCTGATCAATGGTTCTCTCTCATCATTGATGTTTCTCTCTCTCCCTCTCCTTTCCTCTCTGAAATCAATAAAAATATATATTTTTTAAAAAGGTGGAAACTCAGGTGTCTAATGAATGAGATGACTTAAGGACTGTGATATGTACACACAATGGCTATTATTCAGCCTTAAAAAGAAGGGACCTTATGACACAGGGTACAATACTGATGAACCCTGAAGACATTATGTAAAGTGAAATAAGCTAGCCACAGAAAGACAAACACTGTATGATTCCACTTATCTGAGTTACCTAGAGTGGTCAACTTTATAGATACAGAAAGTAAAATGCTGATTTCCAGGGCTGAAGAGAGAGGGAAATGGGGAGTTACTGCTTAATGGGCACAGAGTTTCAGTTGGAGGTGATGAAAAAGTTCTGGAGATGGATGGTGCTGATGGCTGCACAACAGAGTGAATGGATTTAATACCACAGAAGCGTGTATCTAAAAATGGTTAAAATGGTACGTTTCACATTATGTATATTTTTCTTTTCTTTTTTAAAATATATTTTTATTGATTTCATAGAGGAAGGGAGAGGGGGAGAGCGATAGAAACATCAATGATGTGCCTGGCTGGTGTGGCTCAGTGGTTGAGCATGGACCTATGAGCCAGGAGGTCACAGTTTGATTCCAGTGAGGGCACATGCCTGGGTTGTGGGCTCCATCTCCGGTAGGGGGCAGGTAGGAGGCAGCCATTCAATTGACATTCAATCACTGAGCCATGCCAGCCTGGCTGATTTTGACACTTTTAAAATGATTCTCTCTCATCATTGATGTACTTTTACTTTAAAAAAATAAATATTATTGTTATTGATTTCAGAGAGGAAGCCAGAGGTAGAGAGAGAGAGACAGGTGGGAATGGGACCATGACCTCCTGGTTCATAGGTCAATGTTCAACCACTGAGCCAAACAGGCTTGGCTATATATTTGTCTACAATTTTTTAAAAAAAAATTTTTTCTGAAAAAAATATCCCAACCTAAACTTTTTTCATACATTCTCAGGAGTGCCAACTGATAAGTTATCCTACAATTGTACTCATGTGAAATTATATATGTACTAGAGGCCTGGTGCACAAAATTCATGCATAGGTAGGGTCCCTAGGCCTGGCCAGCAATCCAGGCCAAATGGGGTCTTCCAGCTGCCAGCCAGGGCCTTCCTTCCCCAGCTGTCACCCGCCAGCCAGGGCCTTCCTTCGGTCCATGCCACCCCCTGGTGGTCAGCACACATCATAACGAGCAATCAAACTCCCAGTCAAACTCCTGAGGGGACACTGCATATTAGTCTTCTCTATATATAGATGAGATGATTACAACTTTGTTTGTGATAGCAACACTGAAATCAATCCAAATGACAATCCACAGGACAGCAACAACATACAATAAGAGGTAATTGCTGAAAAGAATGAAGAAGCTCTTCATGTATGAAGATAAAAAGATCTTTAAGATATATTCATAAGTGAAAAAGGCAAGGTGAAAAACAGTGCCTTAAGTATCATTTACTTAATGACTCCTTTAAAAGTGTCAAAATCAGCCAGGCTGGCATGGCTCAGTGACTGAATGTCGACCTATGAACCAGGAGGTCACAGTTTGATTCCTATTCAGGGCACATGCCTGGGTTGCAGGCTCTACCCCCAGTGCAGCTGATCAATGATTCTCTCTCATGATGTTTCTCTCTCCCCCTCTCCCTTTCTCTCTGAAATTGAAGCTTGGTGGCAATCATCTTGGGTAGAAACTGCAGTTTAACTTTAACTTTAACCCTGCTGTTTTGGCTTCTGTACGTATTTGCTTGCTAAAACAATAGAAAAGTTATTTTGATTTTCTGAACTTTTGTATGCTATCCCAATCAACTGAATACTCCATGGTTGGTGGTTTGAATATCCCATTGATTGTGATCTCACTGGTTATCAAAGCACATTCTTCTGTACCTGGAGACCAGGACAGTGCAATTACCCTAAATTGCCTCAGTGGCTCCAGATAATGTGTTTCGGTTGACTCAGTGGTCCCAAGACCCAAAACTATAATTAATCTTTATAGAAAACTAACTTGCTCAATTTCACTTCTGTAACTGCTTTGTGCAAACTAGGTTCCTCATTCCAAACCCAAAAATGTAATCGACACCTTTGTGATATTCTGCCTATATAAGCCTGATATAGCCAGCATTTCGGGGTTGTGAGATTTGGAGTGCTTTTGCCCCCTCATAACCACTGGCTTTTGAATAACTGACTCCATAATTGTGAGATTTGTGATTACACTACAACAAAATCAATTAAAAAAATACATTTTTAAAAGTGTCAAAATCAGGGTAAAGGGCAAGAAGTTTCATTGTCTAAGAGGCCAGGGGGACAAATTATAAGCAGATCTTCTGAAGGAACAAGGCTTAATCTTTGCCAAGATACTTATCCTAAGGGTTGAAGGCAGATCCAGGTTTTGTGGAACCTGAAACATGTAATTTGGGAGGCCTTCATTAAGAAAAAGAATGGCCCTGGTTGGAGCATTTGTTGTCCCGTACACCAAAAAGATTGCAGGTTCAATTTGGGGCACGTTTGAAGGGCAACCGATTTATGTTTCTCTCATATTGATGTTTCTCTTTCTCTCTCCCTCCCCCTCCTCTCTCTCTCTCTCTCTCAATAATCCTCACTCAAAATAAAAAAGGGAAAAAAAGAGAGTATGTAGGTGAATAGGCTTTGATCACTGGTATTCTTTCTGAGGCTAAAAGCAATAAACATCACAAAGATTGACATTTAACCAAGTGAAAAGTTTAAACGTTAAAAAAAAAACAGCTTAGAAAGATGTAAGGCAAACAATATTAGTAATCTTGGTGGGAGAAAACCTACCTGAAACAAATATGACAAACAAGGGTTAATTAAGCAGTCTCACTACTAAAAAGGGCTTGCAAGTCAATGGTGGAAGGGAAGGGTGGTTAGAGCAAATCTTCCGGGACATTCAGATTATTTCAGGCTGAAAAAAATTAAACCCCAACAAACTCAGGCAGAGTTTGGCATGTTCCCCCTTTCCTGCCTGAAGACATTCAGATGGCAGGGAATCTTAGCATATTCACCTTATAGCGCATATGAATGAAGTGTGGCAGACAGGGAGGAGCCATGCAAACATCTGTACTATAGATTCCCCTCTGTGTCATTGTTTCCGGGTGACTTTGCAGGAATTTGTTTGCCAAGTGTTTGCTTTCTCATCTGCCTATGAATTGCCTGCCTCCCCCTCCTCAGTCCAAAATGACATATATACCTCATTTAGCCTCACTCTCTCTGGAACTTTCAAGCTTCTGTTAATTCCCCATGAAAATATATTAAAATTTGATTTGCTCCTGTTACTCTGCTTTATGTCATTTGAATTATTCTACCAGTCAGAAGAACTAAAGGGCTAGGGGAAGGTTTCCCTGGCCAGACATCAGGAAAAAAATCATACTGGGTGTGGATCAGTGGTTGAGTTCCGACCTAGGAACCAAGAGGTCACGGGTTTGATTCCAGGTCAGGGCACATGTCTGGGTTGTGGGCTCAATCCCCAGTGTGGGGCATGCAGGAGGCAGCCGATCAATGATTCTCTCTCATCACTGATGTTTCTATCTCTCTCTCCCTCTCCCTTCCTCTCTGAAACCAATAAAAAATATATTTTTTTTAAAAAACCTCAGGAAGAGGCTATTGGTTGAGAGATCAGCCAACGAGAGAGCCTGTTACTAGTCTGCGTGCTGCAGTGTATCGGGAGCGCTTTCGGCCCAGAAACCGTACACGTTTCGCTGATTTTTAGCAGAATGAGCTCGATCGGCACTGGGTATGACCTGTCAGCTTCTACATTCTCTCCTGATGGAAGAGTTTTTCAAGTTGAATATGCTATGAAGGCTGTGGAAAATAGTAGCACAGCTATTGGGATCAGATGTAAAGATGGTGTTGTCTTTGGTGTGGAAAAATTAGTCCTTTCTAAACTTTATGAAGAAGGGTCCAACAAACGACTTCTTAATGTTGATCGGCATGTTGGGATGGCAGTAGCAGGTTTGTTGGCAGATGCTCGTTCTTTAGCAGACATTGCAAGAGAAGAAGCTTCCAACTTTAGATCTAACTTTGGCTATAACATTCCACTAAAACATCTTGCAGACAGAGTGGCCATGTATGTACATGCATATACACTCTACAGTGCTGTTAGACCTTTTGGCTGCAGTTTCATGTTAGGGTCTTACAGTGTGAATGATGGTGCACAACTCTACATGATTGACCCATTGGGTGTTTCATACGGTTATTGGGGCTGTGCTATTGGCAAGGCCAAGCAAACTGCAAAGACAGAAATAGAAAAGCTTCAGATGAAAGAAATGACTTGCCGTGATGTTGTTAAAGAAGTTGCAAAAATAATTTACATAGTACATGATGAAGTTAAGGATAAAACTTTTGAACTGGAGCTCAGCTGGGTTGGTGAAATAACTAAAGGAAGACACGAAATTGTTCCAAAAGATATAAGGGAAGAGGCGGAGAAATATGCTAAGGAATCTTTGAAGGAAGAAGATGAATCAGATGATGATAATATGTAACATTTACTTCAGCATTTATCTTAAATTTCTAATACAGTCCCAATGTAACTATTTAGCTCCTTGAATTATTAAATACCACTGACCATTTTTCATTAAAAAAAAATAATAATAAAAAAATAAATAAAAAATAAAAATAAAAAACCTCAGGAGGGCCTTAACTGGTTTGGCTCAGTGGATAGAGCATTGGCCTGCCGACTGAAGGGTCCCAGGTTCGATTCCGGTCAAGGGCATGTACCTTGGTTGTGGGCACATCCCCAGTAGGGGGTGTGCAGGAGGCAGCTGATCGATGTTTCTCTCTAGTGGATGTTTCTAACTATCCCTCTCCCTTCCTCTCTGTAAAAAAAATCAATAAAATATATTAAAAACAAACAAACAAACAAAAAAAACTCATGAGGACTTCAAAAGATATGAAGATAATTCAGGTGACAAATATCCAATAATTATTAAATTTTAAAATATTCAATCTCACTCTGAAAGGCATGCTCAGTTGTTAGAGCATCAACCCGTGAACCAGAATGTCTTGCATTCAATTCCCAGTCAAGGACATATGCCTGGGTTGCACATCAAAGTTTTACTCTCTCTTCTCCCTCTCTTCTATCTCTCCCTCCCTCTGTCCCCTCCCTTCCACTCTTTGTAAAAAAAAATCAAAGGAAAAAATATCCTCACTCCTTAGCTGAGGATTAAAAAACATATACATATTCAATCTCAGTGATAATTTTTAAAATGCAAATTAAAAATAAACAAAGGCCCTGGCCAGTTGCTCAATTGGTTAGAGATTGGTCCCAATATGCCAAGGTTGCAGGTTCGATCTCCAGTCAGGACACACACAAGAATCAATGAATGCATAAATAAGTAGAACATGAAATCAATGTTTCTCTCTCCCTTCCTCTCTCTCTAAAAATCAATTAAAAAAATTTTTTTAAAAGAACCAACGGAAACCCTTCAACCACCAAATAAGCAAAGATTAACTCAAACTTGTACCACTTGATGTAGCTAAGGACTGAATGAGAAAGGCACTAGAACTCTAAAAATGCTGTCATGGAAAGCACTTTAAATTATTAAATTATTAGTAATATGCCTTTAAATTATTCACTCTTTGCCCCAGTAATTTCATTGTAGAGAATCTATTTCAGGAGAATGTCAGAATTGCAAAGATATTTACGTAGAAAATATTAATTGCAGCCCTGACGAAAACTCGGGAAGAATGTAAATAAGAGGAAGGAGAGAAAACTCTCAGGCTGCATGTATATTTGCATGTGTGCACATGAACATGGAGAAAGGTGAGAAAGAACATATACCTGTTATCACGGCTAATGCTAGAACATGGGAGTGAGCAGGGGGATATTTTTTCTTTATATACCTCTGCATTGTTTCACTTGCCATAATTAACATGGTGTATTTGTTTTTGTAATTAAAAAATACTCCAGAGATAAGAGAATTCTCACATAGAGAAAAGATGAAACCATTCCAAAGGGAATTTGAGCCCCATCTACCCTATCACCCAGACTCTAATAAAAACAAGGACTTAAAATACAGTCATTAAGTCTCCCAGCGAAATAGGCAACTCTGACCAGCTGGTTTCTATAGCTGCTTGAGTAGCTGTAACTAGAAGTGCCAGTACCCAGTGGCTTATGGGCATGAGAGCAGAATACCAGAAACTCAAAATGGACTTTTGATAATCCCCAAATTAAAAGCACAATATTCTCTATTTAACCTATGGCTAGAAGCCAGAAGACATCAAGAAAAGTGACTATGTATAGAGTTTCCTCAAAAAACCAAAAATGGAACTCCCATTTAACCCAGTAATCCCATTTCTAGGAATATATCCCAAGAAATCAGAAACACCTATCAGAAAGGATATATGAACCCCTATGTTCATAGCAGCACAATCTACAATAGCTAAGATTTGGAAACAGCTTAAGTGCCCATCAGCAGATGAGTGGATTAAAAAACTGTTACAGCCACACAATGGAATACTATGCTGCTGTAAAAAAAGAAGGGATTCTTACCATTCACAACAGCATGGATGAGCCTGGAGAGCATTATGCTAAGCGAAATAAGCCAATAAGAGAAAGATAAATATCACATGATCTCACTCATTTGTGGAATCTAATAAACAACATAAAATGATGAACAAAATTAAATCCAGAATATATGTACTACTACATGTAATACTTTAAACAATAACAAAAATATTTTTAAAAAATAAAAAATAAATAAATCCAGAGAGAGAGAAGCATCGAACAGATCATCACACTTCAGTGGGAAGGCAGGGGGGAGGAGGCGTAAGAGATCAACCAAAGGACTTGTATGCACGCATATAATAATAACCAATGGACACAGACACTAGGGGAGTGAGGGCTTGTGCTAAGAAGGCAGGGTGGAGGGGTGGCCGGGGAGAAGTCAATGGGGGAAAAGGAGACATATGTAATACTATATGTAATACTTTAAACAATCAAGAATTGGAAAAAAAAGAGTGACTGTGGCATCCCTACCTGCAGGTCACTACCACATCCCTGCCACACCAACACCCCTGAGTTAGTATGCCATAACTCAGACCCATATGAAATATACTTTTCATTCAAACTGTTTACACAGGAAGAAAATTTTATAATTAAGCATAACTAGACCACAGCTTAGCCTGGCTGTTTAAGAGAGTCATGCAGAGCAGACATACATAACTTTCAGGTAATATTCCTCACCACTTAAACCAGCAAAGATAAAATAAAGATAAATACCAGTATTGCCTAAGCTGTGGGCAAACAGGCATTTACGTTTATATACGACTAATGGCCCAGTGCATGAATTCATGCACATTAAAAGGAAATTAATTAGAAGAAATATTTTAATATCACGATTAGCCCTTTCTCTATAAGAGAAGTGTCAACCAAATTCATGATCAACAATGACAGATCAAAACACACACAGTTGAATGGCGCCACCAAGAGCTTTATATGTATCACGCATGTATGAGTCAACTTAGCCTTTTATCGATATAGAATAAACTTGCTTAATTAGACCTGCTTTCTGATTTAACTCAACTTTTTCCAACCCAGTGAAGCACCCCAACTTCTCTTTCAGGTAATTGCCAACAACATAGCAGTAAATATCAACACAAAGCAGATTACTATTGTAGATCACGCAGGGAGAACAAAGGGTAAAATATTTATCTGTAGCAGTGTTTGACAATATTCTACGCAATGAGAAAACCTGAAGTCATTTTCAAGGTCCACTATTTCTTACGTCTTTTCAGTCAGGTCAAATTTCTAAGCTTCCTAAATCTCCATTTTCCAGCTAATGAAAAGAAAACAGGATTTCACTGAGTCTCCTATCTACCTACTCCAGGACTTCTGTGAGGATCAAATAAGATGAGGCACGGGAAAATGCTTCACAAACATTTGGTTAAAGTGTAAAATATGTGCACCTGGCTATAAAGCAAGTTGTGTTCCTGGGCTGAAGAAACTCCAAGGAAGCTAGTGGCTAGGGAGAGGAAGCCGGGCGTTGCTACATGACAGCATTATCTGGGACCCACAGCGACCGTTTCTGGGCTGGGCTGGGCTGGACTGAGGGCCGCATTTTGTACCATGGCAGCATTGGCTGCAATTAGGCTGGCTGTTGCTCCAGGGTGGTGGTGGGGCCTGAGTCCCACTTGGGGGAAGCCGAGTGTTGCTTTGTTAGTGCCAGGTCCGTGCTGCCATTTCTCTGTAAATGGCCAGTCCGCATCATGGCAGCTCCTGCGTTGAGCATCTACCCCCTGGTGGTCAGTGCATGTCATAGCGACCGGTTGGACCATGAGAGGGACGCTTAGCATATTAGCCTTTTATATACATAGATTACTTCAAAAAAATATATAAGCTTTAAATGACAGAACGTGAAAGAAGAGACCTTTAGGATTATCATGTCCAACCCTCTCATTTCTCAGCTGAACTTTACATCTGGAGACTGTTTTATAACTGCCAATTTATACTTCTTAATCCATTTACCTTGCCCAAACCCTTCATGAATGGTCTAGCCCCGTGGTCAGCAAACTGCAGCTCACGAGCCACATGCGGCTCTTTGGCCCCTTGAGTGTGGCTCTTCCACAAAATACCATGGCCTGGGCGAGTCTATTTTGAAGAAGTGGCGTTAGACGTTTAAAAAATTTGGCTCTCAAAAGAAATTTCAATCGTTGTACTGTTGATATTTGGCTCTGTTGACTAATGAGTTTGCCACTGGTCTAGCCAGTGGGTTCCCCATTTTTAAACACACAGCCTGACATGCACTAGGCACAAAGAACTATATGAATGAGTGCATACCCAACACTAGGAGCAAGCCAAGTAAACTGTGGTTGGCTAACAAGATATTACGGGCTTTTAAGATACTGTCAAACTGAAAGTCACATTAGATGAAAATGCAGAACCTCATGTGAGAAAGCCACAAATCTCCCAGATCTTAGAGATAGGACTCCATTTGTTTAGCCTTAGTTACCCAGAGCTGCTTCACCTGTTCACCTTACCTCCAACCTCTTCCCACCTTTCCCGAGGCACCATCTCAGGACACCCATAGGAGCCCCTACAGGCCAACTGTCTTAATAAATATACCTTGACCATCTCCCAGGTTAGTGTGCACAGACTTACCCCATAGCAACATCTGGTTGTATGGAGGTCCCAGAGTTGCTGTGAGCTGTCACCTCCTGGTGAGTGGCAATGTAGTTGCTTGCAATTTCCCACTAGAATGAAGAGTGCTGCAAAGAACAATCTTGTATAAGCATTTATCTTTGGGCTGAGATTATTTTTCATGAGAGAGTCCTAAGTGCACACATTTTAAATTCTGATACTAATTGAGAAACTTTACATGGTAATTCTCAAACTTCATGTATTTAGGCTTTACCTGATGTATTTGTTTACAATGCACAATCCTAACATAACAAGTGCTGGTGAAGATGTGGACAAAAGGGAACCTTGTGTTTTGTTGATGGGAATGCAGACTTGTGTGGCCATTACGGAAAACAGTATGGAGGTTCCTCAAAAAATTAAAAATAGAACTATTGTATGATTCAGCAATTCCACTTCTGGGACACTAATTTGAAAAGATATATGCATCCGTATGTTCAGTAAAGTATTACTTACAATAGCCAAGATATGGAAGAAACCTAAGTGCCCATCAACAGACAACTGGATAAAGAAGATGTGAGATATGTATTCATTTATATAATATTCCATAATGAAATATTACTCAGCCATAAAAAATGATATCTTCCCATTTTCAACAACATAAATAGACCTAGAGGGTATTATGATAAGTGAAATAAGTCAGACAGAGAAAGACAAATATCATATGATTTCACTTATATGTGGAATCTAAAAAATAAAATAAAATAGAAACAGACTCATAGATACAGAGAACAAACTGATGGTTGCCAGATGCAAGGGGGGTAGGGAGATGGCTGATAAACTGGCACTTACAAAACAGTCATGGGGATGTAAAGTACAGCATAGGGAATATAGTCAATAATATTATAATAACTATGTATGGTGCCAGGTGGGTACTAGACTTATGAGGGGATCACTTCATTCATAAGTTATGTAAATATCTACCATGCTGACACCTAAAACTAATATAATACTGAATGTCAACTGTAATTAAATTTAAAAAATCTTTTTTTTCTTCTTATATCATTTATTCCCCCTATACCCTCTTCTACCTCCCTCCACCTCCCTTTCCCCTCTGGTAATCACCATACTGTTGTGTCTATGAGCTGTTGTTTTTTGCTTAATGGCTCCTCATCATTTTCACCCTGCCTCGCAGCCCCCCACCTCTCTAATAGCTCAATCTGTTCTCTAAAAAAACGAAACAACAACAAAAAAAACTTTTAAAAAATGCAAAGTCCTGACACACTATCAGCCTTGCTCTATCTTCCAACTCACCTCCCCCTCCAGGAAGTCTGGGGAGAGACTCCTGAAGTTTCTGGCTAAGGGGGAAAAGGAGCTACTCCCATTTGCTCCAATGCACCTCATCTAGCATGAGACTAGAGATGCACTGGTCTAGGGGGCTGCTTCTGGTGGCCAATTTTCGGGAAAGGTCTCTGGGTTCAAGCCCAGGTCCCCAGTGGCTTCCCCAAAATGGAACAGTCTGTCTCTCATGCACAATGCCTGGCTGCCTGGCATGCTAAGTGCCAGAGACAATCATATCTCCAAGGGTCACCTGGGTGCACCCCTGTTTTCCCTTCTAGGTCCCCCCTTCTAAAGGTCCCTGCACCACACATTCTATGATCCTACTGATCAGGGTCCAGTGGTTTTATCTGTCTTACCTGAGACTCTCCAAGCCTCTCTTTTCTTTCTCAGAAGGCTGTGGACCAAACACCACTTCCCCAAGATATAACTTGGGGCCTCCTCTCAGGGCCTCAGTTTCCTCACCTGTGAAATGGAGAACACTGGGTAATGGCACTGATACTTGAGTGCTGCTGTGAGGAGAGCAGTGCGGCATCTAGGTTTTAAGCGTTTGCAGGGAAGTGTGGCTTCAATGTGAAATTCAGGTGCATCTTACCAGCCACTTAATCAGCATTCTGACTGGCTTAGGGCCTATTTAGAGAACATTCGATTTTTGTTCAAGTTCTCCATTTGCCAAAGTGCAATTAAGACCAAAAGCCATTTCAAGGCTCCTGATTTCCAGGCTCAAGGGTCCTAAATGTCTGGATCCAGATGAGGAACCAGAGGCCCAGAAAAGGCCTTGACCACTTTTAGGCTGACTCTGTGCTGGGTAGGGGCCAAGAGCTGGAGGGTGGGGTGGGGTGGGGCGGGGGGTAGAATACAAGGTATTCCCCGAACCCTCAGGTCCTAGGGGGGTTGGTCAACAGGTGTTTCACAGGAAGTGGTACAGAGATAAAAATTAGCAAAGAGAGTACTGGCAGGCAGAGTTGGGGGAGACCAAGGGAAACGTCCTGAAGTTGGGTGCAATGGGCAGAGGATAAAGAAACCAGCCTGGACGGGTGGACTGCCTCTTTCAAGGGCCTGTCTCAATGGGGTAAAAGCCATGGCTCCAGCTCCGCTGTGGGATCCACCTGGACTGAATGACACTGGTTGACTGTATGACAAGAAGCAAGAGCCTCTCTGAAGCTCATGGGCAAATCAGGGACTGATGTATACTAGCACCTACCCCAGAAGCCGGATTAGACGGGATGATACACCTGAAGTGCCTCGCTCAGCGTCCTCGCGTCGTTACAAACACTCCTTCGGAATTGGTTTTTACCTCTAGCCGCCACTTGTGAGCTAGACCATAGGGCTACATGTTTTACGATGGTGTCAGAAGAAGCCTTCTACCCGATTCGATGGGCCCTTCTGGGCAGAACAGAGGTTGTATTCAGAGCCGGGTCCTTACCAGCTTGCGGTAAATCCCGGGACTAACTGGGCCTCAGTTTCCTCTCTGTGCAATGGGAATAATCACACTGCCGGCGGGAACATCTTAGTGAAGGGAGGATTACAAATGTCGGAATTTACATTATTTCTCCTCCAAGCAATGCCCACCCCCCCAACCTGAAGCACACAGTAGGCGCCCCGGAAATGCTCTCCGAAAGGAGGTTCAGGCCACTTCCTGCCCTCAAGCGCACTATCCCGAGTCTGAGTTCCCACCACTCCTCCAGCGAGGCCATGTGGCATTCCTGAGGTGGGGGGAGGCGCAGGAAGAAGGTGCCCTCCCGGCCCCGCCCCCTCCGGGCGCGGTGGGCGGGGCGAAGCCCCTCGCGGCTGCCGGCACGCCCCGCGGGGGGTGGGCGTAGCTCGCGGCGCTCCACACGAAGTTTGTTTTCTCCCTCGGGGCGGGTGGGGGAGGGCGAGCAGAGAGAGGGGGAAGGAGGGGGTGAGGGGATCTGACGTCAGGCCGCGAGGTGCTTTCCAGCCGAGAGCTGTCAGGCCGAGTGTCAGGCCCGGCAGGTACGCGGCGCGCTCCCCCAGCGCCCCCCGCCCCCTGCCAAGACGCCGCGGACCGAGCCCAAGGCCGCGTGGACGGAAAAGCCGCTCGGGAAAGTCAGTGCGGGGCGCAGGAGCGGAGTTGATTAGGGGCGGGGGGCGCGCGGACAACTTGGAAAGTTTTTTTTTCTGGGCCGGAGGGGGTGGTGGCGTCGTCCTGGCGCGTGCGATTGTGGGTGTGTGAGCTCGGGGGTGTTTGTGAGTCCCGACCGCAGTGTGCTGGCGGGGGCCGGTAGGGGGTGCCCCACCCCCCGGCAGAAAACTTGTTTGGGGACCCTTTGGGGGACCCAGCTTCCTAGGATCCCACCATGGCAGATGGGCCGCCCCTGGCCCTGCCGGGGTGAGCGCGCGGGGGCGGGTTTGTTTGGTTTCAAAAGTGCACGTTGCTAACCGCCGGCAGCCCCCCCGCCCCCCACCGCGGTGTGGCCGAGCGGGCGAGGGGGCCGCTGAGAGTGACAGCTGCGGGTGGGGGCAGCGAGAAGGGCCCGGAGCTGGGAGGGCCGGGGAGCCCGCGCGAGTTCCCCTTTCCTTTGGAACAAAGGAAAGTCTGTCTCTGAGGCATCTGTCACTCCCAGGCGGGTCAAGGAAGCGGGGCTCTGGGGGCTAGCGACTCAAAGAAAGTTTGTGCGCGCCGGGACCCTCAGGCAGGCCGAGCGTGAGCCGAGCCTCCAGCGGGGGAAACACTCAGTCTCCCGGGTAGGGGGCGGCCAACATGGAGTCTGGGCGCAGGTCGGAGTGGGGGGGCGGCGGTGCGGAGGTGGGAGCCCAGTCCCCTCCTCTCCCCTCCCCCTCCGGGCCGAGTTCCGAGCACAAAGCCGAGCGCGCAGGCTCGGCCGGCCCCGCGCCCCGAAGTGTCCGTCAGCGCCGAACTGCGGGGGAAGGGGGTGGGAACCAAACTTTTTCCTGCCCCGGGACAGACACGTGAGTTTTTCTTCTTCCAGAGCCCCCGCCCCACCGGATTGCGGGCCCGCGGATGAGCTGGAGTACCCATGCTGACGCGGGGTGGCGGGCCGAGGGGTGCAGGCCGAGGGGTGCAGACGCCCCAGCGCAGGCCGATTCCCCGCGGCCCCGGGAGCCATGTGCTCAGACTTGGTCTGGGCCGCGGGGGAGGCTGCGCGCTTTGTGTGAACTGCTGGAAATGCAGCCGGAGTCCGCGGCCCGGGGGAGTGTCCCGCCGGCTGGGGAGTTGTCAGAAAGTTCGGTGCGGGAGTGACCGCAGGTCCGCATCTTGCAGTATGTATTAGGTCGCGAGCTTGCTACCTCAGGCCAGTTAGGATAAGAACTGATGGCTAACGTGATGACATCTGGAGTTTTCCTAGCCTGAGAGATCGTGGGTGGGCGGGTCGGGTAGGTTTGAGTTCGTGTGTGGGCTTATATCCAGGAGTTGGGCTGGTAATATGGGTACCAATTGATCGCGCTAAAAGTGGGATCTGTAAACTGAGTGTGCTGTATTTGTCGGTGAAATTTATAGGGATTCCAGGGGCTGAGGGAATTGGTGCTGTTAAGAGAGCTGTCTGGTGTGATTGTGGGGTGTATATGTGGGATCCCTCACCGGATTGTAAGTGGGCCTGAGGTGCAGGACACCATGGTGGAGAGGTCTGTGTAGACTTGAGGGGTCGTTCCACCGGCCGACCCTGGAACCCTACAGTCTGGAACTTGGATAGCAGCCAGGGTGGAATTTGTACAGATAACCTTGAGTAAACTCCCAGCCTGCCAGGGCTTCATCCCTTAACCCAGATCCCAACTGCCCTAGCCAGCTAAACTTCAGACACCTGACTTCACAAAGCAGTCGGATTGTTGGTGCTCTCTGAGGAGTGGCACCTCTACTCAATGCTTGTCTCACCTCCAGGTGGCCTGGCTGGGAGGGTGGACCCTTCCCTCGAAAGCCTGGCCTACCCAGCCCAGTTATCTGGGCTCTAGCCCAAGTTGAGGAAACAAAACCTGGGAAATGCCAGAGTCTGTTGGCCCAGCCTCCTGGGGAACTGTTAAAAGGCTGAGCAGGGAGGCATCTTGAGATTCTGGCATCGGCTTGGCCTGGAACTTTTGGTTTAAAAATGTAAATCTCTCTTGCTTGTGTGAACAAGAAGTTTGTCGGGGCTGAGCAACTGAGTTAGGTTATCTAGGGAAAATACCTTCTTTCATTTGCTGTGGGGGCTCAAGCCTAAGAAGGGGAGGAAGGACATTTGCCCAACGTTAGGTAGCCAGGTTGGAGGGACCAGAGCCCCTGCCTTGCCCATTTATTACAATTTTTTGAGGAGTTTGTTCTGAGACTAAGCTAGGAGCTAGAACACAAAGGAGAATGTATGAGAGACAACCTGTAGGGATGGCTCCACACTCTGCAGGGCACACAGTAGGTGCACAGTAAATGTTATATGGATTGCTTAGGACCATGGTGATTGATAGTTTCCTGACATCTTGGGAGACCTGGGAAGCAAGATGGTATGGAGTAAGGGTGGGGAACCAAACTACCTTGGTCCAAACCCACTATCCTATATATACTATATCCTGGATGTGAGTTTTCTTTTCCATACAGCTTCATTGAGATAAAATTCACATACCGTAGAACTTGCCAATTTAAGTGAACAAGGTAGTCTTTTTTAGTACAGTTGAAATTTAAACAACCTGGGTTTGGACTGTGTGGGTCCACTTATGTGTGGCATTTTTTCAATAAGTACCTGGCCCTGGCTAGGTGGCGCAGTTGATTGGAGCATAGTCCAGTACACCAAAGGGTTTTGGGTTTTATTCCTGGTCAGGGCACATACCTGAGTTTCGGGTTCGATCCTGGCCCCACATACAGGACCAATTTTTCTCTCCCTCTTCTTTTTCCCTCCCTCCCTCTCTGCCTCCCTTCCTCTCTTTCTAAAAGTCAATAAAAACAAATCCTCAGGTGAAGGATTTAAAATAAATAAATACCATACTGTCTTCCATCTGTGACTTGAAGTCCATGGATGCATTAATCTATTCCATCTTATTACGGGACTTGAGCCTCTGCCAGATTTGGGTATCAACCAATCTCTTGTAAATACTGAGGGACAGCCAAGTTTTAGGGAAGTCAAAAGTTATTTGCAGTTTTTCAACTGTGTGCGGCTTGGCACCCCTAACCGCCCCCCCCCCCCCATTGTTCATGGTGTATATTCACAACTATCCAAACATCACCACCGTCGATTTTTAGAACATTTTTATCACCTCAAAAAAACCTCCAACTCGCTTTAGCTATCACCCTTCTATTCCTTCCCAGCCCATTCTGGACATTTCATTAACATGAAATTATATAATATGTGTTCCTTGTAATGCGTTTCTTTCACTTAGCATTATATTTTCAAGTTTCATCCACATTGTAGCATGGATCAGGACTCCAGTCCTTTTTATGGCCAAATAATATTGCACTATATGGACAGACCTCATGTTATTTATCCATTCATCTGTTATAGACACTTGATTGTTTCCACCTTTTGCTTTATTTTATTTTATTTACTGATTGATTTGAGAGAGAGAGAGAAGGGAGAGAGACAGAAATCAACATCAGTTGACTCTTATGAGCCCTGACCGGTATTAAACTCGAAACCTTTGGCATATCAGGTTGACAGTCTAACACAACTGAATTACCCAACCAGGATTCCACCTTTTGCTATTATGAATAATGTTGCTATAAACATTCGTGTACAAGCTTTCATGTGGACATAGGTTTTCATCTCTTTTGGGTAGATACCTAGGAGTGAAATTACTGGGTCACATGGTATCTGTTTAAGAGCCATAGTGTCTTAGGTGGTTTTCTTAATCTCTCTGGGCCTTGGTTTGCTCATCTATAAAATGATGATAATAGTAGTGTCCCCCTTACAAGGGCTTTGTGAGGATAGAATGAGATAATAAGTGGAAAATGCTGTATACAAAGCATGGAAAACAGATCTCAATAGTAACTATTTCTAGGCTGGTACTACTTATTAATGAACTGCCATTTACAAGGAACCTGTTGTAAAGTAAATGATTGTCTAACCACTGTGCTCTACACCTGAAACTAATACAAAGTAATATGGAATGTAAACTAATTGGAGAAACTTTTTAAATTAAAAAAAAGAGCTGCTATTTAGTTCAGTAGTCATCTACTGAAATAGAGGCATTTTGGACTCATCCCTTCTAGGTTGCCTAGGCTGTGGTATGGCCTGAAGCTTTGAATTGCAATTTCCCCATAGTTCTGGTGTCCAAGGCTCTAAAAATGGTGTGCTTAGAGAATAGGAAGAGGGTGAGAGGCAGTGCATGGTAATAATATAATATCCCCATCCCCTGTGTCACTTGTTCCAGGCTTGCCTGAGATCCAGCTTAGCCCTTAGACATCATGTCAGACAGTGATCTGGGTGAGGATGAAGGCCTCCTCTCCCTGGCAGGCAAGAGGAAGCGCAGGGGGAACCTGCCCAAGGAGTCAGTGAAGATCCTCCGCGACTGGCTGTACGTGCACCGCTACAACGCCTACCCTTCTGAGCAGGAGAAGCTGAGCCTTTCTGGGCAAACCAACCTGTCTGTGCTGCAGGTAAGGAGGAGGGCAGCAGAAGACCTGGGTTCTCGTGCTATCCCAGCCCTATCACTGACTCCCTGTGTGGCCTTAGGCTGGTCGCCTCCCTCTCTGGGCCTCAGTTTCTTCTTTGATCAGATGAGAACACCCAGTCCCCTTGCCACAAAGGAGAACAGTGACATGAGGTCATTACAGCTAGATTTCAGATTTTTTTTTGTTGCGAGTTCTGAAGAGGCAAGGAATTGTATCCATGCTAGGTGTCATTAACATTGGAGGCCGTGGGAAGGTGAGAATGCATTGAGTGTCTGGAGTTGGGCCCCAGCCCAGAGTGATGCTTGGATAGTGACTTGATTGCAGGGGATAGCTGGTAACCTGCAGTGTGGTTAAAATTGGGTTGGAATCATGGTCAAAGAAAGGGAAAAAGACAGAAATTCCGGGTTCAAAACCCAGTTCTGCCACATGGAAGCTGTGGACCACATCTTGATTTCCCCGTCTATAAAGTGGGGGTTCCGATCCTCTCCTGCCTGACTGAACTATTGTGAGGAACAGATTCAGAACTAGATGTGAAGGTGCTTTGAGTACATTCATAAGATATTTGTCAAAGTGCAAGATACTGCCTCAGTTGCCGACGTGTAGGTGTTTTGTGTAAGTGCTGAGGCAGGATACCCCCATCTGCCTTGTCTGCAGTTTGGCTCTCACCTGCCTGGGAGACACAGAGCAGGGCCTCAGCCTAGCAAAGGCCCACCCCCCTTTCCACTTCTGTCCTTTCCTAGACCATTTCTCCAATCCATGATACTGTTTCTCCCTCCTTCCCTTGCCCCACTGTGAACCTCCCAGGTCTTCAGCTCTTGTCTCTCCTCCATGAAGTATCATGGTGAGTATTCAGTCCTCAGAACTCCTGTCACCTGACTTAACACTCGCTGGGCAACGGTTAATTTGAGTCTGCCTACAAGAAAGGCTTTAGCGTTACAAACCCTGACTCAGATCCCATCTTCTCCACAAGAGGTAGCTTTGACCTGGGCCATGCATGTCACTGCCTCCTCACTGAGCCTCGAGTTTCCCCTTTTCAGAAGGTGATTGTAGCATTTTCTCAGTGTGTAAGAAGGAGGGACAGAGAAGAATTCAAGACGCACTGTGAGGTGTTTGGCAGAGTCGGTGCTTCTACTTTCCTTTTTCTCCTCATTTCTCCTAGATCATAGGTCTTGGACTGACCCCAGGTGTCTAGCCGTGCCTAGCTCCTTACAGTGTACTGCCAAGCACTCCACTATGCCCATCTCTATGCAGGACAGAGTTGGGATCCCAGAGAGGAACCAGGCTCATTCCTACCCTCAAGGAGTATGTATTCTTGGATGAAGTAGCAGGAAAGACTTAGTCACTGATGTTTGCAAAAAGTGAACACTGCTGGGAGAGGAAGCAGCAGAAAGCCAGGGCAGGGCTTCTGAGCTGCCCTGGAGCCTGAGAGCCAGTATTACCTAAATAGCCTCTTTGCTGGTCTTCCTGCCTCCAGCCTTGTTCCTTTAAGTCCATTCTCTTGAACACTAAAGTGCAATCAATTCTGATTGTGTCACACACTCCACAGATCCTACTGACTTCAGGATAAAGTCCAAACTCCTTAGGGTACTCAGCAGCCTCATCTCTCAGTTCTTCCTGCGCCTGGAGCCCTTGAGCCCTCTGGGCCTCCAGGCTTTCTCCCTGGCTTCTTCCTGACCTTTCTGATCCTGGTTCGCTCCATTAAGCCTGTTCTTTGGAAAGCATCTGCTTTTCCCAGCCTAGGTGTGAGGCCACTGCTGTGTGTTCCCACTGTGCCTCATCCTGCACTGTCAAACCACTGGTCACACAGTAATGAAATTGCTTTTTGTCAGGGACACTGTTTCCAATGTAAAGAAAATATTTTTATTATCACATCACTTAACTATGTACAAATTGAAAACTGGGTAAAAAATGTCTTGCTTTTGCTCTTATACACAACTATAAAATACACAGTTTTACAAAGTAAATGAATGTAAAACCAGTGAGATTCCATCTAACTGCATTATTATAAACGGATGGTGTTGTGCTGACTGGGCTGTGGTATGTGGTGTGACAGAGGCAATGACTGGGGTTGAGTAAGTCTGGGTTACCACAGGCCATGGTGCTCCTGCTCATAATCGCAACAGAAACACAAAGTCACAATGTTCTTGTGGAGAACCAGTGGATCCCTAGGACAGCATATCCCTAGATCCCACTTAATGTAGGTCTGGGGCAAGGGTTAGCTGGAGACTTCTGATGAAGGTGTAGGAGGAGTTCCAGTGGCCACCCAGCACTAGAGTCATGCCCAGAGTTCAAAAACAGTGGGAACCACTTGGCACTCCTTGATGGAAACTATACTATGAATCCCCAGAGTACACCTCTGCTTGGAGGTCTTACAGGCACCTTATGTTTCCTTGATAATTGATAACATCTCCAAGCTGGCTCTTTCCTTTTGGAAGGGCTCCCCTTGATAGCTCTTTTTCAGCTTATGTAGTCCGTCACCAGTTCCTATACATACCCCTTAAATATTTCTGGAATAAGGCTTCTTTTCTATCTGGTCCAACTTATCCTTGTCTGATCACTTGTCACCCCTCTACTTAAAATTAAAACCCTTCAGTAGCTTCTGCCAACCTAATGACAACATCACCTGCCCCTATCTGCAGAGCCGGCTTCATCCGGCTTGAGCTTCTGTGTAAGCCTTTCATATTCCTGCCACACCGATTGATACCCCAGACCACTTTGCTTCCATCTGACCAGGGAGACTCCGGACCCGTGGAGGACCCCTGCCTTCCCACGGCATTAGGACTGGGTCTGCATTTGGATCCTTGACTGTAATTGCTTTTTACAACACACTAAACTCCAGAGGCCTGATATCATTTATATCACAGTGTTTAGCGCAATACCATGTATCTGGTAGTTGCTTCAGAAATAATTATTGAAGTGACAGAAAATGAAAATAAGTGTTGGAAATGTCAACAGGCATGACCTCAGAAGTAAGGAAATGTGGCTCATCAATCAGGAAAAATGGGCTTAAGTTCCTGGAGGCATCTCTTTCCTGTATTTAATTTTTTGTTTGTTTTTAAGTGCCCTTTTCTTTTTCTATTTTTTTTTTATTGTTTAAAGTATTACAGATGTCTCCTTTTTCCCTGATTGACCCCACACACACACTCCTCAGAACAAGCCCCCACCCCCCAGTGTCCGTGTCCATTGGTTATGCTAATATGCATGCATACAAGTCCTTTGGTTGATCTCTTACTCCCACCCACCCCCGCCTTCTCTCTGAGGTTGGACGGTCTGTTCAGTGTATTTAATTTTTAAGACTTCATTATTTAAAAAAAAAAAAAAAACTTCATTATTTAAAATATTTGCAAATACTGGATCCATAAAAAGAGAGTATTCTAATGAACCCTTGGTACCAATCACCTGGCTTCAACAATCATCAGCATTTTGCCAAGTCCTGTTTTCCTCTTTCCCTAGGGACATCTCTTTTGATTGTCTCTTTTAACCGCCCAGGAGCTATCTCATTAGCAAGTCAATGAGTTACTTAACTAACTTGTTTGCTGGTACTTGCCCAGGGCTAGGCAGGTGGGATGGTGAGGCCAAATAAAAGGTCATTTGCGAAGGATTTTTCAGTGGTGCCTGTGACACCCCCCTCTGGTCTAAGGGGCTGTGTTGGGGAGGGAAGGAGGTTCTGCCCCCATTCCTTCACTTTGTAATACTGACTGGGGGTATGCTCTGCTCCAGGCCCAGTGCTGTGTGCTGGAAACTCCCTGCCCTTGGCTAGCCTCAGGGGAGGAAGGAGAGGAGGGAAAGACATTATTTAAAAGACTAAGAATTTAATGCAATTAAATACCAATTCGGTGTCTGAAAGGCTTCTCTCAGGAAGCAGCATGTGAATGGAGTCCTGACAGACTTGAAGGAATGGGGAGGTAAGGGCAGCAGTCCCTTGGGTATGGGGAACCAAACAGGTGAGAAAGGAGCTTGCTGTAGTGGCCTGCTCTGTGGCAAGGTGTGGCCTGGCCCGACACTCAACAACACCTTACCCTTTGAAGCTGCTCTCCTTACTCTGATGCCAAACCTAGCTGCCTTGCGATTCTTCCTACCAGCAACCTCGTCTCCCCACCTCAGGGCCTTTCATCTGTACGTATATCTTTTGAGCTTCTGTGTAAGCTTATTTGCTTAAATAAAGGGCTCGACCCACGAGGACAAGTTACACCAGTGGGTGAAACCATTGGTTCCTAAGCCTGAGTGGCAGAACTCTGGGGAGCTTAAAAACACATTTCTGACTTGCCCCCTTCCCCAACAGATCTATAAAGCAGGTGAGAAATGGCTATTTCTTTTCTTCCCTTTTTTTTTTTTTGAGAGAGAAAAAACATTGACTTTTGTTTTACTTATGCATTCATTGGTTGATTCTTGTATGTGCCCTCACCAGGGATAGAACCTGCAACCTTGGTGTAGTGGGATGATGCTCTTAACCAATTGAGCTACTCGGCCAGGGCCAAAATAGCTATTTCTTAAAATTACCCTCAAGGTGGTTTTAACAAAACCAGCCTGCCCTTAAGAGCACTTGAATGTGGTGGTCACAACACAAACGGAGGTACCAGGAAGCTTGGGAAAGGTGTCTCCATGTCTTCACTTCCCTCTCCCCTCTTTTGCTTCTGTCTTTCACAGCTGAAAACACATAAAATTAAAGCACTGTGTTGCCTTGCCAAATGCCTTGCTCTGATCCTCATGGCCTTCATCCACTTCCTGGCCCCTCCCACTCCCATTTGCCACAGTGATTCCTCCCTTGTCCTTCATCTTAGCCACTGATAAGAAAGAAAAAAAGACTGACAGGGCGATAGCTTTTGGGACAGGACCCTGTTTTATGGTGGAGACAGGCTTTCAGGCACCCAGTCTGTTTTGCTGTGTATCAATCACAGAATTCACCTTGGCGTTCTTCCCACTACCTCCTCCCCAAGGACTTAAGAGTTGGAGTGAGTCACATGCTTTGCAATTGGCATTGGTGGTGCACTCAGGCCTCCTGGGCTTACCCAGCCCCCCCTCAGCTGTGCATTTCTATCGGATGAGAAGACAAAACAGACAGTAGTCTGCCAAGTTTTCTGCAGATCGAGGGGAATATGTTGCAGGGGTGTGTGTGTGTGTGTGTGTTTGTGTATGCATTTCTGGTGTTCTCAGAATTATAAGCCAAAATGGGAGGTGCAAGTAGGGCTAGATGCCCTCACAGCTGTGAGAACATGCCCAGATTCCCTTCCCCAAGACTTCTTTCTCAACAGAAATACTCATCCTTATCTCCCTTGACCCAGGTCACTAAGATCTGTTTCCCCTGCATATAGGGGAAAGGTGGAGAGGTGCAGTGCTCTCCCATAGCACAGGTAACTAAGGAGACAGTTGTGGACAGAGGGATGGAAGCAATTGAACAAGGAGAAAAGGCCTAAGGCTGATTCTCTTCAGTCCTTTCACCTGCCTGGAACCAGGCTGTCTGGACCAGATCTGTTTGCACAGGTGACCTTGAGCAAGCTTCTGAACCTCTGATTAGGGTCTGTTTCTTCAACAGTTCAAATAAAATGGAGATCTTCACAGAACCTGTTTCGTAAGTTGTTGAAGATTAAATGAATAATTAGATTGGGAATGTTCAGAGAAACACCTGACATGTTTTGGTTCAACAAGTGTTTGCTTTTTTTTAGGATTATGATAATGATTATCCAGCTATATGTCCCTCTGGTAAAACAGACAGAGCAAAGCAGAGGAAGAAGAGCATTAGGGACCTTAAAGCCAGGAGACCTGGGTCTGAATCCCAGATTTATACTTGAGAGTCTGTGTGTGACTTTGGGCAAGTTCTTTCTTCTGAGTTCCAGTTCCCCCTTTGGTGCTTTGGGGACACTGTTCACTACCCTTCCAGGCTTGTATGCAAATTAATAATGCACGTGAGATGGCTGACATGATAACCTGGTGTCCAGAGTGCTTAGTTAGTTCTCTCCCTTCATTGCACCCAGTTCAGCCTGATCCTTGGGGATTCCTTGCAGCTCTTGCGAGGATTCAGCACAGCCAGTGTCTGAGAAGCACCTGGGAAAAATGGTAGGGGGTTGTGTGTGCTCAGTAGTACTGGTTGGACCATGGAGGTGCAAAGAGATAAGTGAGAAGACTCTGCCCTGCCCAGGAGCTTTCTCATCCTGACAGAGCCAGGGCCCTAGTACTGTCCTTGGATCACCTGTGGAATGGATGCAGCTATAGTCTGCTAGGCAAAGACCCATGCCAACTCCAGGCACCAGCTCCTGTCATAGGTGCCTAGCCCTTCACTTGTGTAGAGACAGAGTTCATAGGAAGATAGTAACCAAGGGCTTGCCAGGGTATTGGCCAGGAAAGGTGATGGTCAGGGGTAGAATTGATACAGGAACCCTGAGGAGAGCTGGGCCTTCGATCCATTCTGTGAACATTAGAGGAATGTTTGGAGCAACATCAATGCATTGCTGCAGCCCACACAGTTCCCAGTATCCCAGCGCACAGGAGGTGAAGGGGGAGGGGTTCCCATCTTTTCTTCCTCCTGGTGCATGCTCTGTGCGTATCTGTGGGTAAACAGGGAGAGGAGACAGGACCAAGAGAAGGACCTAGAATGGAATTCAGGTCAAGCCACTGTTTAAGCCTTTAGTCTTTTTTTTTTTTCCTTCAGAGAGGAAGGGAGAGGGAGACAGACAGAAACATCTATGAATTGATCAGCTGCCTCCTGCGTGTCCCCTACTGGGGATCAAGCCCACAAACTGGGCATGTGCTCTGACTGGGAATCACTGGGCCCTTTAGTATTTTACCATGGTGTTCTGACCTAGTGGGATCAGACCTGCCTGCTTTTGTCAGTTTCTTAAGCCAAACCCTTTCCTGCCCCAGCACCTTGACATTTGCTGTTCCCTCTGTCTAGAACATTCTTCCCTCAGCTTTCTATAAGGCTGGCTTTCTTTTTTTTCCTTTTTTCTTTTTAATATATTTTTATTTCAGAGTGGAGAGAGAGCTAGCAACATCAATGATGAGAGGGAATCATTGATTGGCTGCTTCCTGCATGTTGGACTGAGCCCGCAACCCAGGCATATGCCCTTGACCAGAATCAAACCTGGGACCCTTCGGTCCGCAGGCCGATGTTCTATCCACTGAGCCAAACGAACGAGGGCAAGGCTGGCTTTCTTATCCTTTAAGTCTCAGCCTTCCCAGACCGCTTGTCTCTGGTAGTCTCTCTTTATATGCTATGCTTTTATTCCTGTTTCCTCCCTGACACTTATTGGTGTCTCTTGTCATATTTGTTCACTGCCAGTCTCCACAACCAGGTGGACTACAAGCACCACAGGGCAGAGTGCATGCCTGTTTAATTCAAAAGGGATCACCAGTACTAAGAACTAGGCCTGGCACATAATACGAACTCAAATAAGTATTATCTGAGTAAGCATGAAGCCTTGAAAGGGAGAGCAATAGAAAGTGAGAAGTTCTAACCTGACTGTTTTAATGAATAAAGTAAGATGGTCTCTGAGGCCCTGTGACAGCCTGAGGGAGGTTCAAAGAGGAGGGGCTCCTACTCCTCCAGGTTCAGAGGCCCAGGCTTGGGGATCCATAGCTAGAGGTGGACGCTCTGGCCAGACTTCTCCAGGCTGAGCATTACAAATGTTCATCAGTAAAATAGGAATTGATCAAAGTCATCGACGTGATGTAATTATGAGAAGAAGATTTGTAGATGTTTAGTGCTCAGTAATAGAAAGCTATTAGAAAACTCTTCACAGCGAAAGTTCTCAGAAAGATGCCCAGATCTGTGGATACCTTCCTACCAGGCCACGCCCACCATGCCCCACACCCAATATCCATAGTCTCTAATGTTTCTTCTCTCCTGCTGCCTCTGAGATAGCAAGAAAGTTATTAAGCTGCTTTTCCCCTTTGGTGACCCCTCCAGTGGAGGGCAAGAGGAAGAAAGACTTGGGGGAAATGCTAGGGGGTTGTATTTGCCTACTTAAGGAAAGGGTTAATGTTTTAAAACAGGTTTGTTTTTATGACCTTATACCAGTCTTGCAACTAAGAAACTATTTTCTAGTCTAATCCATAACTTTTAAAATAATGCTCAGATGAGCTAATGTAGGATCTGTCTTGCCACATTTCCAGGCCATTAGGAGTTATTGAGAGAAAAAAGGATGTGGGTGGTTGATCTTTTAGATCAGGGATGGAGAATGTCCAGCCCACAAATGTGTAAAGCCTGCGAAATCATTTGGTCTGGCCCTGCCAAGGCATTAGGGGTGAATTAATTAAATGTTTGACCAAACATAGCAGGCTAATTATTAAGTTGATAATTTTGTATGGCTCTCAAATGAAGTTATAAATCTCCAGTTGGCCCTTGACAGGGGGGGAAAAAAAACAGTTCCCACTCCTGCTTTGTTTTATTTAAAAAAAAAAAAAAAATATATATATATATATATATATATATATATATATATATATTTTTTTTTTTTTTTTTTTTTTTTTTTTTTTTTTTTCCCGGAGAAGGGAAAGGGAAAGAGAGAGTTGGAAACATCAATGATGAGAATCATTGACCAGCTGCCTCCTGCACACTCCACACTAGGGATCAAGCCTGGACATGTTTCTCACTGAGAATTGAACCGTGACTTCCTGGTTCATCGACGCTCAACCACCAAGCTACGCCTTTTTTAAAAAATCCTCACCTGAGGATATTTTTTCCCCATCCGTTTTTTAGAGAGAGTGGAAGGGAGGGAGGAAGAGGCAGAGAGAGAAACACACCGATTGGTTGCTTTTTCTGCATTGGTTGTCTCCTGCACATGCTGGACACGGCCAGGGATTGAACCCACAACCCTTTGGTGCCTGGACCAGAGAGGTGTTCTGAATCCATTTCCTCTCCTCTGGCCCTATGGCTGATATCTTAGATCAGCTAAAACTTAGAGTAGCAGCCATTCTCAGGTGGAAAAGAGGATACTTCAGAAAAAAGAAATGTGATGTGCAAAAGGCATCACGGAACTATTTAAAGAAAAAGAAAAAAAAAAACAGCACAGGGCCTGATGAAAGTCTGGTGAGCAATTTCACATGCTAAAGAATACAAGGGCTGGAAATAGAGGCCATGGCAGGGGAGGATTTAACACCAGGTTCGGGTATCTAGACTTGACCCTGTAGGCAGTCGGAAATACATGGCAGTTTTCTAGAATAGGAATAACAGTCATTGCATTTTATTTATTTTTATTATTTTTTAAATCCTCATCCGAGGATATTTTTTTCCATTGATTTTTCAGAGAGAGTGGAAGTGAGAGGGAAAGACAGAGAGAAACATCGATGTGAGAGAAACACATTGATTGGTTGCCTCCTGTACGCACCCCGACCAGGGCCCAGGCCGGGGAGGAGCCTGCAATCGAGGTATGTACCCTTGACTGGAATCAATCTGACACCCTTTGCTCCGCAGACTGATGCTCTATCCACTGAGCCAAACTGGCTAGGGCAGTGGTCTGCAAACTGGGGCTCATGAGCCACATGCAGCTCTTTGGCCCGTTGAGTGTGGCTCTTACACAAAATACCATGACCTGGGCGAGTCTATTTTGAAGAAGTGGCGTTAGAAGAAGTCTAAGTTTTAAAAATTTGGCTCTCAAAAGAAATTTCAATCGTTGTACTGTTGATATTTGGCTCTGTTGACTAATGAGTTTGCCGACCACTGGGCTAGGGCAACAGTCATTGCATTTTAGAAAGAGAAGTGACAACTAGTGAAGAGGATGGGTGGGAGAGCCATGAAGGTCCTCTCATTTCCAATTTCCCAAATAGAACAAACATTTGTCATCTCATCACACCCCCTATAGCAAGTTGCTCTTTTGCTTAAAACCCTCCTACACTCCCCATCACCCTTAGAATAAAGAACCAAATCCCCACCATAAAGGTAACCTCTAGTTACCACTCTTAGCTCCAGCCATTGGAGTTAAGCTCTTCCTTGTCTGAACTCCTCAGAGGCACTCTGCTTCCACCTGTTACAGGGTCTTTTCAGATGTTGTTCCCCCTAAATTGAACATTCCTCTCCCTTCCCACCTACTCATCCTTCAGATCTCAATTTAGGAGCCATTTCCTCAGAGAATACCACCCTGAGTCCACAATGACTAGATTGGGTCTCCAGCAGCACACCATTGTACCTTCCCTTCATTGGATAAATCATTGCTGCAATTTTATATTCATTTGTATGATTTCTTCTTTAACTCTGTCTTGCCAACATGAACCTTTCTGAGGACTGTGATTGTGTGTATGTCATTTGCTGTTATGTTATGGGGCTGACATAGGTGCTTCATAGCTGGTTTTAATTGAGTGAACTGATCATAGTCTCTTATACTAATTTCAGATATGTAACTGGTTCATCAACGCTCGGCGGCGGCTTCTCCCAGACATGCTTCGGAAGGATGGCCAAGACCCCAACCAATACACCATTTCCCGCCGAGGGGGCAAGGCCTCAGATGTGGCCCTCCCCCGTGGCAGCAGCCCCTCGGTGCTGGCTGTGTCTGTACCAGCATCCCCCAATATGCTCTCCTTGTCTGTGTGCGCTGTGCCATTCCAATCAGACCAGGGGGAAAAGCCAGCAGCTCCCTTCCCACAAGGGGAGCTGGAACCCCCCAAATCCCTGGTGACCCCTGGCAACACTCTCACCCTGCTGACCAGGGCTGAAGCCGGAAGCCCCACCGGTGGACTCTTCAACACACCACCACCCACACCCCCAGAGCAGGACAAGGAGGACTTCAGCAGCTTCCAGCTACTGGTGGAGGTGGCACTACAGAGGGCTGCTGAGATGGAGCTTCAGAAGCAGCAGGACCTGTCGCTGCCATTACTGCACACTCCCATCCCCTTTGTCTCTGAAAACCCCAAGTAGGCATCTGCCCACAGGGGTGCTCCAGGCTCGAGCCAGCTGTCCTGGGTTTCTGTTTTGGTTCCCTTTCATACAGAGAGTTTTCTTTGGTTCACTGCCAAACATCAGGATCATCTCCTCTGTCCAGGATCTTCAGCAGGAAGACACTAACTGGTGTCACTGCACTGTGATGGGGACCTCTCCTCTGTTGACTGCCTTTCTCCAGGCCTCCTCAGGTGATGAGACCAAGAGAGCGGAGACAGGCATGGTGCTGCTACTTCTCCAGAGAACCCACAGGACATCTTTGTTCCAGCTGCTTCCCTGGGCTGCACACAGGAAACCTGCCGAGTTCAGACCTATGCGTGCAGGGTCCAGGTTGCCCCTGAGCCGGCTGCTCTGTTAAGCAAAGTGTGGACATTCCTAGTTCATAAGTGTGAACAAAAGAAAAGAGGAACCCAGCAGATATAACAGAACGAACTCCAGTTGAATATTCAGGTTTTTGTCAAACTTGGTGTTAATTTCTCCCTTTTCATTGTGGTTTGCATTCATGGGGGCAGCAAGCCCAGGTGTGGAGAATAAGAGTGCATTGTGTGACAGTCTGATGAACTGGGAATGATCCACCACTACAACAGGTGATTGTTTTACAAGGAAGGAGTGTTTCATTTGGGGGACCAGTTAAATCTCTGCAAAATTCCTAATGGTTATTTTATTGTTGGTTTGGTTTACCCAAAAAAGAGGAAAAGACTTTTACAGGCTTTGGCTTTTCTGGATCAGGAACCAAAGGAGGATAAAGCCAAAGCCAGCAAGAGGGTCCAATAGAGAATCTGACCAAACTTTCTAAGCACAGAGCAGAGAAGGATGATAAAACTGGAGAGGTGTTTTTTATATTTGTTTTTACTGTACTTTTGGGGGCGGGGGGAGAGAGGTAAGCTAGGTTGAGGCAGTAGGGTGTTTTGTTTGTTTTTTCTCTTTAATGTTTTTCCCTTCTTTATCCTTAAGTTTTGCCCTGCAGCCTTTGGAGTCCTTTAGGAACTTGGATTAGTGGCCAGAATGTCAAAAGCTCCATCTACTGGCAGCTTTTCCCACGGTGGTGGCAGGAACTATTCCTGGAGGAAGCAGGGAATCGTTTCCTGCCACCAGTGGCCTGAGGAACTGTCTTCAGAGTAGGCTGGGGCTGGAAATTACGAAGCCTGTTCACGGTGTGTTTGTGTGTTGCACCTTTCTTTAAATTGGAGTTGCAGAGGCCTCTGCCCTAAACTTCAAAGCGAAACAGATCACAGTTGGTCTTGTTCTCCTCCCTCCTCCCCGTTTTTTATTTTGCTTTTTCATTGCTGACAGTGCTCAACATCAGTATACCCCATCTTTATATATCCTAAGAAACACTAATTCTAGGTTATTATTAGCCAAAATATTTTTGTTCTGAATAATATTGTTACTGGGCCAAAAGACAGGTCAGGAGCCCCAGCCTGAAGTTTCCAGGTCAGGCATAAAGGTTCCAGGTTACTTGGTGTTGGCTGACTTGGTTAGGTCTGGCCAGGAGAAAAGGCAGAAACAGGTTATTCTGTCCTTTCTGGGCTGATCTCTGAAGACTTCAGGAAGGCATCCTCATTTCTGAGTAGTTTAGCCCACCTCTTGGTGTGAGAGTGGGGATTAGTATTTACAGAAAGGGAGCTTTGCTCTGAGTGGGCAAGTTTCCTAAGCTCTCTTTTGCGTGCTCCCTCATCCTGTGCCCTCTTCCATACCCTGGGTGGGTGGGAAGGGGATCAGGGATTCTCACCCTCCTCTAGCCCAGCTGGGGAAAAATTAACATGAACGTGGCAGCTTCAAGATTAGTTGACGCTGCTGTTTGCCCAGCGTCTTCTACCCCACCCATGTCTGTGAGCCCGGGTCTGGTGTAACTGTTGTAAGATGCTTGTAACAGGGGACTTTGGAAGTGTATTGGGCTGGGGTGGGACTTTTCCTTCCAACAGTGCACTGAGCAATGGAGGTGGTGAGGGTGTGGGAGCCATGCTGCTGAATTCTGGTTGGCATTCCCCTCTCCCCTTTGTGCAAGATAGAGAGGCCAGGGGTGGGGCAGCCTCTGCTTGTTTGGTTGTGAGATAAACCTGGAGGAGAAGCACAGTTATCCCATTGAAATAATTTGAGCAGAAAGCTACTGTAAATAAGTTTCGTTTTTGTCTTTTGTCAAATAAAACTGTTTTCGGTTTTGTTTTGTTTTCGTTTTTCAAGTAGAAACAGATCGATCCACTGTGACCCAGGGCCCAGCCTAGAGATGGGGCAGTTGCCGAGTTCTTACTCTGCATTACCTTTTACCCTCTCTAGTAACCACCTGTAAGTGTACATTCTGTAGCCTTACTTCCTTGTCCTCAACCCTGTTCCATATCCCATTCATCACAGTGCGCAGGGGGTATATGCATCCCAAGCTGGACCAGTCTTCCCTGGGATCAATAATGAGCTTTGGATTTGCTAAGTGGTAAGGGGACTCAGAATTGGCAACTTTTTCCTCTCCCTCTCCCAATGAGGAAAGAGCATGGCTACAGTATGAGGCTAGCACAAAACCAGAGTTGAGATGGATATAGTAGTCATACCTGAAACCAGTACCACCTCCGGACTTCCCAATTACGTAAGCTAGTAAATTCCCTTTTTTAAATAAGCTAGCTGGGGGTTTCATTTCTGTCATAATGATTATACATTATAATCTACAGCCCAAACAGTACAAAATCTGTTAAGAGTAGTAAACAGTCTTGCTATATGCCTGGGTCTGTGCTCTGTTCATTCTCTTAATTTCTGTATGCAAACATAAGTGAGATGCCCTTCTCATAGGTAAAGAAACTAGGGATTTGTTATTTATCCACCTATTGGTGTGGGATTAGTATTTACAGAAAGGGAGCAAAGGATATGAATTTAAAAAGTGGAGCTAAGATATGAATTCAAGTCTGACTTGTTTGAAGTCATCTTGAGTTTTACCCAGACCTTATTTGGACCGGTAATGGGCAACTCACAGCCTACTGGCATCTAGCTATCTAACATGATTTGGGCTAAGCCCAAATTTTTTAAACTTAAACTTCTAATGCCACTTCTTCAAAATAGACTCGCCCAGGCCGTGGTATTTTGTGGAAGAGCCACACTCAAGGGGCCAAAGAGCCACATGAGCTCGCGAGCCACAGTTTGCCCACCACAAGGCTAAGCGCTAGAAATTTCTTCTGCTGACTACTGAACCAAATTGGCTTCTTTCTGATTTCTCCCTAGTACAACTGGATGGAGGGTATCAAATCTCCCATAGGTCATGCTCCTTTAGGAATTCGGAGACAACTTCACTGCTCAAGTTCTGGAGGTTAAAGAGCCCCAATTTAGCCATTCACCCAAGGTCCTGGTTTCGCCACTTCCCTCTTGTCAGTATCCCTCAAATTGGACACTTAGTCCTGAGGCTTGGCAGATTAGGAACATGCTAGAAGTGCTCTTCAAAGTAAGTTTCATACTCATTTTACATCTGAGAAGCAATATTCCCATAAAAGGGGAAGTCACTGAGTGGTTCAACTGCCTCCGGAGAGATGGCTTACAAATTCAAAGAATGAAAGTGTCTTCTGCATTGAGCTTCAAATTGATGAGCTCTGGGTGAACAGGCACTTAGGTAATGAAAGTTGGCAGGGATAATGTGGCTAGGGCCCCTCTCCCCTGAAGCTAGAAGTGTTATATAAGAACACCTACCTTTCCTGTAACAATCTCATTGAAGAAATAGCTTTTAAATGCATTTCTACTCTCTGGTCTCGAGTCCTGATGTTGAGTTGGCTATATATTACCAGACCCCTCTTTATGTCCCTATTCTCAACAAAGGGGCCAGTGTGATGCTTCAAGTCCTTGGGTATCAATGTAAATGTAGACCCTGTATACAACAGTATAAAAGGGGGGTAGTTAAGGACAGACAATGGGGGGAGTTCCTTTAGATTAATGGTAAAGGAAGGCCTCTTCCTCCCCACTGTTCTTGAAAGTGGTAATTGCTCCATGGAATTCACTGAGAAACTTCTCCAACTCAGCCTCATGAATAGGAATATCTAGGGTAGGAATCAGAACTCTGGATTTAAAACACTCCAGTTTAGAAGCTGATAATGTGAAGGCTCCCAGAAGACAAGGCCCACATCTGTGGCTGTAACCTCACTATGCTGGAGCTATAGAGGAAAAGGTTTGAAACTCAGAGGGGATGTGGAAATAATTGAGTCACTGCTCTCAATGTTATTGGTTTCCAAAGCAATCTCTGATCTAAGCCTGGGTTCAAATTCTGGCTCTGTCACTTCATTAGCTGTTGTGGCCATAGGCAAGTCAGTTTACTACCCCAAACTTAAGTTTCCTTATCAATAAAATGGGAATATTCACTTCCTAGGAAGATGAAATAGGATTGTTATTATCTGGCCTCTCAACCCTGTGCTGAGAGTAAAACAAAACAGTTAAAATAACTTGCTTCATATCACACAGCATTTAGGTGCCAGAACTGGTATTAATTACCCAGAGTTCTCCAGCCTCAATATGAATCAAGATCATCAGAAGAGGTTACAAAGCTGCAAAATTCCCAAACCTCACCCCCAGAGAGCCCAGGAATTGGCACTACTCACTGATGCCACAGGAGAGTCTCATGCTACTGCTCCAGAGCCCCAATCACTTATAATCAGGACACTGATTTATCCCCAGAAAACTGCTGGGTTGGGAACACAGCACCTTATCTTTCAAAGTAAAAAGGTGAGAGGAAGAGCACTACGAAGTAGTCTCCTCAAACCTTTGACTTCCCCTTATGCCCCTCAGGAGTCTATGGAGCTGAAAGTTAAGTACCGCCTCTGAGACTATCATTTTAATTACATAAGCACCCTAGCCGGTTTGGCTCAATGGGTAGAGCACTGGCCCATGGACTGAAGGGTTCCAGGTTCAATTCCACTCAAGGGCATGTACCTTGGTTGCGAGCTTGATCCCCAGTTGGGGGCGTGCAGGAGGCAGCTGATCGATGTTTCTTTCTCATTGATGTTTCTAACTATCCCTCTCCCTCTGTAAAAATGAATAAAATATTTTTTTTTAATTACATAAGCTACCCACATTCACTATAGAAAAATTCTAAAAAGAAGTCAAAGGAGAGGAGTGCTTAAGAGCCTGGCCAGCTTTTTTTTTTTTTTCATTAAATACAATTAATAAGTGAGTAGAGGCAGATATTTATATTAATATACAGCTGTATAAAAAGGGAATGATGCCAAAAATAGCTCCATAATAATCATTTTTCCTTAGGTATCACTGCCATTAGCCTCATTTTATGAAATACAGTAAACCTGTAGTAGTGTAAGGCTGAGAAATATCATTGAGAAATAAAAAAAAATGATATTAGCAAAGAAAACTAAAGCCTGCTTATTCCATTTTTGTTGGGAACAACAACATGTAATTCTTAAATATTTGCACTAGCTTCACTCAGAAAATCTAACACTCCATATAAGCAACACTCTAGGAAAGCATGGTGCCTTATCCATAAACAGCTTTTGACTGACAGTTGAATGAAATTTCATTATCATTACTAAAATATATATCATTCAAAAGTATATTTCTTGTTGACAATGTGTCAAAACCATTACCAAAGAAGTAATATATTATTTTTAAGTTTTTGTAATTGAAAACAAAATTTCAATAGCAAATCAGACGCCATATTATATATTAGAGGCCACTGCATGAAATTTGTGCACTTGGGGGGGCGGGTCCCTCAGCCGGGCCTGTGCCCTCTCACAGTCCAAGAGCCCTCGGGGGATGTCCAACATCCTTAGCACTGCAGTGGAGGTAGGCTTCTGGCTTCTGGCTGAGCAGCGCTCCCCTGGTGGGAGCACACTGACCACCAGGGAGCAGCTCCTGCATTGAGTGTCTGCCCCCTGGTGGTCAGTGCACATCATAGCAACCAGCTATTCCGCCATTTGGGCGATTTGCATGTTAGCCTTTGATTATATAGGATTTCAAAAAACAAGAAAGCCATAACGTTTGTTACTTGATAGAATACAGGCTTTTTTCCCCCTCTTTCCTTTTAAAAGCATCAAGACCAGTGTAGATAAATTCATTTGAAGATAATACTAACATCTTTTCTTCTTCTTGCACTTTTGGAACTTTTGTCCATATTCATTTTCTCTGTTTTCTGTGCTTCTATCACTATCATTAGTTTGTTTTTGCCTCTTGTTTATTAATCTGGTAAAGGTCAGGGTCATGTGGTTGTTGGTGAGTCTCTGGGTCCAGCCTCTAGATTTGGAACATAGTTTAGTGAAGAAGGCACAGCTGTGTTCTTAGGAAGTGGTGCTGTCATCTCACAGTAATGAAGCTGCAGTGCTGGATTACATGCGTGACACTGCATCTTCTGAAAATAAAAATATTCTTGAGGTAAAGCTGCATTATTAGTTGGAAAGAACTGCATGGGAAAGAAAAAACTGCCCATGGCTTCTTCATTTCTGTAGCTCTGTGAATTGATTTTAACACAGCTCTCAAGACTTTGGTTAGCTGGTTCAGAAGAGCGAGAACTCCCAAATCAATACTGCACATTAACTGGTCTTTCATATAAACAAATTCGATTCAGCAAAGCTATGGCATAAGACACCAATTCTGGGTGTTTAAAGCAGACAAATTCAAAAGACTTGAGCTTTCCTTCTCTGTCTTTGCATATAGTCACTTTGGTTAATGGCCCAGCCTAAAAAAACTGAAGGAACAGCTCATAAAGGATCTCTTCCCACACTCGGGCCTCTAAATTCTCCACAAACACCATCCTGTCAGCCTCCTCCTGAGCAGGGAACATCCCTCCACTCTTGGCGGAGGACTGAGGAGGAGATGCTGACACACCGCCCTCTTTCCTGGCCAGCTTTTGAAGGAAAACAAATGTACAACATTTAGCAAAGCTGACACCTTCTAAAGGCTCAAAGTGCTAGTAAAACATTTATAGTAGGCAAAAAGAAAAGAGAACCAAGATACAAATTCAGACCTCTATCTCACAACAGATGCTCTTTCCATGGCTCATGGTTTTCCCTTCAGAACTGATTTCTGTAATTCCATCTATGATGTCTGGAGCCGCAACCTTACCTCTTAGAGGATACCTTCCTCTCCAAATCCTACTACCAGCAGCTGGCAATAGTATAGAGGCATTCAGCTGAGAAGACACAGAGGTATACCTCACTTTATTGCGCTTTGCTTTATTGAGCTTCACAGATGCCGTGTTTCTTACAAATTGAAAGCAAGACCCTCCACTAGCAAAAAAATTACAACTCATTTTATTGTGAGTTGTGGTGCTCTGGAACAAGATCTCAAGGGTATGTCTATACTCACTCCAAGGCTGAGATCATATGTTTGCGTGGTACAAAGAAGCCCCAATCTGACAAGGACAAATTTTTTCTAATTTCAAATGTCTCTCTCACTTCCAAATCTGACTTCATCAAGTTCTTTTCCATATTAGACCACCCAGTATGTTTATTTTAACCAGATGGATGCACTGGGATTCAGCCAGATTCCCTACTTCCTAAGAGAAGGAAAACCTTGGATGAAAGCAAAAAGGGAACAAGGCACAGTCCCACAGATAACCTACTAGACAAGGGCTCTCCACCACAGCTCCTCCACTTGGCTTTTTCTGCTCCTAGAAAGCTAAGAGGAAAACACAGATCACATTTTGATTGCCTGTTGAACCTCTAACTTGCTGTATGACCTTGGGCAGGAGTGTAGAATCTGAGGACCCTTCCAAATATGCCTTTCTATTACACCCTCCTCCCATGAAAATTTAATGAATCTCAGAGTTAAGGTCAGAGCTTCACATTATGACATAAAGAATGAACTCTTTTTGGGAGTTGGGGGATAAAATGATCTCTGCAGATGATATGATCATAGATGTAGAAACCCTAAAGAACACACACACACACACACACACACAACTGTTAAATAAATGAATTCAGCAAAGCTGTAGGATACAAAATCAGTTACACAGTAACAGTGAACAGTACAAAATGGAAATTAAGACAATAATTTTATTTAAAATAGAATTAGCCTGGCCAGTTTGGCTCAGTAGATTGAACACTGTCCCATACATCAAGAGGTCACCAGTACAACTCCTAGTCAGGGCACATGCCCATGTTGCAGGCTCGATCTCCAGTAGGGGGCATGCAGGAGACAGCTGATAGATGTTTCTCATCTATGTTTCTATCTCTCTCTCGCTCTCCCTGTCACTCAAAAAATCAATGAAAACATTAAAAAGTAAATAAATAAATAGCTGGTTTTTCTCAGTGGTTACGAGTGTTGGCCCACAGACTAAAGGGTCACGAGTTCTATTCTGGTCAACAGCATGTACCTCAGTTGCAGGCTCCATCCCCAGCCCAGGATTGGGCCAGGGTGTGTGGGAAGCAACCAATTAATGTGTCTCTCTCACATCAATATTTCTCTCTCTGTATCTCCCCTTCTCTTCCACTCTCTCTAAAAATCAATGGAAAAAATATCTTTGGGTGAAGATTAACAACAAAATAAAATAAAATCTGATCAAAAAGAAAAAAATACTTAAGAATAAACTTAACCAAGGAGGTGGAAGTTATATATACTGAAAACTACAAAACGTCACTGAACAAAACTGAAGAAGATACAAATAAATGGAAAAATACTTTGCTTTCACAGATTAGAAGACTTGATATTGCTAAGACATCAATACTACCCACTACCCAAAGCAATCTATTGGTTCATTTCAATCTCTATCAAAATCCCAGTGACTTTTTTTTTTTACAGAAACAGAATAACTCATCCTAAAATTCATATGGAATCTTAAGTAACCCCCAATAACCAAAACATTTTGAAAAAGAAGAACAATGTTATAGGACTCACACTTTCTAATTTCAAAACATACTACAAAGCTATGTTAATCAAAACTATGTGGTACTGGCATAAAGACAGACGAATACACCAGTGGAATAGAATAGATAGCCCTGAAATGAACCCTCGCACATACTAATATGGTCAAATTGAAACAGCACACAAATCACCTGACCAGCCTAAAACTGGTTCTGCTCCCTTAAAGCAGATCCATGATTAATGCAATCCTTGAGTTAGTTTACAAAGAGCACTGCACACATGCCACCTCTGTTCTCAAGTTGCACCCAGAACCAAAGGATGGGGACATAAGAACTTGAACACTGGAACCCTTACCATAAGCGGCAAAATTCCAAGGTTCTAATTAATTAGAACTTGCTCCAATTCCCTTAAAAACCTGCCCTGAACCCTGGATCTGAGAGACTTTTGAGCCTTGTCTGGTTGCCTGACAAATCTTTCTTTTTGCGAAAAACCTGTTGCCTCAGACATTGGCTTTTCTGGGTGCCACAGGCAGACAAGGGGCCCACTGAGTTTGAACAGTATCAAAATGATTTTCAACAAGGGTGTCAAAACCACTTAATGGAGAAAGGAAAGTCTTTTTAACAAATGGTGCTGGGAAAACTGGATATCCACGTATAATACAGTGAAATTGGACCCTGACCTAACACCTTATTAAAAAATTAATTCTCTAAGGGGTTAGTTTTCTGTCTAAGAAGCACAAATTGCTAGTTATAAAAATAGTCAAAGGGATGTAAAGTACAGCATAGGGAATATAGTCAATAATATTGCAATAACTAAGTATGGTGCCAGATGGGCACTAGATTTATCAGGGTGATCACTTTGTAAAGAATATAAGTATCTAGGCATTATGTTGTACATTTGAAATGAATATAATATTGTATGTCAACTATAACTGAAAAATAAATTTAAAAAATTAACTCAGGATTTTTCGAAAATGGCGGCGGAATAGACAGATGTGTTCCGAGCCTTGTCCCAGAGCAGAAAGAAAGAACAGCTGAGGGTCACATGAGGAGTGTTTGTTGGCAAGTTAAGGGTCAGCTAAACTCCAGGAGAAGGTGGGGGACTGCTAAATGGGGTTCCCCTAACCGGGCAGCCCCACTGCGGCTGGGTCTCCTCCCGGAGCTACAGGCTCGGACGTGGAGACCGCGCCATCTTGATAGGGAAAGTGGAGCTTATTGGAAGGCTGAAAATCCACAACTGCAGCAACCACCGAATAGCTGCGAGCCCCAGAACACCGGTCCCAAACTGGCACAAACACGTGGATTCAAAGGACCAGGGAAGACTGTGCCTAGAAAAATCCGTGGCTGTTGGGGCTGGCATGATCCATGAATGTGGAAGGGGGTCCTCAGAGCTGCTAACAGAAGGGATCGCTAAAAAGCAACCCATTTTGATCTGATGTGCAGGGACAGCCTAAGAATTTCAAAGGTGTGCCGGCTGCTTAGACTTGCGCGCAGACCCATTGTTCGCACACTTGGGCTTTTTCCTCTTCAAATCCTTGCTTCTGATTACTAAGCCCAATACATAGGATCACCCAGTTGGGGACACCCTGGAAGAATGCAGGGGAAAGTTGTTTTCCTGGAACCTGGGGGTCGGAGCGGGGGAGTAACCTTCGGAGAACCAGCTCTGAGGCAACCCACTCCCACAAACTGGTATTGAGTGCCACAGAGAAAAAAAAGATCTAAATACAGCTAGAGAGGCCAAATAGATCCGGAAGTCAATCCAGAAACACTGCCACCCAGGGGCTGAATCACAAATTGACTCTTATGCAATCAAAAATAAAGGAATACAAGAAATTAAGACACCGCCTGCTTAAAAATCAGGACTGGCTTACAACACTGAGACAGTGGAACACAGGGAACTGCAATACTGTCCGGACTGAGACACAGGTGTGCCAAACAGAATAGCGGAAGTGAATGGCCTTCACTACTGCACATTTTTTTCATCTTTTACTTAAGAAACTAATTTTTTTTCCTTTTTTCCTCACTTGATTTTACCTTTTTAATTATTACATTTTTATTTTCAATCAGTATTATTACTACTACTATTTTACCTTTTTTTTTTAAGTGTCAATTTATTTTCTCTTTATTTTACTTTGGGATTAGTGTTCTACATTCTATTTTCATCTTTCCTTTAGCATTGTTTTACTCTATCTCAACTCTACCTTTATGCCATCACTCTCTTCCTAACCTTTCCCCTTTTGGTGTCCTGTTTATCTTACCTCTTTCCTGCTTTAGATTTTCCCTATTCTTTCTGTTTACCCCCTGTTAAAATTTCCCCCTTACTTATATATCTAATTTCCGATCCCCTGCTCCAAGCCCATACACACCTCTCTCTTTTCTGTCTTAACTATCCAAAAAATTGTTTTTCTCTCTGTCCTTTTGCTGTTGTTTGCTTGAATGTTGATTATATTGAATTTTTATGCTCTTTTGTGAGATTGTTTTGCTTATTCTTATTTTGTTTGTTTGTTTTTGTTTGCTTTGTTTTTGGCTTCTGTTTTCCCTTGCCTCGCTTGATATTAGTTGGTGTTGTAGTTTGTATTAATCCCCAGGTACTTATTGCTGGCATTTGCTGGGATTAGTGGTTGTTCTATTGGAGTTTTCTCCCCATATATATAGTTTGTTCCCCTTTTCTCTCTTAGTCTCTTTCTTGTCTCTGTTTTTTGTTTTGTTTTCTTCTTTTCCCAATTTCATTTTGATACTCCTTTTTTTCTTTCTTTTTCCTCTTCTTCTTTCTCTCCTATCCCCTAATTTGCCTGGTGGTCACCTTTATCGGAGGTTATTAACATCGTGAATACATTTCTGTTCAGTGCCTTGTGTGTTATACCTGGTTGTGTTGTATTTTGTGCCTTTAAGTCAACGCAGGAGAGCGAGAACTACATAACCAGACATCCGGAGAAGAGAGAACATAGGGAGACAAAGAAACAGCCCGCATATGAAAGAAAAGCAGGCATCACCAGAAAAGGAAGTAAACAAAATAGAGGCAAGCAACCTGCCAGAGAAAGAATTCAGAGAAATGGTCATAAGTTGGCTGAAAAGAATGCAAGACAAATTCGACAATATGAGTAAAAACCAAGAGGAAATGAAGAACCAAGAAGAAATGAAAAATGACATTGCTGCTGTAAAGAACTCAATAGAAAGCATCAAGAGTAGACAAGAAGAAGCAGAGGACTGCATCAGTGAGCTAGAGGACAAGATGGGAAAAAATATGCAAGTAGAGCAGCTTCTAGAAAAAAATTTAAAAAGCAGGAGGAGAGTCTAAGGGAACTTTGGGACAACACGAAACAAAACAACATCCACATAAAAGGGTTCCAGAAGGAAAGGAAACTGAGCAAGGAATAGAAAACCTGTTTGAAAAAATAATGACAGAAAACTTCCCTGATGTAGGGAAGAAAAAACCCATCCAAATCCAAGAAGTTCACAGAGTCCCAAGCAAAATGAACCCCAAAAGACCAATGCCAAGGCACATTATAATTAAATTGGCAAACACCAATGACAAAGTAAGAATCTTTTTAAAAAAATATATTTTATTGATTTTTTACAGAGAGGAAGGAAGAGTGATAGAGAGCTAGAAACATCGATGAGAGAGAAACATCGATCAGCAGCCCCCTGCATACCCCCTCACTGGGGATGTGCCCGCAACTAAGGTACATGCCCCTGACCAGAATCAAACCCGGGACCCTTCAGTCCACAGGCCAACGCTCTATCCACTGAGCCAAACTGGTTTCGGCAAAATAAGAATCTTAAAAGCGGCCAGAGAGAGACAGAAAGTTACATACAAAGGAACCCCCATCAGACTAGCAACTGATTTCTGAACAGAAACTCATCAGGCCAGAAGGGAATGGAATGAAATATACAAAGTCATGCAAAGGAGGGGTCTGAATCCAAGAATACTGTACCCAGCAAGGCTATCAATCAAAACTGAAGGTGAAATCAGGAGCTTCACAGATCAAAAAAGGACTAAGGGAATTTATTACCACCAAACCAGCAATGCAAGAAATGCTAAAGGGTCTGCTGTAAGAAAAAAAAAAAAAAGGAAGCGAGGAAGGAACACAGGTGTAAAGAATAAAAATGGCGACAAATAAGTATCTATCAATAATAACCTTAAATGTAAATGGATTAAATGCCCTAATCAAAAGACATAGGGTAACGGATTGGATAAGAAAACGAGACCCATATATCTGCTGTCTACAAGAAACTCACCTCAGAAAAAAAGATGCACACAGACTGAGGGTGAAGGGATGGAAAAAGGTTTTCCAGGCGAATGGAAATGAAAAAAAAGCTGGGGTAGCAATACTTACATCTGACAAATTAGATCTCAAAGTGAAGGACATAACAAGAGATAAGGAAGGCCACTTCATAATAATAAAGGGAGCAATCCAACAAGAAGAAATAACTCTGGTAAACATATATGCACCCAATCCAGGAGCACCCAAATACATAAAAAAAACTCCTGGAGGATATCAAGGGAGAGATTAACAGCAATACAATCATAGTAGGAGACTTTAATATCCCACTATCACCATTGGACAAATCCTTTAAACAAAAAATCAGCAAAGAAACATCAATCCTAAATGATTCACTAGACCAGATGGAATTAATTTACATCTTCAGAACATTTCACCTCAAATCCACAGAATATGCATTCTTCTCAAGTGCACATGGGTCATTTTCAAAGATAGACCATATGTTGGGACATAGGCAAAGTCTCTTCAAATTCAAGAAGATAGAAATCATATCAAGCATCTTCTCAGATCAAAATGGCATAAAACTGGAAATCAACTATAATAAAACAATCCAAAGAAATCAAACACATGGAGACTAAACAGCATGCTATTAAACAATGACAGGGTTACCAGAGAGATCAAGGAAGAAATAAAAAACATCATGGCAACAAATGACAATGAAAACACAACAATCCAAAATCTATGGGACACTGAGAAAGCAGTCTCGAGAGGGAAGTTCATAGCTCTCCAAGCCTACTGCAAAAAACAAGAAACAATGGTAATAAATTCCCTAACTCTACAACTCAAAGAGTTAGAAAAAGAGCAACAAGAAAAGCCCAGTGTAAGCAGAAGGAAGGAAATAATAAAGATCAGAGCAGAGATAAACAACATTGAGACCAAAGAAACAATATAAAAGATCAACAAAACCAAGAGCTAGTTCTTTGAAAGGATAAACAAGATTGATGAACCTCTAGCCAGGCTCACCAAGAAGCAAAGAGATAGGACCCAAATAAACAAAATAAGAAATGAAAGAGGTGAAATAACAACAGATCTCACCGAAATACAAAGGATTGTTAATACATACTACGAACAACTCTATTCCAACAAACTGGACAACCTGGAGGAAATGGACATATTCCTAGAAAAATATAACCTTCCAAAACTCAATCAGGAAGAATCTAAACATCTCAATAGGCTAATAACTATGGAAGAAATTGAAGCAGTCATCAAAAGCTTCCAGCAAACAAAAGCCCAGGGCCAGACGGCTTCACAGGAGAGTTTTACCAAACATTCAAGGAAGAACTAAAACCTATCCTCCTCAGACTATTCCAAAAAATTCAAGAGGAAGGAACACTTACAAGCTCCTTCTATGAAGCCAGCATCACCCTAATACCAAAACCAGATCAAGACAACACAATGAAAGAGAATTACAGGCCAATATAACTCATGAACATAGATGCCAAAATCCTCAACAAAATTCTAGCAAATCGGATCCAGCAGTACATGAGAAAGATCATACACCATGACCAAGCAGGATTTATCCCAGGAATGCAAGGATGGTACAATATCTGCAAATCAATAAATGTGATGCATCACATAAACAAATTGAGAGATAAAAATCACATAATCATATCAATTGATGCAGAAAAGCATTTGACAAAATCCAACACCGTTTCTTGATAAAAACTCTCAACAAGGTTGGAATAGAAGGATCATACCTCAACATAGTAAAAGCTATATATGATAAACCCACAGCTAACATCATACTCAATGGGCAAAAACTAAAACCATTTCCCCTAAGAACAGGAACAAGACATGGATGCCCACTCTCACCACTCCTGTTCAACATAGTACTGGAAGTATTAGCCATTGCAATTAGACAAGAAGAAGAAATAAAAGGCATCCAAATTGGAAAAGAAGAGGTAAAGCTGTCCTTATTTGCAGATGACATGATATTGTACATAAAAAACCCGAAAGACTCCATCAAAAAATTATTAGACTTAATAAATGAATTCGGCAATGTAGCAGGATTCAAAATTAACGCCAAGATACCTATGGCATTTCTATACACCAATAGTGAACTTACAGAAAGCAAGACTAAAAAAGCAATCCCATTTACCATCACATGAAAAAAATTAAGATACCTAGGAATAAACTTAACCAAGGAGGTAAAAGACCTATATGCGGAAAACTATAGGACAATGAAAAAAGAGATAGAGGAAGATGTAAACAGATGGAAGAACATACCATGTGTATGGATTGGTAGAATCAACATCATTAAAATGTCCATACTACCCAAAGCAATCTATAGATTCAATGCACTCCCCATTAAAATACCAACGGCATATTTCACAGACCTAGAACAAACTCTCCAAAAATTCATCTGGAATTAAAAAAGATCCCGAATAGCCATAGCAATCCTTAGAAAGAAGAACAAAGTAGGTGGGATCTCAATACCAGATTTCAAGCTGTATTACAAAGCCACTGTTCTCAAAACAGCCTGGTACTGGCACAAGAACAGACATATAGATCAATGGAATAGAATAGAGAATCCAGATATTGACCCAAACCACTATGCTCAATTAATATTTGACAAAGGAGGCATGAACATACAATGGAGTCAAGACAGTCTCTTCAATAACTGGTGTTGGGAAAATTGAACAGAGACATGCAAAAAAATGAAACTAGATCACCAACTTACACCATACACAAAAATAAACTCAAAATGGATACAGGACTTAAACATAAGACCGGAAACCATAAAAATACTAGAGGAATCCACAGGCAGCAAAATCTCAGACATATGCTGAAAGAACTTCTTCACTGATACTGCTCCTAGGGCAATGGAAACTGAAGAGAAAATAAACAAATGGGACTACATCAAAATAAAAAGCTTTTTCACAGCAAGAGAAACCATCAACAAAACAACAAGAAACCCCACTGTATAGGAGAACATATTTGCAAATGTTACCACTGATAAAGGTTTAATCTCCAACATCTATAGGCAGCTTATACAACTTAATAAAAGGAAGATAAATGATCCAATAATAAAATGGACAACGAACCTAAATAGAAACTTTTCGAAAGAAGACAGAAGGCAGGCTAAACACATGAAAACATGCTCAAAATCACTAATTATCTGAGAGATGCAAATCAAAACGACAATGCGGTACCATCTCACACCTGTCAGAATGGCTATCATCAACAAATCAACAAACGACAAGTGCTGGCGAGGATGTGGAGAAAAAGGAACCCTCGTGCACTGCTGGTGGGAATGCAGACTGGTGCAGCCACTGTGGAGAACAGTATGGAGTTTCCTCAAAAAACTGAAAATGGAAATCCCATTTGACCCAGTAATCCCACTCCTAGGAATATATCCTAAGAAACGAGAAACACCAATCAGAAAGGATATATGCACCCCTATTTTCATAGCAGCACAATTTACAATAGCTATGATTTGGAAACAGCCTAGGTGCCTGTCAGCAGATGAGTGGATCAGAAAACTATGGTACATCTACACAATGGAATACTATGCTGCCATAAAAAAGAAGGAATTCTTACCATTTGTAGCAACCTGGATGGATTTGGAGAACATTATGCTAAGTGAAATAAGCCAGTCAATGAAAGAAAAATACCACATGATCTCACTCATTTGTGGATCATAAAAAACACATTATAAACTGATGAACAAAAAGATAGATACAGAGGCAGTAAAGCATCAAACAGACTGTCAAATTACAGCGGGAAGGTTAGGGAAAGGTGGGGGAAATAAGAGATCAACCGAAGGACTTATATGCATGCATATAAGAATAACCAACGGCCCTAACCGGTTTGGCTCAGTGGATAGAGTGTCGGCCTGAGGACTCAAGGGTCCTGGGTTTGGTTCCGGTCAAGGGCATGTACCTTGGTTGCGGGCACATCCCCAGTGGAGGGTGTGCTGGAGGCAGCTCATTGATGTTTCTCTCTCATCGATGTTTCTGACTCTCTCTCCTTCTCCCTTCCTCTCTGTAAAAAATATATTTAAAAAAGAATAACCAACGGATGCAAAACATTGGGTGGGTGAGGGCATGTATTGAAGTGGGGTGGGGGGGGGCAATGGTAAGATATGTACACATATAATACCTTAATTTAAAAAAATGAAAAAAAAATTAATTCAAAATGGATCAAAGATCTAAACATAAGAGCTAAAACTAAAACTCTGAGAAAAAAATAGACAAAAAGCTTGATGTCATTGGATATAGCAATGATTTCTTGTACATGACACCAAAGGCACAGGAACAATAATAAATTATACAAACTGGACTTTATCAAAATTAAAAGCTTTGGTATATAAAAAGACAATATCAACAGAGTAAAAAGGCAACCCAGAGAATGAGAGAAAATATTTGCCAATTACATACATGATAAGGGATTAAATACCCAGAATACATACAGAACTCCTAAAACTCAACAGCAAAAAACCAAATGACCAGACTCAAAAGTGACAAAAGTCTGGAACAAATATTTCTCCAAAGATATACAAACAGGCAACAAGCACATGAAAAGATGCTCAACATCACTAATCAGTAAGGAAATAAAAATTAAAACCACAAGGAGATACCACTTCACAGAGCTTGTTTTAAAAATAGAGAAAACCAGTGTTGGCAAGAATGTAGAGAAACTGGAACTCTTGTGCATTGTTGGTGGGAATTTAAATGGTGCAGCTGCTATAGAAAATAGTATTGAGCCCTAGCCATTTTGGCTCAGTGGTTAGATTATCTGCCTGAAGACTGAAGGGTGGTGGGTTTGAATCTGGTCAAGAGCATATACCTCAGATGCAGGCTCGGTCCCCACCCCTGTTGGAGCACATGTGAGAGGCAAAAAATCGATGTCTCTCTCTCACATCGATGTTTCTCTCTCTGTGTCCTGTCTCTCCTCTTCCCTTCTATTCTCTAAAAAAAAAAAAAAAAAGGAAAAATTTCCTCAGGTAAAAACAGTATGAAGGTTACTCCAAAAATTTAAGAATAGAACTGTCATGTAATCCAGCAATTCAACTCAATTCAACTCTGGGTATACCCCAAAAGAACTGAAAGCATAGACATGACAAATTATTCACAATAGCAAAAAGGTGGAAGTAGCTCAAGTGTCCCTCAGTAGTTAAGCAAAATGTGGCATATACATACAATGGATATTTAACAAAATTTAACAAAGTTATTATTCACCTTTAAAAAGGAAATTCTGGCCCAGCTAGTATGGCTCAGTGGTTGAGCATTGACCTATGAACCAGGAGATCAGGTTCAATTCCCAGTCAGGGCACATGCCTGGGTTGTGGACTCCATCCCCAGTGAGGGGCATGCAGGAGGCAGCCCATCAATGATTCTCTCTCATCATTGATGTTTCTATCTCTCTCCCTCTCCTTTCTTCTCTGAAATCAATAAAAATATATTTTAAAAAAAGAAATTCTGACACCATGCTACAACATGTATGAACCTTGAAGATGTTATGCTAAGAAACAAGCCAATCAGAAAAGAACAAATACTGTGTGATTCCACTCTTATAAGGTACTTAGTCAAATTCAGAGACAGAAAGTAGAATGGTCATTGCCAGGGATTGGGGGATGGGAAAAATGGGGCGTTAATAGATTAGAGGGTACAGTTTCACTTTTGCAAGATGAAAGGTTCTTAAAATGGATGGTAGGAATGGCTGCAAAACAAAGTGAATATACTTCACTGTGCCACTGAACTATATATTGAAAAATGGTAAATTTTGTTATGTATATTTTACAGCAACATAAACAATTTTTAAGTTAAAAAAAATTAACTCCATTTTATTCCAATTTTCTCCATCTTCAGTGCCCCACTAAATCTCACCTGAATAACTTTCACAGTCTTTAGTCTCTCACTCTGATCCAGTCCTCCAAACAGGAGCCAGAGTGATCCTGCTTAAGATGCAAATCAGAAAACTAAAGTCCTTTAGGCTTCCTCCTTCCCTTTGGGATAAAAACAAATTTCTCAGCATGACCCTCCCTTTTCTTCGTCATTTGTGGCTTTATCATTAATCCTCATGGTTTTTAAAAAAATATTTTTTATTGATTTTTATAGAGAGGAAGGGAGAGGGATAGTTAGAAACATCGATCAGATGCCTCCTGCACACCCCCTACTGGGGATGTGCCCACAACCAAGGTACATGCCCTTGACCGTAATCGAACCAGGACCCTTCAGTTGGCAGGCCGACGCTCTATCCACTGAGCCAAACCAGTTAGGGCAACCCTCATGGTTTTATGTTCTGAAATGTTCTCTCCTCTCCCAGCCGCCCCGTCTTCCCCTTCATAACTCCTACTCTTCCTGCAGAGCTGTCTTCCTTAACTCCCATCACAAAATAAATCTGTACCATCAAACCCAGCAGACTGAAAACTTACCTTTTTTTGTATTTGACCATGGGCTACTCTTCCAAAATTCTGAGAGGGGTCAGTTTGTCTCCACCAGGGAGCCTGTAAAAGAAGTTTTTAACAATGGTACACTTTCTAACTGGAGTGAGCTTGTTAGGCTTCACCATAGTTTGCATATGGGAGGGAAAGGCATTCAGGAAAGAGGTAGGGCCCAAAAGAACAAGATCCATGGGAAAGTAAGGATAAAGGTGTACACCCAGGTCAGGTCCAGACAGAGTAATGTCTAATTGCAGTCATGTAGCACCTTTGGGGTCCAGCCCCACTCAACCTCCTCAAACAGGATCTTGGGGTTAGATTGTGGTGGAAAACCCCAGGTACGGAATTCTGAAAAAGCTCTCTAGGAGATTCTGCTGCTCACCTAAGGTGGAGAACTACAGTGAATGTTAACAGGTATGCAAAGGCTGTTTTGACCTTATTGTTATTCTTTAAAACTTAAAGCGTAGGGTTAAAAGTACAGATTTTAAAGTCAGACAAACCCAGGTACTAGTTGAATGATTCTGGGCAACTTACTTTTCCTCCATAAGTCCCCTGCACACAAGTGTTGTGTCTCGGTCTCAACTTACGGTGTAGCACAGTGCACAGGCACCGCCTGGAGGGCTTATTAAAACGCTGATTACAGGCCCGCCCCCCGAATTTTTGAGGAGGTCCGAGAATTTACATTTCTAATCAACTTTCCAGGTGATGTGGCTGCTGCTGGTCCAGAAACACACTTTGTGGACCACTGACCTAGCACATATTGAGGACACTACAGATATTCTGATATCTATCGAAGTACTTTCTCCACTTCAACTCCGTAAGGAGTCCTCAGCTGGTTCCAATTTGCTCTACATCCTCAGAAAATCATTTCTCCTTTTTTGGGTCTCAGGGCTCACTTGCCAAAAGAGGGTGCTGGGCAAGATGAGACACTAAGTTATTACAGACAAGAGTTAGCATCCTGAACAAGGTCCTATGGAACATATATTAGTAGAGTTAAGGAGAAAACGAGCAGGGGCTACATAATAAGAGGCAGCGTGAGGCTCCCGGGGAGCAAAGTTTGGGCTAGAAAGGATGCCTGGAAAAAGGCACAGTCGTGTTCTACCCCGCTGCTCGAATGGACGAGCTGTGGCGAACTGGTCGACGATCAACTCCAACCTCAGCTTTCCCTTCCATTCTTTAGTCTCCACAGCGCCGCCTCGCGCTCGTGTCGCTCCCCTTCCAAGATTGTCCCTTGCGTCACTTCCGTCATGCGTAGAGCGCTTACGCGGAGACCACGGGTACTTTTTTCACTCGGCCGGCTGCGCGGCCGCCGATTGGCTGCGTGAGCACGTCGCCGGGAGGACGCACGGCGCGGCGCTGCGCTGCTCCTCCCTCCGCGGCACCTGGTCTCGGCCGAGCTAGCTGAGCCGACTGCTTGGCCAAGTGCGGGTAGCTGCAGCGCTCCCTGAGCCAGACTGCGGAGCCTCCACTGCTTCCCTGAACGCTGTGACCTGCGACCCCAGACCCCGCCTCCTTTTGGCTCGGCCCGCGCGCCCCAGGCCCGGTCCGGGGGGCGCGACGATAGGATGAGCGGCGGGAGGCGGAAGGAGGAGCCGCCTCAGCCGCAGCTGGCCAACGGGGCCCTCAAAGTCTCTGTGTGGAGCAAGGTGCTGCGAAGCGACGCGGCCTGGGAGGACAAGGTGAGGTGGATCTGGTGAGGGCGCAGCTTGGAGGAGCCGGTGGCACTTGGGGACGGATGGACCGGCCCGAGTTTGCCCCCCATGTACCGCCGATCGTTTGGGGCGGTGGGGCGGGTGGCCAAAGGGTGGCGAACTCGGCGGGCCCGGCCTGAGAGCTGAGCTAGGGGCTCACCGCGGAGTAGCCTAACGGTCAAGCCGCCCGGGTCACTCGAGAAGCAGCGTGGAGCGGGCAGAGAAGGTGTCACTCGCGGGCATGGCGTGTGCTTGAACGGCGAGATGGAGCTGAATTCGATTTGACCTCCGCCTTTTACTCCTAGTAGGACCTTCTGGGCCTTACCTTCTCCGAATTAATAGTTAACGCAGTCGTTAGCACGAAAAGGGACGGCAACAGACATCCACCGAATACTTTGTCAGGTGCTCGCCCTGTGTTTGCAGAACAGCTCTGAGCTGGGGTACGGTGGTGCATTAACGAGGTAGCACATAGTGAGGCTCATTAAAGATGAGTTGCCATGCCCTGTTTGGCTCAGTGGATGGAGCGTCGGCCTGGCCTGCGTACTGAAGGGTCCCAGGTTCCATGCTGGTTAAAAGGGCATGTGCCTTGGTTGCCGGCACGTCCCCACCCCAGTGGGGGGTGTGCAAGAGGCAGCTGATCGATGTTTCTAACTACCCTTCCTCTCGGTAAAAAATAAAAACATAAAAAAAGTGAGTTGCCATTACTTTACTGTTAAATGAGGAAAACCGAATACCTTACGTGTGAGAGTTGTGGGGAGACTGAGACCACCTTGCAAGGAGGGAGGGGGAAGGGAGGGAGGGGAGAGAGCGAGAAAGAGAAAGAACACACATATGTGAGGAATGGTTGGGGCTTCAAGATTTCCTTTTCCTTACTGGTCACACACATTCAGATCTGAGTTTGGGCACTCCCCAACCAAGATCTGGAAGGGAACATTACAAACAGCTTGATTCCAGTTGACTTAAAAACAATGTTATATTTGCCGTCTTTTTTTTGGGGGGGGGGGGACGGGACACACGTGGCCTGGTGAATTAGGTTTTCCTTCCTAGAGCTCCAGTAAGAAGGGGTGGGAGGCACTTCCTGAAGGTCCCCCAGCTCCTGTAAAACCTTTCTGATCTGCTGTGTCATTGCTTTTTTTACTTCTATAAGGACTGGTTCTGCAATCTAGGGCAGGTCAGAAACCTGAGTCTTCCCTGTCCTTGTAGGTAAAATTGGTATGCTGGCACCTGCCTCCAACACTTTTGTTTCTGATCCTTTCTATCCTTTGTGACTTATTCAAAACCCGGTGTGCAGGAAGATAGTGCCGAGTAGGTTGACTGTCAGCCCTTCTTCCTGGGGCTGGTGTGTCCAGGTCTCCTCAGATGAGAGAAGTGTTATCAGTGTCCAGGATCACGGTTACTAACAGCCATTTCATCTTTGCAGCTTCGAGGTTCTACTGTGGCACCCACTCCAGATAATGCATGCAGTTTCTCTTTTTTCTACAGGATGAATTTTTAGATGTGATCTACTGGTTCCGACAGATTATCGCTGTGGTTCTAGGTGTCATTTGGGGAGTGTTACCATTGCGAGGTTTCTTGGGAATAGCAGGGTAAGTCTTGGGTATCTTGCAGTTTCATGATATCATTTCGTTTCAAATAGGGACTTTATTTTCATTTTATGGGAAAGACTATTACATTGGAGGGGTTATTAAATTAAAATTATTATTTTAAATGTGTGTGTAATGATTAAAGTAAAAAGTTGGCCTCAGGGTGGCTTTCCTGGGTCTGTGTAGCACTCCTCAGTTCATCAAGCCCAGGAGCATCTTAGGTCAGGTATGTTACCTTCCTGAAGGTTGGGCTGTCCAGTGGTCGGCAAACTCATTAGTCAACAGAGCCAAATATCAACAGTACAACGATTGAAATTTCTTTTGAGAGCCAAATTTTTTAAACTTCTTCTAACGCCACTTCTTCAAAATAGACTCGCCCAGGCCGTGGTATTTTGTGGAAGAGCCACATTCAAGGGGCCAAAGAGCCGCATGTGGCTCATGAGCCGCAGTTTGCCGACCACGGGGCTAGTCCATTCATTCATGGATCCAAAGTGACCTCATGCAAGAGGATACCACATGCCTGTCGTTGGCAGGCATCATCTAGTTCTAGCATGACCTTTGTATGGAAGTTTAGAAAGTGGAAGAGCTTCTATACCTGATGACCACTCCCTTGTGCCTGGCACTATTCTGGATATGCTGCACTTGGCTTTTTCAGTTGTTTGAGGTCCTTCCATTTTAGAGACAGTGAAAAAGTGGGAAGTTTGGCCCTCCATCTTCTGTGCTTCTATGGCCAGTGGAAACGATTGGCACTAGCTCCTGGTTGTGGCTCTGCTTTTTTTTTTAATATATTTTTATTGATTTCAGGGAGGGCGAGAGATAAAAAATAGAAACATCAATGATGAGAGAGAATCACTGATGGGCTGCTTCCTACACGCTCCCCACTGGGGATCGGGCCTGCAATCCAGGCATGTGCCCTAACTGGGAATCGAACTGGTGACCTCTTGGTTCAACCACTGAGCAACGCCAGCCAGGCTAAGAAGATTTTTGATTTATGATACTGAGTAAAGCATTTGTACAAGGAAACAAGTAAGAGTTTAATCTCTGCCTGACTTTGACGGAGTGCACACTTGATGAGGGCTCATTGGGGATTAAGAGACATAGGACCTGGTGGTCACAGAGATTTTCCCAGGTTGGAGGTGGTTATAGATGATATTTTTAGAATGTTGGTTACCCTATTTGAACTTTCTATGAGAGAAAAGGCAGATAAAAGAAAAATATCAGAGAAAGGGGGAAGGTAATCTAAAAGCTAGAGGGAATTTCTCATCTTCCCACAGCCACTTGCTAAGAGAGGTACAGAGCCCCTTGTACCTATTATGTCTTGTAAGATTCCTAAAGGATTTCTCTGAAGTCACCAGCCTGGAATAATTAACTAGCACCAGAGCTAGTCTGATAAACCTTGTGGCAGAAGAGTTAAGCTAGCCAAGCAGACATTTTTTTGTTTTTTATTTTTAACTTCTTAGAAAGTTCTGAATTCAAGTTCTAGCTTTGCCACTTTCAGGCTACATTAATTTTGGGCTCAGCTCTATGAGACTCAATTTTCTAATCATTAAAATGGGGGCAATAAGCCCTGGCCAGTGTAGCTTAGTGGTTGCGTGTTAACCTATAACCAGGAGGTCACAGTTAGATTCCCAGTCAGGTCACATGCCCAGGTTGTGGGCTCGATCTCCAGTAGGGGTGTGCAGGAGGCAACCAACTGATCAATGACTCTCTCTCATCATTAATGTTTCTCTCTCTCTCTCTTCCCCCTTCCTCTCTGAAATCAATAAAAATATGTTTTTTAAAAACAGGGCAATAAAAATGCCTGCCTTATAAGATGTATGAATTAAATGAAATAATGTAAGTAAATTGCTGAATATAGTACTGAAGACCTCCAAGGCACTCCATAAATGGTTCACTGCAATTACTATATGATTAGCCTTACAAAGAATGGTAAAATATGGTTTTCTGGGGTACAGTCCCACACTGTCCTGCCAGAGCCAAAACTTGGATCCTTTCTCTACTTTGGTTGGCACATTTTCCCCTGCTCTTGGAAAGGACCCAAGGACATTGATTTTTCTGCTCACATCTCTCCTCCATCTGTCTGACCCAGCTGCCTGGACTTAAGGCCAGACCCGCTCTGGTGCTCAGTTCTGGTGACGCTTCTCCCACTTCTGCCTTAGCTGCTCTCTTTTTTGACCCCAGCTTGTCTTCCCCTTTCTGGTGGGGTCACCAGTTAGGGCCCATTAAGGTAAAATAATTTCCTCAGCTCTCGATTATAATTTGCGTGAGAACTGAGTGATGGTTCTGCTGTGTCTCCTGAGGTTTTGCATGATCAGAGATGGGCCCTGTCCATCCTTTCCTGTCTCTCTCATAGAGCTTGGAGCATATTAATGGGTGCTCAGTGAATGCTTGTTAAATTTCTTTTTAACAAGCATTCCCATTGACCATTGAAAGCAGGGCCATACATTACTGTTGTCATGTAGCCTTCCATCCCTGAAGTCATCATATTTGTTAGAGCCATTATTTTGTTAAATTATGACAGGAGTTTTTAGAATAGAATTTATTTTAGAGAGGAGAGAAATATTGATTTTTTGTTCCATGTATTGATACATTCATTGCTTGGTTCTTGTATGTGCCCTGACCAGAGATTGAACCCACAGGATGATTCTCTGACCAATTGAGCTACCTGGCCAGGGTGTAAGATAGAATTTTTAAAAACCTATATGAAAGTCAGTTTTTCTTCAACCCCCAATCCAGCATTTTCATTTCTTTGTCTATACCAAGCATGTCAAACTTGCAGCCCATGGGCCGCGTGTCTTGTTTATTTGGCCCGTGTTAGCCTTTGAATTTGACATTCTTGGTCTACACATTAACTATGAGGTTCTTGCCCTCATTTACAATATAGAAATTATGCCCATCTTTAAGCTCACTTTGAGTCTTTCTATTAAGTGTGTAGCCAACCCTTTCTTTCTCCCTACTGTTCCTTATCTCACCTTTCCCTTGTATTTCCCTCTCATCTCACCAGTCAGCCACTCTAACAGCTCATCTCATTTGATGAATTTCCAGTCATTCTCTAGCCCTAGCTTATTAGCTGAATCCTAGAGTGACATTTTTAAGTCCCATTAGTAGTCTGTCTGGAGCCACAAACTCAGCCTGCCCAAAATGCAACTCTTGTTAGAGGGAAGTAGCCAGATCAGCCAGGTCCCAAGATTTCTAGCAGAAGATAAGGATGTAGTCACAATATAACCAAGCCAAGGACTCTCTTTTAGGTGAAATCCAAGAAAAACCTTCGTTCTTCCTGACTCCTCACTTCTGTTACTGAAACCATTGTCCCTCCAGGCCCTTAGGCTCCAGTCTTTGGGACTTCTTCCCTCCCCATTCAGCCACGGTCCTAGTCATTGTCCTCAAACTTTATTTGCACTCTTGTCCTGAAACATGGTAGAGGTCTAAACCAGTCTCCCAGCTCCAGTTCCTTCCACTCAGGAGAAAGTTCGCACTTGCACTACCTAGAAACTAGACTTCCTGAAGTAAACAGACCCTACCTTGCCCCCACCTAGCTCAGGCTGCCTCAGGATCCCCCCCTCCTTATATACTAGTTTACATTACTCAGCATCATCTAACTGCCTTGCCCTACATCAGCTCACACTTCATCCACTAGGAGGAACCAGTTATCTTTGCACATTTCTACCTCAGTCTCCAGAAGGAATGGAACTTAAGACATATAGTCCCCCATTAGATTAGATATTATAACTGGAAAGATCAAAGTCTTGATCACTTTATAAGTTACTTTTACCTGATTACCATACCAAGAGAGCAATGGAGCAGGGCGATGTATTACTACTCACTGCATTCTAATTCTTTCATCAGTTAAATAATACATGATGGGGCTCAGAGACCTTCCTAGAAGCGCTTGCAAACCTCTGGTTTCAATTCTACTCTCACTACTGGGATTATTATTATTTGTTAATCCTCACCCAAGGATATTTTCCCATTGATTTTTAGAGAAGGCACAAGGGAGGGGGAGAGACAGAGAAATATCAATGTGAGAGAGATACGTCGATTGGTGGCCTCCCGCATGCACCCCAACTGGGTTTGGGGATCGACCTGCAATGGAGGTCTTGACCAGAATTGAACCTGCGACCCTTCAGTCTAGGGGCCAGCACTCAACCCACTGAGCCAAACTTGGCTAGAGCTATTGATTTGAGAGAGGGAAAGAGAAACATAAATGTTGAGAGAAAAACATGGATCTTTGCCTTCCTACAACCTGGGCATGTGCCCTGACTGGGAATCGAATGATGCTCCAGCCTACTAAGCCACGCTGGGCAGGGTTTCACTGCTGGTTTTTGCCCCCTAGTAGATGGCAAACTGAGGGCAGGAACTGTCATGTTCACATCTGCATCAAGTGCAGTAGCAGACAGTGGCCATCCAGAAATTGTCTCCCATTAGAAATTATGCATGGGCTTTTTTAGTACATGCCCTTGCTTGCTCAATTAGGCATGAAACAGCAGCTTAACGTGTGTTTATCTCATGGCCACCCCTCATCCCAGCAGGAGCTACCTAGAGACTCCAGTAAAAGAATAGTCCTACTTAGGACCAGTCTATCTTATTTTAAGGGTGCTTGGAGAACTTACATCTGCTTTTTAATTTATTTTTTGCTTCGGCTGGGCAACTAAAAAGAGTTGTTCCTTCTTTAAGTCTCTAGGTCAGCCAAATGGGTAGCTCCTTTGAGGGCTGAGGTGTTTTCATGTATTAGTTCACTTTCCATGATAGTAGAGGTAGTTAACTGTGTAACCGTGAGTATCTTGATAGAGCTGAACCATGGTGGTAGGAGTCTTGAGTCTTCTATTTTTGATGCTTGTCCTCCCTCACTGCAGGTTCTGCCTGATCAATGCAGGAGTCCTGTACCTCTACTTCAGCAACTACCTACAGATAGATGAAGAAGAATATGGTGGCACATGGGAGCTCACAAAAGAAGGGTTTATGACATCTTTTGCCTTGTTCATGGTATGTGTACCTGATAGTTTTACAGCAAGTAGTGTCATTTCATGAATCACTTAAGGGGAGCCTACTGATTCACACTGTGATTAGGGTACCATTTTTTAAAAACTTCATGAGGCTGGAGGGCATGTCCACTCTTGAGTCATGTTGTCCCAAAAGTGTGATGTACTGTACAGTCTTGTGCAAATCCAGAGCCCATCATCAGCTTTACATCTAATTGTCAACTCTGCTGCATATTAGAAACAACTAGGAAACTTTTTAAAATATATGCATAGCATTATTCATAATAGCTAACATGTACGAAGTCATCACCTGATGATAAATAAAATGTACATTCATACAGAATATTATTTGACCATAAAAAGGAATGAAGTACTGATAGATGCTACAACGTGATGAACCTTGAAAACATGCTAAGTGAAAGAATCAAGACAAAAGATCTCATGTATGAATCCATTTATGTGAAAATTCAAACAGGAAAAAGTTAGTGATTACCAGTGACTATAGGGAAGGGGAAAGGGGGGGGGGAATAACTGATAATGGGAACTTATTTTCTTTTGATGATGATGAAATATTAAGAACCATTTATATGGTGATGTTTACACATCTCTGTGACTATACTAAAATCTTCTGAATTGTGTTTTTTTTAAATGGATTCAGTAAGAAAAATTTTAAAACACCAGAAAAAAACCCTCAGAATTGTATGCTTCATGGCATATAAATTATACCTCAAAGTTTTGTTTTATTTTTATTTATATGTTTTTATTGATTTCAGAGAGAGGAAGGGAGAGGGCTAGAAACATCAGTGATGAGAGAGCATCATGGATCGGCTGCCTCTTGCATGCCCCCACTAGGGATCAAGCCCACAACCCGGGCATGTGCCTTAACTGGGAATCTAACCATGAATTCTTCTATTTTATGGGTCAACCAACACTCAACCACAGCAACACCGGCCAGGCATTGTTTTTGCTTTAATTTATAGACCCTAGCCCAAACCAATAAAAAACCTCTGGGAGGTGGTACCTGGGCATTTATATACTAGTTAATACTTTTAAAAGTCCTAGATGCAATGGGCAGTCGGTTTTGAGAAACTGCTTTATTTGATAAGGCTCTGACAGGGTATAATAGTGATTTTGTTTTCATATTTATGGCTAATCCTAACATCTATTGGAAGTACAGTCTGCTTTACCTGTTTCATTTCTACATTTATAACTCCACTCCCTGGTGCTTAGTTTGCTGTATGGTAGGGTGAGAGGCTTTTCCAGGGTCCCTTTGGGGGCACAGGTGGGTGGTCCTAGGCTGTTAGAGACAGCTTGATTTCAGTGAAATTATGCATTTGGTAGCAACTGGGAAGCCCGCTGTGCAGACATTCTTATCTGACATTTTTGTTTTGTGGAATAGGGGTCTACTTTGACCAGGTGACCTATGATCATTGCTTGTCTCCTCTCTAGGTCATCTGGATTATCTTTTACACTGCCATCCACTATGACTGATGGTGAACAGTCCCCACCTGCTCCCTGTCGGGTCCAAAGGACCCTCTTAGTTACAGCATGAAACATGATTATAGGGGCACCTCAGCCACATGGAACCTGGAAGACCCATGTTTCCTGGACCGAGAATCAGTGTGTTGGGCGTCAGTGTTTTCTGCAAGGGTTGTGACCTGAAACTTTTTAAAGAACCATCCACCTTTGGGAAAGCATTTCTAATTGTCCATCACCAATCATTTCTTCTTGGATACCATCATGAAACACTTGTTTGCAGATTGAAGCTGTCATTTAATTTGATGCATCTCTGGATCCGGATGAAACATTAAATTGTCTTCCTCACTTCTCCATCAGGTGTACAATTTTTAAACTGTCAGTGGCATTTCAAGTCTTCCAAAAACAGTATGGCAATATGTGCGTGGTCCATAGCACAGTATAAGCAGCATCTGGTAACAGTTTCCATTGTAGAATGTTTTCAGATACTTGAATAAATCAGATCTTTAATTGACAACTGTTGATGATACCTGGTAAAGCCTTTTCCCACCTCACCTCTAGCTTGAGAACCTAGTAGGAACACTAGAAGTGCTGCCCTCCCATCTCCATCCCTCTTCCTCTTCCTGCTCCTTTAGCAGCCCCAGCCAGGCTTCCCCTTTATGGGTTAAGGCCAAGGTCTTAGCTTTGTGGAGAGAGGGCTTACCACTTTCTGATGCACTAGGGCCCCTGCCCAGCAGCACTGAGAGCCACACAACTGATCTCATCACAGTGTACTAGTCTCAGAAGGTGTCATTTTTGCATTGGGCCACTAGATGGCAAGACCAATAAGGCTTAGCAAAGTCCCAATGATAAGTTGCAAAATGAAATGAAATCTGAGAGCTACAACTGTCCAGAGAAGGGCTTGGTGAGGACAGTTAAGGACCTGGACTGTCAGACGTCCTCTTTGCTCTAGGGTCAGAGGGAGGCTGGACAGCCCAGGTTCTGTTGCTCTGGTGAGCCATCTATTCCCTCTGCTTTCCTGCCCCTTGTAAATTTTCTTAAAATGTGTTTTTTCTTCTTGATGCATTTGGTTGTTTCTACCTTGTGGGTGGGGCTGGGGACTGGTTAGCAGGGTGGGGGAAGGTTTTGAATGGGACTCAACTAGTAGGGGAGGAAGATGGGCTGGAATTCCCAAACTTGGGCACAGACTACATCAGACCCCGGAGGAAGGTTAGGCTCTTTGGAGCCCTGGCCTTGCTCTGAACTGGTCTGTCCTTGAACTAGAGGTTGCAGGCAGGGCCATGGCACTGGGAGGAGGTATATGACTTCTTAGAGCTGAGAGGAAGGAACAAGGTAAGAGGTGGGACCTTGAATGTGCCTCTGTATCCCTGTTCTCCCCTCATTCAGTACAGTCTTGCCTGTGGGGTGCGCAGTTAGGCTGAGCTGCCTTGGGATTCTAGGTGCTACAACCTTGGTTCCCCTTTTGGCCTCTGGGCTTTGGCATCGTCCAAGGAGATGTCATCAGTCAGGCTGATGTAGGAGCTGAGGGCCTCCCGGAGTCCCTCGCTGATGAGAGACGCCTCCCCTGTGGCAGGTGCTTCAGAGAACAGGAGGGAGCTATGGAGAGTGGAAAAGAGCTGGGTCAAGGAGCCGTCTTCCCTGCATTCACCACACAGTTCACTGTTTTTAATTCATTCCTAAAAAAATTCACAGTGGCTGTTTCCTTTCAGATCAAACCAGAGCTTGACTTCTTCACTAGGACTGGTACTCTGTTCTACCTTATCTGACTTTCCTCCCATTCTGGTCACCTTCATGTCCAGACTGCCCATTGCATGCCCACTTTATCCTCCCTGCCATTGCCCCTTACCCGCCTGCTGAGCCTAGGCTGGCCTCTATGAGCTCAATCAGTGCTCACTGGTCCCCAGTATCCCTGAAGTTGTCAGGTTCATTCTGGGTTGTGGGTTCCCAGGGGTAAAGCCTAACTCTCCCTTGTTCTCCCTTCATGTCCCAGGGTTCCTCTCACCTGTCCAGCTCTTTCCAATTGAGGGGTGCCCTCTGCACAGTCACAGGTAAAGGTATGTCCTTGCCAGGGATTGGGCCAGCTCTCCGCAGGGCACAGGGCTTCTTGAGGAGGCAGCAGATGTCATCCGCCAGTTCTGAGGAGGAGACCTAGACCCTTGACATGGGTGACTCCAGGCCCCGCTTTCCTCCCCAACAATCCCTACCCTCAAGCGACAGCTTTACACACTTTGTAGATTGGGGCATGGTCTAAAAAGGATTACAGTGCAAGAGTCCCAAGCTGTTCGTCTCCTAGAGGCTGAAATGCAATCAAAAGTCATTCTGGGCTAGGTTCTGGGAGACTTAATTTACTGTGGTTCTGGGTAAGTTGATGGACCTCTTTGAGTCCAGTTTCTGGCTAAGAAAGCACTTCATGAAGAAAACTAAGGAATGCTCAGTATCCATTGCATGAACAACCTTCCAGCAAACCCCTGATCGGTTTTCCCAGTTTTATTCTCCCCACTACATCCTCCAGTGCCTGTTACTGCACAGGCACCAGAAAATGCTAAGAATCAACTTGAATTCCACAATAGCAACAGATCTGGGTCTAGTTCCTGTAGAGACAACTGTGCTTCCCGCTGGAGCTTTGACTCAGAACTACAGTGGTGGATGAGTTAGTGGCCTGCACTAACGCACGGGATAAAGATAGGACTGCCTTGCCTGGCTGGTGTGGCTCAGTGGTTGAGCGTTGGCCTATGAACCAGGAGGTCACGGTTTGATTCCAGGTCATGGCACATGCCCAGGTTGTGGGCTTGATCCCCAATGTGGGGCATGCAGGAAGCAGCCGATCAATGATTCTCATTATTGATGTTTCTATTGCTCTCTCCCTCTCTCTCAAATCAATAAAAGTGTTTTTTAAAAAAAAGATACAGCTGCCAGTCTGTGTTTCTTGGCACAGGGACTGGCATTAGGGTGGGGGAGGCCTTTCTTCCATCTGTCTGGATGTTCTTTAGCAGGTAAGTTGTCTAAGGATTCTCTGACCCCTAAAAGTCACATCCCATTCTACTCTCATGGAAGCAAGGAAAGGCCATACCAGAGTAATGGTCCACTAGGGCCTGGAGTGAGGGGAAAGTGAAGCGCGGCGAGATGTACAGCCAACCATTGTCAAGATGTTGGATCCTGTAGTGTCTTATCCGGTCCCAGGATGCAGGGCGGCTGAGGCGGACTGACAAGGAGTAACAGCCTGAGGAGGAAAGAGTCCAAGGTGGGACTGAGGTCCTGCTGGGACCTGGCTCTGCCCAAGTTGGCAGGAAGAAAAGATGAGGTGGCCACAGTGGATAGTCCTGGGTCCAGGCAGAAGAAATAGGAAGAAAAAGACAAAGTCTTGTTCTCTTGGTCATAAATGACAATACATAATAGATAGGGCTCTTGTAAAATGAGATCATGGCTCATTAAACCTGGCACAATTTAAATGAGCATTAAGTGTTGGCTGTTAGGAAGACTCAAGTGGGCAGAAGAGTTAGAATGTGAAAATGTGTCAGTAGATGTCAGCAAGGACATGGAGAAAGAAGACCCTCTTACCATGCTGGTGAAAAGATGAATTAGTACAAGCCACTTTGGAAGCAGTTGACATTAACTGGTTGAGCTGACCATGCACCTACCTCACAACCCAGCAGTTCCATCCCAACATATTACCTTAGAAATGCATGAGCAATATCCATAGCATTGTTTGGAAAAGCCCCAAATTGTGAGTGAATAGCCCATAGGCACTCAGTAGAATGGTTGATTATATAATGTAAGACTATATAGAGCAGTAAAAGTTAATAACCACTACACATTTAAGCACAGATAAACCTTAAAAATAATGAGCTGAAGCAGCAAGTCACAGAAGCATATATTCAGCATGATTCTATTTATATAAAGGTCAAAGGCAGTCAAGATTATTACACAGAGATATGTGTATGGCAAAGCTATGAATAAAACAACAATGATTAACAGTGAAGCATGCAAGGGGCTGCTAAGGGATTGTACAATTTCTTAAGCTGGTAATTGGGCACCTGGCTGTTGGTTTTCTCATTAGTCTTTAACTTATATATGTATATTATATACATGCATATGACAGAATTTTTTTGTTTTTTGTTTTAATTTTTAAAATCAACTTTATTGATGTCTAATTAACATATCAAATGCACGTGTTTAAAGTGCACAGTTTGATAGGTCTCAACAGAAATTTTAATTTAAAAAACTGTAAGTAATTTGTGTAAATGACACGTGTAAAATCCTACCATAAAATGCTAAAAAATATGCATTGTTTCAAATAAAATCAAGAAATGCAGCATTAAAAAAAAACCTAAGCATATGTTTGAAAAATGAATACAGAAAAAGCATATGTTTGAAAAATGAATACAGAAAAAAGATTGTAAAATCATTATACTACGCAGATCTCTAGTAGTTTTTCATCAGATGAGAGTGTATATGAGATAACTTTATAACTGTAAAGTGGGGTTCATTTCTTAAATCAACACTTCATCAAAGACAAATGGAAAGAGGATGTTTAGTGAAATAATCTGTTATTACAATCACTTAACAATCTAAAGCTATCTGTAGTTTTCATTTATTGAGTGTCTGCTATATACTTTATATGGATTATCTCATGTAATTCTTACAACTACCCTATGAGGTAAGTACAATTATTCCCTCTCTACAGATGAGAAAACTATGTCACAGACAACCTGGAAGAAGAGGCAGTAACCCTGTCACTTAATCTTTTCCTGTGGAATGCTAACAAAAGGTGGGAATGAATCCCAAACAATAGGTACTATAAGTTCTAGGAAGTGTTTATTTTAAGGGAGTATTAAATGCTCCAATTAAAAGGCAGAGATTTTCAAACTGAATTTTGAAAAAGCAAGATCCAACTGTATGATAAAAATACTTTGAATGTTAAAACCCAGGCTAAAAGTAAAAAAAAAATGTATCATGCAAACATTAATCACAGGAAAGTTGGAGTGGTAATATTAATATCAGACAAAGTAGAATTCAAGAAGATTACCAGAGATATGAGGGACATATCAAGAAGACATAAAAATCCTGAATTTATATGCACCCAATTGCAGAGATTCAAAATATATAAAGCATAACTGACAGAATAGACATCCATAATTATAATTGGAGGTTACAAACATTCCTCTCTGAGTACTTAATAGGACAGAAAATCAATAGGAATATAGAAGACTTGAACAATACAATAGACTAATTTGACTTAATTAACATAGAACACTGCACTTATCACAATATACATTTTCTTTCAAGTTCAGATGGAATATTGAGATAGACTAGACTGGGCCATAAAAACAAATTTTAAAAGATTGAAATAATTAAAGGTATGTTTTATATCCTGGCCCTTTTCTCCACCTTCAAAGCCAGCAGTGGTCAATCTCTCTCAACTTCTCAGCCTCTTGCCTCCCCCTTGTAAAGACCCTTGTGCTTTCATTGGTTTTATCTGGATAACCCATGTTAATTTCCCCATCTCAACATCCTTAGCTTAATTACATCTACAAACTTCCTTTTGCAGTGTTAGGTAACATATTCACAGGTTCAGGGATTAGGAACTGGACATCTTTGGGGGCTATTATTCTGCTCAACTGGACATAGAGCATCTGAAAATTCTATAATAATTCTAAAAGAATTCTAAAAGAAGAATTCTAAAAAAATAATTCTAGAAGACTTCTAGAAGAATATGAGAAAGACTGAATTTTTCCTTCTAAGATTGGTGTGAACTGCAAGAAGGAAGCTTTATTTGATATGAACCCCAAGAAGAAATATTTGCTGAAATGGACTCCCCCTGGTCAATCAAGGGCTCATCTATATATATAAAGCCTAAGTGACCCTTAAGACTGGACAACCAGCTGGTAACTATGACACATACTGACCACCAGGGGGCAGACACTCAATCTCCCGCGGTCCCTCTCCCTTGGCTGGCTGGCCCAGATCAGGACTGGGTGAGACAGCCCCAATCGCCCCAATCACTGGGCAGGCCCAGGGACCCGACATGTGCACGAATTCATGCACTGGGCCTCTAGTATTTTATAAATAAGAGCCTACCCTTAGGCTCTTATTTGCTGACAGGGTCTCCATTTGCCAACAGGGGTTCCTTACTTACTCTGTAAACTGGGAAGAACCTCAGCCGAAACTCTCAGCTTCCCACACTATGCCTGCTCTTTTATGCAGAATCAACCACTGCAGGGAACCCCTGGTTTTGTCTTTCAACCAATGGACTGAAACCTGCCCTGTCCAATTAGAATTGTACAATTAGCCCTAGCTGGTTTGGCTCAGTGGGTAGAGTGTCAGCCAAACTGAAGGATCCTGGGTTTGATTCTGATCAAGGGCATGTACCTTGGTTGCAGGCTTGATCCCTGGTGGTGGTCTGGGAGTGCGTGCAGAGGCAACCAATTGATGTGGCTCTCTCACATTGATGTTTTTCTCTCTGTCTCTACCTCTCTCTTTCATTCTCTCTAAAAAATTAATGGGAAAATATCCTAGGGTGAGGATTAACAATAAACAAACAAACAAATAAAAAGAATTACACAATTATATCTTCCTTTGCATCTATACCAACCAATAAGAACTGTCCTATAATGATTATTCAACATTCAAAACACACAATACCGACCAATCAGAACTGCATAATTCAGACCATTCAGAACTGTATGAATTTGGAAACCTAATTTGCATAACATTAGACCAATTGGGAACTTTCTCAATAAAAAGCTGCCTCCTCTTTGTCTGGTTAGAGTGTACTTTCAGTTTCCACTGGAGCCTGCATTTCTCTGGTTTGCAAACTGTTTCACCGGAATAAAGTCTCTCCTTTCCTGCACTTTTCTGGATATTTTTGATGACACTGGGAATATAGCAAAAATGTTCTCACTACTTCATTCATATTAGAGGTCCTAGTCAGTAATATAAGGCAAGAAAAAGAAATAAAAGACATATGGATTGGAAAATAAATACACTGTATTTATAGACATGTTGATCATATAGAAAATCCTAAGGAATCTACAAAAAAGCTACTAGAACTAATAAGTGAATTTAGCAAGGATACAGGATACAAAGGGAACTGTGGAGTAGGATCCCGGCTGCCTTTTCCTTGTTCTCTACATGATTCTAGAAGCTCTTTCACCTCTGTCCTTTTAAGAATAGTCTCTTCTGGAGCTATGCTGTGACCCTGAAAAACCCTGTATTTGGAAAGGGCTAAATATCTGAAAATAGGTTCCAGAGGCCAACCAACCCACATAAACTAAACGACCAAGTCCCTACATCCCCTGCATGCTTCTTCAGCAGCCCACTCTGGCCACTATCACCAGTTACTAGAACCAGAAAGGTATAATAAGCAAGCTCTGTCAAACCCATGTGAGGCTTTCAACACCATCATGGGGACAGGTCACCCACCAAGGTCATCTGTATGTGGCCTATGTGCCTGTTATCCCATTGTTCCTTTTCACTGCATGTTTCAGCCAGTCCCAAATGCCTACTGCTCTCTCCCAGTCCTAGAACATCTCCTTTTTAACTCAGACTCCCTGGTTTAAATTGCACAGCACATTATTTGACCTCTCAGATCTGTTTCTTCATCTGTAAAGAGTGATAATAATTGTCCAGTCTGACCAGATCACCATAGGATGCAGGTGATGAAGCAAGCAAGGCATTTAGCATGTCTGGCATGTAGCAAACACCCAATAATCCTCACCAGGCTCCTGGCCCTTTGCTAACACTGTTCCTTCTGTATGTAACACCTGAGTAACCCCATCCTTCCCTTTACAACTCATTTCTGCTCAGACAACTCCCCCAGAATGCCTCTGCCTAAGAGAAGCCCCAGCTCTAGGCCTGCCCAGGCACAAGTGCTTTGTGGCACCAAGCGTCCTGCTCTGCCATCATCTGCCCCTCAACCCTACCCCTCACCTGCCCCAACACCCATAACCAACTGTGAGCCTCCCCACAGATGGTTCTGATTTATCCTCCCACCATCTTCCCATCTCAGAAAACAGCAGCATTATTATTTTTAAAAATATATATTTTATTGATTTTTTGGAGAGGAAGGGGAGGGATAGAGAGGTAGAAACATTGATGAGAGAGAAACATCAATTCACCTGCCTCTTGCACACTCCTCACTGGGGATGTGCCCACAACAAAGGTACGTGCCCTTGACTGGAATCGAACCTGGGACCCTTCAGTCCACAGGCCAGTGCTCTATTCACTGAGCCAAACCGGTCAGGGCCCAGCAGCATTATTTACCCATTACTAAGCTACTAACCCTGGAGTCATCCTTGACTGCTGCCATTCTCTCAGACCTCACATGCAGCCCGACAGAAAACCCTAATGGCTAACACATCCAGAATCTGACCACTTCTCACCCAGATGGAGCCTGCAGTGGCTTCCCATTTCTACTTACCCCCTGCCAATCCTCTCTTCACAGCAGTTCAGGCATCAGGTTATGTCACTCCCCTACTCAGAACCCCCCTGTCACACTTAAACCCAAAGTCCCCACCCTGGGAACACTCTAGAAGGCTTAGCCAATGTCACACCCTGGCCTGCAGAGACCTCTGTGGTCAAGCACCATGTTCTCCCAGGTGTTCTGATGGCAATGCCAGGAGTGGGGAGGGTGGGGGTGGGGGGTGGTTCACAGTGGTGGGAGGAGTCAGATTAGGAGCTGTGTGTGGGAGGTAGACCTAGCAGGATCCTCCTGAACTTCCTCTGCTGAGGTCTCTGAGAAGCTGACAGCCTTGAGGAGGATGCTGAACCTTGGACCCTCCACTGCCTAGCCTGAGGGCAGGAACCATGAGTTCACAGCCCTGACTCCCAGGAGATGCTAACTGACAGAATGGACAGAGGTGAGCCCCTCAGTAGCAGGAAGCATGTCTTGCTAATCAGTCACCTTTACAGTGTCCAACACAGAACAGACACATAATAGGACAGCAGGAAGACAAGGGGGGTGATACCGTTGGGGCCTGGCCCTGACTTCTGGAACAGTCCTGTGATCTCCACAAAGTCTTCAGTGCTCCTTCACAGACCAAAGTTTTGGGCCTGACTTGGGCCCTGCCATAGCTTCCCCCTGGCCTAGAACACAATCAAGTATGCCAGAGGGACTCTAGAGAAAGGAAGGGGAAATCTCTCTCCCTCTACAGACTCTGAGTAGGGTTCTTGGAAGCTCACAAGCCTTCCTCCTCTGTCCACACACAGGCTCAAAGCCCCTGCAGAATTGCCTTCCCAGAGATACATCTGGACCTTGAGCCAAAGAAAAGCTGGTCCTGATATTACTCACTTGGTCAATAGTTAACTACCATTATATATGACAAGATGCAACATCCTATATAATAAAGAGCTAATATACAAATCGTTGTCATGCTCTCGCACCCTCATGCAGGGGCCGGGGGAGCTGAGTGGGGGACCTGAGGCCCCACCCCCCACCCGGTGAGGCTTGATGGGAGTGGGGCCAGCCGGGTCTGGGTCTCATGTGGTTTTGAGGCATGTGTGGGTGGGCGGGGACTTGACTCTGGGTCCTGTGGTGTGCCCCAGACTCTGACAGGAGGAAGATTTTCATATACGTTTTACTAATTTTCTTTCATCTCTGACACTTCTATTATAGAGATAGGGCAAATAGCAATATTAAAATATTTCCTCTAATTAATTCCCTTTTAATGTGCATGAATTTTGTGCACCTGGCCACTAGTATAAACATAAAACACACAGTCTCTTATTACTTAAATCTGGGTTGCCTAGATTATAAGTGTGTTTTCAAACTTAAAAGAACATAAGAAGAACTGGGGCGGGGGAGGGTGGTGAAGGGAGCAGATTTCTGATCTCAGTGCCCAATAGTCTGATTCGGTAGGTCTGAGGTGGGGCTCAAGAGTCTGCACTGTCAAGAAGCTCCCCTGACAGTTCCTGTACACTCAAGTCTGAGAAGCGCTGCTCTAGGATGTCATTCGGGCCCCTAAAGCTGCGGTGTCAAACATTTTTTGACCACAAACCACAGTATGAAATTTTACACTATGACCCAGGACACAAACAAAACTTTGATGAAGCAATATTTTCCCCAACCCCAGTGATACACTCTTAGGTTTTCTGCTATATTTCATTTCACTCACTGATCCAGATCCACTACATCAGTGGATTACAGGGCCCTGGGTTTTGACCCTGGCTGCACATCAGAATCACCTGGGAACAAAGCAATAAATAAAAAAGACATGTACCATATGTTCATTGCAGCATTATTTACAATAGCCAAGATATGGAAGCAACCTAAGTGCCCACAAATAAATGAGTAAATAAAGAATAAGTGGTGCATATATGCAATGAAATAAGACTCAGCCATAAAAAGTTTAAAAGAGAATGAAATCTTGCCACTTGCAACAACATGGATAGACTTAGAGGATATTGTGCTGAGTGAAATAAGTCAGATAAAGACAAATGCAATATGTGGAATCCAAAAAGCAAATAAACAAACAGCACACCAGAAGGAAAAAAAATTACCTGGATAGTTTTTATAGATTCCAGGGCCCAGGCCATACCCTTGAACAATTAAATCAGAAACTCTGGGGGAGGGTGCAGGAATCAGTAATTTATAAAGTTCCCCCAGATGATTTCAAAGTGCAACCAAGGTCTAGGTCAGCAGTTTTTAAAGTGCAGTCCCCAGGCCAGCAGCAGCAGCCTCATCATCTGCAAACTTGTTGGAGAGGCAAATTTTCAGGCCTTGCCTGGGACTGTCTGAATCAGCGCTGGGTGTGGGGGCCAGTTTTTTGTTCTAATAAGCCCACCAGGTGATTCTGAGGCCCACCCAGTTTGAGACTCTCAATAACAACAGAACTAAACTGATTTCTTGGCCTACAAGACTCATGGTTTCCAGTTTGACAAACTGTCCAAAAGGAAGCCCAGATAAGGGATTACAAGGTAATACCAGGGAAGCCTTTGCCTTTCTTGCAGAGTTGGCAAGCCTCTTCCTTTTCTGATACTGAGAGCTGCATCCTGATCTACCCCGTGGTGTTGGCCGTGGGGAAGCTCAGAGTCCAGTCTAAGCTCCCCAGTCACAATGTGTACCCTTACCTGCTTTCTCCTGTATTTCTCAGATATTTCCCTGGTATATGTGCCTTCTTAGGAAAGGGGCAGAGTGACCATAAGGGCTGGTCAGGGTTGAACGAGGCCAGAGATGGGTGGGCATGGGAGCTGAGCACAAAGCACTTCCTGTGGCTTTCAGTGCTCACTGGGGCCCTGTCTATGAGCCCCTGACCCAAGTCAACACCATCGCTGTGGTTTCCTGTTTGCAGCTGCTGCACTCGGACCCAGCCCCCAGCCCAGCAAGCCTGTGTGTGTGTGTGTGTGTGTGTGTGTGTGTGTGTGTGTGTGTGTGTGTGTGTGTGTGTGTGTGTGTGTAATACTCATGCTGCCTGGAAAAAAGCCGGAGGGGCTGGGGAGAGGTAAAATCAGGGAGCTCCCCAAGGAAGGGGAGGAGAGGCAAGGATTCGTTGGAGGGGCTCCCCCAGGAGGGAGATTGAGTAGATAACAAAGGACCCTGACAGCCCATCATCATTGTTTCTAATTAGGGCAAGAACAGGAGGCTGGTCCTCACTTCCGAGTATCTCCTCCTACCTCACCACTGTGCTTGTAGTTCTACCATATTGTCAATATGGGCCTTTCCTGGGTGTCTAAAGTGAGAATAAACTCTGGCTGGGTTTGAATCCCAGCTCTGCACTTCTCAGCTGTGTCTCCCCAGGCAAATTGTTTCTCTCCTCTAAGCCTCAGTTTCCTCTCTGTAAAATGGGTACAATGGAAGAACAACCCCCACAGGATTGTTTGAGGGCACTGAAAGGGCCTAAACACAAACGTGGCTGCTGCCACTCCTTCAACGTCCCTCTGCTGTAAGGGACTCAGGTCAGCACCTCAGAGGAAGGAAGGGGCATCAGAGAGAGACTCCATCAACTTCATGTTTTGTTTGCAAAGGCCCTGTACCTGAGGTGGGAGAAGTCTCATATGAATGTGCAATGTGACATGTCCCTATGCCTCCTTAGGCCTCTTTCCCCATCCGAACAGCAGAGAAAGGAAGGTCATGAGATGGCTTCCAATGGGTTTTCTGGCTCTGACTGGCTGGTGCCCCAAAGCACGGAGACTTTGTTACCTTGTGAACTTTTTGCTAAGAGACAGGATCATATCTGGTGTCTTGGGAAGGGAGAAATCATTGCAGGTCAGGGAAGGACATCCTGTCGGATCCCTATTGAGGGCTGTTGACACCCTGTTAGAAATGCAGGTTAGTGCTCAATTGCTAATGGCCTCTCATGGCAGCCAGTCAGCTAGACTGCCTGCCTCCAGCCCTTTGCACTTCACCTCTGACCTCTGTCCCCAAGTCAAGCCCCAGTAGGGCTTACCCACCTCTCCTGGTCTGGCTCTCCCGAATGAGGAAGGCCCCTCCAGGGTTTCCAGGCAGCAACAGCAATTCTTCAGCTTTCTCCCGGCTCAGGCCCTCATACAGCCACCTGGGGAAGAAGCAGACAGGGGTCAGCCTGGGGGTGGGTGGCCCCCCAGCTTTGTCCTCCTGGTCCTGGCTCCAGGGGTCTCTGAGGACAACCTCAGCCTTTTCTGCCTGGAAATCTCACTCCCAAGAGCCCAGGGAGCTGGGAGCAAGTTGGGAGATCCTGGCCTGTCTTCTACCACGGCCATCTCCTACCACCACTATGCTACTCATCTGTCCAAGAATTGCCCATTGCATTTTGTTTTAAAATTTCAGTAAATATTTTATTTGGGCATTTTAAAGATTAACTTTGTAGCCAAAGGTACGCAGGCGAACCTTTTTTCATTATCACTGAAATATAACTCGCAACCAAGTTGATTTGTGGACAGACAGGCTGGAACTCAAATGTTCAAGACGCCTAAAATTTTGGAAAATATCATGCAGCCCACAGGTCACCATACGTGCCTCTCAAAGCACAGCACTTCTACACCCTGCTCCCCACTGTCTCTCTCCATGCTGGGATTTTGATTACTCTGATCCCATATTTTTCTTCCTCTTTTCCCTTAATCCCTCATCTATATATCTATATGGACTTAATTGTAGTGGGAAGTTCAGGGTGGTTCCACAGGAATTTTCTGGTCCTAGGCCATTAGCCTCCTAAGTCCCCAGGGTCCTGTCCTGTGACCCCAGGCATAGCCTACAGAAGCTGATTGGATGGAAATGCTGTCTCCTGTCATTTTGTGAAATTCCACAGTCAAAGCCAGAGTCAGAGTTGAGATGATTCCAAGTAAATAGATTAGAGAAGCTGTGTCTCCCTTAGACTCGTTTATAGTAAATAAAACAAGTCATACGTGTTGACTTATAAAAACTGTCATGTCTTATGAAAACAGGATGTCAAGGAAGGAGTGGCAAGGGAAAGGCACTTCTGGAGAGAGTCAGTGTCCCGTGGCTTAAACCTAGTGCCATGCTGTTGATGTAAATCCTCCAACCAGAAGGCCCAGACCTGAGGAAACACATGGCAAGGTGGATTCCCCGGTCTGGCAGACAACTCTGAGAGCTGGTCCTGTGCGGTGTCCACATGGGCCAGGATCCCTGTGCTACTCTCATCAGAGCCAGACACACCGTGAGCCCCGAACAGGACAGCCATGCAGCGCTGCAGCCCTACTTCCTCTCAGAGCTGAAGAGTGGAGGTCACAGCTTGCACGTGCGCAGGGGCACGATCCTGGCCCGGGTTGTTCAGGTAGGTCCCGCCCAAAGGCACTGCACTGCCTTCCTCTCTCCAGGCACAGAATTGGTTCTGAGTCAGTTCCTTTTGTCACTGACTTTTGGCAGAGAGATGGCAGTGCTCTGTGGAGACCCTGCATCCCGTGTCTGGCCCTCCCTCAGAGGCCCTTGTTTCCTTGCCTCAGGACATTTATTCAGGCTGCTCCATCTCCTGCAAGTCCCCCTTAGCATTCTCTACTAGTACCACCACATTGCCTGCAAACCACCTCCTCGGGGCTCCCCAGTCTTGCAGGCCTGTCTGCTCATGAGGGCAGTGCCTGGGCCTGATTCTCCCCCGTCCCCAGCTTTGGACATAAAGGACTATGTTTGTGGGAAGTGAAAGCAAGAAGGTCCCCTAAAGCAGGGCCTGGAGTGGAAACTCACCCATGGGAGATTTTGGCCACATGGATGCTAGGGACGCTGTACTCTCTGCCTGAGCTCTCTGACAGCACCGTCCACCAGTCTCCGTCTCTGCAGAGAGAAAGGAGGGAGACCCCTCTCAGAAGGCCCTTGGAACTGCTCATTTGAGATTTACAAGGCCCTTCCAGGCTGGATCCCACCTGAGTTTCCCAGGTTTCCTTGCACCAACTAATCCAGGTACCCCCTGGGCAATAGATGGCATGATTCAGGGCCCCTGTATGGCCTGCCCACCCACTGCTTCTCCCTGTGTGTCATGCCGCCTGAAATCCTAACATTAAGGCCATATGGGAGCTCGGCACCAAAGGCCATGCTCTTTTCTCCTGGAGGGAGTGGCCCTTTCTCCCATCAGTGCATCTTCAGGTATGGGGGGGGGGGAGGGAGCAGATCATCCCACACAATGCCCTTGGAATGACTTACTCAGAGATGATGGTCAGTGGCTCCCCCAGTCTCAGTGACAGCTCTGTCTGCTCTCCTACTGGGAAACTGCCCAGGGCCACGGCTGTGGCCTTTCTCCTCTCTGGATGGAGGGACAGAGATGGTTACCCTCTTGGCCAGCCCTGTCTCCAGATGTGAGATCTAGGAGTCTGGGATCCCACCATCAACCCTCACACAGGCATCCTGGGCTGGTATCCTATGTCTTCTCAGACACACGTGGAGATCCCTGTGGTGACCCCAGATAGGAGCTCCTCTGAGCCTGGGGTGTTTTCTTTCTCTGAACTGTCTGCAGCACAGGGCCTGGACATGCCATGGTGCAGGGAAATTCCTGATGCCTGAATAAACAATGCAAGCAAGTCTTGTGGAGGGCATCCTACAATAAGGGTCAAACCAGGTTCCTGGGGAGGGCCCCTCCCCCTTCTGGAACCCTGGCCATGCACCTCTAGGGACTGCTAAGCTGCATATGTTGTCCCCTGGATTGCTCCTCTCCACCTGGCTGACTCACCTGCACCCTTCTCTCCCTGCCTGAAATGTCCCTTCCTTAGGGAAGCCTTCCCTGACAAACCTCTTAGCAGACACTCTTGGTCAGAGTCTCTAAATCACATTGTTGCCAAAATCTAACACAATTGTAACTGATTATTGGTTAAGCACCCATCTCTGGGACTTGATTGTCCCTGAAGGCAGGGACTGTGGTCTTGTCTACTACTGTGAACCCTGGCTATTCGTGCACAAGGCCTGGCACAAAAGCCTTAGCTTTTGGATGGATGTAAGTCTGATGCACAGGTAACTCACGGAACGGGTTGCCTAAAAGCCATGTTTCTGCTGTGAGCAGAACTAGACCTACCGAGAGAGGCCCGTCCTTTTCCTGGAGACCCTGGCAGAGGAGGGAACACGGCCCTGAAGGCAGGACACCTGCATGGGGGCTGGGAGATCCAACCCTCCTCCCCCCCACCCCCCAGGAGCCTGGACATGACTCAGAGCAGCCCTGGGGCTGCTGCCTACAGCTAGATTCAGAGGAAATGAGGTGGAGGTAGGTCTGTGTGGTTTCCAGGTCTCTTCCTGAGAGGCCTGCCGGGCCCCAGGCTCTCTGTGCAGATTGGGTGGCTACGGGGCCTAGGCGTTTGGGACTCAATGGCTGGAGAGGCTGGTATTAGGGAGATGAGGATATTGGGGGCAGGGGCTGAGGAGAGGGAAGGAAGCCCCAGACACTGTAAGGGAGTTTTCAGACTCAGACAGATCCTGCCCAACACTCATATGCAGACATTTGGTTCTGCCGTCTCCTAGTTCTGTTTTAGTGTGTTTTCCATGTCCTTCCTCCCAAAGGTGCCCCTGGGTGTAGAGTAATCCTGTTATCTGTGATGGTTAATTTTATGTCTCAATGTGGCTAGCCCACAATCCCCAGACATTTGGTCAAACACCAGTCTAGATGTTCCTGTAGAAGTATTTGTTAGATGAGATTAACATTTTAATTAACATTTTATTCAGTAGACTCTGAATAAAACAGATTACCCTCCATAATGGTGGGTCCCTTCCAATCACTTGAAGATGTTAAGAAAAACAGACTGAGGTCCTTTGAGGCCACACACACCCCAACACCTTATTGGTTCTGTTTCTCTGCAGAACTCTGATGAATACATTATCAAAACCCCAAATCAGGATGTGTCTTGAGAAAGGATTTGTGGGCTATTTTGGGGAACAAGAAACAAACCAAGGGCAGTAGCTTTGACATAAAAACATTAGAATTTATTTTGATTGTCCAATTGTCCTAAAAAGTAGCATTTTTATTCAGGCCTACCTTAGAAAATAACAGCTATATGTTCGTTATATATGCCAGTTTTTTCCAATTGTCATAGCTCTAATTTCACTTCAAGTATTTCACAGCACCTCTCAGGATAAGAGGAGAGGCTTTGGGAACACTGGTAGAATTTTATAGGTAGAAATGATGATGGAAATGTTCTATAATTTTGCTGTCCAATTAAGGTAGCCAGTAGCTATATATGGCTTTGAGCACTAAAAATGCAGCTAGTGTGACTTGAGGAGCTGAATATTTAATTTTATTTCATTTAAATTAATGTTAACTTAAACTTAAATAGCTTCACATAATTAGAGAATATTGTGACGGACAGTGCAGCTATGGAGAGCTGCAGAAGTGGGATTGGTCTTAGAGTTGCCAGCTCAGTCTGTCTCCGAATAAATTGGTTGAGGAGGAAGCCTTGGGAAACGCCTGGAGGACTATCCCCCAGCCTGGTTAGCACTTGTCACTCTCTTAGATGTTCTCCTTTACCTGGTTGTTTAATGTTGACTGCTAAAATGTAAGCTCTCTGAGAGCAGGGCCCTGCCGGTATGGCTCACGGGGAGGGCCTGGTATATAGCAGGCACTCAGTGACACTTGAAGCTGTTTGGAATGGCTGGTCAGGAAGGCCCTGTGCAGCCTGACAGTGCCTGGGAAAGACCTGGCTGTTCTGGGCCCCGTAGCTTACCTGGTTGCATGGGTACAGGGCCCTGGTCTTGGATCGAGGGACTTGAGCTTGGGCTTGGCAGGGTTTTCCCTCTGCTGGGCTGACTTCCCATTGCTCCTCAGAGAAGAACTCTCAGAAGTCCATCATGGAGAGAAAGCTGAAAGAGATGCTGTGATGGGACAGAACTGTGGCTCCAGGCCTGGTGCGGCCCCCTCCCTCCCTGGCTCTGTCCTACTAACCTCCTTGCTGATGCCTGCAAATAATCTCCCTCCCATCAGGACCAGGCTCCAGACTGTGACGGTCTCTTCTAAGTGGACCCGTTTTCTCCCATCTTTACTGTGCTGCAGCCATGCTGTTCTGTTTCTGGGCTTTTGTGTGTGGGGTGCACCCTCCCATTGGTTGGAATACCCTATTTCTCCTTCAGCGCTGTCTTAATCCCATCCTATCCCAGGAAGCTTTCTCTGAATTCCCCCAGCCCTTGCAGTTCATTCAGATGGCCCACTCAGAACCATTTCCTGACCTAGGATCATATTTTGGGTGACAGGGGACAATGATAGGTCAGAGTTCACTCTAGGCATACCAGAACCCATGGCTAGGGTTAGAAGTGGACAAGGGGGTCCTAGCCAGTTTGGCTCATTGGATAGCGTGTCGGCCTGCGGACACACTATCTAAAGGGTCCCAGGTTCAATTCCGGTCAAGGGCATGTACCTTGGTTGCAGGCTCCTCCCTGGTCTGGGGCCCTGGTCAGGGTGCGCGCAGGAGGCAACCAATTGATGTGTTTCTCTCACATCGATATGTCTCTGTCTTTCCTTCTCCCTTCCACTCTCTCTAAAAGATCAATTGAAAATATCCTCGAGTGAGGATTAACAACAACAAAAAAGTGGGCAAGGGGAATCTGGTGTCACAGCAAGCTAAGGTGACACTGGGCAAAGTAAGATGACTAGGAGGCTGTGTGACACAGTGATGACTTGCAAGGATTTGCAAGATTGGTGTGAGCCATTTCCTCTCTGCCTCCATTTCCTCATCTGAAAAATGGGGATAACAATACTTGACATACGGGTCTTAGAGATAACAGATGTGAAAAGCCTGCTTTTCCTTTACTATGCCTTGAATGTCACTTCACCAGAGGTTGCTCCTAAGAGCCTTCCCTTTTCTGTCTTGGATCCCTGTTGTGTTCCTTCCTGTTTTATTCATTTATTAAAGCTTTTGTTTATTTAATACTAGAGGCCCAGTGCACTGGGAGTGGGGGTGCGGGGTCCCTCAGCCTGGCCTGTGCCCTCTCTCGGTCCAGGACCCCTTGCTCCTTACTGTTTGCCCTTTTTGCTGCTCCCTACCGCTCGGCTCGCTGCTCCTTAGTGCTGCCGCGGAGGCTCCTGCCACCATGGCTGCACTCGCCAGCCATGAGGACGGGCTTCTGGCTGAGCAGCGCTCCCCCCTGTGCGAGTGCACTGACCACCAGGGGGCAGCTCCTGCATTGAGCGTCTGCCCCCTGGTGGTCAGTTCATAGTGACCAGTCATTCCACTGTTCGGTCGATTTGCATATTAGGGTTTTTATTATATAGGAAGCCATTATTCTACAGCTCAATGAAGATGGGACCTCTCCTTATTTGCCTGTTTTTTCAGCATTTTGTGATGCCCTTGGCCCATAGAAGGTGGTCAATACGTATGAACTAAATGGACGAATGTACTTACTAGTTCTTTGGATAGGTGTCTTTAAAAAAAAAACTGAGGAGAGAGGGAGATGAAGGGGGAGGGGGAGAGAAGGGGGAGAGGGAGGGAGGACAGGAAGAGGGAGAGGGAGAGGGAGGGAGGAGAGACTTGTTGTTCCACCCATTTATGCATTCATTCGTTGATGCTTGTATGTTCCCTGACAAGGGATAGAACCTGCGACCTTGCCTTATTGGGATGAGGCTCTAACCAAATGAGCTAGCTGACCAGGGCTGGTCAGCTGCCTTATCCCTAAAGTAATTTAAATTCCCAGGTTTCCAGGATAATGCTGATTTTTCTAAACACTATTTATTTTAAAGTGTTTCAGGGAGGTGGTTTCATTCCTGTCAGTAGAGATGCATAATTACACTAGTTTGTGATATAGCAGGCTCAGTCCTTACCCTTGAATCCTAACACCAAGCCTGGGTGAGGACAGGTGTCACCATCATGGACTGACTTCTATGGCCTCACAGGCCAGTCCTGTCTGGAGTAAAAATCCTTGCAACTACATGTGCAAGGGAAGTGCCCTCAGTTCTGCCGTCTTGTGTCATCAACAGGGGATAACAGTGCCTGTTTCTGCTGCCTCCCCCTGGGGTTTCAGGATTCCTGGGACAGGCGCTCTTTAATACAAAACAGGCCTCATTAGGAAGTGGCTCCTGCTGACTTTGGGATTCTGAAGCCTTGGCAGCCTAGATGGTGCTGCTGCCTCCTCAGGTCTCTGACTCCCTCGCTGCTAAGGCACTCCTTCAGGTCAGGTTTCAACATTCCTGCTGCTCCCCAGCCTTTCCCCTTGAGGATGAGGTGCGGGCTCTATGCTTCACTGTGCAGAAAACCCCAGGGGAAAGCTTTCCTAGGTGGCACGAGTGATTAATGCAGGCCAACCAGGCTGGAGCTGTTACCTCAGCGAGAGCGTGCGACCTTTCCGTCTCATCTGTGAATTCGGGATAACGCCGAGTCCTCAGGGCTATGGGGGAGTTGAGCAGCCTGGCACAGAATGGGCGCTCAGTAAAGGTTGGTTTCCTTTCCCCTCCTTCAGCAAGAAGTCACCACAAACACCAACTGTGCTAAACCCAGAAACTTCTTCCCGCAGCAGGTGGAGCTGGGGGATGGGCCGAACGAAGTAGAAGTGCACTCAGACTGGAAGCCCCCAGCACCCTCTGCTAGCTCCCTTCACCTGTTGGGGCCAGGAAGCCTCTGGGAGGCAAAATGAAGACCACGGGGTGGGCAGGCCTAGGAGGAGAGGGGTTGGCCAAAACTTCTAAAACAGAGGACCTAGTAACTAATCATATAAGCATTTGCATAACTTACTGTGTGTTAGGGGACCTGGGCCACTGGGTGGAAGGAGGCAGTAAAAAGCAGCTGAGATCAGCACAATGCCCACAATTGTTTTTATATCATCTCACCTGATCCTTTGACAGGTCTGCATTTGAATCCCACTCAGATATAAGAACCAGGACCCACAGAGCCCGACCCCATGCTCACTGTCACACAGCTGGTCAGTGCAGAGCGAGGTCTGCCACTCCTGCCTTGGTGTTTTTGTGCTTCCGAGGATAATTTCTCAGTGGTGGAGTAAGAGTGGTGAATTTGGATTGAGCTCCCTCTTTCAGCTGAGAAATATCACCCTTTTGAGAGGAACTGACGATACTAGAGTTGAAAGTGTCTTCAGAGATTATAATCCCGACTTCTCTCATTCACTGAAGTTGGAAAGCTGGGGCCCAGAGAGGGCCCCAAAGTCACACAGCAAGTTGGTAACTGAGATGGGACCAGACGAGGCATGCAGACAAGCTGGAGGGAACAATGTATTTCTCCAGAGGACAAAGGTGTAGGAGAGGGACCTCAGTTCCTTCAGAACCCTTAGAAACCACCCCTTACCCTAAGTAGAAACCTCCTTCTCGAGCTTTTCCCCAACTATAAAGCCCACTCCCAGTCTCTGAGGGGCCCATCCTTCCCCACAGGCCCAAGGCCATCAGAAAACAAAACAAGCGTACTTACTGTTTTCCTGTCACCAGAGGCTTGGGATGGGAGCTCAGCTGAGACACATGCTTTGGCTGGAGAGGTTAGGGCTTTGGGGGTCCTTCTGGAAGCCTGTCAACATCATTAGTCCTAAGACAATCCAGGACCCTCTTGGCCTGGGAGAATTTTCAGGGAGAGGCCCTCGATATGGCTTTTGGTAGCTTGGTTTCTGCCTGTGGTTGGTTACCTGGGATGGGACAGGAGCCTGGACTGGGTGAGCCTCCCAAGCACAGGTGGGCCAGAGAAGGAGGCCCAGAGCTCTCTGAGCCTGTGACAGAGTCCTCGGGGCTCCTGGCTCACATCTGCAGACTGTGGTTCTCACAACCACCCATTTCCTCTGACGGCATCACAGATTATCAAAGAGCCACCTTCCCCAAGTTCCTGTTTCCTGGGCAGAAGCAGCTGCCTTGTCATGATCCTGGAGGGAGAGGTTTTTTTTCTGTCTTTACAGCTTGGTCTTGCCCAAGGAACACAAAACAGATGCAAATGAGCAGGAGTTTCCAGGTTTACCCGATTATAATATTCACCTGTGGGGCTTGCTAGTATCAGAATCTTGGGATCCTCCCACATCTGAATGCAAGTCCAGGCATTGTTTCATCTCTACCAGAGGAGCAGCCTAGGACTCTGAATTTTAAACAGGTTAAGAGATTCCTGTGACTGGCATGTCTGGGAAGCACTGCCTTGGAGTGATGTGCCCCAACCTTCCATGTGTATAGGAATCACCCAGGGATCTTGTTAAACAGCCGATTCAGGTAAGTGTGTCTGGGGTGGGTGGGGTTCAGACTCTGTATTGCTAACTACTCCCAGGTGACACCCATGTTGCTGGTCTGGGGACACTTTGAGTAGCAAGACCTTTGGGTAGCGCTTCTCCAAGTGTGTTCCCCAGACTAGCAGCCTCAGCATCATCCAGGAATTGTTAGACATGCACGTTCTTGGGCCCTATCTCAGATCTACTGAATAAGAAACTCGGTGGTGGGGCCACAATCTTTCAAAAGCCTTCCAGGTGACTCTGATGCACACCCCTAGCTTGGGAATCACTCAGCCGGGATAAAGAATCTCTGATATAATGGCTTTTGATTATGGTTACCTTCAGTCACAGAAATGTAAATAAAATTCCCAGCTTGTTAAAATCTCAATAACTAAACCCACTTGCAGCCTTTCCATTAGAGGGCTTAGTGTTACTGCGGAGATTTTTTTTTAAAAAACACCAAATGACGCACTGCTCTGATATAGCGGACTCCAGCTCAGATTATGCAGCTTCTGGGGGGACCTGGTCAGCTGGCGCACACTCCAGCTCAGGTTCTCCATTTCTGCTAGGCAAGGTTGGTCTGGCATGAATTCTGTGAGCACTTGACATGGAGAGCTGAAGGAGCCAGAGTGGAGGTGCACTCCACTAGAGCCTAGATCCGATGCTTACTAGCTTTGTGACCACTGCTCATCCATAAAATGGGACTAGCGTGTCTCTCACTGGGCCAATAGAAGGAAACATATAGGAAGGCGCTAAGGCCTGTCGTAGGTGTTCAATAAAGGCTGAAAAAAATATGAAAATACATTGATTTTGGAAGAACTAGGAACTTCTAGTGAGGTGACCTTGGCCAAATCACTTAACGCTCCTCAGCTGTTCTCTGTAAAACAATCCACTTTGCCTTGTGAACTGGATAAAATGATTTGGAAGAGAGCTTTTGGGGGAAAAAAAGTATTTTTATTTATTTCAGAGAGGAAGGGAGAAGGAGAGAGATAGCTGCTTCCTGCACACCCCCGCACTGGGGATCAAGCCCACAACCGGGACATGTACCCTGACCGGGAATCGAACTGTGACCTCCTGGTTCATAAGTCAATGCTCAACCACTGAGCCATGCCAGCCGGGCTGTAAGAGAGCTTTATACAATCATCACATATAGAATACCTGGCCACTTTCCTTACCTTTCACAAAGCAGGCGCCCAAGATTTTTCTGGACTGAACAGGAAGAAAATAAAAACGAGAAGAGGAAAGAGTGCAGTTAGGGCCAGAAGGTGCATTTGGTTAAGGCCTGACTCCAGGCACAAGGCTAAGGTGGGAAAGCAGGCAACCATCCCTGCCAAGTGGGGCTAACAGGGCTGCAGCACTGTGGATCTTAAGAGGAACTGTCCATCAGACCTCCGCCAGCTCTGGAACTGTGTTGGCCTGCAATGTCGGGAACTCAGCGTGGTGACTTGTATCTGTCCGCGGGCATTTGTTTCATCTCCTCTACCAGACTGAGCAGGGTCTGAGTCATTTTACAAGTTTCTCCCACAGACACAGCAACCTTGCTGTACTATGGCTGTAGCAGCTCCTGGATCACTCAAAATTAACCTGAGATGGTGGCCTCCTGAAATTATTCTTGTGGGTACAAAGAGAGCCATTTCCAGAGAAATAAATACAGCTTGGTCTGTTAAAAAACACCTGGTTGTAGATTATTGCTGAGAGGCGGCCCTCAGCAACCCCACACAGACGCCAGAGCTGAGGTACGGAACACCTTTTCAAGACCTCAGGTTCTCCTCCATCACAAACCATGGTTGGACTTCTCATGATTTTTGGTTTGGATAGAGGATGTGTGAGACAGACTTGGGCTTCTGGTACGACCTTAGGCAAATTATTTATCCCAAGACTTCATTTCTTCTCTGGGTGGGATAATGATCAAGTATGTGGAAATGCCCAGCACAGAGCCCATATACAGTAACTTGGTCCCTCCCTGAGTCCCAGTGAGTGGCTTAAGAGAAATAAGACCAGCAGTTAGGTAACAATGAGACATATACAGCTTTATTTAATTATCTGTAAAAAGTTGTACTCTGGCCGAGTGACGCATTCCCTATCTTGGCAGCAAGCAAATACTACGACAAAAAAGCCCCTTCCTAAGATTTGGAATTTGCCGCCCTGTGTTTACATCTCGATGCTCTCAATAGCTGGGCCCTGGCTGTGTGGCAGCTGGTTTCACCCTCCACTCAGCAATACATCATAGTAGACTGAACACAGTTTTACCTGGACAGGCTGCCTTACAGACTGACCCCTTCCCTCCTACAAAATAGAGTTCGCAGAATTAAGAATCTTCCTGAGAAATGAGTTCTATCTCAACTTCACTTAGCTTCCATTAAGTGTGCTGCAAAAAAGACTATACTTATTAAATAGGATATTATGTTAATGCCAGTTCCTCTTCCCACTGCCATTTCCTCACCACCTACATAATTTTCAGGCCATACCTCTCCCTTTTTGGAGGTGGAGAGTGTTTCTCCATCTCTCCATCACAGACCTGGAGGCATTTCTTGCAGATATCTGGTAGTAGTATCAGACAGTTTTGCTCCAGCAGAGTGAATGCCTGGCATTTAGTTTTCAACCTTCCTGTTCTAATAAGAGTCCAATAATTAAGCCACGCCCACTCCTTGGAAACTACTCCATGTTGCACCAGAACCTCATTATTCATGGGCTTCTAACAGTACATATCCCTCCCTTTTATTTATAGAATAGTGTATGAAAATTCATTTGGACAGGAGGTGGCTGGGCACCCTGCCTGCTTCTCTATGTAACAGGCTCCCTTCTATTGGTCACAATCAGTCAAGAGTCCAAACAGTAATTATGATCTTCCACATTCCTCAGAGCTACTCTCTTCAGAAGTCACCTTGCAAATCTTGTTGACCAATTTGTAATCAAAAGAGAATGTAGTAACCTACCCAATCTAGAAAGCTGTTCTGTACATTTCCCCTAAAAACACCATTGAAAATGCAAAAAAAAGGTCCCTTTTTTGTTTTGCAGAAGCTCTACAAGAAAGCATGTCTAAAACCACAGATCTACGCACACACAGACACAGACACGCGTGCTCACACACATACGTCAGGATTAAAGAATCTTATCAGATATGTAGTTGGGAAAGCATGGAGAAAAGCTGGCAAGAGAAGATATGGAGATGTGATCAGTTAAAGATGTTGGAATGTTACAGTAATGGCATGGAAGTGGTTCCTGGTATATACAAAAAGTGGCGTGGGCAGGCAGAGAATGATAAATCCAGGATACCAGAGAAAAAGAGTCAGTGGTCATGCAGGAGTTAAAGATAGATGCCAGTTTGCTGGATGAAATGTTATATTGCGGAGTGGTCATTTGAGGATGGACTTGCATGGTCCAGGGGAGGAGCATCTGCTTAGCAGGACACCTCCATGGTCTGGTGTCTGTCCAGAACATCAGGGGACTCAGAGGATTCTTGAGTTCCATCTGACTGATTGCTGGTGACAGATCGGCTGAAGGCACTTTCTCCAGAGCCGATACTACTTGAGGTTGAGTGGGTTCGTGATCGGACGAGCCGGGTCATGCTGGCAGATGGTACTGTAAAAAAGAACCAAGAGGACTAGAAGATGGAGCCCTGGTTAAACTCAGTTAATCCAGAAGTTTCACCAAAGGCTTTATGTTTAGCTTTCCCAATCCATTTAAGGTGACACCCAGGACAAGATAAAGCCATCTTCACTTGGCATTATTTGCTCTAGATGAGTAGCTATATGCAAGGCTGCTTTAATCCTCTAGGTCTGGAATCTTAGTTGATTCTTGTCCACAGCAGAACAAGGAGAAACCTAAGTCCAGAGTATGCCTCTTAGCTATGCCGACACCATTCATAATGAATAATTAAGGAGGAAGCTTTGGGAATCCACACAGGTAACCAAAACCTGTAGTGCATGCAAGAATAAACCAAAAAGAAAGACAAACCACACAAGTATGAAGGTGTTTCACAAACACAGTGCAAGCCCGATACAACAAGACTACCATCCATGTCCACAGGCTACCTTGCTACCTGGGAAGGAGACATGTAGGAAGGTGTGGGTTAGAGAGGGCTGGAGGGCCTGAAGCTGGTGGCTGACTGAGCGGGAAGGGCTCTGAGGGTGGTGTTTAACTCAGACTCCTGTTCTGCCACTGCTTTGAGCCTAAGGTCCTCCACTTGGCCAGAACAGGGCCTTACCTGGCATAACCTCTCTGCCTATCTTCCTGAAGCACCAGCCATTCCCTCCGGCTGTTACTTCAATGCTGGGGTCAAAAGATGCCATCACCTGCACAAATTTCTAGGCACAGGTTCTGATGGTCCTATTTAGAATCAAGGCGGCCCTTTGATTCCTGTGTCTGGGAGTTAATACAAGATCCAGTAGGTAATGGGGGGAAAGGGCCCTGCCTATAAGGTTTCAATGCTCCTGTAACTTAACTTAGGATGATGAGAGGAAGCCCTATTACTAGTATAACCCACTCCTTTCTTCCTTCCTGGGGGCCCAGGGCTAGACCTGCAAGCTAACACTCTTGCGGCACAATGAACCACATTCTATCAGGCTCTCACTGCACAGGAAAACTGCGGACATGCTGCAGGCAGCCAACGCAGCCAGGAGAGCATGGCTGGGAGGCGGGAGCAGGGCCAGCACAGAGGAAGGTACCTGACTCGGTGCTCAGGTGACTGAGCTGCACATACGGGACTGGAAGCAGGTGGATACAGGAAAAGGCAGGTTAGTGACCCGTGAATGCCAAGTGACAACCTCAGCTGCCTAGCAGACACTGACAGAATACTCTTAAGCCAAGAATTAAGTTTTTATTTTTTGCTTTTTAAATATGTTTTTAAAAAAACTATGTTAGAGATCAGGGAGAGGAAGAGACACATTGATGTGAAGAAGAAACATCAACTGGCTGCTCCAGTACCTTCCCTCCTGGGGATCAAGCCTGCAACCCAGGCATGTGTCCTGACCCCGAATAGAATCGGCAACCTTCTGGCACATGGGATGACATACAATCAACTGAGCTACATTGGCCAGAGTGCTAGGGTTGAAGTTTTATCTCAGTCAGGTGAGGCTGACGGATGCTCTATAGAATCTCAGATGTTACTTCTCTCAACCAGTCAAAGGTATTAGTCTTCCCCTTCACTATAAACAGCCATCCCTGCTTTGGATTAGAAATGGGCTGGAAGGCCCAGCTGGTGTGGCTCAGTAGTTGAGTACTGACCTATGAACCAGGGGTCATGGTTTGATTCCTAGTCAGGGCACATGCCTGGGTTGTGGGCTCAATCCCCAGTAGGGGGCGTTTAAGAGGTAGCCGATTAATTATCCTCTCTTATCATTGATGTTTCTATCTCTCTCTCCTACCTTCCTCTCTGAAATCAATAAAAATATATTAAAAGGAAAAAAAAAAGAGAAAGAAATGGGCTGGAAGATCGACTGTTTTCTCGGAGGATGAGAACTGGCTAGGAAAGGGGCTCCTGTCCCTCCCAGTGACCCAGCGGGACAGGTGTGGGCTTGGTTGGTAGTAGGTCACAGACAGGATCACATAGCCACTCCAGACAACACATACATGCTCTGCCTGCCAGGTATCGGGCTAGACCCAGGGGCCCAGCTGCTGCCCAATGGCCATTACCTGTACTAATACCAAAAGCAGGAGAAAACCACCCTCCTAGGTGAACAGCTCAGTACCTGGGTGGAAGAGTTTTTCTTAAAACTCCAAGAAAGGAGCAAGTGTGGATAGTCTGTGACAAAGGAGAAAGTTCAGGGGTCTCACAATTCGAGATCAGGACAGCAGCACGTGCTATGGACACATCCTTTGACTCACTCTAAAATACTCTAAGTTCACCTCCTGCTGTGGAGCAGATTTACCTGAGGGCACTACTCTTTTCTTCTCTAGTCATCCTTTTGTTTCTCTAGGCCAGCAGTCGCCAACCGGTGGTCTGAGGACCACTGGTGGTCTGTGAGGTCAGAAAGGTTGGCGACCGCTGCTCTAGGCTAGGAGTCATTAACCAGCTGAGTTTAAACGCAAATCATAATTTCAGATTTACAGCTAGGCCAGCCTAAGCTTCAGTGGTTCAACGTGGGGGCTCTGCAATCAGACCTCCAGGGTCTGAACATGGCTCTGTGGCTGAACTGTTACACTCTGGGAAATGTGCTTAGCTTCTTTGAGCTTTAATTTCTTTTATAAAATAGGACAAATAGCAGAACTTACTTCTTAAGATTATAAATACAGAGTGCCTGGTATATAAGCTCTAACTGCTTAATAAGTGTGTTAGTTTATCATACACACACACACACTGCAGAACTGTTTTGGTTTCTACTTGATTTCAGGCTGGCTAGCACAGAGAATTGTGGGCTCCCACAAGATGTCAAAATGACCCCAACACCAATAAATTTTTGCTAGATAGAAAATTGTGTACTACTCACTGTATCCCATTCCCTGCAAAAAGTACTTGAAGGCCTCAGTGAGCTTCCCGGGCTAGGGTGACAAAATAAGAAGGTATAAATGTTTGTACAGGCAATGAGGCAGCATCAAATAGTGCTTTAAAAAAAAATCTCCTTACCTGAACTACTTGGGGCAGTCCACCACAGTCTGCCATCTAAAAGAGGAAAAATATGTAAGTCAGCTGGAACTTACACTTAAGGGAAATGCTCTGAAAATTCACTAGTCCTTTCAAACAGGATAGGATTGAATTTTAGGTTCCTCAACTTAATGTTTTTTTTTAATGTATTTTATTGATTTTTTACAGAGAGGAAGGGAGAGGGATAGTTAGAAACATGGATGAGAGAGAAGCATCAATCAGCTGCCTCCTGCACACTCCCCACTGGGGATGTGCCCGCAACCAAGGTACATGCTCTTGACCGAAATCGAACCCGGGACCCCTGAGCCCGCAGGCCGATGCTCTATCCACTGAGCCAAACCAGTCAGGGCTCAACTTAATGTTTAACTGCGTCCAAGTATACATCTCCTTAATGCACTCTTATACAAAGACTTATATTCTAGCAATGACCTGGTACATAAATCTGAAAATACTGTTACTTAATCAGTAAGGTGCACAGCCTCGCTTTCAGGCCCACAGTGGGACTTTTCTGTTAGAGGTGGTGGTTAAGTTAACCACCACCATCAACAATGGTTCCGTCTCCACCTGAAGAATGTTACTCTCAGAGTCCTCAGTGTGACCCTAACTTCTCAGAGTTCCGTGTGTTCCAAGTTCCCTCTCAGCTGTATATTATATTTATCCCATGCCTAAGGGGATTCTCAAATCAGGAGCTAGCCCCAGCCAGTTTGGCTCAGTCGATAAGAGTGCTGGCCTGCGGACCAAAGGGTCCCTAGGTTGCAGGTTCCTCCCCGGCCCTGGCTCTGGTCTGGGCACGTGCAAGAGGCAATCAATTGATGTGTTTCTCTCACATCGATGTTTCTCTCTGTCTTTCCCTCTCTCTTCCACTCTCTCTAAAAATCAATGGAAAAATACCCTTGAGTGAGGATTAAAAAAATAAATTAAAAATCAGGTGCTGACGTGGATTTGGCCAACTCACTTGGTCAGCCACTTTCCTGCCATAGCTAGATTTGGTGAGGCTGTCTCTCACTTCATTAATCTTTTTTTCTTTTTTAAAATGTTTTAGCTGATCTCTTTCTTTCTTTTTTTTTTTTTAGAGAGAGAAAGGAAGAGGGAGAGCGAAACATTGATCAGTTGCCTCCTGCATGCACCCCGACTGGGGATCAAACCTACAACCTGGGTATATGCCCTGATTGGGAGTTGAACTGGCAACCTTTTGATGTACAGGATGACAACCAACCGAGCCACACAGGTCAGGGCACTTTATAAATCTTTACATCTGATTATTCTCACTTGTGCAAGGATTTCTAGGGTTCTGTTAGCATGCATTGGAATTACCTGAAGGACTCATTAAAACTCAGAATCTTGGGTTCCTGCTCTAGAGAATCTGGGGTGGGGTCAAGAATTTGCATTTGCAACGAACTCCCACGTGATGCAGATTCTGTCAGTCTGCAGAGAATACTGTTTCTAGGGCATGATGGCCAACCAAGAGCCCACCCTCCTCCTCCCCGTTTTGCATTTGGTACTCAGACAGTATCCTATTCAGGCTGACTGGCATTTAAAAAAAAGATGCGAACCCCATGGTTTCTATTCACTAGCACTGTGGTCGGCAAACTGCGGCTCACAAGCCACATGCGGCTCTTTGGCCCCTTGAGTGTGGCTCTTCCACAAAATACCATGGCCTGGACGAGTCTATTTTGAAGAAATGGCATTAGAAGAAGTTTAAGTTTAAAAAAATTGGCTCTCAAAAGAAATTTCAATCATTGTACTGTTGATATTTGGCTCTATTGACTAATGAGTTTGCTGACCACTGACCTAGCACAAAAACTTTCCTTAAGGGAGGGACTATTATTTAGCACATGGGATACTATAGACAGTAAAGAAATTTGGGGTTAATAAGAAATAGTCCCCTGAAAATTACAAGTATAAGAGCAGGAACAAACATTTAACATGATTTAAGTATAAAATGGACCTAACTGGCACAGGTTATATTTTTATGATGTTTAGGAGTCAAAATCTGATTAGAACCATAAATCAGTTGCCATATGCAGAGAAAGAATATTGGGAGAAACTATTTCCAAGCTTGACATCTATCAAATAGTTGGAGAGTCAGTTCACTCATGGGGTTGTAGATGGGCACTTTTGCCCACATCTATGGCTATTGCAGAGTTCATTTTTCTGTTTCTGGAGTATGGATTCAAACCTGCAGGGAGAAACTAATTTGAAACCACATACTTTAAAAACATTCATATTTTAGACTAGTTCATCAATCACCTGGGCCCAGAACACTTAGTTTTGTCACCTCTGAGTATTAACCTCATGCTATATTTCCAGGAACTATGGGCTGCTTCTGGTGACAGCACTTCCTTTTCAATCACACTTCAAAGAGAAAGGGAAGAAAGCAGGTGTTTCAGGCTGAGAAGGCAGCAGTAAGCAACACAAAATCAGCACTCATATCTATAGTAATCCAAATTCAAACCAAAGGGTTAGTCCCTAAACATTACACTAGAGGTGCTAGAAAAAGCAAGAGTAATGCTCTTGCCTGGAGTTCAATCAAAAGGGGGAGAAACTTGATACTAACCCTAAAAATTTAGTACATGAGCTGTTCTCTATTTGCCTAGAAGAGAGGTTATTGAGAGCTTGCTTTCTAATACAATAGGATTTAGCATATAAAGAGTTTCTATCCATTATCTTAATTCTCACAAAATTAAATAATGCTTATCTATAATAATAAAAGCCTAAGCAACCATTGCAACCAAACAGATGACTGAACAGGCTGCATGGGGCGACCAGGCCGGCAGGGGGGGCAGTTGGGGTGACCAGGCTGGCGAGGGCAGGGGGGGGGGGCGGGCAGTGAGGGGCAACCAAATGACTGAGCAGCAGGCTGCATGGGGCGACCAGGCTGGCAGGGGGGTTAGTGAGGGGCAACCAAACGTTCAAACAGCAGGCTACATGTGGCGACCAGGCCTGCAAAGGGGGCAGTTGGGGGTGACCAGGCCGGCGGGGGGGGAAGGGGGGGCACTGAGGGGCGACCAGGCTGGCAGCGGGGAGGGGGCAACTGGAGGTGACCAGGCTGGCGGGGGGGGGGCAGTTGGGGGCGACTAGGCTGTTGGGGGGGCTGTTGGGGGTGACCAGGCCAGCAGGGGGGGGGGCAGTTAGGGGCAATCAGGCAGGTAGGCAGGTGAGCAGTTATGAGCCAGTAGTCCTGGATTGTAAGAAGGATGTCCAACTGCCGGCTTAGGCCCGATCATCAGGATTGGGCTAAACTGGCAATCTGACATCCCCCAAGGGGTCCCAAATTGGAGAGGGTGCAGGCTGGGCTTAGGGGACCCCCCCATGCACGAATTTTGTGCACCGGGCCTCTAGTGAAGTATATAACGACACAGGAAGATGCTCATGTCAAAAAAGTTGAGGAAAACAGGGCTAGCCCTAGCTCGTTTGGCTCAGTGGATAGAGTGTCAGCCTGTAGACTGAAGGGTCATGGGTTTGATTCTGGGCAAGGGCACATGCCCAGGTTGCAGCTCGATCCCCAGTAGGGGGTGTGCAGGAGGCAGCCAATCAATGATTCTCTCTCATCATTGATGTTTCTATATCTCTCTCCCTCTCCCTTCCTCTCTGAAATCAATAAAAATAAAAAAGCAACAACAGTGCTATAAATATCCTATAGTCTTAATGATCTAAAAATGTATAGGAAAAAGACATCAATATTTTTACCATAGGTTGCCTTTGGGTGTAGGATTATGGATAATTTTTACTTACATTATTCTTTCTACTTCTATTTTCCAATTTTCTACGAGAATATATTAAGGAAATTTTTCTTTAAAAAAAAAAAAAAAAGAATGAGAGAATCTCAGAGAGCAAGAGAAAGAAGCTTTCCTTCTTTCTGGGCAACTATTCCAGAAATACAGTAATCTGAACCATGTATAAAATACTCTGATATGGTTGGTAATAAGGAAAGAAAATGTATTACCTTTAGCAAAGTTGTATTTATAGGATTCAGGCGAGAATTGCATTCAACCTAAAAAAAAAAAAAGAGAGAGAGAGAGAGAAAAATTTAGGAACTACTAGAAATAGAAGAAATAGCTTGGCATGAGAATGACCTTCCAGGATCAACAGCTCAGTTTGGAGGTGGCTGCATCAGCCTAAATAAATGAAAAACAAATGGGAGATATATTTATATGATGCCCTTTATATCTGACATTTCTGAATAGATCTAAAAATCTAGTTAATTTTACTACTGAATCAGTTACAAGTAGACTCTTTAAAGAATCACATGTTGAATTTAATTACGTCTACCACCTTTATATAGCACGGAACAAATTACCAACTTCTTTAAAAAGTAAACTGGACCTGTGGCCATGATCACCTGCTGTGGTCCTGATGGCTTCCCAGACAACTGACCCTGGCTGAGCCTGTGCACCTCCTCTGTCCATTTCTTACCTTTGTCCTATGTTCTGGAGGTAGTGGGTTTGCCATTCCTTGCACCCAGACTCTCTTGTGCCTTAAGGCCTTTTTGGCTGTCTCATCTAAAGTTGAACCCTCTATGGTTTTTCTCTCAAAACAGTCATCATAATGAACAATTATAACCTGTGTATTTGCATATTTGGTATCTTGTACTCCTGTATCCACAAAGGCAGGGACCTCAAAAAAATGTTTTGGGGAGATAATCTCTAGACTTAGCAATGTTTTCTGGCCAATCTGATCAACTAGATCCCTCACCTTTTACACATTTGCCAAGCACAGACATACAAAGCACTGTACACTAAGAGTTTGGAATCTAGTGTGGTGAAAACATAATACAAAGCAGAATGACATCACTTTAAAATTTCACAAGTGTGCTGAGTGAGTATAGAAGAATGACTAGACTTTCTGGAGATACAGTAGAAGTAGTGGGTGTTTGAAGGCTTCCAAAGTCAGTGGGGAAGCATAAACAAAGACCCAGAGGATGTGAAGTGGATGTACAGAGCACGTGTAGCGCTTCAGGGACAAGAGTCTTATGAGGATGACGCAAGTGGGTTGAGACTGGAGAAGCAGACTGACGATTACCACGGAAGGCAAAAAGCCACGGCAGGTTTCTGAGGTGATGGGGTGTGAGCTGTTTAAAGAAAGTAACCAGCAGTGGCCTGTATGACCGATTGCAGAGGCAGAGAGACAGTTAGGTTTTTAAATTACCAAGGAAAGAACCAGTAATCCAGCTGAACTTTTGCTCTGGGCAGGTACATACAAAACCCTTATAAAATCAGGGGATGACTGAAAAGCTAGGATCACCAAATCAAAGTTTTTACTCTATACAAATAACAAAACAGGCAGTGATAAACAAACATACTAGTTTATTACAGAATATGGACTAACCCTAAGGGGCAGAATTATTTATTTTAAAAGTGTTTTTATTAATTTTTGAGAGAGAGGAAGGTAGAGGGAGAGAGAAACATCAATGAGTAAGAAACATTGGCTGCCTCCTGCATGCTCTCCCATGGGGGACTGAGCCTGAAACCCGGACATATGTCCTGACTAGGAACGGAACTGGTGACCTCTTGGTGCATGGGACGAAACTCAACCAACTGATCCACATCAGCCAGGATGAATTTTTTTTTAAAGAACTTGATTGATTTTAGAGAGAGGAAGGGAGTGGGAGAAGGAAACATTGATACATTGCCAGGGATCAAACCTGCAACCTGGGTATGTGTCCTGACCAGGAATCGAACCTGCCACCTTTTGGTGTACGGGACAATGCTCCAACCAACTGAGCACACCGGCCAGGGCCTAAAAGGCAGAATTTAAAAACTGCCAGGCACAGTGCTTAGAATACAGCAGATAGGCAATAAATATTTTCTAGAAGAATAAACTCCCAAGTTCAGTTTAACATAGTAAGTCATGCTTTCCTCTGGTTCAACAATCTGTAATTTCTATACCTTTGTAAGAAGTCTCCATATCTGGTAGGCTAAGCACAATGGTTATTTCTGGACACATTTACTCCCCAAATGCAGAGTCTCCATCTTACTCTTTTTTCTATATTCTCTATATAACATCAGGCAATTAAGAAGAGCTCAAAAAATGATGCTGAATGAATGTGAGCAAGAATAGCTAGGGACAGTGCTCACTTTGGCAGCACATATGCTGAAAACAATAGCTACCAACAGTGACCAGGACTGGTTTGAGTTTCTTCTTGCTTTTCCATGCATAGACAGGCCTCTGTTCTCCTCCAGCTTGTGGGATTAAAGCGCTCTGCCTGGGAGCTAGATCTGAATCTGTCTAGAACAGCTTCTACTTTGTGGCACATACAGGGCTAGTAATGTTCTTCTCTGTAAACATGAAAGGTGTGAGCCCCACCCACTGGGCTCTGAAGAGTGGTTAGAGCATTGGCCCACTACACCAGAGTGGAGGGTTTGATTCTGGGTCAAGGGCTCATACTTGGATTGCAGGTTCAATTCTCAGCCCCAGTCGGGGCACATGTAGGAGGCAAACAATCAACGTATCTACTGATGTGTCTCTCTCATATCAATGTTTCTCTCTCCCCCCCCCCCCCCCATTCCCTCTCCTCCCTCCCTTCTCTCTCTCAAAAAAAAAAAAAAAAAATCAATGGAAAAAATATCCTCAAGTGAGGATTAACAACAAAAAAAGGTATGAGCCCTGGCTGGTGTGACTCAGTTGGTTGAGCATCATCCCCTGCAGCAGGTCACTGGTTCAATTCCTGGACAGGGCTCATGCCTGGGTTGCCAGCTCAGTTTCCAGTAGGGGGCATGCAGGAGGCAGCTGATCAATGTTTCTCTTTCACAGGTGTTTTTCTGTACCTCCCCCCTGACTCTCTAAAATCAATAAAAAGATATATATACACACATATATATATCTTTATAAAGTAGCCCTGGCCAGTTGCTCAGTAGTTAGTGTCAGCCCAAGGACTGAAGGGTCTTGGGTTCGATTCCTGGTCAAGGGCACAAATCTAGGTTGCAGGTTTGATCCCTGGACTCGGTTGGGACACGTGTGGGAGGCAACCAGCCAATGTGTCTCTCGCACATCGATGTTTCTGTCTCTCTCACTCTCTCTCTTTCTCTCTCCCCCTTATTCCTCCCTTCCAATCTCTCTAAAGATCAATGGAAAAAATATCCTAGGGTGAGGTTAAAAAAAAAAAAAAATCAAAGGTGTAGAAATCAGAAAAGTGACCTTACCTTTATGGGCCAAACTAAAAAGCCTTGAAAACATTGGAAATGTTGCATAAAGTCTATGCAATTTAAAAAAGACAAAAGCCCTAGCCAGTTTGGCTCAGTAGACAGAGCAATGGCTTGTGGACTGAAGGGTCCTGGGTTCGATTCCGGTCAAGGGCATATGCCTGGGTTGCGGGCTCAGTCCCCAGCAGGAGGCATGCAGGAGGCAGCAGATCAATGATTCTCTCCCATCACTGATGTGTCTATCTCTTCCTCTCCCTTCCTCTTTGAAATAAAAAATATATTAAAAAATAAAAATAAAAAAGACAAATAACTCAGCATTATTAGGGATTTCTAATTAAGGATATTTTCTTTTAAAAAAATATATTTTATTGATTTTTTACAGAGAGGAAGGGAGAGGGATAGAGAGTTAGAAACATCGATGAGGGAGAAACATAGATCAGCTGCCTCCTGCACACCCCCTACTGGGGATGTGCCCGCAACCAAGGTACATGCCCTTGACTGGAATCGAACCTGGGATCCTTCAGTCCACAGGCCGATGCTCTATCCACTGAGCCAAACCAGTTAGGACTACGATATTTTCTAAAAACAACACTATTTTTGTTTTAAGTACACATTTATGAAAAAAATGTGTTTCTAAATCTTCACCTGAGGATATATTTATTGATTTTAGAGAGAGGAAGGGGGAGGGAGAGAGAAACATCAATCATCAATGTGAAAGAGAAATATAGATTGGTTGCTTCTTATACTCGCCCCAACTAGGGATGAAACCCAAAGCCTAGGTATGTGCCCTAACCACGAATCAAACCCATGCCCTTCCAGTGTACAGGACAATGGTCCAATCAAGCCACACCAGCCGGGTGAAAAGATGTTCTCGATAGATGTTTTCACAGAACCTACCTCTACCTTTTCGGCCAGAAAAAACTGACCTTTATAAAAATCCTTCTTGGTGAACTGGGATCATTACTATAATTTTACTAGAGGGCCGGTGCACAAATTCGTGCACGGGTGGGGTCCAGTGGGCCCGCCCCTGATGGTGTGTGTGTGGGCGGGTCTATTGGGGGTGGGGCCTGTCAGGGGGAGGGGCAGTTGGCCAGCCAGCCCCGCCCACCTGGTCAAACTCCCAGTTGAACTCCTGGTCTAAGGGACAATTTGTATATTAGCCTTTTATTATATAGGATTACCTTCTGGGAGGGAAAAAAATTTTTTTTTTGGATGTGAGGGTCAGCTGCCTATGTGCTCAAGCCATGCCATATATTTTATATGAGAGATAGACTGTTTTACAGGGCAATACAGGGAGATGTGAATATAATCTATCATCAACTGTATCTCACCTTATAAACACTCCCTCTCCCAGCCCCACCTTTTTGCCTATGTATGCACTCCTGATTAGTTATTAGGTTCCCTTTCTAAAAAGCCTTACTCCCTAACATTTTGCTCTAAAAAGGGCAAAAGTGAAGGCTGCCAAAGAAAACCAGGTAACTTCACACAGGTACTTTAAGTTATATACGCTGTGGGAAACACAAGCAAATGTTAATAGACATGAAAAACTGTTCCTCTATTTGTAACCAAAGAAGTGCAAATCAATTAACCTACCAATTAACTAATAGAATTTAAAAATCTAGTGCTGGACAGGCATTCTCAAACATTGCTGGTGGCAACACACTGATGAGTCCTTTTTGGAAAGGAATCTGGCAAAATATATCAAAAATCTTACAAAGGTTTATGAAACACTTCTGGATATCCATCCCAGGAAAATAATCAAAGATTCAGGCAGATTTTATAAAGATGTTCAACAGCAACATAGTAATGGGACAAAATCAGAAATAATCAACAGGAGAATGAGGTTAAATAAACAAAGCTACATTTATAAAACTGAATTATACAGATATACTGACTTTATACTATGAGAAAATGCTACCAATAGTATTAAGTAATCAAGTGTCAAAACCTTGTAAAAAACATATAAAATTAAAGTTTGCCTTTAGGTAAGTGGATCATGATTTATCCTCAAGTTCTTCTATTTTCCATTTTTTTCATATTTTCTACAATAAGCATATATTATTTTTAACAATGTGCTATGTGCTTAAGAAGGAGGTAGAGAAAAGCATACAGGCTCCAGCAGTCTTCCAGCCTGCTGATTCAGTTCCAGATTTATGGTGGCTGTAGAACACCGAGGCTGCTAGCAATCTGACAATAAGCAAATAGTGTTTAGTTGAACTACTTGACACAAAGTGAACTGATCCCTCCGGATGAGTGATCAAGGAGGAATTCATTTATAACAAAGAGCAAGAACTTATATTTGTAATCAGAAATAACAAAAACTATTATTTACAAACTGTTCCTAGCGCATCAGTAGTGTGCTATATACATTTTATTACATCTTAATCTCATTCATCTTCACAACATCAGGACATACTTACCACAGCCTCAACTGCGGGTGAATTGTCCCCTACCACCAACAAAGTGGAACACCTGCAGAAAGCCAAAATAAGAGGTGACACTCAGCAGGCAGAACATAAGCTCCACTGAACCCTGAATTCGTCTATGAAAGGCAAAGATATCCAGCAATTTAGAGGGGCAACGGAGGGACTTACTTTAAAGTCTTTGATTTGTTATCATTTTGGCCCAGCATGGGTCTTTCAATCTCCAGGTCTCTGCGTCTAGAGAAACAAAAGAAGCAATGCCCTTTTACAGGTAAAATCATGACAACTCAGGTTATTTCCTGGTCATGAAAACCAAAATATTTCAGAGAATGTAAAAACTATCTTTCTTTCACACCCGATGACAGAAGGGGCCCTTATGTGGTTTGTTCACAAGTAGCCATCCTGAATGGTAAAGCAGGAACAAGGTTCCTAGCTCAACCCTGGAGGACTATGTGAGACGCTAAAGGAGGCAACTGTAAAACTCAACAGGAATGCTACTGAAATCCTCAAGTCCTAAGGCATTTAATTTTCCAACTTGTTTATAAAGGAATAAATTCCTTTTAAGAGAAGGGATTTTTTTTTGGGGGGGGGGAGACGTTTTCCTTGTAACTAACATAGTTATTGACTAAAAAGAATGAGTTTCTATTCATGTGTTACTTCTACAAGATGTCTGCAAAGAGAAACTGAATCAAGGCCCAAATTCTATCATTAGTGCCCCCCACATGCACTTTTCTGTGCTACCTCAAATTGTGTGTTTTTATGAGTGTACATGACTTTAGGTAATTTTAATCTCAAAACACCTAAAAACAACTGGTACTTGAACTTGCACAAAACAGCCTTCAGTTCATTCATTCTTCTTGATAGATGTTTTCCTGTCTAAAAGCCCTTCGTGTTCTATTGTGGTAGGTAAAACAGCACAAAAACAATCCCATCACACATTAGAAGAAGCAGGTCATTTCCCCTTCCCCTCTCCCCTAAAAGTCCATTATGCTTTTAGACCTGGTCTGCATTTAAGTAAATAGGAAACAACTGTACCCGTTATAAGAACACAGGAAGAGCTGTAGGTTTTCTTGGTTGATATCTTGGGCAATATGCAGTCTGTAGGTTTGAATCAGGTCCAGGTTGGCCTGTAACTCTTCCTAGAACAATAGAAAGATGCAAGTAAACTTCTGAGTTACAGTATAAGCCTCCTGTGTTTGGTTTGCAATATCAATGTCGGAAACCAAATCTCCCCGTCTAATATTTGTATCAGACTGGTTCAGTGCCACATTCTGTGTTGGCTGAGGGCACCAAAGGATCTGTGATGGAAAAGGATAGTAGCCAACTCTAGGTCAAGCACAAAAACTTGGGAATATGCTGACTAACTACCTTCAGCTCAGTGGAAAACTGCCCTAGATTTGGATTCAAGTACTACTATCTGTGGAACTCAGGTCACCTAACCTTTCTGAACCCAGTTCCTTATGTGTGTGTTTTTCATGTTGTGCCATTTCTCATAAAAACAGAGACAGTATCTGTAAAATGAAGATAATAACCAGTTACAGGGCTGTTTTTAAGGATTATATAAGAAAAGTTATATGAACTGTAAAGTTAAAATAAATGGAAAGTAACATTTCTCTTAATAGCCATAAATCTGCATAATTAATTTACCTATATCTTAACTGACATAACCAGTATATTACTACTTATATACTATCATTTAATAATATACATTATAGAGTTATATATTATATTCCATTTGATATCGTTCTAAGTCAATTTATAATTCAATCTTATTACCAACACTATTAAAGGTATAAAACTCAAAAGAAACAAAATGGCATACACAGTAAGAAGTGAGCCTCCCTCCCTACCACCCATTGCCCAATGGTCCTCTTATTGGCCTTCTCGAAGACCATCAGAACAAGTTGCCAGATTCTTGGGTAAATAAGCATATATGTACATATGTGTACACACACACACACACACACACACACACACACACACACACACACACACCCCAGTAAGCAGTTTTAAGCAGAGGGAAAATGTTTGCATTAGAGGGAAAAACTGCATCAGGAATAGCAAGAGAATCACTTAATCCAGGGCAGTGTGTAAAGGTCACCAGCAATCCTTGGCAGAGAGATAAAGACAACATTTGTTTGCCTTCTCACTGTCATATGGGTGAAGTGAGCCAAGAATACCCACAGTTGGAAACTGACCAAATGGATCAGTCTACCTGAAACTGAACTGCACTGGAATCACTCCAAGGAAACTTGGACAATACTAAAGGTATTATAGTAAGAAAAGTAAACAACAAATGAAGCACACAATAATTAGAGATGAAGTTATCTCCAGCTCCCCCTTGAAGGTCTGGAGAGGAACTTGAGTAGCAAAGTTAGAGATAAAAAAGGGAAGAAATGATACTGATATAAAAAAAAAAGTAAAACTGGCTTAAGTGCTAATAGAACTTCTTAGGCAAAGCTGTTATGTATAAATTGACCTCCACCCACCCACCTTTTAAAAAAAGACAAATTGTTAGACTTATTATTTTACACACTGCTTTTCCACTTAAAAGTATGGCAGGGGTCATTCCTTATTAGGACATTTGGAGCTGTCTCATTTATTAATACTACCTGTTTTCCCACACGCCTGGCTAGTACAAACAATCACTCTTTAATTTTTGCTAATGTGATAGATTAAAAAAGGGGGTATCACTGTGGGTTTTTTCTTTTGGTGAAGATGAGATTATTCATGTTTAAAAACCTTACTTGTTTCCATTTCAAAGCAATACAAACATTCGCTTACTTGAATTTTAAATGAACTATTCAGCCTTGTGACAACCCATTGCCTATGATCTTACACATTTTTAATTAAATACACATTATGTATGGGCCCAGCCAGCGTGGTCCAGTGGTTGAGCCTCAACCTATGAACCAGGAGGTCATGGTTCAATTCCTGATCAGGGCACATGCCCGGATTGTGGACTCTATCCCCAGTGTGGGGCATGCAGGAGGCAGCCAATCAATGATTCTCTTTCATCATTGATGTTTCTATCTCTCTTCCTCTCCCTTCCTCTCTGAAATCAATAAAATTATTAAAATAAAATACAGTTTAAATACACATTATGTATATATTGTGAAGATGTTCCTGCTTTACAGAAATTACTAAAATTCTGGTCTTAGCTTTCCCTATTTAAAATAGTGTTTCTAACATATTCAAATGAAAGCCTCAAAGTCTCATTCTTCCATGCCAGGCACTGTTAGAAGACCTTAGAAGTAACTGTTTTCCCTAATCAACCCCTCACAGGTATCCTAGAAGTCTGGCCCCAGGTTACTTAACACCCCCTGAATATGTCTTATAATTTCTTTCTTACTGGTTTTGAGCAAACTATTCCCACTTCTGGCATGATCTCCTTCCTCCCCAAATCTAAAATGTTGAATTTTATCCACACTTCAAGACCCAGCTGGGATACTTTCTCTACCTTGAAGCCCTCCCTGATTCCAAAATCAGAAGTAAACCTCTCCTGCCTTTGAATTATTCTAAGGTGCCTCACACTACCTCTCGTAAGGAACCCTGGGATGGTAGAAAGAGAAAAACGTCAGACTCAGGCACACCTGGCTTCAAGTCTCCTTCTAATATGTTACTAGCTGCTAACCTTGTGTAAACCAATTCATTCTTCACCTGTAAAGTGGGAATAATACAATACCCATTATGAGATTACTGGACTGAATTTATTAATGTAGATGAAACATCTGAAATTTGAAGGTGCTCAATGAAATGTAGATCTTACTATTTGTCCTTTTTTACCCATGCTATAATAGTGTCTGTGTGTATAGATATAGATATATCCTTTTCCCACAGGGTAAGCTCCTGGAGAACAAGGGCCATATCTTATACACCTTTGTCTACCCCAGTGCACTAAGAATAGAATTTTGTGAAGTCTGTGAACTGGTTTTTAAAGTCTACAGTCAAAACCAAACATGCTATGTCTTCAGGAAAGTAACTACACTATCCACCATTATGTAGTGCAAAGATCATGATATTTGAGAATTCTAGTTAAAGATGTTGGATTAAAATACAGCTTTACTCCTTCAAGAAAAATAAAAAAAATTTTTTTTCAATCATAAACTCATAAAAACAAATAGGAAAAGTGAAAACAGCAATAACATTTTGAAAGTGGGAAAGCAGAAGGAAAACTAATCACTCATTTAGCAGACTCAATTAAAAATCCTAGAAGAAAACACAGGCAGTAAAATTGTAGACATCTCACATAAGCAGAATTTTCGCTGATACATTTCCTAGAGCCATGGTCGGCAAACTGCGGCTCACAAGCCACATGCGGCTCTTGGGCCCCTTGAGTGTGGCTCTTCCACAAAATACCACGGCCTGGGCGAGTCTATTTTGAAGAAGTGGCATTAGAAGAAGTTTAAGTTTAAAAAGTGTGGCTCTCAAAAGAATTTTCAATCGTTGTACAGTGGATATTTGGCTCTGTTGACTAATGAGTTTGCCAACCACTGTCCTAGGGCAAGAGAAAAATAGAAAAAAATAAACAAATGGGACTACATCAAACTAAAAAGCTTCTGCACAGCAAAAGAAACCATCATTAAAATGAAGAGGGAGAACCAAGATGGTGGTATAGGTAAACACCTGTACTTGCTGCTTCCCACAACCACATCAAAATTACAACTAAAATACAGAACAACAGTCATTCAGAACTGCCTGAAATCTGGCTGAATGGAAGTCCTACAACTAGAGAAGAAAAGAAGAAAGTGCATTGCCCTAGCTGGTTTGGCTCAGTGGATAGAGCATCAGCCTGTGGACTAAAGGATCCCAGGTTCAATTCTGGTCAAGGGCACATGCCTGGGTTGCAGGCTCGATCCACAGTAGGGGGTGTGCAGGAGGTAGCCAATCAATGATTCTCTCTCATCACTGATGTTTCTCTCTCTCTCTCTCCTTCTCCTTTCCTCTCTGAAATCAATAAAAATAAAAATATTAAAAAAAGAAAGTGCATTAAGATGGTTGGAGAGGCATAGGTATGGAACAGGCTGGTCCAACACCCACATGTGGCATTTCTTTAATCAGGAGGGTTATCTCCAAGGCCTCCCATGAAAAGCAGGGGGTCCCAGCCCCACACCAGACCCCAAGTTCAGGGTTCCAGAGCTGGGAAGAGAAGTCCCCATAAACTTTGGGCTGTAAAAGCCAGCTGGGATTATGGTTGAGTGACATGGAGGCTGCTGGATCCCCAGGTATTCCTCTTAAAGGGCTGGCACACAAACTTACACTGTCCAGCTTCCTCTGAGTTCCAGTGCTGGGTGGTGGCTTTGGGGGAATCCAGGGACATATGGGGAGGAACTGGACTATCTGGCATCTGGGCAGGAACTCAGGGAGGCAGCATTCTCCCAGACAGGGGTGCACGCAGGGTAATTGTTCCTGTGCTGGGACTTCCCAGTCACAGAGCTGCCATCAGAGTAGCCCACACTGTTCTCTGCCCAGGATTACCTGACACCCAGCCACATTCAATTTGCAGCCCCACCCAAGCTGTTTGCAGCCACTTTTCCATATGAATGGCTGTACTGGCTCAGATTTCAGACTTAGCTAAAAATCTCTTAAACAAGCAGCAGCTGGAGTCAGCATGCCTCAAACCTATTAATAGAAGACCCAAGACCCGGTAGTAGCACCAGCCTGCCTTGCTTCACAGATGGGCCTCACCTGGACGCTTCCTATCCCAATACAAATAGCAGCAACCTGCAGATCTTTCTGTAGCTCCTGCCAGGTGGCCCTAGGCAGTGGCTGACTTTGCACCTCTCAGGAGGCCTGAGCCAGTGCACATGGTGGATAGCTTCAGGCCATAGCAGATTACAATTCTACACATCCACAAATGACACACACAAGGGGAAGACTTAGTGAGCACCAAAGCCCAAATGAAGCAAGTCCTGCTCCATTGGGGTGTCTCTTGCATAGTATCTCTTCCACTGTAAATGCAGCTGGTCCTCACAGCCAATTGGCCTAGAGGCCAATTCCTCCCAGTGACGCCAATAGCAACCAAGACTCAACTATAATAAGACTATGCACACAGCCCATATAGGGGCGTACCTAGAATGCCCAGCTCAGGTGACTGTGGAGGCTGAGCCACTGGGTCCTACCGGACATCTATTTCACAAGACTACCCTACCAATTCCAGGAGAATTAACAGCTCTACCTAATACATATAAATAAACACAGGAAAGCAGTCAAAATGTGGAGATAAAGAAATATGTTACAAATGAAAGAAATGGAAGTAAGCAAGCTACTAGATACAGAGTTCAAAACAATTGTTATAAGGTTAATCAAGGATCTTAATGAGAGCTTCAAGGGATTTAGTAAGACTTTCCAGGATCTAAGTGAGAATGTCAAAGACATATAAAAAAGACCAGTCAGAAATTAAGCATACACTAACTGAAATAAAGAATAATTTACATGTCCTAGCTGGCTTGGCTCAGTGGATAGAGCATTGGCCTGCAGACTGAAGGGTCCCAAGTCTGAGTCTGATTCCAGTCAAGAGCACATGCCCAGATTATGGGCTCGATCCCCAGTAGGGGGCGTGCAGGAGGCAGCCAATCAATGATTCTCTCTCATCATTGATGTTTCATCTTTCCCTCTCCCTTCCTCTCTGAAATCAATAAAAATATATTTAGAAAAAAATAGTAATTTACAGGGATTCAATAGTAAAGTAGAGGACTCCAAGAATCAAATCAATGATTTGGAATATGCGAAAGCAAAAAACACCCAATCAGAAAAGAAAAAAGAAAAAAGAATCCAAAAATAAGACAGTGTAAGGAGTCTCTGGGACAACTTCAAGTGTACCAACATTCACATTATGGGGGTACCGGAAGGAGAAGAGAGAGAGCAAGATATTGAAAACCTATTTGAAGAAAAAAATGACAAAACTTCCCCTATTTAGTGAAAGAAATAGACTTACATGTCTAGGAAGCACAGAGAGCCCCAAACAAGAAGAACCCAAAGAGGCCCACACCAAGACACATTTTAATTAAAACTAAAGGCTCGGTACACGAAATTCGTGCACTTGGGGGCAGGGAGGGGGGGTCCCCTCAGCCCGGCCTGCACCTTCTCACAGTCTGGGAGCCCTCAGGGGATGTCCAACTGACAGCTTAGCTAAGGATGTCCGACTGACAGCTTAGGCCTGTGAGCAGCGAGCTTAAGCTGTCAGTTGGACATCCTTAGTGCTGCTGCTTAGGCAGGAGAGGCTCCCACCACTGCTGAGCAGTGCACCCCTGCGGGAGGGCACTGACCACTAGGGGGCAGCTCCTGCATTAAGCGTCTGCCCCCTGGTGGTCAGTGCGCATCATAATGACCAGTCATTCTACAGTTTGGTCGATTTGCATATTAACCTTTTATTATATAGGAGGCCAACGATTAAAGACAAGGAGAGACTCTTAAAAGCACCAAGAGAAAAGCAGTTAGTTGCCTACAAGGGAGTGCCCATACAAATGTCAGCTGATTTCTCAACAGAAACTTTGTAGGCCAGAAGGGAGTGGCAAGAAATATTTGAAGTGCCCAGTCAGCATAGCTTAGTGGGTTGAGTGTCAACCTTTGAACCAGTATGGGGAGGGCATCAATCATTGATGTTTCTATTTCTCTCTCCCTCTCCCTTCCTCTATAAAATCAATAAAAATATATTTTTTAAAAAATGGACAAATGACTGGAATAGACACTTCTCAAAAGAGGACATACAGATGGCCAAGAGACATGTGAAAAAGTGCTCAATGTCACTAATCATCAGAGAAATGCAAGTTAAAACTAAAATGAGGTAACACTTCACACCTGCCAGAATGGCTACCATCAATAAATCAACAAACAAGTGCTGGAGAGGATGTGGAGAAAAGGGAACCCTAGTACACTGCTGGTGGGAATGCAGACTGGTACAGCCACTGTGCAACATAGCATGGAGCTTCCTCAAAAAATTAAAAATGAAACTGCCTTTTGACCCAGCAATTCCACTTCTGGGAATATATCCTAAGAATCCCAAAACACCAATTCGAAAGACTATACTGGTATGCACACCTGTGTTCATAGCAGCATTATTTACAATAGCTAAGATTTGTAAAGAGCTCAAGAGCCCATCAGCAGATGAGTGGATAAAAAAGCTGTGATACATTTACACAATGGAATATGACATGACTATAAAAAAGAAGGAGCTGCCCTAACCGGTTTGGCTCAGTGGATAGAGCGTTGGCCTGCGAACTGAAGGGTCCCAGGTTTGATTCCGGTAAAGGGCATGTACCTTGGTTGTGGGCACATCCCCAGTAGGGGGTGTGCAGGAGGCAGCTGATTGATGTTTCTCTCTCATCGATGTTTCTAACTCTCTATCCCTCTCCCTTCCTCTCTGTAAAAAAATCAATAAAATATTAAAAAAATAAATAAAATAGAGAATAGGAAAAAAATGGAGAAAAGTATGTGAAACCAAAAGTTGGTCAGCTAGACTGACCAGCAAAAACAGAGATAAGACTCAAATCACTAAAAACAGGAATGAAAGAGACATTACTGTCAGCTTTACAGAAATAAAAATAATTATTAAGGGACTATTATGAATAATTACATGTCAACAAATTAGATAACTTAGATGAAATGAACAAATTCCTAGAAAGATATAAATTTCTAAAGAAGAAATAAAAAAATGTGACTAGATCTCTAACAAGAGATAAAATTAGTAACATAAAAACTTTCCATTAAGAAAGCTTTGGTCCAGATGGCTTCAATGTAAAATCTACCAAACATTTAAAGAAGAATCCACAGTAATCCTTCCCAAATTCTTACAAAAAATAAGAGAACACTTTTCAGCTCATTCTATGTGGGCAAGTACTACCTTAATACCAGACAAAGGCATCATAGGAAAATTACAGACCAATATTCTTTCTGAATATAGACACACACACACAAAAATACTAGCAAACCAAATGTAACAACATAGAAAAAGGATTATATTATACACTATGTACAAACAGCATTTATCCAAAGAATTCAAGGTTAGTTCAACATACCAAAAAAAAAAAAGTAATATACCATATTAAAAGAATAAAGCACAAAAGTCACACATATATCTCAATAGACACAAAAAAGCATTTGACAGAACCCAACACACTTTCATGGTAAAAGGACTCAATAAACCAGGATCAGAAGAGAACTTTCTCTACCTGATAAAGGGCATCTATGGAAAATTCACAGCTAACATCATACTTAATAATGAAAGACTGAATACTTCCCCTTAAGATCAGAAACAAAACAAAGATATCTACTCTCGTCACTTCTATTCAACATTGTACCAGAGGTTTTAGCCATGGCCTAGAAAGTTCTGTTTAGGCAAGAAAAGAAATAAAAGGTATCCATACTGGAAAGGAAGATGTAAAACTATGTCTATTTGCAGACGACATGAAAACAAGTCAAGCTAATTAATTAGTGCAGCAAGGTTGAAGGATGTAAGATCAATATACAAAAATTAATTGTATTTAGGTTTATTCACTGGAAATGATGAAATACAAGGTCTTTGATCTGGTAGACTACAGGCTCGGGTAGCTGGTGATATATCATGCTGAAAACAGGACGGTTTAGTGAAAGTTTAAAGCAGGTGTCCTCAAACTACAGCCCACGGGCCACATGCGGCCCGCTGAGGACATTTATCCGGCCCGCCGGGTGCCGCTGCCTGTCCTGCTTAGCAGCCGACTTGTCCCGGGCCCACAGTGCGCATAGGAATTTGTTCATAGTTTTTGTTTTTTTTTTTAAACTATAGTCCGGCTCTCCAACGGTCTGAGGGACAGTGAACTGGCCCCCTGTTTAAAAAGTTTGAGGACCCCTGGTTTAAAGCCTGAATGTTGAGGCCCTGTCTTTTTCTACATTTGGGTGCAAAAATACTAATGTGTCAGGCATGCAATCTCAAAGTTTATCTGAGGAGTCTGATTAATCCTGCAGAAAGATCTAAAGGTATCAACATCAAGTTGGAATTTGGGATTTTCTCACTGTTTCTGGTCTATGAGGTTGTTTCCGAGCTACACTGTAGCAATTTTGAGCATCTTCTTCTTGAACTCTTTGGGGACAGAATCTAGGAGGAACTTCAGGCTGTGACTAGACTTCCAGTGGACTCACCAAAGAAGCTTGACCCCCCCCCCCCCCCCGCCCTGTTTTCTCAGATGCCCGGTGAAGAAGATTCAGCTGGCACTCAAGCTGTCTCAGAAGTACTAGCAAAGAAACTTAGTAACTTGTCTCTCAACGCTAGTACCAAATTACCTTCCCTTCCACCAAAATGTTCACCCCAAAAGCAGGACAGAGAAAAAAACTTAAAGGGGTCTGGATGGGGGCTGAGTCAAGTCATGCTCTACAAGAGGAGATGGGGAGTGAGGACCGTGGAAGTGTTTGGAAAGAAAGGACACAAAGGCTGATTCAAGTTATTACATACCACACCATGTGTCTGCTTAAAAAAACCCCAGAGGAGAGGGAACTTAAGGTTCAATCAGAAGCCAAAGATTGACATATAGCTGCAGTTATTGCCTATTAGATGGAGATCCTTCTGATATTATCATTGAGAATTATGATTTAGCTATAAACTTTATTGTTTCTTATCTGAGTTGTAACAAATTTTTGGATGTGCTATTTCAATATTTAGTAGCAATTGTGTGTATAGGTCATCTTATTAAAATTTGAGGCCTATCTGAGACAATAAAACAAATAAACGTACTGACATCAGGGTTCCCCAAGGAAATGGCCCAGTCTGATCACCCACAGTGATAAGCCTCACCTGCAAATAAGCCTTTTAGTGATCCACCCTTACTAAATATGGACAGCCAGCCAATGGGATCAGTAGCCATTTGGGAAAAGCACCTGTGACAGTTAATTAATTTCTGGTTTCTCAACCTCAGATCTCTCATTCTTTGTAATATAGAAGACAGACTGCATAAACACTTCCCCTCTGCCAGTCCTTTTTTAAAAATTTAGCACAGGAGCCAGTAGCCAGATGTTAGGAACCTTCACAGACCAGATGCAGTTACACCCTCAGTCCACACTCTCCCTACCCAACTACAGCTTCTATATAGCAGCTCAGACCTTATTTTAGACAAATGTCTCCCCCATATGGTAAGTGGCTCTAGGGACCAGTTATGGCCTTCATACTCAGGCGAATTTCTTCACTAGTGGTTGGCTGTGTTTTCTGTGGAAACCATGCCTCCTTCAAAGAAGCATGACTTTCCAGCTTGATGGTGGAGGTTCAACTAAGTCAGTTCCTTAAGTGTCCACGCTCCCTCAGCCTAGAAGTAGCAGCTACTTTTAGATCTTTTTATTTATTTATATATTTTATTGATTTTTTACAGAGAGGAAGAGAGAGGGATAGAGAGTTAGAAACATCAATGAGAGAGAAACATCGATCAGCTGCCTCCTGCACACCTCCTACTGGGGATGTGCCCGCAACCAAGGTACATGCCCTTGACCGGAATCGAACCTGCAACCTTTCAGTTCACAGGCCGACGCTCCATCCACCGAGCCAAACTGCTAGGACTACTTTTAGATCCTTTGGAGTCTTCTTTTACCCCTCTGAGAAATTAAGCAGCTTTTAGTAGTTAACAATATTTTATTTAAATTTTCTTTGCTCAAAGTATGTGCTTTCGGTCTCCTAACCAGACCTCATAGAAAGAGCCCACAGGATGAAAAATGTGACCTGGAGACTGCTGAGGTGTCACCAGGAAACTCTGACTTATGTCTAAATTAAAAACAAAAGGGCCAGACCCTGGAGAGGAAGTGCTTTCCTCCCATTGTCACCTTGCAGTGTCCCTCCCATGTCCTTTATTTATAAACTAGAGGCCCAGTGCACGAAATTCGTGCATGGAGGGGGGAGGGAGGGGGTGTCCCTCAGCCTAGCCTGCATCCTCTCCAATCTGGGACCCCTCGAGGGATGTATGACCGCCTGTTTGGGCAGTTGTACATCCCTCTCACAATCCAGGACTGCTGTCTCCCACCACTCGCCTGCCTCTGCCTGACTGCCCCTAACCACTTCTGCCTGCCAGCCTGATCACCCCCTAACCATTCCCCTGCCAGCCTGATCAACGCCTAACTGCTCCTCGGCCAGCCCGATTGCCCCTAACTGCCCTCTCCTGCCAGCCTGGTCACCCCTAACTGCCCTCCCCTGCAGGCCTGGTCACCCCCAACTGCCCTCCCCTGCAGTCCTGGTCACCCCCAACTGCCCTCCCCTGCAGGCCTGGTCACCCCCAGCTGCCCTCCCCTGCAGGCCTGGGTTCCCCCCAAATGCCCTCCCTTGCTGGCCTGGTATCCCCCAACTGCCCTCTTCCTCTGCCGGCCTGGTCACCCCAACTTCCCTCCTCTGTTGGCCTGGTCACCCCTAACTTCCCACAACTGCCCTCCCCTGCAGGCCATCTTGTGTCCACATGGGAGCGGCCATCTTGTGTCTTGGAGTGATGGTCAATTTGCATATTATTCTTTTATTAGATAGGATCCTAATACCATTGACTGGTAAAGAAAAAATGCTGGACAGAAAAAGAATGCAGTCATGGCTCAGCACTGAGTAATATTTACATAGGATGACAGTGTAAATATTGGAAATTGATCTAATCCCAAGTTATGTTACATTGGGAGGATGGAATGGTGGGAAATACAAATGTGTGTCACGGGGCCAAGTATGTAGGAGAGAAAAATCATTTTCCATAATGGAATGCCAAAAAAAAATGCCTACAGCTAAAAACTCAACAAGTGGAAATATATGCATATTTAAAGAGGTAGGCAAAGGGAATTGAGTGCATATATCCAAAAAGAGATGTATGAGAATGTTGTATGAAAATAGCAGCTTTTTATTCATTACTAACAACACACCCCAAACAAAACTAAACAAAACCCAAATGTTCATAGGAACATTTGTGGTATTGCAACACAATGGACTGCTACACAGTAATAAAAAGAATGAATTACTGATAGACAGAATAACATGGATGAATCTCAAAGGCAATATATTGAAAAAGAAGCCAGATCCAGAATAGTGTACACTATGATTCCATTTATATTACACATTGTGGACGGATCACGAGAATTCTCGTGTTTTCTGTTCTAAGGTTTGTGGCCAATCACAAGAATTCATTAAAAGATATTAGCTTGTAAGAACATGTAATAAGTAACTTCAAAATGCAATGGGTATTTAATTTTAAAGAGTGCCTTTAACATTTATGTGAAACATTTTTTGTACTCGTTCAATAGAAACTTACCTGGCCACTGGGTAAAGCTAGCAATAAAACTACTGGTCCACAATGGGTTAAGATCAAGAACAGGCAAACTAACCTTTAGAGCTAATAGGAATAGTGAATAACTTGTTCAGGGAGGGGTATTAGTGAGTAGGAAAAGGTAATAGAGGCCTTTTTGGGATGATGAAAATATTTTGTATCTTGATTTGGTGGTGGTTACATAAGAGTATCCTATATAATAAAAGCCTAATATGTTAAGTGTCTGGTCCTCTGTTCAACCAATCAAAGTGTAATATGCTAATGACGAGAGGCCTATTGCACGAAATTCGTGCACGGGGGGGGGGGGTGTGGGTCCTTCAGCCCAGCCTGCACCCTCTCCTATCTGGGACCCCTTGAGGGATGTCCGACTGCCCGTTTAGGCCCGATCCCAGTAAGATTGGGCCTAAACGGGCAGTCGGACATCCCTCTCACAATCCAGGACTGCTGGCTCCCAACTGCTCACCTGCCTGCCTTCCTGATTACCCCTAACCGCTTCTGCCTGCCAGCCTGTTCACCCCCTAACCACTCCCCTGCCAACCTGATTGATGCCTAACTGCTCCCCTGCCAGACTGTTTGCTCCTAACTGCCCTCCCCTGTAGGCCTGGTCACCCCTAACTGCCCTCCCCTGCAGGCCTGGTCCCCCCAACTGCTCTCCCCTGCAGGCCTGGGTCCCTCCAACTGCCCTTCCCTGCAGGCCCGGTCGCCCCCAACTTCCTTCCTCTGCTGGCCTGGTCACCCCTAACTGCCCTCCCCTGCAGGCTTGATTGCCCCCAACTGCCCTCCCTTGCAGGCCTAGTCCCTCCCAACTGCCCTCCCCTGCTGGCCATCTTGTGTCCAAATGGGGGCAGTCATCTTTGACCACACCGGGGCAGCCATCTTGTGTATTGGAGTGATGATCAATTTGCATATTATTCTTTTATTAGATAGGATAGAGGCCTGGTGCATGGGTCTGGGCTGGTTGGTTTGCCCTGAAGGGTGTCCCGGATCAGGGTGGGGGTTCCCTTGGGGCGTGGGGCGGCCTGGGTGAGGGGCCTGTGGTGGTTTGCAGGCTGGCCATGCCCCCCCGGCACCCCCCCCCCCCCAAGCAGAGGCCCTGGTATCTGGGATTTACTTATCTTCTATAATTGAAACTTTGTAGCCTTGAGCAGAACCAAGCCTCCTGCTTGCTCCGTGGCCGCAGCCATTTTTGTTGGGATTTATTTATCTTCTGTAATTGAAACTTTGTAGCCTTGAGTGGAGGCCTGGGCCCACCAGGGTGTGTGGAAAGCTTGGCTTCCTCCATTGCCAGGGAAACCCAAGCCTCCTGCTCGCTCTATAGCCGCAGCCATCTTGGTTGGGTTAATATGCATACTCGCTTCTGATTGGCTGGTGGACGTAGCAGAGGTAGGTCAATTTGCATATTACTCTTTTATTAGGATTAAAAAGAAAGCAATATGGAGGCAAAGCCAAAAACAGCCAAACAGACCCACGAAGCAGGAAATAGAATGGGTGGCAGATTCTTTGTAATAAACTCTGTAGAACTTCTCGACTCTAAAAGATATGTGAATTTGTAATTTTGATAAAATATAATCTAAATAACAGGAAGCCCAGCCGATGTGGCGCAGTGATTGAGTGTAGACCCATGCAGTCAGGGCACATGCCCAGGTTTCAGGCTTAATCTCCAGTACGGGGCATGCAGGAGGCAGAGATAGATGTTTCTATCTCTCTATCCCTCTTCCTTCCTCTCCCTCTAAAACCCATAAAAATGTATTTTAAAAAATGAAATAAAAAGATTATTAACTTTGGAGTTAATCTGACCTAGATTCAAACCACTTCTATCTGGATAATAGTGGCAAGTTATGTTCCCTCTCTGGCCCTCAGTTTCTCTATCTTAAAATAAATCTAATAGGCCCTAGCTGGTTTGGCTCAGTGGATAGAACATTGGAGTGAGAACTGAAAGGTCCCAGGTTCAATTCCGGTCAAGGACACATGCCCGGGTTGTGGGCTCAATCCCCAGGGGAGGACTTGCAGGAGGCAGCCAATTCATCATTCTCTCTCATCATGGATGTTTCTATCTCTCTCTCCCTCTTTCTTCCTCTCTGAAATCAATAAAAAAATATTAAAGTAAATAAATAAATAAATAAATCTAATAGAACTATGTGAAAAATAACTGAGTTTGTACCTTAAAGTACTTATCAAAGTGCTTTACACATAATGAGTACTCAGTAATGCCAGTTTTCTCCCCATCTATCATTTTCCTTCCAACACAAAGAGACTACAGTTGAGAGTACATTACTCCTACTTATTTTTTCTCATCTCCCCATTCCAGATACCTCACAGTTTCCCAACTTTATTGCTCTTTATTCCCTCACTCCTTCCTAGGTCACCTGTGATATTGGGATTTATAATAAGAAACATATTATTGGTTTACATTCTGTCCCTGGCACAGAGCTCCTAAACCCTAGGAATTTCAGAAGTAAAAAGAGCAAGTAATGTGTATTGTTATATTAATAAAGTGACAAGGATAGCCCCTAAGTAACTGCTGGATGGGGGCTGGTTGCCAGGGAAACCAATCTAGTGAACTTTTAGTCTCACCCCCTTACCTCTGGGGAGAGAGGTGGGGATTAGAGATCAAGTTCCATAGATAATGACCAATGATTTAATCAATCACAACTGCAATGAAGCCTTCAGAAACCCTAGAAAGACAAGGTTCAAAGAGCTTCCAGGTTTGTGAACATGTGGAGGTTCTGAGAGAGGGACGAGTTCTGAAGAAGGTATGGAAGCTCCTTGCTTCTTTCCACTTACCATGCCCTATGCATCTCTTCCACCTGACTATACCTGAGTTATATCCTTTAAAAATAAACCAGTAACCAAGAAACTAAAATATTTCTCTGAGTTCTGTGAGCTGCCCTAGCAAATTAATTGAACTCAAGGAGGCGGTTGTTGGAACCTATGACCTATAGCTGGTCCATCAGAAGCATGGGGGACAACCTGGAATTGTGTCTGGTGTCTGAAGTAGGGGTGAAGAGGGGCAGTAGTGCAGTTTTGTAGGACTGATCCCTTCAGCTGTGAGATCTGACAATATCTCCAGGCAGATAGTGTCATAATTAAGTTGAATTGTAGGAGACTCAGCTGGTATCTGAGAATTGCTTGGCGGTGTAGAAAAAACACACACTGTAATTGCTGTCAGAATTGTATTTTTCAGTTAACTTCTCTCTCTGAAAAGAGAACTGGGACGCCTCTCTCTGTTATCCATGTAATTTCCTCTAGAGACTTCAATTTCCTCACCAGTAAAACATGGGAATTGAACAAGACAACCTCTAAGGTTCTTTTAGCATTAACATTTCTTGGTTTCTTTTTTCTCTGAAATTTCTATTTCTGTGAAGCCTTTCCCAGACCAACTTATGGCTCTAAAGATGTTTGGTGAGGCACATGATGTTGTCAAACATTTACAGATGGCATGCTGCTTACAGGGAACAAGTAAGTGTGTGGGAGGGTGGGGGGGGCTGCCTTCACTCATCTCTCTCCAAATGCCAAGAGCCATGTGGCAACGAGTTACCTTTTGCTTTAAGACTGGACTTTCTTGGGTCACATGCATCTCACACTGCACTGGAAGTGTCACCACTAGGCTCAGGTGAATTCTAAGGCACCCTTCTTTCCTGAGGTACACCCCTTCTTTGCATGCAAGCCAATAAACACAGCTCTCCTGCCCGGAATAGGCACTTACCTGCCCAAAGTGATGAGCCAAAATAATGTCCACAACATTGGTTGTCAAACCTGAGATCTAAAAAGGAAAATTTGTGTCAAGGGGTAAGTATATGAACAAATTTATCAAGCTGTCCACTTAAAATCAGTGCAATGTACTGTATATATATTATTCTCTAAGAAACAAAAACATAATTCAGTGTCACATATTTTCTTTAAAATATGTTGTTGTTTTTTATTTTTAGAGAGAGAAAGAGGGAGTGGGGGAGAGAGACAGAAACATCAATGACAAGAAAAAATAATTGACCAGCTGCCTCCTGTATGCCCCCTATTGGGGACTGAGTCTGGAATCTGGGCATGTGCCCTGACTGGGAATCAAACCAGCAATCTCTTGGTTCCTGGGTTGACGCTCCACTGCTGAGCCACACCAGCCGGGCTCACATATTTTCATGAGATGGTGCTTTCAATACACATGAAAACAAGAAACAAGTCAGGAAAAAATGAAGTGTCTCCTAGAGTAATAATATAATCTTTTTTGAAGTTAGCGACTGGAAGAAATGGGGCCATAACTTCTTTGAAAATTTAAGACCAAGAAGTCACAGCTATTAGTTACTTCATTCCTGCCTGTATTTTTGTATTTACACTGGATTTATGGATAATAAAAATTGATTTACAACCACTCCCAAGCCATCCAAGAGACAGAAACAAATTTATTTCTTCCAGTTTTTGTTTGTCTTAGTTTTAGGGAGTAAGAGGAAACTGCTATGTTTACTGAATGTTCTTGCATTTTCAACATTTTTCTCCTAGTTTTTTCCATCAAAACGATACTTATCCCTTTTCTCTCTCTGGTTGTTGTTGAGATTGTTTATATTTGTAAGGTCATTAGCATATCCTGTAGCTTTCTATCTCTAAGAAATATTAGAATTCTATCTAGATAGCAAATACCTTCATTTTTCAGATAGCAAGCATGACAATGCACACATCTTTGAGAGCAGTAGCACAGGTTAAACTATTTGGGTTCATTGACGAGAGTGGCTCATTCATTAATTTCACTCATTAGAGTGAAAATGTGCCCTAGTCGATTTGGCTTAGTGGATAGAGCATCAGCCTGTCGTACTGAAAGGTCCTGGGTTCGATTCCAGTCACAGGCATGTACCTTGGTTGCAGGTTCTCTGGCCCTGGTCAGGAGGCAACCAATAGATGTGTTTCTCTCACATTGATATTGATATCGATATTTCTCTCTGTCTCTCCCTCTCCCTTCCACTCTCTCTAAAAAAATCAATGGAAAAAATATCCTCGGGTGAGAATTAACAACAACAACAGAGTGAAAATGTAAACTATGGATTGGGAGAAGAGATTTACATGCACCCAGCAAAGGATTCATATGTAGAATATGCAAGAAACTCTCATAGATCAATAGGAAAAAGACCAGCAAACCAATTTCATTTAAAAAAAGGGTAAAAGACTTGAATAGTCACATCATAAAATGATATTCAAATGGTCAGTAAGTTTTAAAAAAGATGTTTGACATCATGGGCCCTTAGGGAAGTATAAATTAAAACCCAGTTTTGCCCTGGCCAGATGGTTCAGTTGGTTGGAGCGTCGTCCTGTACACCAAAAAGGTTGCGGGTTGGATTCCTGGTCAAGGCACATAACCAGGTTGAGGAGCATATGAGAGGCAACCCATCAATGTTTCTCTCTCACATTGATGTGTCTCTCTCTCTCAAATCAATAAGCATATTCTCAGGTGAGGATTAAAAAAGACAAAACAACCCCCACCCCACAAAAAAATGTTTTAAGCGCAGCTACAATTAAAAACTGTTTAATAATGAAAGCTATTTTGCTTTTGGATATCATATAAAAACAAATTAATATTATAAATAAAACTGCTCATCTTTTATAAAAATTAAAAGGACTATCCTCAATATGCCAAGGTTTCGGGTTCTGGTCAGGGCACATACAGGAATCAACCAATGAATGCATAAATACATGGAAAACCAAGTCAATGTTTCCCTCTCTCTTTCTCTCTCTCTCTGTGAAATCAATCAAAAAGTTAAAAATAAATAAATAAACTATCAAATGTGGGGAGTATGTGGAATAATGAACTTTCATGCATTACTGATATGTAAATTGGCCAAATACTTTGGAACATTGGCAGTTATCTACTAAAACTAAACAGACATTGCCCTATGACCCAGCAATTCCACTCTTAGATACAGATCCAAATGAAATGAATGTGTATGTCCATGAAAGACAGATAAAAGAATGTGAACGGGAGCTTTATTCATAGTAACCACGTAACAATTCACACAACAGACTTCTAAACAACAATTAAAAAGAACTGCTACACACAACATAAATGAGACTGACAATAATGAATTTAAAAAACTAGATACAAAAAATACATTATTTGATTATTATTATATGAAGTCTACAAATAGATAAAGCCTGCCTGGCCGGTGTTGCTCAGTGGTTGAGCGTCAACCTGTGAACCAGGGGGGGGTCACAGTTTGATTCCTGGTCAAGGCACATGCCTTGGTTGCAGGCTCGATGCCCAGTAGGGGTTGTGCAGGAGGCAGCTGACCAATGATTCTCTCTCATCATTGATGTTTCTATCTCTCTCCCACTCTGTTCCTCTCTGATATCAATAAAAATACATTAAAAAAAAAAAAAGAATAGATAAAGCCAATCTATGGTGATTGAGGTCAGAGTAAGAGTTATTTTGGGGAAAGAGAGGAAGCATTAAGAACAGAGCTGGAATTATTCTGCATATTGATTGGGTGTGATTACAAATGTAAACATTTATCAAGTTGTGTATTTAAAACTTCTTGCCCTTAACTGTATATCCCTCAATGAAAAAATAAAAATAAAACAGGTAAGTCATTTTGAGAAGGGACCGAGAGATAAACCAACAGACACCATTTGGTGCTTACTTTGGAAGCTGCCCAGTCAATCCAGCCTTTAGCACAAGGGTCAACGTTAATGAGCACAAGGCCTTCCACAAGCTCTGGATAATTGAGCTGAAAAAGACGACAAAGACAACAGTATGAAAGTTCCACTCCCAGCATTCTTCCAAAAATAATGGAGCATGGTTAATTAATTTTTATTATGCCTAATGCAGATTTGAAAGTAAGACTTCTGAGAGGTGTAAGGGAGGCTATTCAGAAAAATAGGCCTTTAAATCTGGCTTAGCACCTGGAAAACCAGTTTCTTAAATTGCTGTCAAATAATCTTGCCTTGCAAGGATCCATGGAGAGACATAGATTTCTACAGCAGAGGAAGGCACCTGGTATCTCTGCAGTTGATTAGCTCCTGGTAGGTCTTCCCTGCTGGGGGACGTGCCCTTGGAACTACTTGGCATAAGGGGCTGATGAGGCTTAAACTGGATATCTCACATTCATATACCTTTATTTCCAATAGGAGCTTCTTAAGGTGTTTTTTTAAAACACATGAATAGATGATATACCATCCCCAGAAGATTGTCCTCTCACCTAGGAGGCACTTGAAAAAAGTTTCTTAAATAAAAATCAATAGGAACATGTCTATGTAAAATCAAAACTCTCTAGCTTACTTTCCCTCCTCTGATTATGCACACTATGGAAAATTTGATAAACAAAAAAATTATAAAAAGCAGGAAACAAAATTTCATATTATCTTACCATACAACATCAAACCCTGTCAATATTTTGGTATATTTCCTTCTAGTCCTTTCCTATGCATATGACAAATTTTATGTGAACCTGTATTTTAATTTTAACATTTTAGTATATGTGAATCACACAATTACAAGCTCTTCTTATAAAATTTTAATGGCTATACAAAATTCTATCATAAGTATTCTCTAAAAAATACTTTTTATTAATGATGTACTGCCCTCATTTGTGATTTTTCAGGTACTATAAACATGAAGCAAGGCTTTATACAAACTGCATTGGAGCTGACAAAATTTATTTAAAAACTGACATAAGCAATAGTACCTGATCACTTAACACAGCAGTAAGAGCTGTGACCTAGGCACTGTCTCAAGGGTATTGAGACTAATCTTCCATGTACTTACTGCAAATTTGCTGAGGATGTAAGCTCCAGCTCCAACTCCAACCCCAATGATGCTTTTCACACTGAATGAAACACAGAAATATTGACAGGGTTAACTCACCCGAAGGTAGCATGACAAATGGAAAAGAATACAACTGGGTTCAAATCCTGGTTCTGATGCTTATCAGATATAGAATTTGGTCAAATTTCTTTACTTTCTGAGCCTCAGTTCTCCATCTATAAAACAAAGATATGACCATTTACTTCTAAGCTGACTTTAAGGGTTAAATGAAATGACTAAAATCTGGCTGGGAGTCATCCTTGACAGCTCACTTTCCTGTCACCTCCGTATCTAACCTATCAAGTCCAATAGAATATACCTTCAAAGTATTTCCATCTGTGTCCCCCCCACCCCACAATGTTCAGTATCAAGCTTGATTGTTATAATAGTGTTATAATAGTTAAACTAGTCTCTCTGCTTTTTCTTTCATTCCTTTCCAATCCATTTTCTCCACAGCCAGAGTAATCCTTTAAAAAATAAAATGCAAACAGCATTATTGATGCTCAATTTACACATCTAGAGAGGTCATTTAAAAAGACCAAATTAGATTATCACTCTCCTGGTTAAAAGACTTCAGTATTTTTTCTTTGTCTTTTGAATAAAATCCCAAATTCTTACCTGATCCGTAAGACCTATGTAATTTGGTCCTTGTCTATTTCTCAAATTTTACCACATCCCTTTCTCCCTTGCTTACTTGGTCTAGGACTTTTGGACATAACAATCCTTCTGTCTGAACTCCTCTTGTCCTGGCTCTCCTGTCTATCCTCTAAGTCCCAAGCTAGATGATACCTTCTTAGGCATTCCCCAACTAGCCTTATCTATGTAGATCCTGATATTATTCTCTATCACAACACCCCCACTGACTTCTTCTACAGCTTTAGTTGTGATTATTTAATTATTTCCTCCACTAAGATGTAAGCTTCACAAGGGTAGTGACTATGCTGTTTTGCTCATCATCATATTCCCTAGGTCGGTCACACAGTAGAAAGTCCTTAAAAACTGTATGAGAGGTTCTGGCCGGGTGGCTCAGTTGGTTGGAGCATCATTCTGTGCACAAAAAGGTTGCCGGTTTGATCCCTGGTCGGTACATACAGGAAGCAACTGATCAATGTTTCTCTCTCTCTCTCTCAAAAGAAATCAATAAAAACATATCCTTGTGTGAGAATTTTAAAAAACACATACAAAACAGTGTGAGAATGAACCTACTTTAAGTGGGTAAGAACAGAAGGAAGCATTTCAGCTAGCTCATCCATTGTGGGGTACTGGTACCTGAAATACAGAAGGGTAATATCTGAATTAGAACGCACCCACATTTTCCAATTACAAGAACAGCTAGAATAGTACAGCATTCTTAGATAAAAGCATTTCCTTTACCAAGATTCAAAGGAGGTGATGTGGAGTCTGGAAATGATTGTGGCATGATATGTGACTCCCTATATCTGCCATGCTAAACAGAAGGTTAGAGAACCCACATTTCTATATCCTCAAGAGCAGTCTCTCGGATCAGAGGAAGCCATTTGAAAAGAACAGGTAATATGGCTCTCTCACTCAGAGTATTTCCAAATCTCTAACAATCACTTCAATTGGGGTTCAGGTTCAGTAAATTTCCAACAGTAAGAATCAATTCAGGAAGTAGCTCTTGGTCTGCTGCTTATTTCTAGGCAGCTAAAAACAAAAGGAAACAAAGTTTACTGGGCCTAAGCATAGTCACAAATTATGGACTCCTCATTATGAATGCTGTTTGTTTCACTTAGGCATAGGACAAGGTTCCTTTATTAAAGCCTTCAAATTTTGGTTCATGATATGAACCATTGGATTCTAAAATGATCAAGCATGCCCAGGAATGGATTCAGACTTGGAATTCGAGAAAAGTAGGGAGCACTAGAGATTACAGAATCAAGGATCCTCTGCCTGAAACACAAAGCAGCGATTTCAACCAGTGTGCTGCAAGAATTTTTAAAACATGTAATACCTGATTATTTAGTCAGGGGCACTGACCTTGTTTCCCTTTGATTGTCAAATAAAAAATTACAACAGCCAACACAATAACAACTGTCCATTGTGACTAAATCAAAATTATGCCTATTTTGCCCTAGACGGTTTGGCTCAGTAGAGTGTCGACCTGCAAACTAAAGAATCCCAGGTTCGATTCCGCTCAAGGGCACATGCGCAGGTTGTGGGCTCGATCCCCGTGGGGAGCGTGCAGGAGGCAGTCAATCAATGATTCTCTCTCATCATTGGTGTTTCTATCTCTCTATCCCTCTTCGTTCCTCTCTGAAATTAATAAAAATGTATTTTAAAAAATTATACCTATTTTTGGTAAGATCAGTAAGAAATATATATTTTTGGTGTGCGGCAGAATTTTAGTAATTAATTTATATATGCCATGAGATTAAAAAGGTTGAAAATTGCTGCTTTAAGTGATGAAGTGCTTTTTAGCCATTTGTACACAAAGTAGAAAAAAGGATGGGATCCAAGTCTTACTGGATATGAAATGGTCGTTGGCCAATTTGTGTTTGAGAAACAGAATAACTTAGACATAGTCAATAGCATGGATTCTGGAGCCAGACTGCCTGGGTTAAATCCCTGCTCTGCTGCTTATTTGCTATAGAATCTCGGCCAAGTTACTTACTATCTCTAGGCCTTAGTTTCCTCACTTGTAAAATGGTAGTAATAGTAAACCTAACCCAAAGTGTCGTAAAATGACTTAATAAGTGTGAAGTAAAGCAGTGTCAGGAATACTGTTTAAGTACTATATAAGCATTAGCCATTATTGGTCTGCAATGGTTTATTTCACTGGCAAAGGCAGCTCTGGAGATGAATAAAGGGAGGTGGGATGGATTAGCTTTCCACAGTTTGTGCTTTCATTCCTCCTCCATAATCATCTTGTGCAGGGAAGAGTTAGGGAGACTCTGGTTCTGCCACACAAAGCAGGTTTAGGATGAGGCTGAGAGCTCCAAGTCCTGTAAAAATGCACCTCTACCTGATAGGGCAGATTCTCAGAATAAATGGTTATACAGATATTCAAATTCCTGTCACCAGACTGGGAGGTATGGGGAATACTCTTTGGAAGCTCAGAGGATCTGAGTTTGGGCCTAGGTAGTTGGGGAGGAACACAAAATGACAGATTTAAAATAGACGGAAAGGAATAGATAAAAGACAGTGAGAAATGGCTGTTCCAGACACTTCTGCCTACCAATTATAGAAGACAGGTTCCCATCTTGGAAAGCCATTTCTGGATATGGAAAAACATGCAGTTTTCCTCAACACATTGTATATAACAGTCCTCTCAGAGCAAGGAGAGGAAATATGAGAATAGTTGGTTGATAAGTACAACCTGGAGACTGTGCTAAAATCAGCAGGGAAGGGCCCTGGCCGGTGTGGCTCAGATGGCTGGGCGCTGTGCCGTACACTGAAAGGTTTGATCCCCAGTTGGGGCACATGGGATGCAACTCATCCATGTTTCTCTCCCGCACTGATGTTTCTCTCTCTCTCAAAAATCAACAAAAAATATATCCACATCCTCGAGTGAGGATTTAAAAATCCAGCTAGAATGCATTCATTTGTTTTTCTGAGTGCATATCTTCCAAAAGATCTTGCTCATGGCCTTACCCTGTTGGGAAAGAGGGTGCACCTTCCTGTTGGCCTGGGGCGTCCACATGACAGACAGCAAAGTGCTGAGTGATCTCTTGCATATCTTCAAAGTTAAAGAACGCATTGAAACAGGATTTATCTGCAAGAGTAAAAATGCTCATAAGTCACAGGCTTTCCATTTGTCCCCAACTTTCCACTACTGATCACAAAATTACGTATCATCATCCCCTTCCACTGCCTTTAATCACTGACCCACCAAAAGGTGTCTGAACAACCTGATTCAAGCTGCCCTAAAAGCTGAAGACCAGACATCTCAATGACTTGAAAATAATTAATTCTCAATACTTCACAATGTCTACAAAGTGGAAACCAATCCTGGTGCTGCACCACATAATCTTACACCCATAGTGCTGTCATTTTTCAGGTACCTTATTCTTCAAGCTGCCATAGAAACACTAATATATCCCAAGAACCTGGCTAGAGTGAGTATCTTGGGCTGCTTACATTCTTCATATGGAAAACCGTGAGCATTCATCTTGAAAAAAGGGTTGGGGTGAAGGGAGGGGCTGCTGCTTCAATTGCCAACCTGTTAGTATAATGATTAAATCACTTCTTTAGAAAAGCTCTAGCACTAGACTGTAGCCTCAAATGCAGACCACCTCTGAAAGCCAGAGAAACGAAAGAAAATATATAGAGAGACTCTGCATGCCTGTGCTTGGGGCCAGAATCTTATTCTACCATCTAGAAAAGTCCACTTAAAGTCATTGATGACAGGCCATAGCAAGAATACTTTTACCATTCATTAAAGAGTTCACCACTAAGTTAAATTCAAACCCTGGATTTTCTAACTTGAACTTTGAAAAACCAAAGAAGTATAGACCCAAAAAAAACCCTGACTTTAGTTTTACTTTCTTAACCAGTTCATTATATAACCTTAGTTCTTTAGTAAATCTGACAGAGGTGAGATATAATTCCAGTACCCCCCACGTGCATTCTCCTGCACATTTCTGGGGAATTTGAATCCTGCCATTAATGTGAAGAGGGAAGGTAAAGGCAGAGAGAAGAAAACCTATGTTCTAATACTAGGATCTCTTATGTATATATTTAATATACAAAGATTAAATATTATAATACAAAGGGAAGATATAAAATCAAATACATACGATTGAGGCCAATGTCATGATATGTCAGAATAACTGGTCTGTTTCCCTTTGGTAGGCCTCTTATAGTGACGTGGACCATACCATGAGGAGTTTCTATATCATGTTCCTGTAACAAGAGAATGTAACATCTCAGCAAAGGCAGAATGGACTTCCCAGGTTGCTGAAGTTTCACCATATGTGACTCACAGCTATTTCCCACTAGCTGGGGCAGGACACATCTCTGAACTATAAGCATACCAGAGAGATGTTATATTATACAGAATATTCTTACTTTCTAATTACTTTCAGATAAACAACGAACAAATAAATGAGAAAAATACGTATCTTCTTATTCACAAAGCTCACTTCCTTAAGTAGGGGAAATCAGGGATCTGTTGGTAATATATTTGCAACTGGCTATGGAAAGGTGAACAACAAGTTGAGTAAGGAGCCAGTAAGACCTATGGTAAGCAAAACTAAGGAAGCAGAAGATGTAAAGTTAATGGGTAAAAAGCCAGAGACTTTAGAACCTCTACTAATAAATGTACATTCAGCAACTGATAAGTTCAGCAGACCTATGGGGGGGTGTGTCTAAATCTCTCCCCTTTCCTAGGAGCTGCCCTTCAGTGTCACCATGCATTACAGGAGTAGCTCTTAGCTGCCAGGTTTATAGACTGTAACCTTATGGACACAACTAACTGGAGTCAGAGGGCATATGGTCCATGCTGGGTCAGCTTCCTTCCCTGAGAATTTGTAACTGGCACTAAGAGATTCCACCCTCAGCTTGGTTTTTCTCTAGAAAGAGATGTAAACTTGAGAGTTTATATTAGGCATTCTCACTACTCTAATTCCTGGTTTTAGCTTAATTTCAGAGACATCCCTGGATTGTCTCTGGTTTAAGCTAGTTTGAATGGGCTTGTTCCCTGTAGCCTAAAGGATCCTAACCAAAGCAATGAGTAAAGCTGAGGAACTGAACAAAACTGGAACAAAATGCTGCTAAGACCAGCACTAAGAGTGGTTGGGTGGGAAAAAAAGAGACTGTAGATAAGTTAACAAATTTACTCTAGTCTTCTTCAAAGTTTGTATCTTTCAAAAGTAAAAAATTATCATATTTAGCCTAGTGAATTTTTGCTGACAAAGTCATCCACACCTATCTCAGAAAGTCTTACACTAGATAAGACAAGATTAACTCTGTCAATAAGAATTCCAACAAAGCAAGGGGCTTCCAACTTAATTTCCTTTGTAATAATGAATCTCATCACAGTGTTGGTTTCTTCTCTGATGTAGGGCACAGAACAATCTTAGGCTAAGTGATGAGCAATGTATCTCAAATCATAGGCCCCAGGCTAGAGCAGATATTTCTATCAAATCAAACCATGAGTGACTCAATATCCCTGCTATTCTCTACTATTACTACCTCCTATTCAAAGGATTGAAAAGGGGAAGAAATGAAGGAGAGAATCAGGTACTGTGTACAAACTGCTTAGGGTGTGGATGAAAGGAATAGAAAGATAAATTCCTGTTACTGTATAAGCATTTCTCTTGTAGTAATGTCAGACTTATTGAGGAACTCCCTCTACCACAATCAGGGTCATTCATTAAACAACTATTTATTGAACTCCTGCTTCCAGAACTTGGACTGAGCTCTGGGGATAAAACAGTGAATAAAAGAGACATGGTCCCTGCTTTCATAGAGATTACGTTCTAACAGGGAGGCAGACAATAAACACACAAATCAACTGACCCATAATAATAGCTTGTGATAAATGCTATAAAAGAAATAAACAAGATGCTATGATAGAAAATTGAGAAGGAAGACATTAACTCTATTAGTAGTCAGGATAGTATAAACTAAATCACAGAAATGTGATTTCAGACACAGCAGAATGGCAACACTTTTAAAGTTAGATAATGCCAAGTGTTGTCTAATATGTAAAGAACTAAGTCTCATACACTGTTGGTGGGCATGTAAACTGGACCAGCTATTCTGGTAAACAATTCAGTAATTTCTAGTAAATTTTAGAGATGTCTACCCTATAGCAGTTTTACTTTTTGGTATAATCTAAAAGAAATTCCCAAATATGGTCAGACATATACAGAAATATACATTGAAGCCTTATTTATAATGTAAAAAAAATTGAAAACAGGCTAAATATTCATCAATAGGGAAACTGATAAATGAATTATGACATATTCATATAATACAGAAAAAATGAACTAGAGCTATGAGCATTAATACATAGAGAAATCTTAAAAACACAATGCTGAATAGAAATGCAGAAAGTTATGTGTATAATATACCACAGATTTTTTAAAAAGTAGCACTAAATAGATTTTATATTTAAAGTGTAAGAACTTGGAGAAGGAATGACACTAACATTAGAACTTGTTTCCTCCTGAGAGATAATAGATTTTAAAAGGGAACACAAGGAAGCTTTGCTCTCTCTTTCTCTCTCATTTTATTTTTTGAGAAAAAGAAAAAATAAAGAGGGAGAGAGATGCAGGCTCCTGCCAGATGGGTGACACTCAGGAGAAACCAAATTGAAGAGAATGTGCAACCATTTGTCATTCTGACAATCTAGTTGCTGGAGACTTCCTTCTGTCCTTTCTTCCTTTAGTAGAGTCTTGTTTAAATATTCTGATTTGGCCTCAGCTGTACTACTGAGACCTGAGGGAAAAACCAGTTTACACTTTGGCCCTTACGTTAGCAGACCTCCTAAGGCCAGGTAATTGATGGGGGTAGTGTGGGGCGGGGGGGGAGGAGGAGGGGGAGAGCAGGGTAGTGGGGGGAGGGTATGGAATGGGATGGGGGATAGTGAGCTGTGAAGGAAGTTCAGAAGAATGATGAAAAGGGAGATATAACAGATGGGTTAAAAGTAGGTGAGGGAATGGGGCAAAGTAACTACTTTGTCATCATTTCATGATCTAGATTAAATTCAGAGATAAAATTGACTAACAAAACTTGAACTTTTTAGAGAGATCTCAGCTCCTACCTCCCATAATATACCCTCAAATTGTGTAATGACCAAAGTATCAAAGGGTCAAGAGTGCCTGAGCAATTCCTATAGTTTTTCTTCATTTCAAAGTTTGTGAATGTAAATGATATTAGAACAAAGAATATAAAAAGGAGATACTCACCTCCCTACAGACTTCTATACATAGCCTTTTGGGCCTTGAGTGTGAAGAGCCTGAAGTCTCCATCTAAAGATGAGTGTGCAGAGACCCTGGCTACAGAGCTGACTCAATAGACAGGCCATACAGAGGTGAAGCTGCCAACACCTTTCTACTTCAGTCAACGATCATGCGTTCCACAGGCTGTTTCTGCAGTTCCCTCACCCTGCACCCTAGTATTCTACAGGGTATGACTACACAATGAGTCTGTGCTCAAAGGCATAGCCCAGGTAGCATCTAATAGGCTCTGGTCATAGAGCGTTTCCAGTACTCTCTGATTATTTACTTTTACTGTTTCCAAGGTTGTGTACTTGACCATGGTCCCTTTATTCTCCAGGCTTATTATAAAACAACCTGAAATCATATTGGTCCTCAACACACTTCTCCATCCTAGACTGTCTCCCTCTTAATCAAAGATGTAGTTTAAGAGTCTTTTTTAAGAATTTAAATGTTTAGGATATTACCATTATTTGATAATAATTAACTTTCACCTTTTTTCTGAGTCATCTTCCTTCAGCAAAATGTGCTATCACCAGAACTATTCAATCTGACTTATCATAATCTCTCTGAACTCAGTTAAATTTTGATCACTTCGTGCCTGTTAGTAATTCTTCCTCTCTCTGGCCAGTCTGAAAGAGGTTAGGTAAACTTGTATGACAACATACTCTTAGGAATGTCAATGTTTTTATTAGTATGAAATTTTCTTCTGCATCTAGTAAGCAGTTACTATTTGAGCCTTTGGTATAGTTTTTCTTATTATATAGGAATTTTTAATGCAATACTCCCACCATTACCTTACCTCTGTGTAGTGGTATAAAGTTCATTTCCTCATTTAATTCCCTAATAAAAGAACTGGCCTTCACAATTACTTAGTCAGCCTTCTACCTATCAGAACACATTTTTCTTTTTAAAGTTCTACATTACATTTCCTCTGACTCTATCCTCAGTTCTCTCCCCTCTTACTCTTTTATCTTTCAGCCTAGTTCAATCAACACCCATTCAGAAATCTTTTATTTTTCAACTACCCACACTCTCAACCTCATAAATCATGCTCTTCATTGGAAGCTTCTCTTGTAATATGTCAACATAAAATCTATCTTTTCCTCCTTCAAAGCCAACTCTAATATCTTTTTCACATAGCCTTTGATGACAATAAGAAGAAAAAGAGTGAATGACGATTTAACCCACACACAATAGCCCAGAACACCTTCAGAACATGGACTCTCTAGGAAAGTGCAGGTGGGAAGGGGTCCAGGTATGTGCATGTGACACCCCCCCCCCCATGACCTGACCCATCTAAGTCAAGATTCCTTCCCTGACCTTTTCCCTAGAATTATAGGTAAAGATCTTCTCTTCCCAGTAAGGTTGCTAAGCTAGAAGAATGTGAGTTTGAGGCAGTTGGCAGCCATCAAGCCCATGATGAAACAGAGATTGTCAGAGAAATAAATCCTCTCGTGATAGGAGAAAAGGGAACTGAGATTGGAAGTGGTGATTATTAAAAAAATAAACTCATCTTTTTCTATAAAATTCTTTTTTCCCCTCCAATTGAGAATAAAGTCACCTATATCCTTAGAACTTAATAATCAACCTTCCCCTCACTCCCCCCAAACCAATAAAAGGTGGAGGGCATCTCAAGGGCAGGAACTATGAACAGAGGCCATTAAGAAAGGAAAACTGGCCAAAAACCGGTTTGGCTCGGTGGATAGAGCGTCAGCCTGCGGACTGAAAGGTCCCAGGTTCGATTCCGGTCAAGGGTATGTACCTGGGTTGCGGGCACATCCCCAGTAGAGGGCGTGCAGGAGGCAGCTGATAGATATTTCTAACTCTATCTCTCTCCCTTCCTCTCTGTAAAAAATCAATAAAATATATTTTTTTTTTTAAAAAAAAAGGAAAACTGCAGAGCAGAAGTAGGGGTAGATCAGTAATAATCCCAGTTTTCCTGGGCGTGTGGAAGCAGTGGCCAACAAGTGGACTGGGACCACATTGCATCTTTCAAGGCCAGGGGAGGAGCATGTAACTACTGATCAAAATCTGTAACAGATTGCAGACGACGGATGAATCGCAGCTGTCCCCAAACACCTCTTTTCTATGGAAAGAGCATTCAGGATATTTATTTCACTTAATCTTATTTTTGTAACAATCCCATTCAACAAGTGATTGGGAAGAGTTTAAGGCTGTTTAAAACCCTTTAGAAGAGGACGGTCACATACATTTGAATTATGGTACTAAAAACCATTTCTCACACTTGGGTTCTATAAATCAGTCCTCTAAAGAGCAATGGAATTTTTTAAAAAGTATTTTCTTATCTATTGGGTAATCTCCTTTTTAAAAAATATACTTTTATTGATTTCTGAGAGAGGAAAGGTGAGGGAGAGATCGAAACATCAAAGATGAGAGAGAATCATTGATCGGCCTGCCTCCTGCACGCCCCCTTCTGGGGATCAAGCTGGAAACCCGGACATGTGCCCTTGACCTGGGACCCTTCTGTCCACAGGCCAATGAGGAGCTACTGTATTTTTTAAAAATGTGTTTTTAAAATTGATTTTAGAGACAAAAGAAGGGAGAGGAAGAGAGAAACATCGATCAGTTGCCTCCCTGGGCATGTGGCCTGAGCCAGAATCGAACCAGCAACCTTTCAGTGCACAGGATGACACTCAACCAACTGAGTCACACCAGCCAAGGCTGAAGAACTACTGCATTTAAACAGCCAGCATGAAATTATTCAGCCGTTGGCCATGCCTGGATTATCCTAGGAGCAAGAATTCCATTCTCTTCTATGAGAGTGATACATCCTAGCAGACAGCAGCTTTTCACTCTCCATTAGTATTTATTGAGTAACTCTCTGGTGGAAGTGGAAGGCAATTTGACAAGATATGCCAAGGGCCTTAAATATACTCATTCCAAGAATTAATCTAAGGGAATAACTCAAAGTGTAGATGAAATTTATGCACTAAAATGTTCAGTGAAGATACAATAAGCAATCTAATTTCAAAAAATAATGAAATACTTATGTCGTGGCATAGCTATATGGTTAAATAACAGATAGCAATTAGAAATTTTTATGAGTTTAAAACTGTGGGAATGAGATTGTGTTCTAATATTAAGTCAGCAAAGGAGATACAAAATTGTATATCCAGTATAACCAACTAAAGAAATTTAAAAATTATTTTAATATTACATATACACATATGTTTCAACACTATATTAACAGGGTTGTCCCTGGGTTATGGAATTATGAGTTTTTCTCCAACTACTTTATAATTCTAATTCTCTGTGTTTTCCAAATATTGAACTATAAGCATGTACTCTTTTGATAACCAGAATAAAAAAGTAAAAACTGGAAAAAATATGATAAAATATGGGTTATCTCTAGGTAATAGGATAATAGGTAATCTTTATTCTTATACTTTTTTGAATTTCCTAAATTTGTTTCCAATCATACACAGGATACGTGTTATTCTTTTAAAGCAATATCATATACACAAAAGCAATAGCATTTGTTTCAGCTCTAATTCCAAGCTTTTAAACAGTCTCACAAGGAGAAGAGAATTAAGCTACACTGAAGTAGATAAATGGACAATGAGCCTGCTGATTCATTGTTCCAACTGGCAATAAGCTCATTTCTCCTTTCTCATCAATTCTAAGCATGTCACCTCTAATCACCCATTCCTTCATTACTGTTATACACAAATATAACTGCTGTTTGCCTCAGAGGAGCTATATAGCAATGAAATCACATGGGACAATCAAAACCAAGAGAAATGGTATACTTTTAATTACATTTTCATTTATTGAAAAAACATACACAAACACGTAGTTGATTAGTAAGGAAAAATCAGTTCATGATTGAAGTTGTGAGCTTAACTGATGATGCCAAGATAACTTCCTGGGATATCATCAAAGATTCCTTTAAGATTTTTGAGGCAAGACAGAAGCAGCACACAATTAGGCTAATAGACAACACCAATGTCAAGGCTGAATGCCTTTTCACTGAGTGACAATGCCAGTTTTATAGATTTGTTCTGCTTTTGTCTCTTAAGAACGCCCAATGGTTTCTGAGAAACCTTCAGGCAAATGAGGCACTCTAGACTTCCCACATCACAGTTCCCAACTCCTAGGCCTTCCTTCAGCCTATTGCTGGACTCCTAATCCAGCTGCCACCAGTCTCCAGAACATCACATAATCCTTTAACAAAGAGACAGATGAGAACGGTGGTGGGAGAGCATTCCTGAGTTCTGGACAGAGGAAAAGAGCCTATTTTTTTTTCTTTTTTAAAACCCAAAAGAGCTGTACATTAAAAAACCAGTGACACACATTTGCCACCATTCTATTTATATCAGAAATGAATTAAAAGTTGTATTTCATAAGGTCAGAACGTGTTACTAAAGCTTCACCCAAAATATCAAGATCTTTTAAGCCTTAGTATTAAAAAATGATTTATATTTCTAAAACTCAATTCCATTTATATCTAAGTATATGTATGCATTAAAAAATCATAAAGGCTATGTTCTAAAATATTAACACTGGTGAAAAAACAAGTGATACTTATTTATTTACTTTTTGGTATTTTTAAAATCTATTTTGCAATGAGCTTGTAAGTTTTTATATTCTAATTTTCTCTTTTGGGGAGGGGATATCCAATTTGATGAAAATAAATGCTTCCACACTTTTTGGCAGGAGTTTACAAATACTATTTCTGGAATTCCTCACCTTGAATTTTACTGTCCCTCTCTCAAATGATTTCCTTCTCGGTAAATTATATCAAATATTAACAGCAATGAAGTTCAACAGGTTCAACCTAGGATCTAAACCATAGATGAAATGAGGTGAAATTAAAAACACTAAACCCAAACTTGACTGCTACTATTTAAAAAATAATTATGACTTCTTGTTTTTGAATAAAGGAATATAGCAAATGATTTCCTACCAGAACTAGGTTGATTACATTGTATATATAAAGCACCAGAGAGTCACACTAAGAGGTATCTGACACCAGGATTCAGAAATCTGTAACAACACAATGAGCACACTGCCCCTTACCAAGTGAGTCTCATGTATCCTGCCAAGGAACCTCAGCTTTTCATATAATTCAACTCCTTATAACATCGCTTTGGACACTTCCAGGTGGAAAAGAACAGGAAATGGATTCAGGAAGAATGGGGTTTTTCAACCCCAACTTCACTCAATGGCAAGTTAAGAGACCTGTTCTCAATGTCCACATCTGTAAAACAGATAATAAAAACCACCTTGTGCCCAGCTCAACCACTGCGCCACACGACCCATGAACCAGGAGGTCATGGTTCCATTCCCAGTCAGGGCCCATGCCTGGGTTTTAGGCTTCATCCCCAGAAGGAGGCAACTGATCCATGTTTTTCTCTCATCATTGATGTTTCTGTCTCTCTCTCCCCCTCTCCCTTCCTCTCATTGAAATCAATAAAAACATATTAAAACACACACATCTTGTGATATTGTTCCAAGAACTAGAGATGACATGTTTAATATCTATAATAGTTACTCCGTAAATTATGATATAACTTGGTTTGCCTATGAGATAAATATTAGTCCTTCCTTTTGATGCTGATGCTATAGATTTCAATACAGTTAACATAAAATGAATATCTGAAAATAACTGTTTGCCTTTGGGTATATGGGTTGGTGAAATCCTGCAAGCAAGGAAGTTGGTTTCCCAACACCTTCCTTTACTGCCTAGTACCCTGTGAGTCTACTTCACGCTGCTGCTGACAGCCACTACTCTGACATCATCCCCAAAACAGAAGCTGGGCTGCATGGGCTTATAAGATTCCCATTTCCATGTACTCATTCCTTCCTCCCATTTCTTTCAGGGCCAGTCAATAGATAAAGTAGATAGATCAAGAGTTGCTGGTTCATTTTTTTAATTTTTAAATTGGCAATAGAGTTACGGGGGGAGGGGGGAGGGAAACTAACCAAACAAACAAAAAAAATAGACTAGGAAGAGAACAGTATCATTTAAGAAAATACTAATGAGTCAGGTTGAATTTTGTATTTCTAAATATGAAGCTAACAGAAACCTACATTTTCTATTAATAACACTTGTCTTTTTTTTTTAGGAAAAGATTTTGTCAAGTTTCCCCTCCAAACTACCCTTCCCCCACCTTTTCTGCAGTGAGGTGACAACCCTCCATTTGACACCTGTGACTGGGGTTTCCAGTATCATTTTAGGAAAGGAGATCTTAATCACACAGACACAGTAACCTACAACCATAAAAACAGACCCTGGCAGGCAAATTTTGAATATAACAGCAAATTATTTTAAAGAAATTTGATATAATAACTAAAAGAACATGAAGGAGCCGTGACTGCTATGAAGAGAGATCCACCTCTACAGACCACCAGCACAGGGAGGGAAGCATTGCAGAGAAGCGGTACATAGACCTCCTTGGTGCTTGTATAGTCCTTACCTGACAGTCAAAGTCCTGGAAGTTTCGTGTACCATTCTGTCAACAGAAGGCAGAAAACACAGTCAGTTTCCCCATGTGGCTTCCCCAAATGTGCAGCAAATTCAGTTCACAGTGAAAGCAGTGCATGTGTAGCGTACTGGTTGCCATAAACTAAAATGGTTCTTTCTCATAAAAAATCTTTAGAAGCAGGGTCGGTTCCTAACATGTGTTAGTAAAAGGTGAGTTTTTAGAGGTGAGATTATACCTTATTGGACTTCCTAAGAATCTATCCTATATAATAAAAGGGTAATATGCAAATTGACCCTAACGGCAGAATGACTGGTCGCCATGATGCGCACTGACCACCGGGGGTAGATGCTCAATGCAGGAGCTGCCCCCTAGTGGTCAGTGCACTCCCACAGGGGGAGCTCTGCTCAGCCACAAGCTGGGCTGATAGCTGTGAGCGCAGCAGCAGTGGCAGAAGCTTCTCCCACCTCCTCGGCAGTGCTTAGGATGTCCGACTATGCCTTAGGCCCTGGGGAGTGGGCCTAAGCCGCAGTCGGACATCCCCCAAGGGATCCCGGACTGAAGAGGGTGCAGGCTGGGCTGAGGGACCCCTCTGAGTGCATGAATTTTTGTGCGCTGGGCCTCTAGTCCTATATAATAAAGAGGTAATATGCAAATTGACCCTCACACCCTCACAAGATGGCTGCCTATGACCAGGCTGTCAGGGGGGTTAGTGAGGGATGACCAAACAACTGAACAAGCAGGCTGCGTGGGGCGACCAGGCTGGCAGGAGGGTTAGTGAGGGATGACCAAACGACTAAACAACAGGTTGCGTGGGGCGACCAGGCCGGCGGGGGGGTGGGGGGGAGCAGATAGGGGTGACCAGGCCAGCAGAGGGGGACAATTGGGCGAGACCAGGCCAGCAGAAGTGACCAGGCCAGCAGAGGGGGGGGCAGTTAGGGGCGACCAGGCCAGTGTGTGGGGGGGTGCAGCTGGGGGCGACCAGGCCAGTAGGGGGGGATGCAGTGGGGGGTGATCAGGCCAGTGGCGGGGTGGAAGTTAGGGGCGACCAGGCCAGCAGAGGACAGTTGGGGGCAACCAGACTGGCAGGGGGGGGCAGTTGGGGGCGACCTGATCGGCCTCAGGTGGCAGTTAGGCATGATGAAACCGGCAGGGAGGGGGCAGTTAGGAGTGACCAGGCCAGCACGTAAAGGCAGTTGGGGACAACCTGGCCAGCAGCGGGTGGCAGTTAGGGGCAATCAGGAAGGCAGGCAGGTGAGTGATTAGGAGCTAGCAGTCCAGGATTGTGAGAGGGATGTTTGACCGGCAGTTGGACATCCTCCAAGGGGTCCCGGATTGGAGAGGGTGCAGGCTGGGCTGAGGGGACCCCCGCCCCATGCACAAATTTCATGCACCAGGCCTCTAGCGTGTGTGTGTGTGTGTGTGTGTGTGTGTGTGTGTGTGTGTGTATAAAAGCCTAATATGCAAATAGACCAAGCTGTGGAACAACCGACAACTGGTTGCTATGACGTGCGCTAACTGCCAGGGGGCATGCACAGAACATGGCGGGCATTGGTAGCAGGCGGCCGAGTATGGAACATGGCGGGCATTGGTAGCAAGAGGCTGAGTGTGGAACATGGCGGGCGTCGGCCGCGGAGGGATGGTAGAGCAGGTGAGCAGGGGAGCCAGACCAAGGTGGGGCGCCAGTTGCTTTCATCTGGACAAACCTCTGGTAATTACTGAAAATTCTTTGCTCCTGCATGCTGCGATCCCGCCCGGCATTCACACGTGCTGCTGGCACTGGCCCCACTCACACCCGCTGACAGTGCTGAAGCCACTGCTCTCACTTGCTACCAGTGCCAGGACCCGATCACTTGGCACTGTCAGCAGGTGCGAGCGGCAGCTGCTGGCCCCATTGTTCCTCAGGGCTTCCCCACCTCCCTCTGCTCCTGAGGGGCAATCGGGGCAGCAGCCCCCACTTGTACCTGCTGCTGGCGCAGGTCCCAATTGCTCTGAGCCGTCAGTGGGTGTGAGTGGGGCCGGAGCCATCAGCATATGGGAACAGCGGTGGCGGGAGTGGGGCTACAGGCAGACAGGAGACAGGGGCCATGGATGGAGGGGCCGTGAGGGGGCGCGGAGTATGGGCCAATACCTGACCCTATGCCCACCGCAGCCTCGCAGCCCACAGTTCCTTTCAAGGTACATGAATTCTTGCACTGGGCCCCTAGTATAAAAGAAAGCAGCCTGCTTTCCCAGTAAAGCTGGTAACTTCTTGCCTCTCTATCTAAGAAGAGCAGTGAGAACTTGTAGGAAGAGGGTAAGACATGGATCAGAGTCTGAGAGCAAACTTATAACCCACAAAGGAGCACCTGGGAGGAAAGGAGTTCCTGAGAGGAACAAGGAAGGCAGTGTGCCTAGAACCAGGAATTAAAGAAAGGATTAAGGAGAGAACAAAGATAAAGATGGATTGGAAATGGAAGACTTGAAATTGAATGAGGAAAAAAATCTGTCACTGGAGGGAAGGAAAAACAAAACAGGATTCCTAATACAATGACCTATCTGTGGCGTTCCATACTGCTGATAGGAAAAAGGACACATCACTGAATCATTTAAAAAGCAGAACATAGTCAAAAGGCTGAAGGGGAATTCACCAAGCTTCTAAAAAGAGATTATATCACAGTCAAGTTAGATTTTTAAAAAAAGTCAATGGGAATGACTCAGAGGCATTTTTGTAGCATTTTAGATGCCAGAGTCCAAGAGTATGACGTAAGAGTATAAAAATGATAATGAATGATGTGTTTGGGAGGGGGGGAAAACCCTTCTAATTTGATTTTTCATAAAGTAAAGCCCCTTCCCTGAAAGAAACCTCTCTTTATTTAGAAAATATGTTATCATAAAATATATATTCTGCCTACAATAGTTTCCAGAAGGTGTGGAGCTGCTAATAAGCACCTTCCCAAAAGCTGTCCCTCCAGAGATCTACACAGCTGGTCACTAAGTAGTCCCATCCCCCCTTCAAGGTCCTCTTAGCCCTGGCCAAAGGGGCTCAGTTGGTTGGGCACAGTCACATGCACTAGAAGGTTGCTGGTTCAATTCCCAGACAATCGATGTTGCATTCTCACATCAATATTTCTCTCCCTACCTCCTTCTCCCTTCCTCTCTCTCTAAAAATCAATAAAAAAAAATCTTTTGCCCAGCTGGTTGAGCATCGACCCAGAAACCAAGAGGTTACTGGTTCGATTCACAGTTAGGGCACATGCCTGGGTTGTGGGCTTGATCCCCAGTAGGGGCAGTGCATGAGGCAGCTGATCAATGATGTTACTCTCTCATGGATATTTCTATCTCTCTATCCTTCTCCCTTCCTAAAAGAATTTAACAAATATATTTAAAAAAAACAAATAAAATGGTCAATTAAAAAAAAAGAAGAAGATTCTCTTAGAACCAGTTCTGTATCCCACTACTGGCAGGACAAAACAGAGATGTTAAAAACACAGCCCAGAATGGTATAAAAAACCCCAAAGAAACAAACTGTCCTCTACTAAAGGAACTGGTAGATCTGCAGCAGCACTATCTAATATGGTAGTCACTGGTGACATGTGGCAATTAAATTTAAATTTTATAGTTTCTCAGTCACATTTGCCACATTTCAAGTGCTCAGCAGACACACATGGCTAGTGGAAACTATATTATTGAGCAGTAAAGATTAAAAAAAAATTTCCATGACTGCAGAAACTTCTGGACAGTACTGATCTAGATTCAGCAAGCTTTTGAAGGAATAAGGCTATGGATGAACAGACCTTAGTTCTCTAAAGGTGGCAATAAAATCACAATAGATTACCAATCAGAGAGACTGCAGATGATACTGAGAACAGGAAAGGGTGGTGGAGACAGCTCGTCTGAAGTATTGTTCCTGGCATGAAACCAAGTTCACAAAATAAAGTCTGATGCAATCAGAGCTTGGAGAGACAACAAAGACACGGTGCAGATGGGATGCGTAGCATTTTCCAAGGAATGCTGCTATTGGTAAAAAGTATTATATTCCACGGCTCCCATTAGCCCCATAATATGCCTGAGAACTCCTTCAGAGAAATCATTGTGTTTAATTTCTTTTTTTTAAAATATGTTTTTATTGATTTCAGGAGGAAGGGAGAGGGAGAGATAGAAACATCAATGATGAGAGAGAATCATTAATTGGCTGGCTCCTGCACACCCCCTACTGGGGATGGAGCCCTGACCAGGAATCGAATCATGACCTCCTGGTTCATAGGTCAACACTCAACCACTGAGCCACACTAGCCGAGCCATTTTGTTTAACTTCTAATTAACTATGAGAAGCAGAAAGAAGGGCCCTCTTATACACTAGGGTAGATGGTTTGAGTAGAATATAAATGACATTGAGCCTCTGATTCCTGATTCAACTTGCACCTTCCCCCAAATAAAGCACCAGTCATGAGGCATTCTGTGAAGCCCTGAAGCCTCTGAGATGAGCACAAAGGGAAATGCCAAACATGGAAAGAGATAATTCTTTCTAGAAATCAAAGCGAGCTTCTCTTTATTTAATACGTAGCAAAAAACAACTACGTATTCTTAATCCAATGTAACCAGCTAGATTCCCAGAAGAAAAAGTACTAATAATTGAAAGAAGACTAATACTTGTTTTCTTGGCATTTTTGTTAAAGAGATGCCAGACCCTCTAGGAGAATGGCTTCAGGCTTCGTGAGTGATCATCTTAGAGAAAGGATATGACGGGGTTTGTTTGACAGTATTTAGCATCCAGAGTTTCTGAATGGAGGCCATTAGCTGGGCTCTACTCAATCTGTGGTCAAGTGAAGCAAGTGAAGACATATTATTCGAACTCGTTAAACATTTAATAGTGCTCATTGGGTGTATTCTGGAAGGATAAAGACTTCCCTGGGGCCCTTCCATGAGGACTTAATTGTCTCTGATATTTGAGGTACATGATTCTACTCTAACAAAACTTTTACAAGTTACAAATTCTGTGTATTTTCTTTTTTATTTCTGTACATTTTAAAGATACCATTAATTCCATGTTCAAAGAGATTCTTGCACTAAGCAGACTTAAGTAGATGAAAGGGTTCAAGAAGAAAATTAAAATAATACAATAATTGGGGGAAAGACAAAAAAGAAAAAGATAAATTATTATTGAAAGTTGCAGTCAAGGTAGAAACCAGCTAAGAGGAGAGTTTCCTGGTAGAACCTCGTGCCAGGTGTAGAAGGTAAGTGAAGCAGCTCCTGAAGGTAAATTAAAAACAAATAATTCTCTCAAATACAAGCCTGGAGAATAAGCAAAACGCAACTAAGAATAGGTCAGTGAATAAAAAGAAGTATGAAAATAAAAGGGGGAGGGGAGAGAAAGTTTTAAAAAGTTAAAAAAACACACAAGTAATTGCTAGGGAGAAGAAGAGAGATGTAGTTTCCCAACATGAGATCTAGTCAAGAGGAATATATAGTTTCAAAGACAGAAAGCAACAGATATAATGGAAAAGAAGACAAGATAGATAAGACCACAGAACCAACTACCAAGAGGAAGATTTGAGGTAAATCTGCCGGTTCTGTGAACTTGAAGGGGGCGAGATTGTGTCTGATTCACCATTATATTCTCAGTCCTAGCACTTAGTAAATGCAATAAACTTCATTTTGCATAGATTATCAACATCCCAAAATAGACATACTCAATTTGAATGAAAATATGGAAAAGGAAGGATTATATGCAAATGATGTGCTAGGAATTAAAGTGGGGAAAGGGAGTTGTTTTAAAAGTAAAATTTTAGAAACAAGTTAATTAAAAAAAAAAGATTAGAGAATAAAATATGACATTTCTATTAAAAGAGAAATCTATTCAAGCTATAATCCAGAGACAAAAGTGAAAGTTCTACATATATGTGAGTACATGTGTTTATATGGCTGTATGTGTATATACATTTTAATTATCTATATTATTACCTTCAAAAAATACTAATTAAAAAACTGAGACTTCCTAAAGAAACTTATAAAGAGGTCAGACTTTAGATAACCATCCGCAGACTGATGAAAAAGTACAATTTCAATAAAAACTCGTGGGCACCAGGCTAAGTTGTGGTGAAGGCTTGGGCTCCTCCCACCAACTCCTGCAGATCTTGCAGCAGGCTGAGCACTGTCTACCACAGTGGCATCATTACTTTCTTGAGAACTCATTTCCTGCTCAAGTCCCATCTAGAGAATTTCTGACAAATGATGTGACAATCACCTCTTAGTTAGTACGTTAAGGGACACCCACCCTCTAGTGCACAGTAGATGTAGTACTTCCCGAATACTCTTTAATGAAAATGTCCATAAATTAAAAAAAAAAAATGTTTTTAAAATACTGACACTAGCCCTTTGCCTGTTTCTACTGTTGGAAGATTATAAAAAAAGCTAATCCCCGAGTTCTCTTTCCTACCCTCCTCTCCTCACATTTCTATTTCTAGTGTCTGGTAGAAAGAGAAATCAAACTGTAATAGGGTCTACCTTACTTCCTACTGTAACAACAACCAAAACAAAGTAAATAATTTGTTTCTGTTCTCCCAACCAAATATTTATACCCCTTCTTGTTATTTTCTCAGTTCCACAGGGTCCAATTGTGGCCCCCCTACTGATTTTCTCAAGTTCAGCTGCTGGCTTTCATTAGACTCAGTAATATCTGAACCAACAGTAGGTAGAGGAGGGCAGGGAAAATGAAGCAAAACCCAGTCAGCTCTCCTGCTTGTTATAACGTATTTTGGGTGAGGAGTGGAAAGTACCAGCTACAAGAGGCAGCAGATCATGGGAAGACCTCTAGATCCCTGATTCAAGTTGAAATCAACAAATGTGGGATCTAGTCCTGGCTTTACCACCGTACTAGACATGAACGTTGGACAAGTCATATAACCTCTCTGAGCCATATCTGTAAAATAAAGCTAAAAATACCTTTAACTACTTATTTTACAAGAAGTTACAAGATTTATTTGATATTTGTGAAAATGCTTTGAAAATGGTTAAATGCTATTTTTTAAAAAATAATTTCAGAGAGAATCCAAGATGGCGGCGTAGGTAAACACCTAAACTGCTGCCTCGCGCAACAATTTCAAAAATACAACTAAAAGACAAAACGTCTATCACCCAGAACCACGGGAAAGCTGGCTGAGTGGAAGTTCTACAACTAGAAGGAAAGAGAAAAGAGCATTGAGACGTGCATGAGCGCTGAAAAGTTGAGGTACGGAGGCGCGTGATCCGGGCTGGCGGCGGGCGTTGCTTTTTTCAACCCAAAGGGAGACAAGCCCCCGATTACTCTGAAATACAGTTTCTGGGGAGACGCGGGGGACCCAAACTCCTACGGGGAGAAGCTGGACTGTCTGCCAGTGAGGGTGGCTTGCTTGCAGAGCTGTGCGCAGGAATAATTGTTTACGGCGCTGGGGCACGGGACGCCGACCAGAGCCGGCTAACTAGCAGCCATTGCTGTTTGCCACGCCCTAGCCTAGTGACGCCCTGAGACCCCGCCCTGCACAACCTACAAACCCACCCAAGCTCCAAGCAGCGGATTTAGCATAAGAAAGCCCTGCTCTATTGCAGCTTAACCTAGCAAACTTGCAGCCCGGGTCAGACAGCTCCAAAACCTCCAAACCCCAAGCAAAGAGGAGAAAACTGTAGCTCTCACTGTAGCTCCTGCTGGGTGGCCTCAGACAGTAGCTGACCTGCACCCCATTGGAGATCCAGAAGCCAGTGTACCTAGTGGTCAGAGTGAGACACCAGATTTCAACTCCTCACATCCATAAGTGACACATTCAAGAGACAGACTCAGTGAGCACCAAAGCCCCACTGAAACAAGTCCTGCCCCATAAGCGTGTCTTCAGCGCAGCAGTTCTTCCATTATAGACACAGCGAGTGCTCATAGCTAATTGGCCTGGAGGTCAATTCCTCCCAGTGTACCAACAGCAATTAAGGCTTAACTACACCAAGACTTTGCACTCAGCCCACAAAGGGGTGTACCAAGAGCATCCACATCAGGTGATTGGGGAGGCTGAGCACTGCCCCCTATAGGTCACCTACCACACAAAGCCACTCCATCAACACAGGGAAGCAGCCAAAATGCGGAGACAAAGAAACATGTCACGAATGAAAGAAACGGAGGAAAGCAAACTACTGGACGACATAGAGTTCAGAACCACATTTATAAGGTTACTCAAGAATCTTCTTAAAACTGCTGAGAAACTTGATGAGACCTTTAAGGATATTAATGAGAATGCCAAAAAAATGGAAAAGGATCAGTCAGAAATGAAGCATACACTGTCTGAAATAAAGAATATACAGAAACTCAACTGTAGATCAACGTACCCCAAGAATCAAACCAAAGATCTGAAATATGTGGAAACAAAAAACATCCAACCAGAAAAACAAAAAGAAAAAGAATCCAAAAATATGAAGATAGTGTAAGGAGCCTCTGGGACAACTTTAAGTGAACCAACATCCGAATTTTTGGGGTGCCAGAAGAAGGGAGAGAGCAAAATATTGAAAACCTATTAGAAGAAATAATGACAGAAAACTTTCCCTACCTGGTGAAAGAAATAGACGTACAAGTCCAGGAAGCGCACAGAACCCCATACAAGAGGAATCCAAAGAGGACCACACCAAGACACATCATAATTAAAATGCCAAGGGCAAAAGACAAAGAGAGAATATTAAAAGCAGCAAGAGAAAAACAGTTAATTACCTACAAGGGAGTACCCATACGACTGTCAGCTGATTTCTCAACAGAAACTATGCAGGCCAGAAGGGAGTGGCAAGAAATATTCAAAGTGATGAACAGCAAGAACCTACAACCAAGATTACTCTACCCAGCAAAGCTATCATTCAGAGTTGAAGGTCAGATAAAGAGCTTCACAGAGAAGAAAAAGCTAAAGGAGTTCATTACCACCAAACCAGGATTACATGAAATGCTGAAGGGTATTCTTTAAGAAGAGGAGGAAGAAGAAAAAGGTAAAGATAAAAATTATGAACAACAAAATGACATCAAATACATACCTACCAACAAGTGAATCTAAAAATCAAGTGGACAAAAAATCTGAAGAACAGAATGGACTGGTGAATATAATAGAATCAGGGACATAGAAAGGGAGTGGACCGACGATTCTCAGGGGAAGCAGGTGTGAAGGGTGTGGGAAGAGATTGGACAAAAATCTTACTCCTATGGATGAAGACAGTGGCGGGGGGTAAGGGCATGGGGTGGGGTGGGGAATCAGGTGGAGGGTAGCTATGGGGGGAAAAAAAGAGGAACACCTGTAATAATCTGAACAATAAAGATTTATTTAAAAAAAAAATCATTTCACATGGTTGTGCAATTTCTGCCCTCCCAAAGCAAAGTGCTAGTGGGTGCTTCTTTTCATCACTGGAGCCAAAACAAGCACAAAAAAATCATCCACTTCTTCACAATTCTGAGCCGAGGAAAGCCTCACTTAATGCTATTTTGAGAATGCTTCCTCATAGTCATCTCAGGACAAATTTCTCCATATTAGATTGGGTCTAGACTTCCTTTAGCTCCCTGAAGCCAGGAGTCTACTGATGTCTTTGTATGAGAGTATATCTATGAGGAGAATGGAGAGAAAGATGAGTGAAAGAGACAGGGCAAGCCATAGAGCTAATGCCAAAACACCTACAGAGTGAACATGGTGGAAAGGCCTCAGGTTTTGGAGTAAGAAAGATGTAAGTTTTAGTCCTGGCTCTGCCACTTACTGACTAGGCAAGCCACTCTTTCAGTCAGATTTTCATCTGCTAAGTGAAGTAGAGTACTATCTACTTCAGAGGGATACTCTAATAATTAAAAGAGAGAAGGTATGTAAAGCATCTGGCACTAAAAGGTACTTAATAAATAAGAGCAGGATAGATTTAAAAAAAAAAAACTCACCCCAAAACAAAAAACTCAAGACATCTATCTACACCCATTCAAACCTGAAGGCTTATCCTTTAATAGCAATGGCTGTCAACTGGGGAGAACTTTGCCCCTCAGGAGACATTTGACACTATCTGGAGACATTTCTGACTGTCACAACTGGGGAGGTGCTACTGCCATCCAGTGAGTGGGTAGAGGCCAAGGATATACCCTATAATGCACAGAACAGTCTCCCACAATAAATAATTCTCCAGCCCAAAACAGTAGTAGTGTTAAGACTTTGCAGTAGGCATTCTTAGGTACTCAGAGTAAGCCAGTTCACCTCTCTTAGCCTTAATTTCCTCACCAGCAACATGGGAATAGTTGATCTGTGTGTCCTACGTCACCAAGCTATTGGCAGGATCAAATGAAATAATGGGTAAGCAGCATTATCATCATTATGCCGTTCATAGGGTATGCAAAAGTACCCACTTGCTCAGCAAAAGCAGAGGCATTGATATATTGGGCGGGGGGGGGGGGCGGGGAGGTGCTAACTGGGGTGGAATTCTTTGTTTGGGAATGCCCCATCCAAAGAGGACCTCTTGCCAATCTACTTCTATAAAGCTTCACTGGAGCAGGGGACTCTCATGCACAATGACTGGATAGGAGCACTTCTTAGGGAGAGAGAGAGAGCATGGTAAGTGGGTAGGAACAGCACAGGCATATCAAAGAGGAGCTAACAGATGTTAGGAAGTGAGGCATCTTGCTGTGTCCTCCAAAAGTAGCCATCTCTCTCTCTTCCTCTTCTTAAAAGGCCACCAATCCTATTGAAAGAGGGCTATACTCTTTTGACCTCATGTAACCTTAATTACCTCCTTAAAGGCCCTATCTTCAATAAAGTCAATGGGGAGGGGGGTTTCAACATATGAATTTGGTTAAGAGGGGCACAATTCTGTCCATAGAACTTGGGCACACACCAGACACAGCCAAGGCATCATTGTGGCCTCAGAGAGGAGGATCCAGAAATTAATTCAATGCTTTTCTATGGTAACAGTCACTTTTCCATATACTTTCTCTATGAGCTATCCAGTCAATCCTGCAACCCTTTTGTACAGGTGCCTCTTCAGGCATCCTGTGGACTTCCTGTGGACTTCCAGGGTTAGGAAAGGGTCCTCCTCTTATTTGTGTCCCAGTCCTCAAATATCTGAGACCCCATTAGGTCATGGATTTCCTACACTGGCTAATCACTTTAGGCTCAGTTCTCAATTATGGGAGGTTTTGTTTTTTTCCTTTTCTTTTAATCCTCACCTCAGGATATGTTTTTATTGATTTTTTTGATTTTTTTTTTAGAGAGGAAGGGTGAGAGAGAGAGAGAAACATCAATCAGTTGCCTCCAGTACATACCCCAACTGGGGTTTGAACTTGAAACCTAGGTATGTGCCCTGACCAGGAATCAAACCTGAAACCTTTTGGCGTACAGGATGGCACTTCAACTAACTGAGCCACCCAGGCAGGGCAATGATGGGAGTTTTTTAAAAAGCTCAACCACACTGCAGAACAATTCAATCAGAACCTCTGGACGTAGGGCCAACGCATTGGTAATTTTTAAATCTCCCCAAGTAATTCCAACAAGCAGGAACATTGATCACAGAGATGTATGTGTGTGTGTCCCATTCTCCTCCCCTCAGATTCCAATTTAGTTGGTGTAGAGTGGAACCTAGCAATCTGTATTTTTAAACAATTCCCCAGTTGATTCTGGTGATCAGCCAGATTTAGGATAGATTACGATCTTCCAGAAGCTAAACTGGCTACCTACCTGCCTTGTAACTGTTCATTTCTGTGGCTATGCATAAACTTTACAGAAGATTTTATTTCCTTCCTCCTCTTTGTGGCACATCATTTTGGGGACAGCCCTTCATATGCACCAAAAGACAGTACTTAAAGGAGGTTGTTTTTTTTAAAAAAAATGAGGGGGAAGCAGCAGAATAAACCAAAGGGGGCTAAATAAAGTGTATATATAGCTTGTCAAGGGAAAGAGCAAAAAACCTGGTGAAAGATAAAGGAATGAAGTGGAGACAGAGATGATGTCACAGGGAAGAAAATGGAGCTGAAAGGATTCAACAGCAAATTAATAAAATGCATAGTAAGTTATCAGCCATAGAAGTTGTAGGTGAAGGGCCTTCCTTTCAGCAAAAAAAAAAAAGGTAATAGGCAACAACATCTCTTGGTGTACCCCTCATCCCAACCTCACCCATTTTACCCTCACTATTCATCAATACTTCCCTCAGGAAAGAATGCCATGTAGTCAATTACACCAAGCTACAAGAGTATTTTAATAGGGGACAATGACAATAAACCAAAAGGGTTGAAAAAAAGGAATTTCAGGCACATTTACTGAATGGAGTGGGACTGGAGAGGAAATAAGCCTTTCTTAGCTTTTTGGTAACTTATATCACACTGGTCTTTAGTTTGTGTACTTCTCTAACACTAAAATAAAAATGAGGCATATTCCTGACATCCAGGCATCCCTGGATGAAAACTCCTCGTTGGCAGAAGGGTCCCATCATATACTTGATAAACTGTAGCGAGAGTGTTGTAGCCTATGCACTTCACTAGCCATGGATGTTAAGTTTTCCTTACAGAAGCTGAAACTCAAGCCCTAGGTGGTTTGGCTCAGTGGATTCAGCATTGGCCTGCGGAATGAAGGGTTCTGGGTTAGATTCCGGTCAAGCCACATGCCCAGGTTGCGGGCTCGATCACCAGCAGAGGGCGTGCAAGAGGCAGCCATCAATGATTCTCTCTCCCTTCTCCCTTCCTCTCTGAAAACAATAAAAATATATTTAAAAAAAAAATTGAAACTTAAGATACTTGTATTTTAACTCAAAGCCCACTTGCATACTTTCTACTTAACTTTGCCTTATTATTTTTTCCCTTAATAACTCTATCTGAAAAGCAGGAAAATCTCAAGGATAACATGATTCAATTTGGTCAGTGGAAACAAAATAGAAGGAAAGAAAAACGTGGAAAGGCACAAAAAAGATGGTTAAAAAATATATTTTAAAAAGTATTCCCTCCACAGAAAGTCAAGCTAACTATGTTTTGAGTTAGTTAATATTTAGATAACATAGAAATGAACTAATCAGAGAAGAATAGACATTTCAGTGAAAAGAATAGTCTCTAAATTTTAGTGAAAACAGAGCAGTCTTTACCTTATCATTTAGAAGTGGTTTGATCTCTGTGAGTTGAACATCCTGAAGTTCATCCATGAGGAAGATGAAGGTAGAGGATTCTCAAAAATAAATCAGTAACTCTGGAACAGAAGAGAAGGAAGTGAAGAAAAAGGCTTAAACTAGGAGTTGGGCCCTGGTCAGGTAGTTCAATTGGTTAGAGCTTCCTGCCGATACACCAAAGTTGCAGGTTCTATCTCTGGTCAGGGCAGATACAAGTCAACCAATGAATGCATAAATAAGTGGAACAACAAATCTCTTGTGTGTTTTTTTCTTTCTTTTCCTCTCTCTCAATGGAAAATATTTAAACCAGGAGTTGAAATTTAATAATCCCATTATTTCCATTCATTCAAATACTAGAGGTTAGCATGTGTCATGCACTGCTCAGGGTGCTGAAGACACAGGAAACTAGATAGTGTGGCAAACAGACTCAAAGTGGTGTCTACAATCTCTGCCTCCGGATATTCACATTCTAGCATAACCCTTTTCTCCCCTGAGTGTGGGCAACACCCATAACGTTTATCATTCCTTCCAAGGACCCAGAGAATGCCAAACATGAACACTCTTCAAACTATGGACCCCACGTGCCAATCATAACCATCCCAAATATTTGTGCCACTTAAAGAGCACAAGCCTGATGATAATTTAAGTTTCCTGTAGAACATGATTCTTTTCTCAGAACCCAGGCATCCTATAAACTTGATTAAGCTATTGAATGCTCAAAAGCTAAAATTTTCAGTTTGTTTTTAAACTGATTTTTTTAAAAGTGTTTTTATTGATTTCAGAGAAGGAGAGGGAGATAGAAACATTGGCTGCCTCCTGCATGCCCCCTACTGGGGATTAAGCCCATAACCTGGGCATGTGCCACAACTGGGAATAGAACCAGTGACCTTCTGGTGCTTGGGACAATGCTCTACCAAATGAGCCACAGTGGCTGGACTTAGTTTGTTTTCTACCAGTGACATTTCAAAAGGAGATGGAATGGCTTGAATCTTTTATCACAAATTTCAGCCAGCATCTATAATTCTCTCTTTTGCAGTGATGCTTTGACCCAATTAACTCTAAAAACATTGGCCTACCTGCTATCTACTTGTGTTTATTATTTTTAATATATTTTATTGATTTTTTACAGAGAGGAAGGGAGAGGGATAGAGAGTTGGAAACATTGATCAGCTGCCTCCTGCACACTCCCCACTGGGGATGTGCCTGCAACCAATGTATATGCCCTTGACTGGAATTGAACCCGGGACCCTTCGGTCTGGTCCGCAGGCCGACACTCTATCCACTGAGCCAAACCAGCCAGGGCAACTTGTACGTTTATTAATCACACTATAAACTGTGGCTACTTTTCAATTGGACTTCACTGGTTATCAATAATTTAAAATGGCGATTTTATGCCCTAGCTCAGTGGTCGGCAAACTGCGGTTCACAAGCCACATGCTATTCACGAGCTGTGGTTTGCCGCTCTGTTGACTGAGTTTGCCAACCACTGCCTTAGACTCTCGATTCCAATAATTACAGGCTGTTGTTGTTCCTTGTGATTAAGCCCCTATCCCAGTGGTCGGCAAACTCATTAATCAACAGAGGGGCAAACCGTGGCTCACGAGCCCCATGTGGCTCGCGAGCCGCAGTTTGCTAACCACTGCCCTAGCTGGTTTGGCTCAGTGGATGGAGCGTCAGCCTGCAGACTGAAGGGTCCCAGGTTTCATTCCGGCCAAGAGCACATGCCCGGGTTATGGGCTCGATCCCCAGTAAGGGGATTGGGGGAGGCAGCTGATGGGTGGTTCTCTCTCATCACTGATGTTTCTATCTCTCTATCCCTCTCCCTTCCTCTCTGAAATCAATAAAGAAATATATTTTTTAAGTGGCGATTTTAAAGTTCTTTTTCCTATTATAAAAGCAATACTATATATGCTCACTTTAGAAAATGTGGAAACCACAGAATAATGAAAAGATATTTTACTTAGTCCTTCCATCTAAAGACAACTACTGTTAAGATTTCATCTATTTCCATTTGTTCTTTTTTCCCATGTAAAATGGTGATTTCCTGAAAATGTTTTTCTAACCCACCTGCTTTATTCCCTACTTTAACTCACTCACTTGCAAGCAGGATACTTCAAAATGTTGATAACTCAAATGTGACTCTATATAAGGCCTGTCCAAGAACCTTGGGAACAGAGGGAAAGCCTGAGCTACCCTCAGGTCCAAAGTGACTGGCATTCACTGTGTTCCCATTCAATTTATAGATTAAAAAAAAAAAAAGTGATGATGCAATGTTTGGGCCAGGACAAACACTTAAATAAAGGCACAAATTAAGTAAGAAGGCTGTCCCTATCAGCTGGGTCCAGTGCAGACTTAATGCAGGACAGGAAGCTGCTATAGTGTGACTTAGGAATTGGCAAGAAGACAATAGATGTTCACCTTCCACATTAAAGGGGACCTAATGCATTCTTCTAGAGACTCAATTTTTGCTTAGTTCTCATTGTCCTGAGCCCTTGCCAATGAACAGTTTTTTTAACACCTATGAGAAAACTAAGACCACATGGTGGAAAATTCCATCTCCAGATCTCCCAGCTACACACACTGGCTTCTTCCTGGGGAATTTAAAGACTGAGGTTCCCTTTGCACAAATGATATGACTGCCAGATCCATCCTGGAACTAAGGGATATTTTTAAAAAGCTAGTAGAAATTTTATAAACTGCAGTAAATAACAAAATGTTAACTCTCTTTCCCAGCTTTATGAGGTAAAGGGAAGTCTGAAAAGTAAAAACCAGCCATCCTTGAACTGAAGAAGTAAGCCTGATACCAAATAGCTAGGGGGGAAAAAAATGAGGGGGGGGACTATAACCTAAGCACCTTATGTTTAATCCTCATAACAGTCTTCTTGGGTAGGTATCTTCATTTCTTTCTTTCTTTTCTTAAATATATTTTATTGATTTTTTACAGAGAGGAAGGGAGAGGGATAGAGAGTTAGAAACATCGATGAGAGAGAAACATCAATCAGCTGCCTCCTGCACACCCCCCACTGGGGATGTGCCCGCAACCAAGGTACATGCCCTTGACCGGAATCGAACCCGGGACCCTTCAGTCCGCAGGCCAACACTCTATCCACCGAGCCTAACCGATCTCGGCGATATCTTCATTTCTTAAAGTTGAGAAACTTAGGCTTAGAGAGAAGTTAAGTGACTTTTCCAATATCCCACCATCTAAGTAAGTAACAAGGCAAGGATTTAAAAGCCTTTGCTTTTCCCACTATACCATAATGTCAACACTAGGCTCTATCTACTGGCTGTAGAACCCTGGGCAAGTTTCTTCCCCTCTAGTCACAGGGGCACCACCTCCTTGAAGTAAAGGTAATAGAAGCCCAGAGCAATTCTGTAACTCAGATGCCTTAGAATGAAGGTTTGAGTCATCACACCAGCAAAAAAGCCCTTAATATCTCAGTAGTTGGCTGAGGATTAGGAGAACAAGTAGGGAGAGAGACAAAATTCCAGCTATTACTTGGTAACCAGTTTTAGAAACAATGGTTATTTCTTGCTTGTTGTTAGAACAGTGAGCCTCAAAGAGACAATCACCTGGATATCTTGTTCAGGATCTTAGGCATAATCAGCTTTGAGTAATGACAGTCCAATAAGTGACCTCATCATATGAGGAGTGAAGATCATTTGAGTTGAAGAGATGAAGAACAGAAAGGCTAGATTATTAGCACCAATCAATCCCTAATAGAGATGAGGAGAATGGGACAGAGAAAGACTATTAATTTAATTTTATCCTGCCTTTTTCTAAAAATGATTTCAGATGGGAATTCAAAAAGATTCAACAGCCCCCCTCCCCCCCCCCCCCCAAAAAAAGAAAAGATTCAACAGACCAGACTAATTAGAAGGGAAATGTACTGGAGAAAGATAGAGTTTAGTAGTTTGGTGCAGAAATCTAGTTGATGGGGAGTGGAGGAAGTCAATGGGGGAGAAAAGGGAAACATCTTTAATACTTTCAACAATAAAAATATGTTGAAACGAAAGAAAGAAATCTAGCTGGCAGGTGAAAAGAGCCTGAACCCGTTATTAAAATCACAGATATAAAGAAAGGAAATCAGGGGTATAAAATTGATAAAAACATTGTGAGGTCAGAGAAGTCAGTTTTTGCCAAGGTTTTGTAGGGGTTCAGAACAAGCCACCCCAAGATGTGCCTAAGTAGTACATGGATTATTTCAAGCTCCCCTGCCCCCAACTATCTAGGAGCCTGGCCCACATTAAGAGTTCTCTCTCTCTCTCTCTCTCTCTCTCTCTCTCTCTCTCTCTCTCTCTCTCTCTCACACACACACACACACACACACACACACAAAAGCCCGACCGTGTGGTTGAGCGTCGATACATGAACCAAGAGGTCACCAGTTCGATTCCTGGCCGGGGCACATGCCAGGGTTGGGGCACAGAGTGGAGTGAGATTTAGTGAGGAAAATCTGTGTAGGTGCTAAAGGAGAGCAGAGCTTGCCACCCCAAAATATGCCTCTTTGGGATATTGATTATTTCAGGCTGATTAATTTTAAGAAACAGCAGACAAGGGAAAAGCTCTGAAAACCAAGTAGAAGGACAGTGTAAAAGGACATTTACATCTGTAGAAGGGTACTTCCATCTGTAGAAGTGTTTTCCTCACTATACTATGCCTGCGTTTACTAACAATGATGAAGACATGGACTTAACTCTATACAACAATCATATTCTTATTTATTGTGCTTTGCCAGGTAATTTCCCAGATGTGACTCTCCAACCCCAATACCTGTTGTCTTTAGCTGAAGGTGGTATTTAAGGTGATGGCTTGACATTTTGGAGAGTTACTCATTAGTTTTCCTGGGTCTCGGTCTCTCCCATGTATACAGGAGATGTTCATTTTATTAAACTTTGTTTTTCTCCTGTTAATCTGTCTTGTGTCAATTTGATTATTAGGCCAGCCAGAAGGGTAGAAGGAAAATTATTTTTCCTCCCCTACAGCACTCACCAAACCAGAGACAGGGAGGAGCTGTCGGCCTTGGGTTCTTCTGGAAGACAACTCAGTGACAGAAAAGCAAGCAGACCCAATAAGAAACAGAAAAAATGCTCAAGAGATGCAAGAGGTAATGCCGAAATACAAAGTCAAAGAAGTGAAGGGAGAAGAGAAGTTTACATGAAAGGGGAGAAAACTGTCAAATACTGGAGGAAAGGAGCGGGGAGGAATACTAAGGAGACATTATCTTTGACTGTGGAAGTCAATAGTATTAAAATCTAGGAAAATGAGGTTCAGCTCTCCATGCTAAAAAAACACACACAAAAAAAGCCCATGACTATTACCTTTTAGAAATATAGAAACTGACATTTCTGAATTTAAAGTAAGCAAAAATGTTCTTAGGATGGTCAGGAGAGGCACCAGTGTTCTTTTGATACCTAGCACTTGAGAGGACCTTTAAAGACCAAAACTTCTGAGTTTTAAGTTTTGCACCAAAACTCTGAAATAGAGAACAGAAAAACATGTAGGGGCACTGGTTGAAGTGATGAGACAGCTAGGGCTCTGTAGAACACAGTTTAAATAAAGTCCAACAATATATTTGTGGACAAAAAGGGGCCACATGCTAGCTACCCTGACAAGCTCTGGGAAGGCCTGCGTGGCAGCCTTGCAAACTCACAAAGACCTAAAGTAACCACAAAGGATGGTATGAAATTAAAACTTTTAAAATTAAAAAGTAGTCTAAGGTGGGTAGTTCTGTCCTAGGCCTGTATCAACTTTGATCTTAATTGAGCCTATTGTCTTTTTGTGTCTAAGATAACATACCTTTGGAATGTCAGGGTAACTTCCCTTTTTCCGGACCCCTCAGGGCACAGCCAATGCACCAGCGGGAGACCACAAATACCCTCATTGTTATTGTGTAACTATCCTGTACCCACCTATGTAAAAGAAGCATGTGTCTATCATTTTACTTTTTATTTTTCTAATATATTTTTATTGATTTCAGAGAGGAAGGGAGAGGGAGAGAGAGAAACATCAATGATGAGAGAGAATCACTGATGGGCTGCTTCCTGCACGCCCCCTATTGGGGATCAAACCCGAAACCTGGGCATGTGCCCTGGCCAGAATTGAACCTGGGACCCTTCAGTCCGTAGGCCGACGCTCTATCCACTGAGCAAAACCGGCTATCATTTTAAAAAATATATATATCTTTATTGATTTCAGAGAGGAAGGGAGATATAGAAACATCAATGATAAGAAAGAATCATCAATTGGCTGCTTCCAGCACGCCCTCTACAGGGGATCTAGCCAGCAACCTGGGCCCTGACTAGGAACCAAACCGGTGACCTCCTAGTTCAGTGGTCGTCAACCTTTTGGACCTCACGAACCACCAGTGGTCCATGGACCACCTGTTGGCAACCACTGTCCTAGTTCACAGGTCAATGCTCAACCACTGATCCACACCAGCTGGGCTATCATTTTACTTCTTATCCAATCCACCTCCCTGATTTGCTTTCTCCCACTTCCCTAATCTATCACCAATGGATTTCATGTAACACACTTATGTCTCCTCTTTTTTAAAATTTCTTTATTGATTAAGGTGTTACATATGTGTCCTTCTTCCCCCATTACCCCTCCATCCCCCCCACTCATGTCCTCACCCCGCTGTTGCCTGTGTCCACTGGTTAGGCCCATATGCATGCATGTAAGTCCTTTGGTTGATCTCTCCCCCTTACCCCCACCCTCCCCTACCTTCCCTCCAAGGTTTGACGGTCTGATCTTTGAGATTCTGCTTCCAGGCAACTGTCAACAGTTTGGCTCAAATAAACTCACAAAAATTCTTTACAGCAAGCATGTCAAACTCGGCTGGCGGGCCACATGCCTCAAACAAGTTTGATATGCTTGCTTTACAGGTTTGAATGTTTCTTACATTAACATATTTCTGCCCTAGCCAGTTTGGCTCAGTAGATAGAGCATTGGCCTGTGGAATGAAGAGTCCCAGGTTCGATTCCAGTCAAGGGCATGTACCTTGGTTGTGGGCTTGGTCCCCAGTGGGGGGCTTGCAGGAGGCAACCGATCGATGATCCTCTCTCATCATTGATGCTTCTATCTCTCTGTCCCTCTCCATTCCTTTCTGAAATCAATAAAAATATATATATTAAAACACACACACACACATATTTCTGAGTTCAACCTTTGCCCACGCAGAAAAAAATGGGTGCCTAGATTCTTCCAGTCAAGGAAAGAGCTCTTAAGCACATCAGATGTGGACTTTAGACCCACGAGGGCCCCTACATACTGAGTGGCACTGAGCAAAGCATTTTTCCTTTCTAGACCTCAATTCCTCCACCTGTCAAGGGAAGAGGTTGGGCAGGATGACCTTTTGGCCCCTGACAGGGCTGACATTCTGTGACCTAGAAGCTCCCTGTAAATGTAATGCTTTGATTTTACATTTTCCCCCAGGGTAAGAGTTCCCCGGTCCCCTACTTCATTTGATTCTGTACTGCAATCCTAAGATGTCACTCAGTTATCAAACTGATTAGCTTCAAAGAGAGTTGAAGGTCACTTGCAAATCAGTGGGAAGTTGCACATGGTCTGACCCCAGGGATATGAGGGTGTCAGGCTTTATCTCACTCTGCACTGTGTCCATTTAGTCAGAGAAAGCTTACTGAGATTTCCCATGCTTCAAAACATTGCTTTGTTACTGAAAAAAGGCAATAAGGGACTATATATACTATTGGCTTTCTAAACTACAAGCTGTCTTGTTATGTAGCTTTCCCCCGACCGAGGTAATTTGTGTGGTCTTCATCAGGCTTTGACAGGATGTACTTGATGCCAGGCCATTCGTTTGTATTCTAGAGGCAAAGTCAATCACTTTTGGTTTTGGCAAGAATGCAGAGAGAAAACCAAAACAGATGAAGGCTGTAAACAAAGAGGCATACTGAGAAAATGAGCTGGACAGGGCCAGCTGAAGCTGGTGCTGAAATAGTTATGGCTGAAAAGCTGCAGGAAGAAGCCAGGGAACGGACAGAGAAGGTAGACAGTGGTGCTCCTACAGCAAGCTGACGCACATCCTCTCTTTTTACCTATAAACCAGTGGCCAAATGAGCAATTAGTATAGCACTTTACAATTTACAAAGCACCTTTACACCTGACATCTCATTGGATGATCACGAAGGTACTGTGAGGGAAAACTCGGGGCACTGGCATCTGTTGCAGTGATAGGGAAACTGAGGCTTAAAGAGGTTGAAATGGAGTAACCAAAACAATATAAGTAATAAATGCAACAGCTGGGACTGAAACCAAATTTTCTCCTGATCCCAATGCTTACTCTATGTACTATATCATACTGTCTCCCAGGTTATCACAGATTAAAAGACTTGGGGGTAAAAAGGAGAGACATTCAGCAGATTTCCTCACTGCACTGCACCCACCCCACGCTGAGGACCTCTTTATCTCTGGTCCTAAATTACACTGAGTGGTTAAGATCAGGCCACAGGCTCTAGGATTAAACCCTAATATGAAATTAATAACAAGAAAGCCAAGATTTGGGACTGGAGTTTGCCCTCACCCATTAACTCAATTAAATAGGGAGATTAAGTTTATAAACAAACCACTACAGTTCCAAGCAAACTCAAAGACAGTTTCTCAGCCTCGGCAACAGTGACATTTTAGACCAGATGTTTTGTTGTAGGGGAGTGTCATGTACATAGAATGTTTAGGAACATCCCGGCCTCTACCCACTGAATGACAGTATCACCTGCCTCCAACAATTGTGACAACCCAACAGTTCTCCAGATATTACCAAATGTCCTCTGGGGGACAAAGCTGCAGCTGAGCTAAGAATCACTGCTCTAAGGATTATGGAGGTTTAGGGCAAAAGTCAGTTAATACAGTTGTAGATGCAGAGAAAAAGATTCATGGAGGAGGTAACATGTGAACTGGACCTTGAAGAATAGATAAAGTCCTGGTCCAGTGTCTAAATTGGTTGGAGCATTTCCCCGTAGACCAAGGAGTTTGCGGGTGTGACTCCTGATCAGGACATATCTAGGATGATTCCCAGTCAGGGCGTGTAAGGGAGGTAACCCATAGATGTTTAGATGTTTCTCTCTCTCTCTCCACCACCACCCCCCCCCCCCACCCATATCCTCGGGTGACCATTAAAAATAAAAAAGTGTAGATAAAATTCCTGTAGGTGGGCAGGGTAAGACTAAGAAGGAATTCTAGAAAGGGAGGGTAACTTAAACACAAGGAGATGAGAAAGTACAGGCCTGCTAGAAAATGATCCAGTTTGGCAAGAGCAGAAGGTTGGAAATAGGAGATAAGGCTAAAAATGCCCATTGAAGTCAGGTCAGAGAAATTTATTCATCAGCTAATATTTACAAAATATATTTACAGGATACACACAGATAATGAGATAGCCAACAATACAAGATATCACGTGGATATTTAATAGTATAGAAGTCAAACCAATGGCACTGCCATGTGTCCCACCTCCCCAAGAGGACAGAATGTTACTTGAGTATCACACCTTACACTGCATCTACTGTTCATTGCATTTATTCAGAGCTAAACAAAGCTTGGAACCAGGGTAGAGGTGGGAGAAATAACTAAGGACTGGAATGGTCAGGAGTTCCCCAAAGGAGGTAAGAATGATGGGCCTTGAATGGCTATGTTTTGGATTGTTATAAGGGAAGCGGACATTCCAAGTAAGAACATCAGGGGTGGGAAAAAACCAAATATACAAAATATATCCAGGAAGACACCAAAAAGATTTATGTAGCTGAGAAAGAAGACAAGACTGGTCAGAACACAGAGCACATAAATGGGACTTTACGTATGAACAACCACTGAGGGTTCCTGAGCAGAATGACACAATTGTTTAATACATAGTCATCTAACCTGGTAGTTCTTAGCTACACGTTAGAAAGACTGGGAGTTTTGAAGAAGAGCAATACCCAGACTCCAACTCTAAAGATCCAATTTAATCGTATTAGGGTAGGGCCCTGATAGTTTTTAAAACTTCACAAATGATTCTTATATGCAACTATGACTGAGAACCACTGGCCTACAGTCATGCCCTCATCCTCAGATGCGAAAAGAAGCTATTTGCCTAAATTCACACAGCCGCTTAAGTGAGAGGCTGGGACTGGCATCTGGCCTCCTATTCCAGGCTCTGAAATATCTCAGAGTACTGGGCTAAATTCCATACATCAATCTGTAACAGTGGTCAGCAAACTGCGGCTCGCAAGCCGTGGTTTGCCACTCTGTTGACTAATGAGTTTGCTGACCACTGGTCTATAAGAAGCACAATTACCTGATGACTTCACTCTCAAGTTTTGCCCGGGTTAAAGCCCGAATTAATCCTATATAATAAAAGGCTAATATGCAAATTGTCCCCAGGGGCAGTTGTTTGACTGACCAGGAATTAGACATGCACTGACCACCAGGGGGCGGCACAGAACATGGCAGGCGTTGGTGAGGCATCACTGGCAGCGGGTGGCAGTGGAGGTGTTGTCAGCCCTGATGGGCCCTGACGAGAGCGGGACTGTGGCGGGATGGTGGAGCAGGTGAGCGGGGGGCCCAATCACCCCATTGGTTGCCCCACACAGATCGGCCCTGATTACCGGTCAGGCCTAGGGACCCTACCCGTGCACAAATTTCATGCACTGGGCCTCTAGTCTAATCATAAAACTACTGGCTTAAGCATCCCCACAAGCATCTAGGGCAGTGGTTCTCAACCTTTCTAATGCCGCGACCCTTTAATACAGTTCTTCATGTTGTGGTGACCCCCAACCATAAAATTATTTTCGTTGCTACTTCATGACTGTAATTTTGCTACTGTCATGAATCGTAATGTAAATATCTGTGTTTTCTGATGGTCTTAGGCGACCCTGCTAGTGGTTCTCAACCTCTCTCGCTGCTGTAGAGCCCACCTTTCAACACAAAGGTTTATAAGATGGGACATTTTCAAGTAAACAGGATACTACCAGAGTTAAAAGATTTGACATCCTCAAAAATTGAAGCCCTGGCCAGTGTTGCTCAGTTGGTTGAGCATCGTCCCATGCATCAAAAGGTTGCTGGTTTGATTCCAGGTCAGGGCACAGGGTTTCTGGCTTGATCCCTGGTTGGGAGCGGGGGGCGGGGGTGGGGGGGAGAGAAGGGGCATACAGGAGGCAAGTCTATCGATGGTCAGCTCTCACACTGATGTTTCTCTTTCTCCCTCTTCCTTCCCCTCTCTCTCTCTAAAAAAAAAAATAATAATTATTATATATATTTAAAAAAACAACTGAAGAATGGCAGGAGGGGTCCTGTCCCCAAAGCCTTCTCAACTGCAGGGAGTACGAGACAATAGCCTGATTCTTCTTTTTTCTCTCTGCTTAGTATTATGGCTTTACATAACTAGTTTTAGAGCTAAAATGTCACAATTTTAAAAAGTATTCCATTTTAACCATAAGATGAAAATTCAGACTTAAAAATGTAGAAGCATTCTAAGGATGAAACTATCATTTTAAATAAACAACTGTGTCTATTTTGAAAGCAAATAGTATTTCTGGAAAAATTATCATATGACTGCTAATCTTAGGTTAGCATTATAGATGGGAAGCAACTTCACACTGTGTTTATGAGTGACATACAATTTATTCCCCTGATTTATTATGTTTGTTTTTAGACGATCACTCTGCAAGTTCCCCCCCACACACAAATAACAGCTATAGCCTTCAAACCTGAAACATTATCTATAAAATAATAATAATAATACTGCCCTGACCAGCTGCTCAGTAGTTAGAGCATCAGCTTTTGGACCGAAGGATCATGGGTTCGATTCCTGGTCAAGGGCACATACCTCGGTTGCAGGTTTCATCCCCAGTCTCGAGTGCGGGAGGCAACCAGTCAATGTGTCTCTCTGACATCGATGTTTTTCTCTCTCTCTCCCCCCTCACTTCCTATTTCTTCCACTCTCTCTCTAAAGATCAATGGGAAAAAATATCCTCAGTAAAAATTAAAATACTCAAAAACATATAACAAAAAAGATCTTAATAAATAATAAAATCAAGTGTGAAGAGTGGCTGTAGCAGAAATTTTCACTTGATCACTTGAAAACCCCAAAGTGTAGACTATAGGTCTTTCTGGTGGTAAAGAGATTATAGTCTAATAACACAGCCCAAGCCTGGAGTAAGCCACACATCCACTTGAGAAATTAATTTTCGTAAATTAAACCTCCAAGGAAGATAAAATGCAGCAGCACCTCCACACAAAAAGTTAGGGAGAATGCCTACTCCATATTTCACATTCCTTAATAGCAATCAAGTGTAATAGCATAGCCTGTTTGATCATGTAAATAGTGTCTACATAGCATTCAACTCAGAATGCAACAAAGCCATATTTCCTCCAGAGTACACCCCATTCAATTATCAACAATGGACATTTATTTGGGACTGATAATATGTCAAACTCTGTGAGGCATTGTGAGAAACATGAATTTTGCGTCACTATACCATTCCTCTCACTGAAAAAGATCAAAAGACATAATGCAACCTTTTTTGTATAGTATTTAAACATTCTCCACGTATCTCAGTTAATTTCACATAATAAATATTTAATGGCCAGATTGCAAGTAAAGGGTATAAACACAGTAGAATTAACACTGTGATTAAAGAAAACACTTTCCCGGGTTGCGGGCTTAATCCCCAATAGGGGGCTGGGTGCAGGAGGCAACCTATCAGTGATTCTCTCTCATCATTGATGTTTCTCTCTCTTTCTCCCTCTCCCTTCCACTCTGAAATCAATGAAAATATAAAAAAATAAAAATAAAATACTTTAATTTAGCAAAGAAAGCCCTGAAATCTAACATGTACTCATAAATCTAGGTTTAGTTTCTATGTGCCATTTCCAAGCATCTCTTTAAAAAGGGATGGGTTGGGGAGGGTTTAAAAAGGCCTTTCAGTATAGATGACTTGACATCCAGTTCTGCAGTAAAATCCAAAATGCTATCAGTTTGGACCTGAAAGTCCTTGACATACCTCTTGCTTTAAACATCCCTCTTCAGACTTGTCCATTTTTCCTACAGAATCTCCCATTTGTCCTTTTCTTTCTGACTGTCCTCACTTCTTGTCTGGATTTGCTCATTCATTCATCATTTACCAAATGTCTATTATCTGCCACCAACAGAGCTAAATCTTCACCCTTACTCTTATGAAGCTCACATGATATTCAGTAGGGCTGCTATCTGCCCATCTCAGTCACCAGGCTGCAAGCTCTAGCAGAGGCTTTGTATTTCCAGACCCTAGCAGCATCTGGCACACAGCAAACATTCTAAAAATGTTCGTTGTGTGGTACCACATTACTTTAGCAAGCTCTTTTTTAATCCATAAATATTTTAGTACAGTATACATCTTCAAAAAGGACTTTTGCTTTTTTAAAAAAAAAATACAAAAGCAGTATGTGCACAATGCAAAAATATAGAAAGGTATTAGATAAAAAGTGAATTCCCCAACCACCTAAAAAATCCCACTTCCAGAAGTGACTACTAATACTGTTTAGAACGTGTATTTCCAGAACTCTCTTATGGTGGTATATAACATGCACCTGCACACATGCATGTGCGCGCACACACACTTTTTTTGGAACAAGTTCTTTGATAGTTTCTGTTACTACCTTCTCAACCTTCTAATCTAGTGATTCTCAAAGTGTTGTCCCTGGATTAGAAGCATTAGCATCATCAGGGAACTTGTTAGAAATACAAATTCTCGGGCCCCACTCCAAACCTATGGCCTGAATCAGACATTGTGGGTTTTAATAAACTTTCCAGGTGATTCTGAAGTGCACTAAAGGCTGAGAACTACTGCTCTCACCCAGTCAAGTCACCATGGACGACAGTCCCTTCAACACATTAAGCATTGTTATCTTCAAAATGCTTTCCTTGTCCTTTTGATTAAGTCTGACCTTACCAAACCGTCAAAGGCCAGAAAGTCCTAACTCCTCCCCAAAGTGTTCTCACTGCCACAGCTCATCCCTCCTGCACCTCTTCCAACTCTTATGCCACACTTAGGCCCTCTACCACAGGAGTTAACAATTAGGTACACACTGTCTTCATTAGCAGAGAATAGTTCTTACTATTTAAAAGGCCTTTCATAATAGATTACCTGACACCCAGTTCTGCAGTAAACACAAAACGTTATAAATCTTGGACCTGAAAGTCCTTGACACACCTATTACGACCTGTTGGGGAATATTTTCCCAAGAGACCATAAACTCCTTGAAAACATGAATCATATTTTTGTTATCTCTTCCTCAACTCTGTTCTAAGCACATAAATGGAATTTTCATAGGGTTGCTGGTTAATGCCTTTAAGGATGAATTCACTGAAATACTCATAAACCTTTAATGGATAAAAGTCTAGATTTCAAGTTTGAGCCCTGGGTCTGTGAACTTGGGCAAGTTTAGCATGAAGGCTGTAAAAGTGAGTTTGAACTCAATGACTTGATGCCTCCTTTCAGCCTGAACAATGTATGACTTTATGAAATGTTCCCATGTTGGACATCTTATTCCATTATACTTTCACTAGAGGCCTGTGCACAAAATTTGTGCATGGGTGTGGTCCCGAGGCCTGGCCAGTGATCTAAGTGCGAGCCTCTGGTGTGGAAGGGCAGATCCCAGCTGACCTCTGGGCCCTGGGCAGCACCTGGACCCTGAGCCCCCACGTGCCCCCCTCCACCTGAGTCACGGCGCCCAAGTCCCCAGGCGGAGATGTGGTAAGCGCAGCCGGACACTGTGGCCGGGGCACAGCGTGGGCCTCTGGGCCGCCAGGCAGGCAGCACGCTCTCTCCCAGCTGGCCTCGCAGACTGGCTCCCGCACGAACCCACGGGGAGCCCGACTGGCCCCTGTGGTCCTGGTGGCTGCAGCCCAGCTCACCTGGAAGAGGCCGCACGGGTGCAGGGCGGGCTGCTTGCGGGTGCCGGGCACTTGAGCGCAGAGGCTTCCCCGGTGCGTGAGCCCTGGTGTTGCAGGGAAGGGTAGCAGGAGGAGTGAGAGTGAGCTTGGTGGAAGCCCACATTCTCACCAGCCCGCATTCTCACTGTGCCTCCGTCCCAGTCCCCTCTGTCCCCAGGTAGCCAGTGAGAGGTGGCAAAGCTTTGCCAACGCCCGCCATGTTCCACAACGCCCCCTGGTGGTCAGCACACATCATAGTGAGTGGTTGAACTCCTGGTTGATTGACCACCCAAGGGGACAATTTGCATATTAGGCTTTTTATTATATAGGATATTTATTGCTTTGCTTGTAATGCTATCATGGCAATTTTTAGACCTGACTTGAGTTACAATTAGATATGGTGTTTCCCAGTTAGCTAGCAAGCTCTTTCAACAGGAACCATGTTTTTTAAATGGTGAATCTTCCACCATTCCTAGCATCATGTCTTCCACATAAAAGCTTAATATATTTGCAGAAAATTATTTGGAAAAACTCTTTAAAAAGCCTCATTTATGTAGAGAACCTATGTACAGATATGCTCTCTCCACAAGGACCCTTTTAAATATTTATTATTATAAATACTATGAACTGATTTATGGTAAAAATTGTGATTACTCTGGTAGCACCAGAGGCAGTCAGCCACCAGAGGCAAAAAATGTAAAAATGAATCTAAGCATTTAGAGACAGACTAAAAGACCACAAGCCTCAGGCTACCATACTATAAGAGGAAATATAAACTGCTCTGTACACTTATACCAACTCCAGCGTTGGGGTTAATAAACAGGCTTCTTGATGCAGGACCCTTATCTGCAAATTTTCAGAAACAGGGTGAACTAGAAACCTTTGAGTGGTGGATCTAAAAGGAAGGACATCACAAGAAAAAAAAAAGGTTCCTTTTTGTTCTTCTTTCTTTTTATTATATCTAAGAGAAGATAAATGTTAGCTGAACCTACTGTGGTAATCAATTAATAATGTATGTAAGTCATACCATCCTGCTGTATGCCTTAAATTTACACAGAGATATATGTCAATTATTTCTCAATAAAACTGGAAAAAATAACATAAAGGCAGGGACAGCAAAGAGAAATTAAAGGGCAAGTAGGAAGTACAGAAAGGCAGCAAGAAAACATCACTTGGAGTAACGAAATGGAGTAACAAAAATTCACCGAGTCAAAGCTGGTGAGTCAGTAGAACTCTGAAGTGTTTTAAGAGGAATTTACTAAGGAAAAAAAAAGACAGTTTGAGTTTGAGTTAGAGTTAGTTATTTTTGGGAGGAAGCATTCACATGCATTTACAGCTGTTCCTTTGGGACTTTAAATCACGGTAGCTTCTTATATTCAACGGCACTCTGTCAATGATCTTTCTCTTTTTAATTTAAATACTAAGATGTTCAAGCCCAATGTTGGACTAGAGCCAGAAAGTCCCAGAATGAGGGGAGTGCTCGCCAAATCTGCTCTGTCACCTCCACATCCAGCCAGCCCAGCTAGCCGAGTCCTGCTGTCTGGGCAGCCAGAAAAGGAAGGCTAATTATATCCTCTGGGGGCCAGGCTAGGGGGAAATCTGGATGCAGGCATACCAGGCTTACCCCACTTCTGCCAGTAAGCCACCAGGGGAGAGCTTCCCTACTGCAAGCCATAAGGCTCCTAGTCTACCTGTGACAGGGAGGCCAGCTCTGCAGAAAAAAAAAGGTGCATGAAAAGAAAGGCGCGGTGGGGCCCCGGCCACAGTGTCCGGCTGCGCTTACCAGGTGCATGAAAAGAAAGAACAAGATTGGATTGGGAAATGCTGAGGTTATTGAGATAATCTTAATTAAATGTTTAGCAAGATCCCTGGCTCTTATTAATAACACTACTATTATTACAGCAACACCTCAATTGTACTTCAACACCAAGAAAATACTGTTTTTGCAGTCTTTTATGACGTTGAAGAAGCAAATCCAGAGATAAATGTATTTCAAATTATTTTAAAGGTTCAAGATCAAATTCCAACTGTCCTGGCCAGAGACCCTGAGGCAAAAGCCAGTCCTGCCTCTTGCCAGCCGCGTGACCTTGGGCAGGCACTTCACCTCTGTCTGTTTCCTCATCTGTCAAGAGGGGTGACGAAGCCCCTTCCTCGCGGGGTCGTCGTGGGGTCGCGCCACAGGGGATTCTTTGCTGCATGGGGGGGACGCACGGGTGTAAAGGGAGCTCAACGCCCATCTCCAAGCTTCCTTGGCTCTGGAGCGGCCAGGATAGATGGTGCCCGACACCGAGGCCCACCGAGCCCCGCCGGCAGAGCAGGAGCGAGAAAGGGGGTCGCGCCTGAGGTGGGTGCCTGCGACCGAGGGTGTGGGGCGCCGGAGGCGCAGCCCTGCTGCTTGCACGCTGTCGCCGGCGGCTCCTCCGCAGGGCCCGCAGCCTGAGCTCTAGGAGCGCCCGAGGGAGGCCGGGCTAACCCCAGTCCGGCGAGCTGGGAGGGCGGGGGGTACGGGGTGGGGGGGACCCGGAGAAACCCGGCAGCGCGAACCGGGGCCCCACCGCGCAGCGGAGAACAGGTGGGGAAGAAAGAGGAAAGGGTAGCGGCGCCCCCTCAAGCAGCGCAGGCCCCGCGAGCAGCGCCGCACGTCCGGGTGGAGGCGCCCACTCACCTGAGGCGCGGGTCCCCACCGTCAGTGCAGTAGGGGCAGTAGCGGCAGTAGCGGCAGTAACGGCGGCGGCGGCGGCGGCGGCGGCGAGGGGCGGGGGAGGCTCTGCGGCCGCGCAGGCGCGCTGGGGCCGCCGGGCCGCGGCGTGTGGTCCCGCCCACCTCGGGAACTACCAAGATGGTGGCTAGGCCGGGAGCGCCTCGCGGTGCCATCTTGGATGTAGTTTCTCTGCCTGAGGAGTCTCCTCGGAGAACCTTAACTAGGACTACCCGGAGGGAAAGGCGTTGAGTGCTGCCCCCTCCCTTCCACAGCTCATCCTTGTGAAGCCCCTCAGAGCCCTTGTAGCAGAGCATGGCATCCTTTCACTTGGGCCCAGAGCATTGTTACCCAAGGTCACATGGCACTAGCACAGTGCTTAGCACGGGGAAGGGACTTAGCAAATGATGGTGAATGAGCACAGTACTTTAAAGAACTACAATCCAAGACTCAGTCCTCCGTTGCATCACTATTACAACAATCATTTTTTGGGTGCAACATGAGAAATTGACATTTTTTTTTTTCAAAGTGATAACACATAGTAAGCTTCAATGACCCAACAACGTAAGTAATACCAAAATGTGCAGGGCTAAATCCCTTTCCCAAAAGAGTTTATAATTTAGTTAATCTTGTGAAAATTAATATAAAGGGAAACTTCATTTTAAATGGCGTGAGGAATGCCAGAAGGGGAGCCATCAGACACTACCTTTCAACATTAAGTACAGATCCCAACTGGGAAGAATCTTCAATTACCAACCTTGACAGAAAGAGATGCACCTTGCAAATTGATATTATTTTGCAAAAAAAAAAAAAAATTCAACCAAGTAAATGTGGAGAGCTAACTGGCTTTATTAAGTGGTTCATGAATCCAGTAGTATCCCATCTAGCAACCAGAATACTCTGTGAGGTTGTACAAAATGGAAGATTTTTATAGGAAGAAGAGTGAAGCAAGGGAGCTATTTAAAAGAGAAGAGGCCTGCCCTAACTGGTTTGGCTCAGTGGATAGAGCATCAGCCTGCGGACTGGAGGGTCCCAGGTTCAATTCCAGTCAAAGCATGTACCTTGGTTGTGTGCACATCCCCAGTAGGAGGTGTGCAGGAGACAGCTGTTCGATGTTTCTAACTCTCTATTCCCTCTCCCGTCCTCTCTGTAAAAAAAATCAATAAAATAAAAGAGAAGAGGCCAGCCGGTGTTGCTCAGTGGTTGAGGTCGACCTGTGAACCAGGAGATCACGGTTGGATTCCCAGTCAGGGCACATGCCGTGTTTTGGGCTCTATCCCCAGTGGGGGGCGTAGGGGAAGCAGCCTATCTATAATTCTCTCACATCATTCATGTTTCAATCTCTCCTCCTTTCCTCTCTGAAATCAATAAAAATATATTTAAAAAAAGAAATCACCAATCGGCTGCCTCCTAAATACCCACTACTGGGAATTGAGCCTGCAATCTAGACATGTGCCCTGGCCAGGAATCAAGCACATGTTAACTCCTGGTCCATAGGTAGACACTAACTACTGAGCCACGCCATTGGGCCAGATGTCTTATTTTTAAGGTCAACATTACATTCCTTATTAAGTATCACTCATTAAAAGTAAAATACTCTTAAGTTAGGGCAAATGTAACAAATATTATCAAACATCAAGGCAGTAACTGTTTACAATATTGTTTTTTGTTCTTTTAAATATATTTTTATTGATTTCAGAGAGGGAGGGAGAGAAACATCAATGATGAGAGAGAATCACCATCAGCTGCCTCCTGCACGTCCAGTACCGGGCATCAAGCCCATAACCTGGGCATGTGCCTTTGTCCAGAACCGAACCCAGGACTCTTCAATCCGCAGGCCGACATTCTATCCACTGAGCCAAACCGACTAAGGCTATATTGTTATTCATCAAGCACAATTACCTGAGCCAAATTTGGGGAGAGGGAAAATTAATGTTAAATGAGCACAGCCTTTTATTATATACCAGATGCCCAGTGCACGAAATTTGTGCATGGGTGGGGGGGCTAGGGCGGGGGGGGGGGGGATGTCCCTCAGCCCAGCCTGTACACTCTCCAATCTGGGACATCCTCTCACAATCCGGGACTGCTGGCTCCCAACTGCTCACCTGCCTGCCTGCCTGGTTGCCCCTATCCCAGTGGAAGGCAAACTCATTAGTCAGCAGAGCCAAATATCAACAGTACAATGATTGAAATTTCTTTTGAGAGCCAAATTTTTAAAACTTAAACTTCTTCTAATGCCACTTCTTCAAAATAGACTCACCAGGCCGTGGTATTTTGTGGAAGAGCCACACTCAAGGGGCCAAAGAGCCGCATGTGGCTCATGAGCTGCAGTTTGCTGACCACGGCCCTAACCGCTTCTGCCTGCCAGTCTGATACCCCCTAACCACTACTCTGCCAGCCCGATCGATGCCTAACTGCTCCCCTGCCGGCCCGATTGCCCCTAACTGCCCTCCACTGCCAACCTGGTCACCCCCAATTGCCCTCCCCTGCTGGCCCAGTCTCCCCCAACTGCCCTCCCCTGGAGGCCCAGTCACCCCTAACAGACCCTCCCCTGCCGGCCTGGTCACCCCTAACTGCCCTCCCCTGCAGGCCCAGTCCCCCCCAAATGCCCTCCTTCCCCTGCAGGCCCGTCACCCCCAACTGCCCTCCCCTGCTGGCCTGGTCGCCCGTAACTGCCCTCCCCTGCTGGCCTGATCGCCCACTACTGCCCTCCCCTGCTGGCCATCTTGTGACCACATGGGGGCAGCCATCTTGTGCAAGGGCGTGATGGTCAATTTGCATATTACCTCTTTATTATATAGGACTAGAGGCCTGGTGCATGGATTCGTGCACTGGTGGGCTCCCTCAGCCTGACCTGTGCCCTCTTGCAATCTGGGACCCCTTAGGTGATGTCAGAGAGCTGGTTTTGACCTGATCCCTGCAGGCCAGTCCGAGGGACCCCGATGGTGCGATTCTGTGCACCAGGCCTCTAGTATGCATATAAGATCTTTGGTTAATCTCTTCCTGCCCTCCCCCCTTCCCTCTGATTCATCAGTCTGTTCCATGTTTCCATGCTTGCGGTTTCTACTCTTGTGTTGAGCATCTGCCCCCTGGTGGTCAGTGCATGTCATAGCTACCAGCCAGTCAGTCAGCTGGTTGCTTAGGCTTTTATATATATGTATATGATTAATGTTTATTCATTAATACTTATTAAGTGCAAAATTAATTCTAGTTCACCCTCCACTACTATCTATATATCCTTGGTTAAATTAAGCCTCTGCAATCTTGACTTCATCTATAGTGACAAAAAAATAGAAGTTATGTCATAAGGCTATATAGTCTATATTCAAGTAAAATGTTTACAACTTATTATTTTTCTATGTTCTCCTGTTTAGCTATTGAAGACAGACTAAAACACACTTCTTATGCTTGAGTTTGAGCAAATTCTTATAAACAAAAAATGCAGTACAATGTAATAAACAAATTGGAGGAAAGTACAATCACCTTTAGAAGTGATTTATCTATCCCCATTCTACAGATGAGGAAAATGGGGATGAGATGAACATTCATTTCAAATTCTATACTTTTTCCATTATACGATTCTGCTTCTGAAAGTGTAGGAAATTAACACCACTCGTATTCTTAAAAACCCCAGCTCTCTTTGGAGTTGTCCAAAGTTTCCCTTCATGCTCTACTCTGGACATTATCCACTCTCCAAGCTTCAATAACTGCCTATCAGTGACTTCCAAATTTTATCTCTAGTCCAGATTATTCTTCCCAATTTTCTGCCAGTATAATCCAATAGTCTAGTTGACTTCTCCATTTAGTATCCCAAATTGAGCTACTAGCTCTCCCATCTCAACTGTTCTATTATCCACCCAGCTTTTTAAGCTTTTACCCTCCATCATATTGATACCACTGTTCTAAACTTTTATTTCATCTAACCCTCATAGCATTCCTGTGATACAGGTTCTGTCATTCTCCTAATTTTACAGTAAGTGTTCAAAAGAAAACCACAGGCCCAAAATGGTGTCACTCATGCTAAAAGCCCAGGCTACCACATCTACATTTAATACCTGATCTAATTGCAGCTTAAATCTCTCCCAGTCACACTGACAGTTAAGTTTGTTGTTGTTAATCCTCACCTGAGCATATTTTTCCATTGATTTTTTAGAGAGAGTGGAAGGGAGGGGGAGATAGAAATATTGATGTGAAAGACACATGAATTGGTTGCCTCCTGCATACACCCTGGTCAGGATGGGGGATCGAGCCTGCAACTGAGGTACGTGCCCTTGACTGGAATCACATCCACAACCCTTCAGTTCTTGGGCCTATGCTCTATCCACTCAGCAAAACCCACTAGGGCAAGCATGTCAAACTCTGCATGCAGCCCACAATGAATATTTTTGCGGCCCAGCCAATATAACAGTATGTAAGAAATGTTTTAATAAAAATTTCGTAACTTAATTTTTACAATATCCTGTTATATATAATTATTAATAACGAACGACGTTAGCTAATGACTGATTACTATAATCATGTTGCATTCATTTCCCTTATGTGCCTTACACGCAGGCACACCATTTCTCTCTGCTAATACTAGCAGCAAATTGCCACGTCATTAGTCTTGGACTGACTTGTTTGCTGTGCGCAACAGGAAATATTTCGCTTTTGGAGAACAAGAAAAATAGGTTTATTTGTGTTACACTTATTAATTTGTGCACTTATTCAGTGTCTGGTAAGTTAACGTTCAAGAAAAAACATTAATTTTTATTAAAATGTTCTATTACTTTGTTAACAATTACCCATTTATTTCAGCCCTTTGTATTCAGCATGTCTCTATCAAAATAAACCTAAGTTTCTATGAAAATCAAAGCTTTTGTTTTTTTTTGCAGATCACATAAACTTAAACCTTTTTTATTTGGCCTGTGTTAGCCTTTGAGTTTTGAGTTTGACATGCTTGCACTAGGGCTTTTTTAAAAAATCTTTTTATTTATTTTAGAGAGGAAGGGAGAGGGAGAGAAACATTGATTGGCTGCTTTCTGCATACCCCCTCCTAGGGACTGAGCCTGCAACACAGTCATGTGTCCTGACCAGAATCGAACCAGTGACCTCTTGGTGTGTAGAACGATGCCCAACCGAGCCACAACTGTCAGGGTGACGGGCTTTTAACATATAGGTTACAATGCCTACGATATTCCAGACACTCTGAGCAATTCACTCCACTCACCCACTGCCAACACCTAGCACAGGCCATCATTGCCCATCTAAACTACTGCAATACATTGGGATCTCTCACATCCATACCTTGCTTGGTTCTATCTATTCTCTGTATAGCAACAAGAATGATCTTTTAAGAATAAAGTTCTGATCCTATCTTGCTCTTAAAACCTCCTAATGACTTTCAATTCTTTCTCAGGTGGCTCTTCCACTGACACTGAGCAATCCTGCTTTACTGGGCTTTTTCTTTAGCTTCATTCTCTCCCTCCTTTGGAAATACTGCTCCTTTTGCCTCAAAAATGTCTTATTTAACTCCTTCATTCTTCTCGAATCAACTAAAACATCACTTCTGCAGAGAACTTGTCCCTTCTTGTTCCCTGTGTGCCCATTAGACTGTGAGAATCATGAGAGGAGGTCCCATGTTTGTTTTTGTTCTTTGCTGTCATCCTACTAACTAGAATTGTGCTTGGCATATAATAGCAGGGTCTCTGTAAATATATCAAAGAATAAGGAATACTATAGGTCTCATTAGCTGTGCTTAGGCCAAAGTTTAAGACTTAACATTACAACTAGGTATTTAAATGAAATAGGTTTTATCCTACTAGGTCAGAGGATCAGAGAATAAAACATTAACAATAAATTGGTTGGTATTTTATCTAACTAATGCTGAGGCTTATCTCTACACTACTGTTCACTTTCACAATTGGCAAAGAATCTTATTTTCTAAGACCTCCCTAACTTTTAATTTTTTAAAAAAAATATATTTTATTGATTTTTTACAGAGAGGAAGGGAGAGAGACAGAGAGTCAGAAACATCGATGAGAAACATCGATCAGCTGCCTCCTGCACACCCCCAACTGGGGATGTGCCCGCAACCCAGGTACATGCCCTTGACTGGAATCGAACCCGGGACCCTTCAGTCCGCAGGCTGACGCTCTATCCACTGAGCCAAACCGTTTTCGGCACTTTTAATTTTTTATACACTCAAAATACACACAGACAAGGAAAAACTTTTAATTATGTACAATTTTATAATGCAGATTATTAAATACAGAGAACAATGAATCCAAGATTTAGGATGTTGACTCAATACTAAAAACTGAAGCACATTATGGGCAGAACATAGAGAATGGGTAGTATTTCCTCAATTTGGATATCCTGTGAAGTGATATACGTATCCACTTGATATAATCAATGCCCACAACTTTTATACCTAAAATCACCCTGAGTCACACTAGAAAATTAGTCTCATTCCTTTACAACTAGAACCCAATTTGACCTCTAAAATGTTTCATTAGATTTGATCCCAAATGACTTTGGATGTTTCAAAAATTGAAACATCTACACAAGATGAAGAGATGTGATCACAAAGAATATTTAAAACACTAGACTATTAATTCTAAAGGTCATTCCAAAACAGAAATTTTAATTATCTTGCACATTCTTGGAAAAAGTGTCCATACAACATTCTTTTGGATACAAAAGTGTTGTAATTTTTTAAAATTGATTTTAGAGAGAGGGAGGGAGAGGGAGACAGAGGAACATTGCTGTGAAAGTGAAACATCCATCGATTGCCTCCTGTACACACTCAGACTGAGGATCAAACCTGCAACCTGGGTATGTGCCCTGACCAGAATTGAACCCGTGACCCTTCAGTGCACTGGACAATGCTACAACCAACTGAGCCACACGAGCCAGGGCAGTGTTGTTACTTTTAGAAAAACAACAAAGTGCTCTTCAGTCAGCCAATTATCCTCAAAGGCAACAGGCAGATATCACAGCTTAGATTGCCACGCAATCAACATGCACTGGAGCATTCTTTCCATATCTCTCTAGAGCACCTTGTGGCACAAAGATGCGTAAGGTCACTGACAAGATTTAGAACAATGTGTGGTAGGCAGGTTTTGTAACTGAAGCTTGAGCAGTTTTCGAGCTGGTGAAGAATCTAATTGTTGCGTACTTCTCTTGCCTACACAGGAAAGGAGCCAGAAAATAAATTTCAATTGAATTCAATAAGATTTATTGCAAACTTACTGCATGAACACTGTGCCAGACTGAAGGGCATTACAATGACAAATAAGAATCTCCGTTCTCAAGGAGATGACAGCTGGTGGGAAAGCCAGCTGTAACTACAACCAAAATACATTGTAATAAAAAAATGAAGGTATGTATAGCAATAATTTAGGGCTGGAGTAAGTAAGGGCAGTGTCAGTGAATTTCTGAGGAATGAACAGGGGAAAAAGAGCAATGGGTATTTCTTAAATCTCAGATTTACTAAAACAAGATGGTTTGTGGGAATTTAATTCTTAGTCTACTGTGTTTCTGTGGAATTTCCCATCAACTACGAGTACCCACAACATAATAGTTACTGTGAAAGAGGAGGAGGGGGAACAAACCACTTGATGTGGTCTTACCCTCTGAGACCACGTGCTAAGTAAGGGCAGTTTAAATCTGAAAGGTTATCCCTCTAGTCCCCTCAAGAGATACTTACTGAGTTGTACTGACATCTTCTGGAAGCACTGGGTACTTTCATCCATAAAGGCATGCAGCTGCTTCACTGATCCTTGCAATTCATCCATCTGCAGATGAAAGACAGCTATGAGCTGTAAGGGTCCATGGCTTCTTTGATGTTCCTCAAACACACCAAGCAAGTCCTGCTTGGGAGCCTGGCCTTGCTTTTGTTGTTCTTTCAACCTGGAATGCTTATGTCAGACATTTTCTGTTCGCTCCTCCAGATCCACTCTCCACTCCTTCACACTGTTCTATGCTCCAGAAGGCTGACTGAGATAACCTCTAACAGGATCCCATGTCCTCTGAGTTCTGGGTGGGCTTGGTCCAGAGGGAGCCCAAGTAGGGGGGGAAGCTGAATGAGGTCTGCGTATTTTTGCCCAGGCCTGCTCAGGAAAGGATCATTCTGAGTTAGCTGTGTCTCTTAACTGAAGGTCATGGCTCTCTCAAAACAGCCTACTATGTGATTTTCTCCCCTCAGGTTCCACAGTAACTTTTCCTCCTCTCCTCCCGCAGGCTTAGGGGTAGTTAAGAGCTCAGCTGCCCCACGTTCCTTCACTAACCCTTATGATTTCCCAATATCTACACTCTATACATAGCCCCTTATAAACTCTTCTTGAATTACACTTTATCAACTACTTCCTGCTAACACTTGGAACAATAAAATACTATTCTCCCAAATGTCCTCATGGCTCACTTCCTCATTTCTTTCCAGTCTCTGTTAAATGGCACTTTAGAGGGACTATCAACAACTGCTCTGTATAGTATCCTGCTGCCCTCCTGTACATTGTCTCCCTTACTCTGCTTTATTAGCACTAATCACCACATATTATTTGTTTCTTTTGTCTGTCCATGTTTCACCAAGGTAGATTTTAATATACTTACCTTATCTTATTAAAATATTCTCCGGGTCTTTTCATTTCCAAGGATGAGAAGGTAGCAAAGCTGAATAACTCAACCAAATATAAACATGAGCCAACTCACCACCAATTCCATACAATCAAAGACTTTGTTCTGTCTCTGTAATATTTTCTGGTAATCAGGCTTTGTATTAAGGACTTCATTCTGGGAAGACCCAAGATATGCTGTAGGTTCAACTTCAGTCATTTTTGTTTCAGTTGATCCTCTAAAAAAAAGGGGGAGCTTTTAGAGAATTTTTATAACCACTTTCTGGGGAAAATAATGAAAGATCACCTAGGGAAAAAGCCTCCAATAAAACTTCATTAACCTGAAGCAATATTCTTCTTATTAACAGTGGGGTCCAAAACCATTAACTGGTATTAATTTTTTTAATAAAGGAAATTTGATTTTATTAATTTTTAGAGAGAGAGGAAAGGAGAGGGAACGATTGAAACGATGAAAGAGGAACATCAACATCAATCAGCTGCCTCCTGCATGCCCAATTGCTGGGGATTCAGCCAGCAACCCAGGCATGTGCCCTGACCAGGAATTGAACCTGTGATCTCCTGGTGCATGGGTCAACACCCAAACACTAAGCCACACCGGTCAGGCCAGTATTAATTTTTTTTTTTGAGGAAAAATTAAACCTTATTTATTTTTAATTTAAATTCTTTACTGTTTAAAGTATTACATAAGTCTCCTTTTCCCCCCATTGACCTCTCCCAGATGGTTCCCAACCCCCAAATCTTATTTATTTTTTAAAGCCAGACCACTGGGAAAATATATCACAGTCCTGAAACAGCAGACAGACAGGCTATATTATCATTTCAAGTAATAAGTTGGTAAAAAGACAACAAGGTCCTTATCAAAATTGTAAGGTGCTAGAGCTGAGGTAGGAATACTGCAGGCCCAAGGCAAAAGTGGTATTTGGTAATGGGGGGGGGGGGTTTGCCCCTCTTTTGCTCTAATGAAGCAACAACTCACCCCTGAGTTGCTTACTTTTTCTCCTTTAACCTTCCTGTTGCCAAAAGATCATCTTAGTAGGGCTCTGTTATTTGAGGGGACTAAGTAAGCAATACTGGGTTTAGGTTTCATTCCTGAAAACCAGATTTTTCTTAAATCCAGGACTTCATAACACTTTTTTTAATACTAGGGGCCCAGGGCACGAATTCGTGCAACTTGAAAGGAACTGGTAGGCACAGGGTCAGAGAGTTTTTGATACCCTAAATACTGGCAGCGGGTTACGAGTGGCAGCTCCATCACTGGCAGTGGGTGCGAGAGGCGGCTGCTGGCCCTAATCTCCCCTCAGGAGCAGGGGAAGGTGGAGAAGCCCTCAGGGGTGATTGGGGCTGGCAGCTGCCACTCACCCTGATGGTGCCGAGTGATTGGGGACAGTGCTGGGCACTAGCAGTGGGTGTGAGTGGGGCCAGTGCCGGCAGCAGGTCTGCTCCCATACCCAGGGTGGCATTGCCTCTCATGTTTCTGTACAGTCTCCGAGCTGGAAGATGTAATGTGTGAGCATTTAAGAAGTGCACATCCACATCTTGGGCAGAAACGGATATCCAAAGAAACCTTTTCAAGTTTTTATCCAAACTACCTCCCCCAAATCCACATCCTAAATCAACTTTATGTCCTTGCATATAAAACAAAACCAAGCAAAACAAATACACAGAAACCGTTTTTTCCACTTCTAAATTAGTAAGCTCATGGATTTTGTTTCACAGCTTATGGAAAATGGTGTGGTAATGCTTCTGGTAAACAGGAGGTTGCAACAAACAGAAACACCTCTTCTCAGATTCTACTAGATTATTGGCAGGTTAGAGGAAACTGTCAGCCTGTTGGAACCTCAGAGGGCTCTAGCTTGATCTGAGAGAAATGCCTATTGCTAGGATAAGCATTTGCCATGTAAAATTTAGGGTATCAAAAACTCTCTGACGTAAATTTTAGCACCAGTTTTTTCCATTTCACTTTCTAGGATTAAAACATAAAAGAACCAGTGTCCAGAGGCAAGTGACACATGCTTTAAACTTGCTGCCATCCTTAATTTCTTCATCTATAAACTTTGCTTAAAAGACCAAAATTCTCATTCTTCATTTTAAATAAATTCCTGCCCTCAGCCTCAATGGCCAATGGCAAAGACTTCTTACTCCTTCATCTTCTTGGTCATGGTTGGAATGAAGTTCATATGGTTATCCACACACTTGCTCACACAACTCTCCAGCTGCCGCTTCACCTGACGCTCTTTACTCCCTGCATCTATTGAATCTGGCTTTGTCGTTGCAATGCATAGTGCACCGGGCCAGGCGGTCCCAGAACATCTCCAAATCGCTGGTAACCAGGGCCTGGGCTTGAGCCAAAGGTGCGTGGAAGCATTCCATGCACCGGTGCACCTGCTGCATGGATGTGGCTGTCCTCACAACAGCCAGCACTGCACCGGAACATGAGGCCCTGAATCTTCCGGATATTCTCTTTCCAGACTCTTCACCATGGTGTCCACCGCCTCCTGCACCCAAAGCTGCTGCAGGTCCACCTTGGCGATCCTGTGCTGCACTGCGCCTTGATGGCATCCACATGGACTCCATTAACTCTTTTACACCACTGAACTCCAGGAAATGCTAAAAGCTTCATGTCAGTTAATCTCATTTAACAGTAAGGTCCATTTACAAAAAGAACTACAGTTGGGGTAAAGCCAAAGCTTGCTATCCTAAGTCAATGTCTATGATCTTTCACCAAAAAAATGCTAGGATACCTCAATTATCTAAAATAACTGAATATAATGGAGAGTTCATGAAAACTGATGACTCTTTAATAAGAGCAACTACTACAATTTACTGAATGTCAGACATTGCTAAGCACTTTCCATTGAACCTCATTTAACACTCACAATAACCCAATGAGATAGGTACTAATATTATCTCCATTTTTTTAAAGATATTTTTTATTATTGATTTCAGAGAGGAAGGGAGAGGGAGATAGAAACATCAATGACAAGAAAAAATCATTGATTGGCTGCCTCCTGCATGCCCCACACTGGGGATTCAGCCTGCAACCCAGGCATGTGCCCTGACTGGGAATCAAACCGTGACCTCCTGGTTCATAAGTCAAAGCTCAACCACTGAGCTGGGCTTATCTCCATTTTTAAATGAGGAACTTCAGGCTTAGAGATTACATGTCTTGCCCAATATCACAAAATGAAGTAGTATTAGGATTTGAACAGAAGCAGTCTGCTTCCAGAAGCATTCCTCTTAACCAATAAGCATGCCCCATCAAAATTGTTTATTTTGAAACTGCCATATCTTACATTATGTCTTCATAAAGAGAACATGTCAGGGCTGAATAAAGTAACTGATAACCATCAATGCCTGCAGTGGGGAAGTTTTTCAAACCATATTCCTCAAAGTACCTCTCTACTAAGAGGCCACTTTTGCAATTAGAGTTTTAGCTACCATTTTATAGTTGGGTTCCTTCCTAAGATTCTGTTTGGAAAAAAGCTTAAAAATCACTAGCTTAGATGGCCAACTAAATAAAAATCTAGCACTTTCCCACTTTATTGTGCCTTTAAGACCCAGACAAAGATCCTCTCTTTCCATTACCCCCTTTCATGTCTTTGCATTTCCACAAAGGCCTTGGCCAGGGTTCTCTCCCACACCTGCAGCTCAAAGGCCGTGTGCCCACTAAAGTCCCCTGACTCATGTTTTTGGCCCAGCCCAGGATTCCAGGTAAAAGGCAGAGATGTGCCTGTGTCCCCAGGATGTAGAATGGCAGCCAAAGACATAGAACACAGGCAACTCTGGTGACTGAACATAGTGATGCCAACTCCCTTCCTTTCCTTGACTCTCCATTTAAGGTCAGAGAGTGCTAATAAATATTTTACAGCGTTTTGGTGAGTTGATTAGCCTATGAGATAAGATTCGTCATTCCATTTGTGTTAATGAAACTAACATCAATTCAAATCAAACTCCACAAAGTGAAAAGATGGCTTCTGAATTCCAGTTGTAGGTCTAACCTGGATAAGATCTCCTCAGCCTCCTTCTGATAGTGTAGCAAGAGCTGATCCCAAGTCTGACGTTCTAAGGAAAACCTATAGGATCAGAAAAAAAATTCTGTTAATTTTTTATTATCTCATTCTGAATCACTCAGGGCACCAATAGTAGGTTAGGTATCTACTGTGGTTCTAAGATGTGAATAAAAAGGCCATTCAAGAATTAGAAACCATGACTGATTTAGAGGATATTAATTTAATAAAATCAAACACACGTTCTTAAAATTAAATTAACATCCTTATTCCCTAGACTCCATTCTATGAAATTGGCCATAAGCACAGCCCATAAGATCCCAATATGCAGCTAACTTTTAGTGTTGCTATACTAGTACTGACACTCAGAACAGGATGTTTATTATTCATTTTCCCAAGTTTAATGATTTTCCCCAATTGAATTTAGATTTTTTCAATAAAGGTTCATTCATTTTCACTTACTTTGTTATGTATTCTTTCATCTCAGCCACTGATGCTTCCAGAGACAAATCTGATGCTTTTCTGGAATACAGACAGCATTGTGTGATAAACACAAATCTTTCAAGAACACTTGCTTTTAATATGACAACTTACATAATTTCAAAGGCAATAAAACATGTTCAGAATTTATCTTTTGCCCTGGACGGTGTGGCTTAATTGGTTGAGCATTGTCCTGTCTACCAAAAGGTTGCAGGTTCGATTCCCAGTCACGGCATGTGCCCAAATTGTGGGTTCAGTCCCCGGTCGGGGTATGTGCAGGAGGCAACCAACCCATGTTTCTCTTTCCCATCAATGTTTCTCTCCCTCTTTCTCTAAAATTGAAAAAAAAAAAAAAAGAATTTATCTTTCGCCTGGCTGGTGTGGATCAGTGGTTGAGTGTCAACCTATGAACCAGGAAGTTAAGGTTCAATACCTGGTCAGGGCATATGCCCGTGTTGTGGGCTCAATCCCCAGTAAGGAGCATGCAGGAGGCAGCCAATCAATTATTTTCTCTCATCACTGATGTTTCTATCCCTCTCCCCCTCTCTCTGAAATCAATAAAAAAATAAAAGTATTTTTTTAAAGTTCAAATCTTAAAAAATAAAGTAAAATAAAATGTTATATTAAAAAGAAGTTTATCTTTCAACAAATACTTATTTCTTAGCCTCTCACTTTTATTCTAGATCTCTTCATCTTTTCTCTCTCTCATCAATTCCAATTCACACATGGCCAGAAGAACCTTTCTTAAAATATTCCTTTAATTTCTTCCTTGCTTAAAAAGTCTGTGACCCTCTACTACATTCAGAAGAAAAGCAAAACCTCCTTAATCTGGCACTTAAGGATCTCTGTTCTCGCTCCATCCAGCTCATTAACTTTGATTCCTGCTGTTACCTTTTATCTATTCTGTCCCATATAATTTCACTCACCCTGACCCTAAATATCTGGGGTTTTCAATCTCTAAACTTCTGTTCACATCAGTTTTTAGTGTCTTCACCTTCTACCAATCAAAACCTTAACATTTTTTAAGGCCCAACAATACTTTTTCATATGACTGTCTTGTCTTCCTCCTTAAACTGAAGCTATGGCTGTACAGGGGACTTACACCAATGGCTCAGCACAGCTGAGTGACTAATCCTAGTGGAAAGAAGCATTGAAAATGCCAAAATTTTGCAGATGTACTTGGTACTTTACCTGACAAAAACAAATGAATTGTTCTACCTTTCATGTTTTTCTACCAAGGCCTTTGACACACGGCCTCTATCAATGCTGGCTGAGATGCAACAGCTTACGGCTTAAATACACTGCATTAAAAGAGACACTATGTTAAGCCAAATTTTGTTTGTTTTTAGCACTCAAAAAGCCTTTATGTTTTTATTTAGCTTTCTGATTCTGTGCTTGTGCCTTCAACACTTTCATAACGATTTTCAGCTCCTCAATAAGGAAAGCACGCTTGACAGGTCATAGGCAGATTTAGCACACATGGATCCACCATAAGCCCTGCTGACATGCTTTTTCGTGTTAGACAACCTCATTAGAACTTTAGTTCTCATAGCATGAGCTCCACAAAGTTCCCTGGGCTCACACCATGTGCAGATTTTGGTGCTTTCCCAACCTTCTTGGTATAAAGGTAAACAGTATCTTGGGGTTTGGGACAGCCTAGTTTTGTTAGAGGCTGTATTGTAGAACCATCTCTGGTGGTATGTCAAAAGCTGGACCATTCTGAATGCCTAAAGACTCCATCCCCAGAAGAATGAGTCAAAATATTTTTCATTACCCGAATACCAATGTTAAATTTAAGGACAGGTGGAAAAGTAGACCTTTGCAAAGTCAAAACTAAAAATTTTATGATGTAAGTTCTAGTGACATGATTTATTACAGGGCAGGGCTCCACCCATATAGAGGAACAACAAGTTTAGGGGTGAGGTTTCTAAATTCTCTTAATATTCTTGCTTGTAAACAGCTAAAGAACATAAGTTTATGTGGAACCTCAGTTCTCCAACTTAATTTGTTCTGAAAGGTTGTTCAAGAAGTAATTCAGCCTCAAAACAAGAAAAGTTCTATTGGGACGGTATCCACAAATTACCTGACAGATGGGGGAAATGTGTAGCTATGAAGGGACATTACTTTGAATAAAGCACTTTTGATGTTTTCCCTTGGAAAAAAAAAAAGAAGTAATTCAGTAAAAAAACCAAAAATTTTTCCCATCCTGAGGTGGAGGGTTGGGGTGGGCTACAAGGGGTCAATAGGGAAAAAAAAGAGGACATCTATAATACTTTCAACAATAAAGATTTAAAAAACTGTTTTTAATGATTCCCTATTTTAACCTTATTTTATATACAGTACCTGTCTAATGTACTGTTTTTCTGTTTGTTTGTTTTAAGCGTCACCCGAGGATATTTTTCCACTGATTTTTAGAGAGTGGAAGGGAGGGAGAGAGGCTCAGAGAGAAAAAGAAACATCAATATGAGAGAGATGCATGTATTGGTTGCCTCCCGAATGTGCCCTGAAGTACGTGCCCTTGACTGGAATCTACCTGGGTCCGAGGCCCGAACAACTTGTTAGAGAACCAAATTGTTTGAGATGGGAGACATTAGGAACTGAGGTTTGGCTGTTGCATGGCTAGCAAAAATCTGAAGAATGCTTTTCCTTTCATCTTTCCATAGCTGGTTCCTTCTCACCATTCAGGTCTAATAGGTCTCAATTCAAAGGTGAATTCAGTAGAGGTCTAACTAACCTACCCCCACAAGTCACTATTATTGACTTCTTAGATCACTATCTTAAATCATTATATATATTTTTTACCTTATCTCCTATTAAAGTATATCAGAACAAAATACCTTGTTTGACTTAGTTATTTATCACTATTATCTCCAGCATCTAGAAGAGCTTGGTATGTAGAAGATGCTGAATAAATGCTTGATGAGTGAATGAACAACTGTCTAATTATAATAAAAAGCATTAATTCAATTATAATTTAGGACAGAAGGCAATTGAACTTACCCCTTTGAATCTTCAAAACATTTCTGTAGAGTTCCATTACTTTCCAGTCTGTCTGCAAAATGTTTTAATTCTTCAGAAAGAGAAGATACTAGAGAGAATAAAATTACATGTTATAAACAGAATATAAATTTTCACAGCAAGCTGCTGACAAAGACCTAACACACTTAAAGTAGTCTCAGCACTAGGGTCCCGTAACATTCTGACACTCTCACCTATTCAAAAAAGTGGTATAAATATGCAGAAAGATTGTATCTTTTTTTGGGGGCAGATATAGATAAAATGTAAGACAATTCTTCTGTATGACATTTATTGATAGTGTTTTTTAGATCTGACTGGTGAAAAGGCAGTTAAAAAGATATATCTGCACTGACATTTAATTCTTTTCAAGAGATTTGAACTGCTGGTACTGGAAGGAAATATATCACAGAAGTCAGTAACAGGAAAGAGTGTTATAAAAAATGTTGAAGGCAAATAAAGCATTATAAGCATAAGGTAAAAACAGTTCTCTGCTTATACCTGGAAGAGTCCACAATTACATTCAGGCGAAGAATAAGGAAGGAAAAGGATGTTAAATAGCTATCAAGATAACCTTGACATATCTACTCTAATTATGGTGATGGGTCCAATTCTGAGATAATTTTAATTAACAAATAAGTCTGAGTTCATGTATTTTCTTCGTTTTTAAAGTGGGCAACATTGAGTATTTTGACTCTGGATGATTGTGTAGTTACTGTAAGGAAAACAGCTACTTCCTAGATAGCTGAAAACTGACTTCTGGGAAAGAATATTTATAACTTATATCACTGATGAATAGCTAATTTCCTTAACATATAGAGTTTCTACAAATCAATATAAGCACCACATGCCAACTTTCAAAAATGAATGAAGGATATAAACAGAAAATGAAGCACCTATAGTTCTAAATAATATTTAAAAATGTTTATCCTCTTTGAAAAACAGATTAAAATTACAAAGTATCTTTTATCATCTGTAAAACATCTGAACTGTTTGATAAAACTGTATTGGTAAATATGAAAAAACAGATATGCAAACAAATATATTTGCATATTTGCTGGTGAGAGAATAAAATGAAACAACCTTTCTGGAAGGCAATCTGATCATTTTTATCATTTTGTTTGACCTATTTTACTGCAATAAAATAGAAATTTCTTTTTACTTGTATATGTGCCAAAAGGCATGTGTAAAAAGGTATTTGCCCTGGCTGGTGTGGCTGTTGATTGGAACATTGTCCTGTATATCAAAAGGTCATGGGTTCAATTCCCAGTCAGGGTATATGCCCAGATTGTGAGTTCAATCCCTGGTCAGGGTGCATATGAGGTAGCCAATTGAAGTTTCTCTTTCTCTAAAATCAATTTAAAAACATATCCTCAAGTGAGGATTAGAGAAAACAAAAAAGTATCCATTACCCTATTCATTGTAATAACAAAAGACTGAAAACCCTAAAAGCCCACAATAAGAAACTGGTTAAATAAAATATGGTACAATTATAAAATGGAATATCATGTGGCTACTAAAGTGTCAAGACAGCTCTACATGTGCAGTATGGAATAATCTTACCTAATAATAGACAAACATGTAAACTGACTGTACCTCTGCTACACCCACAGCCAATCAGGCATGAGCATGCAAATTAACCCAACAAAGGTGGCAGGTTAATTTGCATAGGCAGGTGCAGAGCGGCCAGGTGGGACGCCTGCTATGAGGGGGAAGAGGGGGCACGGAGGGAGCTACAGGAGCGGTGTTCCAGCTGGGAGCAAGGACTTGGCGGCTCCCGGGTGGCCGGGAGCAAAGCCAGGGGAAGGAAGGCCTATTCTTGCACAAATATTGTGCAACGGGCCTCTAGTCTGCAATATAAACTGTTAGATTAAAAAAAGGAAAAGAACAGTGCAAAGAGTATTACTTGATTTTAATGTATAATTGTTTGCAAATGCAGTATCTCTGCAATGATACACAAGAAGCTGGTGGCTGTGGTTGCCTCTGTAGAGAGGAGCTGCGACTATGGTTTGGAGTGGAGGGCAGGCTTACCTTCTGAACTTCATTAGCATATATTATTGTTATTTTCTTAACCCTCACCTGAGGATATGTTTTTATTGATTTTAGAGAGAGAGGGAGAGAGAAACATCGATTGGTTGCCTCCAATGTGTGCCCCAACTGGGAATCAAACCTGCCATCTTTTGGTGTATGGGTTGATGCTCCAACCAACTGAGCCACCCTACTAGGGCAGCATATATATATTTTAATGCCAATCCAAGGGGGGCTGGTTTTTTAAGGTAGCAGCTCTTGTAAATGGGGGTCCTAAAAGTGGGGCTTCAACTGACTCTGACAGAAGGTACAGTTCAAGGTCAAAGCTCACTTGCCTGTTCTTAGCAACTTACCTTTGGCTCTAAAACTTTCAAGACTGAAGCCCTCAGTGCCCTTTAGGAAAGGTTCAAGTTTCTGAACAGAGAACTAAATAAAGAAAAGCATTTTTAGTACAACAACCAAGATTTTCCAGGCCAGTCCCAACAAAGCTCATATAATTTTACATGCTTAATAAATGTGGAATAAACATGATTTAATTTTCATACCTAAGATTTTTCATATAACAAATAAATAGATCAGGATAAAACTATGTTGGTAAGACTATACATTTTGATTTTTGGTTTGAGAAAAAAATGGTCATTTAATTCACACAAATGAATTGCTTATCTAAACTAATCATCAACTAGTCATATAATACTGACTTAGTATGTAGTCAGACCTCGAATGTCTTAGATTTTGACCTACTTTAAATTACCATTATTCCCTGTCATTTGCTGCCAATGGCAAGAGATACTAGATTGGGGAAATCTCTCACTCTTAGCTGCTCAGTTAGCAGCAACAGTACCAATGGGATAGAGAGCCTAGTCCAGACAAAATCAGCTGCTAGGATTATATCTGGCTTTTAAATTAATCCAAACTAGAGAGAAACATCTTTCAATTTTAACAGATGTATTACACAGTTTTTGTCTCTCTTTGGGACTCGCACAGCAACAGCTTAAAAAAAACACATTTCCTGCATATAAGCATTACCAATGGACACAGTCACTAGGGGGGTGAGGGCAAGTGCTGGAGGGTGGGAGTGGCTGGGGAGAGGTCAATGGAGGAAAAAATATAATATTATAATAGCTATGTATGGGCCCCGGGGGGGGGGGGTGGGTACTTGAAATATCAGGGGACCACTATATAAAGTATATGATTGTCTGACCACTATGTTGTACACCTGAAACTAATGCAGAATATTGAATGTGAACTATAATTGAAAAAAGATAGAAAACTGTATGATATGTTTTTTATCATAATAATAAAAAAAAGATATAGAAACAGAAAAAAAAGAAAAAAAAAGCGCTTCCCAGTCCGAGAATCTCACCTGGAAACTGGAAAGCAGGAGAGAGCCAAGCCGTTTGCTTTCTGCTAGGTCGACACTGATGCATCTGCTGAGCTCTAACAAAAATACCAATTTAAGGAGTGGTATACTCACAATTATCAAAATTAAAAACCTGAAAAATTTCCTCTCTCTTGATGCAGTCCATTTTAAGGCAAGAATGCTCAAGCAGCCTTCTTCATTTAAGGGAGAATTCATATATAGTCACATCTGATTTTTTTCAGGATCACCGAGGAATAAAATTTACCCATTTGTGCATTCTAGCTTTAAAAAGTTATAAGAACCTTATATGTATTACATTAAAACCTTGGCTTATTAAACAAGATAGGTAAATAAGTTTTTTTGATGTTTTATAGTCACCATTCAAAGAAAGGAGATGGAAACATTTGAGCATTTTTATGACAGGTCCTGCAGTATGCTTTAAATACATTGTCTTAAAAGTCCTCTTATAAACTATGAGCTCCATTTTACAGATGGGGAAACTGAACCTCAGAGAGAAATAAGAATTCAATCCCAAGTCTGTTACCAAAACCTGTTTTTCCCAGTATTACCATGCTGTCTTCTACAATGAATTGATAACATTAATAGTAATTTGTTGAACACTTGTTATGTAAAAGGCTTTTTATTAAACACTACACATACTTCATTAAAACTTGAGGCAGATGATGACACAGAGGCCCAAAGACTAGATAACAGGTAACTTGCCAAGGTCACATGGTGAGACAGCCTGAATTGGATGGGCATTTTATTACATAATTATGTCACTGAATCCTCAAACGAGTATAGGATGCAGACACTGTTTTTTCAATTATGCCCATTTAAAAACATCAGTTATTATACAGCAAAGGAAGTTTGCTTTGAGAATTTGAGAAATACATGTCTTTTCATCCTCTACCTTTAGCTGGTTGTATTTTTAAAGTTCTTTTGTCTCTTTTTTTTTTTTGATAAATTCTCACTGCTGTTAGTTAAAAAAACACACAGAATACCTTCTGCCTATAACCAAAGAAATCTGGCAAGTGGCCAGGAATAACAAGGACATAATCTTATTACATCAGTGATTTTCTGTGATACAGAACTTAAGGTTCACATTCTCTGGAACAGAGATGAAGGTTGGGGTGACTTTAGGGAACTGCTGATGCTTTCTTGGCACACCTGTGAAATACATGAGCATAATTGGGGCAGCAATTTTCTGATATGCTAAGTGGCTGTTTTTATCCTGTTTTCCTGTAAGACATAGGCCATCTGGAAGTGAGATAATATCTTTAAAATAATCACAATAGCTTAACATTTGAGCTATTTACCATGTGCCAAGTATTGTGTTACAATCAATTCATTTTTTCCTCATAAAATTTTATAAAATAGATATTATTTCATCCCATTTACTGATGAGGAACATAAGACAAAGGAGTTTTAAGTAAGCCGCTTACTTCAGTTTTTCCTGAAATGTGCAAGAGACTTTCCACGTTAAATCTTGTACTTCAATAAACTGAGGCTCAGAGAGGTGATGTGATTTACTCAGCCACATAGCTGATAAGTAGCAAAGTCAAGTCTGTCCCACTACACTCTTTCTGCCAAGTCAAGTCTGCCCCATTACGTTCTTCTACCATACCTCACTGCCACATCTTATCTGAGCTGCAACTCCACGTCTTATGTGTGCAGCACCCCACCTGTGATGCCCTGATGAAAGGGAGGCAGTGACTTCCGCCTGTTGATTTCTTTCATACTTGCTCGCCGCCAGGATTGCCTTCTGTCTCGATGATGGGCAGACTGTTCTTGGGGAGATAAATGAAGAGACCTGGGCTGAAGTCCTTCCTCATGGCTGAGATCACAACACTCCCCTTTTTTAGGGCTACAACCAACATGAATTCTTTCCTTTGAAACTCCTTGAGTCATCTCCAGGGAGGCAGATGATTTATTACACACTTCCACAGGATTGGCATTTGATTCCAATTGATGATCATGAGTCTTAGATGTCACTGGTTCCTCTTCTAGCACTTGTTATAAAAAAGTCAAAATATAAAATCAAACCCACAACTGAGTATTTGTGCAAAAAAGTGGAAATAGAAAATGTATGCCCCAGATCATGGAGACACAGAGGAAGTACCTGTGCAAATACATGAACATATGATTCCAACTCCACCAAGAGCCAGGAAACCATTTGAGGATAGCTAAAAAACCTGAACCCAAGGTAAAAGGTACAAAACTCACCTTCTACAATCTCTGATCTAGTCACTGAAGTCATCCTGGGTGGAGAACCCTAAAATAGGAAAATGAGGTGATCTGTTCTTCACACTTCAGCCCGTCTCACTGGGGTTTTACTACACAGGAATAGGCCTTGTGCTTTCCAGCCTCTCTGAATTGCCCATCTCTTTCCCATGAAATTTACCTATCTGGCAAGGCCCAGCCCAATGCCACCTCACCCACCACGTCCACAGAGACCATCAGCAGGGTTCATCATCTACTGTTCTGTATGTCTATAGAACTTATCACTAGAAATACTCATATCTCCCTTAACACATAACCTATTTTATTTCCCAATTATTTTGTGTTTAACTAGTCCCTAATTTCCTAACTCAGTTGATGGCATTATGACCTACATGGTCTTCCAAACTAGAAAAATCACATTATCCTTTACCTTTTACTCTTAAAATTATCCAGGTCTAAAATTCCATCCATTTTACCTCTAACAGCCTCTCTACATCTTTTTTAAAAAATATATATATTTCTTTATTGATTTCAGGAGAGAGAGATAGAAACATCAATGATGAGAGAGAATCACTGATCGGCTACCTCCTGCACACCCCCTACTGGGGATAGAGCCTGAAACCCAGGCATGTGCCCTTGGCTGGACTCAAACCTGGGATCCTTCAGTCCGCAGGCTGATGCTCTATCCACTGAGCCAACCTGGCTAGGGCTCTACATCTTTTTTTTTTTATTATTAAATTTATTAAAGTAACATTGGTTAATGACACTATATAAGTTTCAGATGTACAACTTTATAATCCAACATCTGTATACTACTACATTGTGTGCTCATTATCAGAAGTCATCTCCTTCTGTCACTCTACAGGGGGCGGCAAAAGTAGGTTTACAATTGTTAAAAAAATAGCACAATAAATAATACAAGAATAAACTCTGTTCTGCACACTCACAACTATAAACCTACTTTTGCTCCACCCTTTATATTTGACCCCCTTTACCCTTTGTCTTCTCCCCACCTCCCTTCTCCTCTGGTAACCACCACTCTTTTGCCTGCATCTATGAGTTTGTCTCTAAATCTTTTCTCCACTTCCTAGTTTAGTTCAGGTCTCATAATCTCCACCACCTCCCATCCCATCCACCCAATAATCCTGTCCACTAGTTTTCCTATATCCAGCACTGCTCCTCTCCTAGCCATTCTTTAGACAGCAGCAGCGATTTTTCCAATGCATTCAACATTTTTCATGCGCTATTCTCAACCTACCCATTTCTGCTCTCCTGTTACGCCCATATTCTGCCACTACGTTTGAATCTTTGCATATACAGCCTGTAAAACTTATTCATCCTTCCCAACTTAGCTCAAAAATTAAGTTTTCACACCACTTCTCTTTCCTAGCAAGGGGCTGTAACGTCTGTTTTCATGTCTGTCGCCCCAGACGCACTATATTTGTATTCCTAGTGCATGTCAGCAAGGACTGACCGGAAGACAGCAGGGACCAGACTGAGGCATCTCTACATTTGCCATGCTTACCCCTCACTCCCAGCGGAAATCTATACGGGGTAGGGGGGAGGGAGGGAGGAGGGCAGTGATAAGTAAGGAGAAATGAATATATCTGGAGGGACGACACAGAAAAGAGAACAAGACAGATATAAGCCATGGATCTAAATCCCCACAGTTACAACAATCACAGATTCAAGCCTGGAAATAACAGCAACAACTGTCATTGGTTAAGCTGCTTGTTAAGCACTTACTATATGTCAGGACCTATGTTACATATGACCGCTTGTAATTTGTCATTATCTCTTTACCCCATTTAATCCTTTCCACAGCTCCATAAGTACTGTCGTTCATCCCTCTTTGCAGATAGAGGAACTGAGGTTCAGAGGGCAAAAGCCTGACTGGGGACAGAGGCGGAATTCTGTGACCCACCCCAACCCTAGACCGCTGGCTCTGTACAGGCCAAGGGAGAGGCGCGGTCACCCTAGGGTTTCCTCTCACCCAGGAGGCCGCAGCGCCTCGGGGCACCCCTAGTGTACGCTGTCGGGGGGCGGCGACCGGCCTGGACTTGGCCGAGGTCCGAAGCCAAAAGGCGGGCGCGAGAGTGAGTGGGGCCGCGTCCGGGGAAAGGTATGCTACTTCCTGACCTCAGAGCGATGCCCGTTCAATCCGAAGCCTCCGTTCTTAACACAAGACCGCAGGTCACTCTCCGCAGCCACGAGTCAACCCTGGACCCCCTGCACCTCTTATTTCTGGTCTAAGTCCGGTGCGCCTTCCACGGACCACGCCCCGCGCCACTGCTGCCGCCCCAACCGAAATCTCCCGCCAACTAAGGGCGCATGCGCGACCGGCGGCTCGGGCACGCGCACGCGCACGCAGAACGCCTGCCTCCTTCAATGCGCATGCGTTAACTGGTAACTTCTGGCGAGCTCCGCTGCCGCCACCGCTTTCTCCGCCGTGAAGTGGCCACGTTAACGTCTCCCAGCGATGCCACGCCCAGAGAGGCCCCTCCTGGGACCTGCCACAGCGTCCTGACGTTTTGGGCCCCGCGGCCCCTGTTGCCAGACTAGTGGTCCTCCTCCCTATTGCTTCTTCTTCATCTTCTTTTTAAAATTATTTACACTATACAGATGCCCCACATTCCTCCACCCACCCCACGCCCCACCCCCGCTTTGCCCACCTCCACCCAACCACCACGCCCCGCCTCCTGGACATCGTGGGTGTCCATGGGCTATGCATATATATAGTATGTTCTGGCTAATCTCTTCACCTTCTTTCATTCAGTTCCCTCTACCCCCTCCCCTCTGACAGCTGTGAGTTTGTTCCATCTATCCAGGCCTCTGGTTTTATTTTGTTCGTCAGTTTACTTTGTTCATTAGATTCTACATATTAGTGACATAATAAGGTATTTATCTTTCTCTGACTGGCTTATTTCCTTTAGTATAATAATCTCCATGTCCACCCATGCTATTTGCAAAGGGTATGAGTTCCTTCTTTTTTACAGCTGTGTAGTATTCATTGTGTAAATGAATGTACCACATCTTTTTTATTCACTCATCTACTGATGGGCACTTGGGTTGTTTCCAGATCTTAGCTGTTTTAAAGCTGCTATGAACATAGGGGTGCATATATTCTTTCTGATTGGTGTTTTGGGATTTTTAGGATATATTCCCAGAAGTGGGATCACTGGGTCAAAAGGTAGCTCCATTTTTAATTTTTTTAGGAAACTCCATACTGTCTTCTACAGTGGCTGCACCAGTCTGCATTCCCACCAGCAGTGCACTAGGGTTCCCTTTCTCCACATCCTCACCAGCACTTGTGGTTTGTTGATTTATTGATGGTAGCCATTCTGACAGGTGTGAGATTATATTTTATTGTAGTTTTAATTTGCATCTCTCTGATTAGTGATGTTGAGCTTTTTTTTTTTTTTTTTTCATGTCTGTTGGCCATCTGTATGTCCTCTTTGGAAAAGTGTTTATTCAGGTTCTTTGCCCATTAAAATGTGGACTGTGTCTCCCACGGAAGACTGGAGCTATGTACTGTTTGCTTCATCCTATTCTACTCCTGCTTTAGCACTTTTTCTCCTCTGTGGCCCTTTCAATATATGGCAAAGTTCAAGAATGCTGTTTTGCAGTCTCATTCGGGACACCCTTTCCCCAATTGCCTGATGCTCCTCTGCCCACTCCCATTGCTTTAAATTTTTTGTTGATTTTAGACAGAGAAAGAAAGAGAGGAACATCGATTTGTTGTTCCACTTATTTATACATTCATTGGTCGATTCTTGCATGTGCCCTGACCAGGGATTGAACCCATAACTTTGGAGTATCCAGACGATGTCCTAACCAACTAAGTTACCCCGCCAGGGCTCCTGTAGCTTCTTGCCTCTGCTCCTTTGATTGCCATTCCTTCTACCTGGGAAGACTTTCCCTACTTTTTCCTGGAAAATTTATCTAATTTTAACTCTAAGCTGAGGATTCATCTCTCAGAGCCTTCTCTAAGGTCCTAGGCTGAGAACCAGATGTCCTTCCCTTCTGTACTCCCAAGAGCCCAGCCTGTGCCTTTTTCACTATCCCTGTTGGCCCCAAAGAGCAGGCTGCTTCCTCAGTACCTGGTATGACACCATGAAAAATGTCCCCCTGCATGTGTGGTCCTTTCAGATCTGCAATCTCTAATTGTTGAATTATGAGCAGTCCAGAAAGTCTGAACGAGAGGTTAGGGAGTGGCAGCTGGAGCATGACCGGTCATCCTTCCATAGCAGCTGTGGTTTTTGGAATTTTTTTTCTTTTAAAATATATTTTATTGATTTTTACAGAGAGGAAGGGAGAGGGATATAGAGTTAGAAACATCAGTGAGAGAGAAACATCAATCAGCTGCCTCTTGCACACCCCCTACTGGGGATGTGCCCACAACCAAGGTACATGCCCTTGACCAGAATCGAACCTGGGACCCTTCAGTTGGCAGGCCGATGCTCTATCCACTGAGCCAAACCAGTTAGGGCTGGAATTTTTTTTTTTTCTGATGGGAGGCAGAATCCTGCCTTCCTGAAATTTCTATCATGTGTTTTCAGCCTGCTGGCTCCAACAGCCATCTGAAAGCAGAGATTTGTCCTGGCCGGTGTTGCTCAGTGGTTGAGCATTGACCTATGAAACAGGAGGTCATGGTTCGATTCCCAGTCGGGACACATGCCTGGGTTGTGGGCTCTGTCCCTAGTGTGGAGTGTGCACGGTAGACAGCCAATCAATGATTTTCTCTCATCATTGATGTTTCTATCTCTCTCTCCCTCTCCTTTCCTCTCTGAAATCAATAAAAATATTAAAAAAATAAATAAAATGAAAGCAGGGATCTGCTCTTGGTTCCCTGAATATCACTTTCTGGGAGTCAATGGTACCCAGTTCCTTCTGTGTCCATCTACTCTTCCAACTCCTCATTTGTCAACATCCCAAGAACAGAACACAGTGTTCTTTTTCTTTTAAATATATTTTTATTGATTTCAGAGAGGAAGGGAGAGGGAGAGATAGAAACACCAAGGATGAGAATCATTGGTTGGCTGCCTCCCGCATGCCCCCCACTGGGGATTGAACTCGCAATCTGGGCATGTGCCCTTGACCGGAATCGAACCGGGACCCTTCAGTCCTCAAGTAGACACTCCTATCCACTGAGCCAAACCAGCTAGAGCCAGAATACTGTTCTGATTCAGGGCTGGTCATCCCGGAGCACAGTGAGAATATAGCTTAATGGAATCCAGATCCAATACTTCCTCTGTCTCCTTTCCCTGCTCTCAATTCTTCTACAGCTCCGTAATGTCTATAGAATGTGGACATTTGTCCCCTCATAAGGCACTGTGTGATCTGACTCAGCCTCTTCTTTTATCGTCACCCATTCCAGTGACATAAAACTTCTTACAGTTCCCCAGTTCTGCTCTGCTCTTTCTACCAGGCTTTCACACGTGCTGTTCCCTCTCCCTGGAACCATCTCCCCTCAGTCTCTTGCCGACAACACACCACCATTCTCTTCGTGTGGCCAACATCTCAACCTTCAAATGTCCTGTCCTCTGATAAGCCTTTCCTGATCCCTCTAGGCTTCCTGAGTGCCCTGTGATTGACATCTCCTTTCCTGTCTTCTAGGCCCATTTCTTGCATTCTCAATGCCTAGCACAGGCTGTTGTTAGATCCTCAAAACAATTTTTGTGGTCAGCTTCCAAGATGGCCCTCAGTGGCTCCTGCTTCCTCGTGTTGATGCCTAGTGTAGTCCTCTCCTGCACTGCATAGGGCTAATCTGTTTAACCAATAAGACACTGCAGAAATGACAACGTGATTTTCAAGGTTTAGTCATAAAAGACATTGTGATTGCTACCCTGCTCTCTCAGAGATCACTCACTCGGGGAAGCTAGCCACCATGTTGTGAGGATACTCAAGCAGCCTTGTGGAGAGGTCCACGTGGGAAGGAACTGAGACCTCCTGCCAACAGCAAACACTGACTTGCCAGGCATATGAGCCACCTTTCAAATGAATCTTCCAGCCCCCGTCAAGCCTTCACATGACTGCAGCCTGATTGACATGAGACCCTGAGTCACAATTACCCAGCTCCTGAATTCCTAACCCACAGCATCTGTGATATAATAAATGCTTTGGAATAATTAATTACACTGCAGTAGATAATTAACATGTCTAAAGTGTCCTCCTTTTCCCATAATAATTTAAAAAAAATTTCCCCATGATAATTTTTTTAAGTATTTTGTAGAAAAGTTCAATTCCATTTTTGAGCACTCTGCATGTTCAGTGGTCATATCCCATTTCATGGGAGACTCTGAGATGTCAGCAGTCAGCAGCAGGGAACACCTGGTGGCCCCTCCCAAGTGGCCCCAAACCAGCCAGCTGGCTGTGGCATTCCCAGGGATCCCTACTTTCCAGACAACTAGGGGCAGGCTACAGTCAGGTTTCAAATCTGCTGGGGACCCCACCCATCCCACAAGAAAAATCAGAGGAGGAAAGTCCATGGAAACTGTTCATATGACATACTTTATTTCCAATCTACAACCATTAAAAACCCTTTGTAAGTTTACACTGTACAGTTATTCTCATGTCTGAAATAAGACACAGGGGCAGGGAGAGCTGGTGGATTGGACCACAGTCATCCTAGCACCCAATCCATCCTGGAAAGGAGCCTTAAAAGATAGGAGTGAGCAGAAGAGAACAGTGGACAGGAGAGGCAGATAGTTTGGCCCAAGGATGCCCTTGGTTTCTTCCCTCCTGAAGACCTTTCCCTGGGCCCTCGACGGCAGGACCCTCACCAGGAAACCAGGCTGGGCAGGAAGGGGGCTTCACAGTATTGGCAGGAGTTGGGAGGGGCAGGATGGAAAGGAAGGACAACTTCTGTCTCTCTTCCCCAGTCACTGGGGGTTGGAGCTGCTTTTTGGCACAATCTGCAAGATCTCCTTGGAGGTGGGCGGAGGAGGAGCTGGAGATTTAGGTAGGATTCTTTTCTTGAGTTAGGTTTCTTTCCATTTGAAGAGAGGCCATGAGCCTATGGTGAGGTTCCCAAGGGATAAATGGTCAGGGTCTTTTTTCTCCTGCCCCAAAGACTGCCAACCCCCACCTGGCTTGTACAACCTACAAAACCTTTTGTAAAACCCAGACCAGTGGGAGAGGTGAGCAAAGCTGGAACCAAGCCAGGGGCAGCGAAAGGAAACATGTGTGCCTTCTCCCTGTCCTCCAGCTTCCAGGGAGGACCTGGGTTTTGTTGGGGTAGGGGCGGAGGGCAGGTGGGGAGAGTTCCCAGTCTCTCAGGAGTCTAGAGTTGATGTTTCCCACCTGTTCCTGGTCTGGTCCAGCCTCAGTCCCTCACCAGGCTGCACTAATTGCTAGTATAGGTCAGCAGTTGGCAAACTCCTGTTTTATCAGAATTATCCAGAGGGCTTGTTAAACCCAAGCTTGCTGGGCCCCAGCCCAGAAGTTGGAATTCGGTAGGTCTCGGGTGGTGTCAATACTTTACATTTCTATCAGTTTCCAGGTGATGTTCCAGTTGCTTTGAGAACCCCCAGGTACCCCATCCTCAGCAACCTGGCAAGGCCCAGCCTCAGAGGCACCAAATGCCTGGGAAGCTGCTAGGAATCGTCTTATGGTGAATCCCCTGTGCAGAGAAGTAAACTAAGGCACAGAGATCAGGGGCTGAGCTGAGAGAGGAGCCAGGATACCAGGGTCCAGTGAAGAGAGGATGGTGATGCAGGACCCCAAAACATGAGGGATGTCCTAAGGCCCTAGGGATCATCCTAGTTCTCATCGTAACATTATACAACCAGCTAAACTCAGAGAAGTTAAGAGGTCTGCCCAGACCTGAGGCAAGTCTCAGACTCCTCATGGAAGCAGTTTGAGTGGTGTCAGAATAGAGTGTGACAAGGCAGCCAGGCCTGATTACCTTGGCCCTTCAAGGACGCTTAGAGGAAACCAAAGCTCCTTTACTTGGGGTCTGGGATCCAGAGGGCTGGTGAAGGGCAGGAAGAGACAAGAGCAGGGTCAATGGGATAAATAAGGGATGGTCCAGGGAGTATGAGGGAGGAGTGGGGAGGAGCCCTTAGCACAGACAGGACTCAGGCCCAGAGTCATGTCTCCTTCAGTTCTTGGGTCTGTGGACTTTGCAAACTGCAAGCATTTGGGGAGGGGAGAGGGGCAGGGCCAGGGCCAGCTACAGGTTCAGCCAGGATGAGCTAGCTGTTCTGGAGCTGGTGAGGCCCAAGGGAGAGCAGAGAGTGGTGGAGTGTCAAATGGACAGACATGGACAGATGACCAGGGAGAGAAGAACCCAAGAGAGGCTGCATCTCCAAGGCCATGCAGGACTGGGCAGGGTAGATGCCAGAAGTTGGGATCCACACTCCCCCTAACCCCCTCCTCAAACACACACACACACACACACACACACACACACACACACACTCCCAGTGGGAATGCTGGGGTCCTCTAGAAGGCTGTGGATAGAGAAGATAACATGACTCAAAGATGGGACTAGATGTTTCTGGACTGGGGGTTGGCTGGGGCTGAGCCCAATGAGAAGGGCTGGTAAGGCGGATGACACCTAAGGCATTGGGGAAAGGTGCCCCCTTTGGTGTGAGAAAACACAAAATAAAACAGAACCCAGAAAACACCCCCAGATCTGAAAGCAAACATGAGTTGGAAGACCACAGCCTAGGGCACTTCTCTGATAAGATAGGAATGTGAGCCTGGGGACAGGGGGAGGAAGGGTGTGAGGAGCTGAGGTTACAGGGAAATCCATGAGAGGGGACTAGTACTGGGGAGACTATTCTGGGAGGGCTGAGGGATGGATGCTACAAGTAAGCTCAGGGTCCAGAAGAGGAAAACCTGGCCATTGGCCAGGGCACTGGGTCTGCGGATAGGAACCAGCAGAGAAAAGGAGGCAGGGGGAGGGGAAACTTTGGAAGATGATAAAAGAGAGGATGGATGAGAGGTGGAAAGTTGAGTAGATAGCCCAGATAGAGGAAGAGGCACAACCAAGATCACAGATGCCAAAACCTGGGTTCTGATCCTGGCTCTGCCTATAGTTTGCTGTGTAAACTTGGGTGAGCCATTCTCTTCTCTGGACCTCATTCCTCATCTGAAAAAGTGAGATGACACACAAAATGGCAAAGAGTGAACAATTCCACTTATACGAGGTACCCAGAATAGGCAAATTCATAAATAGAGTAGAGTAGAATAGAGTTTACCAGGGGCTGGGCCGAGGGGGAATGGGGAGTGTTTAGTGGATGGTTTCAGTTTGGGATGATGAAAAAGTTCTGGAAATGGACATTGGTCATGATTGTACAACACTGTGAATGTACTTAAAATGGCTACTACGTTTTATGTTATGTATATTTTGCCGTAATTTAAAAAAAGTGAACGGGGGTGGTTCAAATGATCTTTCGGCCCCCTTTCTACTCACTGAGTATAGTGAGGGGGATGTCACCCCCAGGGTCAGGTCACTGAGGGCTGGCCTAGGGACAATGAGTGTGATTGGACCACTTCACATTTGAATAGAATCTTATGCTTTTCCAAGTAGACTTGCAGGCACAGTATTGTATTTGGTCCTCACCACAAGACATGTGAGGTAGAAGGACATTATCCCCACTTTATAACTAGGGAAACTGAGACATAGAGTAGCACATGATCTGAGTCTAAGGAGGTCATTCAAGTTGGTGGCAGTTTGTGGTTGTTGTTTTTTTAAGTCACCTGGAAAACATACTTACACCTTAGGTTCATCTGTTGAAATATCAGTTTGTTTAGTGGTCTCTGAAGGACACATGCTATAAGTTAATAGTATAAGAGTTGTCTCCTGGGTCAAATATGCTTGCCTCCCATGACTGGATAATCAGACTGATGGAACCTGATGTTTCTCTTTGTAGTATGGATGCCAGAAAACTCAAGAGTAAATTTTAATTGCATGGTTATGAGAATTACATCAGACAGATTTGGGGAATGATAATTCTTCTTGCTTTTTTACTTTCTACTTATGTTGTCTTATTAAACTAAGATTTTAAAAGATTCTATTTCTGCTGTATTATGCCTCTGATTGGTCTTGGAAATTCTCAGCGTTATTAGGCCAAATCAGAGATGGGTTGAGGATTAGTTCCCTAATTTCCAGCACAGTGCTCTTTTTAAGATATAGGATCGTGGTTATTGGTTAAAAGAAAGTGGCATACTAATCAGGACTGTGAACACAAAAAGGGGGCCACTGATGCTCAGGATCTCCCTGGGAATTTATTAAACATGCAGGTTCCTGGCCCAGAAAGCTGGATTTTGGACATGTCCTCCGAGGATCCTGATACAAGGGGTCCCCAGACTACCCTCTGGAACACACAGGTCCAGCGAATCAGGGTGTATTGCTTTCAAGACTGGGTTGGGCAATGGCATGTTCAAGGTGTCCTGTATCTGCACAGAGCCTCCAGTAGGGCAGTGGGTTTGCACAGCAAGCAGGACAGAGTTTGGGCTGGGGATCCAGTGGACTGAGGTTCTAGTCTAGACTCGATGATTTCCCAATTACATGACTCTGGGATGAGACCTGCACCTGTTTCTTCATTTGCAAAATGGGAACACTAACCCCTGTCCTGTCAAGGCTGCCTCCCAGAGTTGGGGGAGCGATTTCTAAATAGTGCTCTAGGGAGACTGTGTAGGGGATCATCATCATTATTAATGAAGAGGCAGTGGGAACTTGGCAGGGGGTGGAGGAGTGAGGCTGGAAAGGGGGGACATTCTGGATGGGAAAGGAGAAGGAGGAAGAGCCTAGAAGTTGGGTAGGCAAGAAGAAAACAGAGTGCTGAAACTATAAAAGGTGCATGGGGCAGGCATGATGGAGCCACATGGTGGTCAGGGTGTAAGAGGGCCAAGTTTTGAGGTCCTCAACTGCGTCACCTGGGAAAGCAACTGGTAGGGGAGGCCATGGGGTCAGCCCGTTTTGAGTTCAGTGAAAGTAAGAACTCTTTTTTTTTTTTTAAAGTAAGAACTCTTGATAGTGTTTTGAAATTGGTCATCCTTTGGTGGAGAAAGAATTGGGGGGAAGGGGTTGCCGAAGATGGGGAACTGGATTCTGCTGCCTTGTGCATACAGGGTCTAGAGCAAAGTGGTAGGATTTTCATTTCAAATATAGACATCAAGGACCCTAGGAGCGTCTAATTTGGCTTTGAAAGAGGTCTCAGAAGAAACATGAGGTCGCCCACTTTAGGGTCAACCATGCCAATGGTCTTCCATTTATCCCTACCAACTCGTGCCAACACCATGGGCCCAAGCCTAGCAGTCTGTAGGGGATTAGGACCCCAGGGTTCCTTGGGACTTTGGTTGAAGAGTAGAGATGGGGAGAAAGGAGGAAGAAGACTAGGAGAGAAGGAGGAGGAGAAAAAGGCAGGTGCCAGGAGTAAAAAGGTGGAGTGATAGCAGGAAGGGGAAGACGGTAGTGTTCTTTCCTGGACTCAACGTTCCAGGGAATCCGCACTGTGAGTCAGGCAGTTTTCTGCTTTGGGAATGTTACCAAGGCTTAAAAGACATTTGAAGAAACAAACAAACTTAGAAATTACATTCCAAAAGAGTAGAGTTTTTACAAACCAAACCCTCCCCACCCCCCCAAAAGAAAACACAGTTACTAATTAAAATGCTAAAAATCAAACCAAATGAATATTTACATACAACATTTTCAACCCCATCAAGCCCCATGTCCAGAGGCTTCTGTAGGAAGAGTGATGAGTGACCTTGCACAGTGGCATGCAGAAAGTAGAAACTGGGACTTTATTGAAAACCAAGATCTGGAGCATCTGACACCGGCTGGGGGCCAGGTGGGCAGGCGCTGAGACAAGGATGGCAAGGACAATCTTGGACAAGGACGATGGTAAGGCTGAGCGGTCTGTAGGCTGCAGGGTTCAGATCTCATGAGGATTTCTCTCCAAGGCTGGGGGTGCAGACTCCCTGGCCCTCTGCAGCTTGGAGAGGTGGCAGAAGGCCTCTGGTGGCTTGTGGCCTGTTGTGAATCTCCTCATCTGGAGATAACCCTGGAGGGGCCCCTTGACCTTTTTGGTGGAAGCACCACATTCCAGAGGGGCCTGGCCCATGGCTCCACTGGTCTGCCTGCTCTGCCCATACAGGTGACTATGTGACTGGTTGAACATGACCCTGGTGTTCTTCCGGTTGGGAATGGAGATGAAGGACTTTGGGTAACTGGTCCAGATGACCTAAAAGGGCAGAACTAGAAGCAGGTGGGAGTGCAGAGGCATCTCCTGAGTCCTGGGGGCAAACTAACCAAGCTGCTGGCTTTTGGTCTTCCTCATGGGGAATTCCACAGACAAACCATTTCATCCTAGTGTTTCCACTCTGGACATCCAGCCAGTTATAGGAGGGCCACACCTCTGCGTGTGTGTAGCCAAAATGGGTTTACTGGCACCAAGGGAAGGCCACCTGAGGCCTCTTCGCCATACTGCAATGAGCCACGTCACAATCTATCCCATGGCTCGGGCAGCTCGCTTGGGACGTGGGGGAGGGTGGGTAGTGGAGTTGGGGCTCCGAGAAGAGCCATGAGAGGTCATAAGGCTAAGAGAGGCTGGTGAAGAGGCTGGTGAAAAGGCTGGCAGACACTCTCAGATCCATGTGCAAAGCTGCAATAAACAACATTCTCGAAGTTCAGTCCTGTTTTCCTGCGAATTCTCATTTGGGGAATTTGGAGAGGTCTCCGTGCTCTTGAGAGAGTCTTAGTAATCTATGTTTGACTCAAAAAAAAAAGTGTCAGATCGGGGATGGGGGGCAGGGAGGGGAAGAAAATGAGAAGGGAAATGGAGAATGTTTGGGTGATGTGGGTCCAGCCCTCAGCTGGTCAGTGAGCATTTACAGACTGGTTGCCAGGGGCCAGGCAAGTACCAGATGTTGAGTGAAAAGCAGTGCTCTGAGGCCAATGATCAGGAATGTTGGGGGAGCAAGAGAAGGGCTCCAGCTCTGGAGGGGAAGGGCACACCTGACCAGGAGACCAGAGCTCAGCTGCTGAGCTGTCTCGTCCACATGGGGGACCCCACACCCGTCCATTGTGTTCAAAGTATCCCAGCGGCAAGAATACATGTCTTAATTGCCAATAAATTACCTTAGGGACTTTGGGGGTAAATTAAATTATTAAAATAAAGTAAAACCACCTTAAATATTTATAGTAAGAAAAATTGAAATAAACAACCTAGGCAAGAAATGTGTTGCCGCTATGTCCTGGGACACCAGCCTCTTGGAGTGCTCCTTGGCCTGGCCTGGCCAACTGGGAGTCTCTTACTGGGAATATCTTTGTCCTCCACCAGCCACAGGATGTAAACACAGTGGAGATGTGATGCCCCTCCAGGGTGCTGGGGAAAGAGGCCCCAGTGATCAAGGCAGTGGGCATTAGGCATTTATCTGTGCACCAGATCTTGAGAGTGACTCTACCTATTTCTGTCCTCAAGGAATATCCTGGGAAGGGAGGCAGTTCCAGTGGCTCACCGGCTCTGAGCCCCACACCTTCCCACCTTCTAGTCCTGCTGTAAGCAGGCTCTGGGTAGGGAGATCCAGAGCACCAGGATTCCAAGCAGGTTCTTGGCCCTGGCTACTACCCTATCATACTCCCTAGAGTCACAGCGGTCCAAAGCAGTGAGCTGGGAGGAGGAGGCAGTGGGGGAAGGAAGGGATGGGAATCATGACCAGCCCAGCTCCACCAGGAACTCCAAGCCGAGTCCTAGGTCAAAACCCATGCTTCTCATTGGGGTTTCCTCCCCATGAAGGGGGTGTGATTGGCAATGATCATCTCCATGAGCCCTTTCCCTGAGGAGTGTATCCTTTCCTCAGCTCTTCTGAGAGGTGGGTGTGGGCAGAACCAGGCAAGACTCTCCTTAAAGACTCAGGGATAAGCTCTCAATGGATCTCTCTGGAGACACTTGGAAGCACAGTTTTGGTCTTTCTCCTACGCACTGCCTTCCCCTGAGGAGCCAGAGATCGCCACCCCATGGTCAGCAGGAGACCCCACTTTACCTTGGGGATTGAAAGCTGTTCTCTAGCAGTGGTGCAGCTGCTGTCCCCCAGGGCGAGGTGATGCAGAGGGCATGACCCTCCTCTCGGCTGGTTCCCTTCTGTTATCCATGCACTGGGCTGGTTGAGGCAGGGAGCTCAGCTGCTGTCACTCGCTGGGAGGGGCTGCTTTCTCTTCCCCACCCCAGCTGGACTCTGAAGGGTGCAGCCTGCACTTGGAAGGAGAGTGGCGAATGGCAGAGCGGGAGGGCCGGGCGAAGCAGGAGGTGAGAGACTGGGTGCTACAGTCACAAACAGCATCCTAGGAGGAGGAAGAGAGGAAATCAGGAAGAGCCAGGAGGTACTGACCACCACCCAGGGGTTGGATTACCAGCCAGGCAAAGAGCTGGCTCAGTCATGCCAGGGACCAGGTCCCAGGGACTGTAGCCCCTCTTTGGAAAACTTTTAAAAATTGTTTTTTTTCTATTAGAACAGTAATGAATGTTCATAAATAATTTTCCATAATGTAATACATTCTGGAATATACAGAGAAGAAAGTGAACATTGTCCGTGGTCCTACACATCAAAGTAAATTCTCACCAAATTGCACTCACATACATTTACCGAAATGACCTTACCTCTTACAGCCTATGCTGCAATTGCAAAACATGAACACATTTTTTATCACTGTATATGTGTATATGTCAAGCTCTTCTTTTTAATAGCTATCTACTATTCCATTGAGTGAAAATACCTTAATTCATTTATTCTATTCATATTTGATGTGCATTTAGGTAGTTTCTATTTTTTTAGTGTTACCAACACATAGGGTCAATGGTTAGTGTTGTTACAGTATTAGAATGCTTGGTTCAAATCCCAGCCCTGTCACTTCCAGCTGTGTGATCTCGGATAAGTTACTTAAATCTCTGGGCCTTGATTTCCTCCTCTCTGGGGTGAGGACAGGATACCTTTTTCAACGTTGTTGTGAGAGTTAAATCACATACGATATGTAAAGCTTTTGGCATAGTACCTATTAAGTACTGAAAAAATGTTAGCTATTTTTATTAATAATGCAATATATTTCTTTATACACATATACGTTCCCACCTCTGTGAATATTCCATAAGCTACATTTCTAGAACAATTGGTCAATTTTTATATACTGCAAAATATTTGAATCAACGTTCAAAATACAGCCAGCTCTGAACCTTTGTTTCCTGATGTAGGTGTGGTTATATGGGTGTGACAGTGAACTTTATGTGTCAACTTGACCGGGCCACAGGATGCCCAGATATTTGGTCAAACATTACCCTGGGTGCTTCTGTGGGGACGCTTTTGGATGAGATTAATATTTAAATCAGCAGACAGAGCAAAAGAGACTGCCCTCCCAAATGTGGGTCAGCCTCATCTAATCAGTTGAGAGCCTGAACAGAATAAAATGGCTGATTCTCCCTGAGTAAGAAAGAATTCTTCCTGCCTGATGGCCTTTGAGTTGGGACATCGGCATTTTCCCTGCCTTCAGGCTCGAACGGAAGCATTGGCTCTTCCTAGGACTCAAGCCTGCCAGGCTTCAGACTGGAACTACACTAGGTACATATACTTTACCAGAACTACACCATCTCCTCTCCCTGTTCTCAGGCCTTTGGGCCCAGATAGAACTAAACCATTGGCTCACCTGGGTCTCCAGCTTGCTAACTCACCCTGCAAATCTTGGGACTTAGCCTCCATAATGGCGCAAGCCAATTCCTTATAATATTGGTGTAAGCCAATTACACACACACACAGTCTATTGGTTCTGTTTCTCTGGAAAATAAAACAATGGGTATGTATGCAGTTTGTGAGAATTCAGTGAGCCCTATTCTTATGATGTGTTCAGTATGTACATTAAATTAAAAGTTTTTTTATAAGTTAAGTAGAAATAAATATTTCAAAGATTTTTGTTTTAAATACGGCCAGCTAGGTGAGAGTACAGAGAAGTAAAGCACTCACCTGTAGAAATCGAACAAACTCTTTTTTTTTTTCTTTTAATCCTCACCTGAGGATATTTTTCCATTGATTTTAGAGAGAAAGACAGGGAGAAACAGCGATGTGATAGAAACACATCGATTGGTTGCCTCCTGCAGGAGCCCTGACCAGGGCCCGGGCCTGGGAGGAGCCTGCAACCGAGGTACGTGCCCTTGACGGGAATCAAACCTGGGACCCTTCAGTCTGCAGGCAAACTCTTTTGAAGGCAATTTGGCAACATTTATCAAATACCTTTAAAAATTTATATTCTTTTATACTGTAATCCTATTTCTGCAACTCAGACCTAAGGAAATAATCTGACATGTGGAAAAATGTTTTTGCACCAAGATGTTCACCACAGAATTATTTATAATAGGGAAAAACTAGAAACCACCTAAACATACAATACATACAGTTGCGCCAATCACAGACTACCCCACCTCTGTGCCCCCACATGTAACCCTCACTGAATGTACTGCACATCACAATACCACCCCTGGCCACAGCTGACTGGACCAAGGGAGTACATTGGACTTGAGTTGGACCAGTTTCTTTCTTCCAAAAAATGTGGAACTGGGACAGAGGGATTTGAGTAAGTCTTTCTTAGGTGCTTAAACTGGAAGAGGTTATAAAATCAGAGCTAGGACAGCCCTCCTGCCCACATGCAAATGCAAGAGAGAGAAACAGAAGAAGGAAGAATGAAATATACATACTGAGCACATTATCAGAGAAAATGAAGCTCAAGAGAGAGGAGAGGGAGACAGAAAGAATCTGCTGAGGCCTTTGGGTCCCTGCCCTCGGGGTTCTATAAGATACTCCACCACTTCCCTTTCTGCGAAGCTAATGCATATGCATTCTTTTACTAATGCAAATAATCCCTAACTAAATCTGAAACTGATATCAGGAGTGAGGTATGCAGGCAAAAGGTTCTCAGAGAAAGTGAGAGCACTTAGGCATGGAGTCTTGGTAGGGTAGGGGCAGTGGTATGCTGATAAATACTTAATAACTAGTTTTTCAGGAATGAGGGGAGGGGCTCTGACTTGTGGAATTTGCCGATTTTCATCGTGTAAATTCTCCAACTATGGCCGATCTCAAGGTACCAAGGTGATGTCACTGAACACAGAGATGGCACAACTGACTATTACAAGTCACATGGGCAGGCTCCAGCACACCATTGGTGGCAGGAGAGATGTGAGCACACCCCTTCCCTGTGGGGGATGCTGGCAATCTCTAGTACTCACTAGTCTCTTGGTATCCGACCATGTGTCATTCCAGGTCTGGGGCCTTCCAAACCCTGTCTCAGATTAGCACAAGACTTTTTGAAACACATTCACTGTATTTCCTGAAAACCAGAAGATCTTGGACCTTATAAGCCAACCCCACCTCCCAAGGAAAAGGGCAACCCCACCCACCTACCTCATTGGGAAGGACTGGGGTTCCATCTGCGTCCCGGAGGATACCATCTTTCCCCACCTGGGGGAGTACGGAGAGTCTGGCCTCCTCGCTGCTGCCTGACTTGGGTGCCTTCTTGTTCAGGATCCTAGCCATGCCCTCCGGCTGATGGTAGCTGGCCGGGGAGAGGGGCTCCGGCTTCTTGGTGCTCTCCTCCCCTGCCACTGAGGTGGGGCTGGGGGCCCGGCCGCACACGTTGCGGAAGAACTCCTGCACGATGCCGTACTTGGGAGGCTCGGGCTTGGCCCGGGCCTCAGACATGCCCATTTTCCAGACTGACTCTGTGCTCCCCGAGTGCTCCACCACACTAAAGAGACTGGACAGGCCGTCATTGATATTCCTCAACACGGGGCTGTCCCGCGTCGTGGTGGAGCGGGCCCAGGCTGAGCCATTCTGCTTGCCCTGGTGTAGGTTCCACAGGCTGCGGTCCTTGGCACTGTCCAGCTTGGACACAGATCGCCTCTGGAGCTTTGGCGAGCCATACTTGGGCGAGCAACATGGCCGCTCGATGCGTGAGTGCACCTTGTCCAGGGAGGAGGAGATCTGCTTGCTGCGCATGGACACGAGTGAGGAGCTGCGGGGTGACCAGCTCTTGCCATGGAGGCTGCTGCGGGGCAGGTCGGTCTGCAGGCCCACGCTGACCATGCGGGTGGTCTGAGTGCCCACACTGGCCAGGCCCACCGTCTGGCTGGACGTGCTCTTCACTTTTCTTTCCAGCGAGCCTGAGCGCATGGCCTGGCGCACACAGTTGGTGATCTCCTTCATGTCGTCGCTCATGTTGCCTGACATCTCCAAGTTGTGCAGGGCTGCTGGGAATCCAGGCCCTGCTGCCGGGGAACCGCCCCCGGAGCCCGCGTCCAGGCGCTGCCGTGAGAAGTTGCACAGCCACCGACCGTAGGAACTTTCGGCCAGCCCATTGGCCTCTGCCGACTCTTTGGGCTTGGCGGTGGTGAAGAGGAAGCCGGGCTCGATGATGATCTTGCCCTCCCTATCATGGACCACGGGGACACCCAGGCGCCTGGCCACAGGAGGGCTGTAGTAGACACGAATGCCCGTCTTGTCAGGAGCTGTGTAGCTGCGCTGCATCTGCCTCCCTGCCGGATCCTGGCAGGCCAGGGCACCCAGGCGGCTGCAGTCCCGTGGCTGTGCCTGGGCATCCTTCTCTGGGTCCACTGGCTGGGTGCCCACAAAGGCAAAGGCAGGGTTGTTGGGCAGCTTCTTGCCCAGGGCAGCTTCACTGGCCAGGTAGGGGGAACAGTCAAGCAAACTTTCAAACTCAGACATGGAGGAAACAGATTTGGTCCTGGGGAGAGCAGAGAAGGAAGAGTGGAGTTAGTGGAAGATAACATGCCCCAAGGAAGGCACTCTGGCCTCCCTCCCTTGTGCTGCCCCAGGGCTGGGACCACAACCATCCTGCTTGCCTCTTGTGGAAGTCTCTGCCTCACATTCCGTATGCACTCACACCTACACACCCGCACTGCATGCTCTGAGCATCTGAGGGCTTTTTCTTCTGACTGCAGGAGCACACTTGGCTTCCACACAGAGAAAGCTGGAAAAAGTCAGAGTTTATGCTCCTAAATGTAGCCCTCGACAAACAATGGGTGGGAATGGGTGGCTCCGTGTTCCTTGGGTGGGAGAACTCTGAACTGCATGCTCTGCTCTGGCTCCCAGAGTTCTTCACTGAAATTAAGTTCAGGTTGTCCGTGGAATGATAACACCCCCTTTACTGGCTCCCTTCCCTTCCTTTCCCTTCCCTTCCCTTCCCTTTCCTTCCCTTCCCTGTCTCACATCCAGGTGTTTCCTGGAATCCACTCCCAAATAAATCATTTCCACTCAAACCCTTGTCTCAAGGTCTCAAGTCCTTGTCTTTGCTTCGGGGGAACCCAAACTAAAACTTCACTAAATATCCAGCATGGACCTGGCACACATGTTGCCTGATGACTAAAAATGCTGGGCATACGTAAGTGCATCTCACATGTCAGACCGTTCAGTCCTCCAATAACTCCAGGAGGCAGCTTCTACTATCTCCACCAGCTAGAGATGGGCAGCAACACCCAACGTCAGAGCTAGAGACGGCAGAACTGGAATTCAAAACCCACACTTGACTCCATAGTCCACCTTCCTGGTCCAGGCTGCTCCCTCTGGGGCTCTGCTGCCCTCACTCCTTCCATGGGTTTCCTAATGATGGTGACATGGGCTTGAGAGCCTGAGGGGCTCAATAATCCCAGGAATGGGAGTCCAGCTTGACTCTCCTAACTACAGACACAAGAAGAAAGAACCTCAACAAGAGCTATATAATTTCTTTCCCAGCTAGGATTTGCAGGTGCCCCAGTTTTCCATGTCCAGAATCAAACAAAAAATCATACACAGGAATTATCGCTCCAAGTTTCCCAGCTCCTAAGTGGCCTGGGTTGCATAGAAACCATATGCCTGTGTTCTGCCAGCTCGTCTGAGGTGCAGAGATGGGCACATGGGGCATGGGAGAGAAGAGAGGCAAGGTGCGGGGCAGGTATAGGGCAGAGCAGGGGGTGGGGCCTGGAGTGTGGAGCAGGGGGTGGGGCTGCAGGGGGAAGTGGGTGGAAGGAATGCCAGCACCTCTTTAAGCCGGTTCCCCCAAGCTCAGCTTCGGAAACAGCCTCCTTGTCGTGGATCTTTTCACTGCGTGTCTGTCAAGGAACAGAGACGAGAAGGGTCAGTTCTGGTCATCAACACCCTGAGGGAAGGTGACAGGGGGTCACTCTGGGAACTGACCCCACCTGAGTCTCCTCTTGTGGAGCAGGAGTGATGTCAGCACTGACCTAAAATGCCGACTGGTCAGGTTCTGGCTATAATGCACCTCCCCTCCCCATAGGTATGTGATCCAGGCTTGACCAATGGGAGCTCCAAGAGAGAACCCCAAGGAAACAGAGTCTGTTTAGAACTTAATCTGCATGTGGTGGCAGCTTCCAGTGGCTGCTGTCCAGTTGGCAGCAGTGATCTGGAGGTTCCTGCTCTGGGCTTGTCTCACCCTGGTTCCAAAGCAGGTCCCCACTTTTCTGTACCTGCATTGCCGGCCCTCGGGAGCCCCTAATAAATCCTCTCCTACTTCAATTCCCCAGAATCAGTTTTCGTTGCAGCCACTGACTAACACACCACTTCCTCAAGCTGTCGTGAGAATTACACGGGATGATGGAAAGGACCTGTCCATTCCCTGTTTGGTTACTCGTCGTGTTGCTATAAGGACAATGCAGCTGAGGCTTAGGAGCAATCTTCACCCGTGTGACCTAACTGATCTTCACAGCCATGGCCGGGCCAAGGCAGAGAACAGGATTCTCATTTTACCAGTGCGGCCACAGGGGCCCAGAGAGGGAGAGTGACTTGCCCAAGATCACGTGGCTATTTAGAGGCCCTGCTTTTCAGAAAGGCACATATGAAATCCAAAGAGGGCCAGGGGCCTGGCCAAGAATACAGACACCCAGCCCTTCTCCCAGACATGGAAGGATGGAGCTGGCACAGGATCCTTCCAAGTCCCAGACCATAGGCTTGGATGTGACCTGTGCAACAGGGTGAGCATCCTCCTTGTCATATCCTCCCCAACTGAGGGACTTCCCAGTGTAGCCAGGAGCCAAAAGAACATGGATGGCTTGCTGCCCTACTCACCTCTTTCCAACTGTTGTCCTGCTTCTCCAAGTCTGAGTGCTTCAGGACCCAGGGGTCAGCAGCCTTCTGCAGCTGGGCAAGGGTGAAGAGGGCGGTCAGTGGTGGGCACAGCTGGTGAGTAGGGCCCTGCTCTGTGCTGGGCCACTTCCCAGGCTCTGCTCTACAGCCTGGGGAACCCAGATCATGGACTAGAAGCCACCTTCACGGTGGGCAGCAGCTCTAAGTCACCATCAAGGTGGACTTGAGAAATGACCATAAAAGCAACCACTGATGGACATCCTTAGAGATGACATTATATTTAACTGGAAGCCTGGTGCACAACAATCATGCACTGATGTATGTTGGGGGGTCCCTCAGCCCAGTCTGTGCCCTCTCGCAGTCTGGGACCCCTTGGGGGATGTCCGCCTGCCACAGAGGTGGGAAAGGCTCCCGCCACCACAGCTGCGCTCACCAGCCGTGAGCCCAGCTTCTGGATGAGGCTCCCCCTGTGGGAGCGCACTGACCACCAGGGGGAAGCTCCTACATTAAGCATCGGCCCCCTGGTGGTCAGTGTGCATCATGGTGACCGGTCGTTCTGCCGTTCAGTTGATTTGCATATTATGGTTTTATTATATAGGATACTATACACTGTAATACAGTTGTTACTACAATGTTAATTTATGCTACAATTTCTGGAACAGCTAAACCAGCTAAACAGCAGCTGCATCACATCAGGGTGGTGTCTTTCTACCAGAAACCTAAAGAGCAGATAAACTGAACAACAACAGCCTCTACACCCTGTTGTGAACAGCTCTCTATCAAAGAGCCAAAGAGCTAAATTTATATTTTTAAATCATTTAATTAATGATTTAAAAATATAAATTTAGCAAGAAAGGGAAGAAGTGGGTTGGAATAAGCTTTTGTGATATTTGGGTCTTATATAAAGATGAAGTCCTGATTTAGGTAATTAAAATAAAAAGTAAAGCAATGGAAAAAGCCAAAATAAAGAGGGGAGCATAGCAGCCCACTAAGCTGGATGCATGATGTGAACTGTAGTGGGCATAATGTTCAGCGATTGCTTTTCCTATCTCCCTCTTTGGGTCGGAGGACTCCAATTTTCCCATGGGGCCCACCCTTGGTTCTTCCCTCTTGGTTCCTGGGTTTTGGCAGGCTCCAGGGATGGGCACATGACTCACACCTAGCCTATCAGAGCCTTGTGGGAAAGCACAAGTCTTTCCACTGCAGTCACTAAGCTGTGAGGATATGAGCACAAAACTAACAGTGGCCATATTTGAGGACAGCTTGCTTAAGAAAAAAACACAGAGGAAAGCAAGTCTGAGAGACTGGCAGAGAGAAAGACCCAGTTCCCACTGTGTTCCCTGAGCACCTGGATGCAGCTCTGCCTGAAGGAGCGCCTACCCCAGGCCTTTCTCCACAATGATTGCCCCGTGGCTTGAGCCAGCTTGGGCTGGGACAGGCCTCACCTGGCTCAGGCGGTTCTGCAGCTCCTTTACCTGCTGCTCCACCTGCTGCTTCTCACCCTGAAGCCGTTCCACCAGCTGTAGCTTCTCCTGGCTCCAGTTGCGCTCGCTGACCTGCAGCTGCCGCGTCAGCTCCATGACAGCACTGTAGGACTCAGCCAGGAGGTGCTGCTGCTCCTCCCGCTCCCTCTGGAGGGCGGCCTTCCACTCGGGCCCTGTCCGTTCCCCAGCGCCCTTCCCGGCCTTCAGCTCTATCTGTGGAAGGAAGAGCAAATTGGACTCTGGCATCAGGAGGCCCCACCACTCTGCTCGCCTGCCCTCTTTCCCTCCAGGACACTGGCAGGGGGCAGGGGAGAGAGTTCCCTGGGAGGACTCCTCACTCAGAACTAACCCCTCCTCCCAAGCAAGGCTTGTGGAACTCTTTCTACCCACCCCAGCTCAGTGCTAACGGCTTTTCAGGCATTTATTATCTTAGTACCCTCATGCAAACTCGGCAAATGACTACCACTTTTGATATTTTACACAGGAGGAAGAGGTTAAAGAGGTTAAGTTACTTGTCCCAGTTCCCATAGCTATAAAATGGCAGGTTCCTAGTTATTGCTTCTCATACTTCACAACTCTTACCAGCGGCACAGAGTTTACAGATAGTGGGGACATGCACCCAAAATCATGTCATGAATGCATGCAGGAATCCCTCTAGCGTGATGGCTGTCTCAGCCTCCGACCTTGGGGTGGCAGGAGGTGAATAGACAACCTCAAGAATTAAGGCACCCCACATCCCCCAGGCTGTGGTCTGGGATCTTAACCCTCATGGGGCCAGCAAGGTTCCCAGTGGAGAGGAGCACCTAAAACGGCTAGGATAGGAGGGGGAGGGGTTGGCACAAACAGTGGACACTGTGCAATGTGCAGATGGGGCAGGAGCTGTGAGATCTGCAGGGAGGGTCAGGAGGAGAGCATGATGGCCGGGGCAGCCAGAAATCTGAGCATTTGGAAGGTGAGATCATGATCATGGGAGTGAGGAGGGGCAGAGGTTTGGGGAGTGAGGGTCAGATCTGCCCCTGACTAGCTGAGTGACCTTGGGAAAGAAACTTAACTCCTCTATGCCTGTTTTGTCACTTGTCCAGCAGAGATAATGAGTGCACTCACCTCCAAGGGGCCATGACACTGGACAGTAGCCTGCAGCAGGGGCAGGCTGGAGGAAGCCGGACCCTGCAGAGTTGTGGCAGGGGCTAGAGGTGGTTAGAGCACTCTCTCTGAGTGGCAGGAAGTCCACCCCCTCACTGCAAAAACCAGAGTGGGGCAGCAACCTGCCTCCAGGTACATAGCAGAGACCAAACCCCCAGAGCTCCTGGTTAAGGCTCCTTTGGTCATGCTGGGTTGTGGGGAGAGGAGCCCCTCAGTCTGAGCAGAGGAAACAGAACAGAGCCAGGAAGCAGGGGGTTAAAGGGATCCTTATGAGGAGAGGAAGGGAAGAATGAGGACAGCAGGCAGCGGAAGTCCAGTGTGTGTGAAGGATGTCACCAGGTACAGACAGGCACTTACACTTGGGCATCCTGCTCCCAGATGCCACAGCTGAGGGCTGCGCTGAGACAGGACAAGGGGGAGATGTCTCTGTCAGGCGGGAGACTCACCTGGGTGGTATGACTCTTGAGCTCTGCACGTTCCGTCTCCCAGGTGGCCTTGGCCTTGGCAAACTGCTGCTGAAGCTCAGTCAGACCACGGCGTTCATCCCGGAGCAGCCAGCACAGCTCCTTGAGTGTCACCTTCATGTCGGCCAGTGTCTTAATGTACTCATTGGGCTGCAGACAAGGGCGAGGCCTGGGTCAGGAGCGTTTAGAGGGGCTGCGAGGGGAGCCTGGGCTAGGAACACTCACCCAAAGTCCAGACTGGGACCCTACCAGGCCTCAGGAAAGTCCCACACACTCTCTAGGACATCTCACCCATGAAATTTTAGCCCTAAGATTTCTAAATCATCTGAACCCTGGCCACCTCCTAGGCTAACATGTATCCCAGCCTCACATAAATAAAAACCCTGCAGTTATAGCCATAAACACTCTGCCTAAATCTCAACCAGGCCCTGGCTTCTCTGAGGCCCTGCAGTGTCTAGGTCCTGGATCCTTCTCCTTGCCCAGGATTCTCTCTGACCCACTGCAGGCCAGATAAGGGGTCCGAACCATGGAGCCTCCCTGAATGCCTGATTCGGTCCCAAATCTCTTCTCCTTGACCCATGGTTTGTTTCCCACCCATACCCAAGCTCACTGTGTGCCCTTGGAGGCTGACCCCGTTGTTCTCTCTACCCTTGGCTTCATTTGAGAGTTCCTGACCACAGTCCACAAGGTCCATCTTCATATGACCCCAGCCTGATGTCCTCATCTCCACTATGTACATCCCAAAATGCAAGGAATCCCAGAATACCTTGCCACACCTCTGCACACACTGTTCTCTTGGTTTGCCCCTCATTCTCTATTAGGCAAACTCCTATTCATCCTTCAAAACCCACCACCTAGCCCTAGCCAGTGGATAGAGCGCCGGCCTGTGGACTGAAGGGTCTCAAGTCCAATTCAGGTCAAGGGCACATGCCCAGGTTGCGGGCTTGATCCCCAGTAGGGGGTGTGCAGGAGGCAGCCGATCAATGGTTCTCTCATCATTGATGTTTCTATCTCTCTCTCCCTCTCCCTTCCTCTCTGAAATCAAATAAAAAAAATATAAAAAATACCCCCTTCCCCCCAACAACCACTTCTCTTTGACACTGTCTACTGCACTCCAAACAGAACGAATTGTTCTCTTGCCTGTGACCCTACAGTCCACCATCTGGCCCTCTGTCACTGCCCTGGGATGACGTGTATACCCCATGACACTGAGCATCTGGGGCCAGTGACCAGGCAATAGCCCTCTGCAGCTCCAGTGCCCAGTACAAGATACAGAGAAGGTAGCAGGAAGTGGTCATTAAGTAGACACAGAAAGAAATGGACAGGACAGGACTGGGAGCAGGCTGAGAACAAACCGTGTTTTGGGTCCAGCTGTCCCCCATGCAGGTCTTGTTATCAGAATGCTGGGCATTTAATTCCTCTTCCTCCATTAGCAGGTACAGCTCCTTCATGCTATTTACCTAGTTTTTTTTTAAAAAAACACACACTCATCAAACGGGGGCGTGGGGGGGGGGGCAGGCATCACGCCTGGGCGTCTGACCGGAGCAGCCAGCACAGCCCCTTGAGTGTCACCTCAGGAGGAGGGGATTCAGGCTAGTGGCCCAGACAGAAAGTGAACTGAACAGCCAGACTGGAAGGAAGAACAAGATCTGTAGTGCAGGATGGCTCAGAGGCATCCAGCTGAGCACCGATTCCCCACATTTTAACTTTGACCCCTGGGCGCCCTCTAGACCAGGAGCACAGCTGGAGAGTCAGGCACTTCTGGCCTCCCACCATCTCTCTACCCCAAACACCATGAGGCATCTCTGAAAATTACTCAGAAATGACATGCTGTCAGGCCGGGTCAAAGTAGACACAGTAGCTGGAATAAAAAAGACACAGGTACCCCATGATTACAGAAAAGGGAACCAGAGGTTTAGGCTGACAGAAAGGAGATTTCCAGGGCTGGCCAGGGAGACCAGGGTACTAGTTCAGGATAGGAATGAAGCAGAAGGAAGCCACCTTCTGTCTGGGGTGCACAGTCATCATTCATTCAACAAATATTTATTGAACTCCTACCATGTGCCAGGCTTTGTGCTCAGAACTGGGGATATACCAGTGAGCAAGAGAGACAAAAAAAAAACAAAAAACCCACTTTAGCTTCCAGTAACAAGAAAACAAACAAATATGTGAAATGTATGAAATGTCATTAAGTATGTGGAATGTCACATAATAATAGGCACTATGGAAAAAAGAGACCAAGAAAAGGAGCTAGGGTGTGCTGTGCCTGGGTGGTCAAGGAGGGCCTTGGAGACAAGGTGATACTTGGGCCAAGTCCTGAAGGAGGTCAGAGAATAAGCTGTGAGCTTAACTGCAGGTTGAGAATTCCAAGAAGAAGGACAAAACCAATGCAAAGGCTCTGAGGGGGAACGTCTGTCTGAGGAAGTGAGAGGCATACAGGGCTGGTGGAGCAGGCCACTGGAGGAACTCGGGCTTCTTCTCCAGGTGAAATGGTAGCCAGGGAGGAGCAACACTGGCCTGACTTTCAGTTTCACAAACCCCTCTAGGTGTCACCTGGAGATGTAGGGCAGCAACAGAGCCCCCTATCACACAACTCCCAGGGCACCCCCGACATGGAGTACATGCTGCCTGGTACCTCCCTGAACCCGTGTGAATATAAGATGCTTGGTGGAAGGGTACAATGGCAGAAGCAGGGAGCCCAGTGAGGAGGCTACTGTGACAATCCAGACAAGATGTGATGATGACTCAGATGTGGGAAGGGTGGGGGGAGGGGAAGTGCAGCTGGGTCAGATTCCGAATAGATTCACAATGTGCAAGAATGGCCATGGAAGCCATAGCCTGGATGAGCTCCCCCAGGGAGTAAGGGTAGGTGAAGGAAGAATGCCGCCTGAGGGCTGAGTCCTGGGGACGCTGACGTTCAGAGGTCAGGTCAGGGAGAACAGGAGGGTCCAGCCAAGGAGATGGAGAAGGAACAACCAGCGAGGCGAAGGAAAAACCAAGTGCGTGTCCAAGAAATCACATGAATAAGGGTTTCTAGGGTCAGGAAGGCGCAGAGGCTGGAAAGTGTGTGTTGGGGGGGTAAGGGGGCGGGGGGAGGGACAGGGCCTGGATAAAGAAACACCCCAATTCTGCCCCTGGCCACGAGTATTTAAATATATAGTTTTCTGTCTATACACATGGGTCCACAACTCTTTCTCTGAAATCCTTGGGGTCAGGTGTGCTTGGAATTCATAATTAATTGGGATTTAGAAGAATAATATGGCACCTACACTCTATCCTCCTGTATAATAAAGACCTAATATGCAAATTGTCCCCTCAACCGGGAGTTTGACCAGGAGTTCGACCAGGGGGCAGGGCCAGCCAGCCAACCACCTGTGGCCCCTCCCCTCAGCCGGCCCGGCCCTGGCCAGTGGTGACAGCAGGCAGCTGGGAGAAGGGAGGCCCCAGCTGGGAGCCAGCAGCCACTAGGGACCCTACCTGTGCATGAATTTCGTGCACTGGGCCTCTAGTATTGTGTCACAACCCTGGCAAAGTCTGGTGTAATACCTTGTGCTACAAGACACTAGTATTTCCCCTATAAACATATGAGTATTAACATAAAATGGAATAAAAGTTTTGCTATCAAATGAATGTCAGGCAAATTTTTTCCAAGCTTGGGCTAGACCAGAGGTACCTGTACCCAAAAGGCCAAGGTAAGCAGTGCCGACTCAGCTGGGTGTGACTGAGGTATGATATCCTCATGTGCCTCCTCCTCTCGGCAATGTTAGTGCTGACGATGGGGCACAGGGGCTTTGAGGAACAAAGCATCCTGCACAGGCTAAGGGCCATGGGAGCCTCTCCCAAAGTTCCCCTCCTCATGTTTCCTGCTATATCCAAATACTACCTACCTCTACTCTCATGAATGTTTTTAAGTCAACCTACTCTTTCTAGTTAAATAAATATGTCTAAAAAAGGAAAGTATTATTACTAAAAATGGAAAGCCTCGTTGCTATATATTGAAGGTAACATTAAAAATAAAATAGGTATATTCATAAGTCAAACATAAGCAATAAAAAATGAACTACTTCTATATGCAAAACATGAATGAATCTCAAAACTTATAGTGAGCAAAAGAAGGCAGACACAAAAGACTACCTGCATTGATATAAACTTCTACAACAGGCAAAAATAATTGATGTGTAAGAAATCAGAACTGTGCTGACTGCTGGGGTGGACATATTGACTGGGACACTAGAAATGTGCTCTATTGTGACCAGTGGGGGCTACACAGGTGTACACTATCCAACTTCATCATGCGTAACTTAAGATCTGTGCACTTTACTGTGTGTAAGTTATACTTAAAGGAGTAAAAAACATTAATGTACACTATACTTGCATATAATGGAATATCAACAGAACTAGGTTATTAAAATCACCTACATACTCTTGCCTGCTGAAGACTCTGAGGTTTGTTAAAAAGGGAAATGAACCAGAATTAGAGACCTACCAGCCCCCCAAGGAGACTTCCTCCTGCTGAGGCCAGAACATCTTCTTCACCCCAGTATCCCCAGCACCTGCCACAGCAACCAGTAAAGAGCTGGCTCTCACAAGCCGATGCTGAATGAAGCCTGCAAGCTGATGGCTTGTCTAGGAGCCTCAGGGCGTGCCGATGCCAGCTGGGTGTCCCTCTGGTCCTATCAACCCCATACCACACTCGACCCGGTCCCAGACCCAGAGGAAACATACCTCAAGGAAGTCATCCCCCTCGCTGGGCAAAACCTTGCCCTGCCGCCAGCGCTTGAGGAACCACCTGAGCTTCATGAAGAGCAGCAGGAAGTTGTGCTTGAACTGCTGGGACTCCTGCACCAGCATGTTCTTCTCCTGGCTCCAGAATTTCTGCTCCAGCCTGCGCTGGAGACTCAGGCTCTGCAGCTCAAACTCCCGCCTCAGGAGCGCCCTCTGCTGGTCCTCCTTCAGCTTCGAGGTGAACAAGAAGAGCATGAGCAACCCAGCTGTCTTCCTGGGCACTACCCCACCCCATTCCAGGCTTTTGACAAGGGCAGTGAAGAAAATCTGGGTGGTGTTTGTTGGTGATTCCTGCCAGGAATTCCACCACTAGCAGCTCATTCTGTTGAGCTAAACACTGCCCTCTGCTACTCCAGGGAAGAGGAACTCATAAAGTCAACAGCAATCAGTTACTGAATCAGTGAAAATAGCTGGGACTTGAATTCAGCTCTGTTTGATTATAAAAACCATGACATAATCTAATAAGCATGTACTTCGTGCCAATGTTTCGCATGAACTCACATTTAATGAGGAACTTGGGAGGGTGAGCAATGAAGGCAGGGAGGGGTAAGGGCATGCTGGGAGTGAGGAAGACTGAGCACATGTTAGAGAAAGCAATGCCATGTCATGGCTAAGAGAGCCAGAGAACTTGATTAGAATCCTAGCCTCACTTTGCCTGGATGTGCAACCCTGGGCAAAAGTACTTCAGCTCTCTGGGAATCAGTTTCCCCATCAGTAAAATGGGGACACAGCATAAGGGAAGACCTGAGTATTAAAAGACATAATGTGTGGAAAGTGCATTACACAGCCCTGATATACAGCTACAGCAAGGGCTTAATAAATGCTTTCTATTAGTAGGATTAGCATCTTGATTACCAGCCAGACCTATGGCCTTTTGGTTATAGATTTTCAGCTCTGATGGGGGTAGTACTTCCTAGACAGGAAATTGAGACTCAGAGACGAGACAGGAGGTCACAAAGGCAGCCAATGACCAGCCCCGGATTCCAGCCCAGCACAGCTAATGTGTGATCACATGTGCAGCGACACTCCATAACCATGGGGCAGGAAGACTCAGGTTTCCCCTGACATTCTTGCCTTCTTAAGACTTGCGGACCTCTGAGAATTCTGCCTTCAAATCAGGGAAGGGAGGATGGAGTAAGTGTAGGTAGGGAGGGCATTGAGCACCACGCACCTGGACCATTTTCTGGTTGAAGTTGTCAGCCTCCTCCTTCCGTAGCTGCCGCTCCTGGGAGAGCTGTTCTTGCAGGCCCCGGAGGCTGTCGTGGGCCTCGGCTAGCACGAGCTGCAGCTCCTTGATCTGGGGTAGGGATGAGGGACATGAATAATGAGGAGGGAGAGAACAAGAAGAGGGGAGAATCTGTGGTCAGAGGACAACAGTCGTAGGAGAGCAACAGCAGTCAGACCCAAGCTGTCCTTCAAGTACAAATCAGGCATAATGGCTGACCCTACCTCAGCAGCTCATGATGACGATGAAACAAAACAGTGCACGTCAAATCTAGCTATTACAATTTTAACTTGATAATATGTCTTTTTAAAATTTACTTGAAGAAAATAATATACTGTGGAAACTGAATTTGATTTGCAAAAATGTTCACTATCTCATTGTTTATAACTGCGAAAGTTACAAACAACTTAGATAGTAATGATGAGAATCAATACATGTGTTAAATCCATTAACTATAGGTGTCCACCAATAAAGGATGGTGTCCTTTATTATATGTACATTATCATATTATTATATGTATACTCTGTGATATTATACTTCAATAAAGAGTTTTAATAGATATATCTCAATAGAAAAACATGAAGGGCATGGACACACACTAAATGTTAACAGTAGTTAACTACGTGATAATCTTATGATCTTAACTTTCTTCTTTGTATCTTTATGCAATGGTGCTTAGGGACTTCGTTGTAGCTATTTGCTGCTATGTAATAAAATCTTAAGAAAAAGACAATAAAACTCTACATTTGCACGGGAAATTGTGCTTATAAGTATTTGTAGCTAAACAGGCAAACTAGCCTATTCTGTTAGAAATCAGGATGGTGACTGGAAGAGGACATAGAGGACTCCTGGCAAGTCATGCTTGTTTATTCATCTGCTTGCTGATTACACAGGCGTGTTCAGTTTGCGGAAATTATTTCAGCTGTCCACTTACAATGCAAGTGCTTTTCAGTATGTATGTTACATTTCACTTTAAAATGTTTTATGTATTTCTAATAACCGAGGTAAATATTTATGGTGTCCTGTTAAGCAGGAGGGGAAAAAAGGAAATGTCAGTTCCACCCTTACACAAAACCTTCCCAGGCATGGCAAGATGTCCCTCTATGAAAAAAATACACATTTTTTTATCTGGCCAATAATGTGGAAATTTGGCAATGGAAAGCACTGACTTGAAGTTTATCTTATGCTCCTGTTTTGTATTAAAAATCCTTGTAGGGCTAGATCTGCTATCTCTAGGATTCTCCGTGAACTCAGTACCCAACACAGTGCCTGGCAAATGGTAACTATTCAATAAGGAGTGGTTGAATGAAACAATAATTGAATGCATGCAGGACATCATTTTCTCTGCAGGTGAGCTGGCCATTTATTTCCTTTTCTCAGAAATGAGAACTAAGTATCTCCTAATTCTGTCCCTCCCCCTTTTGGCCACAGCTGCTAGGAAACTCTAACCACTTAGAGAATTTGATCTTTCAACTTCATGGGAGCTACTCACTCTGCATAGATTGCCTATTGGCCTTCCTGGGACTCCAAAGTGCCTTCCCAGGAATGCTCAGCAGAAAAGAATGCTCAGGTTAGGGCACACACAGGGCTCTCCATGGTTTGGGACTCTCAGGCAGGTCGTCCAATACAGTCTATTGGACCCTTTTCTTTTCTTTTTAATTCTTTATTGTTGAAAGTATTATGTATGTCTCCTTTCCTCCCCTCCCCATTGACCTCTCCCAGGCTGCTTCCACCTCCCACCACAGGCCCTCACTCCCCTATTGTGTGATAGGACCCCTCTCTTGCAGGTTTGGGAAGGGCTTGGAACCACTCAGAAGTCCTCAAGGATCAGAGAATCCTAGCAATTCTACAGCCACTACCAATTCGAAGCCTCCCATGTTACAGACGGGAAAGCTGCATCAGAGTAAGACCATGTCCCTGCCCAAAGTCACACAGTCACAATATTAGGTCCCCGGAGGCCCAGTGATGTGTCATCCTCCTCCTCACCCAGCATGGACCAGGCTTAAGCTGAGGCTTTTTGTATATTTAATACTTTCAACACACTACGAGGGATCGCTTTATTTTAAAGGCGAGAAACTGAGGATCAGAGAGGTCAAGTGATTTACAGACAGTATACAGTGGACCCACAATTTGAACCCAGTCGCCTGACAGAAGACTGCTGCCTTCCTGTACATGAATTAGTGGTTCCATTAAATGCCATAAATTATTGAGTTTAAAAGCTTCCTTTTATCAGGCCATGAGAATGGCCTAAACTTCCTTGTTTCCCTTTTTGTCCTGGCTTCCAGGAAGCTTGAAACCAAACGGAATACTCAAAACCCTTATCATCACCAGCTAAGATTCCCCATGGATCCTGTTGCATTGGGAAGCCCCAGACACTCTCTTCCTACCCACCCCGCTGCTTGCTCAGGGCTAGGCCCACCTCAGAGGCGTAGGAATCATTGTCTTCAGCTCGGTAAGGCCTAAAGCTCCGGCTGGAGTCGGGCTTGGAGTCCAAGTCACCAGTGCGGAAGGCCTCCCGTATCCTGGGCTCCCATTCCGGCAGGTCCCTGAAGTCAGGTGGCTGCACCTAGAGGCACAGGCAGAAGAGACCACAATAACCATGGGGATGAGCCCGAGGGGTGCCAGAAACAGCCCCACCCAGGCCTCTGGGCTCCACAAGAGGCTCTGACCACCCACCTGAGGGCTGGGATCTCTGTGGCCCAGACCTAGCCCTGGTTAGAGCACTGCAACCACTCCATGATTGAATGCCTGTTGACAGGATGAATGACCAGGTAAGTGGAAAGTGAAACTCTGATTCTGTGAGCGTCTGTCCTGTGCATAAATCTCTGAGCCAGCCTCAACTATCCTACTACATGTGCAGTCCCAGCTCGTTCCTACCTCAGAAAGAACCAAGAGGGGGACCTAACATGGGGCAGTCTGCTTGCTTAAACAAGCAACATCAACAGGACACCGTTTAAATAAATTATGGCACCACTACATTGTGTAATTGTGAAAAAGAAAGGAGCCAAATCTCTCCGTATAGACATGGCAAGACCCATCCCATTGCTCTTAGGATGGAGCTCAAACCTTCCCGATGCTCTCTGCAGTCCAGCCTCATTCCTTCTCTTAGTTCCTGGATACACCATGCTCCGTCCGGCCATGACGCCTTGGCACAGGCTGTTCCCTCTGCTCAGAACATTCTTCCCCTGGTACTCACCCTTCTGGTCTCAGCTCGGATCAGAGGCCTTCCCTGACTCAGGGTCTAAGTCAAGTTCCTTGTTCACAGAACCAAGTACTTGTCCTTGAAAGCCCTCACCTCATCTTTTTATTAATGTCTCTCTTCCTGACTAGATGATATGGGCGGGGGGTAGGAGGCAGGACTCCTATCTGTTTTTGCTTAACATGGCACCTCCAGCGCTGAACACAAAAAGTGCATCAACAATAAATACAGCATCATAAGTAAATGAACCAACAGATACATGGCATGAGACAAATAAGTTGTGTGGTAACAGCAGGTATAACAAAAGAAAAAATAAATATATGCAAGACTATGTAGGGAGAGATTTAGAAGGGCCTGCTGTGGTGATTGAGTATTATAGATCTACACTCCTTGACACATGCAGCTACTGAGCACTTGAAATGTGGCTACTGTGACTGAGGAACTGAATTTTCAATTGTATATAATTTTTATTAATTTAAATTTAAGTAGCCACATGTGGCTAGAGGCCACTGTATTGGCCATAGCTGCTCCAGACTGTTAAAAGCAGACCCAGAGGGAGTGAGAAGCCGCAAAGAGGAGGCTATCATCTTTTTTTTTTTTTTAGTATGTTTTTTGTGTGTGTGTTTTTTAGGCAGAGAGAAAGGGAGAGTTAAAAATATCGATGATGAGAGAGAATCATTGACTGGCCATCCCCTGGGGACCGAGCTGGCAACCTGGTCATGTGCCCTGACTGAGAACTGAACCTGCAACCTGCAACCTCTTGGTGCATAGGACTATGCTCAACCACTGACCCACCCCAGCCGGGATGAGGCATTCATTATTTACTCACGTGCTTCTAAAACGCTTTGAATGTTTATGGACTACTTTGTCAATAATGCTTTTTAGGGGGACAAATACATTTGCTATTTGAATTTTTCTAAGTAGTATTGTGTGGACATCCAGACATACAAGTTCATTCATTTTCTTTAGAAAGCCAAGTTTCTGGCCTTGGCATATGACCTGAAGAAAAGTTCTTTGTTTTAATAATGCTCAGTTTAAAATATAAAATTGTGAAAGAAATAAGAAAAGCAGAAAGGGCAACCTGAAAAAAAGGCAGGGCCTCAGAATCAAGCCCTATATCTATCAATAGTAAGTGAGTAAGGAATTTTGGCATATTCACTCAATGAGATTGTATCCAGTAAAGAGAATTAACAAACTCTTGCCACATGCGACAACGAACATGTGGTGAGTGAAGGAAGCCAGGCACAAATGTGTACTGGATGAGTCAATTTATATACAGTTCAAAGGCAGACCAAACTAAATCAAGAGGCTACCCTTGGGAAGGGGCACGGTGGCTGCGTAGGGGCATGAGGAGGGGTGCTGGTCACCTTCTAGTCCTTGTTCTGGGCAGTGCTTAGATGAACACAGTAACCGTGTTCACCTTGGGAAAAGCCTAAGCTCTACGCCTGTGCTCTGGGTACCCCTCTGTATGCTGTGGTTCAGTAAAAAAGGTTCTATCAAAAAAAAGCAACAGGGCCTGTGACTTGGACCTCTTACCTGGAAGTCTGAGCCAAGGTCTTTGGCCAGAAGAATCTCCTTGGAGGGCCCCTGGGAGCCCAAGGGGGTCAGCGACGAGAAGGGCTCTTGTGCCTCCTTGGCAGAACTCCCAAGGACCACGTCTGCCTTCCGCGTGAAGGCGTTAAGCTCCTGCTGCAGCATGCTCAGCCGAACCAGGATAGCATGGATGAGCTTGGTGTCCCTGGGGCCCTCACTGTTGTCGGGGGCCTCATGCAGCCGAAAGTCAGCACACTCATTGTCCAGATAGAGGCGGAGGCCAGCTGAGAAGCCGTTGGCATCGGCCACCAGGATGTCAATGGCCTTGCTGACCAGGGCGGCCTGCTCCCTCAGACCAGGCAGCACCTCAGCCTCCCTGGCTCTGCAGAGCCGGGTGGCATGGGGGCCATGGGCCTCGCCAAGGGCAGCGGGCACGCACTGGGCAGAGTCCCCTGCCTCAGCGTCCGTCTCCAGCATTGGCCGTGTTCTCTGGCAGGAGGCAAGATCGCAGCGCTGGAGGTTGGACAGGAGCACACGGTTCTCATACTGGAGCTTCTTGACTTTGCCACTGAGCTCACCTATCTGCAGTTTGGCGGCCGCCAGCTCCTCCTGCGAGGGCTCACTGAGCACGGAGCAGCTGTCCTCTGACAGCGTCACGTCCAGCTCATGCTCTGAACGGTATTTGGCCAGCTCACTCAGCAGCAGTTTGTTCTGGTCCTCGAGTTCAGCCGAGGAGCGCCGCAGCAGCTCTGCCTCCTCCTCCACGAACTGCAGGTGTCGCCGCAGTTCTGCCAAGCTCTCCCCGCACTCACTGCCACCCAGCGCCGCGAAGGCCAGGCGTGCCTCCGGACCCCCGCCGCTGCCACTGTTATCCTTCATGTCGTCCATCTCGGCCCGCAAGCCTCGGTTCTCTACCTCCAGCTCCACGATGCGGCGGCTCAGCAGGTTGGCCTCCTCCTCCACCAGCTTCAGATGCACCTTCAGCTCGGTCTCCCGCGAGTGGGGTGCATCTGCCAGCTCCTCGGCCGACAGGGCGCTGTCTAGATCACCATAGAGCGAGCGGTACTTGAGCAGCTCCTCCTTCATGCTGTCGTTTTCCTTGACCAGCTTGGTGAGCTTCTTGCACATGAGGGCCGACTCCTCCTTTGCAAAGTGCAGCTGGCACTTCAGGTCTGCACTGTCCTCCTGGGGCCCGATGGGCACAGGGACAGAGAGGACCCATGAAGATTAGTGTTAGGAGGCTCAGTACCAGCCATAGCATTTCTGGGAGCACCAACTATGTGCTGGGGACATAGGAATAAAGCAGAGGAAGCCCCAGCCTTCAAGGAGCTGGGGGTCCAGAGGGAAGCAGAGAAGGGAATACTGATAAAGCAGCAACGATAGAGCACCACACGTAACCTGGGGCATCCAGGAGAGCTTCCTGGAGTAGGCAACATTTTTTACCAAGGTGACTATTGCTGTTACTACCACTACTAACATTACTACGACAATTTCCTCACCTGTAAAATGGGACAATAACACTCCCTCCCTCACAGAGCCATGGGGAGGATTAAATGAGATAATGTATGAAAAATGCCTGGCACCCTGATAATCCAGTACTAGAAGCTAACGGTATCCTATGCCTGACCTATGCTACATATAGCACTTTATCTGAGTGTGTGAGAATCATGGGTTCAGGGCACAGTTTTGGGAAATGAAGTGAACAGCAAAGCTAAGAAAAGGAACAAGGGGAGGATGGAATAAAAGCTAGAGAGGGGTGAGGATCTCTGAGAAACCCCCAGGCCACTTGGAGTTAGGCCTTAAGACTAAAACCTGCCAGCAGGGGCTACACTGGGGTCTGTGGGGGCTGCTGGGAAGTACCTGTACCGAAGGCTTCTTGTCTGTCTTTCCCAAGGAACGCGTTCCTCTTTTCTTCAAGGAATGCTGGAGGGAGATTAAAAAAAAGTCAGCATTGAAAGCTCAGGAGGGTGATGTGCATACAAGAGAAGCTCCAGAGCCTATAGTTTCACCGAGGGCCCCCTTCTCCACCCAGCCCAGCCCAGCCATCTCCAGGCCTTGACCAGCACCAACTGCTGAGCCAGAGGAACTCTCAAGACCACCCAGTGGGTTGCAAATGGGGGACAGGCCAGAAGCACTTCAGGAGATGATTCTGAACACACCTGCCCAGGGTGCCTCCCCTCTCTCCCACCACCACATTGGATCCAGTTGGCCTGGCTAAGACCTGGATATCTGGGTTTCTGTTCTTGATAGTCATTCACCAAAGACTTCCTGAGCACCTATTATGTGCTAGGCACAGACAGGGGGAGAGAATACAGCAGGTGCCAAGACAGACGGGTATTTGGGACAGATGCTCCATCCAGATCCCCCTTAGAGGCCTGGGGCACTTGTCCTCCCCCACTGCTAAGACCTCAACGTTTAGTCTCCCTCACAACAATGGCCACTGACTGAGGGCAGCCCACATCCAATGACTGGTCCATGCTCCACTGCCTCAACTCGGGGCAGCTCTAAAGGGCCATCCAAGCTCCAGAGCTCCCCATGAGACTGGCTGAGCCACTGGTCTGAAGGCTCCACAGCCCCACTTCTCCCTCTGTTCCCTGATGGTGTTATTCCCAAGGGGACCCTTCCAATAGTCTCTGCATGTAAAGCTCCACCTCAGAGGAAACCCTGTCCTCATGGAACTGGCATTCTAGAGGGACTTTAATTCAGAATGAATGAATATGGGTGCAACAAATCATAATCCACAGGAGCCTTGGAAATGATGAGGGACTGATGTCAATTTAAATTGTAAAAGTCTTCATGCAGATGAAAGGAAAATAAGACTATAACACATAGTCATGACTCAAAAATCCAGAAGTGCTAGGGGAAGAAAATTGATATATTTGATCAGATAAGCAAAATGGACATGGAAAAATAACATATCTTAAGAAAAGTGAAAATATAAATGACAAACTGGGAAAAATATTTGCAATTCATAACACTGACAAAGGGTCAATATCTTAAACAGGCAAAGAGCTTCACAAAATAGAGAATTAAAATAGCCAACAAACCTACAGAAAAAGGGGGTGGTGATATGAAAAACAGTTCTCAGTGGCACCTAAGCATGGGAAGATGCTTAGCGCTGCTCAATAGAGAAATGCAAACTCAAACTACACTGAGATACCATTTCTCACCTATCGGATTGGCAGAAATCCAAACATTTCACAATACCTTCTACTGAAGCTGCAGAGAAACAGGAAGGCTTATACGTCTATGCCTGGCAAGAATGTGCAATAGCTCTCGCTCAGGGGGTTTCGAGGGGGACAGGGTCCAATAATCATTACTGAAGTTTCGCCATGTTTAAGAGTCATTCAGTTAGATGCATGGTTCCTCCGAGCACGTCTTCCTACGAAGCAGGATGATTCACTTAGGCTGCTTCTGACTTTTCGGGTTGGGCAGGTATATTTTGAGAATGCTCTTGTGTCGTTTGAATACATGAAGGGGAGAGCTACTGATCTAATCCAAGCCCTCCCTTTACCAAAGGTGAGAGCGAGGTCCCACAGCAAATCCACAGCTGACCTGGGACCAGTTCTTAAAATAGCTCTAGATCTAGTTCTAAGGACTTGGACGGAGAAAATGGGCCTCTGATGAGGTAGCAGGGTGGTTCGAAATCTGTGTGTACATGAGAATTACCTAGGGAACTTAAAGAAAAAAAAAAAAAAAGGCAACAATGCCCAAGGTCCCACCCCCCAAGATTCTGATATAATTGGTCCAGGGTAGATCGCAGACATCAGTATTTTAAAATAGCTCCCCAAGTGATTCTAATGTGCAGCCCAAGTAGAAACCACAGAGCCAGGAAGATGAACTCCAGATGGGCTCTTAAGCATATCTTCAAGTCCAATCAAATCCTAGACACCTTTTAAAATGCAAATGAGGCAGGTCTGCAGAGGCTAATATTTCAGACGCTGGGTACCAAGACTTGTTTTGTGGGGTGAGAGCCCCCCTCACAAATGGGGCCCAGGAAGGGTTGCTCCGAGGTAGATTCCCATGTGGAGAGGTTGAGGTGAGGGCGCTAGGTTGACAATCTGAGCTTGCTTATCAACAAGCTAAGTGGGAGGGGCTGTGACTTCAGCAGGAAGCTGAACTCTGGGAACCCCACAACATTGCATTTGTGATCCTGGGTGAGCTCCTTCTTCTCCCAGAAGCTCTATTTTATCATCTATAAAACTGAGCCATGGATTCGGTGACCAGAACCTCCTCAAGCACTGCAGACTTCCTGGAGGAAGAAGGTAGGTGACAGGAAGAGGAGCCAGGGGTCTCCAAAGGCACCCTGAGGTCCCAACCATCACATACACATAAAGGAATAAGATAACATAAAGCCTAAAGCTATTAAGAAGGAGGGAGAGACAGTGAGATTCACTGACTTGGTAAAGACGTCTTGTAAAGGAAAGAAAGAACCTGCTAAACAAATTCTACAACCCAAGTGTCCACCAACTGATGAAGGATAAACAAAATGTGGCACATCCACTCAAGGGAATATTGTTCAATCACAGAAAGAAATGAAGTCCTGACATAGGCTACAACACGTATGTGCCTTGAAAACATCATGCTAAGTGACAGGAGCCAGTCACAAAAGGCTACATAGTTTATGATTCCATTTACATGAAATGTTCAGAATAGGCAAACCTAGGCAGCAAGTCGACAGATGAGTGGTTGCCAGTGGGGAACAGGGAGTGACTATGCTGGGTCTGGGGTTTCTTTTCGGGGTGATGAAATGCTCTGGAATTAGAGTGGTGATAGTTGTACAGCCCCGAATCTTCCTCAAACCATAGAACCGTATACTTAAAAAAGGCCAACTTTATGACGTATAAATTATATCTCAATAAAGCTGTTATTTAAAAAAGGAAAGCATGTTATCATTTTTATAAAAATAAGATGTATACGTGTGTGTGCACCCACATGGGGGGTGGGGGGGAGACAGTCTGAAGAATATACAGCAGGCTGTTAACAATGATGATATAGAAAACTTGCATTTTGCACTTTCGTTTCCCCATGTTTTTGGGTTTTTTTGTGGGTTTTTTTGGAGGGAGGACATAGTCCTCCAGCATTTTTGTGTTTTTCTTTTTAATTTTATTTTTTTTAAGTTAACATACAAAAATACATTCTCGCTGTCAGTCTATACCATGCTGACAGAGAAGTCCCCCTGTGTACCCCAGCCATTCTCCTACCCAACCTGAGGGAGACCACAGCCGCTGGAGCGCTTTCCTGGCCTCTGGCTCTGTGTTTAAAATACTGAAATAGAAGGTGCTCTTTCAGACTTTCTTTCCTTCCTATGTGTACTTGACTCTGTGATCTTTGACTTTTATAATAAGCACCTCAGGCAGAAGAAAACCCCAAAACACCCAGCATTTTAAAACAACAGTCTGTGTTCGTGCTACATTATTTTGTATATTACAGAGACTGCGCATATAATACAATCCCATCTTTATTTTTTAAAATACATACATATATATACAGAGAGAGAGAGAGAGAGAGAGATATGCAATGTCTGAGCATAAAAAGAGGCTCAAAAAGATACAAACGATGAAAAATAATTTTTTTAAAGATACAAACTAAACTGCTCATTTGAATCAGGAGCAGAACTGAGGGAGGTGGTGAGGGGAGGATTTCTTCTTTTCTTTTATGTGTGGCTGTGATTACTTCTATTATCTTTTTGGATAATGCATTCAAACTTCAAAAAGTACAGGAAGGAATGAACCCCTCACCAGTTCTCTTGCCCAAGGCAACCAGTGCAGCCAGAATCTGCCTATCCACCCTCAGAGGTATGCCAGGCATGCCTTTATGTTTTTTTTAAATGTTAGTTTTGCTTCACTGAGCTCCTATTACCTCTTTAATTTAAAAATTCACATACACAGCCCTAGCCGGTTTGGCTCAGTGGACAGAACGTAGACCTGCAGACTGAAGGGTCCCAGGTTGAGTCAGGTCAAGGGCACATGCCGGGGTTGCGGGCTCAATCCCAAGTAGGGGGAGTGGGGGAGGCAGCCGACTGGTGAATCTCATCATTGATGTTTCTCTCTCTCTCTCCCTCTCCCTTCCTCTCTGAAATCAGTAAAAATATATTTTTAAAAAATGCATTTATACATATACATTTCAATGTCTGTGTGTGTATAAATAGAAAAACTATATTGGGAATATATATATCTCTCACCCAAACAGTAATTTGGTAATTAGAGTAATTTCCTCTGAATATTGAATTAATGATTTTTTTCTCCTTACATGGTTGTATTTTCCTGTCTTTCTCTACTAAGCATATTTTACCTGTGGGCGGAGGGGGAAAGTTCGTAGTAAAATGTTTTCAAAACGTACTTTCTCCAAGAAAAGTCACTGAACACCTTCCATCAGGCAGACAGGGAGCTCTGAGTGGCTAGAACCTCACCAGAAGGTAAGGGCAGTGGGCGGATCAGAAGGGCCGAAGCAAACCTTTTCGGGGCCAAAGGGGTTCCAGCCTTTGCCAGCTGGAACTGCCCCTTCCCCATCCCACCTAAGCCATGTGGGGTCCCACACTGCTCTGCGGCTCTAGAGGGAAAACAAGGCAGACTCACAGAGCACAACCTTCCTCCCCTCTGGAGGGCGGGCAGCAGCTGGCCAGGCAGCCTGGGGGGTTGTGGTGTCCCTCAAGGGACAGAGCTCCATGGTGGCGCCCCCAGGGGCAGATGTTGTGGGCCTGAACCTTGGGAGGGCGAACAGGGCAGTGCTTGGGCACTAACAGGAATGCCAGTCCCACTGCCAGACCCCAAGAGCTCACTCTCTGACCTGGCACGCAGCAGGGCTTCCCCACCCACCAGCAACTCAGGAGGCCGCCTTTGAGCAGCCAGGGTGGTGCCTCTAAATATTCTTGGTCTAACAACGGCTCTTAGAAGCATGAGCTATGCTCTCCCTTGTTCTGCAGGAGACTAGTAGAGCATGTCTCCGCCTCCAGCCCACACAGACGCTGCCTGAGCACAGGTCTGGAGGGGCCTCCTGCTCTCTAACACCTCCCATGCTTCCATGTTGCCAGGGAACAAAGACCAACCTTCAAGGAATAAAATGAGCCTTCTGCCAAAACAGCTGGGTAGATTTTAACCAAACTTGGAGGGGATGTTTGGAAAGGTCTCACTGAAAACACAGACTGTGCTATGTGTACAAAATTTATTCCGAAGGGCGGGGAGGGGGGACCCTGAGGTGGGAGTCCCTCTCAAAGACTGAGGCATTCTTCATCCAGAGCGGCTGAAGCACCTGGACAGAGACTGTGTGGCTCCTGGCTGGAGGAGAGCACTGGTGGGGTGGGGTGGGGTGGGGAGGCTGAAGGAAACAGTGGTGTAGGCATGAGCCCCAAATCAAAAGTCACTGGGACAGATGCTGCCAACTGCTGGTGTTGATCTGCAATGTAGCCACTCCTTCCATGGGCAACTCGCAGTTCGGCATGCGGAGCTCCTTCCAGAGGTGCAGGGACACACTTACCGAAGGAAAGACTTGTCCAGACATTACCCTGTGGGTAATGATCAGGGCGATGGAGAGGTACCACGTCCCTAGTCCCTGCCTAGGGCTTTATCTGCTTGTCTCCACTGATTCTCACAAACACCTCTGAGGAGGGGTTGATATTCCTATTTTATAAATGGACAGTTACACGATTTGCCCAGCATTACAGTTATTTGCAAATAAGTGACAATGTCCAAATTCAAACGCAGGCCCCTGTGACTCCAAGTTCATGTTCGCCATGTACCACACAGACCAGAGCTAGGCTGCATCACATGACAGTGCCAGCAGAACTGAGATTTGAACCCAGGTAATCTGATCCCAGGGTCAGCACCCTTCCTACCCCATCAGAGTGGGATTGGGCACAAGAAGCCTGTGCCAGTCGGGGGTGAGAAGGCTAACCCCTATTTTGTGGAACTATTGTTTGGAATTCTCTATTTTTTAGATGGCCTCTTATTCTAAAAAAAAAATAACTTTGCTTTCTAGCCTGCTTGAATAATGAGGAAGGTAAACTTAGCTGTCTGACCTTGTAGGCCAGAGACTAGATATGCCCATACTCTCAATGCCATGCCAGGTGCATTTTTTAATTGGATAGAACTGTGTTGTTTTCAAGGCCACTAGCAAGATAACCACTAAGCACACATAGGGCTGGAGCTTTAATAAAAAGGGAAGTTCTGCTTGTAGCTCTACTTAGAATTTGAATTCATTTTCTCTAAGCCCACCATGGTTAATAAAGCATGACTCCAAACTCTCTGAGCATTGCTTGATTTATTCCGGTTCTCTGTAACGGGGGTACTCAGTGGAAGGAGGTTCTGAGAACACAGCAGAGTCCTTGCAAGGCCCCTGGATGGGGTAAGGAGGGCAGGGGTATCACTGTGAGAGTAAGTGTGGCTTTGGGAAGCAGAGAGCCTTGTTCCCCACCACCCCCCAACCCCCAGTCCTGTCTGTATACAAGTCTGCTCCTGGGTATTTGCCCAAGAGAACTGAAAACACATATTCACACAGAAACCTGTACACAGTGTTCATAGCAGCATTATTCATAACAGCCAAAAAGGAGAAATAACCCAAATCCCCATCAACTGATAAGTGGATAGACAAAATGTGCTATATCCAGACAATAGGTTATTATTTGGTCATAAAAAAGAATGAAATACTGATACATGATTCAACACAACATAGATAAACCTTAAAAACATCATGCTAAGTGAAAGAAGCCAGTCACTAAAGCTCACCTATTTCATGATTCCTTTTGTGTGAAATTTCCAGAACAGGCAAGTCCATAGAGACAGAAAGTCGATTAGTGGTTGTCATGGGCTGGAGGGAAGGGGAAGTAGGGCATGACTACTAACAGTGACAGGGGTTCTTTTGGGGCAATGGAAATGTTCTGGATTTGCACAATATTATGAATATATTTAAAAACACTGAATGGTACACTTTAAAATAGTGACTTTTAGCATATGTGGATTACACTGCAATATAAAAATTACCAAGAAGATTACCAATTATAAAACGGGACAGCACTACGTACACTACGTACACTGGGAGCTGTTGTCACACAACGTGAGGATGTACATAAAATGCTCAGTGTGGTGCCTGGTACAGAGCAAGCCCTCAGGCATAGCAGCTATATTATAATAAGTCATGTCAACACCGATATTGGCTTTCTTCCTATAATTATTAGTATAATACAAGAAGGGGGGATGCTACTGATGAGGGAGAGGCTAGTGTTATGATTCTTGAACTGCAGCCCAGCTGGACAACAGCGCTACCGCAGAGCATGGCTAGAGCTGGCCACCCTCCCTTTCCCCAAGTGAAGAGCAATATCCATGGCAACCACATCAGCCCAGTCCAGGGGCTCCCATTCCCAGCCAGGTGACAGCATCGCCACAGCAACCTGTCAGGATGGCAAAGGCAGATCTTGATAATGCCCTGGCAGAAGAATTGCTAAGGGACCCTCGTCTCCATAGAAACCACGTCAGGAGCAGAGGGAGGAAGGAGGGGGCAATCAGCAAATAAACACAGGGCTACGTCTCCTTGCCTAGATCCTGAGACACCAGGGGCACATCAGGGAGGGATAGACCAGCTTTGCTGACATCACCTTCAAAAAGGCAGTAAACCAGTGTTTCTTGAGCACCTACTGTGTGCCAGGCACCACAAAGGGCCCTTTACATGCTTGACTGCATTTAAAATTTCACAAATAATACTCAAATACATTCTTGTTGTTAAAAAACAACCAACCCTAATTACAGGACTAATAGCATAAAAGCAAAAATTATTCTCCACCCTACTCCCACCCTTTCTAATTCTTCAGTTCAGTGTGTTTTTCTCCAGACTTTTGTTCTGCATTTGCATGCATATATATATATATATATATAGAGAGAGAGAGAGAGAGAGAGAGAGAGAGAGAGAGAAAGAGAAAGAGAGACACACACACAAAGACATGCTTCAACACCAGTTTGTTTTGTATGGCTTTTCAAAATAATTAGTGGGATTGCACAATATGTATACTTCTATAACTTCCTTCTCCTGCTTAACTATGTACCTTAGTGATCGTTCCATGTCAATACATACAGTTACACTGTTGGCCCTTGAATAACAAAGGGGTGAGGGGTACCAACTTGTTCCCATGCAATTGAAAACCCACATATAATTTTTGACTCCCCCAAAATCTTAACTACTAATAGCCTCCTGTTGATCAGAAGCCTTGCCAATAACAGAAACCATCGATGAACACATATATTGTATGTTATATGTATCTTATTGAAAAAAATCATGTATAAATGGATCTGAGCCATTCAAACCTGTGTTGTTCAAAGGTCAACTGTAATATCTACCTCATTTATTTTTATTGTGGCAAAGTATACATAATATGAAATTTACCATTTTAACAGTTATATCTTTTTTATTGTGGTAAAATATACATTTTTAGCCATTTTCAAGTGCACAATTCAGTAGCATTCAATACATGCATATTGTACTGAATTCACCACCTTTCATCTCCAGAACTTTTTCATCTTTCCAAATTGAAACTCTGTATCCTAAATACTAACTCCCACTCCCTTTCCCTCCAGCCCCTGGTAACCAGCATTCTATTTTCTGTCTCTGTGAATCTGAGCACCCTAAATATCTCATGTACGTGGAATAATATTTGTCCTTTTGTGTCTGGCTTATTTTACTTATCATCATTTCTTTAAAGTTCATCCATGTTGTAGCCTGTATCAGAATTTCCTCCCTTCTTACGGCTGACAAATACTCTATTGTATGAATACACTATGTTTCCCATCGACAGACATCTGGGTTCCTTATACCTTTCAGCTATTGTGAATAATGCTGCTATGAACACAGGTACAAATATGTTTGTGTCCCTGCTTTCAATTCTTGGCTATATATCCAGAAGTGGAATTGCTTGCTTATTTGGTAAATCTATGTTTAACTTTTTCAGGAACTGCCACACTACCTTATTCTTTTTAACTTCTTCATATGATGGTTACCCCAATCTTATTAATAATCATGAACAATCTCGTAAACTGGGTACTGTTATTATCCTGATGTCACAGAAGAAGAACTGAGACTTAGAAGTCTCAGCCACATCTCTGCCAAGGAAAGGCTGAGTGGACTCAGGCTATCTGCTGTCCCTCGCTGGGCCTCAGCTTCCTCTCCACCACAAGAGAACAGTCTGCCCTCCAAGGCACTTTCTCAAATTGTCTCCCCTTTACAATACCAAGGATGGCAGCGAGATATATGAAGATGATGCCCTGTATTCTGGGCCAGGCCTTGGGAGGCAGGAAGGCTGCTTGAGAGGGGGCCTCCCACCCAGCCCTGGAGATGGGCATGGCCATACAGCAGCCCTTAGCAGCAAATGCCCCATCTGCACACTGAGAAGCTGTTGACACACCACAACCAACACACTTTGCGAATAGGGCAGCTGAAGGGCGGCTCAGGGCTGTGGTATCTCAGTACTCCTGGAATGCTGGCATGCCTGCCCTCAGGGAAGGTGAGGAGTGTGCCCCGGAACAATGTATGATCCTAGGGTACTTCAGCAGCAGCCAGACAGCTGAGACCCAGCCATGCCTTTGGAGCCAGAAGCTGCCTGGAACATAGACCCCTGGAGTCTGGAGGATTCCAGCCCTTAGGGGTCACTTAGGCTGATGGCTTCCAATCATCCTTCTGCAGAGCCCACTGGGCCCTGCATGACCTTGAGGACATCCATCCCTGTCTCAGGGGCTGTTTCCTCATCTATAAAATGGGTAAGATCATAACGTCATTGGGCCTTTATGAAAATTGTTAAGATAAAGTGTCCAGCATGGTGCCTAACAGCAGGAGGAAGGACGGACATGCCAGGTGGAGGGGCTGGCATGATCAAAGACAGAGAAGCTGGTGTCTGGGGGTCATATTCAGGAAGTGTCTAGTGTCCCGATCTCTACTGACACACTGGCCAGAGGCCCAGCCCCACACTGAGTGGCAGTGCCTGGCAGTCCCTGAAACATGTACACGTACGTTATTCCGGCCTGTCCTCACAACGCCTTGGGGCATTATTGTCCCACTTGATGTATGAGGAAACTAAGGCACAGGGCCAGCCCCGTGCTGGGCAAGGCTGCATGTTTTCTCAGTTACTCCCCCCACAGGGGTGGTTCTGTGATGAATGACTGTCTCCTTCATTAGTCTGTGGGCTCCTTGAAGACAGGAACCGAATGTCTTTCACTCACCACTGTGTCCTTAGTGGCCAGCACATAGTGTACACAGTAGGTGCTCAGAAAACGTGTACTGGAGGAATGAGTGAATGAACAACTCTGCCAGGGAGGCCTAACTGTGCAGAGACACTGGCTGGATGGGGCTGCCACAAGCCTGCCACCCCCCACCTGGCCCTAACCAGGATGGACGGGGTCCTCACCTCTCTCGGCCGCTCCAGCTCTGTCTGCAGCACCTGCTTAGCCAGCTCGGTCTCGATGAGCCGCTGTCGAAGCTCCTCGTTCTCCTCCTCCAGGCGCACCCGTTTCTTCTCCACCACCTCGAGCTCCTTATGCAGCCGCACGGAGATGTCCTTAGAGACCTGAGCAAGGGTAGGTGATGAGCAGAGCATGGGCATGCTCAGGGGTCATCCCATCTGGGCTACAGAGCAACCCCAGAGCAGGCAGCTTCTCTCATTACTCCCACTTAGCAGATGAGGAAACAGAGGCACAGAGAGGTTAAGGAACTCACCAAGGGTCACACAGCCAGGAAGTAGTAGAACTAAAACCCAAACCCAGGCACCCCATGTTCCTTATGTCTATGTCACAGTTCAGCCCCAGGAAGCTATAAAGACCCTTCCTGTTCTTAGGAATACCTTTTCATTTAACCCGGGCTCCTTAATGCTTCCAAAAGTCTCTCCTAGCCACCCTCTTGCCAATTCTCACAAGAGCCTGTGGCTGGCACCAGAAATTCATTTTAAAGAAAAAGGAAACTCAGAGCAAGATGGGCAGCCCCAGAGCCATTTACATCCCATCTCTACCAGTGACCAACACATGATCCTGGGCAAATCATGTCCCCACTCTGCCTCAGTCTTCTTAAATACAAACTGGGTGCAATAATAATAGACCAACCGCAAAGGCCCAACAGGAGGACTAAATCAGCTATTGCAAAAGGTTTGGTCCATTGCCTACACAGTGAGCGCTGGGCAAATAGTGGCTGCTGCTTCGAGAAACAAGCCCAGAAACGGGCAGGACTCGGTGGAGGTCATTGTGTGACCCCCAAGGCCTATTTCCAATCATCTGGGATATAGAACATGCCTCCAATGACAAGGCCTGGCCGGTGTCCAAGTTATTCCTGCAGAAAGGAGTTAACAGAGCTGCAAACTCCAACCCTGGCTCCAGGACTCTGCAGCAACAGCACCCGTTTCCTCGAGGACACCCTCTGACCTGTCCCCTGCCGGCCGGGGGTGAAAGGCCAGGAAAGGAGACCTCCGGGAATGAGGAGGGCCCTTTTGAGTTCATAAATTACAACCAGCCCTGAGTGGGCTGGGCACTACCATTGGTTGAATACCTACTGCGTGCCAGATTCATTCATCTTTACCCCAATTCGGTCCCCATTATACTGACAAGGGATCTGAGGCTTAGCGTGCAAGTGACTTGCTCAGGGTCACATAAAGCTATTGTGGGCTGAGCTCAGTGGAGCCCTAGGAACTTGGTTGAGGGGCCAGCATGGCCAGGCCTCCACAAGGGGTACAATGCCTTTGCCAGCAAGAGTGAGGTGGATAGTCCAGCTCCCATGCCTGCCAGTCTCGGAAATGACCATGGCACCTCCTCCCTGCCGGAAGGGAAGAGGGCTCTCCCTGGCTCTGCCCTCTGCCTGGGCCCAGGCCCAGCTCGGCACAAACCCCTTGGCAGTGTGCAAAGCAGGCCAGGAAAAACAACAGCCAGAAAGGAAATTCAGCACTGTCTTCCCCTCCCTCCGGTGCCCACTGCCTCTCTCCGTCCCTGAAGATCTCCAAAGACAGCCAGAAGCTGGCCCACGAGAATCCTCCCACAGCCTTTCTAGGCCACCAAGCTTTCTTCATCCACAAAGTGGAGTGAGCAACCCCTCACTATCAGAACCAGTACTCTGCAGATGGGAAAACTAGATTCTAGCCTGCTTCCAGCACTCACTGAGTGTGTGACTCAGGAAAAGTTAGTTAACCATTCAAAGTCTCAGTTTGGTTATCAGTAAAAGGGGGTTGATTTAGTCTAGTCATGAGCACTACTGTGAGAAATAAATGATATAGTGCTTGGGCTGGTGGCTGGAACATAGTAGGTGCTCAAAAAATAGAATTTTCAATACATTGTCAAAATTACTGCTTTACCTTGGTACACGGATTTTATCTATTAGGCTTATACTCCATAGCCTCCCTTTTGAGTTTGATGGCAGGGTTTTTGCTGGAAATGTTCAGCCCCAGGCTCCTGGCTATGGTCCCCAGTTTTGGGCTGTTAGGTTATCCAATGAACTCCTGTCCTGATCACGAATTCATTCATTCACTCATTCATTCATCCTGCTGAGGCCTGGGGGCAGGAGTGGTGGGACAAAGGTCAAGGCCCCGCCTGAGCTCCTTCACATCTCTGTGTCCCAGCAGTGGCACAGGGTCTGGCACACACTAAATGCCTAAGAAATCTTTATTGGGTGACCAAACAAATCCAAGACTACACCAAGCAAGCAAAGATGGCAGAAGATGAAGGAGTGAACAACTGAGATCTGGGAGCTGCACCTGCCCTAGCTTGGCTGGGGAGACCCCCCCAACCACCCACCCCACCCACTCTTCAGGGAGGGCTATGTCCCTGGCTGGGGACCAGGGCTCCTCTCCAACTACACTCCTACCTGGACCAGCTCCTCTCCATCTGGTGGCCTCAACCTGAGGAGGTGACCGGCTCTTCATCAAGAAGTCATGATCCATGTGGATTCCTGGATCCTCTTGGGTTTCTGAGTGACTCTATAGATTCTGTCCCTTCCACGAGTCCCCAGTTGTATTCTGCTCTATTCCCCATGGGATCCCCTTCCAAATGTGCTCCCCCCTCCCCCTCCCCCTCTTTGAGGGATGCTATGTTGAAAACCCAATCCCAGACAGCTTACAGAATTCCAATGTGGACATAGAGCCCTTAATCTCAGATCCCAGATGACAGCCTATGGGAGCAAAGAGCACCCCGGCCTGAAGGGCAGGAGCCTTCTGGCCTATGTTCCCCCACCCCTGGAGTCTCAGTGGTCCTGGGCTCCTCTCAGCCCCCTTAGCTGTCACTTCCTGAGCACCCATCATGGGGCTGTCACCTTCTTAGGAAAGGCTTTATTAGTCCTACTCTGAGGTTCAGAAAGGAAAGGTCACTTGCCCAAGGTCACACAGCTAGAAAGCTACAGACCAAGATTTTAAATGAGATGAGTCAACTCTAAAGTCTTACTCTTACCCTGACCCTGCTGTTGGCCTGAAGCTGGATGACACATTATATTAATAGCAACAATAAGAATACCAATAGTAAGTCCAACAGTGGGCTCACACTGTCAGGTTCTCATAGGACCCCTCCTGCCAGTCTCATTTGATTAGTCTCCTGATACTCCTGACTCCTCCCATGATAGGGGGCTGAGATACTCTGGAGGCGAAGCAGCTGCAGCTTCCGGAAACCAGGGCAAATTATCAAAGCACAAACAAATGCCCTCAGTCATGAGGTCACTGTTTACAGCACTGGGACCTGGCTCCTGCCAAATGCAACCAGCAGCCTCCAGGCTACAGCAGCCCTGCTTGTTCGCTAGCGCTGATTGGCCCATCTGTCCTCAGCTCATGGGCCTCAGGGTGTCTTGGTCATTCTGAATCCTCAGGGAGGAGGATGGGAACTCTCACTAAGGAAGTCCCCTGCAGGGAAGCATCGGAGCTCCGTGTGACTAAATTCTCCCAGGAACCCTGGGAGGATGGGAATGTCACCCCCATTTTGCACATGAAAAAACTGAGGCAGCTGCCGGGTTACCCGGGAAATTAAAACCAAAGCCAGAACTTCTCCAGCAACATCTGTTTCTAAGAAAGGAAACATTATACTGGTGTGTCTTGGGCCTCCCACAGGAGTCCCTCCAGGTGGAAATGCAGATCTCGGATTTAGGAACCTGATACTCTGCATAGGCTTCCCAGGCTCTGAGGGCGGGCTCTGGGAATCTGCATTGTGAACAAGCCTTCCAGGTGATTCTGGTCCAGCCAGGGGGGTTGAAATTCTGGCCTTTCCTTCCCCACGCTTGCCCCAACCACTTGTCCTATTCATTCAAGCCTTAAAATTCTACTGAACAACACCATGACCAACATGTGCTCATCTGCTGAGAATCCAAAGCCAATCTGTGTGCATAGCATTGTCTTTACCTGAGTGATTTCATTTTATCCTCACAAAAATCTCTACAGTTTTATCTCCATTTTCCACATGGGGAAACTGAGGCTCAGAGATGTGAAGAAGCTTTCCCAGGGCCACAGCAAACAACAGGCAGAGCAGGTCTCTGGCCCCTGACCCTGATCTCCTCATGCCAGACAATGTTCCCACTAAGATTCTGTGAGGACCAGCAGAGAGTGAGAGAGCCTGGCAGGGGATGAAGAGCTGGGGTGGGGGTGGGGGTGGGAGTGGGGGGAAAAAGGGGCACCAAGGCCTGAGGTTTCATTCATGACGACCTCACCAATAACTCACCTGTTCAATAAAAGCACTGGAGCTGCAAAAGCCCTGAAGATTCGGTTGATCTAAGCCCTGCATTTAACAGAAGGGGAAACGGAAGCCCCAAGTCCCAAGAGGTGGGGGCCAGTTAGGGCACTGGCCAAAGAGGTGGCAAGAGCAAGTCACAGAGTCCCCTGGATACCTTCCTAGGCAGCCCCCGGACCCTCCCCACCTGGGTCCATCAGCTTCCCAGGAGACGCAAGGGAAGTCAGGATTTGAGGACCTTAAAAACACGCCACAACATCCCCAGCACATGGGGCGAAGTGAGGTGGCCAGAGGCATCCAGCCCAGGCCTGTTCCGATGAGCTCAGAGCTCCAGCTGCAGGGGCTGGGAGAGGAGGGAGGGAAGGGGGCAAGGCTAATGCTGATTGGCTAGTTCAAATCTCAACAGAAGGGGCTGCTCCCCTCCCCTCGGCCCAGACTGCAGAGGCCCCCCCTCACCACTGTGGTGTGTGCTCACTCAGGCTGCTCTCAGCTCCTCCCATAGAGGCCCCTGGCAACCCAGCTAGCCTGCTCCCAGCCCCAGATCCTCTACCCTTCCTCAGCTCTCTAAGGCTGACTTTCTGCCTCTGCCTGAAATCAACTACCTGGGTACAAACTCAGATTCCTCTGAGTTTCCCAGGCTTTTCCTCACCCACACGCTCCCAATCCAGTGCCTGGCACTTGAATATTTGGGTCACCATTTGTCCCGGGAGCTGCCCTCTCAGGTAGAGATGCACTTTGGACTCGGAGACGTAACTTTTCTGAGATCAGTTTCCTTACCACCACCACTCTGTGCACATAAGACAACAGAGCTGCCAAAGCCTGCATGGGGCTGGCAGTCACTGGTCACCTCCCCTTCCCCTCCAGGGACCCTTTCTCCAGCATTCCTCCTTCACCTCCTAATTCATGACCCCACTCCCTCAGGCTTCAGCTCAGATGTCACCCCTGCAGGAAGACTCCCCAGCTACCCTTCTCCCAGTTCCTACATCCCCCTGGTCACACTATACTGAGTTCTGAGAGCTGAATCCTCCCTCCACCAAGTTCTCAGCCCCTGACCAGGGCTCACACAGGCAGGGTGGACCTCTCCTCTGGAGGCCCCAGCTGCCAGCATCCATCCCATCCTACTGCCCTACCGAGGCAGAGGGAGGAGGTTAGGCAGAAGTATAGGAGACTGAAGAGCAGGAGCTCTGCCAAATACACACTGAGGGTCACATGACCATGGACAGGCACTTCCTTTCTCTGAGCTGCACTTTCCTCATCAGGAAAATGAGAATAATAATAACAGCTAACATTTGGGGGTGCTTACAGTGACTTTTTACCCACATTATTTCACTAATCCTCATAGATCCCTGGGAGGCAGGGGCTGCCGTTACACCCATCTTGCAGATGAGGAAACTGAAACGCAGGTGACTTGCTCAACATCACAAAATTAGGGCATATGAGAGTCAAGATTTAAACCAGCCTGATCCAACTCCAGGCCTTCATGACGCTCCATTAATTAGTGCAATAAAGAAACCTCCATGGAACTATGCACCAACAACTGGGAGCCCATCACCAGGTGTGTGGCTGCTATTCAAACAGTAGCTGCTGTTAGGAGGAGTCATAGTATATCACTATGGAATATCCCTGGTCAATGGCCTATCAGTTCACCAGGGATCCCCACTTTACAGATGAGGAAGTTGAGGCCCAGAGAAGTGATGCAACTTGCCCAAGGACACACAAGGAGTGAGCTGCAGTCTGACCTGGGTCCTGCTCAGGCGCATAGACCCACCCCCAACAAGGGCACCTGTGAGGCTTAGGGAAGGCCCTGGGCTTACCTTGACATCCTGCTCCAGGCCTCGGATGAGCTCACCGTCCACCTGGCCAGTCTGGGCAGCGCGGAGGCTGCGGCGCTCGGCCTTGCGCAGTCGGTACTGCAGGATGCGGCAGGTCTTACTGGCCTGGTCCAGCTGCTGGCGCAGTTCCTGTAGTTGGTACACGTCCTCCTCCATGTAGACGTCCCGCATCTCCAGCATCTCTGCCCGCAGCTCCTCGATCTCATCCTACAGGGAGAAGGGGCGATCCGGTCACTGGGCCCTGTGCATGAGTGCAGGCCACACCCAACTTGGTCCTAGGCACCTCGGGGGGCCTGGGTATGGTAGAATGAATAATGCCCCCCTCCAAAAATGTCCATGTCCTAATTCCTAAAATCTATTAATATGTTACCTTGCATGGCAAAAGGGATCTTGCAAATGTGATAAAATTAAAAGATTGGGAGATGTTCCTGGGTTATCTGGGTGGCCCAAGGTAATCACAAGGGCCCTTGTAAGAGGGAGGCAAGGGGAGCAAAGTGGGAGAAGGCGAAGTGACCATGGGAGCAGAGGATGGCGTGATATGCTTTGAAGATGGAGGAAAAAGAATGCAGGCAGCCTCAGAAGCTGGAAAGAGGAAGGGTCTCTCTCCCCCAGAGCCTTCACAAGGAAGGCAGCCCTGCCAAGGCCATCTCTGAAACAGGGATAGCTGAGCTGAAGCAAAAAGGAACAGCTAAGCAAAGAGACAGCCAGGGAGAGATTACTCCAGGCAGCGGGAACAGTGTGTGCAAAGGCCCAGAGGCTGCAAAGAGTTTAGTGTGCCAAGATACAGCAAGGAGGCCAGAGTAGCTACAGGGCTAAGTTGAAGCTGGAGAAACAGACAGCGGTCAGCCATGCAGGGCCTTGAAGGGCTGAGTAAAGATTTGGGTTTGGGCTTTAAGTGAATGGGTGACCTCACTTCCTCAGGGCAGCTCCTTCCCACCTCTGTCAGCAGCTCCCAGATGTGCCTCACTTCCCCTTTGTCACCATGAGCACATCTGCAATTCTTTATTGAACAGTTTGTCTCCCAGGGACACTGTAAGTGTCTGGAGGGTCACCTGGCTTCTTGATGTATCCTCCACAGCCAGCACATGGCCCAACATCTTGCAAACTCCCAACAAATGTTCACGGAATGAACGAATATATGTCTAGGTAGGTAAACAGCTGCAAAAAGGCACACCAATGTGAAACGAAGTGTATGGGGATGAGTGGGAGGACCTAGCAGAATAAATAATTATTATGTCTAACAACAAATGTGAAAACTGAGTCACAAATGGAATAATATCTACTCTTAGTGATTGAATAGATTAAATAAGATTATACACTAAAAAGAGAAACTGAGTCATGGAGGATGACTGATCTGCCAAAGGCATCCCTGAGAAGCCAGAGAAAGGAAGGTGCTGATGGCAGGAGGGTAGCCAAGAAGGAAAACACAGCGCTGCAGGCCCTGGAAGAGCTAGGTTCCCTGGAACTAGGTTCACCAGTCCTCTGAGCCTCCCTTTCCCCAAAGAAAATGGGTGGCTCCCTCCAAGGGAATGGCCTAGGGTTGTCCAGTGCCCCCTGAGACTGGGAGGGTGGATTTAATTCAGAGGCGGGGTTGAGAAGCGTTACCCTCCAGGCCAGTTCTTAGGAAGAAAGCTCACTGAGGTTTTAACATCCATCTCTTTGACTCACGGGACTCTTTCTCAAATGGTTCTAAACTCTGGAGAAGACAGAGGGGACAGGTATATGCTTCTCCCAACCCTAACAGACGTAGTCCTGTCCCCACTATCAAGTGAAGGGTGAACCCTCACTCGCCACCACAGTCTCTCTCCTCTGGGTGGGTTGAGCAGCACCAGCTGCAGAGGAACAGTCCCCTCACCAGGATTCCCTCCCCCACCCCATGCACACACAGACTCACCACCCCACCATCAAGCCAAGTGGACAAAACTGAAAGTGGAAAGGAGGAAGTGGGACAGTCAATGATCACACCAGTTAGGGAAATGAGGAAGTGAGGGGTCCACATGCCATTTCAGCTGACAGATTAAAGAAGCATGAAAGAAACAGCACTCAGTCGGTCGGCAAAATCCAAGCTAAACCAGCCTCCAGCTGGGCCTGGGTTCAAATCCTCATCCTGCTATTACTAGCATCTCACTTCTTCTCTGTGCAGTCACACTGACAGGACCTGGTGACGGGGAGGTTGTGAGGGTCTGAAGAGACCCAAGGCTGGGAATGTGCCACGGGGAAGTACAGAGGACAGGCAAGCTCATGATGCTGGGCTCCATTAACGATAGCTGACAGGTAGATCATGGGAGACTGACATCCCTCACAGAGGACCATATCCAGAGCACTGCCGTCATTCTGGAGGACTATTTATTTTTTTAAGTTTTAAATAACTGATTTTTCTATTTATAAAAGTAAACAGTGATCAGAGACAGTTTTTGAAAACACACAAAATACAAATCACTCATAGTTTCTCCCTAGACCAACAGCATTAGCATCACTGGGGCACTTTTCAGAAGTTCTCATGTCCCAACAGAGACCTACTGAATCTGAAACTCCAGGGATGGGGCCCGCAAGGGTCTCTAAGGCAGGGAGTTTTCTTTCAGTCTTTTCCCCTAAAAGGGCAAGAGTCATGTGTCTCAGCACCACAAGTCCCTAGTCCAGGGCCTAACACAGAGCAGGGTCTCAGTAAGAATCTATTGAGTAAGTGAATGAATGAATGAATGATCTTTTTCACATGAGCAGCTGTCTCTCCAGGGCCTGCCCTTCACCACAGTCAATTTCTGAAAATGCAGGATGTTGCATTCATGCCAGCTCTATCTCTCCATGGTGGCCAAGGGGGGCCCAAGCCCTTCGGGGGCTTTTCCCAGCTGCAGGCAGAATGCAGTCAGCCCGTCCTGGCACGGCCCATGTGAGAGGGCAAGTCCACAAAGACTGGCTTGTGGCTGCATGGGCCGGTCTGCTGGGGCGTGGGCAGCAGAAGCTGGTGAATGCAGGATTTAGGCAGAGGCTGAACTTTTGGGGCTTGAGGCAGGGGCAGGGACATGGGGCTGCTGGGACATGGGGAGGGGACTCAGGAGAGCAGGGTCCTACTTTATTCCAGAGGTTCTAAGAACTCACTGAGCCTCCAAATCTCCTGGGGCTCTTAGGTCCTGCAGTCCCGACCCGTCCCTGGAAAGCTCTCCAGTGACTGGCTGATCCAGTTGAGGGATTGGGCTGGGGGAACCCAAGCTTTCCAGTTCCTTCTAAGACAGGTTAGTGGCCTTGCTGAGCCTCTCCCGGCTCCTGGATCCCCCAATTCTGTGGAAGAGGGGGAGGAGGGGCCAAACTCTGCAGGACTTAACAGGCCTAGTAGCTACCCAACAAGGTTGTCGGAGTCCCCCACCATGGATGGGGAAACTCCAAACCTCTTCCTTCACCGCAGATAGGAAAAGGTCATGCTGTCCAGCAGTGTTGACCTCTGAGCCTGGAGGCCCCCCGATCATCCCCCATCAGAAACGCCAGCCTACAGAAGCTGGGGAACGTTGCCCAGACCAAGCGCAGCCTGCCAGCCCTCCACTCCCATCCCATCTGGCACTCCTTTCAGTTGACCTCTCTTTAAACCAGGAATGAGAATAGGAAGTGGAGGGGGGAGGATGAGGGATAGGAATGAGGCACCCACACTGATGCCAGGGGAGTCAGCCCTTCCCTTTATAGAAAACGCTTATTTTGCTCTGATTACAGATGTGATACCTATTTATTGGACAAAGTTTGAGAAAAAGCAGATGGCTTTCTATATCTTCCACTAGTTCCCCCTGGCTTCTGCATTAAGTCCATGCCCTTTCCCCTGGAACCCCCACTGCCCCTGGTCTCCCCCAACTCCTGGTTTGCCCCTGACCTTCTGGTTTGCCCCTGACCTTGCATCTTCTGCCCCCCACCCCACCCCGTCCAGATATGCCACAATTAAATAGCTACCAGCTATTATGCTGAGTGAAAGAAATCAGAAAAATACAGGTGTCCTGTGATGTCACTTATATGTGGACTCTAAATAACAAAATAAATGAACAAATAAAACAGAAACAGACTCAAATGCAGAGAACACACTGATAGTTGCCAGAGGAGAGTGGGGTAGGGGGCTGGGTGAAAAAGGTGAAGAGATTAAGAAGCACAAATGGGTAGTTACAAAATAGTCACTGGGATGTAAGACACAACATAGGGGATATAATGAATAATCTATATATATATAAAACCCTAACAAGCAAATAGACCAAATGGCGGAACAACCGAACAACCGGTCGCTATGATGTGCACTGACCACCAGGGGGCGCGTGTAGAACATGGTGGGCATTGGCAGCAGGCAGCAGAGCGCGGAACATGGTGGGCGTCAGCCGCAGCAGGATGGTGGAGCAGGTGAGCGGGGGGTACCGTACCAAGGCGGGGCACCGGTCACTGTCATCTGGGCCAGCCTCTGGTGGTTATTGAAAATTCTTTGCTCCTGCGCACCATGGTCCTGCCCGGCACTTGCACCTGCTGCCAGCGCCGGCCCCACTTGCACTCACAGCTGGCACCGGACCTGCCGCTCACACCCGCTGCCTGCGCCCAGCGCCGGTCCCAATCACTCGGCGCCATCAGCGGATGCCAGTGGCGTCTGCCGGCCCTGATTGCCCCTAAAGGCTTCTCCACCTCGCCCTGCTCCTGAGGGGTGATTGGGGCAGCAGCTGCCGCTCGCACCCACTGCTGGCACCGGCACCAATCGCTCTGCGCCATCAGTGGGTGCGAGTGGGGCCAGCACCGTCAGCACGTGGGAGCAGCGGCGGTGGGAGTGGGGCTGCTGGCAGACGGGGGAACCAGGGACCGTGGTGGGAGGGGCCGGGCAGGGGTGCAGAGGATAGGCTGATACCAGCCCCTGTGCCCACCACAGCCTTGAGGCCCACAGTTCCTTTCAAGGTGCACGGATTCGTGCACTGGGCCCCTAGTACTGTAATAACCATGTAGGTGCCAGGTGGATACTTGAAATATCGGAAGGTTCACTTCGTAGGTTATATAATTGTCTAGCCACTATGTTGTACACATGAAACGAATATAAAATAATATTAAATGTCAACTGCAATTGAAAAATAAAAACAGCTGCTACCCATCGGGAAGCTCACTAGGAGGCCCCAGCCTAGGCACAGGCTGTGTACAGTCCTCTTACCAGCTCTGTGAAGTAGGCACTGAAAATGTCCCTGTTTTACAGATGAGGAAACAGGCTTAGACGTTGCCCAGAGCTGCTCAAGAAAGGGAGTGGTGGGGCTGGAATCCAAACAGGCCCTGTGACCTTGGGCTGGTACATCCTAACTGTGTTCTTCACCCAGGTTTGCTCAGGTGTTCCCTCTGCTAGAATGGCCTTTGCCAGGCTAACTCCTAAAAATGTCATTCTTCCAGAACATTCCCTCCCCTAATCTGATTCAACTCCTACACTCTGAACTCTATTTGTCTCTTGTGCTAACAGCCTTAAGTTGCATTTGCCTGTTTTCAAGTCAAGATTTGGGGGAAGGGCAGGTGCCAGGTCTGACTTGGGTCTGGTCCCCAGCATTACTCAGCATGTAGTACAGCACACGCACGCATCACTGTCTCCGAGTGGATGAATGAATGAAAGTATGAGTATGGCTTCTGCCCTGCCCAGTCTCTCTGCACAGCCCAGGGTGGTAGGCCCTCCTGATTCCAGCCCCAAGCCAGCTGCAGAGCCAGGGAGAGCCTGGGCAGCTCCAGGGCTAGGCTCAGACCCCCATGACACCCTAGGAGGGGTGGGGCAGGGTCTGTCTACCCAGGGAACCTCCTGCTCACCCACCCACACCCTGTCACAAAGTGAATCTCTGTCCATCCTCTCAAATCCTCCCCCTGACCCCAGTGATCTATGAAGTCAGCCTGCAGGAAGCAGCCTTTCAGAGGCAGGCCTGCTCCCTGCAATGGATTGGTTCCCAGGTATCCTGGGGGAATTAGCCAGGAAGAGTCTCTTGATACATGCTAGGCTGCAGGGCCAAACATGAGCTCACACTACTACTAATAATAGCGAGAGCTTGCACAGGGCTTCACAGTTTATAGAGACATTCCATCGGAATCATCTCATGGGTCCTCACAGAAACCCCATGGACAGGCAGGACAGGCATCACCATCCCTGCTCTAGAGACGAAGAATGGGAGAAACACAGGGAAAGTGAGCCATGCCCAAGGTCAACCAGAGGGACCTCCAAGCAGGACTCAGACCGTGAACTGCAGGCTCTTTTGTTTTCACCAGAATTCAGGAAGTCCATGAAGTTGGATGGGAAGGGGGGAAAAAAAATCACATCTTTATTTTCACTAACCTCTAACTAAAAATTACCATATCCTATTCTGGACAAGCCACAGTTATATTAGCAGTACCTGTGACTTTGCCACCAAAAGAAACCACAGATATTTTCATATCACTAAGTAGTTGTTGCAGAGATGTCAAAATATTGTTCACAGCCATCAGTGCACTAAAATTACAGTAGTAAGGTGACTTGTCACCAGATCTTATGAGTTAATAAACACACATATTACTATAATTTAAAAATATACTTTGATAACTGTATTTGGTTTCCTTTATACTTTAAGTATTTTAAAACATTATTCTGAGAATTATTCTCAGCAGAGAGCTTAAGGCATGAAATAAGATGCGGCCTCTGTTCTCTCCAGAGCCACCTCACTGCAGAGTCTGGGTCCCTACCCCAACCTGGCTCTCCACCGTCAGGCATAAAGCTGGAGAAGCAGAGCTCCGCTTTCCAGCCATGTTTTCAATGTGCCAGGAAAGAATGTTTTCTGTGGGGAACTTGGGTCCAGGTAAGACGATTAATCTTTGTACAACGAGGGCAGAAGGGAGAAGTTTAGATTTGGGGTCCACTGGAATGCTTCCAAGTGACCCCAGATGCACGGGCCTGACGGAATTTGGTCTGTAGGAGTGGATGGTGAGTCTCCTGACCTGTGGGACTGGAGATGAAAGTGACTACACGGGGGTCCCTCTGTAGAAAGACAGCAAGTGCCAGTGGGTGGTCTGAACCCCAGCAACAACTCCCAGCTGGCCCTAAGGGGACAGGAGGTTCCTGAAGGCAGAAGGAAGTCATCTCCTACCAGCCACCTCCTATCCTAGAATCAGCCCCCACAGAGCTAAGGGTGGGCCATGGGAGCTGCCTGTTCACCTAGCTCTCCCCGGGAACTCTGATGAGGGTCCTGCAGATCACATTCTAGAAACCCTGGTATTCAAGGCTCCGGGAGCAGACATGTCAGCCTACGCAGCTCCCAGGGGACACTGCACTGCCTAGGCCTCCGTCCATTCTCTACCAGTCTCCCACCTCTTCACCCCTCCACCTCAAATGCCACCTCCAACAAGGAACCTCCCAGCTTCCTCAGGGCACAGCTCTTCGGTATGAACAATTAGTGAATATCTATGGTAGCCAGATTCATCACCGAATCAATGGACTTAATCTTCATGATGGCCAGTTTGCACCCCACTAATTTGTCCTCCACACAGTGGAAGGATTTTTTTTTAAACCACATTACTCTCCTGTTGAAAACCCTCCAATAATCACCCAAATATGGAAATAGCCCAAATGTCCCTCACCTGATGAATGGATAAACTGTGGTACATCTACATAATGGAATACTACTTAGTAATAAAAAGGAATGAACTGTTGATATTGCAACAACATGGATAAAGCTCAAATTCATTATGCAAAGTGATCAAGCTCAGTAGACTGCATACTATATGATTCCAATTATATGACATTCTAGAAAAGGCAAAACCATAGGGACAGAAAACAGACCAGTGGTTGTCAGAGGCTGGGGGAAGAGGGAGGGAAGCGATTACAAAAGGGTACCGGGGAATTTTAGGGGGCAAAGGAACTGTTCTATATCTTGATTGTGGTGGTAGTTACAGAACTGTATGCATTTGTCAAAACTCATTATGCAATATGTAAATTACCTAAACTAAAAGCCAACAAAAGCCTCTGCCCACCTCCCCATCTTTATCACCCCCATTCCTCTTGTTGGTTACATTCCAGCCACCTGGGGCTTCTCCAGAAGACACCTGGCCTGTCCCACCTCTGAGCCTTTGCTCCTGCCATTCCCTCTGCTCGATTCCCTGCCCTGCACCTCTGTACTACCTGCTCCCCCTCCACAGCACCCCTTCAGAGAAGCCTTCCAGACCTCTCCAGGCCTATTGCATTCATCTCAAAACTGTGTTTCTTTCATGATCTGTATCACAGGCTTATTTGTGATACTAATTATTTTACTTATTGATCTGTTTGCTTATAGGGTGTGAGTCTCAGGAGGGCAGAGACTAGCACAGTGCCTGGCACACACAGGAACAGATCAAGAAATAGCTTGTGAATGAATAATGGGACCTAGGAGGGGAAGATTACCATCTCGGTCCACTTTCCTCCAGAACACCACTTCTGGTCAGCGCTACTGTGTCTAATTAAATTCTCTGATTCTGTAAACTTAATGTCCATGGGGGCTTCAACCCCAGGGGTGGGCCTCAAGTCCCAGCCCACCAACTCCCAGGCTGCATCCCTGCCAGATTCCAAACCTTACCCAAAGGTTCTAGGGGCCTGACTGGCCGATGGGCAAACAGACCCAGATAGAATGACAGAGCAGAACTGAGGGATCCAGAATTTTTGCTCTGTGGGACAGCAACCATTCCATGGAGGAACAGGAGCCTCTGCCTGGCCTGCCTTCTCCCACACTGCCCTGGCCACCACAGTCCCTCCCTCGGGCCAGAGCCCAGACTGCCTCCCCATCTGCCACCCTGGCTCTGGCATGGGTCACTCAGCCCAGCCCAGAAGGGCTGACCTACAGGGTGGGGCAGCAGGGGCCACAGGGGCAGCATGCCAGCCCCCCGAGAGGCAGGGCCTCCATCTGCTATCCCTTCTGCCCATCTCTCAGGGCCTGTCAAGGCTCCAGATGAGATCATCACACTTGGACTCCAAGGAGGGCAGAAGGCTCTGCAAGCTCCACTTCCTCCCAGCTCAAAAGCAAAGACTCTGGACAAAGCAGTTGGGCCAGGGGGACCCAAAAACTCCATCCTTTTGCAGACAGACACCAAGGCCTAGAGAGGGACTGGGATAATCCCAGTCTCCAGAGGGTCCAGAGTTGAGCAGGAAGGGACTCTGGGCTCCTGTCTCCCAGCCCAGAGCTCAATCCAGCTTTGCTTCCTTGGGTAGAAGCTGGGCTCTAGTTATGGGAGAGTCAGAGTCAAAGGTCCTGAAGGGGGGCCAGGATGCCAGCCAGGCACTGCTGTGCCACACAATGCCCCTACTCCAGCTGGCACAGAGGCTGCCTGGTCCCAGTGACCCAGAGGGTCACAAGGGAAGATAAGGGTCCTAGACTTGCGTCTCCAACACCAGTAAGTAACGAGCAAGTTGCTGCCTGAGTGCTTTCCCTCTGCCAGTCACATGAAAGGCAGCACACGTTATCTCATATCCCAGCCTGCTCCAACAGACCGATGAAGAACCGAGGTCAGAAAGGTCAACTGTGTTGCCCAAGGTCACACAATAAGTCCAGTCTGAGTCTGGATAAACTAGACTACATAGTCTCTATGACAGAACAATAGTGACAATAATTATAGTTGATATTTTTGCAAGGACTTACCATGTGACGGACAATGGGCTAAGCTCTAAATGGAGGTCCATTATCTTGTGCTCAACGACAGTCCTTTTGAGGGGGTGCTATTATTTTATGCCCATATTACAGATCAACAAACTGAGGCTCAGGAAGATAAAGTCTCCACAGCCAATCACGAGAGAGGCCCCAGATCTGGCACAGCTCTGTGATTGACACTGCAGACACTCCCTCTGGTGGGGAGCTGTTTAAGCAAGTGTGTGTGGGTGGGTGGGTGGGTTTTGGTACGTTTATGCGTGTGCTGGGGGAGAGGAGAGGCCCAGAGACTGGTGCCCACCAAGGTCACGCCTGGTTTGTCAATGCCCATTCCAGGCTTTACCAGAAAGAGCAGGGAGACATCTGCAGTCCCTGCTGCCTGGGGTTGGAGGGAATGCTCACAGCTGAGATGCCTGCCTATGTTCCTCCTGTCCTTTCTGTGTGGACAGGAAGGAAGGCAGCATTTGGATCTGGATGTTTTTAAAACATCCCCTAAACGGCCTATGGGCTGCAGCCAAATCTCTGAGCAGGGAGAGAGCAGGCCTCAGAGGTCTTTGGGGAGGGAAAGACACGGAGGGTCAAGGGAGTGGTCCTAGGCTGTATAGCCTGAGAATCCTGCACACCCTAGCACGTCACACCACTGAGCCTTTGCTCCTGCCATTTCCTCTGCTTGGCACACTGGAAAGAGCACCGAGACCCCAGTCCTTCTGCTTCTGGCCTCTTTCAGGCTGCGTGAGCTTTGGCAAGCCCCTTGACCTCTCTGGGCCTCAGCTGATACTTATGTCAAAGGAAGGGACTAAGTTCCATTCTGGTAAGGTCTCTGCCCTAGTGCAGAACAAGGGGGGAAGAGACTGACATGAAACCTATAATTACCCAATTAATAACCCAATTACAGTTGAGATAAATGCCCCAAAGGAGCCCACAGGAAGCTCCTAGGTGTCTAACAGAGGAGCCTGGCCTGGAGCTGAATGCACAACGGTGGAGGAGGAAACCAAAGGAAGGGTGAGGGGACCTAGCAAGTGCCAGGAACCGCACAGGAACAGAGACCTGGGTGCATGGAGCACTGGGAGCTTGGGTGGAGCAGGGTGAGGCTGAGGGAGGCAGGACCACACAGGCTGCTCAGGCACTCAGGCAGGGCCAAGGAGAAGCAGAGGGGAGAGGCTTGATGCAGCTGGCCCAGGAGATTCCAAGCGGATCTGGGCAAAACCAGGGGAAAGATGGTCCAGCCTGACTATGGGACCCCAAACTGGTTTTCCACTGGAGCAGAGCTTTTCTCTGTGGCCCAGGCAATGGAAGATTATTCACCTCCGTCTTAGAACAAGGGCCTCCCCCCCGCAAGGCGACCCTCCATTAGCAAAGGAGTGTTCAGGGTTACAAGTCTTCCATTGCGGCACCGGCCTCGGCTGTTCCACGAAGACTGGGATGGGAGGGAAAGGAGGGACTTGAGGGAGAGATGTATTAGGGGAGGTACATAATGCAATTCAGCTCCGCACATACCTCCCAGGCCCCTGCTCCATCCCCAGACCCACAACCCAGAGCCAGACACACATTGCCATCAAGGATCCAGGGGCTACAGGCAACCAGAACCAAGCCTGCTAATGGGTGATGAGGCAGAGAGCTGCTGAGTCCTTATTATAAGCTGCTCCAGCAAATCCTTGTATACATGTGTTTTCTCATTGAATCTCCACAGCAACACTGTAGGGTAATTGCTATCAGCATCTCCACTTTACAGAGGAGACTGAGGCTCATAAAGGGGAAGCTCATAGAAGAAAAGACTGAGCCAGGATTCAAGCCCAGGTCAGCCTGGCTCCAAACCACAGTGCTCTGAATCTCCGTGGACACTAGGGAAGGGCTGGCCTGCTGCTTCCACCTCCTCTGACTCACTGCCACTTCTCAGAAAGACCAGCACTATCTGCTAAGAATGCAGACCTGTGGGTCTCCGGTGAAGGCCAGGGTCAGCCTGGCCCAGAACACCCCAGTGTCTCTGGCTCTTCCCCCATCCCAGCTCCAAGTTCCTCTGGCACCAGAGGGCAGAGAATGTGACCACAGATGAGGTCATTCCTTTGGGGCACCAGGGAATGACTTTAGTAATAATCTTGGCTGCTGGTCCAGCCCCTGCCTGGAATCCTGGGGAACTACCCTGCCCCAGAGGGCTCCCTCCCCTCCTCGGTGCCCAGGGAGGTGCTGGAAGTACCATGTACCTGAAATCTAATTCTCCTGAGTGCTTTGCAAAAAAAAGGATTAAATTCCCATTTTACACACAGGAAGACGGAAGCTTAATAAGGGGACTTACACATGAGATCATGCACAGGGAGTAGGTGACAAAGCAAGATTTGGCCCCAGACCCGATCCAAAGGTGGAATTTGTCCAGGAGACCTAACAGACTTCCTTTCCTCCCACCCTGAGCCTCTGAGCCTTGTGCTCAGTACTATAGACACATGGAAAGGGGGCAGCCCCTAGCCTTGCTATGGGTCAACATGGTCCCCTTTCAGCAAGGTGTTCATAGTACCTCAGCTCAGCTCGGCATCCAGTGTCCTTCCCAACAGGCCCAACTCCGCTTTTCAGCCTCTCCCTCACCACTGCCCCTCACCCACCTTTCCCTCAGCTTTTCTGCTTTAAGCCTGCAGCCTGCCTATAGCTCACCTGCAGAAGCTGATCACTGCCTTTCATTCAATCCTGCAACAAATATTTAGTAAACACATGAGTCCCTATGCTGTGCCAGGCACTGTTACAGCAGCTGGACACAGAAACAGCCACTCAAGGCTAACTCTTCTGCTGTAATGCCTCCTCTTCCAGGAAGTCTTCCAGGCCGCTCCTCTGAGTGCCACATCTCCTCTATCCTGGCCTCCTTCATTGGTTCCCAGGCAGAACCAGGCATGTTTTAGGGATGGAGGAACATGGCTCTCCATAGCCCCCAGCAAAGAGAGAGGGGAAGAAGGAGGGAGACAAGGGCAAGCAGGAAATCCTGAGATTAGAAGGGAGTTGCCCCCGGGCAAAGTTTCTCCTGTGGGCAGGCCTAAAGATTGCTCCATTTCACTGAGCCCACTGGCCCAGGTCCAAGTGCTGGGCAGCAAGACCTGAGGGCATTTAGTGTAGCTTCTCCTGACTTGGTGACCTGTCAGCCCCCATCCACCTACCCAGCCCCACCCAGCCCCAGCCTGGTTCCTAGGGCCTCCAGACCCAGGAGGTGACAAAATCAAGCCTGCACCATACTCCTCACTGTTCCCAGAAGCCTTGCAGAAGGAAGCCTTGTAGAGGAGCTGAAAACAGTGGTTTGTACACATTAGCCCCAGGGAGACATGGACCAGGATTTCCTGTGTTTCTGTATGGGTGAAATGTCACAGCCAGTGTGTGTGTGTGTGTGTGTGTGTGTGTGTGTGCGCCTGGGCACCTGGGTTGTGGGTCTCTGGCTCCCATTAGCAAATGCTACAAGCCTGACATCTGAGTGCTCTGTGCTCATGTCCCTTGTGTGTACATGGCCACGTGTCTGTGTGTGTCTCTGGGGTATTGTGCAAGGGCGGCTGCTGCTCTCTTTGTGGAAGAGGCCGTGGAGGTAACTGGGCTGTGGGCTCGTGTCTCTGCTGGCCTGGAATGGGCAGATCTGTGGATTTCTGTGGATGCTAGCACCTGTGTGTAATGAGTTTGCGTGGGTTTGTGTGTGTGTGCCTGCATACATATGTGTACTTCCGATTTGTCTGAGGGTGTCCCCAGGCTGTTCACTCATCTCTGGGACACAGCCAAGCATGTCTGGGGGGGTGTAAGTTTTGTGTGAGGGTATGTTTCTGAGCCAGGATTTCCTAAATGGTGCGTCTCCGTTGTGTATGTTTGGTAATGTATGGGTGTGATGAGACAGGAGGTTGTGTATCTGCCTGGGTTTGTATAGTTCTCTGAGCATATCTCCTCTCTAACATGTCTGGAGCTATGCTTCTGGAAGCATGCAACATAAGCATGTCACTGGATGTGTATGTGAGATGTGTGAATCTCTGGGCACAAGCTGTGAATACGTGTGCTTGTGTATGCAAGAGAAAGTGTGCCCAGGGACACAGGCCCCGCCCCTCTGTGAGGAATGCTGGGAGCCCTGGGCGACGTGGTCCCCCCAGGCCTCAGCAGCAACCGCCTCACATTTTCCATCTCCTTTTCCATCTTGCTGGAGCTACACACACACCCTCCCCCACCATGACTGACAAACTGCAGAAGATTCTTAAAGACCTAGGTCTCAGAGCAGCTTCTTCTAGGTCACTTCTCAGCTGCCACAGGGAGGGCCGGGACTCAGGGCAGGCACCAGCCAGTAGTTTTACTGACCAGGACTACCACCCCTCTCCCCCATCCAGTGACAGATAGACTGGAGCCCTCCCCCTCTAGCTCCTAGGAGCTTCACAACTTGCTGGCCTGGTACTCAGGAGGCAGTTAGAAAACATGTGAGTGAGTGAGTGAGTGAGTGAATGAATGAATGAATGAATGCCTGGAGAAGCAGATAAGGAGAAGGTGAGGACTGGAGCAGGCACTGACATTTTCTGTGCACTAGATCTATATCATCACACTGAAAAGGGTCCCCAGGACCTTGGGGCAGGCATGCTTAGGTCTATTTTATAGAAGAAATAGAGTCTCCGGCTAAATATCTCACCCAGTGTCACACAGTTTGTAACTGACAAAACCAAGCAAGCACCCGGCTCTGTGACACTCAGGCTGCCTCCTGCATGGGAGAATGGAAGAGCGACGGGGGAAGGGCAACAACGTAGGGTCATTTAGTGAGGTTCCCCAGGATATCAGCTGTGCAACCTTGACCACATTACACAGCTTCTTGGTTTCCTCATTTGTCCAATGGGTCTAATATCAGAACCCTCCACACAGGATTGCTATGAGGAGCAAAGGGCTTACTTAACCCAGAGCTTGGCACATTAGAGGGGATCAATCGTTTATAGCATTTGTGAGACAAGAGTCTAACCAGTCTTAGCTTAGAGCCTGGCATACAACAGGAGTCTTCTCACCAACCCGTGTACCAGATTGGTACTGCTAGAAACCAAAAACTCACTGTTCCAGTCATCCTGCAGAAAGAATAGGACCCAGAGTAGGACAAATCAGGTTTGGAATCCTGGCTGTGTGACCTGGAGCCTCCATTTACCCAACTGTACAATGGGAACTGAGGGTGGATTAGATGCTTCCTCTGGGCCCTTTTGGGTTGACACCTAGATTGGCTGCACTTCAAACATTCAAATCTCCTCCAAGATGGTAGGAAGGCTTGGCTTCATGGAGCCCACACATGGAGCGTGATTATACCTTTTTGTCCTCCCTGCAGCAGCTCCCTATTTATTAGCATCCTACAGCTAAGCGGACCCAACCTCCAGGCTTCTTCCAGCTCCCCCAAGAATGAGAACACAGATATCCTGTCTACTCATTGGTTAACAATTTCCCAAGAGATGCAGGATTTCACTGCTTACAAAATGTTTTGTTTTTATTTTTGTCTATTCACACCTCCCTTATTCCTGGCAACAATCCTAAGTAGTTGCCAAGGCAAGTTCCATAACCTTAATCATATAAATGAAAACAAAGAGTAGCTCAGAGAGGCCAAGTGACTTACCCATGGCCACACAGTAAAAGGCAGAATTAGGTCTCAAAGCCAAGTCTTTGGGCTCCAACTCTCAAATTCTTCCACCCACACCCAGTGGGTTCCTAGCATGTCCTCACTACATGGTGAGTGACAGGTAGTGGTGATGGGGACCTGGAAGATCTCAGACCACCAGGGCTTTGAATGTCAACCATCAATGTGTCTGCTCTGCAGCAAAAAAAAAAAAAAAAAAAAAAAAAAGCTGCATCCTAGACCTTTAAAAATTAATCTTCAGACTTCCTTGGCTGAAAGGGACCCCGAGATCAGGCAGCTCAACTGTAGCCACCACATCAATCTCCTCCTGAATCCTCCTCAAGTAATTACAACCACCAACATTTTGTACAGTTTACAAGCTGCTTTCCACACACCCTATGTCTTCATCCAAACATGCGAGGTCACCCAGCCTCTCTGAATAACTCAAGTGACAACAACTTTACTCACATCTCTGTAGCAGCTCCTTCTATCGTTTCGTTGGGAGAGAGCTGCCCATTTACACTTGCCCCACCTGGGCCCCAGAGCAGGCCTCACATGACAGGAGAGCTGCCGTCACCCAAGAGGCCCTCCCCAGTTGACAATTCCCAGTGTCCCCCACCAGCTGGAAGATGAGCCTGCACAGGACCCCACCAGACTCTATGGGACTCAAGCCAGGGAGTACAGGGCCTGCAGGGGACATGCTGGGGATCTGGAGTCCTTCTCCTGGTAACCAGTTCCTGCATCTTAGAAGCAAAGTGGCCCAGAGAGGCAGGAAACATGTCAAGAGTTTATGCGGCCTGGAGAACCAGCTCTGGGACCTGGAGCAAGTCCTTCCCCACTCTGGCCATGGCTTACCATCCATAGAATGAACATACCAAAACCTGCTGTATTAGTTCCTACACTTATGGCCCACATCCAGTCTCTAGATCTCTACCTCGCCTCTGCGAGGTTGGCAGCTTGGTTAAACAAAGCTCAGGAGAAGTTTGGGCACCAACCCAAGTGTACACACTCTGGCCCTGCTCGCCTCTCTTATCCAGACTCCTTCTTCTATTCAGCCTAGATGCTTGCTGTTCCTTGAAATCAACAAGCGTTTTTCTACTTCTCCTATTCAGTTGGCTTCATCTCATCCTTCAGCCCTTAGCCTCGCTGAGCATCTCCAGCTCCACCTCCTCCATGTACTCTTGGCACACTGTATCCTTCTCCACCCTTGTCATGACTGGCATTGTGATTTACTTATGACTACTGCTTGATCCCCGACTAAACCCAAAGCTCCATGAAAACAGATACTTCATCTTTGTCCACGGCTGCATTCCCTGATCTGCACCAGTATCTGGTACACAGTGGGCAATAAGTAAATAGTTGGTGAATGAATGCATGAGGAGCCAGGAGAAAGAGCCCAGCCTGCTTCAGATGGGGAGATAGATCTATTCTGCCCCCACAGAATCCACAAGAGAACATAAAAGGCGTCCATGGAAATGTGTCACATACCACTTGAGAATAGCAGTGATGACAACTACTCTCATCTGAGGCTCACTACATGCCAGATGCTCTAGCGGTGTTTGCACACATTATCTCAGTTAACCCTCATGGTTGGAAGATGTGTTGTGTAAAGTGTCTTTTTACAATGAAGAAACGTGATGTCCACAGACACTGAGTAATCTGACCAAGATCACAGAGCCAGGAAGCTACAGACCCCAAATTCAACAGGGGCCTGAGGCCTGCACACAAAGCCTGAAACACTGAATGCATGGGAGAAACTGAGGGTCAGCCCTGGCCTAGGTAATGGGAAGTCCCCAGCCAGGCCCTGGTTCCTATGAGACCTTGGACTCAACCCCCAGCCTTCTGAAACTACATTTCATCATACCTGTCATGGGTGGCTCAGATGGACTTCTGAGATGGACTTCAGAGCTCTGCCAGATGACTTCCTGGGGTGGACAGCAGGCCACAGGGGTGGGTGCATGAGGGGACCCTGAAGCAAAGCACTATGGCGCACCTTCTCTACCCAGGGTGAACAGTGGGGCAGGGTGTGAGTTTAGAGCATCTCAGGCAGCAAGTATAGGAAGCAGCTCAGAGCACCTAGAGGGCAGGGCCAGGCCTCCTCTGGCTTGTCTCCTTCCTTCTACCCACTCTCCTACTTGTCCTCTCCTCACCACTAGCTTCTGAAAACTATAGGAGCTGAATGAACCTGATTGTCAACACTGAATGAATGGGGCCTTTGGGAAGACTTAACCAGGGGTGAATTACCCTGGTTCAGACAGGCCCTGTCCTTCTATTCTACAGGCATTTACTGAACACATGCTGGGTAGCAGATCCTGGGGAAATGAGGAGGGGGAGACATAGTTGAGCAAGACCTCAAAAACTCTGAGAGAGAAATGCATCTGCCAGAAGAACCACAAAGCAAAGCTAAGTGTTGCCAGGCAGGCATAAGTCAGCAGAGCGCAGTTAACTCTGTGGCTCTCGGCCAGAGGCACGCTGGGTGTTGTGCCAGGCCATCAACTAACAAGAGCAGGTAACATTTCAACCTCTTCCCAAATCGTGCCCAGCCAGTGGCAGTAGACTAGAGCCCATGAAGCTTCCAGTCTGCCCAGCCAAGGTCAACACACTAGGTCTGGGCTGTCCCCAAAGTGGCCACAGTGCCAAGCCTGGCCTGCACCCAGCAGTTGCTCAGGTCCACGGAAAGGGTGAAGGCATGCCCAGAGGAAATGCCCCTTTCAGATAGGCAGCTTCCCTCTTACTGGGAACACAGGAAGGCCAAGGGCCAGGCTATGAGGGACCAATGGAGCCCTGTGTATACAGAGTCTGTCCAGAGAGGGCAGAAGACAGTATCCTGGGATCTAGGAAGCTGCCTCTGAACCGGTTCTCCCATGACATCCCCCTCCCAGCCTGTGGGACCGTTAGTCAGGGCGGAAGTGGGACTCTAGCCAAAGGGATGTTCCCAGATGTCATGTTTTCAAACAGGACTCGCCCTGAAAGGCAGGCGGGGACGGGCCTGTGCCAGGGAAAGCCCTGAGTAAAGAAAGGTGTTCCAGCTTCTCCTTGGCACAGGCTGGCCACAGGTCTCCCTGGCAGTGCCTGTCCCAGAAAGGAGATCCACTAAAGGCCTGGCCTCTGTCCTGGGAATGGGGGTTGTGAGCAGCTGAAGCCAGAGGTCGGCCCCTCGCTGACTACGCACCCTGCCATTCCAAGTAATGCATCCAGTCGTCCTCCAAAGCAGTTTCTTACCCCCCTCCCCTTCCCAAATCAGAACTCTCTGGCAGTCTCCTCATCCAACTTCCTAAAATGAAATGGGAGGCGGGTGTAAGGGTGGTCCCGGAAGGTTTAGGCCCCTTTATCCAGCTCGTTCAGTGGGGCAGCTAGTGCCTCAGCCTCATGGGGTTGTGACACCCAGCGCCTCCCCAGGCTTCCCTCGCCCTCATCAGCGCTCCAACCTTGAGATAGTCGTTCTCCGAGCGCAGCTCCTCCAGCTCTCGCACGAAGCCGCCGGGCCCGCAGTCCAGCATCTCCTCGGTGAGGTCGGAGAAGGCAAGTGAGGCACTGAGTGGCAGGCGGCTGCTGCCCACCGACGACGCGGCCACCGACGGCTCATCGGGGGAGGCAGGCGGCCGCGGAGGCTGCTGTGCAGGCGGCGCGGGCTGGGGCGGCTGCCCGGTGCGGGCACCCGCCGGGCCTCCGGCCGCCGACTCGGCGTCGCTGCTCAGCGCCAGCTCCAGGCCCAGCAGGCGCGCCTCCTCCGACGCGCAGTCGGACACCTCCGAGCTGCTGTCGGTGAGGCTGGGCGGCGGTGGAGGCGGTCGCGGCCCGGTACCTGGGCGCGGGCGGCCCTTGGCACGAACTCCGGTACGGACCCCCGCGACCCGCGTCCCTGAGCCCCGCGCCCCGGGCACCACCGTGCGCCCCTTCTTGTCGGGCCGCGCGGAGGACGCGGAGCTGCAGGCGGCTGCGGAGCCCGGGCCTGGGCCGCGGCGGCCCTTGGCCAGCGACCAGCCAGCCACGTCCTTGGGCCGGGCCGGCGACGGCGCGCGGTGGCTCTTCTTCCTCTCTGGGGCGGGTGCGGACGGGGGGCCGCAGCCCCGGGCCGGGGGCTCTCCCACTGGCGCCTCCATCTCGGCCTCCCTCGGCCTCAGCGAGCGGCGCGCATGGCCCAGGCCCGCCCTGTCTCCGCACCCCAGGGGAGGGTCCGGGCGCCGCTCTGGCCGCTTGGGTCGCGATTCCTCTCGGACCCCCTCAGCCCCCGGACTGCGCTCAGGCCCCGGCCCTCGCTGAACGGATTCTCCGCCGCTCTGAGCTCGGAGAGAGCGGCCCGCTCGCCTCCAGGCACCCCGGCTCCGGCTGCGGCTCCGCCCGGTGCCCGCCCCTTCGGCCTCGCCGCGCCCCCGGAGCGCGCTCGGGCCCCGGCTGCCTGCGCGCCGATCGTTCCCTCGGGCTCCGAGTCCGGCTGTGGCCCGGGCCCCGGCTCCGCCCGGCGCGGTCCGTCCCCCGCGCAGCCCCGCCAGCTCCCCGCCCCGCCGCCTCGGCTCGGGGGCGCGCGGCTCCACGAACAAAAGGCGGACGCGGCGGGAGCGGCAGGGAGGGACGCTGGCAGCGAGCGAGGGAGGGATCTGCGAGGCAACAGCGACCCCCTCGAGGGTCAGGTGGGCCGGGGCTGCCGCGGCCCCGGTTCTCTCCTCGGTCGCTCCGCCGCCGCCCCTTTTCCTGCGGTCCTGGGGAAAGCACCCGGCCGGGACTCCCCTGCACCCAGGGTCCCGGCAGGGGCCCCGCGAGCCGCGAGAGAGGGGACTGCCACGTAGAGGCCGGGCAGACCTCAGGACGCTGGAACAAGCATCCATATACACACCCGGCACCTCGCCCCTCGCCCCTCGCCGCTCTGCGGAGCGTGCGCAAACTCCGCCCCCTTAAGCGGGCAAAGCCAGACCAATCATCCCATTGTACAGATTCGTAAACTGAAGCCTCGGAAGGCTCGCAATTAGCCCAAAGTCACTGGCAGAGCCGGGATGGAACTCAAACATAACACAAGGATGTGTTGGGTTCTCCTGCCTCCGCTTCCCCGTCAGGGCGTAGGCACCGTGGAGCCCTGGGTGCATGCCTGGCCCTGCACACCCTGACCCACAGTGATCCCAGGCATACTCTCTCCTCCGCGACCCCGATTTCAGGCTCCGCACCACTAAGAAGGAAGTGACCCGTTATGAGATTTCAGAATAGTTATGCTTTGGGAGTAGGTTCTGGCCCCCGTTGTGCCTGGCACGGGCTGGAGACGGTTGCCCTGAGCCCCACACCTTCCCTCCCAAGAGCAAGTGCGGACGACCCCGGAGCCCTGGCTCTGGGGGAATCCTTTCTTCCCTTCCAGGGCTGCCTCCGAGGCTGCTGACTTTTCCACTGTCACACCTCCCGCCCCGCCCCGCCCCCCCCCCCCCCCTGCTCCCTGCTCCCCACTCTACTCCCTGTGGTGGAACCTCCGCTGGGCAGAGCCAGATTGAGTCTTTTGGCTGCCCTCCCACGCGCGCACTCACCCTTTGGGTGGCACCCCCTTGCTAGCGGAGTGGGGAGGCAGGGCTGTGTTTACTCTCCTGCAGCCTCTTGTTCCTCCTCCTGTTACTCCCTCCCCTCCTTTTTCTCCTCCAAAGGTGCCCATGGGTCAGGAAGCTGCAGTGGTCTTCCTTTTTTCCATTTCTCTCTTTTCCTCCACTGCCCATTTTTTCCTTCCTTCTCCTCCTCCTACCCCAATCCTGTTTCTTCACCTCCTCCTGCCCTAGATGCACAGTTGGCACCAGATCCACTTCTTTGTTTCTGTCCCACCTCCCCACGGCAGTGAATACATTTCTGGGTTTCCCCCTGGCACCTGAGGCATGGCTTCATCCCCATCTAGATGTGTCCAGGCATGTGAAAGTCCCTCAACTAAGCCATGTAAGGAACAGGGCTACTCAGCAGGTTTTGGGGGAAACACTTCTTCAGGGACAGTCCCACCCCCTCCTGGCAAGGTACCAGCTCCTTTGCCCCCACTGACTGTCCTCTCACCTGTCCACAGGCACCAGGTAGGACACTGAAGGACACAGTGGTAGACTTGTCAGTTGTACATTCCTGGCCTCCTGGAGCACAGCGTATATGCAGGGACATGGCCACAAAAGCTTCATCACAGAGTATCCAGAGAGTCCTTCCCACTTCCTGGGCCTCAGAGTCCCCACCTGTCTAGTCTGCTGTAACAGGTGACAGGATCCTTCCAGCTCTGATGCTCCTGTTTCTTGCAAGGTGGTTCTGGTCTGGCACAGAGGGAGAGATGCCCTGTAGTTCTTGGAAGTTGTTTACCCTCTCTGTGCTTCAGTTTCTGCCCCTATGCAGAATGTGGGTTGGAGATGTTGAATGGTGTGAATTCAGGCAGGGGACATGCTAGACCAGGCCAGCCCAAACACTCCTAATACACCATGGTCCTGAAAGTAGAGTGGCTTGGATCTGAGCCCGAGTCCTAGCTCTACCACAAATCCTGCCTGAGCTCCAACAAATCCATGGCTGAGCAGGGAGCTGAGGGTCCTTCTTGCACTGAGGGTCTTTGGATTTTAAGGAGCCATGAATCCACATTACCGCCCCAGGCAGCAAGGCCTTGGTGGGAAGGGATTCTGGGGTTGAGTGGGGCCAAGGTAGGTGCTCTGGACTGGACTTAGTTTAGACCAGGGAAACCACAAAAAGAGTGAGACTTGCTGGGAGTCCAGAATTGCCTGCATGCAGGCAAAGAGACTGCAGCTTCTTGACCCACGAGCATTCACTTATGCTAGGCTCTGTGCTCAACACTTCATTAAAGAATCTAATAAAGGTTAAAACTTGTGGCTAATTGTATTTTCCAAAATAGGCACAGCAGTATATAGCTCATCCCAATTACTCTTTTTACCATGTGGCATTGACACTCTTCTACTTGAGTGATGAGGTCTATGTTCCCTTCCCTTGAACTTGAGCAGACTTTGTGACTGCCTCAACCAATAGAGAATGGCAGAAGTGACGCTATGACTTCCAAGACTAGGCCATAAAAGACAATATGGCTCCACCCAACACAATCCAGGTGCGCGCGTGTTCTCTCTCCCTCTCCCTCTCCTTCTCCCTCTCCCCCACTTCTCTCTCCCCTCACTCTTGGAACCCAATCACCATGTTGGGAGGAAGGCCAGGCCTCATGGAGAGGCCATGTGAAGGTTCCAGCCAACAACTCCAGCTCTGGTCCCTGCTAACCACCAGGTATGTGAGAGAGTGAACCTTCAGATAATTCAGCCCCCAGCATTGGAGCTGCCCCAACTAATGCCAAGTGGAGCAGAAACGAGCTGCCCCAAACTGCAAAATAAATACTGTTGTTTTAAGCCACTAAGCTTTGGGTAGTTTGTTACACAGCACTGGACACCTGGAATGCTTGTCCGAGGTCAGACAGCTTGGAAGTAGCAGGGCTGGGAATGATTTTAACCCAGGGCCATCCAATTTCAGAGCCTGTTGTCTGCCTCGCTGAGCAGTGTCCAGCTCAGGCACCCAGTGTGTGCTGTAAAAGCTCTACTCAAGAAGGCATGGAGCAGTACATTGTTTGTATCATTTAAGCAGTAAGAATATATCAGAAGAAAATAATTCTAAGAGATTGTTAGAAATGAGGGTGCTGACTACCCAGTGGGAAAAGTTGGTTTTCTCTCATCGAAGCTGCTAAATTGACCAACATAATGGAAACTAAATAGAGACTAAATCCTGGAAGCCTTCTTAGAGGAGGTGATTTTTTTTGAAAAACGGAAGTGTTGTGTGTGTTTTTCATTATGTCCATCATGAAAGAAACTGGCTGAGAGAGAATTAGAGGAATTAGTAGGGGAACCTGAAGGAGGAACAAACTTGACAGATGTTCAAGAAAATGAGAAGGTCAATGTGACTGGAACTTGATGGGTGATGGAAGAAAGACAATATATAGAAAGCTGGAGTGGACAGCAGGAGCAAGGCATGCTCTGGGCAGGGGTTTATTTTTATTGATTTCAGAGAGGGAGAGAGAGATAGAAACATCAATGATGAGAGAGAATCATTGATTGGCTGCCTCCTGCACACCCCCGACTGGGAAGCCAGCCCACAAACCATAACCCAGGCATGTGCCCTGACTGGGAATGGAACCATTACCTCCTGATCCACAGGCTGAGGTTCAACCACTAAGTCACGCTGGCTGGGCGGCAGGGCTTTATTTCTGATGCCATGATGAGCCATTGAAGATTGTAAGCAGGGGCATGATATAATCTAATTTGTGTTTTAAATAGATCACACCAGCAGTTGGCAAGAACAGAGGCTAGGAGATGGGTCAAGGGCTATTGAACCAGCCTCTGAGAGAGAATGGTGGTGTGGGTGAGGGTGGAGGCAGTGGAGAAGGAAAGAAGAGGGTAGTCTTGAGATGTTCTGGAGCTTCAAAGAGTCAGACACCCTTGGTTGGAAGTGAAAGATCAGAGAAAGGAAGTTAAGTTCAACTCCCAGTTCCTGGCTTAGTTTCAGGATGAATGATGGCGCCATTTAATAAGGCAGGATAGGCTTGGAGGTTGTCGGGGGTGAGAGAGACCAGGTTTGGAGGGGGAAATGAACAGTTCTTTTTGGACACATTCCGTTTGAGATGTTTATGGAAACATCCAAGTGGAGAACATAAAAGCAATTGACATATGAGTGTGGAGCCCAGGGTGGCTGCTGGTCTGAGGTCATTTTGAGTCATCAACATTTAAACAATTTTAAATCCAGGAGACCACCTCAGGCTGTGTAGGGAGAAAAAAACTGACCTAGAACTAGGAATTAAGAATCCTGTTTCTACAAATAAATCTAAAATTTATATGAAACCACAAGAAACCCCGACTACCCAGAGCAATCTTGAGAAAGAACAAAGTTGGAGGTATCACACTACCTGATACCAAACTATACTACATCCAAGGTTATAGTAATCAAGGCAGCATGGTACTGGCATTAAAACAGACACATAGCTCAATGGAACAGAATAGAGAGCCCAGAATAAACCCATGTCTATATGGTCAATTACGACAAAGAAGGCAATAATGTACAATGCGGTAAAGGCACTCTTTTCAATAAATGTTGTTGGGAAAACTGTACAGATACATGCAAAAAAGTGAAACTAACCATTTTCTTACACCATATACAAGAATAAATTCTAAATGGATTAAATACTTTAAGAACAGAAATCATAAAACTCTTAGAAGAAAAACATAGGCAGTAAACTCTTTGATATTGCTCTTAGTAATATATTTTTGACATATTTCTTCAGGCAAGGGAAGCAAAAGAAAAAATAAATACAACTACATCAAACTAAAACGTTTTTGCACAGCAAAGGAGGCCATCAACAAAACGAAAAGACAACCTACTGAATGGGAAAAGATATTCGCCAATGATACATCAGATAAGAGGTTAATATCCAAAATTTATAAAGAACTCATACAACTCAACACCCAAAAAACAAGTAATACAATTAAAAATGGGCAGAGGACCTGAATAGACATTTCTCCAAAGAGAACATACAGATGGCCAATAAACTTATGAAGAAATGCTCAATGCCACTAATCATCAGAGAAATGCAAATTAAAACCACAATGAAATATCATCTCACACCTGTCAGAAAGGTTGTCATCAATAAGTCCGTAAACAAGTGTTGGCAAGGTTGTGGAAAAAGAGAACCCTCGTGCACTGTTGGTGGGAATACAGAGTGGTGCAGCCATTATGAAAAACAGTATGGAGGTTCTTCAAAACATTAAAAATAGAACTACCTTATAACCCAGAAATCCTACTTCTGGGTATTTATTCAAAGAAATTCAAAACACTAATTTAAAAAGATATATGTATCCCTATGTTCATTGCAACATTATTTACAATAGCCAAGATATAGAAACAACCTAAGTATCCATCAATAGACAATTGGATAAAGAAGAAGTGATATATATGTATACACAATGGAATATTACTTGTCCATAAAAAATGAAATCTTACCATTTGCAGAAACATGGATAGACCTAGAGGGTATTATGCTAAGTGAAATAAGTCAAACAGAAAAAGACAAATGCCAGGTGATTTCACTTACATGTGGAATATAAAGAACAAAATAAACAACAACAACAAAAAAACAGAAACTGTCTCATAGATACAGAGAACAAACTGATGGTTCTAATTTGAGAGGGGGTTTAGGGTTTGAGTGAAAAAGGTGAAGGGATTAAGAAGTGCAAATTGACCGTTACAAAATAGTCATGGGGATGTAAAGTACAGCATAGGGAATAGAGTCATATTATCTATATATATAAAAAGCCAGCAACTGGAACGATGTAACGACCAGAACAACCGGTCACTATGATGCCCACTGCGGCCCAATTGGGGGTGGGGCCAGTTGGCCAACCTCTTGCAGCCCCTCCCCCTGACTGGCCCCACCCCTGATTGCCCCCCTACCCCAATAGGGGATGGGGTCAGCCAGCCAACCTCCTGCGGCCCCTCCCCCTGGCCAGTCCCACCCCCGATGGGCCCCTACCACTCTGATTGGCCTCTGGCCCCTCCCTCCAGCCCGCTCCACCCCCAATCGGCTCCCGACTTCAATCAGGGTCAGGGCTGGCTGGCCAACCGCCCGTGGCCCCTCCCCCCAGCCAGCTCCACCCCTGACCATCCCCACACCAATCGGGGGTGGGGCTGCCTGGCCAACCTCCCATGGCCCCGCCCCAGACCCATTTGGGAACAGGGCCAGCTGGCCCACAGTCCCTCCCCATGGCCAGACCTGCCCCCAACTACCCCTCCCACACCAATTGGGGGTGGGACCTGCCAGCCAATCTCCCATAGCCCCTCCCCCCAGCTGGCCTGGCTCTAATCGGGCCCCAATTGGGGTGGGCCAGCTGGCCAACCTCCTGCCATCTCCTCCTTCCAACAGGCCCGGCCTTGATCTGCCAATTGGGGCTGGGCCAGCCGGACCCCTCCTGTGCACGAATTCACACACTGGGCCTCTAGTATTGTAATAGCTATGCAGGGTGCCAGGTGGATAGTAAACTTATTCAAGTGATCACTTCATCTATATATATAAAAAGCCTAAGCGACCATTATGACCAAATGACTGAAACGACTGGAATGACCAGTAGAACAGTTGCTATGATTTGCACTGACCACCAGGGGGCAGATGCTGAGTGCAGGAGCTGCCCCCTGGTGGTCAGTGCGCTCCCACAGTCAACCTCCCCTGGTCCCTCCCCCTGTCCAGCAGGCTCCGTCTGGCAGCTGGCAGTCCCCAGCCAGCCCAGCCCCATCAGAACTGGGCGAGATGGCCAGGGATCACTGGCCAGGCCTAGGGACCCCACCCGTAAATGTATTTCATGCACCAGGCCTCTAGTAAGTTATATAATTGTCTAACCACTATACTGTACACCTGAAACTAATGTAATATTGAATGTCAACTGTAATTGAAAATGTTTTAATTAAAAATAAAAAAAGAATCCTAGTTCTAGAATTAGGGTTAAAGAGGAGTGTGGGAGAATCAACACAGGCAGTTGTGGAGGGGACTGTTGCGATGAGAGGGAGGGGCAAGCGAGAGATGAATGAGGCAGAGAGAGAAGTGGGGGCAGGAGAAGGGGAGACAGATCCAGTGATGGGGTCTAGCTTTTGAAAGGAACAGGGACCCTCATCCATTGTCCTGGAAGGAAGACAGTGAGATGGGTGAGATGTAGGTCAAGCTGTCTGGAAGGTGAGGGAGTGACTGATGATGGCTTCTATTTTCTCAGGAAAGAATCAAGTGAGGAGACAAGAGTGAGACTCTGTGAGGAGAATAATAAACCAGACTTCCCAGGATGAGAGAGGGTGTATGACAAGCCATTGAGGCACCCATTGGAGGTTCAAAGAGAGGCCAGTTAGCCCAGCAAACACCAGGTATATTCTAAAGGGATTCTAGTCATTTTCTCAAATGCTACAGGTTTCTTTGGCAGAGCTGAAACCGTACTGCACATACAACTTTATATCTGCTGTTTTACACTTTACGGGGTAGGTGGACCATTTCCCTGTGCCTTTATAAACTCTTCGCAAACATCGATTTTAGAACTTAGAAATAACCCACGGAGTGGGTGTTCCATGGGTCATTTAACCTTTCCCCTTTTTATTGGACATTTCAAGTGTTTCCTGGCGATGACTGTTGCCATGCTGACAGAGGCTGCATGTGTCTGGTTTAAGAAGAAAGCAAATAAGTTACAAGGCAGAGCTGGGACCCCATCAGGGAAGCATGGGAATTGGTGTTGCTGACAGCTCACATGCTGGGCTTTCCTGGACATGAGGACAAAGAATGGAACAGCAAAGCAAGTATCTCTGGCTTCTCAAAGTGCCCCATGGTTCAGGTGTGGAGCATGGAGAATTAAGGTGGGGAGAGGGCCCCGGAGAAAAGCGAGGGCCAGGTGTATGACCCCTGAACTGTTTACAGTTTAAACACGTATTGCAACAGCCATGTTTGAGGTGACAACAGGGCCCTCCGTGTGCCTGTTTCCCCCACAATAGAAGTCCTTTTGCTACCCCACCCTTCCTGGAGGGGGCACTGCCCCAGCACACCTGGCTATGGGCAGAGTATCTAGGGACCCAGGTGCCCTCCACAAAGCCCAGCAGGAGGGGGTCTCTCAGCTGTGTGAGGATGGAGTGGGTGAAATAGTGGGCTCACCTGCCCAACAGAGGCTGGGGGGCCACTTGGAGGGATGTTTCCCAGGGGAGCCAGCCCTGGGTGGAGGCTGCTTGCTCTGAGACTGACCCAGACCCCTTCCAACTTTGAGGTTCTGTGATTCAATAGTGCAGCATTCACTCAAGCCCCACTGTGAGCCAGGGCCAGAGTAGTAATCCCCCACTGATGGAGTGCCTACTGTGTACCAAACACTGGGCTTCCTGTGCAGGCTGTCACCTCATGTCAGGACGGGCCAGTGAGGAAAGACTCATCACCCATCTAAGAGAGGGGAACCAGGAGGGGCAGCCCCAGGCTTCTCCTGCAACACAGGGTGCCTGAGCGAGAACCCCACAGCATAACCCTTTCTTGTAGCATTTACGCCCCATGAGAAAAGGGCCTGGGTAGCAGGTGTTAGGCACCAAGTGGCACCTGGTAGCTGAGGTGAGAGGTTCTGTCTTAGAGCCAAGGAGTTCAGTGTCCCCATCCCTTGGCTGGCGGGGGCAGAGCTGGAGGCCAAGGGGTGCCAGGTCTTGTTTGTGTGTATTTGTGGGATTTGAGTTTCTGATAGATAATCATTGCCAGGCCTCCCCAGCTGGAACTGGAGCAGGCACAGCGCCAGGGCTTGCCGCCCTCAGGACAAGTATAAGAGCCAAAGAGGACCTGGAGCCGGGCCAGGACAGAGATGCCAGCCACCTGCGGGGACACCAGGATGCAGAGCTAAAGCAGCGGCATTCTGACCGCCAGGTGGGCAGGGTCGGTTCTGGAAGTGGCCCCCTCTCTGGAAGATCTGGGAGATGCCCTAAGGAAACCACTGGGCAGCACTGGTTGGAGGAAGTCACCAGAAGTTTAGTTCAGCAGGGTGAGTACATTTCCATGGTTCTTGCCTTTCCCTACAAGCTCCTCGCCCCTACGAGTAACAGAGTGACTCTCTGTCCCAGAGGTGCCAAGTGGAGACTGAGTGCCACTTGTCAGGAATTTGAGCCCTGGATCTCTCAAAGAAGCAGTGTGTGTGTGCTGGGGGGAGGGGAGAGCAAGGTAGCAGAAGCACTGTCATTTATCCTGAGCTCACCAAACACCAGGCACTGTGGGTTATCTCCCTAAGTTGAAGCCAGAGGATGGAGGCCTGGCTTAGCATCCCAGTTCTTGAGGTATTACCTTCTTTAACTCTTAGAACAGCCCTACGAGGTAGATATTGTACAGATGAGGAGACAGAGGCACAGAGATGTTAAGTTACTAGTACTTGCCCACGGACACAAAGCAAGTAAGTGGCAAAACCAGGATTTGAACTCTCTGACTCCAAAGCCTGTGCTCTTAACCTCCATATTATGCTATTATGTGACTGTGGTAAGTCCCTTCCACTTTCTGAGGGGCAGTTTCCTTGTCCTAGTTTCAGGGTGTAAGATATTGCCCTGAGATTCCCTCAAGGTACCTGGACATGGGTCAGCTTTAAACATCAGGAAACCTTTTTGGAAACATTTGTCAAAAACTACGTGAGCCCTAGCTGGTTTGGCTCAGTGGATAGAGTGTCAGCCTGGGGACTGAAGGGTCCCAGGTTCGATTCCAGCCAAGGGCATGTGCCTGGGTTGTGGGCTTTATTCCCAGTAGGGGAGGTGCAGGAGGCAGCCAATCAATGATTCTCTCTCATCATTGATGTTTTTATCTCTCTTTCCCTTTCCCTTCTTCTGTGAAATCAATGAAAATCTATTTTAAAAAACAACTATGTGTATAATACCTTTTGATCCAGCATTTAACTTTGAAAATTTATCTTAAAGGATATCATTGGATTTATGAATAAGGAAGTTCATTATAGTTTTCCTTATAATCACAGAAAATTAGAAGCAAACAAATTTGGGGAAAAATTATGTATATCTTATGATGAAATAATAAGCAGCCATTAAAAGCATATGTTCAAAGGGTAGTGAATGTTCTTGGGAAATTCTCATTTGTTAAGTGGAAAAAGCACTTTATAAAACTATACATGGGTATGATCTATTTATAAATATGTGTATATATAGGTTTATGAAACAAATATAAAAGACTAGAAAAAATACCCCTAGAGGATGAGAATTTATCTCTGAGAGATGGAAGTGTGCATGTTTTTATATTTTTCTTTATTCATGTCTAGATTCCTCAAATTTTCTACAAAAATACACGTGTACTACATTTTAATTAGAAAAATTACCATGGGTTTTTTTAAAACTATGGTTTTATTGATCTTTTTTTTTTTTTTAGAAAGAGAGTAAGGGAGAGGGATAGAGAGATTGAAATATGAGAAAGAAACTGTGATTGGCTGCCTCCTGCAAACCCCCTACTTGGGATGGAGCCCATCGCCAGGGCATGTGCCCTGACTGGGAATCGTACTGGTGACCAACCTCCTGGTTCGTGGGTTGATGCTCAACCATTGAGCCATGCCAGCCGGCTGCTTCTGTTTTTTTAAATCTGATTTTTGGCTTGGGCAGCCCTCTCTGTTAGAGTGCACTCATTGGCTTGAAGAGGGAACTGAATTTCAGGCTGTCCGTATTGCGAGGGCCTCTGAGATGATCTGGTCCATCAGGTTACATGTGGGGAAAGTGAGGCCCAGGGGTGCCAGGGACTTGTCCAAAGTTCCTAGGCCAGACTGCTAGAAGGGCAAGGAGGCAGAAGGGAATCACTCCTAGAATTTACTGTTTGTGGCTAATGTGTTCATAACTAACATGCAAGTGAGGCCGTGAATGGCGAGAGTAGCTGAACTCACAGACACACCCAGTGACAACTCAGGCTGGCAGTGACAGGTGAGAGTGAGCAAAGGGCAGCTGGGTGGGCATGGAGCAAGCCAGGTGTGCCCCAGACTTCTACCTCTCATCTGTCAGCCTCGCCCAGGGGCGCTTCCTCCCGGCAGGACTGAGGCCTCGCGCTCACTGCTGGCGGCTGGATTCAGACAGGAGAATGAAAGGACTTCGCTGGCGTTACACTCGGCTGGTAAGGGGTCCAGCTTGGGCTGGGTGTTAGGCCAGGACAGGTGGGGGAAGGGAAGCTCTTTGGCAGGGTGGGGCCTGAGCTAGGGATGAATGCAGGCAGGTGACTTATTCCTCTTCCAAGTCCCTCCCCAGCTGGCCTGGGGTTCAGAGCACAAACTCAGGAACCCAGGGCCTTTGCTCCCAGACCTCCAAGGAGCACAGACTGCTGTTCTGTTTCTTCCTCCCTTGAGTGGGTGCCAGATGGAGCTCTGTCCGGAAGCCCCACACAGCTAGGACCCCCTCCATAGGCCTGAACTTGGGGAACAGGAAAGCAATGTCTGAAACAGAGTGGAAGCTCGAATGAATGAATGAATGAATGAATGAATGAATGAATGAATATAATAACATACATGCCCCCTGACTCACATACCAGTACATATATGGGGTATCCCCAAAAATGTATGCACACTTTAACAGCTGATAATACACTTCATTTTCACTCCTTTCCAGGTTTATCTGATTTGAAATAATGGGTGAAGCTAGACTAAGCTTTAAACAGAGAAAATTTATCCTAAAATGCCACTAGACTTTTTTTTTTTGATAATTCATCTGAGATTTATTTTAAGAATCTGGAGTTTGGAGCACTGATGTTTTATAGACTTTTTTAAAAATGGGATCCATAAAAGATAAAGTTTATGGTTCAAAAATCAGCAACAGTCCATGAATTGAGGGCACACAAATACTGAACAAAATGATTCTTTTTTTAAAAAATCTTTTTTAAAAAGGGTTCATGTATATGAACCCTTTTTAATATGTTTTTATTGATTTCAGAGTAAGGAAGGGAGAGGCAGAGAGAGACAGAAACATCAATGATGAGAGAGAATCATTGATCGGCTGCTTCCTACACATCCCCCACTGGGGATCAAGCCACAACCCGGGCATGTGCCCTGACTGGGAATCGAACCATGACCTCCTTGTTCATAGGTTGGTGCTCAACCACTGAGCCACGCCTGCCGGGCCAAAATGATTCTTGATTTTTGGAATTCCATTACTTCGAGTTACCAGCTGTGCCTGGACCAGAACAGTCATCAGTTTGAAAACAGGCATTAACAACAACAACAACAAAAAATTATTCATTTCTATAGATTCTTTTGAATTTTGAAAATGAACTGTATGTTAATAAACACTGACTTTATAATCATTCAAAGTGTGTATACATTTTGGGGGGACACCCTGTATTTATACAATCCCAACTCACACTCACAAATACATTGACAGGTAAACACAAAGTTACGCCTCACACTGACTTGCCTACACAACTCTATTTTAAGGGAACATACACATACACATGGACAATCGCACATTTTACACGAAACTGCACATGCCTCACCTATGACAACATGATTGTTTCACTGGCTGACAGGGAAGCCTCGGGGTCTCATCGTCTTCCTTTGTAAAACGGGAATAATAAGCAGCACATTCTTAGGATTCTTGGGGAAATTCGGAGAGATCATGCACAGCTAGCACTTCACACGGGCCTGGTCAAGTGTGTGCTGATCAATGCCAGCCCCTCTGGTTCTTACTATTATGATCATTATTTCATGTACCATCTTACACAGCACCCAGGGCATGCACCCTGGCTGGGAATCGTGCCCTTCTCTCCTGCCCCCGAGCTGAGAACTGGATCCCTGGCACCATCCTTGGGTCCAGAGCAGACAGGCAGACAAACCACAGGGCCCACGGCCACATCTGATGGGCGTGTGTGATTCCAACCTTAGCTAGCAGGTACCTGGGAGGAAGCCGGCTGGCAGGACTGAGTCCTGTCTGTGATGGACACTTCCCAGCCTCCTCTGGCTGGGCTGGTAGTTGTAGGGGCCTGGGCAGGGGTGGCTGAGGCTCTCAGGCCTGGGAGATGTGGGAGCTGGTTTCTCCTGTCCCTTGACTCGCCAGGCCTCTTTGTGTCTTCACAGCCCAGCCAGGTGGAGAACACTCTGTCTGGAGAGGAGGGTGAGGAAGGGGAAGAGGAAGAGGGAGAGGAAGAGGAGAAGGCGGCAGCCCTGGCTCCAGCCCCAGCTCCTGAAGATCCCATGGAGCCTCAGTTGGCAGAAGCCAGCCAGGTTCTGGGAGCCCCGGAGATTAGGCAGGTTCGGCCTGGTTTATGGTGCAAGGATTTCAGCCCTGAGACTGAGCATCTCACCGCCTGTCCCACTCCCAGCCAGGTCCAAGGACACCTGGGATCACTCCTGCTCTGTACCCAGCTCACTGTGTCACCCTGGGCAAGCCATTTCTCCTCTGGGTTTCCCTTTCCCACTTGTCAAACAATCCAGTAATACCGGCAACGCCATCTTCACTGGGCCAAGTGCAGGATGTATGAAATAAGCTAATGTTTAAGTAGAACCAGCCCTTGGGAGAGATGAGGGGAGAGGGGAGAGGGATTAGGAGAAGGGACTCAGCATCTCATCTATTCTCCAGCCACCAGAGGCCAGGGGTGACCAAGGGGAGAGAGACCTGACCTGGGTTCAAATCCTGACTCTGCCACTTGCTCCCCATGTGGGCTTTAGACAAGCTGATCCCCTCTCCTAGCCTCATCTGTAAAACAGTCCCTCTCCGCGGGCTACTCCTAACAGGTGTGAAAGTCCCCTGGAAACAGGAAACTACTCTGTAAACTGTAAAGTGCCTTGCTTGTGTGAGTGGTGGCTGTTTAACCTCCCTGGGACCCCCCCTCCCCCTCGCCCAGGGATAGTAAAAGGAGACTGGGAGGACGAGGATCCCCCACTCACCTCCAGACCTGTCCCCAGCTCAGCCTCCACCTCCCCCCGAGAGTCACTGGATATTCTTGGAGTCTGGCCTTCTGCACGGCAAGGGACGGCTTCAGTCTGCAGAGCCTGTACAGGCAGATGGAGGGCCACAGTGGGCCCGTGCTGCTGGTGCTGAAGGACCAGGATGGGCAGGTGAGCTGGGCTGGGGAGTGTTAAGGAAAGGATGTGTGTAGATGGCCCCTTGGGGGCCTCTCCACCCTCCAGCACTGCCCCAGGCTCCCCCCTTGCCCCTCTAGGATGAGCCTATATTACCAAGCTTGGAAAGTGGGTTTCCAGAGGATCACCTATTTCCTTCCAGCTGCAAAACGCACGCTCTTCTGCTTTCCAGATATTTGGGGCCTTCTCCTCCTCAGCTTTTCGACTCAGCAAAGGCTTCTACGGTACTGGCGAGACATTCCTCTTCTCCTTCTCCCCACAGCTGAAGGTGATGTTCCCACCCTGTGGGAGCGGGTGGGAGGGGTCTATGGCAGGACAAAGGTCCCAGGGTCCCAGCGGCCCCCAGCTCCATCCCCTGGGCTGGGGTGCCTGGTGTCCTCCAACCTTCCCACAGAGGGAAGGCAGGAGGGCAGTGGCCGGCAGAGCACCCCCTTGGCCTGCCCATCTTTGTGTGTGTGTGTGTTGGTTTAAATACTCAGTAGGTCCTTGGCAACCACTTACTGGCTCTGCGAGGAAGAGGTTTGTTGCTCACCAGATACAGGCTGGAAAGACAAGTTTAATCAAAGGGCAGGTAGATCTGGGGGTGCTGCGAGTGAGGATGGATGAGAAGGTGTGAAGGTTGAGGGGAGAGCAAGTATCAACTAGTGATCATGAGAGTGGAAAGGGAAGCCCAGGAGAGAAAACTAGAGACGGGAGGAACAGCCAGACAATGCTGATGGGAGGGTTGAGACTGAATTTTAAAACAAGCCAGGTACTTTGGCATGTGCTTCCCTCCAGCAGCATTCAGCTCTTCCGGTTCAGGCACTGGAGAACGTGCAGAGTGGAGGGAGGGTTCGTCCATGATGGGTTTGGCCACGCTGTCTTAACCGAGGAGAGAGGCAAAAGGAAGTCGAAGGGAGTAGAAATACAAAATGGGGGGAGAAATAGTGCTGGATACTTTGGTTTGCGATTAGGTACCTCCTCTCCAGTGCACAGACCTAGACACCTACAGACACACCCAGCAACACAAACATCTGGTTGCATGATGAGGAGGTGACCAGGAGCTATGGACTGCCTTGCTATAGGCAAATGCACCCCACCTATTGCATTGCCTGGTCATCTCATCAGGAAAGAGGAAAGGGATCCGTTGTCCATAGTGAACCCATGCTGGAGACTAGTCATCACTGCCTGCCTTCCGGGGTTCGCATACTAGAATTCTAGAATTTTCCTCTTACTGAACTGACAACTCATTGGCAGAGCTCTGTTTGCTCCTCCTCGTCTTCCCCAACCTTTTAATGGCACAAGGTCCTAGAGCTCAGTTTTGGGTTCTCCGCTCTTCTCTGACTATACTCTTTCTTCAAGGTCCTATCCATTCTTGCAGTTTTCTGTGCCATCCATGTGCTGATGGCCTCTTCCCCTGGACTCCAAACTCACATATATCCGAACACTACCCAGTGGCTCCACAAATCTCAAACATGGCATTTCACACCTCACAGGTCCAAAGCTGAGCTGCTGGTTCTCCTCCATAAAATAGCTCCTCCTGCCATCTTCCCCAACAAAGTTATTGGCACCTCCATCTTTCCCGCTGCTGAGGCCAAAAATTTTGGAGTCCTTCTTAACATCTCTTCTACACCTTACATCTGAGCTGCCAACGAATTCTGACTGTCTTGCCTTCTCTTTCTGTCTCTACCCAGAATCCACCACTTTTCACCATGCCCTTTGCAGTCACTGTGGTTCAAGCCACCATCACTGTTTGCCTGTGTTCTTGCTCTAGCCTCCTAATGCTTCTACCTTCAATCATCACAGTAGATGAAATGATCCCTTTAAAAGCCAAGTCAGAGCAAGTCACTGACTCCACGCTGCCAATGGCTTCCTTTCTCACTCAGGGAAAAGCCAAAGTCTTTACAATAACCTACAAGTCCCTACATCTTCTGGCCTCTCGCTGTTGTTGTTTCTTTCTTTTTAAATGTGTTTTTACTGATTTTTAGAAGAGAGAAAGGAAGAGGATAGAGAGGTAGAAACATCAACGAGAGAGAAACATCACCAATTGGCTGCCTCCTGCACACCCCCTACTGGGGATCGAGCCTGCACTTGGGTATGTGTCCTGACTGGGAATCAAACCAGTGGCCTTTGGTTCATGGATTGACACTCAACCACGGAGCCACACCAGCTAGGCTTTACCTCACTGTGCTCTAGCCACACTGACCTCTGAGCTGGTCATTAAACACGCTGGCCTGCTACTACCTCAGGGCCTTTGCACATGATGTTCTGCTTATAGTGCCCTCCATTGGATGTCCACATGGCTTAGTTCTCACCTCCTTCAGTTCTCTGCTCAAATGTCACCGTTTCAGAGAGGCCTTCCCTGGTCACCTGATTTAAATTTATAATACTGCACCCCCTGGAACCCCTGTTTGCCCTTTGCTACCTTTTCCTCCTTAGCATCTGTCACCACCTAACATACTATTTATTTTATTTATGGATTTGCCTCCTCTAACTAGAATGGAAGTCCCATGAGGCAGGCATTTTTGTCTGTTATGGTCACCATTCTACCCATTACCTAAAACAGCACCTGGTGCTAAATGCTAAAAAAAGAAATGAGTAATTTTCTCAGGGGCTTGCTATCTGCCTTCCTAGCCTATTGTTATGGAATCTCACCTTTTCAAAAACTGGTTAATTTGTGCCTGTCTTTTGGGGACTTATGTTCTTCATGAATTCCCAGTAGTTCCTTGATCACTACTGCAAGCAGCATCATGAAGATGGTCTTAATTCCTCTGTAGAAATGTTTACCTTACTCCTTCAAGTTCGAAGGTCATGTTCCTTGATGAAAGCAGAAGAGGACTTGAATAGTTTTGTCTTCTTGTGGTCACTTGTTAATATTATCTCATCTCTTCTGAGACCAGGCTTATCTTTTATTAGTATTTTTTTTTTTTTGCTAAAAATCCTTTGGTTGTTCATAGCATTTTTTTTTTACAACTAATTAAAGGTAATAATATACTATGCTTTTGCAGCCCTTTAAAAATTGTTCTATTAACTGAATTAACTCTTGAGTAATTTATTTGTTCAGTAAACATCTATACCACCCTGGCTGGGTAGCTCAGTTGGTTAGAGCATTGTCTGATACACCAAGGTTGCAGGTTCAATCTCTATTCGGGGCACATACTAGATGCAACCAACGAATGCATAAATAAGTAGAATAACGAACTGATGTTTTTCTATCTCTCAAAAAAAGATCAATAAAAACAAACAAACAAGAGAACACATCTATACTATGTCTTAGGAATACTGCCAGGAATCAAGACAGCTCTCACAGAGCTTATATGTTAGGGACAAGCAATGACACATGAACAAGGGCACCTTAGTGAGAAAGGAAAAAGTGTCTGGGAGGAAGAGCTACTTTAGATAGGGTGGTCCAGGAAATTTTTCTGGGATATTTGAGATAAAAGATGAGAAGTGAGCCATTAGAGTATCTGCAGGAAGACCATCTGGGTATAGGGATCAGTAGGCGCGAAGGTCCTGAAGCAGAAATAGCTTTGGGTGTCCCAGGGTCAGAAAGGCCGGTGTAGCTGAAATGCAGTAAGTAAGGAAGGGAAGAGGTCAGAGAGAAAATCAGGGGTCTGAGCCGGCTTGGCTTCCAGCTATAGTGAGGAGTTGGATTTTGTTCCCATTGCACTGGGAAACCATTGGAGGGCTTTAGGCAGAGGAATGATAATATCTGATTCGATTCTGAATCTATCACTCAGAGTGCAGTGTAGAGACAGGCTGTGGGCAGGAGACAGTGGAAGCTGTGATCCAACAAGGAGTGACTTGGCATGGATGTGTGGGCAAGAATGAGTAGAAATGGATAGGACAGAAATGGTGGTAGTCAGGGGGTGTCTGGGGTGGGCCTGCAAGACTTGCTGGGTGTGAGGCAGCATTGGAGGATGCGCGGGCTTGGTGCTACCTCCAGTGAGAGATGAGGGGGACAGTTAGTTAATGGTAGAATTAGGGCCCAACTCCTGACCCGGGCTTTTCCCCTCCTCTCTCCAGCTTTGGAAGCAGTAAGTGTCAGAGGTTCTGTTCTATTACTAGAACAGAGGGACTGTGGACTCAGGCTCAAGAGCAAAAGGAGGTGAACTCCAGAGACTGGCAAAAAATCTCCAGTCAGGAGCCCAGAATACTTCCTGGGCTTAGTTGGAGCCTGGATGTTCCATTCCCTTTACAATACTGCCACCCAGTGGTGTGGAGTTGAACTGCAGGGCAGTAACTGGAGCCTTTTTCTGTTATGCCAGGTCTTTAAGTGGACAGGAAGCAACTCTTTCTTTGTGAAAGGAGACTTGGATTCACTGATGATGGGCAGTGGCAGGTGCGTGTCTCAGTCCTCCCTGAGTCTCAGGGTGGTCTGTGTTCTGGTTCCTTCTCTTGTCCAGAAAGGCTGAGCTAGGTTGTCTCATAAAAGGGGAGGCTGGTGGTTAACTTTCTGACCTCTCCTTTAGCAGCCCCTCAACTTCCCTCTAAGACAACATTGAGGAAAAAGGATGGCATGACGCTCCCTCTGAGTGTTTGCAGTTGGTGACAGCTTAGTCCGAATTTATGTCGCTTTGGGAAGAGCATTCCACGTGGTTGGATGAGGGTAGCCTCAAATTTAGCTGTCAGCACTGTAATCCTAGGGAATGTAACTCACTGGAGTCTGTCCAGGAACCCTGCCTAAGGGTGTGTATATGTGTGTGTTGGGGGTGGGAAGTGGAGTGGATTAGGAGGAAAAGGTTAGTCTTGCCCCTGGTATGACCTGCAAATTGAGGCAGAATCAATCCTATCCTGAGGGCAAAGATGACAACACTGATCAGGACCAGGCAGCTGCCTGAACAGCCTCCAGAGGCAGTTGGACACAGGACACGGCAGCTTTTTCTGCCTTGCAGTAACTCACTTCTCAGCTCCAGCCTAGGTATGCTGCCAAGTGAAGGAACTAACGTGGATGCTCTCTAAAACGTTTTGGGCTCAGAGTCCACATCCGTGAGATTCACTCCTTTGGTTAAACCTTGCCATCTTGCCTTAGCCAGTTTGGCCCAGTGGTTGGAGTGTTGACCCATGAGTGTCCTGGGTTTGATTCCGGTCAAGGGCAGGCTAGATTCTCCACACTCCAGGGCATGTGCAGGAGGCAAACAATGAATGCCTTTCTCCTGTCGATGTTTCTCTCTATATATCTCTCCCTCTCCTTTCTACTCTCTCTAAAAATCAATGGAAAAAATATCCTTGGGTGAGGATTACCAACAACAAAAAGCAAAAAAAAAGAAAACAAACCTTGCCATCTTAAATACATTCCAAATGTTCTAAAACTGTGGTGAGTGTTGCACCACTGTATGTATTTATTAAAACCACTGAACTGTAAAAAACAACAAAAAAAAAACCCAACAATTCTAAAACCTGTGGGGAATAATGTGTGCAGTCACTAACAAGTCAGGATAAATCGGTTTAAGGGACTTTGAAATATAAGCCATCCTGGTGTGGATCTGAAAGGTCTCAACACCCAGGAGAGAGCCATGCCAAGACTTTCCTCTTCTCTTTAGTGGCCACTTTGGGCTGTGGTTGGATGGAGACTTGTATCACGGAGGAAGCCACCCCTGTGCAACCTTCAACAATGAGGTACTGGCCCGGCGGGAGCAGTTCTGCATCAAGGAGCTGGAGGCCTGGGTTCTGAGCTGATGGCCCCACAGTGGGCAGCTTCCTGAGGTAGCAGGTGCTCCGACCTGCTCATGGATGCCGTCCAGGCCCTTACATGGGGCAGGCCATTCTGTCCAAAAACACGGATGGTGAAGTGTCCCAGTGCTGACTGTGGCTGTGAGCCACCCTCCCGGTGGCCTGGGGACCCAAGACAGGCATGGGGCCGGAACGGAAGGAGTGAAAGCCAGTTACACCTCACCTGAGCAGGGCAAAGTCCCTCATGAAAATCATCTTTCAAAAAATTATGCAACTAATACATGTTTATCGTAGAAAAAAAAACACACACACAGAAGACATTAAAAACTTAAATTGCCAAATTTAACCACCCCCCAAAACACTACCATTTTCATGTATAACCTTCCAGACAATTTTTCATGGAGATATATATGTATATCTTACAAAAATGGGATTCTACTTCATATGTTTTGGAAATTATTTTAACTTAAAGACTATTGTCAAACCACAGCCACCTGGGCTCCATGAAACTAATAAAGACTCTAGTAGTGTCATTCTTTCTCTAGAACAATGAGGGCTGTGTGCTGGGTACTTGCAAATCTCTTAATTTCATGAGGAAGATATGAAAGAGGCAAATGAACAATATGCATATTTAATAGAGAACCTAAAACCCTGTAGATGGGAACCTCGGGGAGTTTAAAACAGAGGGAGGATATGTTTTTGGGCACAATAGGCACTCAGAAAACTAAGAAAAATCCATATCCCTTCCCATGCTTGCACCTACCTCTTACCAGAGGAAGACATTCTTTATTATGCTATTGTTTGCCATGATTGAATAAGAAAAGTTAAATAACATACACCTTGTTAAATACCATCCCCTCTCTCAGACCCAACATAGCATTGAGGTACTAAAAACGACTTGGGTAAATTCCTAGACCCATTTCCTTTGCACAAAAAGGTCAAAACTGGGCACACAGTGTGAGTGTCATTAAGGAAGACACCTTTGGTTTTAAGATGGAGATACATTATGAAGCTTTATTGCAGGTGTTAATTCCTCACCCAAATTAAGTAACCAGTCATTTAAACTTGCAGTTCTGTTTACAGTCTCAAGGTGATAACATTCAGTAACTCCAAAGACTAAGCTGTTAAAGTCTCCATTTTTATACAAACGGTGAAGATGTTTCTTAAAATAAATCTAACTTTGTAAATGACACATGGTTCTCATCATTAAAATAATTGTAAAAAGCATAAAGTGCAGCTGCCTTATATGCAATAAAGTTATTTATCAGCACAATGATACAGAATTGGGATTACAAAATTCCAAAGTAAACCACAATGATTTAAAGGTAGAAGTTGCAAAAATAAAACAATCTTAGCAGAAAAACTACATTCTTAATTATGAGTCTTGGTACACAAAGTCTGAAGCCTGGAGTTCTCCTCACTGGATATTTTAGAAGCACCATGGCCAAAACAGGTATGGCCCAGTGCCATGGCTGACTTCACCTGTGCTTCTCGAGCCCCCATGTGAACACATCCCCACCTACATGGCATCACAGTGGGAGTGAGAAAAGGGTTTTAATTATTCTCCTATTAATTAGGAGACAGAATTAGGGTCAACTCTTGATTATCTACCTTGGAGTGGAGGAGCGGGGAGTGAGACTATACAGTATGGCAGACATTCCAAGTATTTTTCACTCTAGTGTCAACAGAACCTGGTTATTGGCTTTACTCCTAAGAGTTGGGATAATCTGCTGGCTTGTGTTCTGAATTCCTGCCTTCCTCCACTCACTCCTGCCACAGCCAGGGCTGGCTCCCATAAGAGGTGAAGGGCTCACAAAAAAATGACTGCCATTCCTTACTATCTTGCATCTTCAGGATCCTCTGGCCACCACTGGCTTTGGCTCTAATTCCAGACTTTGCTCTTGGTGAATTTCTGTAGAACTGGAAATGTGTGTGGGGATGGGATGGGGCACTGCTCACCACAGTGGTGTCCACTCCACTGCTGAAGGTAATGAAATCAATTTACAAAGGGGAACCTGGAATGCCCTGGGTAATTACTCAGCTCAGCACAGGCAGTTCAGTCTTTGCTCTGAAACCATAAGATGCACTGAACCAGCACCAACCAAGTCCAGCTCTGAGCAGCCCTGGTCTCCGCTCAGCTACCGAGATGCAGGAGCAAGTCAGGGTGAGGGGTGGGGTGGGGTGGAGCTCCTTTTCCAGGCTGGGCAGTGGTATAGCCAAGACTTAGGCAGTGAGTGTTTAGGAGAGAAGGAAACTGCCTGGGTCTGGAGCCACAACTGACCCAGAGGACAACCTGGTTTGGGGGGATCCCTTTGCCACTGAGGGTAGGGTCTCCTAAAAGGTATTTTATGTCCCACTTCAGAGGCCAGAGGCCTCCGATTTTTTCAATAATTGAATCAGGCTTCTCACTGAAGAGTTGGAGCCCACTCCTGGTTCTCAGCTCTTACTGTTTACCCCAACTTGGCTAAAAAGGTGAGGGAAGGTGTCTTTCTCTAATGTTTAGATCACGTAAGGGGAGATGTCCTCAAGGTGACATTTCCTCAGAGTCTAGGATTTTGGTTGGTTTTAACCTTGGCTGTTCATGACAATCCCAACTTCAAATTTCAATGTGTGCCCTTGTACCTTTTCTTTTTTAAAAAAACAATCATTTGTCAGAAAAGTTTTCTAAGAAAATAGACTACTAAAAGAGAAAGGCTTTAATTAATACCAAAAATAGGTAAGGTAATTTTTTTTTTTATAGCATACATAGCAAGATTTGCCTATTACCTTTTAGTTTCTTTGAATAAAAATTGTTTAGTTTCAGCATAGGTATACATTCAAAATATAAAATAAAAAGTACTTGCTCAGCATAGGAGCACTCTCTTCAAATTCCCTCAATTATTTAATTGTGTTGTGGTGAAGGACTTCTGTAAACAAAAGATTTATCCAGGTTTCTCTTTACGTGGGTAGAAGCTGGACTCTCAGCTGACTTTGGGCAATTCCATTCCGGTTTTAGAGGTGTTATAAGTGGGGCTATAACATCGCCATCCTGTCAAAGAGAAAAATACCAGGAACAGAGAAAAGCCAGTTTTCATAATTTCAGTGAAAGTCTCGAGTACATGTACTTGTCTTGCAGACTGATCATGTCCAGACCTACTTATTCTTGAGAAACCCCAAATTACATATACACCTTGCATTTGGGTCAAATTAGAAACACCACAGTCCTAAGCAGATAAGAGCTTTGCATAGCAAAAGCCACCAGACCTATTCTTTTCAAAGATGGTCAGAAGTAGCACACTGCCCAGTTCTATAACCCCTCCCTTCATACACCTGCACAGAATACAAACTGTCCTGTTTTCCCAGGAGAAAGAGAGACTTCACTGGACCCCTGCTCCTCCCTTCCCTAATCCCCCTTTTTAAAATTTTATATATTGATTTTAGAGAGCAGAAAGAAGAAAGAACGAGAGAGAAACATCGATTTGTTCTTCCATTTATTTATGCATTCATTGGTTGCTTCTTGTATGTGCCCTGACCAGGGATAGAACCCGCAACCTTGCATATTAGGATGATGAGCTACCTGGTCAGGACCTTTATCTAGTTCCCCCGGCAATATATGGCTCTGGTCTACAAGATGGCAAAAATAACAACAACAAAAAACCGGGAAGAACAGGTATGTACCTACGGAACTTGAACTTTTCTCTGCAGAGTTATAACCTAGACTCATCAGCATAGACTCTGCCCAAAATGAGGAAGAGTGTAAGAAGCAAGCTGTTTTAATACCTGACTCTATCCTAAACCATTCTTGAATATGTGAACAGATTCTTTTAGGTCATATAAGAGCACAGGATCTTTGACAGCCTTTCATGCACCAGGAAAGTGATGTTTGTGGTAGGGTGCTGTGCTCATTTGCCTGTTCACTCTCAGATCCACTCATCACTTTCCCTCTGCTCCACTCTGTATTATGGGGCTGCTCTTGTAAACTCCATTTCCCAGCTCCCAACCTATTGGCTTCCAGTTAGGTTTGGCCCATGGGAGGCACTGGTAGAAGACTGCAAAAGAGGAGGGCAGAGCCCGGTTGGCATGGCTCAGTGGTTGAGCATCAACCCATAAACCAGGAGGTCACGGTTCTATTCCGGGTCCAGGCACATGACCGGGTTGTGGGCTCGGTACCCAATGAGGGGCGTGCAGGAGGCAGCCAATCAATGATTTTCTCTCATCATTGGCGTTTCTATCTCTCTCTCCCTTCCTCTCTGAAGTCAATTTTAATTAAAAAAAAAAAACAACAACAAACACACCACACACCATATTTGAAAAGAGGGCAGAGAAGCCTGGGTATTTCTCTCCCTAACCCCTCTGGCACAGGCAGCAGTAACTGTGACTCTTCTGTGCTTCTAGCCTCTGCAGATTACCCCAGCACCTGAACTTCCACCTCCTACCCTAGAGCTTCCTACAGTTGTCTCAACCATCCTGTTTGCTGGTTTAGCTCTGCCAAAAATTTGTATCATAGGCCCCATTTTAAATTTCTTCTTTTGAATTACACTGGATCTGATTTAATACAGCTATGAAAAGCAGCCATTCAATTGCCATGATACTCATATTTGTAAGATCTATCTCAAAGTCAACATTATTTGTATTCAAATCCATCCTATTTCTATCAAATGTCCTTATTTCTACCCATTCTAATTTCAATTCCAATGAATTTTATAAATGCAAACCTGAATATGAATATGTCATTCTCCTGCTTAATACACTTCATTGGCTCCCATTGTTCATGGCTTAAAAGACTATGCACAATGCCCTAGACCCCTCCCTAAATGCACCATATTCTTTCTCATCTTCTGATCTTGCCTCCCTTTAATTCAGCTGACTCCTTCTCATCCATCTTTCAGGTCTCAACTTCTAAATCTTTATTTTATTTTATTATATTATTTTATTTTTTATTAATTTTATTATTTTATTTATTTATTTAATTAATTTTTAAATTTTATTTTGAAAGAGACAGGGGTGGGAGGGAGACAGAGACATTGATGTGAGAAACATCAATCAATTGCCTCCCATATGCGCCCAGACTGGGGATTGAACCCGAAACCTGGTTATGTTCCCTTCTGGTGTACGGGATGATATTCCAACCAACTGAGCCATACTGGCCAGAGCCTAAATCATCCTATATAATAAAACTCTGATATGCATATTGACAGAACAGTGGATCAATTGGTTGCTATGATGTGCACTGACCACCAGGGGGCAGATGCTCAAAGCAGGAGCTGCCCCCTGGTTGTCAGTGCACTCCCACAGGGGAGCGCCACTCAGCCAGAAGCCGGGCTCACAGCTGGTGAGCACAGCGGTAGTGGCAGGAACCTATCCTGCCTCCACTGCAGGTGGGCGGTAAGGAGCGAGGGGTCCTGGACTGCGAGATTGCACAGGCCAGGCTGAGGGAACCCCTCAAGTGCATGAAATTTCATGCACCGGGCCTCTAGTTATTTAAATAAGCCTTTCCCAACCAACCAAGTCTGGCTTAAATGATACGCCTGTAATTATTATTTGTGTGATTGTCATCTCCAACTAGAGTGAGATCTGTGGGAACTATGTCTGCCTTAGGTATTGTTCCATCCCTGGTACCTATCACAGGATCTGGCAAAAGTACTCATTCAATGAGTGAATGTATCTAGACTTAAGATAGTTATTTCCCCAATGGCTGAACTTTAATAGCCTTTTGCCTCTTTGCTTCCTGTCTCTTTAAGTTCCTATCCACCTGCCACTAGAGTTTTTTCTTTATTCAGTGACTAGAGGCCCAGTGCATGAAATTCGTGCATTGGAAGGGTCCCTAGTGGCTGCCGGCTGCCAGCCAGGTACTCCCTCCCTTCCCCCAGCCACCTGCCGCTGCCACCGCAGGCCGGAGCCTCCCTCCCTTCCCCCGGCTGGCCACGCCCCCTGGTCAAACTCCTGGACAACTCCCAGTGGAGGGGACAATTTGCATACTATGCTTTAATTATATAGGATTATATAGGATTTGGTTCTTTAGGTGTTACAGTACCGAAGACAGAGATATCCTTCCTTATTTCATGGGTCTCACTCTAGTTGGAGATGACCAATACAGAAGTAAATAATAATTACAGCAGCACGGTAAGACTTGAATACTCTCCATGATTCCCTCCTGGCTGTACATAAGAAAAAATCTTTCTTAGCTGATTATCCAAGGTGCTCCATAATCTAGTCCACTCTTCCGACTTAATTTCTCACAACTCTTCTACCCCAGTCAGCAGGTCTCCTCAGGGTCCTCCCAGACATACTCAGCTTTTTCCACCTTCATGCCCTTTTGTGATGCTCTCATTGCCAAATATGTGCACCCTTCTCTGCTAACTCACCCAAACACAATTGGCCTTCTGGATTGAGTAGAATTCTCCCTCTTTCAGAAGGCTTTCCTGTCTGCTCTCTCAACTCTGAATCCTGACAGAACTCACCTGGACCACTCCATCTGGCACTTGATAAAGATCTGATGTACTCAACTACTCTTCCATGTCTGACCTTTGATTTTTTAGGATCCAATGCATGAAGGGAAAAGGCAGCTATGGTGTTGTGAGAGGAAGTCCTAGACTGGGAAGCAGAATGCTATTTTCCACCTGCCTGCTAATTATATTTATTCAGTCAACAAATATAGATTGGTCACTTTCTCTGTGTCAGGCACCTACTATGTGTATGTCAATGAAAGATACTTTTAACAACATTCTCTACAGGATTGGCAACCACAGCTTGGTTCTACTTCCTCTCCACACTCTTATTCTAGAGAACTGGGTTTCAAATAAGAAGTTAGAAAACTTATTATCAGTTGTATGTGTGCTTACGCAAGTTAACTATTCAGTGTTTGTAACCCCCTCTGAAAGATGAAGACACTATGACTCATTCTCAGCGTCACTAAAAGGACTGGAAGCAACAACTGGTAAGAACATTACGAAGTACTAATAACATGCTCACCATTTTAAACATTTATTAAGACAATAATGATAAACAGAGTACCCACTCACAACTAGTATAGGAAGAAAACCCTGGTGGACTCAGACATTTTAAAAGAAAAGCTTAAAGTGGAAAACCTTTTCTTTTCAAAACCATAACCAAAATGACTATAATTTAATGAGAACTTTTCAGAGGGACATAAGGATCCTTTTTGGTCTTTATTTAAATATAAAAAATTGTGCCCAGCCGGTGTGGTTCAGTGGTTGACCTATGAAACAGGAGGTCAGGGTTCAATTCCCAGTGGAGGGCGTGTAGGATGCAGCTGATCAATGATTCTCATCATTGATGTTTCTAACATCTCTCCCTCTTCCTTCCTCTCTAAAATCAATAAAAATCATATTTTTAAAAACTGTGCAAAGAAATGAATAATAAGCCACCTACCTGCGGTTTGGTGAAATTCCTGATTTTGCACCAATTAACAAAATATTGTTGTGCAGCATACATACTCTTTTCATCCGTCTTCTTACAATACACTCGAATTAGCTGCTCCTCAAATTTCTTTGGCAAAAGCTGTGAAGCCTTTTTAAAGAAAATATTTCACTGTTACCTTGAATTCACACGCTGAAGAGAGATCAGCTGTTCCTAAGTTCCATTCTTGATGTTATATTAAAAGCACTACATTGCTTTGCTATATTATCTTAATTATAATTCAAAGAAAAGAACTAATGGTAGTTGGCATTAAAAAATGCCCTACAGCCCTATCTGGTTTGGCTCAGTGGATAGAGCATCGGCCTGCAGACTGAAGGGTCCCAGGTTCGATTCCGGTCAAGGGCATGTACCTTGGTTGTGGGCACATCCCCAGTGGGAGGTGTGCAGGAGGCAGCTGATTGATGTTTCTCTCTCATTGATGTTTCTAACTCTCTATCCCTCTCCCATCCTCTCTGTAAAAAAAAAATCAATAAAATATATTTTAAAAAAAAATAATAAGCCCTACAGTCCAGCTGGTATAGCTCAGCAGTTGAGTGTCAATCCAGGAACTGAGAGGTCATGGGTTCAATTCCCAGTCAGGGCACATGCCCAGATTGTGGGCTCCATGCAGGAGGCAGCTGATCGATGATGATGTTCCTCTCTCATTGATGTTTCTATCTATCTCTCTCTCTTCCTCTTCTTCTAAGAATAAATAAAAACATATTTTTAAATGCCCTACAACTGTATGTCAATTAAAAAGAGACTAAAGGTTTGTATTATATAATTGTATGTAGATTACAAACTCTCATACAGAAGACAGGCAAATAAGCACATTTAACCTACGTGATTTCAACTTTATAACACTCCCTTACCAGCAGATTTATAACCTAGCCTTTAAACTAAAAACAGAACTTTTATCTAGGTTCAGGAAACTGAAAAAACTAGCTGTTATGATGATCTAGTTTACATAAAATCAGGCACACCTTTAATTTTAAAGATAAGCTTATTCTAAAAAAAAAAAAAAAAAGGTAAGCTTATTTGATTTTTTTTTTTTTTTTTTTTTTACTGTATACATTGACTTTAGGACTTAACCTACATATAAAATGCAAATTTACTATAAAGATTTGCCAAATGCCACTACAGTGTTTTGTTTTGTTTTAACGTAAGTAGTTACCTGTTCTTTACTAATCTTGAAAGCTTTGTTGAAGTCAGACTTACAATAGAAGTGAACATTATCAATAGGATTTTTGTCTTCCATTCCATAATCCATGTTGATAACCTCAATAAAAGCAAGAAATAAATGGTCACACATATTTAAAAAATGGTACATGACCCATAGGGATTTGGTCTTGAAATCTGGGTGGGTGTGGGGTATTTGTGTGTTCAATGTAAGTAGGGTGTAAAGTCAATACCTATTATGTGATAGACACTGTGGCAGGCACTAGAGATAATAATAAAGAAACTTGATATGATCACAGTCCCCTGGACTATGTGGCTTAGACTGAGGTTCAACAAATGATTATAAAGTAATTATATAACTTCATTTGTTATAAGAGCTACGAAGGAGAAACAAATGATGCCATGAAAGTCTGTAACCAGAGAATAACTAGTGAATAACTAAGAGAACAGGAATTAACCAGGCTTAGGTAGGGAAGACAAGAATGCCAGGCAGGAAAGACACAGCTCCAGGGCAGAGACTGAAACTATCTGCTGGGTTTAGTAACATTGAAGCCATTGGTGATCTCGGTGACAGTAATTTTAGTATAGTGATGGAGATAGAAGAAGGTTTGCAAATAAATAAGAAATGAAAACAACAACAACTCTTTAGAAGTTAAGGCTGTTAGGAGACATGAGAGGCTTCCAGTCAAGATGTCCTCACCTCCTCTCCTGACAACTTCAAAATTACAACTCTAGAACCACCACCACTGGGAACTGCCTGAAGTCTAGCTGAACAGAAGTCCTGTAAGTAAGAATATGTAGAAGAAGCCACATCAAGACTATCTTTTTTAAAAATTAAAGAAGACACAAAGGAGAGAGAAATAAAGTATCTAGGAAAGGTAAGGGGAGACAACTAGAGTGTGATGCTTATTTTCTTAAGATAAAAGTCTGTTTAACTGCTAATGGGAAAGTCAGAAAGAGAGGAGAATCAATTCCATAAGGTTCCACAGAAGTGCTAAGACAAATGGCCCTATGGCTACGCTGCCCGATGTGGTAGCCACTAGGCACATATGACTTTTTAGATTTTAAATCATTAATATCAAATATAAAACATTTAGTTCTTCAGTTCCAAATGTTTGGTAGCCATGTGTGGCTAGTGACTACCAAAATGGACAGTAGAGATACAGAACATTTCTATCATCAAAAGTTCTGTTGGCCCTAGCAGGTTTGGCTCAATGGATAGAACATTGGCCTGTGGACTGAAGGATCCAGGGTTTGATTCCGGTCAAGAGCACAGGCCTAGGTTGCGGGCTCAATACCCAGTAGGGTGCATGCAGGAGACAGCCGATCAATGATTCTCTCCCATCATAGCTCTCTCTCCCGCCCCGCTTTCTGAAATATATATATATTAAAGTTCTAATGGACAGCCCTGGTCTAGATCACAATTAGAAGGATTACTTTTTATAAGAAGAGAAAACATTTCCCATGGGACCAGAGGGAAGACTGAACACCGCTGCAGATAGAGGCAGGCTTGCTTATATGATGATGTAGGTTGAGGGAGTTCCTACCTAATGGCCTATATTTTATATCTGAAATAAGAGTCACGGTGGGGTTAGTCACTGAGGGTAATACAGTTGGGGTTGAGGAGCAGGGTTGGAGGTCTTAGAGGAGTGAAGATGATTTGAAAGTCATTATGAAAACTGGAGAATTACACCAAGCCTGCCAGAAAGTTCAGGGGGCCTAGCTAAGGTTGGTGACCATGAACTGTCAATTAGCCTTATGCCAGGTAGATGCAAAGATGGGCAAGGAAGTTGAGGGTAATAGCAGAAAATGACTGAATTAATGGATCACAGAATATGAGTTATATTGGAAGATAAATAAAAATAGAAGGTCACTGACAAGCTAGAAGTAAGGAGATAATATACTGGAGGTCCTGATAAGCTAGGAACAAGCATACAAGAAAGGGGTTTGTGGATAGAGAAGGAATGCTGAAATGAGTGATTTTTAGAGGGAGGGTATTTTCAAATGTTGATAAGGTTCAGAATGTAATATGCTGAGAGTGCTGGCTGAGGTGGAGTGGATGAGGTCACTGAGGATAGGATAAAGAGATCAGAGTTGGTTGGCCATATGGACTATGAAGTCATTAAGGATAATGGCAGGAATTAGTAGACACGAAGACTTTAAATCATGCCAGAAATCTTCAACAAGAGGACAGTAAGTGGTTTGAGGATGTTAGTCTCAGAGGAACAGGGACAGTGCATAGGGTGGAGATTGATCTATCTATCTATCTATCTATCTATCTATCTATCTATCTATCTATCTATCTTCACTCGAGGATATTTTTTCCCATTGATTTTTTAGAGAGTGGAAAGGAGGGGGAGAGACAGAGAGAGAGAGAGAGAGAGAAAGAGACAGAGACACTGATGTGAGAGAACCACATTGATTGGTTGCCTCCCACACACATCCCGACCAGGGCTGGGGATTGAGCTTGCAACTGAGGTCCATGCGCTGACCAGAATCGAACCTGCAACTCCATAGGCCGACGCTCCAACCACTGAGAAAAACTGGCCAGGGATGCTAGGGTCTTGAATGGTAGGTATTAGAGAACATGAGGACTGATGAACAGGAAGGGCTCCTGACCCTGAGGAATATTTTCCTGGACTACAGGAAAACCAGGTTCTCAGGGGACAGCTAGGCTACAACTAAGGCAGAGAGCTATTCAGTCAAGAGGCTGATGTTAGCCCTGATGTTAGGTATGGCTCAGATGATTGAAAGGTTGCCAGTTTGACTCCTGGTCAGGGCACGTATGCAGGTTGCAGATTCGATCCCTGGTGTCGGGGTGTGTATGGGAGGCAACTGATTGATGTTTCACTCTCACATCGATGTTCTCCCCCCAACCCCCACTCCCGCCCTTACTCTCTCTAGAAATCAATGGGAAAATTAACCTCAGGCAAGGATTAACAACAAAACGAACACTGGCCATGTGTATGTCATCTGCTATGCATGGCCTCTTTAGGAACCAGTGATCATTCATTCATTAGGAGATCGCACTTTGAGAGAAAAAAAACAGATGGGAGGTCAGGGAGTGACTAGGAGTAGTGCACTGTGTGGAGGGTGATAGTCTCCCCGGTAATGCACTGAGGGCAAGGGCAGACACTTGAGAGTCAGGAAAACATTCTGGAGAGTGAAGTCTCTCAGAGTCTCAGGAAGTCAGGATGTGAGATCCCTTTATTCTGGTGGAACCTTATCTAATGAAACAGGAAACTGCAGCCTGATGTGCAAATCGCAGGCACTTCAACATGCAGCCAAGTGAACAGAGAGTGGATCCAAGGGCAATTCACTCATATCCCTTGGCAAAGAATGGTTATAGAGAGAGCGCCCTTCACTCAAAGATGTGTCAACAAGAAAATAACAAATGAGAGCCTTATGAAAAAAATACATAGGGAAGAGAGTCCCGAGATTTCAAAGGAGCAAAACTCTGAAAAGGATTTCCTATGAGAAATAGAAGAAAATACAAGTAAGCCATTTGGCATTCTCATTAGGATACAAGACACTACAGCTTCTATGAAATAGTAGTAAAAAAGTCTTACCCTTTTCCTTTGTGTGTGTAGACAATTTTTAAAATTAATTAGCATATACTACTTTTGTGATCAAGAAAACATAAAAAAAATCAATATATTACAATGTTCTACTAATCACCTGAAAATTATTACATTAACAATACTGACAATAGCCCTAGCCGGTTTGGCTCAGGGGATAGAGTGTTGGCCCGCAAACTGAAGGATCCCGGGTTTGATCTGGTCAAGGGCATGTACCTCCGTTGCAGGTTCAATCCCTGGCCCTGGTCAGGGTGCGTGCTGGAGACAACCAATTGATATGTCTCTCTCACATTGATGTTTCTCTCTCTCCCTCTCTCACTCTCTCTAAGTCAATGGAAAAGTATCCTCAGGTGAGGATTAACAAAATATATATAATTTTTTAAAAATAAAGTTGTATCTTAAAAATAAAAAAAAAAGAATGCCCAGTTACTTACTATACAGCATCTCAACTTTTAAAACTGCTATAGAATTTGCTATAAATTTGGGTCCTCCCATATTTTGTGTGGAACAATGTTAAATCTATGTTCAAGATTGGCTTAATCAACTGCTTCAATGGTGGGCCCAGAGGAGGCACCACCACATGGAAAGACCCCACCACCAGGGAACCCCCAGGCATTCCTCCTGGCAGGCCTCCTGCACTCTGGTACAAGTTGGTAATGATGGGGTTGCCGACTTTTTCCAATTCTTTCTGCTGATGTTCAGATTCTTCCATTTCTGCAGTCTGGTTCTTATCAAGCCATTTGATGATTTCACTGTACTTGTTAAGAATCTTCTTTTTGTCCTCACCATTGATCTTGCCTTGAAATTTCTCATCTTCAATAGTTATTTTATCGTTGAATGAATATGTTTCAAGTGAATTCTTGGAAGACACCTTGTCCTGCTGCTTCTCATCTTCAGCTTTATACTTCTCAGCTTCCTGGACCATTCACTCAATGTCTTCCTTGCTCAGACAACCCTTGTCATTAGTGGTGGTAATCTTGTTCTCTTTTCCTGCACTATTATCCATAGCAGAGACACTGAGGATGCCATTGGCATCGATATCAAAAGTAGCCCAACTGGTTTGGCTCAGTGGTTGAACGTCAACCTATGAACCAGGTCACAGTTTGATTCCTGATCAGGGCACATGCCCAGGTTACGGGCTCCATCTCTACCTAAATGGGTGTCCCCAGTTGTAGATCTGATCTCAAAGAGTCCATCTTCAATTGTGAGAACTGACACACTGAAAGTTCCATCTCTCAATTTAAAGATCAGCATGTTTCTTTCAGCTCCAACCTTTCTGTCTAAGCTAAGCCATAAGCAAGGAGGCAGCCAATCAATGATTTTTCTCTCATCATTGATGCTTCTCTCTCTCTCCCTCTCCCTTCCTCTCTGAAATCAATTTAAAAATGTACTTAAAAAAAAATATCAAAAGTGACTTCAATCTGAGGAACATGATAAGGTGCAGGAGTTATGTCTATGGGTTCAAACTCGCTAAGCAAGTTGCTATCCTTGATCATGGCACACTCACCTTCATAAACCTGAATGAGCACACCAGGCTGGTTGTCAGAGTAGATAGGGAAGATCTATGTCTGCTTGGTAGGAATAGTAGTATTGTGCTTGATGAGGTCATAACTCCACCAGCAGTCTCAATGCCAGGGAAAGAGGAGTGACATCCAACAGCAGTAAATCTTGAACATGTTCAGACTGTCTTCAGAGAGGATGGCTGCCTGGATAGTTACACCATAGGCACCAGCTTCATTGGGGTTGATGCTCTTATTCAACTCTTTTCTACTGAAGAAGTCCTGTAGGAGTTTCTGAATCTTGTGAATATGGGTGGAATCATCCACCAGGACAATATCATGAATCTGGCACTAGTCAAGCTTGGCATCCTAAAGGGCTTTCTCTAAAGGGTCTAGGGTGCTGTGAAGAAGGTCAGCATTCAAGTGTTCAAATTGGACATGGGTGATAGAGATATAAAAGTTGATTCCTCCATAAAGTGAATCAATCTGAATACTGGCCTGGGTGCTGGAAGAGAGTATATGCTTAGCACATTCCCAAGCAGTACGAAGGCAACAAAAGCTCCCTTGTTCTCACTGATATCCTTATGCTTGCACTTGAACTCTGCAATAAAGTGGTTGACCATTCGGTTGTCAAGTCTTCTCCACCTAAGTGGGTGTCCCCAGCTGTAGATTTGACCTCAGAGATTCCATGTTTAATTGTGAGAATTGACACATCGAAAGTGCCACCTCCCAATTTAAAGATCAGCATGTTTCTTTCAGCTCCAACCTTTCTGTCTAAGCTACAAACAATAGCAGTGGCAGTTGTCTCGTTGATGATTCTAAGTACACTGAGACCAGCAATAGTTCCAGCATCATTGGTAGCCTGACTCAGAGAGTCACTGAAGTAAGCAGGTACTGTAACAATAGCATTGGTAACAGTCTTCCCAAGGTAGGCTTCTGCGATTTCCTTCATCTTCTGGATAGAAACTTTTTGTCTCTCTCATGTATTCTACTTGGACCTTGGGCCTACCAGCATCATTCTCCACCATGAAGGGCCAATGTTTCATATCAGATTGGACAACAGCATCATCAAATCTACATCCAATCAAGGGCTTGACATCACAAACTGTGTTGGTAGGATTCACTGCAACTTAATTCTTTGCAGCATCACTGATCAATCGTTTGGTGTCAATAAAAGCGACATAACTTGGGGTGGTTAGTTTCCTTGATCATTGGTAATTATTTCCAATTTTCCGTGCTAGAAGACACCCCTACAAGAATAGGTAGTGCCAAGATAAATGCCAACTGCAGGTCCCTAGACATGGTTGCTTGAGTGTATGCATGGCTTGCAAAGACCTGATCAGAACAGCTGCCCTGCGTTTAATGGGGAGAGGAGGATCTTTATTCTTTTAAAAAATTCTTTACTTAGCATATTATCAGGTGAACTACTTACATCCACTATAAAATCTTCAGTCTTCAGTTCAACGTCTAGAATAATTACATCAGGTTTGGCATTGGCAATCTCTTGTGGAAACTTTTCACCAACTTCCTAGAAAATACAAGACTCCCCATATTAGAACTCCAGTTCTTCACCATTAAGTCCTTGTGCCATGAAGAGTTTCTCTCTTTGAAAATGGCATTTTAGCACCATGTGACCAGTGCCTAGTGAATTGGACAGCACAGTTCTATACTTTCCTTCTTTTAGTCACAATTTCCCCATCTCTACCTAAACTAACAGAAAACAGTGTATTACAAAATAGTGCTATGTAAGGACCCTTTATGTCTAATTATCTACTAATTTGGATCATGCAGGAAACACTAGAAATATGCTTATACCATCCTTTAATCAAATCATGGTAATTTTTATAACAGGATTTTCACATTAAAAAAAATCTGGCATTAACTTATTAGAAAAACCAGAGGCACCCAAGGAAGTATTAAAAGCAGGGTGTGGTTATCAGTATGGTTCGTGTTATTCATTTTTTGGTAAAAAGTAAAATCTTCAACATGCAGGAGAGGAAAATAGATATATAAACTAAAAAAGACAGGCACATGCCATCAGGGAGAAACGGTGAAAGAAGTTACGTTGCAGCAGGTCCTTAGAGTCAGTGAAGCTCATGGAGATTCCTTATTTTGAGGGTCCCTTTCACTTCCAGGATGACAAGAGTAAATTAGACTTGGCTTTGAATCCTGACTCACTACCTGTGCTTCCACAGGCAAGTTATTTAATCTCTTCCCAAGCCTCAGTTTCTTCATCTACAGGACAGACCTAAGAACACTGTGTTGATGTAAATGAGATTAAATGACAATAAATGTAAAGGGCTTAAGAACAGCATCACGGTATTGTGACAGATAAATGGTTTTCCTCATGAAGGACAGAGGACCTTTCACTAATGGGAAGAGGCTTGACAACTCAACTTACCTTTGTAATTCTCTCTTTTTCTGGCTGAGTCTGACCCACATACTTGTACAGATTACGGCGTTCAATTTTTTCTAAAATCTCTCGTGCAGCAGCCAAATTGGGATCAGCAGAGTGTAAAATCTCCAGAAAAATGTTATCTGACAATTTGATAAAATTTCAGTTACATTAAAATGAAAAAACAAGATTTATAATGGTACATCTACACAATGGAATACTATGCTGTGGTAAAAAAGAAGGAATTCTTACCATTTGCAACAGCATGGAAGGAACTGGAGAGCATTATTCTAAGTGAAATAAGATTTATAAAGACTCACGTCTTGTTGTACCTCTGAAGTGATTTCGAGCAGTTTACAAGTGTAGGCACACTATGATTATAACAATGTGAAAACATCGTTTTAAATATTTTTATTGATTTCAGAGAGGAAAGGAGAGGAAGAGAAATATCAATGATGAGAATCATTGACTGCTGCCTCCTGCATACCCCCTACTGGTGATCAAGCCCTCAATGTGGGCATGTGCCCCAATCAGGAATCAAACCCTGACCTCCTGGTTCATAGACCAATGCTCATCCACTGAGCCACATGGCCAGGGGAAAAATATTTTTAAGACTTAAATGAAAAAAACCTTTGTAAAAACATTCTCATCAATTTGCTTCAAGGTAATCTAGTGAGTTGGAAAGGGTAGTTACATAACAAGATTGCACTGGAGTTGATGATCTGAGGTTGGGTTATGGGTACATAGGGTTATATTAATTTGTTATGTTTTGTCTGAAAAGAATGATACTTAAGGAATTACAAAATTATGTCTGAAATCTGCTTCAAAATGGTCCAGTGTTTGATGGGAGTGAAGGGATGAAGCAAATTGTTATGTTGACAGTTGTTAAAGCTAAGTGATGTAAATTTCTTTAATAAACAAATTTTTTTAAAGTTCTATTCCATGATAATAGTAGAAGGTAGTTTCTTTTTATTCCAACTTTTAAAAAAAATGTTTTTATTGATTTTTAGAGAGAGAGGAAGGGAAAGATTGAAACATCGATAAGAGAGAAACATTATTTGCCCTAGCCAGTTTGGCTCAGTGGATAGAGCATCAGCCTGCGGACTGAAAGGTGCCAAGTTCACATGATTCTCTCTCATCATTGATGTTTCTCTCACTCCCTCTCCCTTCTTCTCTGAAATCAATAAAAATAATATTTTAAAAAATCATTAAAAGAGAGAGAAACATCATCAACCAGCTGCCTCCTACAAGCCCCCCACTAGGGATGGAGCCCAAAACCTGGGCATGTGCCTTGAAAGAATCAAGTCAGCGACCTCTTGGACCCATCAAGACACTTTGTACATAAGGCCATCCCACAAAGACTGGGATGCATAACAGATCTACCTAATACAAAGAAGCAAATACAAAGAGACAGCTAAAATGGGGAGACAAAGAAACAACCTCTAAATGAGAAAAAAGAAGGAAGCTCTAGAAAAAGAACTAAATGAAATGGAGGCAAGCAACTTATCAGACATAGAATTCAAAGCAATGGTTATAAAGATGTTTAAGGAACTTAGTGCAAGTTACAACAGCATGAAAAGGAAAACAGAGGCCATGAACAAGAAGCAGAAAGAAATGAAGAATGATATATTGAACATCAAGAACACACTGGAGCCCTAACCGGTTTGGCTCAGTGGCTAGAGCATCAGCCTGCAGACTGAAGGGTCCCAGGTTTGATTCTGGTCAAGGGCATGTACCTTTGTTGTGGGTACAAACCCAGTAGGGAGTGTGCAAGAGGCACCTGATTGATGTTTCTCTCTCATCAATGTTTCTAATTCACTATCCCTCTCCCTTCCTCTCTGTAAAAAATCAATAAAATATATTTTTTAAAAAAAGAACACACTGGAGGTAATAAAAGTAGACTGGATGAAGCAGATGGTTGATTGCATCAAGTGACTGGTAAGACAAGGTAGAAATAAATACCCAATTACAGCAGCAAATAGAAAACAGAATCAATAAAAATATTTAAAAACAAATAAACTTTCCAGACAAAAAGAAAAGTTAAGTGAGTACATTATCACCAAACCAGCAATGCAAGAAATGTTAAAGGGACTGCTTTAAGAAAAAGAAAAGGCCTGGTCAGCATTTCTCAGTGGTTGAGCATTGAGCTATAAACCAGGAGGTCATAGTTCAATTCCCAGTCAGGGCACATGTCTAGGTTGCAGGCTCCATCCCTAGTAGTGGGCATGCAGGAGGCAGCCAATCAATGATTGTTTCTCATCATTGATGTTTCACTCTCCTTCTCCCTTCCTCTCTGAAACCAATACAAATATATTTTTGAAGAAAAGGAGAAACAGAAGATGACAGGCATAAAGAAAATAAAATGGATCTGAGAAACCAAGATGGCAGCATAAGTAAACACCTGAACTTGCTGCCTCACACAACCACTTCAAAACTACAAGTAAAAGACAAAATGGGTATCATCCAGAACCATGGGAAGGCTGGCTGAGTGGAAAATTATACAACTAAAAAAAAAGAGAAAAGCACACTGAGACTCAGAGGAGGTGCGGTGGTCCAGAAGTGAAGTGCAGAGGTGTGGAGGCGTACGCGCAGAAAGGGCTGGCAACTGAGTACCCTGTTGTCTTTTTCAATCAGGAGGGAGATACAAGTTCCCGATTGCTCTGAACTCCAGTTCCGGGCGAGACTATGGGGACCCAGACTCATACGGGGAGAAACTGGACTGTCTGGCATCAGGCGGAACTCGAGGGCAGCTTTCTCTCAGAGTTGCTTGCAATGATCATTGTTCCTGCACGGTGCTGCGGGACACAGAGACACAGGACCTCTTCCAGGCAGGGCTAAAGTCAGCCATTGCTGTTTGCTCCACCCTGGTGATTCCCTGAGACCTTGCCACCCCCAATTTACAACCCCACCCAAGCTGTGTGCAGAGGCTTTTGCATATGAATGGCCTGGCCCTTTGCAATCTGAAACCTAACATATTGCAGCTGGGTCAAAGAGCCCCAGAGCCTCCAAAAGAAGACCCAAGGCTCGACAGCAGCTTGCATTGCTTCACAGCTGAGCGTCATCTGGGCACCTCCAAACCCCAAACAAAGAAGAGGACTCTGCAGATCTCTCTGTAGCTCCTGCTGGGTGGCCTCTCTCCTTGGAGATCCAAGAGCCAGTGTATCCAGTGGTCAGAGAGAGACCATCCAGACTACAACTCTTCAGATCTATAAAAGACACACTCAGGGGGCAGACTCAGTGAGCGCCAAAGCCCCACTGAAGCAAGTCTTGCCCCATAAGGGTGTCTCCAGCATATAAGTTCTCCCATCATAGACACAACTGATCCTCACAGCCAGTTGGCCTGGAGGTCAATTCCTCCCAGTGATACCAACAACAATCAAGGCTTAACTACAACAAGACTGTGCACACAGCCCACAAAAGGGTGCACCAAGAGTGTCCACCTCAGGTAATTAAGGAGGCTGAGCCACTGGGCCATATAGGACACCTAGCACACAAAGACACTCTGTCAACACAGGGAAGCAGCCAAAATGTGGAGACAAAGAAATAGGTCACAAATGAAAGAAATGGAGGAAAGCAAACTATTAGATACAGAGTTCAAAACCATGGTTATAAGGTTACTCAAGAATCTTCTAGAAACCGCCGATAAATTTAGTGAGACCCTCAAGGACATGAAAAAGGACCAACTAGAAATTAAGCATACACTGACTGAAATAAAGAATAATATACAGAGATCCAACAGGAGACTAGAGGATCACAAGAATCAAGTCAAAGATTTGAAATATGAAAAAGCAAAAAACACCCAACCGGAAAAGAAAAAAGAAAAAAGAATCCAAAAATATGAAGATAGTGTAAGGAGCCTCTGGGACAACTTCAAGTGTACCAACATCAGAATTATGGGGGTGCCAGAAGAAGAGAGAGAGAGCAAGATATTGAAAACCTATTTGAAGGAATAATGACTGAAACTGGTGAAAGAAATAGACTTACAAGTGCAGGAAGTACAGAGAACCCCAAACAAAAGGAATCCAAAAAGGACCACACCAAGACACATCATAATTAAAATGCCAAGAGCAAAAGACAAAGAGAGAATATTAAAAGCAGCAAGAGAAAACAGTTAATTACCTATAAGGGAGTACCCATACAACTGTCAGCTGATTTCTCAACAGAAACTATCAGGCCAGACGGGAGTGGCAAGAAATATTCAAAGTGATGAATAGCAAGAACTTACAATCACTATTACTCTACCCAGCAAGGCTATCATTTAGAATTGAAGGTCAGATAAAGAGCTTCTCAGATAAGAAAAAGCTAAAGGAATTCATCGCCGCCAAACCAGTATTATATGAAATACTGAAGGGTATTCTTTAAGAAGAGGAAGAAGAAAAAAAAGGTAAAGACAAAAATTATGAACAACAAAGTGACAACAAATACATATTCATCAACAAATGAATCTAAAAATCAAGTGAATAAAAAGTCTGATGAACAGAATAAACTTGTGAATATAATAGGATCAGGGGCATAAAAAGGGAGTGGACTGACAATTCTCAGGGGGGAAAGGGATGTGGGGGGTGCAGGAAGAGACTGGACAAAAATCATACACCTATGGAGGAGGACAGTGGGGGGGAGGGTAAGGGCAGATGGTGGTGTGAGAACCGGGTGGAGGGGAGCTATGGGGGGAAAAAAGAGGAACAACTGTAATAATCTGAACAATAAAGATTTATTAGAGAAAAAGAAAAGAAAAGAAAAAAAATGGCAATAAATAAACACCTATCAATAATAACCTTATATGTAAATGGATTAAATGCTCCAATCAAAAGACATAGGATGACTGATTAGATAAGAAGTCATGACCCATATATATGCTATCAACAAGAGACCCACCTCAGAACAAAAGATACACATAGACTGAGAGTGAAGGGATAGAAAATATATATTCCATACAAATGGAAAGGAAAAAAAAGCTAGCGTAGCAAAACTCATATCTGACAAAATAGACTTCAAAACAAAGGCTGTAACAGGAGACAAAGAAAACCACTTCATAATCTTAAAGGGATTGCTAACACATATGCACCCAATAATGGAGTACCCAAGTATATAAAAAAAAATCTTGATGGCCCTAACTGGTTTGGCTCAGTGGATAGAGTGTCGGCCTGCAGACTAAAGGGTCCCAGTTTCCATTCCAGTCAAGGGCATGTACCTTGGTTGCGGGCACATCCCCAGTAGGGAGTGTGTGCAGGAGGCAGCTAATCGATGTTTCTCTCTTATTGATGTTTCTAACTCTCTATCCCTTTCCTTCCTCTCTGTAAAAAATCAATAAAATATATTTAAAAAAAAATCCTGCCCTGACTGGTTTGGCTCAGTGGATGGAGCGTCTACCTGTGGACTGAAGGGTCCCGGGTTCAATCCTGGTCAAGGGCATGTACCTTGGTGTGGGCACATCCCCAGTGGGGGGTGTGCAGGAGGCAGCTGATCAATGTTTCTCTCTCCTTGATGTTTCTAGCACTCTATTCCTCTCCCTTCCTCTCTGTAAAAAATCAATAAAATATATTTAAAAATAAAAGAATATCTTGATGGACATTAAAGGAGAGATTGACAGCAATACAATAACAGCAGGGGGCTTTAACATCCTACTGACATCACTGGTTAAATCTTCCAGACAAAAAAGTTAACAATGAAACAGACGCCTTAAATGACAAAGTAGATTAGATGGGTCTAACCAATATTTATAGAATATTTCACCCCAAAGCAACAGAATATACATTCTTCTCAAGTGCACATGGAACATTCTCAAAGACAGACCACATATTAGGGCACAAAACAAGTCTATACAAATTTAAGAAGATTGATATACTACCAAGTATCTTCTCAGATCACAATGGCATGAAGTTAGAAATCAACTACAATAAAAAAAAAAACAAAAAAAACCCAACACACTTAAATACACGGAGGCTAAATAGCATACTATTAAACAATGAATGGGTTACCAATGAGATCAAGCAAGAAATTAAAATGAAAACAATTGAAAATGAACACCCAAAACCTATGGGACACAGTGAAAGCAGTCCCAAGAGCACTACAGGCCCACCTCAAGAAATAAGAAAAAGGATTAATAAACTATCTAACCCTACAACTAAATGAATTAGAAAGAGAATAGCAAGAAAAGCCCAGAGGAAGTAGAAGGAAGGAAATAAATAAGATCAGAGTGGAAATAAATGACATAGAGACTAAAAAAACACCCAATAGTACAGACTGAGACTCTTGGGATGGCGGCAGGAAGATGGTGACCCTCAGGGGCAGGCTGGGAGCCGGGAAGCACGAGCAGCCCGGGCAGCTCAGGAGTGAAGGTGGTGCTTTCCTCTGACCCCACCATCCCTGCCCCATGGTGCCTTCACGGTCCCACTCTTTTGTTTGAAAAGGTAAGCCAAGGGAAAGAGACACAGGGAGGTTTAATGCCTGTTCGGCCTGTCTAGACAGAAAAGATTGTAATTTTTTTCAATGGGAAGATGAAAAGTTGTCAGGTGCTAGACTTGCTGCCCGTGAAACTCATAACGGAAGATGTCAGCCTCCTCTCTCCCAAATGCAGTGCGTGCAAAGGTATTTGAAGTTCATTGGGTTGCCGTTGTCTCAGAGAAAGTTTTGTCAAAGATGTCAGCAGTTGCTCCTGCCCGATGACTGGGAGAAGCATCGTGAGCACCAGGTCATGGGTGATATTTGTCACCCAATTAAAAAGGCCCAGTTAGCTCCTCTCTCCATTGCAAAACAAGAAGACAAATGTGCAGCATTTGTTTGCTGATAGGAGCTGTCAGTTCTTGATAGACCTACTTTCTACCCTTGTGTTCAGAAGAGTGCTATGTGTTGGAACACCAAGGTTGCATGAGCTGATCAGGTTTTTTGAAAGCATCAGGTGACAAGAAGCCTAACATTAAAAGCCTTTTATTGGATATTGATTTTCAGTATTCACAGTTGTATATAAAAGATAGCTTTTGCCATTATAACATGTTTAACCATCACTTCTTTGATGGAGAGGCTGTCCTTGAAGTATGCAGAACATTTTTACAGGAAGATAAAGGTGAAGGCGTCATTACGGTGACAGACCCTCCTTTTGGTGCCTTGGTTGAACCTCTGGCTGTTACATTCAAGAAGTTAATTGCTATGTGGAAAAAAGGTCAAAGTCAAGATAACAATCACAAAGAACTACCTATTTTCTGGATTTTTCCCTATTTTTTTGAATCCTGAATTTGTCAGTTTTTTCCAAGTTTCCACTTGGAAACTTGGATTATCAGGTAGATTATGATAATCATACACTTTATAAACATGGAAAGACAGGTCGGAAACAGTCTCCTGTGTGTATTTTTATTCCACCCAACAAAATAATCCTTCCTGTGGAAAAAGGGTATAGGTTTTGCCCTCTGTGTCAACGATATGTTTTTCTAGAAAATCAACACTGTGAGCACTGTAATTCTGCACATCCATGGATGGCAGGAAATGGAACCATTGCTTTCTCTGCAAAAAGTGTGTAAAGCCTTCCTGGATCCACTGTAGCATTTGCAATCCCTGTGCTCTTCCCAGTCATTCTTGCAAGGGCCCTAAAGATGGCTGCTTCATTTGCGGTGAGTTAGATCACAACTATAGTACTTGTCCTAACATCTCTGCAGCTATGAAAGTTAGCAAAGCTGCCAGAAAGCAGAAGCAAAGAAAAAGTAATCAGATGAAAATGGAGACCACTAAAGGACAAGCCATGAATCATACATCTGTTACAAGGAAGAAGAAAAGGAGACAAAGAGTCCTCAATATCTTTGCTCTTAAATGCCCAGTGAGAATAAGAAATATTGAGAATAAGAAAGATATATAGTCCAACCTTTGATGGCATTTTCTGAAAGTGCCACGCTGGACTTAAATTCTGTCACTTTCAAAGGTGTGCACCTTTCTAAGCTAAATAATAGGTAGGTGGTATTTGCTGGTTTACAGACCCTGTAGCAGTGTCTCTGGAGACCTGGTGAGTTGTTCTATTTTAGCTGGTTTACTAGCTCTGTCTCTGTGTCTTTTTTCTCTTTAATTCCCAATCATATTAGTTTAGCCTCTTTTTATCTGAAAAGTGTGTGTACAGCATTCTTTTGCAGTCAGAAGAAAATGAAAATCTGAGGTTTGTTTATATTACATAAGAATATGTTAAGATAAACATTTCAAATTAATGTTAAAATATTGTACAATGGCTTACACCCCACTTGTAAAAAGAAGTACAATGTACAATTTTTTTCAGACAGAATCTGATAATGATGGAAAGAATTTTGACAAAGACAGTCTAAAGATATAAAGATTATAATTATGGTTACATTAATATTAAATATTTATTTTTAAGTTAGAAAAAGTACAAAAGATAAATGAATCCAAGAGCTTGTTCTTTGAAAAGATAAACAAGATTGATAAACCCCTAGCCAGACTCATCAAGAAACAGACAGAAGACCCAAATAAATAAAATCAGAAATGAAAGAGGCCATAAAACAACAGACACCACAGAAATACAAAGAATTATAAGAAAATACTATGAATAACTATATGCCAACAAACTGAGCAAAACGGACAAATTCCTAGAAACATACGATCTTCCAAAACTCAATCAGGAAGAATCAGAAAACCTGAGTAGGTCAATAACAACTGATGAAATAGAAGCAGTAATTAAAAAACTCCCAGCAAACAAAAGTCCTGGACTGGATGGATTTAGAGGTAAATTTTACCAAACATTCAAGGAAGAACTAACACCTATCCTCCTCAGTTTATTACAAAAAATTCAAGAGGAAGGAACATTTCTCCAAGCTCTTTTTACAAAGTCAGCATTATCCTAATTCCAAAACCAGATAAAGACACTACAAAGAAAGAAAATTATAAGTCATTATCCCTGATGAACACAGATGCTAAATCCTCATCAAAATATTAGCAAACCAGATCCAGCAACATATTAAAAAGATCATACACCACTTATTCCAGAGATGCAAGGCTGGTACAATAGTCACAAATCAATAAATGTGATACATCAAATTGAAAGATAAAAACCCCATGATCATATCAATAGATGCAAAAAAAGCATTTGACAAAATGCAGCACCCTTTTTTGATAAAAACTCTCAGTAAAGTGAGAATAGAGGGATCATACTTCAACATAATAAAGGCCATATATGATAAACCTACAGCCAACATAATACTCAATGGGCAAGAACTAAAAGCATTTCCCTTAGGAACAGGAACAAGACAAGGATGTCTGCTTTCACTACTCTTATTCAACGTAGTACTGGAAGTCCTAGCCACAGCAATTAGACAAGAAGAGAAGATAAAAAACAACCAAATTGGAAAGAAGGAAATGAAACTGTCATTATTTGCAGATGACATGATATTGTATATAGAAAACCCTAAAGACTCCACCAATAAACTACTAGACTTAATAAATGAATTTGGCAAGGTAGCAGGATACAAAATCAACATCCTGAAATAAATGTCCTTTTTATACACCAATAATAAACTCTCAGAAAGAGAAAATTAAAAAAAAATCACATTTAGCATTGCAACAACAACAAATAAAGATACCTAAGAATAAAGTTAACTAAGGAGGTAAAAGACCTGTACTTGGAAAACTATAGGACATTGAAAAAAATAGAGGAAAATACAAACAAATGGAAGTGTATACCATGTTCATGGATTAGAAGAATTAACATTATTAAAATGTCTATACTACCCAAAGCAATCTATAGATTCAACGCAATCCCTATTAAAATACCAATGACATTCCTCACAGAGCTAGAACAAATACTCCAAAAATGTATAAGGAACCATAAAAGACCCTGAATAGCTGCAGCAATCTTGAGAAAGAAGAACGAAGTAGGAGGGATCACAATACCGGCTATCAAACTATTCTACAAAGCCATTATAACCAAAACAGCCTGGTACTGGCACAAGAATAGGCAGATAGGCCAACAGAACCCCAGAAATTGACCAACGCCTTTATTGTCAATTAACATTTGCAAAGGAGGCAAGAATATACAATGGTGTAAAAGACAGTCTCTTCAACAAATGGTGCTGGGAAAACTGGACAGACACATGCAAAAAGATAAAACTAGACCACCAACTTACACCATACACAAGAATAAACTCAAGATGGATAAAAGACTTAAATGTAAGATATGAAACCATAAAATCTTAGAGGAGAACATGGGCAGTAAAATCTCAGACATCTCACGTAGCAATCTGTTTACGGATACATTTCCTAGGGCAAAGGAAACTAAGGAGAAACTAAACAAATAGGACTACATCAAAGTAAGAAGCTTCTGCACAACAAAAGAAAACACCATCAAAATGAAAAGGGAACCCACTGTATGGGAGAACATATTTGCCAAAGATACATCTGATAAGGGGTTAATATCCAAAATATATAAAGTTCTCATTCAACTCAACAAAAGGAAAACAAAAAATCCAATGAAAAAAGTGGGCAGAAGACCTGAATAGACATTTCTCCAAAGAAAAATGGTCCAGAGACATGAAAAAATGCTCAGTCACTTAGCATCAGAGAAATGCAAATTAAAACCACAATGAGGTATCACCTCACACTGATCAGAATGGCTATTGTCAAAAAATCAACAAACAACAAGTGCTGGCAAGGATGTGGAGAAAAGGGAAGACTAGTCCACTGCTGGTGGGAATGCAGATTGGTGCAGCCACTGTGGAGAACAGTATGGAGTTTCCTCAAAAAATAAAAAATGGAACTTCCATTTGATACAGCAATCCCACTTCTGAGAATATATCCTAAAACCCCAAAACACCAATCAGAAAGAATATATGCACCCCTATATTCATAGCAGCATTATTTACAATAGGTAAGATTTGGAAACAGTCCCAAGTGTCCATCAATAGATGAATGGATAAAAAGGCTATAAGACATTTACACTATGGAATACTATGCAGCTGTAAAAAAGAGGGATCTCTTACCCTTTGAGACAGCATGGATGGACCTGGAAAATATTATGCTAAGTGAAATAAGCCAAAATGAGAAAGACAAATATCACATGATCTCACTTATTTGTGGAATCAAATGAACAAAATGAATTGACCAACAAAATAAGACCTGAAGCATGGAGGCATGGAATAGACTGACATACCTCGATGTGGGGTTCAGGGGAAGAGAAGACATAAACCAAAGAACTTATATATGCATAGCCCATGGACATGGACAATAGGGTAGTGAAGACCTGGGGGGTGGGTAGAAGCTGGGAGGAAGGATGTAAAGGGGACGGGGAAATTGGAGATATTCGTAATACTATCAACAATAAAAAATACATTAAAAAATAAATAAAGTTATTATTGATTAAAAAATTAAAATGAAACAAAGCATCACCTGCTTCATTATGAACAAAAGTTAAAAATAAATATCCCCAGGTTGCTCAATCGTTTTATAATCTCTTCTTTTATTCCTATCAATATAACAAAGGAAGACTAATTTATCTACTATAATATATTAAAACAAAACATAGAAACAATTTAGATATATATTATTCTCTGTAACTGTGTCTTCAATCCAGCCTAGATTAACAATCAAGAAGCAAACTTGTCACATTATAAACCTTAAATATTGATTTACACAGTGTTCTCAGTATAAAAATACATTTAATATGGGGAATCACTATTTTACTTCTAAATTTTGATTGTTATGACTGGAAAATGACTAAAAAGTTTTAAGTGTCAAAGGAACTCTATGAATTGAAATATGTGTATATTTTTAAAGAACAACATATACATTTTTTAATTTAAATTATTTTCTATATTCTGTTTTTTTTCATTATATTTATTGAAATGTATGGTAAATCTGCCAAATTCAATAATAAAAATTTGGGCTTATATTTTGTATATCTCTCCCCCTACCCGCCCCCACCCCCTGGCCATTACATTTTCCTAGTAATTCGTTTTTATTGTATTTTTACAAAAGTATCAAGCTGCGAGAGGCTGGAAATGAAGAATGTTTGAGAGAAACTGGTTTAGGTTTCACTCTGGCAGTGTGCTGCAGAAAGAATCTAGCAGTCTACACTTTAGCACATTAAAGAACCAATTGTGACACCTTCACTTCTCTCCTCCCACCCTAAGCTGCAGATTTTGTTTTTGCTAAGTATGCAGAAATGTTCTTGGCATACTGTGTTTTGCAACAACAACAAAAATGTTAAAAGGGTGAATCAGTTTTTTGGCATTTGTCTGATATTATTAGTCCAGCTATATTATAGATTAATCATAAATATTGAGTTCTTATATGCCATGTACCATACTAAGTGCTATGTGTTATTTAAGCATCACAACAAAAGTACATGTTAGGTATCATTACTCCTATTTTATAAATGAGGAAAGTATGGTTCAGAGAAGTTAAATAACTTTTATCAAGGTTATCTTGTTAGTATAAAGCAGAGATAAAACTCATATCTAAAAGTATAACATCATTTAAGAAGCTAAATCCATTGGAATGTTTGAAAAAGAACCCATTTGCAATCCAGGGCCAGAGTACATTTTATCTGAGATGGACCAATCTATGTTACCTTCTAGTTCTTACCTGTCAGCTTAGTGAAGGCTTCCATGTCATCAATTGCTGTGGAAATACGACATTTTTTTCCTCCAGTACCTGTAATCTCTATGTAGGGGTCTGCTTTGAGGAAAGCATCTGTAATCCTAAAGATCATTTAATAAAAATTTTAAGAAAATTTAAATATGTACTTTAGGCCTTGCTTAAAGTTAAAAAAATCTTTCTATTTTAGGAAAATAAAATCTTGAGACATGATGTTTTAAAGACACCTGTTGCCGAAACCGGTTTGGCTCAGTGGATAGAGCGTCAGCCTGTGGACTGAAAGGACCCAGGTTCGATTCCGGTCAAGGGCATGGGCACATCCCCAGTAGGGGGCGTGCAGGAGGCAGCTGATCGATGGTTCTCTCTCATAGATGTTTCTAACTATCTCTGTAAAAAATCAATAAAATATATTAAAAAAAAAAAAAGACACCTGTTAATCATACTAAATAAGTGCACTGTGACTTGTGGGCTATTGTGTTTACTGTGTTTTAGGCATACGGCAGAGCATTAGATCCACTGTCAAAGTTAATCTTTCTAACAATAATATAGATATGAGTAATTAGCCTTAATTTTACAGATACAGAAATTAAGTAAATATTTATTTTACCAAGTTAGAAAGAAGCAGTACCAGAACCTTGATCTCTTTAACTCTCCAAATTAAAAACAAACTAACCCCTGGCCTGTGTGGCTCAGTTGGTTCGAGGGTCGTCCCATGCACCAAAGGGTCACAGGTTCAATTCCAGGGTCAGGGCATATACCCAGATTGCAGGTTCAATCCCCAGTCAGGGTGAGTATGGGAGACAACGGATCAATGTATCTCACGTCAATGTGTTTTTTTTTCTCTCTCTCTCTCTACCCTTCCACTCTCTCTAAAATCAATAATAAAATAAAATAATTTTAAAATGTATTTTTAAAAAACTAACGAAAACAACAACAAAAATTTCTACCAAACTAACAACCATACAAATAGGTAATGTATTCTAACTAATTTGCTCATGACAAAAGATGGGAAACAAATAGAAAAAGAAAATCTATTTCCTCAAAACAAACATGAAGGCTTATAATACACATCAATTAAAAGGCATTTTAGAGACATGGTGTTAAATGGACTCACACCCAACTTTTGATAACTCTTCATGAGGTCTTTTAGTCCCTAGAGCCTAGGCTGCACTTTTCTGCAATAGATCAGGTGAAATTGCTGTTGGTTTTACTATTTACTACTAATTTTGATAAATAATTGACATGGTAAGGAAAGACATGAATCTTAATTCTTAAAGTTAATGTTTGTCATTAATTTCAGAAAGTCAATTATCCACGTCCCATCTCTCACCTTGATGACTAATATCTGGTACATAAGCAACAGCCTGTGCAGAGGTCCTATGCCATTCCAACATTAATTCCTCATGTCTAACCTAAGCCAGCTTTTCTGCCCTTCATCTAACCCCTTTAGCCATTCTGCAACTCTTCCTCCAACTAAGTTCAGTTTACTTTACGCCAGTTTTGTTTTAAGGGAACAGTTTAAGATTTAGTCACTTAAAATTCCCTTGAATTTGTCTAGAAATCTCAATTTGATCCATGTATGATACTCTAGAACAAGCATCACAGAGATTTTTATAGGGAAATAACAATCAAATTTCTTACATTCTATCAATGATGTTGCCAACTTTGTGCTGATAAGCTCTACGGTGTAAAGAGGTGCGTGTATGGAACATGTCATACAGATTCCCAATCTCCTGCAGGAAAATATGAAATAAATATTAATGAAGAATCTGATTATGTTATCCCGTTAGTAGAAAAGTATATAAAACAAGAAAAAGGGATGGTGGCAGACACGAAGGCTATGCCCAAGGACTACTTCATTAAAATCTCTGAGCCCACTTAAAAATAGCAAGGCAGATGAGTCAAACTATCATTGGTTTGTAACCTTCATTCTTAGTAACCAAAATCTATTACTAGGTGTACCAGTTAATAATGTGGATTTTTTTCAATAAATGGAGTTACACATATGTTGAGATATATGTGATTTGATATGTATGCTATTTTGTTGTATTGACAACAAGCTTCAAAACTTCATATGTCAAATTTTCTGAAGGTGTTAACATCATAGATATTTTTACGCTTAAAAATGTCGAATTTCATGCCCAAAAAAGAACATTTGTGGGAAGTTTTAATTCATTACTTTATTTTGAAGAAAAAGTTATCATATACTTCGGGAAGCTTATGGTGAACGCTGGTGTAAACACTTTAAAAGTGATGATTTCAATGTGAAAGACAAGAACATCCAGGTCAACCGAAAAAGTTTGAAGACCAACAATTATAAGCATTATTGGATGAAGATGCATGTCAAACTCAAAAACAACTTGCAGAAAGATTAAACGTTGTTCAGCAAACGATTTCCGATCATTTACAAGCAATGGGAAAGATTTTAAAGGAAGCAAAAATGGGTGCCACATCAACTGAACGAAAGACAAATGGAAAACTGAAAAATCATCAGTAAAATGTTGCTTCAGCGGCATAAAAGAAAGTCTTTTTTGCATTGAATTGTGACTGGTGATGAAAAGTGGATTTATTTTGAGAATGCACAAAATTATGGGTTGATCCAGGTCAACCATCAACATCGACTGCAAGGCCAAATTGCTTCGGAAAGAAGACAATGCTCTGTATTTGGTGGGATCAGGAAGGTGTGGTGTATTATCAGCTTCTAAAACCAGGTGAAATTGTTAATACCGATCGCTACAGACAACAAAAAATCAATTTGAACCACGCTTTGATGGTGAAATGACCAGAATGTGCCAGAAGACACGGCAAAGTAATTTTGCTTCATGATGACGCACATCACATACTTCAAAACCAGTTAAAGACACATTAAAAGATCTTGCCTGGGAAGTATTAACCCACTCGCTGTATTCACCAGATGTTGCTCCTTCAGATTACCACTTATTCTGATTGATGGCACACGTACTTTCTGAGCAGCACTTCAAAACATATGAGGAAGAGGAAAATTGGATCTCTGAATGGTTTGCCTCAAAACAAGAAAAGTTCTATTGGGACAGTATCCACAAATTACCTAAAGATGGGGGAAATGTATAGCTAGCGATGGACATTACTTTGAATAAAGCACTTTTGATGTTTCTCTTGAAATTATCGTGTTTTCTTTGATTACAAAATCTGCATTATTAACTGGTACACCTAGTATGTGTATTAACTCTGTGTCAAGTTCTGTTTTAGGTATCTTACATATAATATATTTTTAAATCTTCCCAATGACTCTGAAAATTAGGTATTATTATTCTTATATACTTCATTCTCAAAAAAAGACTTTTATAATACAATATTAGTCATATGACTCTAACCTAGCAGAGACCTAATGATTTTAGTATTTTAACTAAATGAAATACTAACAGTGATTAAGGATGAGAATTGAGCCAAATTTTCTGTGTTAAAATTCTAGTTCTGCCATTTATTAATTGTATGTCTTTTCTGGGCTTCAGTTTGCTCACCTATTAAGTGGGATAATAATAATACCTATCTCATAGGGTTGTCAGGATTGAGTTAATTCATCTAAAGCACTTAAAACAGTGCCTACCACAACACTCAATAAGTGTCTATTGTAATTTTATTATTATTTAACAACACAGTACAAATGAAAGAACCTTAAGATATTTATAAATGCTCAGCATGAAGTAAAGAGATTGACAATTTACCAGGTACTGATTTTTCCAAATTATTGAATGGTTATTTCTAGATTTCAAACTAGGAACTATATTTTCCTTATTGTTCCTCTGACATAGCTTACCTGATCTCTAGTACAAATATGCTTCGAATTATCTACTTCACAGACACGGGCAAACTTAAGAAAGCGCTTATAATCAAAACTATTTTGAATTCCAAGATGATGGCAGTCCCTAGAAAGATTCCAAAGCAGAGAGATAAAATTCTTCAACAAGATTACTTACTGTACCTTAAATGTTAATAATATATTTATACAAGCATTTTATTTGTTTACATAAATAAAAATCCTATCTAATAAAAGAGTAATATGCAAATTGACCATCACTCCAGCACATAAGATGGCCACCCCCATGTGAACACAAGATGGCCAGCAGGGGAGGGCAGTTGTGGGCGATCAGGCCTGCAGGGGAGGACAATTAGGGGCGACCAGGCCTGCAGAGGAGGGCAGTTAGGGGCGACCGGGCCAGCAGGGGAGGGCAGTTGGGGGTGACCGGGCCTGTAGGGGAGGACAGTTAAGTGCGACCAGGTCAGCAGGGGAGGGCAGTTAGGGGCAATCGGGCCAGCAGGGGAGGGCAGTTAGGGGTGACCAGACCTGCAGGGGAGGACAGTTAAGTGCGACCAGGTCAGCAGGGGAGGGCAGTTAGGGACAATCAGGCTGGTAGGGGAGCAGTTAGGCATCAATCAGGCTGGCAGGGGAGTGGTTAGGGGGTAATCAGGCTGGCAGGCAGAAGCAATTAGGTGAGTGGTTGGGAGCCAGCAGTCTTGGATTGTGAGAGGGATGTCCGACTGCCCGTTTAGGCCCGATCCCACCAGGGCAGTCGAACATCCCTTGAGGGGTCCCAGATTGGAGAGGGTGCAGGCTGGGCTGAGGGACACACCCCTCCCCCCCCCATGCATGAATTTTGTGCACTAGGCCTCTAGTATATATATATATAAAGCATACAAAGATTTTAACAAACTTCTTTCTGGAGTGTTCAGTGCATACCTGGCAAAATAATCCCATTTGTCCACATCAATGCCACTTCTTTTATTGGCCACTATCTCATAAAGGAAGCTTTTCTCTTTAGGACGGCCTTTATATGGCCACTAGAAGACAAGAAAAATCATTAAAAGTTTTAGGATAAAAAACAGATCCAGTCCTAGCCAGTTTGGCTCAGTGGATAGAGCATCGGCCCTAAGACTGAAGGGTTCTGGGTTCGATTCTGATCAAGGGCACGTACCTTGGCTGCAGGTTTCTCGGCCCTGGTCAGGGTGCATGCAGGAGGCAACCAATGATGTATCTCTCACATCAATGTTTCTGTCTCTCCCTTTCCTTTCCACTCTCTCTAAAAATCAATGGAAAAATATCCTTGAGTGAGGATTAACAACAACAACAAAAAAACAGATCCACAGACAAAGAAGCATTGATCAGACCGTCGAACCTCAGAGGTAAGGTAGAGGAAGGTGGGGATAAGGGGGAGAGGTCAACCAAAGGACTTGTATGCATGCATGTGAGCATAACCAATGGACACAGACACCAGGGGTTGAGGGCATGAACGGGGAGGGGGCGGGTAATGGGGGGATAAGGACACATATATAATACCTTCATCAATAAAAAAAATAAAAAAGTTTTAGGATAAGAACCAAATTTATGTACAAGCAAAGCAAAGCAACTATATTAATCTGAAAATTATAAACAGATACTTTAATGAGAATGTGAAATAATTTAGAAGGTTCTTTCCATTTAATTCCTAAATTAGTAGAAAAGAGAAAAGAAATGCTAAGGTGTATGATATCCTGTTAATACTAAACCTCTTTAGTATATAGTGCCATTGAAAGGATCCTAACTCTACTACATTTCCCATAACCAACAAGCAAGCTCTGTGGTTTTTTTTTTTTGGTTTCAAAAATTTTAAAAATATAAGATCCAATTATGAACTAGTAAAAATATTCCTAACATGCTAATGCTTGCATTCAGACATGAAAATAATACTACCTTTTAAAGTAGTTACACATCTACCCTAAGTGATATGCATCATTCAAAGACTTTTTGGAGCTCCATTTTTTTGCAAATAGGATATTTGCTACAAATTTCACCTCTTTATTTTACAAGTAGATGTGTTTATGTGTGTGTGTGTGTATGAAAAAAACCCTTAAAAACAGAGCAAAAATTATTTTTCAACTTATTTTTTAATAATAAAAAGATCAAAAAGGAAACAGATTTTCCTCTGAACTAGGTCTTTATAATATAAATATTTGAAATAAGTTAGTTTTGGCAGATAAACAAAACATACACTGTTAACATTTTCCAAACAAAGTTACTTTAGGCTTCTATATAAAATACTGCATACAATATTCATTATAAAATATTTGTATATTTTAATTTATGTATGTATTTATATTTTTCTCACCTCTTAACTCAGTCCCTCTAAAATAACCAAATATTCCTCTTCAAACAGCTCTGAAGGAATCAAGAAAAGACTAGATGAAAAGCATGAGTCACTTCAAATTAAGTTGTATACAAACTTACCGACAGCTCTTTAACTGGTGTTTTAGGCGGTCCTGTAATTTGTTCCTTGATAAAGATAATATCTTCTTCAGGTATGAGACCATAGCATTCCATGACGGGTTTGAGATCATTAGAATTAATGAGGTGCTCAAACATATCAACTGAGCCCTGTTCATGCTAGGAAAAGTACATGGTCTGTTATAGACTCTAGACTAATAGTGACCCCAGATTATCCAAAGTACTCTTGATTTCAGGTAATTCAGAGATAAGATTCTACTGAATGTTACAGTCTAACAGATTTTTTTTTGTTAATCCTCACCAAATTTTTAAATATATATATATTTTATTGATTTCAGAGAGGAAGAGAGAGGGACAGAGAGATAGAAACATCAATAATGAGAGAGAATCATCAATCGGCTGCCTCCTGCACGCCATGAGTCCACAACCAGGAAACGACTGTGTCCTCCTGGTTCATAAGTCAATGCACAACCACTGAGACACACCGGGCAGACCTCACCCAATTTTTCCACTGATTTTTAGAGAGAGTGGAAGGAAGGGTTGGAGGGGGAAAGAGAGAGAAACACAGATTGGATGCCTCCCGCATGCAGGCCAACCAGGGCCAGGATTGAACCTGCTAATCCCTAATTATAAAATAGATGATTTAATATATATGATGAGTTCTGGCTGGGTAGCACAGTTGGTTAGAGCATATCCTGGTATACCAAGGTTGTGGGTTCGATCCCTGGTCAGGGCATATACAAGAATCAACCAATTAATGCATACATAAGTGGAACAACAAATTGGTTACTCTTTTCTCTCTCTCTCTCTCTCAATATATATATATATATCTTTGACTAAACTTGGCTACCATCACTTACTTCATGGCCATACAAAATGAATGAAAACCAGAGGTGGCCTTTTTTTATTTTACAGTAGTATGATGGAATAGAAAAAGCATTAAATTAGCATCTAGGAAACATGGTTTTCTACTGCTGGCTCTACCAGTTAACAGTTTTTGAATTTTGGTATATCAATACACCTCTGCGTTTCAAGTTCCTTTACACTTGCAAAAATGGAGATAATCATTCCTTCTTTACAGACTGTGAGAATCAAATAAAAACACAGATATAAAAGCACTCTGAAAACTGTAATGGGGAAGGAAGCATACTATAACACAACAATGACTAATTAAATAGTCTTTATTTTATTGACTATTGAATATGTGAATACAATACCTTCCATTTCATATCTTGGCGAGCAAGTGGAATAAATCTTCCATCAAACATATGAGAAAATGGCCCATGACCTTAAAAATAAAAGTAGCCTTAGGAACAAGAAAAATGTAAAAGCTGAGTTGATTTTTTAAAATTGTTTTGGTTTTACCTTGAATATCAACAGAAATCAATAATCTACAAATACATCACAAAAAGGAACAAATCCTTCCTTCCTATTTTCTAAAAACAAGAGAACAGGAAGCAGAACCATATGGGAAAGTAAGCTCTTTTTTCTTTTAATATATATTTATTGATTTCAGAGAGGAAAAGAGAGGGAGAGAGAAACATCAATGATGAGAGGGAATCATTGATCAGCTGCCTCCTGCACGCCCCCTACTGGGGATCAAGCCCGCAACCCAGGCATGTGCCCTTGGCTGGAATTGAACTTGGGACCCTTCAGTCTGCAAGCCAATGCTCTATCCACTGAGCCAAACCAGCTAGGGCAGAAAGTAAGCTCTTTATAGAGGGGTCTCTGAGTCACCAGAACTCGCATAACTGATGAAAACACAATTTTGAATAACTTAAAGAAATGTTGCCCTAACCGGTTTGGCTCAGTGGATAGAGTGTCGGCCTGCGGACTCAAGGGTCCCAGGTTCGATTCCAGTCAAGGGCATGTACCTTGGTTGCGGGCACATCCCCAGTAGGGAGTGTGCAAGAGGCAGCTGAATCGATGTTTCTCTCTCATTGATGTTTCTAACTCTCTATACCTCTCCTTTCCTCTCTGTAAAAAATCAATAAAATATATTAAAAAAAAAAAAAAAGAAATGTTAATGGCAAAAAACTTTTGGCAACTGCAGGTTGAATATCTGCATTAAAATAGCAGTTTTGCCCTAACCAGTTTGGCACAGTGGATAGAGCGTTGGCCTGTGGACTCAAGGGTCCATACCTTGGTTGCAGGCACATCCCCAGTAGGGGGTGTGTAGGAGGCAGCTGATTGATGTTTCTCTCTCATAGATGTTTCTAACTCTCTCCCTCTCCCTGCCTCTCTGTAAAAAATCAATAAAATATGTATATATTTTAAAAATAAGGTCAAGTTGAATGCAAACCATGTAGGAACAAGAAGACTTACAAGCTACAAGCAGTTTTAAGACAATCCACTGGGATGCAGGAATAAAATATCAGAACTTTATTTTATTAAGCTCATCCTTTAAAAGATCTATTTTTATGTAAATTCTATAATGCAGATAATATATTTAGAATAAATATACACACGTTGAGGTTGTTTCCTGGGTTTTACCAATGATATGAACCATCAAAATGGAAATCACAAGTTTATCTTAATCATAAGTGATTTTAACATTTCACATTTAGTTATATGAAATTTGGTTGAAGTAAAACCAAATTCTGGAATTATCAGAATTTCTGTAGAAATGAATTACTTTGCTGGAGAGGGAGCCCACCTGGACCAGCCCTGGACCCTTTTGCATGTCACCCATGAAGGCCTATTACTGTAGTACTCAGACTCCTGGGGACTGGCAAAGGTTTCCCAATGATTCTCTCTTAAAATACCAGGAATCTATCAAATTTAATCCTACTAAAATCTCCAAAGGGACATGCTGAGGAGTGTGTCCTATCCCTTTAAGTATCTGGCTAGTGCCTGGCCGGTGTGGCTCAGTGGTTGATTTATGAACCAGGAGGTCATGGTTTGATTCCTGATCAGGGCACATGCCTAGGTTGTGGGCTCGATCCCTGGTGCAGGGGGAGCACGCAGAAGGCAGCCAATCAATGATTCTCTCTCATCACTGATGTTTCTACCTCTCTCTGCCTCTCTGAAATCAATAAAAAAAATATTTTTTAAACATTAAAAAAGAAAAGTATCTGACTATTGAAACACATACACCTCCCCTTTCCTGCCCTAAGGGCACACACAAATTCTCAGGGTCCTCCAATAAGGAGGACTAAACTACAAGGATGGGGCAAAACTCCTGTGATAAAAGAATACAGTCTTGCCCTAGTCAGTTTGGCTCAATAGATAGAGTGTCAGCCTGCAGACTGAAGGGTCCCGGGTTCAAATCTAATCAAGGATACATGCCTGGGTTGCAGGCTCCATCCCCAGTGGGTGGTATGCAGGAGGCAGCCAATCAATGATTCTCTCTCATCATTGATGTTTCTATCTCTCTCTCCCTCTCCCTTTCTCTCTGAAATCAATAAAAATATATTTAAAATATATATATATTTTAAAAAAGAATACATTCTCTTTTCTCTTTCTGTGTCAAAGGAAAAAGATAATAATCTTTTACTTGGATTTAAGTAGTTCAAGACATCAGATGGGTCAGGGAAGAGAAGGAGTTCTCTTAATCTTCTAGGGCAGATTATGTAGTCTAGAAATGAGAAAAATGGATCGACAAAGTAACTGAAGGTAAAATGGCAATTTTATTCAACAAGAAGGATAAGCCCTAACCGGTTTGGCTCAGTGCATAGAGCGTTGGCCTGCAGACTCGAGGGTCCCAGGTTTGATTCCGGTCAAAAGCATGGACCTTGGTTGCAGGCACATCCCCAGTGGGGGGTGTGCAGGAGGCAACTGATTGATGTTTCTCTCTCATTGATGTTTCTAACTCTCTTCCTCTCGGTAAAAAATCAATAAAATATATATTTTTAAAAAAACACAAGAAGGATAAAAGAAAAATTAAATTCACATAATCTTAAACAGAGTAGCCAGAAAAACCTCACTATCAGAAAGTCCTTTCTTATAACCTGTAGCAACGATGTTTAACATGGGAAATTCACTGAAAAGCTATAAAAAAATGAAATAGCAACCTCTTGGCCTTATGGATCATTCTAGGAAGATGCAGTGGCACATTTATATTAATGTTAACCAAAGAATTAAAACACAACTTTCATATTTCTCTTGGTTAGTTGGATTTTTCAATTTCAAAGAGAGGTAACATGTTATAGTTTTTCATAACAACCGTGGCTTTTTGTATAGCTTACCAAGATCATGACAAAGCCCAGCAATCTGAACACACAGCATATCTCGTTCACTTATCTGCAGTTCTGGTTGTTTTTCACTCAGTTCTCGAACTAGACATCCTGCTAGATATCCTACACTGCAGAGCAAATAAATGAAACAAAACAAAAAAGTCACTCTTTTGTTTGGAAGTTACAAGTGATATTTTGGTCCTGAAGAACTTTAATGTTTCTCAAATGTTGTCATATATCTCTAAGGCAACTTAACAGAATAGTGTGTTTTGGAACTGGATAGGAACACACAAACAGAATCCCCAAAGCAGGACCTCTTGGCTCAGCATCACTAATCATTAGGGAAATACAAAATCAAAGCCACAATGAAACAATGCCTCACACCCATTAGGATGGCTATTATTCAGTGGTTGAGTGTCAACCTATGAACCAGGAGGTCATGGTTCAATTCCCAATCAGGGCACATGCCTGGGTGTGGGCTCAATCCCCAGAGTGGGACATGCAGAAGGCAGCCGATCAGTGATTCTCTCTCATCATTGATGTTTCTATCTCTCTCTCCCTCTCCCTTCCTCTCTGAAATCAACAAAAACATATTTTTAAAAAATTTACAACTAGAATTACCATATGATTCAACAACTCCAATTCTGTGTATATATCCAAAACAATTGAAAGCAGGATCTTTAAGATATATATGTACACTCATGTTCCTAGCAGCACTATTCTCAATTGCCAAAGAGGCAGAAACAACTCAGTGTCCACTGCTGAATGAAGGAACAAAATGTAATAGATACATACAATAGAATATTAGTCACTCTTAAAAAGTAAGAAAATTCTGACATATGGAGGAACCTTGAGGAAATTATACAAAGTGAAACAGCCAGTCACAAAAAAGACAAATATTGTATTGAAGCATTCATCTTATATAAAAACTGCTGTTTGAAATTTTAACCCTGCTATTTGGCTTCTGTAAATGCTTACTTGCTTAAATAATAAGGAAAATAAGACTACTCCCATTTCAGAGAGGCCATTAAACCTTCCCCAGACGAAGTTATCAGTGCTGGCACCAGGCCAACTCTTTGGTCACGGTCTCAAAGCCCCAGCACAAAGGGGCTCTTTAAGAACTTGCAAAGGAGACTGGAACAGAACCCCATATTTGGGAGACAAGGAGGGTAAAAAGGTATAAATACAGGAAAGTTCCTGTGTGATTTCGCCCAGAATTTGAGAGACCGTTTCCTCTGGGCTGGCGCGCAATAATAATAATAATAATAATAATAATAATAATAAATGTAACTCCATCTCTCTAAGCGTTGCTTGGTTCTTCTCTGGTTTTCTGTAACAGTATGATATCACTTATACGAGGTACCTAGAATAGTCCAATTCATAGAAACAGAAAGTAGAAAGGTGGTTGCCAGGGGCTGGGGAGAGGGAGAACTTCTCCTTTGTAATGTGTACAACACAGATTGAAGAGATAAAATGCCTAACAAATACTAAAATGCACTTTTAGCACTTCCCTCTGAAAGTAATTTCTGAATGAATACAATAACTTTCTTCTCTAAATGCTGAGCCCCATGAGGTTAGAGAGACTTGTTATCTTGTTGATTTGGTAGGGCCTAGCAAGTTTTCAATAAATATTTGTTGATGAATGAACATCTGAGTAGATAAGTGTGTTCTGGATAATTAAAAATGCTTCCAATCAATGATTCTCTCTCATTAATGATGTTTCTCTCTCCCCCCACCTTCCTCTCTGAAATCTATAAAAACATAATTTTTTTTAAAAAGAGTAATACTATGAGTACTTAAAGAAAATATGGAAAATTGTCTAGTTCTTCCCTGTTTATGTCCTCCTGGCTCTACTTTTTTAAAAAAATTATCTTATTGTTTATAGAGATTAAAAATGGTGGCAGAGTAGGTGGATGCTCATGGACACACTCCCAGGACTAAACTGGAATTACAACTATCTTAATTGTTGAAAGTATTAGATATCCCCCCTTCCTACCCCCACCCTCCAGCACCCTGCCCCAGGCCTTCACCACTCTATTGTCTGTTTTCATCTATAATAATAAAAGCATAATATGCTAATGAGACCAGGCAGCCAAATGACCTTCCAAATGATATTCCGGATGTCTTTCCAGACGAAGCTGTGGGGGCCGAGGCAGAGGCAGTTAGGGGCAATCAGGCAGGCAGACATAGGGGTTAGGGGTGATCAGGCAGGCAGGCAGGTAAGCGGTTAGGAGCTAGTGGTCCCGGATTGAGAGAGGGATGTCCGATTGCCAGTTTAGGCCTGATCCCACAGGAATCCCTGCAGCATTGGGCCTAAACTGGCAGTTGGACATCCCCCAAGGGGTCCCGGATTGTGAGAGGGTGCAGGCAGAGCTGTGGAACCCCACCCCCACCCCCCAGTGCATGAATTTCATGCACCAGGTCTCTCCTATGCATATAAGTTCTTTGGTTAATCTCTTCCCACCTCCCATCCCCCCACCTACCACCCCCCCCCCTACATTTGATAATGGAAAAACAGACCACAGTCTCCACTTAGTTGTATGCATAGGAAGCACCATCTTCTCTGAGTTTGTGAATGCTTATCTGATTTATGCATTTCCCATTTTCAAAGGACAATCTATATACAACTATATAGGGATTACAAGAGAATTAAATAATCAAACTTATAAAGTTAATTATACCAGTAACTTTTTTTAAACACAAATATTTCAACCAAATGACCACTCACTAGACACTTTCATTATTTTCCCAGGAAGGATTTGTAGTGGCTTATAGAGTACATAAATAAATAAAATACAGCAAAGCAAATCAAAGCCTCGATTTTTTCATCAACAAAATAAGGATATTATTACCATTTTTGTAAAACTGTTCTCTAAAAGACGAGACAATCACTTAATGAGATAGAGAAGGTACTTAATACGCAACTCTAAGTTCCCCACATCAATCCCCTTCTTACCCTAGACTATGTTCAAATCGATTGTGTGAAGCTCCTGGAAAAACATAGTAAGCGCCTCCCAACTGTTTAACATATCGAAGCCGCTGAAATTGAGGTGTGTCAATGATTCGGATAAGGAGAGGGTGAAGTTCAATATGGCCATGGATAGGATCATTAATAACCTAGAAAATTATGTTTAAACTAATATAAGTAACAATTCATAACTCTATCTAAAATTTTTATGTAGCCATGCCTATCTATAGTGCAAAGTCAAAGCCATTTAATTGATCTCAAGACTAATACTAAGGGAAATGACAAGGTATTAATATCATTATCTTATTCAGATATCACTACCAGACAGACCAAGTATATTAGATCTGGGTATATTTTACTTCTTCTAATGAATCCTAAAAACAGAAATATAAGGATTTCAATATTTTTATTATATATTATTTAACTAGCCTTTAATAAGTTAGTCTTGTATTCAAGTTAAACATACTAATTTAAAACATTCATTCAGATCACATAAGCTACATTACTACTGGCATTGTGTCTACATCTTATTCTGAATGTATCTCTATACACTGAGTGGCCAGATTATTATGATCTCTGAACACATAATAATCTGGCCACTATATATATATATTAGAATAGTAGAGGCCCAGTGCATGAATTCAATATATTTTAAAAAATGAAATGAATGAATTGTAAGGTACTGAATTATATCACACTAAAGCTGTTTAGATAAAAAAAGAATGGCTCTGGCTAGCGTGGCTCGGTGGTTGGGGCATCGTCCCACGCACCGAAAGGTTGCCAGTTAGATTCAGGGCACATACCCAGGTTGCCAGTTAACTCTCCAGTTGGGGTTCATGCAGGAGGCAACCCATTGGTGTTTCCCTCCCTCTCTTCTTCTCTCTAAAGTTAACAAAATGAAAGTTATTCTGTGGCTGAGGGTAGTAACTTGGGCTATTTGTGTCGCTGTGGATGATTCTCAAAAATAGAATGTTAGCTCTGGCCAGTGGGCATGCAAGAGTCTTGGGTTCAATTCCAGTCAGAGCACATATTCAGTTTGCAGGTTTGATCCCCAGTCAGGTCAAGTATTGGAAGCAACCATTCAATATTTTATTTTCTCTGTCTTTCCCCACCCCAAATCAATAAAAAAAAAAAATCCTTGGATGAGGATTAAAAAATATTTATATATATATATATATAAATTAATATATATAATGTTAAATAAAAGTTTAGGTTACTTACAGTGAAATATGATTTATATAAAAAATTTTAAAACATGTAAAACAATACTGTACATTATTTATGGCTATACACAAATATGTAGTAAAAGTACAAAGCATTCATGAAAATTATTTTTTAATCCTTACCCAATAATCCTTATTGATTTTAGAGCAAGGGGAAGGGAAAAAGAGAAACATCAATGTGAGAGGGAAAGAAACATCTATCAGTTGCCTCCCATGTGCACTACAACCAGAAATGAAACACAAAACCTGGGTATGTGCCCTGACCAGCAAACTAACCTGTGGCCTTTTGGGGTACAGGACTTCGCTCCAACCAACTGAGCCACATCAGCCAAGGCCATTCATGAAAATTATTAAACACCAATTCAGGATGGTGAGTCCTTTTGAGGAAGAAAGGATAGAAATAGAATCCAGTAGGGGTATAAAGGAACTCTTCCATTGTTTCTAATATTTTGTTCTAAAAACAATAGATTTGCAGCAAGTCAGGCAAAATGTTAAGATTTGACAGGCTGGGCAGTGATCTATTTATGCTTCTCTGTGTGCTTAAATTATTTTAGTTTTCTTTTGATGTAAATATTCTGTACTTACCTTAGAAAATGCAGAAAGCTTAAAAAAGTCAAGCCCATTATTCACAATCCTATTACTGAGAAGCAGATTTTTTTCTATTCTCACTTTATACTCAAAAAAACATAAGCTTAGATTCTTCTTACCTTCACTGTATCAACATGAATTTGACTCAGTCGGATAGAATTAAGCAGCTTCTTTCTCTCCCACAGGGACCTAAAATTTTAACAGGATAAGCAAATTTATCATGATTAGCTTAATAATAATCATTATAGAAGTAAAATTAAAAGGAATGATGAGCCTGGCCAATGTGGCTCAGAGGTTGAGCATTGACCTTAGAACCAGGCAGTCACACTTTAATTCCCAGTCAAGGCACATGCCCTGGTTGCAGGCCCGATCCCCAGTAGGGGCATGCAAGAGGCAGCCAATCAACGATTCTCTCTCATCATTGATGTTTCTGTCTCTCCCTCTCCCTTCCTCTCTGAAATCAATAAAAATATATTAAAAAACAACAACAACCACAAAGGCATGGTTAGTCATGCCTGTCATAAATCGCTCACAGCCTTCTCTTGAGCATATTGTAGAAACGGGATGTCCTGAGTCCTGCCTGGAGCTAGGGCAGCTTGAAAACCAGACTTGGCTGACAAGTCCATATTGGGACCAACAAAAACACTGCCTGCACATCCACAGCCCCCTCCCAGATTTCTTTGTTCTTTTTCCCCTCTCCATCCTGATAAAAACCCCTGCCTCCACTGAGATGGCTTTGGGATGAAAGTCCCCCATTTTCTCAAGTGGCCGGAACTTGAAAAACTTCTTTCTTCACACAAGTACCTATCTCACAGGTTTGGCTTTTGTTGTGGCAGGCAACCAAACCTGGGTTCAGTTTAATTTACACTTACTGTTCCAGGCATGTTAGCCCAGCTGACTGTTGGCAGGCAAGGGGTTCACCTTTCCTAATCTACTAGCTAATTGGATTGAAAAAAATAATATTTAGCTAAAAGCCCTATATAGACTTGGTGTCAGAAGCACTACAATTGGCCTCTATATTGTACCCTGAGACTTAAGGTGATAATCATCAAAGCACCATACCTTGTGTTTTTACTAGTCCTCTATCCTCCTCATCAGTTTTTTTTTTAAATGTATTCACTGATTTTTTTAGAGAGAAAGAGGGAGGATAGAGTGGGTATACATTTAATGTGACAATGTTTCTTATTTCCTAGAAAAACCTTTTAAATCAACAGTTGATCATAAAATTAAGGAAATACAAGTACTTGCCTAAACTGGATTCTCCTTAGAAAGCAAGAGTCTAGGACAGGGGTGGGGAACCTTTTTTCTGCCAAGGGCCGCCATTTGGATATTTATAACATCATTCTCAGGACACACAAAATTATCAACTTAAAAATTAGCCTGCTACATTTGGTCAAACGTTTAATTAACTCACCCCTAAAGCCTTAGCGGGGCTAGACCAAATGATTTTATAGGCCTTATATGGCCCACAGGCCGGATGTTCCCCACCCCTGGTCTAGGATGAGAGCTTGCATAGAAGTAATGTATTTTAGGATGTGAATCCAGGGAATAAAAGTGGGGGACTAGGAAGAGTGAAACAGGAAATGAGGGGGGCAAAGTACAAGGGTATATTGGAAGTTTGCTGCACTGGTACCACTAGGAACAATTTTGCTGACCCCACTAGGATCCTCAAGGGCAGCTCTGTCCAATAGAACTTTGCCATGATGGAAAAGTGAAGTCTGTCCAGTCCAACATAGTAGCCACTAGCCATAAGAGGTATTAAGTACTTGAAATATGGCTAGTGTAATTAAGAAATTGATTCTTTAAAATACATTTTTTTTATTGATTTCAGAGAGGAAGGGAAAGGGAGAGAGATAGAAACATCAGTGATGAGAGAGAATCATTAATCATCTGCCTTCTGCATGCTACCTACTGGGGATCAAGCCCACAATCTGGGCATGTGCCCTGACCAGGAATCGAACCCTGACCTCCTGGTTCAACCACTGAGCCACGCTGGCCGGGCAGAAATTGACAGTTTAATTTAATTTAAATTAAACAGCCAGCTAGTGGCTGCTGTATAGGAAAACATAGCTCAGGGTTATGAGGCAGGCACATAAGGTATGCCATATAGTATTCCTTTTGGAATTTTGTTTATTTTGTTCACTCATGTGTCCCTAATTCCTAGAAGAGTGTCTAACATGCAGTGAGCCCTCTATAAATATTTAATAAAACAATAATATTTGGGTCCACAAAGTATATGGTTTCCTTTAAAAGAAAGACTTTATTAGAACAAATTCTATTCAATTAAAATAGTAAGCAACTTGCCCTAGCTGGTTTGGCTCAGTGGATAGAGCATCGGCTAACGAACTGAAGGGTCCTGGGTTCGATTCCAGTCAAGGGAACATGCCTATGTTGCGGGTTTGATCCCCAGTAGGGGGCGTGCAGGAGGCAGTCAATCAATGATTCTCTTTCATCATTGATGTTTCTATCTCTCCCTCTCCCTTTCTCTCTGAAATCAATAAAAATATATTTTAAACTGCTAGATTATAGAGTTCAAAACCACAGTTATAAGGTTACTCAAGAATCTTCTAGAAACCTCTGAGGAACTTAGTGAGACTTTCAAGGATCTTAGTGAGAATGCCAAAAAAACGGAAAAGGACCAGTTAGAAACTAAGCATACACTGACTGAAATAAAGAATAATATAAAGGGATTCAACAGTAGATTAGAGGATCCCAAGAATCAAATCAATGATTTAAAATACGAGGAAGCATAAAAAACCCAACCAGAAGAGCAAAAAGAAAAAAGAATCCAAAAATATGAAGATAGTGTAAGGAGCTTCTGGGACAACTTCAAGTGTACCAACATCCAAAATATGGGGGTTCCAGGAGAAGAGAGAGAGCAAGATACTGAAAACCTATTTGAAGAAATAATGACAGAAAACTTCCCCTACTTGGTGAAAGAAATACTTACAAGTACAGGATGTACAGAGAACCCCAAATAAGATGAATCCAAAGAGAACCACACCAAGACACATCATAATTAAAATGCCAAGGGCAAAAGACAAAGAGAGAATCTTAAAAGCAGCAAGAGAGACTAGGGGAGGGACAAAAAAAAAAAAAGGGGGGGGCAGTAAGAGAAAAACAGTTAGTTACCTACAAGGGAGTGCCCATACGACTATCAACTGAGTTCTTAACAGAAACTATGCAGGCCAGAAGGGAGTGGCAAGAAACATTCAAAGTGATGAATAGCAAGAACCTACAACCAAGAATACTCTACCCAGCAAAGCTATCATTTAGAATTGAAGGTCAGATAAAGAGCTTCACAGACAAGAAAAAAACTAAAGGAGTTTATCACCACTAAACCAATATTATATGAAATGCTGAAGGGTGTTCTTTAAGAAGAGGAAGAATAAGAAAAAAGTAAAGACAAAAAATATGAACAACAAAGTGACAACAAATATATATCTATCAACAAGTGAATCTAAAAATCAAATGAATAAAAAATCTGATGAACAGAATAAAGTGGTGAATGGAACAGAATCAGGGGCATGGAAATGGAACAGACTGATGGTTCTCAGAGGGAATGGGGTGTGAGAGGGTGTGAGAAGAGATTAGACAAAGATCTTATATGCATGTATGCATTACCAATGGACACAAACAATAGGATGGCGAGGGCTTGGGGTGGGGTGGGAACCGGGTAGAGAGGAGCTATGGGAGGAAAAAAGAGGGACATCTGTAATAATCTCAACAATAAAGATTAATTAAAAAGATATATATATTTAAAAAATAGCAACTATTATACATAGAAAATAGGTAGTAAGGGAGACTTTGAGGAAGAAAAGGGGGTTGAAATGTGATTATGAAAGAAGCAAGATGAGGTTCCTAAAGATTCAGATCTAAAGATCATTTATTAAAAGTCAGTTAAAAGTGATCTTTTTTAACCCTGGTCAGTGTTTCTCCGTGGTTAGATTGTTGTCCCCCAGACCAAAGGGTTAAGGGTTTGATTCCCAGTCAAGGGCATGTACCTGGGTTGCAGGTTTGATCCCCAGCCCTGGTCCAGGTTCGTGTGGGAGGCAACCAATTCATGTGTCTCTCTCACATCAATGTTTCTGTCTTTCTCTTCCCCTCCCTGCCTTCCTCCTTTCCACTCTTTCTAAAAATAAATGGGGGGAAAAACAGTAATCTTTTTTCACAATCTACTTCTGTTATCAATTATTAAGTAACAAGTACATGAAGCAATAACCTCTTGTTTTGATTCTTTGATTACTGTTCCCACAAACAACATTTAGATAAGTGGAATTCCATAAGATAAGACTACATTTCACCACTGTTGTCAATTCTCTAAAAGAAGCAAAATCTCCATTTTAAGGAATATTTAAATATTGCATCCTCAATTGAGTTTTGTGTGTTTTAAATTTTTATTTATTGATTTCTAGAGAGAGAAACATCAATTTGTTGTGCTACTTGTTTTATGCACTCATCAGTTGATGTTTGGTTCTTGTATGTGCTCTGACCAGGAATGAACCCACAACCTTGGCATATGGGGATGATGCTCTAACCAACTGAGCTACCTGGTCAGGGCCTTAACTGAGGTATTTATTTTTATTTTAAAATATGTTTTTATTGATTTCAAAGTGGAAGTAAGAGGGAGAGAGAAATAGAAACATCATGATGAGAGAGAATATTGATCAGCTGCTTCCTGCATGCCCTCCACTGGGGATCAAGCCCACAACCTGGGCATGTGCCCTTGACCGGAATGGAACCTGGGACCCTTCAGTCTGCAAGCCTATGCTCTATCCACTAAGCCAAACCAGCTAGGACTCAACTGAGGTCTTCTAAGTAGACCCACATTAATCTACACCTTAGAATCTCCAGCCAAACATAAGGATCTATCTATATCTATCTACCTACCTATCTATCTATCTATCTATTCATACATACATATATACATGTATGTTAAACATATATGTCATTTATTAAGGGCTTATCATGTGCTAATCACTTGACATACAGTGTTTTATTATTATTATCCATTTCACAGGTACAGAACCTAAAGGTTAAATAACTTGTCCCAAATTAGTTAACTAAAAAGTGCCAACTTACTTTGTAACTCTAAATCTAATAACCGAGATATATTCCAGTCTTAAGATAGCTTTAAAAGTTCTTGCCAAAACCGGTTTGGCTCAGTGGATGGAGCATCAGCCTGCGGACTGAAAGGTCCCATGTTCAATTCCGGTCAAGGGCATGTACCTGGGTTGTGGGCACATCCCCAGTGGGGGATGTGCAGGAGGCAGCTGATCGATGTTTCTCTCTCATCGATGTTTCTAACTCTCTATCCCTCTCCCTTCCTCTCTGTAAAAAATCAATAAAATATATATTTTTTTAAAAAGTTCTAGAAATATGATCAAGATAAGATTCTAGACTTGATTTTTCTTGCCAACATTTTTGCCCCTATCATTTCTTAACTATATTCTGGTGTGTATAATTCAATTATCCTGAAATTGAGAGTAAAAATTTGGTTACTACCAACTTCATGAAGGCTCATCAGCAAAATATTTAAAAATAGGAATAATTAATAATATTAAACAGAATTTACACAGCAAATACAAACAAAAACAATTGTATTTTTGTTTAAAACTGTGGAGTGTTTTAAAACACTTCCTAGATTTGCCCTAGCTGGTTTGGCTCAGTGGATAAAGCATCAGCCTGTAGACTAAAGGGTCCCAAATTTGATTCCAGTCAAGGGCATATGCCTGGGTTGCCTCAATCCCTAGTGGGGGGCATGCAGGAGGCAGCCGATCAATAATTCTATCTCGCCCTAGCTAATTTGGCTCAATGGATAGAATATGGGCCTGCGGGCTAAAGGGTCCCGGGTTCAATTTCAGTCAGGGGTACATGTCTGAGTTGCGGACTTGATCCCCAGTATGGGGCATGCAGGAAGCACCCTATCAATGATTCTCATCATTGATGTTTCTATCTCTTTCTTTCTTTCTCTCCCCTCTCCCTTCCTCTCTGAAATCAATAAAAATATATTTTTGAGAAATAGAAAATAAAACACTTCCAAGATTTAAAATGTGGACAGTTAATATTAGCAATCTTGGGCTTTGTCCCTCAAAGTTGAATAACAGCTGACATGGCTCAGTGGTTGAACATTTGCCTATGAACAAGAAGGTCATAGTTGGATTCCCGATCAGGGCGTGTGCTGGGGTTGCAGGCTAGATCCCCGGAGTGGGGTGTGCAGGAGGTGGCTGATCAATGATTCTCTCTCATCATTGGTGTTTCTATTTCTCTCTCCCTTCCTCTCTGAAATCAATAAAAAATATATTTAAAAATAAATAAAGGTAGCAAGCACGGTTGGCTACAATGTGAATTTTATCATTCTTACCTTACTCCAAGAATATCAAGATGAGATTCATCAAGATTGGACAGTAATGAACCTGTGATTTTCTCTTCTATGGAGGAAAAGGTAAAAAAGAGATAATTTCAGTATTTACAACATATGATTTTCATTTTCTTTCCATTTGGACCCACCAGAATTTACTCAGATCAACATTTATTGAGTGCACCCACTACAGGCAATGGACTGTAGCACTTTTCTATTTGCCACTGAGGTCTTACTTTTAATTAGAAAACTTTATCAAGAGGCTTTTATGATAAATCAGGTAAAAATTTTTAAATTACTTGAGTAAGTTATTTGCAAGAAAGTCCAGCTGCAAAACTGGCAGCTTCCTCCTCAAGCAGTTAAAGTTTGGGATGGGGATAGGGAAATCCTATTGTTCTTAAAATAGTCAGGTAAAAAAACCATAGCCTGAGGGGTGGCAAAGTGTTGCTTTAGTTCTAAAACCTTCAAGTAAAGTACACAATACTCTGTGTTTTGAAAGACTTACATATATGGTTTATTTTTCTTCCTCTTTCTATATAATTAATTCTAGTCCTTCCTGACCTCAGACTCTAGAACTCTGGACTATTTATTTTATAACAAACAAAAATGTTTCTAAAGGTAATGATGATTACTAAAGGGGAGGTGGAGGTGGGTGGAAAATATTTTTTATAAAAATGTCTATTTAAAAAAAAAAAAGAAAGAAAAGGTGCGCAGTCAGCGTGGCTCAATGGTTGAGCGTTGACCTATGAACCAGGTCATGGTTCAATTCCCATTCAGGGCATATGCCCGGGTTGGGGGCTCGATCCCCAGTGGGGGTGTGCAGGAGACAGCCTATCAATGATTCTCTCTCATCATTGATGTTCCTATCCCTCTCTCTCTCTCTCTCCCTGCCTCTCTGAAATAAATAAATATGCATATTAAAAAAAATTAGGCAATCTCAGAAATCCAAACAATACAAAAATATAAACTATAAAAATATCAAAACTTACTTACATTCTCCGGATAACCACTGATAACATTTTGGATATCATTCAAGACATTTATCTATGTAATTACATAATTTTACACAAATAAAATTACATTGTTTATAATCTACTTTCCCCATTCTACTGACAATTTCATTAATATTGGATTACAAATTTCTTCTATTATCAATCTTTTAAAAATATTTTTATTACTTTTAGAAAGAAAGGTAGAGGGAGAGAAACATCTGTGAGAGAGAACCATTGATCAACTGCCTCCAGCAATGTCCTGTACTGGGGATCAAGCCCACAACCCAGGCAAGTGCCCTGACTGGGAATAGAACCAGCAACCCTTCCATGCAAGGGATGCCACCCAATCCACTGAGTCACACTGGACAGGGCACCTATCACCTATTACTAATCTTTAAACATTTTCCAAACTAAACTTAAAAATAAGTATTTTCACAATTACTGTTGAGACAATGTCTTTTTCTGTTTCCTGGCTGGTTGTCAACAGTCTGTTCCTGTGTTTTGCTCATTTTTCCATTCTTTTCCCCCTTGCTCTTAGTTGATTTTAACTTGGGAATGCTCTCCAATTTTTTTGTTTGTTTGTTTGTTTGTTTGTTTGTTCCTTTACTGTTGAGAGGAATCCAATGGTTTTTGAAGAGAACACTTGTTAAGGTACAGTTGGCATGAATTCTGGAATCTAAAGACCTCTTTAAAAGCAAGCTCTGCCTTTTTCTAGCTGTGTAACCTGTGGAAAGTTAGTTAACATATTTGGACTTCAAACACATCACCTGTAAAAATGTATATATTATAGCCTCTGAATTTCAGGGTTCCTATGAGATTGTATTTCATCATGAGGAAAAGGATCCAGCACCTTGTGCTTAGTTTTGTCATATAAAAACAAATCGGAACTTAGAAAGACTGCTGCAGTAGGGAGAACATTCCAATCTCAAAAGTAAATAATCAGCTCAAAATCAAACAGAAGCCCTAGCCGGTTTGGCTCAGTGGATAGAGTGCCTGCCTGCGGACTGAAGGGTCTGGGTTTCAATTCCTGTCAAGGGCACATGCCTGGGTTGTGGGGTCAACCCCAATAGGAGGTGTGCAGGTAGCAGCCAATCAATGTTTCTCATCATTGATGTTTCTATCTCTCTCCCTCTCCCTTCCTCTCTAAAATCAATAAAAATACATTTTTAAAAAATCAAACAGAAAATGGTGTTGTTGTTGTTATTTTAGACTAAAGGAGGGGCAAGTGGAGATAAGCAGAATCTTTGAAGGTTATAGGACCCCACAGGGGTCTGATAGGGCAGTGTCCCCAGGAAAAGCTGACTAGGGGGCATATTTCACTTTTTTAGTGTTTGCTCAGTTTTGGAGGCAAGCAAGAGTTCAGGGGCCTGAAGGAGATAGAAGCCTGACTAAAGTTTGGTCAAGACAAAGCAGACAGTAAGAAATGAGCAACTGCAAACACTTGATCTGTTTTTACCAATTAAAAGCATGCAGTGTCTCTTATTGGCATTAGACTGTGGACTCAAGAGAACAGGTCATTTTGAAAGTTGATAAATTAATCTACAGAACACCACTGAAACAGAGAGCCAACATAGCCAATCACATTTTGGAGACAGAAAAGGTAAAACTACTTTATCCCCACTTGTTACTACTCAAAGAAAAATTCCAATCCCTGTAGTGAAGGAAATTAAAAAGGGGACAGGGGAAAAGAGAAGTACAATTTCTATGCCCATCAAGTTATCTTTAAGTTGGGCTACTAAAGTTCCTTGCACCCTAGTCCCCCAGCCTAGGCAAACAGGGCTGCATCCAACATTTGCAAAAGTTCACAGAATATGCAAATCATACCACCTCTCTCCTGAGGATAAAGCCAGATAAATTAAGTTTCACACGCATTAGGGGAAGTTGAGTAGATTTCAAGTGGATGGATGCTCGAACTTGGGCCAGTAAAGTTGCTTAAAACTCACAACCTGCACACCTCCCCATGTGATATGGCCAAGTGGTGGGCTGCTGGGAGTCCAGTGATCAACTGAACAACCCCAGTGTCCAGATTTAGCAAGAGAAACTGGTTTTGGAGAAGAAAACATGATCATTACCAAGCTCTGCAAGTAGTCAACAAACATATATTGACCCCTAATTGGAATGCTATTTCCTGGAATTCAGAGATTAACTAAACAAGTTCCCTCCCTTTGGGGAAATCCCCAAGTTCGGGGAAATGGGTGTGTGTAAAGGAAAGAGAAACTAAGAAGCATCAAAATATACACCAATGGGGAAAGTGTTCAAGCAGTTGCGGTGGCAGCAGGATCTCCAAGCCTGGTAGGTCTGAATGACAGCAATCCTCTGAACAAGGTCTAGAGAAAAGGTTCTAACTAAAAAAGGGACCCCATTCCTGTCAGGGCACACGCAGGGTTGCGGGCTCAATGCCCAGTGGTGGGCATGCAAGAGGCAGCCAATCAATGATTCTCTCTCATCATTGGTGTTTCTATCTCTCCCTCTCCCTTCCTCTCTGAAATCAATTATATGTATGTATATCTATAGATCTAGATAGATAGATGATGGAAGGAAGGAAGGAAGGAAGGAAGGAAGGAAGGAAGGAAGGAAGGAAGGAAGGAAGGAAGGAAGGAAAGAATCTCGAGTCTCACCTGTCCGGCGCCGGGGTGGCAAGTTCCTGAAGAAACCCAACAGACTTACACCGATTGTCCCACCCAGGTTCATAACCCCCAAAGTTAGCTTCCTTCCTACGGGACCCCCATTTCTGACGCCCCACTTCTCCTTCCACCATCTGAGGGTATCACCAACTCAGGCGCCCCCCGACTCAGGTCCGCCCCCTCTCTGACGCCTCTCACGCCAGGTCTCCCCCCGCCTCAGGCCCCCTTCTCAGAGGGCTCTCCGTCTCAGGTCACCCTTCCCTGGGCGCACCCGCCTCAGGTCCGTCCCCTCTGCCGTATCCCGCATCACGTCTCCCTTCTCCGCTTTGGGTCCTCTTTGAGGCCCCCTGCTCACTGCCCGAGGGCGACCTTTCTCAAGCCTGCGGTCACCGCCTCGGGTCGCCGTCCCTCAGCCCCTCAGCCCTCTAGCCTTGCTACCTCGGAAGCGGTCCAGCAGAGCGGAATCCTTGAAGCCATTGCGCTCCAGGAAGAGGCACACCTGCTCCGGGTTCCAGCTCTTGCGGTCTGAGGGTAGTTTGGGATCCGGAGACCTCTCCGCCGCTGTGAAATGGGTGTTTGGCGGCGTTCTTAGGCTGCTATCGCATCGGCGCCGTTTGGGGGTCTGCTCCGAGTCGTCTCTCTGCATGGCTACACACAGCGTCCGGCGCAGCACAGTCAAGAACCGCAGCGCTCAGCTCTCGCGCAGGCGTACTGACAGCCCGACACTGGCAGCAAGTCCTTTTAGCGTTGCTAGCCTACTGGCCTTCTGCGCAGGCGCCCTGACAGCTCAGACCTTGGGGGCAAGACAGCCCAGCCACTTCAGCCACCGGTCTTTTGCGCAAGCGCAATGACCACCCAGAGGTCCTATACTGAGCCCTGGGCGTTTACGGGAAACTGAGCGGCGAGAAGCAAAACTAAGGGTGGTGCTAATAAGGCAGGAGCGAGAAAAGATTGTGCCCGTTACCGGTGTAAGTCAGGCCACCGTCCGTAGCAGGAGCTCTTAAGGTGAGTTGAGGATACCTTCAAATGAGTATCCCAGACTTACCGGTGTTTCAGATACACCAGACTGAAAAGAAACCTAAAAAGCCATCAAGGCTTCCAGCATCTTTCCAGTTAAGAGAAAAAAATGGGCAAGAAGCTGAACTGAAAGACCCTGGAATGCTTTCAAATTTTATGTGAAAGTGTCTTCTTGCCTTTCACAAGTTCTACAGTATTGCTGGCCAGTGAGAGGGCCCTATCCATGGATAGGGGTGCCTACTCATGAACTCTTAGCCTATCTTCAGATTTCCATAGGGAAGCAGACTTCAAACTTCTCTCTAAAAGAATCCTCAACCCCTCTCTCCATCCTAACCCCCTACCCAGAAGAAAGGAAGGGGCTAATCTGATTACTTAAAATTATCTTCAAGTACTTTAACTACCTGGTGGTAACAGCTTGAGAAAATGGCAGGCATCTCCCCCTCACTTTAGCCACTCTGGGACAGGACCCAAAGTTCCCTATAAATCCTGGTCCATGTGATTAACTGTTAAAAGGACAACTACTACCACTACTAAAGCCAGTACAACTTTATATCAACCTAGTCATAGACCCAGCTAGGGAATAAAGGATGAATGAGGCAAATAATCAAACAGTATGAAATAGCAGGCTAAAGGTAAACAAAATACTCTTAGCAAACAGAACTTTAATGTGTGCCAGGCACTGTTCTAAGGGCTTTACAAACATTTATTCATTTAAATAACGCAATGACCTTAGGATATAAGGTAAAGAGAAAAAAGTAAGTAATTTGCCAAAGATCACACAGCTAAAAAGTGATGAAACATAGAAGATTTAAACCTATGCAATCTAGTCTGTTCCAAAATCTTTGCTCTTAATTACTTGCCAACAATTTTTGTTTTGTTTTTTTTTTATTGTTTTAAGTATTACAAATAGTAGTACATATGTCTCCTTTTTTCCCCCCATTGACCTCCCTCCGACCTCCCCTATCCCCCAGTACATGCCTTCACCTGCCCGTCCTCCCCCCCCCCCCCCCGCCCCAGTGTCTTGTATCCATTGGTTGTGCTTATATGCATGCGTACATGTCCTTCGGTTGGTCTCTTACAGCCCCCCTCGCCCAACCTCCCCTGTCTTCCCGATGTAGTTTGACAGTCTGTTCAATGCTTCTTTGCCTCTGTATCTTTTTCCCACCATTTCTTTTCTTTAAAAAGTTTTGCCTTTGCAGACTAGAAATAAACATATAATAACAAAACAAAACAAAAATAAATAAATAAAAAATAAAAAATGTTTGAGTCCCAATTTCAATGTCCAACCGTTCTGAGTCCCTGTTTCAATGTCTAACAGTTCCTTATGTGTACATGTCAGCAATGATATCTGGATGGTGGGCACATGGTGGCAATGCAGGTCCGACCCTCTCTGATTTGGTCCTAGGCAATCTGCAGCGGTGCACAGCTGCTAACTGCTCACGTGGCAAAGCGTTGTCAGCGTCTTCCATCTCTTGACTGTTTTTCCTCTTGTCTTCGTGGTTGGAGCACACCTGTCAATTCCTCTGTTGCAGGAATCCACCTGGTCTTGGAGTTGTTTTCTGAAAATATACAAACATATTCTCGACCACAAGTTAATAAAGGAATCTTTTCTATATAATTGATTTGGGATCATAAGGATTGTAATGGAAAGTCAATATATTTGGCCTCTTGAACTATAAAGTAAGTAATTTGTGTTTTTGCCTCCCTGACAAAGTTTATATAAAGCTACAAAAAGAAATTGACAGCCAGCTTGAAATGGAATTGCCAGGGCCTAGGGCAAAGAATATCCTTACATGATATTATTCTACAATGTCATTATAATTTTTGATATTTTACAACAGCACATTGTACAATTATCCCAAACAAACATACAAACTAATTCTTTGAATGGTTGGCAGCAAATAAAAATAAAAAAAAGGACATGAAAGGATTTAATCCCTTTCAGAAGGAATTAAGGCACTGGGAAGGCACTTGAGCATCCTATATTGGCCCCTCTTGCCTTTTGTGCCAAGAGGGACCCTCTTCTCACAATCCAATTGCCCTCAGCTGTTGCCTGAGTTTTCTGTTCATACTGAGCTTGAAGCCTCATGGGGGCTGGTACCATGGATCTGTCTCACACCCAATTGTGTGAGCTAGGCCCCCACTGGAGAAGAAAACCGAGTTCCCCGAGATATGTGATCAGCACCGGGACCCCGCCAGCAGGCCAGGGGTTCCCAAGGCAGGTGCTGGCTGTGGAAGCCACAGGGGCATAGGCTTACCAAGGAGACAAAAATGAACCTCACATCACCCTGCTTGGCCCCGGAGGATGGCTGGTTAGCCAGAGACGGGTAAGATTCCTCAAGGAAGGAACAACCTAAGACAGGCACAGTCGCAGAGGGGCCATCAGGAGAGAACTTGGGGGGGGCAACAGAAGTGGGGCACAGACCCTCACCCCACCCCCCACATTGCAGGGGCTTGAACCCTTGCCCTTTCTGAAGGAGGTCTCCTGCCCCCATGGCTGCTTCACGCTTCCCACACCCAGCTCAGATCGGGACCCAGGCAACAGAAAGAGACTTGGCCCCGCTCACATCGAGATACAGGTGACAGAGACTTGGCCCAGCTCAGATCGGGACCCAGGTAACAGACAAGAGACTTGGCCGACAGCAGCTGCCCTATCTCTAAATTCAGCCTAGCATCAGGAATGCTCAGTGCCCACTCAAGAATGCAAATAATCCTTCCCACTAATATTTACAGGGTAAACTAAGATTGTTGGTAGAGTATTAAATTTGACAATAAAATAGTAATCAAGTTTTCAGATTAATTTAAATAGGCTAATTGAAATAAGTGAATATTCAAGTAAATTTAATTGTACTGGACAAAAAGCTGTTCTTAAAGTAATAACTAAAATTTCTATTGGTAGTTCATCTCATGGTAAAATTCCTGAATATGCAATGAACCTAAAGCAGTCATATTTTTGGGCCAAAAAAAATTAAATTTAAAGTTATCAAGACTGCATTATAAAATTTACAAAAACCTCCATTAATCAAAAAACGGGGGGATAGTAGGGTAATATCATGTAAGGAAAAATATCCTATAAGTAAATTACATCTAGAAAATTTTTACTTTACAAAATTAATTTTCATTTGTAATGCTAACAGCAAGACGGCCATGAAAAACACACATGGTGTCTAAATAAGACAAAGGAAAATCGTTCGGGCAAAAACAATTGTTTGTTAATGAGAGTTTTGATATCAACTTATTTTACATTAGTTAAATCAAAATTTTGAATGGCTTCCTTGTCCTATAGACCTGTAGGGGAAAGTATACAGAGATTTACTGGCCCTCAATCTACACAGAAGGGCCAGGCCAGGAAAACCACACCCTTAAACCCTAGAATAATTTGAGAAAAGACTAGACAGTTGTCAAGACTTGTGAAACTAAAACAGGAGGGTAAAATAACAGATAACATACATCTGAACGACATACATTTCAACTTGGAAACGGCTGGTTTGGAAACTTGTGTGTATAAGATTTGTGAAGACATCTGCCCTGGCAGCAAGGTTTCCTAGGCAGAAGGTGATATAAGCAGGTGATATAAATATTTAATCCCTGGGTTTGCTCTAAACCAATTGCTTTTCAGAACTTTAATTTTCCATTTGTTTTGTTTGTTAAAGAGTGTAATTTAAAACCATATTTATTATTTCCCCTCTCATCCCCTACTTTCTAGGGGCCCTAGATCTTCTGATGGCTGGGTACTTGCTCAAGGCCCCGTGGACAAGTGACAGAATTGAATTTTAAAGCTGACTCCAAAACTTGGGCACTTTCTAGATTGCCAATTCATTTAACTCCACTTACAGTCCTGATGTTCTTATTCCATCCATACTCCACAATCTGGGAACAAATACTTGCTAAAAAGTCTCTGTGCTTGGGTCATATTGAGCAAAATAAGTGCTTAAGCTCTCCTCTGATCTCACTATGTTAAGACTAGAAAAAACTATAAATTCAATTAATTTAAGGCCCATTGCTTGATGACCTTGAATACTCCAAGCAGTTCTTCCCTACCCTTCCCCAGCTACTTTCCACCCATCCAGATGAGCTAAGCAATTTTGTTTCTGGCAGCGTTAACCTGTGGTTTTACATCTCTCCCCAACTTCATTTTCAGTGCTGCTGGATCTCAATGCCACTCCTGGTCCCTTATCACTTCCTCTTCAACCTTTATTAAACCTAACTTCCTCAAGACATTCTCTTTTACCCATCTGCCCAAATCCCAAAGCCAAGCCAAAATTCATTTTAAAAGAAGGTGTTTGCATGGCCTGTGTGGCTCAGTGGTTGAGCGTAGACTCATGAACCAGGAGGTCATGATTCTAATCCCTGTCAGGGCCCGTGCCCGTGTTGTGGGCTCAATCCCCAGGGGGCATGCAGGAGGCAGCTGATCTATGATTCTCTCTCATAATTGATATTTCTATCCCTCTCTTCTGCTCCCTTCCCCTCTCTGAAATCAATAAAAAACACACATATTAAAACAAAAGAAAGCCCAGCTAGTGTGGCTCAGTGGTTGAGCATTGCCCTAAGAGTCAGGAAATCATGGTTCAATCCCTGATCAGGGCCCAAACTGGGGTTGCAGGCTCGATCCCCAGCTGGGGTTGCAGGAGGCAGCTTATCTATGGTTCTCTCTTATCATTGATGTTTCTGTCTCTCTCTCCCTCTCCTTTCCTTTCTGAAATCAATAAAATATGTATATGTTTATAAAGTATTTATTTTCTTGTCTGATAAAGATAATGCTCAAGTCCTTGGTTGGGTAGCTTAGTTGGTTAGAGCATCATCCTGATACGGTCAGGGTATATGCAAGAATCAGCAATGAAAAGTGGAGCAACAAATCTCTCTCTCTCTCTCAAATAAATAAATAAATAATTTAAAAAATAGAAATAGCCCTAACTGGCATGGTGCAGTGGTTAGAGCATAAGCATGGGAAATGGAGGGTTTCAGGTTCAATTCCAGGTCAAAGTCACCTATCTGGGTTTTAGGTTTCATTTCCAGCCCCAGTCAGGGTACGCGCAGGAGGCGACCAATTGATGAGTCTCTCTCACATCGATGTTTCTGTCTCTATCTCTCCCACTCCCTCCCTTTCACTCTCTAAAAATCAATGGAAAAATATCCTCGCTCCTTGGGTGAGGATTAAAAAAGTAATCATAAATAAATAAAGCTCAAGAAAGAAAACTTGGAAAACAAAATGTTTTCCAAATATCACTTCCTGGTACCTGTGTCATAAATATTTTTTCTATTCATAGATATAGAAGTATCTCCAGGTCTTGGAATACTTTGAGAAAAGGAGACCTTGCAAAATAACAATAGCTACCATATTTCAGTACCTACTAAAGGTCAGACATTCTGCTTGACCTTTACTTTATCTCCATAATTTAATTTCTAATCCTCATTACAACCTCCTTAGATAGGTATTATACTAGTTGGGCTTATTTGGTTATTAATATATTTATTCATTCAACAAATAGTAATATTACCAGGTGCTTACTAATTTGCCTGATACCTGAGACACATTAATGAACAAAAGAAACAAAAATCTCTGCCCTAGTAAAACAATATTCTAGTGGGGTGAGTCTGGAGGTGAATCCTATATAATAAAGTGCTAATATGCTTATTAGACCAGATGGCGGAATGACCTTCTGGAACGACCTTTTGGAATGACCAATGGAGCCTTGAGGCAGCCAGGGCCACAGGGCAGCCAGAGCCACAAGAGCCGAGGCAGCTGGGGCTGTGAAGGCCTACTCTTGCATGAATTTTGTGCATCAGGCCTCTAGTAATAATATAATTAGCAATAATAAATTTATATGTTAGAAGTTGTTGCTCTGGGAAAAATAATTTTTTAAGAGGAGAGTAGAAGACCTGGCTGGGTGGTTCAGTTGGTTGGAGCATTGTCCTGTATACTGAAAGATACTGGGTTTGATTCCTAGTCCAGGCATATACCTAGGTTGTGTGTTCCATCTTTGGTCAGAGCTTGTATGGGAGGCAACTGATCAATGTTTCTCTCCCTTCTCCTCTCCCTAAAATCATTAAACATGTCCTTGGGTGAGGATTGAATATAATAAGAAATACAGAGGAGCGGAGGGTAATAGGGTCACAGTTTTGGATTCAGTTGTCATATAGTCCTTTTGAAAAAATGACATTTAAGCAGAGACTTGAAGGAGATGAAGGAGTCAGCTATGTGGTTACCTGGAAGAAAAGCATTCCAGACAAAAAGAACAGCAAAGGCTTTGAAAGTGTAAAAGTTTGAAGACATTGAAGCAGGAGTATGCCCCGAGTTGAGAAACAGTAAGTGATGATGGACAAAGTGAGTAAGGGGAAGTGCTAAGAAATGAGATCAGGCCCTGACTGGTTTGGTTCAGTGGATAGAGTGTCGGCCTGTGGACTGAAGGGTCCCAAGTATGATTCTGGTCAAGGGTATGTACCTTGGTTGCAGGCTCATCCCCAGTAGGGGGTGTGTAGGAGGCAGCTGATTGATGTTTCTCTCTATCCCTCTCCTTCCTCTCTGTAAAAATCAATAAAATATATTTTTTTAAAAAAGAAATAGGTCAAGTTGAATGCAAACCATGTAGGAACAAGTAGACTTACAAGCTACAAGCAGCTCTGAGGTCCCATCTTTATGATTCCACATCTAGAGATGAAAGAAAGCTTCTGTTCCTCCAGTTACAACAGAAAATCCTAAAGAGATGACTTTAACAAGCTTGGATTGCATTAATTTCTGGGCCAATTGCTGTGTTATAAAATGATGACCTAATCATGTCACATCTTACCCTTTCGGTAAGAGGACAAAGTCTTTTATCAGGAAAAAGAAATTAGTTCTGGTCAAAGATCCCAGTATTATACCCTTTCAACAGATAAGGAAAGGAAGCTCAGAGAGGTCTAATGACTTGCCCAGAGTCATATACATGTATTAAGGTTTTGGGGATTTGAAACTAGATCTGCCTTGAAAACCACTGTTCTTTTCTAAAAGTTGAACTGGGTACAAATTCAATTGTTATTGGTCCAAAGTCCATGTGCCCAATGCTTTGAAAGCCCAGAATTCAAAATGTCATCGTTTGCCCTAGCTGGGTTTGCTCAGTGGGTAGAGCGTCTGCCTGTGGACCTAAGGGTTCCAGGTTCAATTCTGACCAAGGGCACGTACCTTGGTTGCAGGTTCCTCCCTGGCCTGGGCCCTGGTGAGGGCTCCTGCAGGAGGCAACCAATTGATGTGTTTCTCTCACATAGATGTTTCTCTTTGCCTCTCCCTCTCTCTTTCACTCTCATTAAAGAAAAAAAAGTCAATGGAAAAATATACTTACATGAGGATTAATAAAAAACAAAATGTCAGAGTTTGAAATAAGGAAAGGCTTTCTGATCAAGAAGGTGCCAACTGACAAAATGGGAACCCCACTGGTACCTCAAATCCATCTTAAGAAAGTACAGAGTTCAGGCTTCTTTTGAGTCAAGGGAAGGGGAAATGGGAGGGGCAAGAGGTAATTGACCCATTGATTTGGAAGAAGGAGGGAGCAGAAAACACTCACTCAGAACAACAACAAGAAAAAGGAAACTTAAAAAATGAGGGTAATTTTATGGGGTCACTGGGGCAACATCAAGTGTACCAACATTCGCATTATAGGGGTACCAGAAGGAGAAGAGAGACAGCAAGTAATTGAAAACTTATTTGAAGAAATAATGATGAAAATTTCCCTAACTTGGCAAAGGAAATGGACATACAAGTCCAGGAAGCACAGAGAGTCCCAAACAAGATGAACCCTAAGAGGACCACACCAAGACACATCACAAATAAAATGCAAAAAGGTAAAAGACAAAGAGAGACTCTTAAAAGCAGCAAGAAAAAAAAGCAGTTAGTTATCTATAAGGGACCTCCCATGAGACTGTCAGCTGATTTCTCAATAGAAATGTTGCAGGCCAGAAATGAATAGCACAAAATATTTAAAGTGATGAAAAAGAAGGAACTACAATCAAGGTTACTCTACTCAACAAAGCTATCATTTAGAATCAAAGAGAATATAAAGACCTTCCCAGACAAGAAAGAGCTAAAGGAGTTCATCACCGCCAAACCAGTATTACAAGAAAATGTTAAAAAAAAAACTTAAAGAAGAAAAAAATAATATAAAAATATAAATAACAAAATGGCAATAACTACATACCTAACAATTACTATAAATGTAAGTGGATTAAATGAATATTACTCATCCATTTAAAAAATGAAATCTTTAAATTCCACATGCTTAATTTATTAATATATTTTTATTGTTAATAGTATTACAGATATCTCCCTCCACATACTTTTTTTCTTGTTTTTTTTTATTTAATAAATCTTTATTGTTCAGATTATTACAGTTGTTCCTCTTTTTTCCCCCCATAGCTCCCCTACACCCAGTTCCCACCCCACCCTCTGCCCTTACCTCCCCTGCACTGTCCTCAACCATAGGTGTATGACCTTTGTCCAGTCTCTTCCCACACCCCCCACACCCCTTTCCCCCTGAGAATTATCAGTCCACTCCCTTTCTATGCCCCTGATTCTATTATATTCACCAGTTTATTCTGTTCATCAGACTTTTTATTCCCTTGATTTTTAGATTCACTTGTTGATAGATATGTATTTGTTGTTTATAATTTTTATCTTTACCTTTTTCTTCTTCTTCCTCTTCTTAAAGAGTACCTTTCAGCATTTTATATAATACTGGTTTGGTGTTGATGAACTCCTTTAGCTTTTTCTTATCTGTGAAGCTCTTTATCTGCCCTTCAATTCTGAATGATAGCTTTGCTGGGTAGAGTAATCTTGGTTGTAGGTTCTTGCTATTCATCACTTTGAATATTTCTTGCCACTCCTGTCTGGCCTGATAGTTTCTGTTGAGAAATCAGCTGACAGTTGTATGGGTACTCCCTTGTAGGTAATTAACTGTTTTTGTCTTGCTGCTTTTAATATTCTCTCTTTGTCTTTTGCTCTTGGCATTTTAATTATGATGTGTCTTGGTGTGGTCCTCTTTGGATTCCTTTTGTTTGGGGTTCTATGCACTTCCTGGACTTGTAAGTCTATTTCTTTCATCAGATGGGGGAAGTTTTCAGTCATTATTTCTTCAAATAGGTTTTCAGTATCTTGCTCTCTCTCTCTTCTTCTGGCACCCCCATAATTCTGATGTGTAGAGGGCTGCCTGGGAAGGCACATGGGCATTTCTTTAAATTGTTGTCAGCTGAGCCCGAGGCGATTGGCAGAGCTGCGTCTCGGTTACACCCTCCCCAAGAAGGTGGGGGGAGTTATCAGTATTGACTTTTTACCTTTTTCCAGGTGTCGGCCTAGCAGGCTTTGATATGTAAATCCAGGCAAGCACCAGGAATGCTAGGGATACTTCCTGGTATTTGGGGGTAAAAAATAAACTTGCTACGTGGGCTCATCGTCGTCGTCCTTGCCTCTCCATCAGAGAGGATGGCGTCCCACCTGACTCCCAGCTTTGTTTCTATCTTCCTGTCTGGTCTCTTTCTTTCTTTTATTTCTCAATCCCTGGCCGCCTCCACTTAGAACTGGTTCGTTCATCTCTCTTTCTGTGCTGGACGTGGAAAAGGGAGATCCCCGCCATATCTGGCCCCCACCGCAGCTGGCCCCCGCACTGATGTTGGTACGCTTGAAGTTGTCCCAGAGGCTCCTTACACTATCTTCAAATTTTTGGATTCTGTTTTCTTTTTGCTTTTCCATTTGGGTGTTTTTTGCTTCTTCATATTTCAAATCTTTGACTTGATTCTTGCGTTCCTCTAGTCTGCTGTTAGGTCTTTGTATAATATTTTTTACTTCAGTCAGTGTATGTTTAATTTCTAGTTGGTCCTTTTTCATATCCTCAAGGGTCTCGCTAAATTTATCAGCCTTTTCTAGGAAATTCTTGAAAAACCTTATAACTGTGGTTTTGAACTCTATATCCAGTTGTTTGCTTTCCTCCATTTCTTTGGTTTGTGATCTGTTTCTTTGTCTCCACATTTTCGCTGCTTCACTGAGTTGGTAGAGTAGCTTTGTATGCAAGGTGTCCTATGTGGCTCAGTGGCTCAGCCTCCTTAATTACCTGAGGTGGACACTCTTGGTGCACCCATTTGTGGACTGTATGCTCAGCCTTGTTGTAATTAAGCCTTGATTGTTGTTGGTATCACTGGGAGAAATTGAGGATCAGCTGTGTCTACACCGGGAGAACTTCTGTGCTGGAGACAGCCTTATGAGACAAGACTTGCAAAATTGCAAAAGCCTCTGTGCTCAGCTTGGATGAGGCAGAGCCTCAGGGCTGAGCAGATAGCCTTGGCTTCCCATTAGACCTGACCTTTGAGGCCCCTGGGTCACAGTGTCCCTTGGTAATTGCTGCAAGCATCTCTGAGAGAAAGCCGCCCTCGAGTTTCGCCTGCTGCCAGACAGTCCAGTTTCTCCCCCAGTGAATCTAGAATCCCAGATTCTCGCCCGGAACTGGAATTCAGCATAGTTGGGAGCTTTCATCTTCCTCCCGCTAGAGAAAGCCAGCGGCACACTCAGGAGTCAGTCCTCTCTGCGTGCACTCGCGCGCGCGACTCCAGACCTCTGCCATTCGCGGCTCCCCTGAGTTTCCATGCGCTCCTCTCTTTTCCCGACTGTCCAGACTCCCTCCGTATGAGTCTGGGACTCCAGGATCTCGCTCAGAACTAGGGTTCAGTGCAGTCAGAACTGGAGTTCAGCGCAGTCAGGAGCTTCTGCCTTCCTCCTGCTAGAGAAAGCCAGCGGCACACTCAGCAGTCAGTCCTCTCTGCATGCACTTGTGCGCGCCTCCAGACCTCTGCCTTTTGCGGCTCCCATGAGTTTCTGTGCACTCCTCTCTTTTCCCAACAGTCCAGACTCGCCCCGTATGAGTCTGGGACCCTAGGGTCTCACCCAGAACTGGGGTTCAGTGCAGTCAGGAGCTTCCATTTCTCTCCCGCAAGAGAAAGCTAGTCAGGCACTAAGCCGCCCGTCCTCTCCGCACGCATGTCTCCGTACCTCAGCCTTTTGCAGCTCCTCTGAGTCTCTGTGTGCCCCTCTCTTTCCTTCTAGTTGTAGAATTTCCAGTCAGCCAGCTTTCCTGTGGTTCTGGATGATGTCCATTCTGTCTTTTAGCTGTAGTTTTGAAATTGTGCGAGGCAGCAGTTTAGGTGTTCACCTATGCCGCCATCTTGGTTTCTCTCCCCTCCACATGCTTTTTTAAAAATATATATTTTATTGATTTTTCACAAAGAGGATTAGAGAAACATCGATGAGAGAGAAACATTGATCAGCTGCCTCCTGCACACCTCCTACTGGGGATGTGTCCACAATCAAGGTACATGCCCTTGACCAGAATCGAACCTGGGACCTTTCAGTCTGCAGGCTGACACTCTATCCACTGAGCCAAACCAGTTAGGGCTTCACATGTTTTTTAAAAAATACATTTTTTAGCCCTAGCCGGTTTGGCTCAGTGAATAGAGCGTCACCCTGTGGATTGAAGGGTCCCAGGTTTGATTCCAGTCAAGGGCACATGACCAGGTTGCAGGCTCGATCCCCAGTGGGGGACATGCAGGAGGCAGCTGATCAATGATTCTCTCTCACCATTGGTGTTTATGTCTCTTTCTCCCTCTCTCTTCCTCTCTGAAATCAATAAATATATATATTTAAAAACTTTTACCTCCTTAGTTAAGTTTATTCCTAGGTATCTTAATTTTTTTGGTGCGATGGTAAATGGGATTGCTTTTTTAGTCTCTCTGTAAGTTCACTATTGGAGTATAGAAATGCCATAGATTTCTTGGTATTAATTTTGTATCCTGCTACATTGCTGAATTCATTTATTAAGTCTAATAGTTTTTTGATGGAGTCTTTCGGGGGTTTTTATGTACAATATCATGACATCTGCAAATAAGGACAACTTTACTTCTTCTGTTCCAATTTAGATGCCTTTTATTTCTTCTTCTTGTCTAATTGCAATGGCTAAAACTTCCAGTGCAATGTCGAACAGGAGTGGTGAGAGTGGGCATCCCTGTCTTGATCCTGTTCTTAGGGGAAATGGTTTTAGTTTTTGCCCATTGAGTATGATGTTGGCTGTGGGTTTATCATATATGGCTTTTATTATGTTGAGGTATGATCCTTCTATTCCCACCTTGCTGAAAGTTTTTATCAAAAATGTGTGTTGGATTTTGTCAAATGCTTTTTCTGCATCAATTGATATGACTATGTGGTTTTTATCTCTCAGTTTGTTTATATGATGTATCACGTTTATTGACTTGTGGATATTGTACCATCCTTGCATTCCTGGGATAAATCCTACTTGGTCATGGTGTATGATCTTTCTCATGTACTGCTGGATCCGATTTGCTCCCCCTTCTCTCTTTAAAAAAATCAATAAAATGTATTTTTAAAAAGATTTGCAGGACTTACAACAACTAACACACTCTTCCTCCAACCCCTGCTGGCTCCCAGATGTCTTCAGTGGTCAATCACCTTTTTTTTTTTTTTTTTTTTTTTTTTTTAGATTCAGCAATCCTGAGAAAGAAGAATAAAGTAGGTGGAATCTCAATACCAGATTTCAAGCTGTATTACAAGGTCACTGTTCTCAAAACTGCCTGGTACTGGCATAAGAACAGACATATAGACCAATGGAATAGAATAGAGAACCCAGATATCAACCTAAACCACTATGCTCAATTAATATTTGACAAAGGAGGCATGAACATGCAATGGAGTCAAGACAGTCTCTTCAATAAATGGTGTTGGGAAAATTGGACAGATACATGCAAAAAAATGAAACTAGACCACCAACTTACACCATACACAAAAATAAACTCAAAATGGATAAAGGACTTAAACATAAGATGGGAAACCATAAAAATACTAGAGGAATCCACAGGCAGTGAAATCTCAGACATATACTGAAGCAATTTCTTCACTGATACTGCTCCTAGGGCAATGGAAACTAAAGAGAAAATAAACAAATGGGACTACATCAAAATAAAAAGCTTTTGTACAGCAAAAGAAACCATCAACAAAACAACAAGAAAGCCCACTGTATATGAGAACATATTTGCAAATATTATCACTGATAAAGGTTTAATCTCCAACATCTACAAGGAACTTATACAACTTAATAAAAGGAAGATAAATGATCCAATAGAAAATGGGCATCGGGCCGAATCCGGTTTGGCTCAGTGGATACAGAGTCTCATCCTGCGGACTGAAGGGTCCCAGGTTTGATTCTGGTCAAGGGCATGTACCTGGGTTGTGGGCACATCCCCAGTGGGGGGCGTGCAGGAGGCAGCTGATGGATGTTTCTATCTCATCGATGTTTCTGACTCTCTATCTCTCTCCCTTCCTCTCTGTAAAAAGTCAATAAAATATAAAAAAAAAAGAAAATGGGCAAAGGACCTAAATAGAATCTTTTTGAAAGAAGACAGAAGGAAAGCCAAGAGACATATGAAAACATGCTCAAAGTCACTAATTATCCGAGAGATGCAAATCCAAATGACAATGTGGTACCATCTCACACCTGTCAGAATGGCAATCATCAACAAATCAACAAACCATAAGTGCTGGTGAGGATGCAGAGAAAAAGGTACCCTCGTGCACTGCTGCTGGGAATGCCGACTGGTGCAGCCACTGTGGAGAACAGTATGGAGTTTCCTCAAAAAACTAAAAATGGAACTCACATTTGACCCAGCAATCCCACTTCTAGGAATATATCCCAGGAAACTAGAAACACCAATCAGAAAGGACATATGCACCCCTATGTCATAGCAGCACAATTCACCATAGCTAAGATTTGGAAATAGCCTAAGTGCCCATCAGGAGATGAGTGGATTAGAAAACTATGGGACAACTACACAATGGAATACTACGCTGCTATAAAAAAGAAGGAATTCTTACCATTTGCAGCAGCATGGATGGACCTGGAGAGCATTATGTTAAGTGAAATAAGCCAGGCAATGAAAGAAAAATACCACATGATCTCACTCATTTATGGAAAATAAAGAACATTATAACCTGATGAACAAAAAGATAGACACAGAGGCAGTAAAGCACCGACCAGACTGTCAAATTACAGGGGGAACGCTGGGGAGTGTTGAGGAGTGGGGGAAAGAGATCAACCAAAGGACTTGTATGCATGCATATAAGCACAACCAATGGACACAAGACACTGGGGGGGTGGGTTGAGGGTATGTGACAAGGGGTAGGGGAGGCTGGGGGAAGGTCAATGGGGAAAAAAAGGAGACATATGTACTACTATATGTAATACTTTAAACAATAAAATAAAATTAAATAATTTTAATTAATAATTTAAAAAAATAAAGAGAGAAGGGGGGTGGAGAGAGAGAGAGAGAGACATATGTTGCTTCTTATATATGCCCTAACAGGGGATCAAACCCACAACCTGGGTATCTGCCCTGACGAGGAATTGAACCTACTTCCTCTCTTTCTAAAATCAATAAATTAAAATATATATTAAAAATAAGCCCTAGCCAGTTTAGCTCAGTGTATAGAGTGTCAGCCTGCAGACTTAAGCGTCCCGGGTTCGATTCCAGTCAAAGGCACATGCCTGGGTTGCGGGTTCGGTCCCCAGCAGAGGGGATGGGGGAGGCAGCCAATCAATGATTCCCTCTCATCATTGATGTTTCTATCTCTCTCTTCCTCTCCCTTCCTCTCTGAAATTAATAAAAATATATTTAAATAAATAAATACAATACAAACTTCCCCCATCTCCTCAAGTCACAAGCAGAATTTTCTAATGATTAGCACATCTGTATGCAAGACTAAACAGAAACTATTAGCGTGAAAACCATGGAAACAAAGAGTCTTGAACAAGATGGAGTGAGGGAGACTGAGCATTTCACTCTCACACTATTTGTCTTTTAGGCAATCACAGGGAGAGGCCATCCCATCCTGACAGAGTTTAGCATCTTGTGATTCCCTGTGAGTTTCTCAATGTTTGGGGTGGGGTGACCATGTATTTGGGTGTTGGGATGCTCCAACACATAAGAGAGTGGCTAGACTTCAGGGACTGGAGTATCATGGGGTAAAAATAGCTCATGGATCCTTTTAAAACTCCTTGCTGAGAGCCGGTCTATAGTCATAATTAAAGTGGTAGTTGCATCCGTCAGTCTTATTCCAACATAAGATTTGCTTGGAAGCCCCTAACCTACAAAAAAAAAAATGGCAATTTTACATTGCTATGATTAGCTATCTTAAAATCATTAGAACTTTAGGTAAAAGCCAATGCCATGGACAGACCTTAGGTCTTTGATGAGATTATTCAGCCATTTGATTAACCCAAAAGTTCACCTTATCTTCAAACTTTCAAGTACACGAGCCAATAAACTTCCTCAGATTTTAAACCAGTGTGAGTTGGACTATCTCTTGTATATTTTGAATTTTTAGTTTTTCTCTCATTTGCAGCTGATACCTGAAAACATACCTGATACACTTTGCAACTTCAACATCCAACAGGGTTTTCTCTCAGAAATCCAATGTTATCTAGCCAATTTTTTCCTTGTAGTGACTCTCATATCCATTAAATCTAGTCTGATTCCTTATCAATGTCCTACTGTCTCTAGTGAATATGATTGTCTGTCAGCCAAGTTCACAAAGATTCTTTTCTCTGAGAAATTTCTTGCCACTCACTGAGTGGACTTCACAGTGTTATGGACTGAACTGTAACACTCTCCTGCTCCCCCATCACCTGTTGAAGCCCTAGCCCCCAATTCCACTGTATTTGGAGACAGGGCCTTTAAAGAGGTAATTAAGGTTAAATGAGGTTACATGGGTGGGGTCCTAATAGGACCAGTATCCTCATAAAAAGAGACCCCAGAAGTCTCTCCCTCTTCTTGTGAGCACACAGAAGAAAGGCCATCTGGAAGACAGGAATAGAGGTGTTACCTGAAACCAACTGTGCTGACACCTTGTCCCTGAAGAACTTCCAGCCTCCAGACTGGGAAAAAAATAATTTCTTTGTTTTAGCCACCCAGTCCATCATATTTTGTTATAGCGGCTCTAGCCAACTAATATATAGGGACAACATATATGTACTATGTGACATCTGATCCTGTGTTAATGACCTAAGATTGGACATTTTGTCTTAGTGGTTCCCAATCTTTGGGTCCCAGGCTTCTTCTTTTGTCTTTCATTAAAAAAAATTTATTGATTGATTTGAGGCAGGGGTTGGGGAGGAGAGAAACATTGATCTGTTGTTCTGTTGTAGGCACCAAAACATTGATTTGTTGTTCTGTTGTTAGACCAGTGGAGTCAGACCAGACCTGGGTTCAGCAACCTCGGTACTTGAGTTCTGGCTAGGGAAGAATTCAGAGCCAAGACTCTAACTATAAAAGAACATTTATTTGGTAAAGCACAGAGATAGAAAAAGTAATTACTAGAAGGAATGGGCTTAGGAAACAAGTTATAGAGATAAAGGAAGGGAACCTGAAGCTTGAGAGTGAGGAAGCTAATGGTAAGTTTAAGGTTCGAGGAGCAGGAAACGGGAGTCGGAGACCAAGGCACATTAAAGAGGAAGTTTATTCTGCACTAACAAGTGAGATTCATTATAGAGGAGGGTAGAAAGACCAGGATTAGAGGAGGGGGAGGAGGAGAAGGAGCCAGCCGGACTGCTTCGCAGACTGGGGAGACAGCAACACGTGCAGCAGTGAACACGCCTTTTGAGGGGAGGAACAGAAAGGCATTGGGCCCAGGGCGGAACGGGAATGGGTGGGACCCAGGGCACTCGGCATGTGCTGGTTGGTGGTTCAATGTCTCGGGGATGTCCCAGCGCAGATGCCAGTTACATCATATTTCACCCACCAGTTGGGGGAAGGGAGGATCTATCATTCCAGGCTTTTGGTGATATTAAAAAATATTGAGAGTCCAGGCAAGGTCAGGGGGTCAAGGTCCATTTTCCATAGCTACTTCCTGCTGAGAGGGGGGCGTCGTCAGGAGCGTCTACCCAGGGTCTCAAGGATTCTGGTGACATAGGTGTCTCTAGGTTCTGAATTCAAGGCCAGATAGATCTCTCCCAACTTCTGGTTAGTGAATGCCTGCATTCTGTTCTGCAAAAAACTAGTGAAACAGCGCATGAGACAGGGGCCAAAGAGCAAAATTAAAGGAATAGATACCAGTGGGCTTAATGATGGGAGGAACCATGAGATATGTGAGCAAAAAACAGGGAGTGTTTTCTGGTTGGTGAAGTCTCAAGAGTGATCCTGTTGAGTCACTTGGGAGGTAAAACCTGGCCCTGAGGCTGCCACAGCATCACTTGTCTGGTTTTTGCTTCTTTTCTGGGCCTGGAGCTGAAATACAACCTGGGGGTAAGGTTCTTGAGGAGGACTGAGTCCCCTGGCTGGAGGGCTGGTCCTCGGGAGTCTTGGTCGGCTGGTTCTGGCCTGGGCAGAAACCTGTCAGCATGTTCCCGGAGCAGTTGCCTGAGTAAGGGCAGGTATGGAAGATAAGTAGCCAGGAGAGGAGGGTCAGTTGGGAGAAGATGGTTGAGTGGTAGGGTATGTGCAGTTTAATTAAGTCAGGATTAGAGAGAGGAAAATCTGAGAGTCCCGCCCGAGGTTGAGTGAGGGCCTTGATGGCCTCAGGGCAGGAGTGCATTGCCACAGGTTGGGTGGAGGCAGTGGGAAGGAGAGTGGCTGGGTTCAGGGCTGGGGACTGAGTTAGGGAGACATCAGGATTCTCGAGGAACAGGAGATGGAGTTCCTGCATGTGAGAGGGGGCAAGGAGAGATAAGGATCGGTGGGACAGAAGCTCCTGTAGTCTATGGGTGGAGAAGACCTGTAAGGTTTGCTGGAGGCAGATCATCTGGGCCTCCTTGGTGAGAACGACGGGTGGGGCCAGAGTCCGGAAGCAGGGCTGCCATCCCCGAACCATGGGATCAAGCTGTCTGGACAGGTAGGCTATGGGGGTTAAGGTTGGCCCTAGAGGCTGGGTGAGGACCCCCATAGCTATTCCCTGTCTTTCATCAGTAAATAGTTGAAAAGGCCTAGAGATGTCTGGGAGAGAGAGAGAGAGATGCCAGAAGGGTATTCCAGAGCTTAGAAAAAGCCTGGTGAACAAGGGAGGGTGAGGAGAGGGGGCCTACTGGTATTTCTTTAGTGGCCTGGTATAGGGGCTTAGCTAGGAGAGCAAAATTAGGGACCCAATGGCGGAAGAATCCTACCAGCGGAGGCCAGCTGTATGCCTCTGAGACATGTTCAGGGAGGGGCTACAGAGAAGGAGATCATCTACATACTGGAGAAGAGTGCTGGGTTCTAACGAGCATTGTCAGAGGTCTCTGGGTAAGGTCTGGCCAAACGGATGAGGACTGTCTCCGAACCCCTGGGGCAGGACCGTCCAGGTGAGTGGGTCCTTTTAGAATTCTTGTCAACAGTTAACTTTAGAATTTCTTCCTTCCTTCCTTCCTTCCTTCCTTCCTTTCTTTCTTTCTTTCTTTCTTTCTTTCTTTCTTTCTTTCTTTCTTTCTTTCTTTCTTTCTTTCTTTCTCTCTTTCTTTCTTTCTCTCTTTCTCCTTTCTTTCTTTTCTTTCTTTCTTTCTTTCTTTTTTTCTTTCTTTCTTTCTTTCTTTCTTTCTTTCTTTCTTTCTTTCTTTCTTTCTTTCTTTCTTTCTTTCTTCAACATACCTTCCATTAACTATTTCTAAACATGTCTAGCAATTAATGTTTCAGTATTGTATGCTATTTAAAATATTTAGAAAAGGCAGGGGGAGGAGGGAACAGGCCCTGAAGCCTGTTTCCAGGCCTCTAACCGCTTGAATTTAAAACTACCACTTTTTCCTAGAAATAAAGTTTCTGATAAGCCTGTGCCAGCAAGAAAGTTGCTCTCTAGGAAGGGTGGAGTGGGGGAGAGGGTGGGGTGAGAAGGCGCTGAGGCCAGAGCAGTTTTCAGAGCATTAAAGGGTGATTTGCCATCAATACCCATGACTGAGATTGTGGAAGGGAAGAGTGGCCCCGAAAAAGGAGGGCAGGACAGAGAAGGTAGCCCTGTATCGACCAGAAAGGAGACCTGCTTACCCACTACCTTGAGCGTTACCCTGGGCTCAGCAAGGGTGATGGGGGTTGTCAAGTCTGGGAATCTTCAGTCTTTGGCCAATCTTCAGTCATGGCCAGCAGCGGGTCATAACCTGGAAGGGCGGCCCCTCTACACTGAGATGCAGAGGGCCCGCCACTTTTACGGGGCAGTCACTTTTACTGCACACCGTGCAGGACTTGGTTGGAGCCAGGGGCCGGGGCACTGCTTTGCCCAGTGGCCTTCATTTCCACACTTGAAGCATCTTCCAGGTGGCATTCATCCTCTCATTGCACCCCCACCATGCACAATCCCCTTTGGACCATGCTTGGCTGCTGGCGGCCTCAGAAGTGCTACCAAGGCTTGGGTTTGCAGATTCACTTTTTGTCGAAGGTGGGCTTACTCTGCCCGCTCCTCACGGGCATTAAAACCTTAAATGCCATATTCACTGGATCTCGGGCCTGGGTCTGAGAAGGCGTTAGGGGAGGGGATGGCAGAGCAGGCGGTGGGCTGTGGGCCGGAGGAAGAGGAGGAGCGCGGTGGTGGGTGGCCACACCAGGACGGGCCTGTGGGGGCGGGCTGTGGGAGGTCTCAGTAACTATGTAAAGAGAGGGGTTGGACTTGCTGTGTCAAGATGGCAGCCCCCATGGGAACGGCAGGCCATGTGGCCAGAGAGGGGCGGGACTTGCTGTGTCAAGATGGCGGCCCCCATGGGAATGGCAAGCATGCAGCCAACATGGCAGCTGCTCACAATACACAAGGGAAGAGCAACACAAAACAGAAATCTCACTTAGCTGTTTGGAGTGGCTGGTGGGATGGCAGGCAGGTAGCTCTTGAGCTGTGCGGTGACTTCTGGTAGGCTCATGGCCTGAGGTGGTGATGGTGGTTCCTACAGCGGTGGCCGCCGGCCAGGAAAGGGGCAGCCGCAGCGAAGAAGGAGGAAGAGGAAGAGAGGGAGCAGAAGGCGGGTGGCAGGAGCAAGAGAGGTGAAGATGAAAGATCGGCTGGGTTGAAAGAGCCAGAAGACAGAGAGGGGCTTAGGACCAGTTTGCGGGGGTTTCTTGTGAGCTAGGAGAACCTGGGCTGTGGAACAGAAGGAGCAGAGGGAGGGACAGGAGCGCAGATTTTAAAAAAAGCCTGGACATTTGCGACCTCAGACCACTTCCCGGCTTGTTGGCAGAAATTACTGACGTCAGTGAGGATGGTAGTCCCGCTTTGGGGTCATCTGGACCCATTCCAATTCATACTAAGGCCATGCCACGTTACAGAAGTAGCCAGATTGGTGAGGAAACACCCTAGAGGTGTGCTAGGATCCTGGGGTCTGGTTTAGATTTTTGATTGCTCATACCAACACCTGGGGTTGGGTAGCAGAGGCTAAGGACCAGCATCCCAGTCTTTGAGCCAAGGCTCCGGAGGCCAAAAGGCTGGAGAACCAAGGGGTGACAGGAACGTCTTTGCTGCCTCCCCAAGTTCAGAAGCCCTCCTGGAGGGGCCTGGCGGGCTATGCCCATAAGGCAATCTCTGACATGGGCTGCAGTTTATGGACAGAGACGCTGGAAAAACAACTGCCAGGAATTAACATAGGCTGGGACTTACTGCTGACACTGCCAAGCCAGGGGGAGGAAGCTGAGGGTCCTGAGCCATGAGGAGAGAAGAGGGGGGCACCCCGACCGTGAATGGTCAAATGGGATGCTCGCACCCTCTCGGGTTTCACAGTACCAGACGTAAGGTTCGGGACAGAGGAAACAGGAGTTGGGAGACCAAGGCACATTAAAGAGGAAGTTTATTCCGCACTAATGAGCGAGATTCTTTACAGAGGAGGGTAGAAAGACCAGGTTTAGAGGAGGGGGAGGAGGAGAAGAAGGAGCCAGCCAGACTGCCTCACAGACTGGGGAGACAGCAACATGTGCAGCAGTGAACATGCCTTTTGAGGGGAGGAACAGGAAGGGGTTGGGCCCAGGGCAGACTGGGAAGGGGTGGGACCCAGGGCACTCGGCATGTGCTGGTTGGTGGTTCAATGTCTCGGGGATGTCCCAGCACAGATGCTGGTTATGTCATACTCTGCTCACCAGTTGGGTGAAGGGAGGATCTATCAGTAAGGCACCTGGAGGGGTGGAGGGTGCAGGGGAAGGGAAATGGAAAGGTAGGGGTGTTCTCCTTGAACAGTGCTTGGCAAACCGCGGCTCGCGAGCCACATGGGGCTCTTTGGCCCCTTGAGTGTGGCTCTTCCACAAAATACCACAGCCTGGGCGAGTCTATTTTGAAGAAGTGGTGTTAGAAGAAGTTTAAGTTAAAAAAATTTGGCTCTCAAAAGAAATTTCAATCGTACTGTTGATATTTGGCTCTGTTGACTAATGAGTTTGCCGACCACTGTCTTGGAAGGTAGAGTCCTCTGGGCCCTCTGTCCTAAGGGTTTTAAGGGTGGAGATTTTAGGGGAGGTCCCAGGGAAAGATCTTAATAGAATATTCAGCAGTTTTCCAGGTGTGTCCTTTCAGGGTTTTGGTCTCCACTGATTGGTTGGCCAGCACCAGAGGGGGTTATTATTCAGTGCAGCTGGTCCTGATGTCAGCTGTAGCTGTTTTTGCTGCTTTTCTAGGCCTGGAGCTGAAATACAAGTGAGGCTTAGATGTTATCTCTAGGGAGGAAAGATCAGGGTGTCCAAATCGAATGACCATCCATATTCTAGGGGAGGAGAAGTCACCCTGGGGGGTGAGGGCTCATCCTACAAATGTCTGTCACTAAGTACCTGGGGCTTTCTACCCTCGTGACCTTCCGTACCTGGCCCATCGTCATTGTTCTATTCGTGTCTAACTGCCTACCACAGTTCCACTTATTTATGCATTAACTGGTTGCTTCTTGTATGTGCCCTGACTGGAGATTGAACCCACAGCCTTGGCATATTGGGACCATGCTCTAACCAATGGAGCAACCCAGCCAGGCTTGGGTCCCAGGCTTCTGATGGCCATGGGGTTGGTTATTCCCAGGAATCCCTGTACTATTGGATATCATGCAAAATAGTCTCACACATACTTGTCTGTGTCTAAGTGTGCTATTGATAGGGGCAGAAATAGAATGTTGGGGAACCAGCTAGAATTGTAAGAAATATTAATCATGCTCTGTTAGCTGTGATTGTTTTGTTCTAATTACAGAAGGCACATTCTGACCTGGCTGGCAGCTGCACCTAGGAGCTCACCTAGAAATATAGCCCATTCATCAGGGAGCTAGCTGCCTATTATCATGGAAAGATTAACAACTTTGCTGCAGAAACCAGAATTGCCAGCCATTTGAAGACCCCCAGGCCTTGCATATCACTGAGCACTTTGAAGACCCCTGCCCTTTTGTATCTCTTTGAAGATCCCAGCCCTTGCATATCACTAAGCCCTTTAAAGATCCCTATCCCTCTACTTACCTGTTAATTGCCCATTTGGCATACCCTTTGGCTACTTCCCCATGTAATCTTTTGTCCTTTTACCCAATATAAGTAGCTGGCATATTGTAGGGTGCAGAGCAGATTTTTGTGCATGACTTTTTGTGGATGCTGCTCTCCCATACTTCAGGCAGTATTGGAATAAACGCTCATAATAATTCAACCCTGTCTCTACTTAATTGACTCAAATAGTGACAGGCAACATGGACCCATTGTTTGTCTGGTTACACTATCATTATTGACAAAATACATATTGATTCAAATGTTATGGAAGCCTCCTATCACTTTTTTTACATTCCTTCCTGAAAGTCAAACCTCTTTAACTAGGAAAATAGTTGCAGAATTTCTATAAAGGTAGTGCTTAAAGTCAGTAACCTGGGTGGGACCAGAAGATTTAGCTCTGGAGTTTCATTTGCATAACAAACATTGTATATACCTATATTGTGAGTTAAAGCAGACCAATAAACATGATAGTGTTTAAGATGCTCTTATTCACATTTTTTACAAGACTGAAAACCTCAATTACCCCTATGAGAGATGTGTCATTTACAGTTGAGGTAGTTGCAGGGAAGTGAACTTCCCCATCTAGTGTGTTCTGAGAATCAGGGAGGAAACTGATATTAGATTTTGGGGAGGAAAGCAGTGTTCCTTGGAGAACTGGTTAAGGTGGCACTGCATCTTTAGGGAATTGGTGGAAGGCGTCTAAAGTGGTAAGTTTATGGAAGGTACAGTAAAAGTGAGGAATTTGGGCTTCCCAGGAGGCAACTGGAAGATAGGCAAAAATTGTCTGGAGGCAAAAATCACATAAAGAAAAAGAACAGTGTTTAGTTGGTATTAAAAGAAACTACAGCCCAGCTGGAGGGGCACAGTGGTTGAGCACTGACCTATGAACCAGGAGGTCACAGTTTGATTACCGGTCAGGGCATATGTCCAGGTTGCAGGCTAGATCCCCAATGTGGGACATGCAGAAGGCAGCTGATCAATGATTCTCTTTAATCATTGATGTTTCTATCTCTCTCTCCCTCTCCCTTCCTCTCTGAAATTAATAAAAATATATTAAAAAAAAAAAAAAAACTACAATCACAGCATACTGATTCAGGTAGTAATCCAAACAGTGTCCCACTGGGGAACAAAATCCAGAGGTTTTTAAAGGCAAAAAAAGGAGGTTTGCATTTGTCATTCACAAAGAATTTTAATTGGTGCTGGAAGCAAAAAGTTAAGCTTGGCTAAACAAAACTGATTGCTAGGGTCATCACTAAGTAAAAGTCCGTCTCTGTGACAAGCTGCAGATGTTCTTGTTTTGGAATATTTATGGTATTGCCCAGTTCAAGAGTTTAAGACCCACTTCTTTCATGCCCTTCTAGTTCATTTTAAAGCTCCTTAAGTGATTCTGTGATAGATCCTCCCTTCCCCCAACTGATGGACAGAGAATGACGTAAACTCCATTCCTGAACAACTAACCAGGCACGTCTCATCTATCATCTGGTGCCGAAAACTGGGTGAGCGTGGACGATCCTCGGACCTAGCCCCGAGCTTCTGACTCCTGTTCTGGCTCTGCTCGGTGGCATGGTTCTGAGTTGATTGGCCCGCTCAGAACACGTCTCGAACCCTGCTGTACCAGGACACATGGGAATCTCGTCACTTTCTCACCAGTAGGCTTCAGGGACTTTCCCGCCTCCCCTCCCCGCCCTCGTTCCCTTGACCTGGAGAGGCCTCAGAGTTTTCCCGTCTACTCGGCTACACCTTCTACGTTCTGCGTTCTACGTTCTACAAAAGCCCAGGTGCCTGGCCGGGAAAACTCTGCTCGTCTCTACGGGAAAGGTCTCAGGGTGACAACCTTGGAACCTTCTCTCGTCTCTCTCTCTCTCTCAGGTTGGCTGAGGAAAAAGAAGGACGCTTCTTTCCTCCCCAACTTCTCGTTGGCCCTTCTCTCCGGTCATGGGAACCTCTCATTCCAAACCCCCTCGTTAACACACCCTTAGGGTGTCTCCTCGCCAATTTCTCGACCCTTGGTCTTTCTGGCTACATAAACCAAAGAAGCTCTACCTGGCCACAATATAAACTCGACAATGTCTCTCTGTGGCCCAGAAACAGCACTTTCAATTCCAATATCCTCCAAGACCTAGATAATTTTTGCCACCGGACAGGGAGGCCTCAGAGATCCCTATGAACAGGCTCCCTACCCCACCTCCCCACCCCGCTCTCGCCCCTCGCTTTACTCCTCATGTTCCACCCATCAGATCCTCCTCGCAAAGTCCTCTTTGCCCTCTCAAACCTGTCCTCAACCCCTTTCTCTGTCTTCTGACTGCTCTTTTGACCCAGCGGATCATTCCTCTCCACATGTCTCACTCACGCCACCTCCTTACAACCCTGCCGCAGAATCTGCACTCCACGCTCTACCTCTGAGAATTCTAACCGCCCGCCTTCCCCTGTGCACTCTCCACTGAATCTCCGGCCCCGTGACCGCCAGCAACCAAATTCACAGGTGGCTGGCCATTCCCTTCTCACTTTCTGATCTTCCTGAGAGCCCAAATCCTGAGAACCTGAGCTCCAAAACAGCCTTTCCCATCTAACACACATTCTCAGGCCACCCAAAGACTGCCTTCCGCAACAGCTTCTTCTATTCCCACGTCCATTCTACCCCTGAGGGAGGCAGCAGGAACTGAGGGCAGAGTCTGAGTCCACGTCCCATTCTCTATGTCCAGCCTCACAGATTGAGAGGCATCTCAGGTTTCTTTTTCCACTGACCTGACTACCTTTACTCTCCGACATACGCCGCAAACTTCAAAAAATAGATGCAGGTCCACAAACCCCTCAAACAGACCTCGTTAACCTGACTTTTAAGGTCTTTAATAATAGAGACAAGGAGACCCAAATCCAAATTCAAAGGCGAGATCAGGCCAAGGCTGAGGCCCAGTAGGAGGCCTTCCAGCTCCTAGCCACTGCTTTCAAACCCCAAACGAAGTGCCAGTCCTCCAACCGCGGGTAAGTCAGGGGCTAAGCCTCCTCCGGGCCCATGCTTCAAATGCAGCAAGGAAGGACACTGAGCCAAGTCCTGCTCAAACTTGAGACCCTGCCTGGGCCCTGCCCAAGGTGCGGAAGGGAAGGCCACTGGAAATCAGACTGTGGTCTGGCTCCTCCGGGTCTGGCCTTAGCCAGTCCAGCATGGCCGCCCTCTGGATCCGGTTTGGAGCTCCCAGACTTCTGAGACTGGCCACCGAAGAAGCTGCCTAGGCCCTGACAGGGCCCCACAGACTTACATCACTAGGACAGAACCTCAGGTAACGACTGTGGTGGCAGGTAAGCCGATCTCCTTTTAATTGACACTAGGGCCACTTATTCTGCCCTCCGAATTCGCTGGGACCCTTGTCCCACTCCTCAGTCTCTATTATGGGGGTTGATGGATTAGTCTCACAGCCATTAGCCACCTCACGTCTACACTGCATCTTACTAAATTCCCCCATTCACTCCTTCCTCATTCTAACTCGGTGCCCAGCCAGGACTACCATGCATCCCCTCATAAAACCCAGTTGTCCCAAACCACAGTCACCTTTCTCAGTTTTACTCTCTCACTCCACAAGGCCGAGCCATTCCTGGGACTGTAAACACCTTATCTCCTTATCTCCTCTGATCATTATCTCTAGGAAAAATGTGAGGTTTAAAATCCAGTTGGCCAGAGGCCTGGAAACAGGCTTTGGGGCCTGCTCCCTCCTCCCCCTGCCTTTTCTCCAGCCTCATCTTCTACTGCTCCTTTCCTTCCCTTTCTCTTTTCCCTTGATAACAGCCCATTCTAACATTCCTTCCCACTTTCACTGCAACACAATAATCACTCATCTGTCACCCCTTATTGGTAGCACCATGGTGACTACCCTCTCAGCTTGAAGTGCAGAACTAGAAAAAGGAATCTCATATCCTTTAGTCCACCTCTTCTCCTTACACCTATCAGCTTGTCTCTGTGATCAGGGATTTTTCTTCCTCTGTGGGGAAAACACATACATCTGTCTCCCCATCAGCTGGACAGGAACCTGTACTCTCATCTATCTCTCACCCAATGTAGATGCAGCCCCAATAATCAGTCTTTACCTGTCCCCGTAACCCATGATATCTGACACAAAAGTGGAGTCCAGATAATCCCTCTCCTCCTAACCCTCAGCATCACAGCAGGGGTTGGAACTGCCATAGGGAGCTTAACCACTGCTCTACCCATACTTTGAAACCCTGTCTCAGGACCTACAAGAAACATGTGGATGCCCAGCAAAGGGAAAAACTGGGAAAACAAGAACCTTACCCCCAGGGTAACCTATTCTCCCCTTTCATATTACTAGTGGGGCAACTGAGACCGCTACTCTTTTCCCCCTAAAAATAACATCTAGGTTTCAGTTGTATTTCAGCTCCAGGCCCAGAAAAGCAGCAAAACCAGACAAGTGACGCTGTGGCAGCCTCAGGACCAGCTTTTACCTCCCAAGTGACTCAACAGGATCGCGCTCCAGACTTCTCCAACCAGTCGCTTGGGGAAATCATGCTGCTGCACCCCTCATCCAGCATGGAAAATACCTGTTTTTCGCTCACTTACCCCATGGCTCCTCCCACTATTAGGCCCACTGGTATTTATTCTTTTAATTTTGCTCTTTGGCCCCTGTCTCATGCATTCTTTCACTAGTTTCTTGCAGAACAGAATGCAGGCATTCGCCAACCAGAAGGTGGGAGAGATCTATCTGGCATTGAATTCAGAACCTAACACCAGAATTCTTGAGATCCCGGGTAGACGCCCCTAACGATGCCCCCTCTCAGCTGGAAGTAGCTACAGAAGATGGACCTTCATCCCTTGACCTTGCCCGGACTCTCAATTTTTTTTTAATATTACCAGAAGCCTGGAATGATAGATCCTCCCTTCCCCCAACTGATGGACAGAGAATGACGTAAACTCCATTCCTGAACACCTAACCAGGCACCTTATATGGACTGTATATTGAACCACCAATCAGCACCTGCCAAATATCCTAAACCCCGATTTCTAAAGTCCCTAATTATGTGCCTTATATGAAACCACCAATCAGCGTGTGCCAAGTACCAGAAGCCCCATCCCTTCCCTTTCCTCCCCTCAAAAGGTGCCTTCACCCCAGCACGTGTGCTCTTTTCCATCTGGAAGATAGCCAGCAGGGTCTTCTCCTCTAATAAAGCCTGTGTCCTGGTCTCCGGCCCTCTGTCTCATCTATCACTCTGTTTTATTTGACTTTTCACAGAGGGATTGGAATAGAAGGATTGAATAAAGGGAGAAAGAGTGTCATTGGAACATGGAAATCTTTCAACAAACTGAGTTTTTTCTGTGTGTGATGGGGGTAGGAAGATCTGCTCCAAAATAGAAACAACAAGTGATGGAGCTTCCCAAGGGAAACGAAGAGAGAAGCTAGAAGGAGAAAACAGCCTGAGACAGCCCAGAATAAGCTTGGGGTGGGAGGTGGAGGTAGGAAAGAAAAGGAAAAAACAGTATTAGGTAAATCTGAGTCAACCCAAGACTATTCTCAAAAGACATGGTAGAATTTATAGATTAAAAATTGGGGCCTGGTTGGTGTGGCTAAGTGGTTGAACCAAGAGGTCACTGGTTTGATTCCGGGTCAGAGCACATTCCAAGGCTTCAGGCTCTATCCCCAGTGGGGGTTTTACAGGAGGCAGCTGATCTCATCCATATTTCTATCTTCCTATCTCTCTCCCTTCCTCCCTTTAAAATTAATAAAAACAAACAAACAAACAAACATTAAAAATATTGGGCTTCATCCATTGAGTTTGTTTTGCAAGATGAAAACTTCTGGAGATTAGTTGTACTACACTGTGAGTGTACTTAATGCTACTGAACTGTATAGTTAAAAATGGTTAAATGGTAAATTTTATGTTAAACATATTTTACCACACAAAAATTCCAACTTCACTGAATTTTTTAAAAGTTGGGCAAGTTACCTAAAATCTCTAAGCTTTAATTTCCTCTTGTATAAAACAGGTTTATTGTAGGGTTTTATGAGAATTGAGACTGACATATGGAAAATGCTCAATACATGTGAGATATCTTACCTAATAATAGACAAACATGTAAATTGACCATACCTCCACTATGCCCCCAGCCAATCAGAGTGAGTATGCAAATTGGAAGCCCAAAGATGGCAGCAGCCCAGCTGCTCCAGGCATGGAGTGGCCAGACGGGACAGGACACTTGCTAGGAGAGGGAGCGCTGGGAGTGAAGGGATCTACAGGAGCGGAGTGCTGCAGCCAAGAAAGACTGCAGACTCCGGAGTCTGCAGCGAAGACGAAGATGGCAGACTCCAGCCAGAGTGAAGGCCTGGGTCCCGGGTGCCCGAGGAAAACTGGTGCTGGAAGCCAAGGGAAGGAAGGCCTATTGCACGAATCTCTTCATGCAACGGGCCTCTAGTAGTTATTATAAAAAGCATCTATGAGTCTCCTTCTTCAACTAGTTGATTCAACAAATGTCAAGTATATAGTTGCTCTCCCTCTTTTTTTTTTTTTTAAGAGAGGAAGGGAGGAGAGAGAGAAACACTGATCATTTGCCTCCCATACATGCACCAACTAGGGATCGAACCCACAACCTGGGTATGTGCCCTGACTGGGAATCAAACCCACAACCCTTCAGTGCACGGGACAAGATCCAACCAACTAAGCCACAGCGGCCAGAGTAAGCCTATACTTTTTTTAATGTATCATTTTACACTCTGGGAAAATCACAAGGAAATAAAAAGTACCACATGAAGCTTATATACAGGGGAGGGCCAAAGTAGGTTTATAGTTGTAAGTACTTGAAGCAGAGTTTATTCTTGTATTATTATTAATTTATTATTGTGTTATGTATTTATTTGTTTTGTTATTATTACCATAATCAACTAGATGCAATTACTAAACTACTAGTGGTGGAATTCAGATAATACATGGGTAGCTTATAAGTGCTGCAAAGAAAAATAAAGCAAGCTAAGAGTATAGGAGAGGCTAGGTTGGTCTAAGAAGTGCTGTGACCTAACACTTGAGCAGAGACCCAAATGAAGTAAGGGAGCCTATTTGGTTCTCCACTATGTGATGACTAACTAGTATTCTAACAATTGTGCATCATGATGTTACAAATAATGCCTGATTCTTTTTTTTTTTAATACCCAATTCTTAACTTTGCAAACACTAAACAAAATTTAGTCCAAATGCCATTATCTGAAAGAACTTCAACCACCCCCCCAAAACCCCACCCAAAACCCTGTTAATTTTTCTTTGTTTGATGATAAAATAACATAAATAATGGTATACTCATATGTGAGAACACAAGTATTAGAATTTGTTCGTAGAATAATTTAGAGATTGCAAAGATGACTCTGATATATTAAGTGATACATATGATCCATTTTTAGCTAAACAATATATGATATATGCATTGAAAAAAGTCTGGGAAGATTCACATTGAGAGGTGGCTGTAATGTGGAGCAAATGGAACTCTTACAAACTGCTAGTGGCAATGTAAAATGGTCCACTTTGAAAAAGGACATGGCAATATCTTATGAAATTAAACATATATTTACCATTTGGCCCAGCAATCCAATTACTCTTGGGGAATAAAAAAGAACTTAAAATACATGTTCAGCTGCTCTCTGATCATAGCCTCCATGCCTCGCTCTACTCCTACATGGCAAAAATGCCCCAACCTACAGAGAACATATGGTGCATTGTTGGGTGCATAATTATATGATTATATATAATTAATAAAATTTATCAAATTGTACACTTAAAATGAATGCATTTTATTCTATGTAAATTATCTATACTAATAAAAGGGTAATATGCTAATTAGACTGAACATCTTCTGAACGGCCTTCTGGATATCCTTCCGGACAAAGCCATGGTGGCAGGGCCGAGGCAGAGGCAGTTAGGGGTGATCAGGCCAGCAGGGGAGAGCAGTTAGGGGGATCAGGCCAGCAGGGAAGAGCAGTTACTGACCAGGCTGGCAGGCAGAAGTGGTTAGGGGTGATCAGCCAGACAGGGGAGCAGTTAGGGGCGATCAGGCAGGCAGGCAGAGTAGTTAGGGGCAATCGGGCAGTCAGGCAGGTTAGCAGTTAGGAGCCAGCAATTCTGGATTGCAATAGAGATGTCTGATTGCCTGTGGGATCAGGCCTAAACCAGCAGTTGGACATCTCTCAAGGGGTCCCAGATTGGAGATGGTGCAGGTTGGGCTGAGGGACCCCCCTGCCCCGTGCACGAATTTCATGCACCGGGCCTCTAGTATCTCAATGAAGCTGGAAAAAAATCATAAAACATAGTCTAAAATTATGTATAGGATTTGTACAATTCCCTTCATGTGAAAAATAACTACAATAAAACATTAAAAACATTTAAAAACTGACCTCTGGCCCTAGCTGGTTTGGCCTAGTGCAGTAGTCGGCAAACCGCAGCTCGTGAGCCACAAAAGGCTCTTTGGCCCCTTGAGTGTTCTAATGCCACTTCTTCAAAATAGACTCGCCCAGGCCGAAAACTGACTTCTGCGCATGGGCCACGAAGTTTCAGTCGCACTGTACTTGCTCGCCCACATGTGGTATTTTGTGGAAGAGCCACACTCAAGGGGCCAAAGAGTCGCATGTGGCTTGTGAGCCACAGTTTGCCAACCACTGGCCTAGTGGATACAGCATCAGCCTATGGACTGAGGGGTCCTGGGTTCAATTCCAATCAAGGGCACATGCCCGGGTTGCAGGCTCGATCCTCAGTAGTGGGTGTGCAGGAGGTAGCCGATCAATGATTCTCTCTCTCATCACTGATGTTTCTATCTCTCTCCATCTCCCTTCCTCTCTGAAATCAATAAAAAAATACATTTTTTAAAAAGGTAAAAGTTTAACAAATAAATAAATAAAAAGTGACCTCTGGTGGGAATATAGTGTTTATTGTTTGCTTCTATATATTCTAATTTTTTTACAATGATATTATTTTCTATAATAAGTCAATTATTTTCTGAAGTGCTGATGACTTAACTGAATAGAGAGGTCTTAACTTGGTTTGGTGGTACAGTGTCAGGGAGGATATTTGAACCTGGATTTCCATACTCTTGGCTATTCTACTCCTTTTTTTTTCCAATGGGGGAAAGACAGTCTATTCAATAAATTGTATTGGGAATAATGGACAGATACATGTGAAAAAATGAAACTAGACCACCAACTTACACCATATACAAGAATAAACTCAAAATAGATGGAAGACTTAAATGTAAGTCATGAAACCATAAAAATCCTAGAAGAAAACACAGGTAGTAAAATCTCAGACATGTCTTTTAATTTTTTTTCCTGAAAGGGAAACAAAGGAAAAAATAAACAAAAATGACTACATTAAACTAAAAAGTTTTTTTCACAGCAAAGGAAACCATTAAGAAAATGAAAAAACAACCAACTGAATGAGAGAACACATTCACCAATGATACATCTGATAAGGAGTTAATAACCACAATTTCCTCAACTTTAAATTGAAGTTATTACATAAGGTTGGGTTCACAGGTGAACCTGAATCAGTTTTTTAAAATAACAGCTTTATTGAGATACTAGGGGCCCAGTGCACGAATTTGTGCACCTTGAAAGGAACTGTGGGCCATGAGGCTACAGTGGGCACAGGAGCAGGTCTTGGCCCATCCTCTGCGCCCCCACCTGGCCCCACCCAACATGACCCCAGTCCCCTGTCTGACAGCAGTCCTGCTCCCGCAGCTGCCACTCGCACATGCTGATGGCGCTGGCCCCGCTTGCATCCGCTGGTGGCACAGAGTGATTGGGGCCAGTGCCAACAGCAGGCACAAGCAGGGCCGGCGCCACTAGCGGGTGCGAGCGGCGGCCACCGCTCTGATTGCCCCCCGGAGCAAGGGGAGGTACAGAAGCCCTCAGGGGCAATTGGGGCTGGCAGCTGCCACTCACAACCACTGATGGCACATAGCGATCGGGACCAGCGCCGAGCGCTGGCAGTGGGTGTGAGCAACGGCTCTGGTGCCAGCTGTGGGTGTGAGTGGTGCCAGCACCATCAGTGGTTGTGAATGGTGGCTCCAGCACCAGCAGTGGTGCAAGTGGGGCCATTGCTGGCAGTGGGTATGAGAGGTGGCCACCAGCTCCGATCGCCCCTCAGGAGCAGGAGGAGGTGGAGAAGCCCTGAGGGGTGGTTGGGGCTGGCAGCTGCTGCTTGCACCCACTGACGGCACCAAGCGATTGGGGCTGGCGCTGAGCATGGGCAGCGGGTGCAAGTGGTGGCTCCAGTGGTGGCAGCAGGTGCGAGTGCCAGGCAGGACTGCGGTGCACAGGAGCAAAGAATTTTCAGTAAGCACCAGAGACTTGCCACAATGACAGTGACCGGTGCCCCGCCTTGGTCTGGTGCCCCAGTTCACCGGCTCCACCATCCCGCTGTGGCTGACGCCCACCATGTTCCACGCACTCCCCTTGGTGGTCAGCGCCAGTCATAGCAACCAGTTGTTTGGCAGTTCAGTCTATTTGCATATTAGGGTTTTATGTATATAGACTAGAGGCCCGGTGCACAAAATTTGTGCACGGGGGGCGGGGGGGTGCCGCAGCCCAACCTGCCCCCTCTCACAGTCCAGGAGCCCTCAGGGGATGTCCTATTGACGGTGGGGAGCAGGCCTAAACTGCAGCCCTGCCTCCCTCTGCGGCTGATCAGAGGAAGACGCCACCCCCATCACCCTGCTGCTGCTGCCACTGCCAGTCGCCAAGGTGTTTTCATCAACACAGACTCCAGTCCCTTCACCACGAAAAAATGACAACTTTCTTTAGGCATTTTCAAGATGTCTGTTTCGTAGGATATGACCTCCCTCCCTCTCTCCCTCCCTCCCTTCCTCTCTCCCTCCCTCCTTCCTTCCTCTTTTTTATCCTTACCTGAGGGTATTTTTCCATTGATTTTTTTAGAGAGTGTGGACGAGAGAGGGAAAGACAGAGAAACATCAATGTGAGAGGGACACTTTGGTTGGTTGCCTCCTGTATGAGCCCTGACCTGGGCCCCGGCCAGGGAGGAGCCTGCAACCTAGATACATGCCCTTGATCAGAATCAAACCCAGACCCTGCAGTCCACAGGCTGAGGCTCTATCCACTGAGCGAAACCGGCTAGGGCAAGATATGACATTTCTTAGCCCCTCCAGCAGCAGACCTTCATTTTTTCCTCCAGGAGTGTGGTTGAAAAACCCTAGATCTCCTTCATGGATTCTTATAACCCAAGTTACCAAGAACACTGCAAATGGCATATGGGGAGCTTAGCCAATGAGCAGTCAGAAAAGGTGATTCCTCTGCAGCTCACGCGCAGAAACGGGCCTGCTGGGGAACTGTCTCCCAGTGGCAGTGGCCTGGGAATGGCCCCCTGCCTCTCCACTCCTGGGCCTGCTGGGGCTGGGCAGTGGCAGCAGCCTGGGAATGCCCACCCCCCCACACCTCTCTGCTCCCACTCCAGGGCCTGCTGGGGTGCTGTCTCCTGGCAGCAGCAGCCTGGGCACACCCCCTGCCTCTCCACTCCTGCTTCGGGTTGGCAGGTGGCAGCAGCAGCCTGGGCATGCCCCCTGCCTCTCTGCTCCCGCTTGTCTCACAGCGCAAGCGGTCCCCTCCCACCCATTTGTGCACGCAACCTCCTCCTGAGCCGGTTGTGACCCATTACGGCATCCTGGCCTAATTTGCATACTACCTCTTTTTATATATATATATATATATATATATATATATATATATATATACACACACACACATATATATTTCACATACTATAAAATCCACCCTTATTAAAATATACAATTCAGTTGTTTTTATTATATTAAGAGTTGTACAATCTAATTTTAAGACCTTTTATTTTTTAAAGACATGCTCAGCTCAACTTTTCCATCAGCTACTGACAAATATTCAGGCATATGTTACAAACTTTAAAGAAAGTGTCTCGGTGACTGGACCCAGACACCTATATTCTGGTCAGAAGGTCGAATCTCCAAAATGAATGCTGCTGCTCTTCCCAGGTGGTCCAGAGCCCCTGCTCTCTGCTGCCTGCCCCTGGGCAAAGGAGGGGGCCATCAGGAGGTCAGGGACTGAATGTTCTTGAGCATCTCCTCAAAGGCCTGTGGGAATGGTGTGTCTGCATTCTGGAAGGTGGCCTGGACTCTGCTGTACATGTTGAAAGATTTCTGCTCCAGCCAGATGAACCTGAAGTGGTCCTCATCAAACAGAATGAAGACCCCAGGGATGTGCTCAGGGTTGATAAAGCCATGGTGGGCAAGGAGGCCCATCCTATAGAATGGTTCCTGCAGGTTCGGGGGTAATCCTCATTACATGAGTTCATGCCCACAGGCAGAACAAACTGGACAGGCTGTTCCTCCAAAGCTGTAGGCCCCGACTTCCTGACCTCAGTGGGTGGCCCAACATTGGGCTGGGCAGGGCTCTGCGAGCCATGGCCCTTGCTGTCCCCAGTTCTGTCTTCTTGCTGCTGCTGCTGCTCCAGGCTTACCTGCTCATGAACATCCAGGATGCTGTAGGACAGCCCGTTGAAGTTGTGGAGGTTCTAGACAACAGGCAGCTGGATGTGGTGCATAAGGTTGATCTCTATTGTCTGCTGCCCAGCAGGGATGTTGGGGTCACCTGTGATCTTCATGGCCCAGCCCTGCTTCCCATGGAAGCTGAGCATGATAATCCCTAGGCCATCGGCATTGTAGTTGCCTTTGAAGAGGCCTGGCCTGATGAGGTTGTCTGGGTGGCTGGGCGGGAGGTAGATGCAGTGGTAGGTCGGGCAGTTGTCATACTGACTATAGATGAACTTCATCAGGATGAACTCCTTCCAGTGCTCCTGGAAAATGTCCTCCAGCGTCTGCCTCCATTCTTCTTTCAGCCACGTTTGGAATTCCTCTTGCCTCCCGCCAGACATCCTGTGGTGTTCCATGTGGTTGCACTTCAGCATCTGGATGGGGCTGCTGTGGGGCCCTCTGTGGCTGTACATGCACTCCACCGTGGCCGATTTCCTCTCTGTCAGGCGAATTCTAAACGAGGGCTGATTTGCATTGGGTCATCCACATGGGGGAAATGGGAAGGCAGGTACCTCCAATCAATAATGCACAAGCCATCCACCATTACATTCAGCAGTCCTCCATAGGGCCCGATTATCTGGCTGCCACAATCCCAAAATGTGTCTGTATGGGTGGAGCAGCTTTGTATAGACTTCCCGACAAGACATACCTATGATCTCCAGATTATGCAAGTTTTCACAAACGCCATACTCCTCCCAGCAGCACCGCCCCCAGATGCTATAGGTGTGCAGGATGCAACGGAACTTGGTGCAGGCCTGGGCCAGGCTGGGCAGGTCAGTGCCGGGGAACAAGGTGAAGATCTCCACCAGCATCTCTGGAGGTAGGTCCTGCAGCAAGCACTGCCGGGTGGGTGCAGGACTCATGATCCCACCACTCCCAGCTCTGAAGAGCGCCTCCGCATCCATCTTGATGTGCTCCTTTTCTGGGTCTGGGACCGGGTCTGGCTCGCTGTTGGCTGCTGTCTTCTCGGCTAGGCCCCAAAGACTGGGCCTCATTGCTGCTGGCGACACTGGCATCCCCGTGAAGGGCCCATGCTGCAGAGGCAAGCACACTCCTCCTGGCCTCTATTCTACTCTTCTGTTGGACTCTAGACCAGTACTTCCTGAACTTCCCTGATAAGAACAGCCTGGGGCCCTGGTTGGTGTGGCTCAATTAGTTGGAGCATCATCCTATACATCAAAAAATGGTGGGTTTCACCCAAGCTCTAAGCAGCGGCTTTTGCATAAGAAAGGCCTGCCCTATCGCAGCTTAACCTAGCAAACTTGCAGCCCGGGTCAGACAGCTCCAAAACCTCCAAACCACAAGCAAAGAGGAGAAAACTGTAGCTCTCACTGTAGCTCCTGCTGGGTGGCCTCAGACAGTAGCTGACCTGCACCCCATTGGAGATCCAGAAGCCAGTGTACCTAGTGGTCGGTGTGAGACACCAGATTTCAACTCCTCACATCCATAAGTGACACATTCAAGAGACAGACTCAGTGAGCACCAAAGCCCCACTGAAACAAGTCCTGCCCCATAAGCGTGTCTTCAGCACAGCAGTTCTTCCATTATAGACACAGCGAGTGCTCACAGCTACTTGGCCTGGAGGTCAATTCCTCCCAGTGTACCAACAGCAATTAAGGCTTAACTACACCAAGACTTTGCACTCAGCCCACAAAGGGGTGTACCAAGAGCATCCACCTCATGTAATTGAGGAGGCTGAGCTACTGCCCCCTATAGATCACCTACCACACAAAGCTACTCCATCAACACAGGGAAGCAGCCAAAATGTGGAGACAAAGAAACATGTCACGAATGAAAGAAACAGAGGAAAGCAAACTACTGGATGACATAGAGTTCAGAACCACATTTATAAGGTTACTCAAGAATCTTCTTAAAACTGCTGAGAAACTTGATGAGACCTTCAAGGAGCTTAATGAGAATGCCAAAAAAATGGAAAAGGACCAGTCAGAAATGAAGCATACACTGTCTGAAATAAAGAATATACAGAAACTCAACTGTAGATCAACGTACCCCAAGAATCAAACCAAAGATCTGAAATATGTGGAAACAAAAAACATCCAACCAGAAAAACAAAAAGAAAAAAGAATCCAAAAATATGAAGATAGTGTAAGGAGCCTCTGGGACAACTTTAAGCGAACCAACATCCGAATTTTTGGGGTGCCAGAAGAAGGGAGAGAGCAAAATATTGAAAACCTATTAGAAGAAATAATGACAGAAAACTTTCCCTACCTGGTGAAAGAAATAGACTTAGAACTTCAGGAAGTGCACAGAACCCCATACAAGAGGAATCCAAAGAGGACCACACCAAGACAAATCATAATTAAAATGCCAAGGGCAAAAGACAAGGAGAGAATATTAAAAGCAGCAAGAGAAAAACAGTTAATTACCTACAAGGGAGTATCCATACGACTGTCAGCTGATTTCTCAACAGAAACTATGCAGGCCAGAAGGGAGTGGCAAGAAATATTCAAAGTGATGAACAGCAAGAACCTACAACCAAGATTACTCTACCCAACAAAGCTATCATTCAGAGTTGAAGGTCAGATAAAGAGCTTCACAGACAAGAAAAAGCTAAAGGAGTTCATCGCCACCAAACCAGGATTACATGAAATGCTGAAGGGTACTCTTTAAGAAGAAGAAGAAGAAGAAGAAAAAGGTAAAGATGAAAATTATGAACAACAAAATGACATCAAATACATTCCTACCAACAAGTGAATCTAAAAATCAAGTGAATAAAAAATCTGAAGAACAGAATGGACTGGTGAATATAATAGAATCAGGGACATAGAAAGGGAGTGGACTGACGATTCTCAGGGGGAGCAAGTGTGAGGGATGCGGGAAGAGATTGGACAAAAATCTTACTCCTATGGATGAAGACAGTGGCGGGGGGTAAGGGCATGGGGTGGGGTGGGGAATCAGGTGGAGGGGAGCTATGGGGGGAAAAAAAGAGGAACACCTGTAATAATCTGAACAATAAAGATTTATTTAAAAAAAAAGTGGTGGGTTTGATGACCAGTCAGGGTACATACCCAGGTTAGGGAATTGACCCCTGGTCCAGGTGTGTGAGGAGGGCAGCCAATCTGTTTCTTTCTCACTCTCTCCCTTCCCTCTCTAAAAATCAATTAAAAAATAATTTAAGAGAAACCAAGATGGCAGCATAGGTAGACACCTGAAATTGGTGCCTCATACAACCACTTCAAAACTACAACTAAAAGACAAAACGGACAACATCCAGAACCACAGGAAGGCTGGCTGAGTGGAAATTTTACAACTAGAAGGAAAGAGAAAAGCACACTGAGACTCAAAGGAGCTGCGGAAATAAAGTGCAGAGGGAAGCAGCCAAAATGCGAAAACAAAGAAACAGGTCACAAACGAAAGAAATGGAGGAAAGCAAACTACTGGATATAGAGTTCAAGACCACGGTTATAAGGTTTTTCAATAATTTTCTAGAAACCACTGATAAATTTACTGAGAACCTCGAGGATATGAAAAAGGACCAACTAGAAATTAAGCATACACTGACTGAAATAAAGAATAATATACAGAGATCCAACAGCAGACTAGAGAATCGCAAGAATCCAGTCAAAGATTTGAAATACAAAGAAGCAAAAAACATTCAAACAGAAAAGCACAAAGAAGAAAGAATCCAAAAATATGAAGACAGTGTAAGGAGCCTCTGGGACAACTTCAAGCGTACCAACATTTGAACTATGGGGGTGCCAGAAGAGAGCAAGATATTGAAAACCTATTTGAAGAAATAATGACTGAAAACTTCCCCCACCTGGTGAAAGAAATAGACTTACAAGTCCAGGATGCACACAGAACCCCAAACAAAAGGAATCCAAAGAGGACCACACCAAGACACATCATAATTAAAATGCCAAGGGCAAAAGACAAAGAGAGAATATTAAAAGCAGCAAGAGAAAAACAGTTAGTTATCTACAAGGGAGCACCCATACGACTGTCAGCTGATTTCTCAACAGAAACTATGCAGGCCAGATGGGAGTGGCAAGAAATATTCAAAGTGATGAATAGCAAGAACCTACAACCAAGATTACCCAGCAAAGCTATCATTCAGAATTGAAGGGCAGATAAAGAGCTTTCTGAAGGGCAGAAAAAGCTAAAGGAGTTCATCACCACCAAACCAGTATTATATGAAATGCTGAAAGGTATTCTTTAAGTAGAGGAAGAAGAAAAAGGTAAAGATACAAATTATGAACAACAAATACATATCTATCAACAAGTGAATCTAAAAATCAAGGGAATAAAAAGTCTGATGAACAGAATAAACTGGTGAATATAATAGAATCAGGGGCATAGAAAGGGAGTGGACTGAGGATCCTTGGGAGGAAAGGGGTGTGGTGGCTTTGGGAAGAGACTGGACACAAATCATTCACCTATGGATGAGGACAGTGAGGGGGTGGTAAGGGCATGGGGTGGTGTGGGAACCGGGTGGAAGGGAGCTATGGGGGGAAAAAAGAAGAACAACTGTAATAATCTGAATAATATTTATTAAAGTATTAAAAATAATTAAAAAAAAAAGAATAGCCTAGGATGCTTAACAAAACTGTTCATATGCCATACTATTGACTCTTTTTGGTTAATAAGTCCTCAAAGATTAGTCTTAACATTGGGAAATTTGATGGAACCACCACTTATAGTACTTGAAACGTTATGAGTATTTTATTCTCTTAACATATTAAGGGTCTGTCATTGATGCCAAATAATCTCCCTGTATATCAGTTACCCCACCTGGAATCTATTACCATTAATCCTGTCTGGAAAGTCATCTTCCTTATTAAGCCATCTCTGACTCAGACGTCCTCCCCCCACCCCCCCACCCCCCACCCTCAATACAGGCCAAGTTAGGTGACCCTCTATAGTTCCTCTTCTGTCCCCACTATCAGTATCTATCTTAAAGTGTACAGCTCTTCTTGCCTGGGTGTTTCCTTAATTCAGGGATTGGCAGAATTGACATCTTTGGCTGGATAATTCTTTGTTGTGGACTTTACTTTGCATTGTACCATGTTTAGCACCACTTCTGGCTTCTACAACCTGGATACCAGTAGCACCACTCCTCACCCTGCCCCATCCAGGGATGGCATTCAAAATTGCAAAAATGTCTCTCCTCATTGCCAAATGTCCTATAAGGAGGCAAAATTATCCCAAGTTAAAATTCACTAACCTAATTAGTCTTTCATATAAGTCTATCCTCTAATTCATTCTTTGCACAGCTTCCACATTTCTAAACTTTGCTATTCAAAGTGTACTTCCCCCCCAACTGCCCTCCCTCCCCTGCAGGCCCAATTGCCCCCAACTGCCCTCCCCTCCTGGCCTGATCGCCCACAACTGCCCTCCCCTACTGGCCATCTTGTGACCACCTGGGGTTGGCCACCTTGTGACCACATGTGGGTGGCCATCTTGTATGAGGGTGTGATGGTCAATTTGCATATTACCTCTTTATTATAAAGGATTGGTCAATGGTGGGGCCTAAGAATCTGTATTGTTAATAGGTGTCTAGGGTAATCCTTATCCTTGGGCAAGTTACAAAACTGCTGCTCTGAAATAAACATCATGTTTTGTCATTATCCACTTAAAGCTAAAATGTCTTTAGTGTCTCCCCATGGCCTATTGCAGTGGTTCTCAGCTTTAGGTGTTCACCTAGGGAGTATTTAAAAATCCTGATGCTAGGCAGGTTCCCAAATAAATTAAATCAGAAATCTCTGGGGAAGGGACCCATCTATTGGTGTGTTTTCCAAAGCCCCCAAGTTGCCGCCAATGTTGAGAAACAGTGGAAATGATTAAACCTGAGCTCCTTAACCTGGCTTAGAAAGCCTGACTATGAAAAGCCTTACCTACCTTTCCAGCCCTACTTTGCACATCTTTGCATATGCATACTACACTCCAGCCCCACTAAACTACCTGCAACTCACAAAACCTATAGTACGTTCATGCTTCTGGGTCTTTGTACAGGTTGTGCTCTCTGAGTACTTCTACTGCCCTGGCAAACAGTTATGCATCCCTAAGAACTAAATTATCTCTTAGCTTTCCCTTTAGGGATCTGACACACTTACCCAGGCTGAGTGAATCATTCCCTTCTCTGTGCTAATGCCATCCCTCTTAATAGAGCTTTATTACTATACTTATCACATTAATGGGCTACAAATATTATATCTGGAGGACAGGAACTCTATGTGTGGTTCATGTTTATATCCCTAACAACTAGCAAAGGGCCAGGAATAGAGTATGCAGCCATTAATGTTTGTTGACTTAAAGGAACAAAATCAAAAGAAGCAGGAATATTACCTTTTTCTTTTTTAAAAAACCACATCAAAATATTTTTTCCTTTATTTTTCCCCCCTTACCATTTATCACCCTCATACCCTCTTCTACCTCCACCTACTCCCCTCCTCCATTAAAATCTTAATTAGAAAATAATTTTTAAGCTGTGAATCTCACTTGGAGAAATATACCCAAAAGCATTCCTAAGAGAGAAATAAGCCTTTTCCTTAATCCACTATCAATTTAGTCCACATGTTCATTCTAAGGCCTTTTAAAAATCAAGGTGAAATCACCTAACATAAAATTAACCATTTTAAAGTACAATTCAGTGTCATTTAGTAAATTCACAATGTTACCCAACCAACACCTATATTAGCTCCAAAATATTTTCATTACCCAAAAGAAAACTCTGCACCTCTCAAGCAGTCTCACTCCCATTCTCTTCATAGCTCTTGGATACCACCAAGAATTTTTAGGTTACATTAAAATATTCAAAAGATATAAAGCAGACATTTAAAGAGATGTAGATTCTAAAATGGCTGCACAATTGCTTCTAGACACATAGAAAAGAGCACAAGTATAGTTTTTCAATAATTTCAAAAACTCCAATGTTTTATTAACAATTTTGTGGACATGGATAGCAAGTCTTGAAACCTGACTGATAAACATGTCCAGAGTTTCTTATATAGTCAATGTACAAATACTCACTTATATTTTGCACATTAATAATGAAGATGAAAATGACACAATACTTATAGCTACATTAAAATATATACAAGGATTCAACACACACTTGATGTTATTTGGATTATAACATGTGTAGATACTACACACAAAAAAGGATGATGTAATTTTAAGAAAAGTAAAATGTTATCAAAATCACTTTTATTTTTACAATTTAAAAATAAAATTCCGTACAATAATTACTAATTTATAGGCAAATATTAGACTAATTCAAATTAGCCAGGGTTAGACATAGGCTAAATTAAACACTTTGCATTTTTTAAAAATATATTTTTATTGATCACAGGAAGAAGGGAGAGGGAGAGAGATAGAAACATCAATGATGAGAGAGAATCATTGATTGGCTGCCTTCTGCAGGCTCCCTACTAGGAATCGAGCCTGCACCCTGGGCATGTGCCCTTGACCGAAATCGAACCTAGGACCCTTCAGTCTGCAGGCCGACGTTTTATTCACTGAGCCAAACCGGCTAGGGCACACTTTACATTTTTAAAAAGAAAATGTTCAGTCCAAAAAAATACAATTGATAACATTTTCTTAAAAAATAATTAAGAATGGCTTAACTATATGCTTCCGGATTTTGAAAACACACTAGAAAAAGTGAATATTGAACAGTTGATTATTTGGAAAGCTGCACTACCCCTACTAGTACTGGGAAACATCCTTATGGGGCCCCAGTGATCAGATCCTAATGGGAAACTCATAATGAAAAAATAATACTGAAAACAAAGAGGAGAAAGTAATAACCAGTTGTTTTACTGATGTAACTTACTAGGTGTACTGGTTAATAATGGCGGATATTGTATCAAAGAAAATATGGTAATTTCAAGAGAAACATCAAAAGTGCTTTATTCAAAGTAATGTCCATCGCTAGCTATACATTTCCCCCATCTTTAGGTAATTTGTGGATACTGTCCCAATAGAACTTTTCTTGTTTTGAGGCAAACCATTCAGAGATCCAATTTTCCACTTCTTTGTATGTTTTGAAGTGCTGCTTAGAAAGTGCGTGTGCCATCAATTGGAACAAGTGGTAATCTGAAGGAGCAAGGTCTGGTGAATACGGCGCGTGGGTTAATACTTCCCAGGCAAGATCTTTTAATGTGTCTTTAACTGGTTTTGAAGTGTGTGATGGTGCGTCATCATGAAGCAAAATTACTTTGCCATGTTTTCTGGCACATTCTGGTTGTTTCATGATCAAAGCGTGGTTCAAATTGATTATTTGTTGTTGGTAGTGATCAGTATTAACGGTTTCACTTGGTTTTAGAAGCTCATAAAATACCATACCTTCCTGATCCCACCAAACGCAGAGCATTGTCTTCTTTCTGAAGCGATTTGGCCTTGCAGTCAATCTTGATGGTTGACCTGGATCAACCCATAATTTTGTGCATTTGGGATTCTCAAAATAAATCAATTTTTCATCTCCAGTCACAATTCGATGCAAAAAAGACTTTCTTTTGTGGCGTTGAAGCAACATTTTACTGATGACGTTTTGGTTTTCCATTTGTCTTTCATTCAGTTGATTTGGCACCCATTTTCTTTCGTTTAAAATCTTTCCCATTGCTTGTAAACGATCGGAAATTGTTTGCTGAGCAACGTTTAATCTTTCTGCAAGTTGTTTTTGAGTCTGACATGCATCTTCATCCAATAATGCTTCCAACTGTTGGTCTTCAAACATTTTCGGTTGACCTGGATGTTCTTTGTCTTTCACATCAAAATCATCACTTTTAAAGAGTTTAAACCAACGTTCACAAGTATCATGAGATGGAGCATGTTCACCATAAGCTTCTCGAAGTATATGATAACTTTTTCTTCATAATAATGTATTAAAACTTCCCGCAAATGCTCTTTTTTTTGGGCACAAAAGTCAACATTTTTAAGCATAAAAGTATCTATGATGCTAACACCTTCAGCAAATTTGACATATGAAGTTTTGAAGCTTGCTGTCAATACAACAAAACAGCATACATACCAAATCGCATATATATCAACATATGTGTAACTCCATCTATTGAAAAAAATCCGCATTAACTGGTACACCTAGTATAAGGTATGAAAGGATATTAATGTAGTATAGAAAAAGGTTCAACTAGCCCAGGCTGGTGTGTCTCAGTTGGCTGGTAGCTTCGATTTCCAATTAGGGCACATGCCTGGGTTGAGGGCTTTATCCCAGGTAGGAGACATGCAGGAGGCAGTCCATGAATGTTTCACTCACATCATTGTTTCTCTCTCGCTCTCTGTCTCTCTTCCTTTCCTGCCCCCTCTCTCTAAAAAAAAATAAAATAAAAAAAAGATCTAACTATTAGGGAATCAATTAGACATTGAGAATGACTCATCTTATGATGACCTCAAAAATAGTATTTCATACATTATCGGGGTGCTAACTCACTAAATAGGAAATTTAGTTTCTAAAAACTCTTGTCTGCATTTTATTTTACTGGTTTGAGAAGCAGCTTTCTGTTTTTAGCATTACATGATATAATATAATCATATATAGTTAAGTTATTGGTTCAGAAGCAAAATAATAGTAGTTTAAAAAAAGGAACAAGACCCTTTTCATTAGGTTGTGACATCAGGCTAAGAAGGCTTAGGGTTGGAAAACAAGAAGTGTGGGTAATGCATGGGCTCAGGTTAAATCTGTTTATGCTCAAGGAGAGGAAGGGATCTACAGAACCGATAATAGTAGTGGCACTTGGATGTGGAGTTACCACAGTGCGTCAGAAACAGGCTGGTGCAACATCCTCTGTCCCAACTGCAATGGGAACCAACCCCTACTCAATATGAAATTGAGAACATAAATATTTCAAAGCACTTTTACCAAAAACAGACTATTGACCCTCATATTACAAAGCACAGGAGGAGACATTTGATTATTTTAAAAAGCTAAAAAATTAGATTTCTCTTTACTTCATCTTAAAAATGAACCCAAAGAACAAGTATTAAAAAAATTCTAGGACTATTAATATGTGTAAAGGCACTTAAAACATTCCTTTCTTTCCTTTTTGTTGTTGATCCTCACCCGAGGATATTTTTCCATTGATTTTTAGAGAGAGTGGAAGGGAGGGGGAGAGTCAGAGAGAGAAATAGGAATATGAAAGAGACACATCAATTGGGGATCGAGCTTGCAAACGAGGCATGTGCCCTTTACTGGAATTGAACCCATGACCCGTCAGTCCCCAAGCCAACGCTTTGTCCACTGAGCCAAATCACCTAGGGCAAAAACATTCCTTTCTAATCCAACTCAAAATACATCTCTGTCAACTACATTTTGCATGAAAGTTAAAAAAAAAAAAAAAAGCGTATAATTTTCCTTATAATTCAGTGATATTTACCATACACAAGGTTGAAAGTTCTGAAGGATAGAGCCCCAACTTTATGTAAAACAACCTGAAAGTGCTTTTATCACAAAAACAGGAAAGGCACTAATGGTTTGCTCTTTCACTGACAACATCTTGTAGCCTTTTCAGTAAAACATCATCATTTTCTTGACAGAGGCGTTTGGCAGGTGATTCTGCATCACCATCAATGGCTATTGCTCGCTTCTTGGTTCTCTGTTCACCTTCCCTTATCATGTTGTTGATATCTTTCAAACTCTGTGCAAAAATAGAGGACATGCATGAGCAAAGGGGAAAAAAGGGAAATAGCACCAAAGAACTAAGCTTACTGCTTTTTCCTGCACTCTATCCTGCTGGGGTACAGATTATTATTTTTTTAAATCAAAGCTAACTGAATAAGGGTAATTAGAATTAATCTTTTCAGGAGTTTTTTTAAAAAAACGAATTTACCTTATAGCAGTAGTTCCTAGTGTGAACATAGAACAGATGCAGCAGAAGCATCTAGCAATGTATTAGAGATGCAAATTTTTATGCCTCATCCTACACCTACGGACTCAAATGTTGGGGGTGGGGCCTAGCAATCTGTTTCATCCCTCCAGTTGATTCTGATGCTCCCTATAGTTTGAGGTCCTCCTCTTAGAACAATGCGTTTGAAATTTTAATGTACCTACTAATCATCTGGGGATCTTGTTAAAAATACAGACGCAGATTCAATAGGGATAGTGTGAGGCCTGAGTCTGCATTTCTAAAATGCTCCCAAAGTGATGCTGATGTTGCTGGTCTGTAATCCACACTACTCTCAGTAGCAAGGCCTTACAGAAGTGTTTCCTAAAAACTGCACATCACAATTGTGTAGAGCTAACTGCCAAAGTTTTGTGACTCAGTAGGTCTATGGGACAGGTATCTTGTCTTCAACAAGCTCCCCAGGTGAGGACCCATGTTTTGAAATCATTGCCTTAAAAATAAATTGGTGCCATCTTTGATTTCATGTATCTTCTAAACATCCTTATAGGAAACTGACTTCTATGAAGAAGAAATGCAAATCTGTGAGGTGCTCTATCTCAGTGTTTTGTTTGCTAAGTATAGTAAAAACTCAACAGATGTTTGTGGAACTGAATGAGAAAGTCATGAGCTGCCCTTGTATTTGGATTGAGTTACAATCTGTCCCAGCACAATTTTTTCCAGTTGGCAGTGATTCTGGCTTCTGGAGACATACTGAACTTATCTCCTTGATAGCCCTTCAAATATAAAAGAACAGCAATCATGTCCCAGTCACATCTTCATCCTGGTACAGGATAAAGATAGATAACAGAACTGTCGGTGTAAATAAGAGGAGGCTTCTTTTTAGACTCTTTACTATCCTTGTTATCATCCACCAAATGAGCTTTCACTTTCAAGGCCTTTCTTTAAACTTAATGTTCCCTATATCTGACTACTAACGGGTGTTGCATTACTTCTCAAGATTAAGCTTGAGCAGGAAGACACACTAGACTCTTGCACTGAACTCCTCCAATACCATGTCAATAGCAATGGATTAAACTACCTCAACTGAATACAATGCTCTTGATCACAGGAAATTTGCCATAGTAACAGTCCATATTTATTAGTAATAACTATTCAAAATAGACAGAGCAGATTAAAAATTACTAACTGGTAATGTGAAATCCAATTTTTAACAAATGTACATAAGTTGTTTTGGAGTAAAGTTTGTGTGTACCTTACCTTAGAAGGGCTGCCGTTGAACTTATACAGCAGAGCAGTCTTTGGCGTAAGGCCTGACCCATTCTTGTGTGGGGAAACATAAACAGAGTGCTGTTGGGAAATTCGGCGTGGTGAGCCGGGCTGTTGCTTAATATGTGGAAAAGGAGAGAGTGGTGGAGCTTCCATCTGAAATAACCCAAAAGTAAGTTGTTTTAAGATAAAAGTTTTCTTTCTTTTTGGAATTTCACCATATTTTTATTCTTATTGGCATCTCCTAAGTGGGAGTCAGCTATATTGTAAGAACTTATTTATGGCTGGAAAAAAAAAAAAAAAAAGCAAAGAAATGAATGGTCCATTACCCCTTATTTTTCAACAATTACTAAGAGAGAAACTAAAATTTATTTTCCTGGATCTTTCAGGAAACTCTGAAGAATTCTGGGTAAGACATCCCACATCCATTCTCAGAAAGTAGGGGCAAAAAAATAATCAATGTCCTAATACTTATAACAAAAAATCTCTCTCAACACACACATACCCACAGCCAAACCAATAGCAGAGAGCATAAAAGAGAGGCGGAGAATTCTATGAGCCAGCAGGCTCAGTTCAACATAGAACAAATCTTTTAATGAAATGTTAAAACTTTATAATAAAACACAAAAGATTTAGAAATAGAAAAAAAAATAGTTTGGTGAGCAGAGTCTGTACTTTTCTTTAATATTTGTTACAATGTTTCCTTCTCAAGAATAAAGATGGTTCCTTAATTATTACTCATTTTCATCTTGAAGCTAATAAAATTAGTTGCAATTGGTTGACGATAGAGATATTCAAAAGCATAGCATATGATGGGAGCTAGAACTGATGGAGTAGGATGAGTAGTCACAGCCTCTGAGGACAGATAGTCAGAGAGCATATTCCTTGGAAGGAACAAGAACAGAAATGGAAAGAGACACACAGATAAATGTACGTGGCTACTGGCTGGGTATAGCTTCTACCATGTCCCTCTTTCTTAAAACTAAAGTCTGATCTATTGGGAATCAAGTTGGTTTTTATACTGATAATACTACTTTCACAAACTGTTTGGACTGCTAAAGCTAGGATTTGCATAAAAATTTCTTAGCACTGCCTCTATTTATAATTCAGGCCTATCTATATCCTTTTCTCTTTATGTTGCAAAACACATTTATTTCATAAATATAACAATAGAAATAAAAAACAAGAGAACAATTACCCAGATTAAAAAATTTTAAAATTGTGCCCTAGCCAGTTTGGCTCAGTTGATAGAGTGTTGGCCTGAGGACTGCAGAGTCCTGGGTTCGATTCTGGTCAAGGGCACATGCCCGGGTTGGGGGTTCGATCCCCAGTAGGGGGCGTGCAGGAGGCAGCTGATCAATGATTCTCATCACTAATGTTTCTCTCTCTCTCTCCCTTCCTCTCTGAAATCAATAAAAACATGTTAAAAAAATTTTTTTCTGTTCCCATCTAGTCCTTGCCCATATGTATACATAATTTCTAGCAACATAATGACAGCACGGATTAAATTTCCATGATTTCCCCTGGTCTCTGCTGTATCATAGCTTTAATCCCTTTGTGATTACTAGTATATTTTGTCCTATATAATACATCAGTGAGGCTTTAACACTGACACACTTATCTAGCAAAATAAACTCATAAAAATCTAACTATGACTATGATATTAATAAAGCAATAAAATATAAAACGTACCATATGGTCCTGATTTGACAAGTCGTATTTCAATGCAAATGACTTTACTCTTCCTACATATACTGTATTATAAAATTTGATAAGATCGCCCCTTTCCTCTCTCACTGATGCACTGGAACAATCAGGTGTTTTTGTAACATCTTCCAACTCTGTTAAAAGAATTCAGTGTTGTAATAGATATACTACTTTAATATATAAGTCAATTATTTAAATTATAACTCTCTACAATATAAAAAAATCAGACAAATCTTTGTGTAAAGCAATCAATGTTTTCAGAAAAGGTTCAGAAATCTACAAATGTTATGCATAAATTAAATTGAAATCTTGAGAAATACAAACATGTAAACTTAAGGTGGTACTCTTTTTTCCAGATACCCTTTTCTTTTTTTTACCTTAACAAAATTAAAAAAAAAAATTATTGATTTGAGCCCAGCTGGTGAGACTTAGTGGTTGAGTGTGACCCATGAACCAGGGGGTCACGGTTCAATTCCTGGTCAGGGTACATGCCTGGGTTACAGGATTGACCCCTAGTGTGGAGCGTACAGGAGGCAATCGATCAATGATTCTCTCTCACCACAGATGTTTCTATCCCTCTCTCCCTCTCCCTTCTTCTCTCTGAAATCAATAAAAGACATTAAAAAAATTTATTGATTTAAGAGAGGGAAACATCAGTTTGTTGTTCCACTTATTAATGCATTCACTGGTTGATTCTTGTATGTGCCCTGACCAGGGATAGAACCTACACCTTGATGTATTATGATGATGCTCTAACCAACTGTCTGAGCTCACTGTCACTGGTGGCCCTTGGAGGAGCACTAGCCTTGGGTTGGGGTTTAGCTAAAGGGCCTGCATATATTCATATTGCAGAAAGGTGGAAAAATTCTGAAAGGTAAGGCATATCCTCATAAATTAAGAAGCATGATAAATTGCTTGTGTTTATTTTTGTACAAATACATGGCAGGTGACAGGTGTTCAAAGAGCCAACTTTCCCATGTACAACAGCAACTTTAGTGCTCAGTTTATAGCTAGCACCCTTAGTTGTAAAATGACAGCTTGCCCCAAGGTACTTTTCTATTTATTGGTGTAACTCTGAGATAGCTTGTGACAACAGGCAAAACTTTACTCTTTTTTTGGGGAAGAGTATTACAAACCATTGTTTACTTGTACATACACAAGTCATCTGCTTATAGGATTTAAGAAAACCACTGGCAATTAAAAATAATGCAGCATATAGAAAAACGTTCTCATTCTTAGTATACTGGCCTGCAAACACTGAGAACATGGATAGACGCCTGCTTCCACCTTAGGAAAACCAGTAAACTCAAATATGGTCCATGGGCCAAGCAGCCCAGGGATATAGGCATCTGAGCCCCAATTTGGATGGCTTTTTCACTCTTGCTATTTTTGAAATATCTTAATAGGTGGTAAAAAGCTATGTGGTAAAATAAGTTGAGGAAATGCTGCATATTATATCCTCTTCTTGGAAATTCAGAATACATGTTAGTATATTAAAGACTTTGAGAAGTTTTTCAGTTGGGGAAAAACACACATGTTCACTTTAATTCCATACTTATCAATTTTTTTTTTAATGCATAGTCCCTCTTCCCCATAATACTTATTACCATCCCGGGGAACAGTGTTCCAAGGTATATTGGGTAATAGCTATTGCAGGTTACGGCATTCTCATGGATCAATTAAAATTATTTAATGTTCTTGGATTAGAAATTTCTGGAGGCAGAGACTATATAGTCATCATATTTCTGTCATCCCAATTCCAGTTGTTAATATTTACATAAGATAAGGGGCTATACTAAGTTTGAAGGAACCAAACATTTAAAAGTCTGGCACCTTTATCAGATGAGTGGATTAAAAAACTGTAGTACATCTACACAATGGAATACTATGCTGCTGTAAAAAGGAACTCACTCCTACCATTTGCAACAGCATGGATGGACCTGGAGAGCATTATGCTAAGTGAAATAAGTCAGTCAGAGAAAGATAAATATCATACGATCTCACTCATTTGTGGAATCTAATGAACAACATAAACTGATGCACAAAAACAGATCCAGAGACAGAAAAGCATTGATCAGACCGTCAAACCTCAGAGGGAAGGTAGGGGAGGGTGGGGGAGAGATCAACCAAAGGATTTATATGCATGCATAAAAGCATAACCAATGGACACAGACACCAGGGGGGTGAGGGCATGAGTGGGGGTGTGGGGGCAAGGGGGGGGCAATGATAAGGACATATATGTAATATCTTGATCAATAAAGAAAATAAAAAAATATGTAGAATGAAAAAAAAAAAAGGCTCGCACCTTGAATTCTAACTAAACATAATTTTACTTAGCTTTTTTTTTTCCATTAAAAAAAAAAAAGAAAACAATGTCAGTTATCCCTTATGCAGAACAAAGACTATGCCTTATAGCCTCTTTAAGGACACTAGCACTCTGAAATTAAAGCCTTAGTAGGCCTGGTGACTATCTTACCACATATACATTAGGATTGGGAGAGAGAATGAGATCAAAGGTTTGCCTGACTGGTGCTTTTACTGTTACAAATCTGTTTCCCCTCAGAGAGTAGGAGGGAACTTCTGCCTAATATAATTAGAGACACATGGTAATGTTTGTGAAATGAACCAATGAACATTTAAATAAAAAACAAAAATTTTCAATTACAGTTGAAAATTTAGTTTCAAGTGTATAGCATAGTGATTAGACATTTATATAACTTATGAAATGACTCCCCCCAATAATTTTAGTACCCACCTTACACCACACATAGTTATTACAATACTAAAAGCCTGGTGCACAAAATTCATGCACAGTAGGGTCCCTAGGCCTGACCGACAATCAGGGCTGATCAGGTTCCCCACCTCCCTGCCTCTTCCTTCTCTCGCCACCTGCACACCGCCACCATGCAGTTCCCTGCCTCCCGGTCTCCCCTTTCCCTCACTCCCTCAGCACCCCACCGCCACCATTGGTTGCCCGCAATGTTCCGCACCGCCCCCTCACACGTTATAGTGAGTGATCAAACTCCCAGTCGAACTCCTGAAGGGACAATTTGCATATTAGCCTTTTATTATATAGGATTATTGATTGTATTCCCTAGGCTGTATTTTACATCCCCATTTGGTGGTTTTTTCAAAATTGGAAGATACTTCTTTTTTTTTTCTGTATAAAACCTACCTTTCCTATAAGATTGCCTTAAACCAGGTGATCTTGTGGGTCACACAGAGGTTGGAGAAATAGAATGAAGGCAGGCAGTTCCTCCACTCTGGGAAAGAACTATGTCTCAGGAATAAATTTCTATGCAATAAAATTAGTAAGTGAGCTTCTAGAATCATGGCATTTTCTCTCATTTCATTCTTGAGGGTTGTCATCTTCAGATACATTTCTTTAGCAGAGGCTGATGAAATGAGCAGCAGAGACTCTAGAAATGAGCTGTACTATGTATGCTATTGCTAAGTCTGTTTCCTGTATTCCTATATTTGATGAATAGATAATTGTGCAAATTTGTCCCATTGTCTCCATCACCAAGGAGAAGATCATCACAATGCAGAATCAGCTACAGCAGAACATACAAGTACTGCGGATCACATCAGCATCTTTTCAAGTATCAAGAAAGGGAGTCATTCTACTACATGAAAAGTTTTCTACAAATAATGTCGTGGTCACTTTCTGTGGTCATGTGGTCAGTGGATGAGAAGCATCAGAGTGTCTGAGAGGGTAATCTTCAATTGAGTAAACATATGACTTTAATTAAATCTTGGATTAATCTCTCATTTCTAAGTCCTGTGCCAACTCAGTACCAATAGATTATCTGTCAATATTTAATAACCTTAGAAATTCAGACACACAATTGACTCTTGATTTCTGTCAAGTCATAACTCAGTTTATGTTTGATAAAGCCTTCAGATAGAAAACGATTCTCTGGACCCAGGCCGGGTAGCTCAGTTGGTAAGAGCATTGTCCCAAAATGCCAAGATCGCAGTTCCGGGCACATACAAAAAGAATAGAATAGAAACCATAGAATGAATAAATAAGTGGGGCAAATTGATGTTTTTCTCTCTCTAAAATCAATTTAAAAAAAAAAAGCAATTCTTTAAACATCTGTTTCAGAAGGAAATGCTTTTCGGCTCTTCTGTGAAGGAGGTAAAACTCTGAGAATTATAGCTAAAGCTAAAGTACTATTGGTACTAACTAAATAATCCCTAATAAAGCAAAGGTTTATCCCAGGAGGCTCTGAACATATCAGAACTTGTGGAATTACTGATACAAACCAGACACTGGAAGAGTAGTCTCAGTTTTTCCTTTTTCACAGTACTCAGTCTGTGTTTTGCTCTTATTATTCTTCATGCCTTGTCTCTGACTTCTCAGATTTCCAAGGGCTCCAAGTCTTGCCTCATTCCTTTCAGTCAGGAACTCCTCCCTAGTACCACTAATTGTGTGAAATGTGAGACTGCAAATATTTAGGCTCCCTCCAGACCTTTTCCTGTCACATGAGAGCAGTGACTTCCTAAGGATTTCTTCACTGTTCCAACTGCCAAAGGACTCTAAATTAGAATATTGCCAGACTATGCTGGTTAGGATTCTAGTCACGCTGAATTTTTTTCTTCTTGGATTTATAGTATCTCTGGGCAGGAAGAGACCTGATTAGGCTAAATTCACTATTTACAGCCAACAGTTGAGAAATGAGAAGGATATGTTTCTTAAGTTAATTTCCCTATCCCATCACAGAAAATATAGTCTTAAAGAAAGCCAACTTCAAGATACATTATTTTCCTTGCCCAATAAACTATGATTTCATAATTTACCCTACTGCTCCCATGAATAAGAAGAATGTCTTTTTTGGATTATCATATAACATTGTCAAGCAATTAAAATGTGAAATGAGACAAGCCCTTAGGAGACTGAAGATAATAGCTGCAAAGTTCCAGAAAGACATGCTGAATTTTTTAGCATGGATCTTTGCCTTTAGAAATTTTTGAGGACCTAAATTGAAATGGGAAGGGGGGCTCTGGCCAGTTTGTGTTATTTAGATTAAGCTTAGTTGGTTAGCATGTCATTCTGATATACCAAGGTTAAGGGTTTGATCCCCGGTCAGGGCACATACAAGAATCAACCAAAGAATGTATAAATAAGTGGAACAACAAATTGATGTTTTTCTCTCTCGTCTCGCCCACCCCTCCAATTAATAAATTAAAAAGCTGGCCGGTGTGGCTCAGTGGTTGGGCATCGACATATGATCACAGTTCGATTCCCAATCAGGGCACATGCCCAGGTTGCAGGATTGATCCCCAGTGTGGGGCGTGCAGAAGGCAGCCAACCAATGATTCTTACCCATCACTGATATGGTTTTTTTTTTCATCATTGATGTTTTAAACTCTCCCTCTTCTTCCACTCTCTTAAAGCAATAAAAAAAAAAAAAATTAAGTAAAGAAAAGGGAAAAAGAAACCATGATGTATCTCCTTTTGCTTACTTATATAGTCTTGTACTTCACTGGTCCTGTATCCCAGATAGTTGCTGGCAGTTACTTTGATTCCCATAGAGCACATTGTTTCACATATTTAATCTCTAATATTTGTGTTTTTTTGTTTTGTTTTGAATGCTCACCTGAGGATATGTGCTTTTACTGATTTTTTTTTAGAGGAAGGGAAGGAGAGAGAGAGAAAGAGGAACATCCACATGAGAAACACTGATTAGTTGCCTCCCGTATTAACCCAGAATGGAGATTGAATCCACAACTTTTTGAAGCATGGGCCACACTCCAACCAACTAAGCCACTCGGCCAAGGTTGATGCCTGGCTTTGCAGGGGCAGAAAAACCACCAAATTTGTAACAAAATAGAAGGTTTTTTTTGGTCAGGTTTGCTGTCTAATATACTTCTCATTGTCTTGAAAAGGCTCAGGCCGTGGCTGGGTAGCTCATTTGGTTAGAGTGTCATCCAGATATGCCAAGGTTGTGGGTTCAATTCCTGATCAGGGCACATACAAGAGTCAACCAATGAATAAATAAGTGGAACAACAAATAGATGTTTCTCTCTCCCTTCCTTTCTCTAAAACTAAATAAATTAATCAATTTTTAAAGAAAGAAAGGCTCAGGAATAATATATTTATGTCAAAAGTATGTATCTTGCCCAGCCAGTGTGGTTCAGTGGTTAAGCACTGACCCATGAACCAAAAGGTCACTGGTCCAGTCCAAGGCACCTGCCCAGGTTTGTGGGCTCAATCCTCAGTAGGGGGCATGCAGGAGACAGCCAATCCCATCAACTTTCTTTCTTTCTATCCCTTTCCCTTCCTCGTTCTCTAAAATTAAAAAAAAAAAAATGTACCCTTAAATGGGTTTAGATTCTAGGTCATTATTTTTAAAGGATTTTTAAATAAGATCTTAAAAGTGTAGATACCATAATGATCATAAATATTTATGTAATTAAAAAAAAAAAAAGTCTTTGACCCAGACGATTACTCTTAAGAATTTATCCTAGGCATGTGTACCAAAATCAAACTACAGTAATTTCCTCACAAAGCTGAATAAATTAGAAACAGTCTAAATGCCCCACATTGTACAAGTAAATAAATCACAGTACATATAATACACATGCACTCATACAGGGTGGGGCAAAAATAGGTTTATAGATGTTTGTATAGAAAATAATATAATAATTAATAAATAATAAAAGAATAAACTATGTTTTTTATACTCAAAACTATAAACCTACTTTTGTCCCACCTGGAATATATACATTAAAAACATAGGAAAAGGAGATGGGGAGAGGAGGCATTTTCATAATTTATCAACATATGAATACAGAATATTTGATTTTCCTTTCTTTGAAAAAAATTACTAGTGCCTCAAGTCTTAGCATGCTGGTAGCAACAAGGTAGCAGCCTTGCCAGTGGTGGCAAAATATCTGTATACTTTTTAATAAAGAGGATATTTCCTTAATTGTCTCCTCAGGCAGATCACTGACAGCTATCTTACTTTCCCTGTTATTTTGATTTACATCAGTCCCTCCTTATATCCACAGGGGAATATTCCACGATTCCCTGTGGATGTCTGACACAGTGGAGGGTACCAAACCCCACATATACTCTTTTGACTTATACATATATACCTTATAAATTAGGGACAGTAAAATATGAACAATAACTAATAATAAAATAAAAAATTATACCTATCTACTGTAATAAAAATATGAATGTGATCTCTCACTCTTTAAATTTCACTGGATTTAAACATCATCAGAGATTTAAATCTCATATCTGAAATTTTCCATTGTCTGATGATAACTGAAATCAAGAAAAGTAAAACCATGGATAAGGAAGGACTACTGTATTTTAAAAATTTAAGTGCCTTTGCCCTAGCTCCATGATCAGCAAACTGCGGCTCGTGAGCCACATGTGGCTCTTTGACACCTTGAGTGTGGCTCTTCCACAAAATACCACGGCCTGGGCGAGTCTATTTTGAAGAAGTGGTGTTTAGAAGAAGTTTAAGTTTAAAAAATTTGGCTCTCAAAAGAAATTTCAATCGTTGTACTGTTGATATTTGGCTCTGTTGACTAATGAGTTTGCCGACCACTGCCCTAGCTGGTTTGGTTCAGTGGATAGAGTGTTGGCCTGCAGACTGAAGGTTCCTGGGTTTGATTTTGGTCAAGGGCACATGCCTGGGTTTCAGGCTTGATCCCCAGTAGGGGGCGTGCAGGAGGCAGTCGAGCGATGATTTTCTCTCATCACTGATGTTTCCATCTCTCTCTCTCTCCCTTTCTGAAATCAATAAAAATATATTAAAAATAAATAAATAAAAATGTAAGTGCCTTTAATTAATGGACTAGAAAACTTCTAAAACAATGAATACAGGACAAATTAATGGTCTCAACACACAACCTCTTAGGAGAAGACACCTGACTCATACTTATCACAAACTTATTTATATATCTTCCCAAAATACATATGCATTATCTATCCCACCTATATCATTGAATCCATGCTATCTGGCATTCGCTATATTATGTACAATCTAATCAAAGATATATTACATATAGAATGTTAAATTGGGCAACTTACCACAATCTGTCATTTCAAAATCACCGTTTACTTTTTTATTATAAGCCACAATTTCTCTTGGAATACTTTTCAACAGTACACTTCTATAGACCTATAGGTCAGAGGGGAAGAAAAGGTCTGTTAAGTCATGAAAAGGCACAGGTTAAGCCAAACCGAATTAAGAACAACAAAATATCAAGCCAATTAAAAAGTATTTGTCTGTATGGGTGATCATCAAGAGCAAGATGTTATTAGTCTGATAAATGCAGGTTATGACAAACATCTTAGAAGAGGGAATACTGAAGCAGATTCTGAGCCTACATCTAAAATATGCCCTTTTAGGAGTTTACAATGTAAATAGAAGAGTTAGGTACATAAATAGCAACTTAACACTGATGAGCACGTTTTGCCAAATAAAAGTAACTTCAAAGATCTGAACTTGTTCCTCCTCCTTTTTATCTCCTTACCTGAGGACCAATTTGCTCTCATTGTGGCTTGTTTTCCTGCTCCATTCCCATTCCCATCTCCTTTCAGATGGACACATGAAAATTTGTTCTGTTCCTGCCCTAAAACTCTTTCCTACCTCCAAGATAGCTAATAGGCATGATCCATTTCCTGTTAGTCCCATGGGGATTAGTATTTAGACGACATTTAGGGAACTCTGGCTTGGCTCATTTTGACACACAGTAAGTTTATCTTAATGATCTTTAAAGACAATCTGGACCTCTTTTGGCTCTGTTCCTGAAGGATTTTTCTGAAGAAACGCTTAGCCTGTCATAGTATATAACAAACACTTGTATTTGGCTCTTATAATATCTGTAAATCACTCACCCTTTTAGGGACTTAAGAAGTGAAACTACTGGTGGGGCTCTCCTAGAAGGGGGTGTCACTACTAGTACTCCCGTCTGAGATATCTGAGCCACCACCTTTCTTTCTCAGATGGCAGATCATGGGGGCCAGAGAAGAGGCCATTAGGCCCCCTTAGAGAAGAGCAACTAAGCTCTTAAATGGCTTTAAGGTAAACCAACCCTGTGTTCTCAGCTACAATAACAACAATAATAAGTATCTAACAGTCATTAATGCTCACTTATTATAATAAGTATCTAACAGTCATTAATAACAACAATAATAAGTATCTAACAGTCATTAATGCTCACTACACTAACATTTTATATTTCCATTAGAGGCTCGATGCATGAAATTCATGCACCTGGGGGAGAGGGAGTCCCCTAGCCTGGCCTGTGTCCTCTCACAGTGCAGGAGCCCCACGATTGATCGCCTCAAAGAGGTAGGCCCTGCCCACCCACCTGGGGCTCCTCGATGGATTGCCCCAAAGAGATAGGCAGGAGTCTTGGGATCTGCCTCTGTGCCATGCACACAGCATCAAGCCCCTGCCAACCCTCACATGCCTGCTGTGCACACAGCCCAGTTGTACAGGATTCTCACCCATGGCTATTATAACATTATCAGAGATGCTTAACATCTATTCAAAGATACAAACATTAAGATTCTTAGCAGATGGCAAAAGAAGCTGAATTTAAATAAATCCTCAAATTTCACTGAATTTAAACATCATCAGAGATTCAAATCTCATACAATTAAAGAATATATGTATTTTTTTCACTAAATATTGTAGTGAAAAATGTCCCCACTTAACAGATTAACAAATGGAATAAGAGATCATGTGAGAAGTAGCCTATCTAATAAAAGAGCAATATGCAAATTGACCATACATCCGCTACACCCATAAGCCACACCCACCAGCCAATCAGGAATATGCAAATAAACCTAACCAAGATGGCTGCAGCCACAGAGAGCAAGAGGGAGGCTTGGGTTTCCCTGGCAATGGAGGAAGCCAAGCTTTCTGCCTGCCCTTGCAGGCCCATGCCTCCACTCAATGCTACAAAGTTTCAATGACAGAAGATAAATAAATCCCAAGAAAAATGGTGGCAGCCACGGAGCTGGAGAGAGCAGGAGGCTAGGGTTGCCCCTGGCGATGGAGGAAGCCAAGTTTCTGTAGCCCTGGCCTGCCTTGGCCTCCGCTAAAGGCTACAAAGTTTCAATTATAGAAGATAAATAAATCCCAACAAAAATGGCTGCCACCACGGAGCAAGCAGAAGGCTTGGCTCCGCTCCAGGCTACAAAGTTTCAATTGTAGAAGATAAATAAATCCCAGATACCAGGGCCTCTGCTTGGGTCGCCAGGGGGCGTGGCTGGCCTGCAAACCACCATAGGATCCTCGCCCTGGCCACCCCATGCCCCAAGGGAACCCCCACCCTGACCCAGGACACCCTTCAGGGCAAACCAGCTGGCTCCCACCCATGCACCAGGCTTCTATTCTATCTAATGAAAGAAAAACATGCAAATTGACCATCACTCCAACACACAAGATGGCTGCCCCATGTGGTCAAAGATGACTGCCCCCATGTGGACACAAGATGGCCACCACAAGATGGCCAGCAGGGGAGGGCCTTTGGGAGGGCAGTTGGGGGCGATCAAGCCTGCAGAAGAGGGCAGTTAGGGGTGACCAGGCCAGCAGAGGAGGGAAGTTGGGGGCGACTGGGCCTACAGGGAAGGGCAGTTGGGGGGGACCCAGGCCTGCAGGGGAGAGCAGTTGGGGGGGACCAGGTCATCAGGGGAGGGCAGTTAGGGGCAAACAGGCTGGCAGGGGAGCAGTTAGGCATCAATCAGGCTGGCAGGGGAGTGGTTAGGGCCGTGGTTGGCAAAATGCGGCTCATGAGCCACATGCAGCTCTTTGGCCCCTTGAGTGTGGCTCTTCCACAAAATACCACGGCCTGGGTGAGTCTATTTTGAAGTGGTGTTAGAAGAAGTTTAACTTTAAAAAATTTGGCTCTCAAAAAAAATTTCAATCATTGTACTGTTGATATTTGGCTCTGTTGACTAATGAGTTTGCTGACCACTGGGTTAGGGGGTGACCAGGCTGGCAGGCAGAAGAGGTTAGGGGCAATCAGGAAGACAGGCAGGCGAGTAGTTGGGAGCCAGCAGTCCTGGATTGTGAGAGGGATGTCCGACTGCCTGTTTAGGCCCAATCCCGGTAGGGGCAGTTGGACATCCCTCGAGGGGTCCCAGATTGGAGAGGGTGCAGGCTGGGCTGAGGGACACCCCCTGCCCCCCGTGCATGAATTCCATGCACCGGGCCTCTAGTATACAAATATATGCATGAGTCAGGAACAGTCAATTTCCCAGCTTCTACAAAACTGTCTCTTGAATTTAATAATATCCATTTAACCAGAAAACCTAAAATACAGTAAAATTGTAAAAGAAATTTAACTTTTATATGACTTCTCATCAGAGAAATAGTACAAGTCTATTTTGGACAAGAAGAAAAATAATGTAACTCACATGACTATTAGCTTGGGGCTGATTCCTATAACTTTTCATTATTTCTTGAAAAGTTCTTTCTTCTTTTGTTACCTAAGGAAAAGAAAAACTGCATTTGTCAACTGTTTCTAAAAGAAAAATGGCCCTGAACAAACACTTCAATTATAGACTGGGATCAAGAGCAGTCTTGCAGAAAGCCATTAACCCCAGGCCAGTCAATGACTAAAAACCAATACCGTATATGATTTTTACTACCTTTAAAGTTCAGGCTGTGTGGCCTGTGGGGACTCAGCTAATAGTTTCATTAATCAAAAGCACCAAGACTGCTATGGTATAACTTTACTGAAAATAGCCTTTCTTTGTAAAAAGAATGATATAAGAAAACTCAGATCTGTTGAATCCCTTACACTCTCCAGTTTTATTAGTTTTTAAGTATTTAAAAGTAAATTAACTACATACTAAATGATAGAAAATGTCTTGTGGTGATTCACAATAAAAATGAGTGTTATCATAGGATTAGGCTTTTAATATGTCAGGACAGACTGTATAGTTTCTAATGCTTACACTGAAAAGACACAGTGGTGGCTAAAAGGAAGAAAAGGGATTAGTGATCTATAAAGGAATACCTTCTAGTCTATTTGTTATCAATAAAGGTCACTTAAATTGCTCTTTTCCTCTACTTTATTGTGCATTAGCACTTAACCTGTTCTCCATAATGTTGAGCTAGAAATGGCAAAGCCTGAACTCTGATAGTTCTCTGAAAAACACAAAGGATTAGTTAATAACATTTATTAATACCTATTTTGTGAGGCATTGTGAAACAGGTGCCACTCAGGAATTTGAAAACATGTCCTCTGTCTCAAAAAGCTTAAAAATGAGGTCTTAACTACGTATGTCTGTTGGGATGGCCAGCGTGGCCAATATGGTCAAGACCAAAATTACAGATGATTGTTTCAGATACATCAGAAATTTAAAAAACAAGATATGTGGCCCTAACCGGTTAGGCTCAGTGAATAGAGTGTCGGCCTGCGGACTGAAGGGTCCCAGGTTCGATTCCGGTCAAGGGCATGTACCTTGGTTGCGGGCACATCCCCTGTGGGGAGTGTGCAGGAGGCAGCTGATCTATGTTTCTCTCTCATTGATGTTTCTAACTCTCTATCCCTCTCTCTTCCTCTTTGTAAAAAAATCAATAAAATGTATTTTTTAAAAAACACAAAACAAAACAAAAACAGGATATGTGATTTCATAACCTAAACCATGATGTAGCAACTAGACAGTAAAATGTTCTTCAGAGGTGGCACAATTAAGTCACTGGAAAGGAATGTTATAGAAGCTATTTTACACTAAATTATGAATCAGCAGATCCTAGGTTGCTGTTTATTATGTAAATTTGCTTAGCTCTGGGCCTCAGTTATTCACCTATAATGTAAAGATCATGTTACTTTAAAGTAGCAGATTAGAGGTATCACAGGGGTGGGCGTGAAAATGGTGTTGCCACATTAACAATGGGGAAAGCTATTTTACTACAAATAGTCTCTAAGACCTTTCCCAACTTCTTTACAGCCAATGTATACTTATGAAGTGGGAAGGCTGATTATTATAAAACTAAATGGAGAATCCAGAAAATAGATATAGTAGCTGGAATTTACTTAATCAATGATGATGGCCACTGTTAGCTTATAGCACTTAAGGTAAACCAACAATCAAGTTCAACAGAGTTTCACCTCATGCAACTAGGGCCAAGAACTCCCCCGCAATGTATACATTACCTTTGCCATGATGTAAAAGGCACAAAGGAGGAGCTGATCCAAATGTCTGTCTTTCATTAGGTCAGGGCAGTGAACTAAAGTAAATTCAAAACACGTCCATATCTTCCTTCGTAATTCATTTGAAACATCCAGTTTTAAACATAAATCACGTAAGCGTACACTTGCCAAATGATAGACCTAAGAGGGAACGTAGCACATTGATACAAAAAAACAAGTAAAAATAATTTCTTAAATTTATGCCTTACCATGATCATGGGCTTTCATGTCAAGATTAATAAGTACCTAGGCAGTTGATACCTTAAATTATAGAAAATCTCTGTTCTATAGTACTAGTTCACTGCTATGGCAGAAGGATATAGATGAAAAATCTTTAAGAAACTACCTTTAAAATTATTATTATTATCATAAGATGGCAACCATCCTACTTTATTCTTTATTTAAATAATTTTTCAAAATTTTTATTCATTTTTAAAGAGAGGAGGGAGAGGGAGAGGGGGAGGGGGAGGGGGAGGTGGGAGGGGGAGAGAGAGAGAGAGAGAGAGAGAGAGAGAGAGAGAGAGAGAGAGAGAGAGAAACATCAATGTGAGAATGAAATATCTACCAGCTGCCTCCTGCATGCCCCCACCAGGGATTAAGCCCATAACCTGGGCATGTGCCCTGAGCAGTAATTGAACTGGCAACCTTTCGGTGTACTGGGCAATGCCCAACCAACTGAGCCTCATCAACCAGGGCACCCTGACAATTATTTTTGAAAAGATGTCTTCTACTGCTTTATGCTGCCATCTATAAAGTAAGAAACACTACAATGCAGAATTTACCTGCATTATAAGCATTATGAATACATAATTTTTCAACTGTTCAGAAGTCTCTGTTTTTTGTTTTGTTTTTGTTTTTTTGGTTCAGGTAGAAAACCTAAAATGTCAGAAAGTAAAGAACTAAAATCAGTGTTTGACTAAAAAAATGAGTCAGAAAGCAAAACCATTTAAAGAATTTTTCATATAATCTACATTGTTTTTATGAACACATGAAAGGAATGTTAAATAAGAAACCGTTTTCCTTTTTGTTAATTTTTAAGTATGTCAGACTAAATTCAGTGCAACGCTATGAACCTTTTATTTATATATATACACATATATATACACACACACACATATACAGTCATTATATGAATTGACACTAATGCAAATGACCAGAAGACCTTGCAAGATTCTAAAATGGTTTCTAATAACCTTAGAAGCATTATGTTTTATTGTTTTAAGAATTGGTAACCCTGCTGTGGTATTCCTAAACCAGACTATTCCGTTTAAACTAAGTTTTTAAATGTAAATGTTCATGAAAAAGGGTAAGGCAACACTTACCCACAATAAACTCCCATCTAAAACAACATAACACAATGGAATTTGAGTAAATTCCAGAGGACGATCAACTGCCTATCCTATATAATAAAGGGGCAATATGCAAATTGACCGTCACTCCTATACACAAGATGACCACCCCCATGTGGACACAAGATGGCCACCGCAAGATATCCAGCAGGGGAGGGCAGTTGGGGGCAATCAGGCCTGCAGGGGAGGGCAGTTAGGAGTGATCGGGCCAGCAGAGGAGGGGAGTTGGGCGCAACCAGGCCTGCGGGAGAGTACAGTTGGGGGGGACCCAGGCCTTCAGGGGAGGACAGTTGGGGGGAACCAGGCCAGCAGGGGAGAGCAGTTGGGGGGGGGGCGGGGACAAGGCCTGTAGGGGAGAGCAGTTGGGGGCGATCAGGCCTGCAGGGGAGGGCAGTTGGGGAGGGACAAGGCCTGTAGGGGAGGGCAGTTGGGGGCGATCAGGCCTGCAGGGGAGGGCAGCTGGGGAGGGACAAGGCCTGAAGGGGAGGGAAGTTGGGGGGAATGGCAGTTGGGGGAGATCAGGCCAGCAGGGGAGGGCAGTTAGGGGCGACCAGGCTGGCAGGGGAGGGCAGTTGGGGGCAACCAGGCCTGCAGGGGAGGACAGTTAAGGGTGACGGGGCCAGCAGGGGAGGGCAGTTGGGGGCCACCAGGCCTGCAGGGGAGGTCAATTAGGGGTGACCAGGCTGGCAGGGGAAGGCAGTTAGGGACAATAGGGCTGGCAGGGGAGCAATTAGGCGTCAATCAGGCTGGCAGGGGAGTGGTTAGGGGGTGATCAGGCTGGCAGGCAGGCGAGTGGTTGGGAGCGAGCAGTCCTGGACTGTGAGAGGGATGTCCCTCGAGGGGTCCCAGATTGGAGAGGGTGCAGGCTGGGCTGAGGAACACACATACTCCTTGTGCACAAATTTCGTGCACTGGGCCTTAGTGTAATATAAAGAGTTACATAAGAACACAAGCTGATAGAAAACATTAAGTTATATCAGGAAAGTAAATCAAACCATATGAATATGAGTCCAAACACAATTCACCAAGATCATAATGTTCTCTTAAGAGGTCAAACCCAAGGATATTTTTCCATTGATTTTTAGAGAGAGTGAAAGAGGAAAAGACAGAGAGAAATATCAATGAGAGAGAAACACATTGATTGGTTGCCTCCTGCATATGCCCTGACCAGGGCCCAGGCTGAGGAGGTGCCTGCAACCAAGGTATGTGACCTTTTCTGGAATCATACCCAGGACCCTTTGGTCTTCAGGTCGACACTCTATCTACTAAGACAAACTAGCTAGGGCTCAAATATGTTTTTTAAAAAGACTAAAGGTACATTACCTGATACCAATGTTATACAAAGACACTATAAGAAAACTACAGACCAATATCTCTTTGAATGGTAACGTGAAAATCCTTAACAAAATACTGGCAAACTGAATATAACAGCATATACTAAAAGGATCTTACACTAGACCATGTAGAATTTATTCCTGGAATATAAGGATAGTTTAAAACATGAAAATCAGTGTAATATACTATATTACTAGAATGAAGAAAAACAGAAAAAGCATTTGACAACATTTAACACCCTTGTGTTATAAAAACACTCAACAAACAAGGAATAGAAGAAAACATAATAAATGCCATATAGGTATGAAATGCCATAGATGAAAAATCTATAGCTAATATACTCAAAGTGAAACCATGAAAGCTTTTCCTCTAAGAAACAAGACAAGGATACCCTATTTCAGCACTTCTATTCAACAAGTATGGAAGTTCGAGTCAGAGCAATTAAGCAAGAAAAAGAAATAAAAGGCATCCAAATTGGAAAAGTGAAGTCACCTTCAGTTGCAGATTACATGACTTCATGTGTAGAAAACTGGAAAACCTTTAAAAAGTCCATTAAAAAATTATCAGAAAAAAATAAATTCAGCCCTAGCTGGTTTGGTTCAATGGATAGAGCATTATTAGCCTGTGGACTAAAGGGTCCCGTGTTCAATTCCAGTCAAGGGCACATGCCCGGGCTATGGGCTTGAACTCCAGTAGAGGGCATGCAGGAGGCAGCCGATCAATGATTCTCTTTCATCATTGATGTTTCTATCTCTCTCTCCCTCTCCCTTCTTCTCTCAAATCAATAAAAACATATTAAAAATAAATAAATCAGCAAAATTGCATGATACAAAATCAATACACAAAAATCACTTTTATTCCTACATCACTAGCAATGAACCCAAAAAATTGAATTAAGAAAATGATTCCATTTATAACAGCATGAAAAAGAATAAAATAAACTTAACCAAGTAGGCAAAAGACTTATACACTGAAAACTACAAAACATTACTAAAAGATATAAAAGAAACATAAATAAATGGAAAAACATCCCATATTCATGGATGGAAGACTTAACATTGTTAAGATGTTAACACTACTCAAAGCAATCTACAGATTCAATGCAACCCCTAGAAACCCCAATGATGTTTTTTGCAATAATAGAAAAATCCATCCTAAAATTCATGGAATCTCAAGTTACTGAAAAGCCAAATAATCTTGAAAAAAAGAAAAAGAAAAAAGGAAGAACAAAGTTGGAGGGCTCACATTTCCTAATTTTAAAACTTTTCTAATGTCAAATAATCTTGAAAAAGAAGAACAAATTTGAAGGTCTCACATTTCCTGATTTCAAAACTTCCCTGATTTCAAATAATCTTGAAAAAGAAAAACAAAGGTGGAGGTCTCACATTTCCTGATTTCAAAACTTCCCTGATTTCAAATAATCTTGAAAAAGAAAAACAAAGTTGGAGGTCTCACATTTCCTGATTTCATAAATTACTATGAAGTTACAATAATTAAATGTATGGTACTGGCATAAAACAGACATAAAGAGGTCAATAAACAGAATAGGCCCAAAATATATTTGAATGAGCACTGACAAGGGTGCAAGATCATTCAATCGGGGAAAGAACAGTCTTTTCAACAAATGGTGTTGAGAAAACTGGATATCCTCATGCAAAAGAATGAAAAGGAATCCTTACCATACACCATATACAAAATTAACTTAAAATGGATAAAATACCTAAATATAATTGCTAAAACTATAAAACTGCTAGAAGAAAATAGGGGGAAAACTTCATGACTTAGAAATGGGCAATAATTTCTCGAATATAACACCCAAAACAGAAGATAACAAAACAGATAAATTGGACTTCATCAAAATAAAAACTTTTGTGCATCAAAGTACCTGGCCAACATAGTGAAAAGGCAACCTACAGAATGGGAAAACATATTTGCAAACCATCAATGGGGGATTATTACTCAGAATATATAAAGAACTTCTATAAATCAACAACAAAAATTTCAAATGACAAATGAGCAAAGGGCCTTAGCCAGTTTGGCTCAGTGGATAGAGCGTTGGGACTGAAGGGTCCTGGGTTTGATTAGGGTCAAGGGCATGTACCTGGGTTGCAGGCTCGATCCTTGGCCCTGGTTGGGTGTGTATGCAGGATGCAACCAATCGATGTGTCTCTCTCATATCAATATTTTTTTTTCTCTCTCTCCCACTCCTTTCCACTCTCCAAAAATCAATGGAAAAATATCCTTTAGTGAGGATTAACAAAAAAATAAAAATAAAAAAATAAGGGGGGGGGTGGGCAATGGACTTGAATAGACATTTCTCTAAAAAAAGATATACAGAGACAATAAGGACATGAAAAGATGCTCAACATCACTAATCACTAAGGAAACACAAATAAAAACTACTGTGATTCATACTCATTAGAATCACTATTAAAAACCCTGAAAATAAGTATTGGCAAGAATGTGAAGAACTTAGAATCCCTGTGTAATGTGGCAGGAATATAAAATGGCGCAGTAACTGTGGAAAATAATATGGCATTTCCTCCAAAAATTAAATTTAGAATAATTATTCCACTCTTGGGTATATATCCAGAACTGAAAGTAGAAATTTAAACAGGTATTTGTACACCAATGTTCACAGCAGTGTTATTTACAATATTCAAAAGGTAGAAACAACCCAAATGTCAAGCATATATGAATGGGTAAATAAAATATTATGTATGTATATATATAAAATGGAACATTATTTAGTCTTAAAAAGGCAGGGAATTCTGACACATGTACAACTTGGATGAACCTTGAAGACATTACGCTAAGTGAAATGAGCCTGTCACAAAAGGACATATTGTATGATTCCAATTATATGAGGTACCCAGAGTAGTCAAATTCACAAAGACAGAAAGTAGAATGGTGGTTACCAGGGTCTGGTGGGGGGGCAGGGAGAGAAAGAGGAATGGGAATTACTGTTTAATGGATACAGAATTTCAGGTCAGGAAGATAAAAATGTTCTGGAGATGGATGGTGGTGAAAGTGGAACAACAATGTAAATGTACTCTTAATAACACTTAAAAATAGTTAAAATCATAAATTTTATGTTATATACTAGAGGCACGGTGCACAAAATTTGTGCATGGGGGGGTTGTCCCACAGCCCAGCCTGTATCCTCTCCAATCTGGGAACCCTTAAGGGATGTTCGACTGCCTGTTTAGACCTGATCCCTTCCCACCCACAATCCAGGACTGCTGGCTCCCAACCACTTGCCTGCCTGCCTGCCTGCCTGATTGCCCCTAACCGCTTCTGCCTGCCAGACTGATCACCCCCTAACCACTCCCAGCCCGATTGCCCTTAACTGTCCTCCCTTGCCGGCCAAGTGGCCCCTAACTATCCTCCCTTGCCAGCCTGGTTGCCCCCAACTGCCCTCCCCTGCTTGCCCAGTCACCCCAGCTGCCCTCCCCTGCCAGCCTGGTCGCCCCTAACTGCCCTCCCATGCCGGCCTGGTCCACCCCAACTGCCCTCCTCTGCAGGCCTGGTCCCTCCAAACTGCCCTCCCCTGAAGGCCTGGTCCCCCCCAACTGCCCTCCTCTGCAGGCCCAGTCCCCCCTAACTGCCCTCCCCTGCAGGCCCAGTCCCCCTCAAGTGCCCGCCCTTGCAGGCCTGGTCCCCCCCAACTGCCCTCCCCTGCAGGCCTGGTGTCCCCCAACTGCCCTCCTCTGCAGGCCTAGTCCCCCACAACTGCCCTCCCCTGCTGGCCTGGTGCCCCCCAACTGTTCTCCCCTGCAGGCCCAGTCACCCCCAACTGCCCTCCTCTGTAGGCCTGATCACCCCCAACTGCCCTCCCCTGCTGGCCATCTTGTGTCCACATGGGGGCAGCCATCTTTGACCACATGGGGGTGGCCATCTTGTGTGTTGGAGTGACAGTCAATTTGCATATTACTATTTTATCAGATAGATTATATATATAAAATATATCTGATAAAAGAGAGTGTGTGTGTGTGTGTGTGTATATTACCACACACACAAAAAAGAAAGCTAAAGTTGCTATGTTATTCAATCTTTCTTGCACTGATTCAACAAGATCTTTTTTATTTATTTTTTAAATATAGTTTTATTGATTTCAGAGAGGAAGGAAAAGGGATAGAAATATCAATGATAAGAGAGAATCCTTGATCAGCTGCCTCCTTCACACCCACTACTGGAGATCAAGCCCACAACCAGGACATGTGTCCTTGACCGGAATCTAACATGGGACTCTTTAGTCTGCACACTGACGCCCTATCCACTGAGCCAAACCGGCTAGGGCTATTTTTATTTAAAAAAATAAATTTTTTAAAAATTGATTTCAGAGAGGAAGGGAGAGGGAGAGAGAGAAACATCAATGAGAGAGAATCATTGATTGGCTGCCCCCTGCACGCTCCATACCAGGGATCAAGCCTGCAACCCAGGCATTTGCCCTGACTGGGAATGGAACTGTGACCTCCTGGTTCATAGGTCAATGCTCAACCACAGAGCCATGCTGGTTGGGCTAAACAAGATCTTTTTAGATGCTATAAAAACACATACCTTTCTATAAAACAGTGCTACGGACCCAGTTCTCTTTGGTCTGCTTATTCCAGTTGGATGTACTTCTTGTGCTTTAGTCAGATGGGTTTGTTTTGGAGAAGCACCAATTAATGATTGAGCAGTAAGTGATATAGGACTCTCAACTTTGGACTCCCGTGTTGTGTTCATGGAAATTGGTATCAGTGTGATCTCTCCAGCATCATTTGCAATACCTAAGTATACAGTACAAGCAAGAGTTCTTTTTTAGCAAAAGCTGCACATGTTCCAGAAAAGTTGTCATTATGTCTACCCATTTATGTGTATAAGCATAGAAATATGTTAGGGGGAAAAAAGAAGAAAGCTACAAAATAGTAATTCTAGTCTATAACATTATTTTCTATTTCTGCTCTGTTTTGAGTTCTTAAGGAGACTTTTTAATTAAAAAGAAAATTCTTGCTCAATATACTCATTTGTAAAGCTAAGAAAATGAGTCTTAACTGGAAAAGTAGTAAATTTATAAAATGTGAAAATTAAAAAAAAAGAAAGGTTCAAAACAAAAGAAAAGGTGAAGCACAGGATTTTTAGGGCAGTGAAACTATTCTTTATAATACTATTATGGTTGATATGTGTCATTAGATATTTGTCAAAATTCATAGGATATATAATATCAAGTCAACCCTAATATGAACTTTGGACTTGGGATGATGATAATATATCAGTGTAGGTTCATCAATTGTAACAAATGTACTATTCTGGTACAGGAATGTTATGGAGAGGGAGTCTGTGTGAAGGGGAGGGGGCACAGGGTATATGGAAAATCTCTGTACCTTCCACTCAATTTTGCTATAAACCTAAAACTGCTCTAAAAAATCAAAATAAAAAAGTAGTCTATAGGTTCAAGAAAAAAATACCAGGTTAGCAAGGCTATGTGATCTAATACAGTAAAGACATTTCTTAAATTTTATCCAACTCAGAAAAAATATAAAATAAATTCATTGAAATGTTACCATGCAATGGGATTGTAACTTTATGTCCTGTTGTCCCCGTTACTATGGCTGTGGCCATTGTTAAAAGACTTTGCCCAGGTGAAATTGATATATTTTCAGCAGTAATGCTTGAAGGAGGAGCAATTTTCAATTTTTTTCCTTCTGTTATGATCCTGTCCATCAGCATTTCCTTTGGGGGGTCCTCCCCAAAAAGTCTTCTCTTAGCACTCCCTGCGGTAGGAGAACTGTAGCGTTCATGGACAGAAATTGGAGACAATGGTTGCATATCTAATAAAGAGAAAAATAAATTTATAACAGTTTGATATGTATTCTAAAATAATGAACCAGGTTCATTATGCAGTCATAAAGATGAAGTGGCGGTACATGCTGTAACATAGATATATCTTGATATCTGTCCTCTATCAAGAGTGAGAAAGAGGCCTGAAATAAATCCTTACAATAAAATGTGAAAATGATAGCTCACCCTCTGGTTTCTTGAACCTTGCCTATATTAAAGGAGCAAAATGTTAAGGGTAAAGTAGAAGCTGAAAGGGAGAATGAGGTGACCCCTAAATTTAAGTATTAGTCCAATTAGCTTCTGTCTCCCAATCTTATCTAATAAATAACACTTAAGAAGGAAAAATCAGTTATTTGGTTCACAGTTTTGCCTTCACCTCCTATACCCTCACACTTCTAGCAATGCTGTAACTTTAAGGCAATGCTGTAACTTTCTAGTTTAGTAGATACAGAATCATATTTTACTAGTAGCCCTGCACATGAATCCATGTGCCAGTAGCTCTCTGTGGGGCCTGACCGCTCTGCGCCCGTTGCCCAGAGGCCCATCCGCAGCTGGGTGACGAAGCAAGCATTCTGCCAGGCTGCTCATGCTGCCCACTCTCAGCAGCCGCCCTCCACCCCCTGGGACTGGGGGACTCTGGCTGGGCTGAGAGGACTGGGTACAGCCATCTTCTGGCTATGGGTGCCACCATCTTTGTGGCGGGCAGAGTGATGGTTAATTTGCATATTACCCTTTTATTAGATAGGATAAGATGAAGATGAGTTAAGGTGATAAGACTCTGCTTAACGTGACTTAATTTGAGGGTTAATAGTAGTATGTTGATTAAAAAGAAAGTTAGGGTATAAACTATGTCTCTGCACTAGGTGCATCTTTTTCTACATTCTTCCTCACTTCCTCCAATCCATTGTTTCTGTACAGGTATATAACATGTTTTTAAAGTAAAAGCTTGTCATTATTTATTTTTACTCTCACTAGGTAATTAGACAGCCATGTAATCTATTTTCAAAATATGCTTAAAAAGTATAAAACATACCTCTGGCAATAATGACAGCTTTCTGTACTATGAAGGGAGTGGGGAACTAGTCATGGCTTAATAAATATCTCTCCATAATCCTGGGAGTTATGAAAGCAGCTCTGACTCCTGTCCTCAGTTAACAAGTGGGCAGTTCTATTGTTATTCCTGTTACCTCTTAACAGGACTCTACCTGGATGTCTTACATCTAAGAAATCCCGGCCCTTGAATCTGACTAGGAATTTTCAAAGCTGACAGTTCAAAGGAGGACTCATAGCCATGAAGTTAGTTGCAAACCCCTTGAAATAATCTTTTCCTTACACAGCACTGGAAAAGCTATAGTGGACACTCAATAAAAATTTAATAATATGCTATTAGGTTTTTATTGAGTGTCTGTCCAATATAGCTCATATCAAGTCTAGTGGGAGAGAAAGGCCTGAAATAGGTCCTTACAACAAAATGTGAAAATGATAGCATACCTTGCTGGTTTCTTGAACTTCTGCCTATATTAAGCCAAATGTTAGAAGTAAAGCAGAAGTTTTATCTCTCCAGAGTCAAGGCTCAGTATTATTGTGTCTAAGGCTTTCCTATTATTTGATTCTCATGCCTAAATCTTTACAAGGAAATAACTTTTTCCTCTAATCATAAAAACAGTGTATGACCTGAACGTTCACAGCAGCATTATTCATAACAGCCAAGTGGAAAAAATCGCAATGTCCATCAACTAATGAATACACAAACAATGTCCACACAATAAAATATTATTCAGTCATAAAGATGAAGTGGTGGTACATGTTGTGACATAGATATATCTTGAAAAAATGCTAATTGAAGAAAGCCAATAACAAAGACCACATATTAAACAATTCCATTTATATGAAATGACTGGAATAGGCAAATCCATAGACAAAAAGTAGCTCCAAGGGCTTAGGAAGGAAAAACTGGAGAGTGACTGATATTAGGTATGGGATTTCTTTTGGGGGCAATGAAAACATTCTGCAATTAGATAATGGTATAGTTGTATAGTCTGGTGAATATTCTAAAAACCACTAAATTGTATACTTTTAAAGGGTTAATTTTATGGTATGTGAATTATATCTTTGAAAAATTCACTGAAAAAAATTCAAACAATACTAAAAACTGCAATGAAGAAAGTAACACTCAAAATCCCTACACCTAGAAAGAATCACATTTTGGTGAAAATTGTTCATGATTTTCTCAGATCTCTAGCTGGGTGGCAAACACACACACACACACACACACACACACACACACACACACACTTATATATAATCTATATAATAAAAGCCTAAGCGACCCTTAAGGCAGAATGACTGGAACTACCAGTTGCTATGATTCATACTGACCACCAGGGGCAGATGCTCAATGCAGGAGCTGCCCCCTGGTGGTCAGTGCGCTCCAACAGGGGGAGAAGCTGCTCAGCCAGAAGCCTCACAGCTGGCAAGCGCAGCGGTGATGGCAGGAGCCTCTCCTGCCTCTGTGGCAGTGTTAAGGAGCAACAAGCCAAGTGGTAAGGAGCAAGCAGGAGGGCAGTAAGAAGTGAGGGATCCCGGATTGCGAGACAGACATCCCCTGAGGGGTCCCGGATTGCATGAGGGTGCAGGCTGGGCTGAGGGACCATTCCTAACCCCCAAGTGCATAAATTTTCTGCACGGGGCCTCTAGTCATAATAATAAAAGGCAGAGGTGTCACGACCGAAACAACCAAACTACCAGTCACCATGAAGTGCATGGAGCACCTCTCAGTCCCTTCCCTGCAGCCCACAGGCTCCGATCGCAGCAAGGCAGGCGGGTGGGTGGGCGCGGTGAGGCGAGTGCGGGTGGGCGGGCCACACAATTTCATGCGCTGGGCCTCTAGTAGACATATAAATTATAGTCAAAGATACATTCATAGACAGACAGACACATACTTCATGCTTTGTATAGTTCCAATATGCAGTTTAACAACAGCCCTAGTAAAACAGTTCAAATTTCAAAAAAATTTCAGTTGACAAGGTATATTAACTGTGGGTAACTGTATAAACTAAAAACTTCAGTCCATAAATCATTATGTAAATAACTAGAGGCCTGGTGCACAAAATTCGTGCATGGGGGTGTGTGTCCCTCAGCCCAGCCTGCACCCTCTCCAATCTGGGACCTCTTGAGGGATGTCTGACTGCCCGTTTAGGCCCGATCCTACTGGGCAGTCGGACATCCCTCTCACAATCCCGGACTGCTGGCTCCCAACCACTCGCCTGCCTGCCTTCCAGATTGCCCCTAATCACTTCTGTCTGCTAGCCTGATCATCCCTAACCACTCCCCTGCCAGCCTGATTGATGCCTAACTGCTCCCCTGCCAGCCCGATTGCCCCTAACTGTCCTCCCCTGCTGGCCTGGTCACCCCTAACTGCCCTCCCCTGCTGGCCTGGTACCTCCCAACTGCCCTCCCCTGCAGGCCTGATCACCCCATCACCCCTAACTGCCCTCCCCTGCCGACCAGGTCACCCCTAACTATCCTCCTCTGCCAGCCTCATCGCCCCTAACTGCTCTCCCCTGCTGGTCTGTTTCCCCCCCAACTGCCTTCCCTTGCAGGCCTGGTCCCCCACAACTGCCCTCCCCTACAGGCCTGGTTCCCCCCAACTGCTCTCCCCTGCAGGCCTGGGTCCCCCCAGCTGCCCTTCCCTGCAGGCCCGGTCACCCCCAACTTCCCTCCTCTGCCAGCCTGGTCACCCCTAACTGCCCTCCCCTGCAAGCCAGGTCACCCCTAACTGCCCTCCCCTGCTGGCCTGGTACCTCCCAACTGCCCTCCCCTGCAGGCCTGGGTCCCCCCCCCCAGCTGCCCTTCCCTGCAGGCCCAGTCACCCCCAACTTCCCTCATCTGCCAGCCTGGTCACCCCTAACTGCTCTCTCCTGCAGGCTTGATCACCCCCAACTGCCCTCCCTTGTAGGCCTGGTCCCTCCCAAGTGCCCTCCCCTGCTGGCCATCTTGTGTCCACATGGGGGCAGCCATCTTTGACCACATGGGGGCAGCCATCTTGTGTGTTGGAGTGATGGTCAATTTGCATATTTTTCTTTTATTAGATAGGATAGCTGTGCATCATGATTAGTGATCAATCACTTCTTTGTCTGTCGGTGATTGGTCAGGGCACATCTGTTATCCAATTCATGCAGACAACAAAACATATACCAAGTTATGCTTCCCTTATCTCCCAGGGGTAAACCCACTCAACATTTTATAAACAGACAAATGAAAGAGGGAATCATCAGAAAAAAGATGTAATACAACAAAGAAATAAAAAGTGATAGTGCTGAAAGTGAAATTAAAATAAGAGTGTCAATGAAGTTATAGAAGAAAAGCTGACTCTGGGAATATTATTGACATTCCCACTGTTCAAGAGATTTACATATGTAGCTAGAAGTACTTTGTAAAGATGAAACTTATGGATATAAAAGAAAAGTTTTTGTGACAAAAAAGATGATATCTAACAGGAAGTAATGATGGCAAAAATTTAACATCAGAGAAATGCAGACATTTCACAGCATTGAAAGCACAAAGAATAAAATGTTGAAAGCTGGGAGCATTTTATATCTTGCTTCTTGGCACTGTCTTCATTTTAGCTCAAATAAACTCTTATAAAAATTCTCAAAAATAATTAAGTAAATAAAATGTTGAAAACTGATCCAATATGAGTTTAAAAGACATAAAATGGATGGATACTCCACTCAGTCTGAGAAGGGAGCAAACACTGGTTAAATTATTTTCTGTAAGTTTTAAAAAAAGACAAATAAAACACTTTTATTCTCAATGTTTTTAATTATATTGTACTAAGTAAATATTTTTACTTCTTGTTAATTTCTCTAATCAAATAATTGATAGAGAATTTTTAAAGTTTTGACGAGATTTTTAAAGGTTATAAAACAATTCTAGTTATTCCTCTTGTTTATGAATATTATTTTATATGCACAGCTTGCACATTTTTATAATCTTGTACTACATGTATCGCAAAGCACAAGCATGCACCCACACACACATAAAAACTATAGGTCAAAAGTGGATCTTAAGCTATTTTACTATGTACACTGAATACTTTGTTCATCTGAGGTTTGTTTAGAGATATTCTGTAGTCAAAAGATTTTCTTAACTGATTTAAGAAAAAATAAAGCAAGAGCTATATAATCCAGAAAATGTACACATCAGTATGCTATATCACAAGAAAAAATAAGGAAAGATGCACTAAAATCTTCCTATTAGTAAGGTTCAAATGAACTATTTTAAGAACATAGTATAAATAAGGCAGTCATTAGATAAACTTTAGCATCACAGTGAGTTCTCTGCTCTGCTTTAAATACTTATCTTTCTATAGAGACATGCATAGACAGAGAGAGAATATAACTTTTGTCACATTTAAAAATTAGGTATTTAGCTTATTAAGAAATAGTTTTCCAACATCATTTAGAAAAGGTATGTTTATTAAAAGGCCAAGATATATTTTCAACAATAATTGACACTGAAATTACAAAAAATAATTACATTCAAAATCAGATTGGAAATCTTATTACTTTAACTTAAAAAAGTATAAAATGAGCCACACACTGAGGTTGACATAAGCATTAATCCTTCTTTCAAATCCTGAAGAAATAAAAAATATATTAATAAGACTTGACATTTTCTCTGAAAAAATTGTTATTTTTCATTTTTTTACTAATGTTGAACCTACCCCTTCGAAGACTTCCACTGTCCGTCCGAACTTCTTTGACCCTTGGATGCATTAGAGGAGACATTGGCATCATGGGAAGATGACCCTGTATATTTCCCCCATTTCCTGTTTCAAAGTTATTTGGAAATATAACCTGTTGAAAACAAAAGCCCTTTGCTTTACATATAGATAAACCTACTGATGAAAACTTGTAACAGAAAAAATGAGAAAAATCTTAACTTCTTTAACTATGTAATTTCTCTTTCCTTTTTTCTTCACAAAATTGCTCAATAGTTAATATTGTTAAATTGTGTGTAGAATTAATCACACTTAATCTTATCACCTATCTATGTAAGTTTATCGACAATTAGAAGTAAAACTATGAGGTAGGCACTATCACTCTTTACCTAGAGATGAGAAAAATGAGGCTCAAAATGTGATTGCCCAAGGACACACTGCTACAAATAGAGCAAGAGCATTAACTCAAATCCATTTCTTTCAAATTCATAACTTTTTTTTTTACTTTCCCCAATGGATTCTATAATGGAAATATTGATGAATACTAAAGATTGCCCCATTAATCACAGTGCTGCAAAAGACAAAAGATATGTGGAAGAGAGATTTCAAGAAACCATTTTCTTTAAGTTCTTCCTGGTTTTGGATAGTTCCTTCAGCAGGTTGGGATTAGGGCAAAGACCATCAAACCTCAGAGGGAAGGCAGGGGAAGGGAGGGGGTAAAAGATCAACCAAAGGACTTGTATGCATGCATATAAGCATAACCAATGGACAGAGACAGCAGGGAGGTGAGGGTATGTACTGGGCGGGGGGTTTGAGGGTATGCACGAATTTCATGCATTGGGCCTCTAGTTATTTTATAAAATGACAGGATTATTGGCCTTTCCCTGACTCACTTCTTCACAAGTAGGAACTTTGTTTGCAGAAGCCTGGAGTGCTTCCCACAGTGCAGAATCGTGATTCCATGCTAAACTCTCCAAAATCTGTTCTTCGATGCTGTTCAGGTGTTTCACCATGTCCCTGGAAAGTCCCTCCTCTGAGCGGATCACCACTTCAATAACCTGGTGAAAAGAAAATTGAGCAGATAATGCACTCTCAAGCAATCAGTTCTAGACTGGGTGGGCTTGCATGTATGAACAACTCTGTGTTATTAATGACACAAAATCAAGGATATTGTTTAAGTAGTTTCTTTAAAATTTATCATTATTGTTGAAAGTTATACAGATGTACCCTTTATTGCCCATTGAACCCTTCTAGCCTGATCCTTTTCCCACCCTAAGCCTTCACCACACTATTATCTATGTCCTTGGGTTATGCATATAATTTCTTTGGTTAATGTTTTTATTGATTTTATGATTTTAGAGAGGAAGGGAGAGGAAGAGAGAGAAAGAAAATTTATGAGAGAAACACTGATTAGCTGCCTCCTGCAAGCCCCCTATTGGGAATGAAGCCTGGGCATGTGCCCTGACCAGGAACTGAACTGGGGACATCTCGGTGCATGGAACAATGCTCAACCAACTAAGCCACACCAGTCAGGGCTGAAGGAGTTTTTAAGATCTTCAAAATACTTTCACATATATTTGTTTTCCATGCTTTCTTTATACATGGAAAAGTAAGACAATGACAGGTGAAAACTGGGTAATAGCCCAATAATGGTAGAAGTCAGGTTTTGGGTTCCCAGCCCATTGCTATTTTGAATTTACTGCTATTTTGAATTCATACTATTCTTCCTAATAGCTCAAAAGGAGAAAATGAATAATACTATATTTATAAGGAACTTTGTTTTTATATACTATAATTACATTTTAATAAGAGTAAATATCTATGGAGGGATTGAGCAAAGAAGAAAAAGAAGAGAACTCATGGACATGAACAGTAGTGTGGTGAATGCTGGGGAAAGGAGGGTGGGTGGAAGAGGAAGAGGGCATAAATGGTGATGGGAAAAACAAAATTAAATTGGCCGGTGTTGTATAACTGTTAGAGCATCGGCCTATGCACCAAAGGGTGGAGGGTTCGATTCCCGGTAAAGGGCATATACCTGGGTTGCAGGTTCAATCCTTGGCCCTGGGTCGGGGTACATGCAACTAATTAATATGTTTCTCTTACATCAATGTTTCTTTCTCCCCTTCCCACCCTTCCCTTCTTCCCGCTCTCTCTAAAAAATATCCTCAGGTAAGGATTAAGAAAACAAACAAACAAAAAGAGTAAATATCTAGGACAATATAAGTATATACACAAAAGTATTAATACTATTTATCATTAGAATTTTAATGTGATTTTAATATTTACATTTTTAAATAGCATATGAAATGATCTTGTTTTATTATCCAGTCTCCATATTTTTTGATTGAAGGATTTAATTTGTATTAAAGTAATTGTTGATATTGTTATGTATTTATTGCCATTCTATTATTCATATTTTCGAATTTTTTCTTCTTAAAGAAGACCCTTTAGCATTCTTTTAATACTGGTTTGGTGGTGGTGAACTCCTTTAGCTTTTTCTTGTTGGAGAATCTCTTAATCTGCCCTTCCATTCCAAATGATACCTTTGTTGGATAATCTTGGTTGTAGGTCCTTGCTTTTTCTTTAATGTTTTTATTGATTTTTTTAAAGAGAAAGGAACAGAGTGGGATAGTTAGAAATATTGATGAGAGACACATTAATTGGCTGCTTCCTGTTAGCCCCTCACTGGGGATCGAACCCGCAACCAGGACATGTGCCCTTACTGGGAATTGAACCCGTGTGACCTCTTGGTTCATGGGTTGATACACCACTATGCAAGCATGTAGATCCTTGTGTTTCATGACTTTGAATATTTTGTGACAATCTCTCTGGGCCTGCAAAGTTTCTATTTAGAAATCAGCTGACAGTCTATGGGTTCTCCCTTGTGGATAACTGCTTTTAAGATTCTTTTTATCTTTGGTATTTTAATTATGATGTCCTGCTGTGGGCTTCTTTGGGTTCATCTTGTTTGGGCCAATGTGCTTTCTGAACTAAATGTCTATTCCCTTTACCAGGTTAGGGAATCATTTTTTCAAATAGGCTTTCAATTCCTTGATCTTTCTCTTCTCTTTTTGGCATGCCCATGAGGTGAATTGTTGGTACATTTGAAGCCCCAGAGGCTCCTTAAACTATCCTAATTTGGGGGGATTCTTTTTTCTTTTTGCTATTCTGATCTGTATTTTGTGCTTCCTTATCTTCCAAATCACTAATTTGAATCCCTGCTTCTTCTACCCTCCTGTTGATTCCATATACTGTAGTCCTCATTTCAGCAATTACATTCTTTTCTGACTGGTTCTTTTTTATGTTTTCTTTCTCCATTTTTATGTTTCCTATCTATTCGTTGAAATTCTAAGTTCATCTACTCTTCCCCTACATTCATTGAGCATTCTTTTTTGAAAAATATTTTTTATTTTTATTGATTTCAGAGAGGAAGGGAGAGGGAGAGACAGAAACATCAATGACGAGAGAGAATCATTGATCGGCTGCCTCCTACTGGGTAACCAGGGAGACTGTGCCATTGGACCCTATAGGACACATACTACATTAAGTCTACTCTGGGGTACAATGGAACAGTCTCCCTGGTTACCCAATGTTATAATTGAGCCTGATTGCCATTGGCATATTAAAGGGAGGGATTTACCTCAAGGCCGATTGGCTGTAAGAATGGCCATGACTACAGTGCAGGAGTTGCTGTGCACGGGCCAAATCTATGGAGCAAAACGCATTTCAGCAAGACCCTGGTGCCCATTGAGACCACGCCTTAAGTGTGTCACTCATGGAGTGGTTGGGTGGTGCTTTGGCCTGGTCTGAAGCTATCTACTGGTTCCACTGTCCCTGAGGACTCCTAGGAGGTGCAGGCTAAGATCAGCTGCCGCTGTGTCCTGCCTGGGGTCACCTGGCATGAGCTAACAGAGCGATCTGCAGATGGCTGCTACTTGTTGGGCTTCAAGGTGCCTGGAAGAGACCAAGTTATGAACCTAGGCCAGCTGGTGCTGCTAGTGCTTAGCCTAGGGCAGTGGTCGGCAAACTGCGGCTCGCGAGACACATGCAGCTCTTTGGCACATTGAGTGTGGCTCTTCCACAAAATACCACGTCCTGGGCGAGTCTATTTTGAAGAAGTGGCGTTAGAAGAAGTTTAAGTTTAAAAAATATGGCTCTCAAAAGAAATTTCAATCATTGTACTGTTGATATTTGGCTCTGTTGACTAATGATTTTTTAAAAATATATATATATTTTATTGATTTTAGAGAGGAAGTGAAAGGGAGAGAGAGATAGAAACATCAAATGATGAAAGAGAATCATTGATTGGCTGCCTCCTGGATGTCCCCTACTGGGGATCAAGCCTGCAACCCCAAGCATGTGCCCTTGGCCGGAATCGAACCTGGAACCCTTCAGTCTGCAGGCTGACTGACACTCTATCCACTGAGCCAAACCGGCTAGGGCTTGACTAATGAGTTTGCCGACTACTGGCCTAGGGCCACTTAGCAAGAGGTTCAGAGCAGGCCAAGGACAGACTACTGCTTGTTTGAGGTTTGTGAACCTTTGAGAAATTTTAGGAGTCTCCAGCATGAGCCAAAACAGGCTATTTGTATGGGAAAGCCACTGGAAATGGTTTTGGTGTGTCTGAAAGTTGTATGGGTGAAGTCTCAGGAAATCAACAGAGTGGGGTGAACAGTATTAGCCAGGCTGATGAAGACCCAGATATGGAGCCTATCTGCTGGCTCTATGGGGGGAGTGCTCAGCAAAGGAAAAATGGTCTCTGACAGCACTTCTGTTTGAAAGAAAGCTGTCCTTCCAACCATCATTCTAAAGCCAGACAATTTAGTTCTTCCCCATATGTCCCTGGGGCTTTTTGAACTGCTGCCCCAACAATGGAATTGAGATGTGAATCCAAGTAAGTCCATACACAGGCCATTTAAGAGGAACTGCCTGGGACTCCATCTCACTCAGTCAGAATCCAGACTGGTTTTCACAGCCAAAGTTATGGAGACTTCTCTTCCCAGCATTATAACCCTGGGCTGGGGTACCTGGTGTGGGGTTGGGGCCCCTTGCTCCTCATGGGGAACCTCTCTGTCAGAGCTATCCCTCCTGATTTTTAACTGCCTCTCCTATCAGTCTTGATGTAGCTTCTTTTTTTATATATACCCTTAGCTATAGGACTTCTGTTCAGACTTCAGGTGGTTCTGAATGGTTGTTCTGTACTTCAGTTGTCATTTTCATGTGGTTGTGGGAGGAAGGGAGTACTGCATTTAACTACCCTACCATCTTGAGAAGAAGCCCAGGATTATGATTTTCATTCATAAATATGGAAAATTCAAAGTTAACTACTTAGTTTCTGGTTGTATTTGCCAGTCAGTGACAGAAACAAAACCAAACCTGTGAGACTGGCTTAATATTAAATTAAGCCAGTCTCACAGGTTTGGTTTTGTTTCCCTCCCCAGTTGTCTAATGGGTAAGGCATTGGCCTCCTAAATATACCCTTCATTCTCTCCCCTTTGTCCTTGATTTCACCCAAAAGGAATATATGTTTTCAGAATACCTCTGGGAATATTTTCCAAACATCAGTACAGCGTGTTTCCTCAGCATTAAGATAAATAGAATTCTATGTGAGGGGCACATATGTGAGGTTTTCATCTCACCTTATAAAAATAAAATGGCCGCAAATTGAGAACTTCAATAATCCAGGGAAAAGTACGAGGTGAGCTATAAGCAAAGAGCACAATTTCCAAACAACAGGCCATCAAGGAACGATGGAATATATCTTGCTCTAAAAGAACCTTGGAAAAGAGAAAGACCACAGTTTAATATTTCTAACAATTTCAGCCTTTGTCACTTTATAAAGAAGACTATAGAAATAAGATAAAATCACTTGTACACATTATATTATACTAGATTATCAAAGATAAAAATTTGAATTCTCAAACTTGGTAAAGAGTTTTCTTATATAATCTTGCTCAATGGTAGATATATTTAAATGAGGCATAGATCACAACCTGCTTTGAAAATTGAGCAAATAACAAAATAGTCAATATTCCCATTAAAAGAAAAGCACTAGAAATTTTTAATAGGTTTTATTACCAGTGTTTTGTCAACATAAGGGCTTATTAATAAAAATACTAAAATCAAAGGTATTATAATATCATGGCTAAGACTTTAAAAAGTTCAGAGAGTTATTTTACTAAGATAAATTCTTATTTCATCATTGAGTTTAAGATTCAACATCAGTTTTTAGTATTAAACAGGCTATTTATTGCCATCCTTCTTTCAAATATCATTCCAAATCAACAAAGAATAAGAAACATAAACTATTCTGTAGAAAAGTAAGAGTCATCTGTAACTGCAAACCATCTTGTATAATAAAAGAGCTAATATGCTAATTAGACCGAACAGCCTAATGACTATTCAGACAACATCCTGGACAATCATCCAGATGACCGTCTAGACAAAGCCAGGGCTGCTAGGGCCAGCCGAGGCTGCCAGGGGCTGCAAGGGTCGAGGCTGTGAGGGGCTGCGAGTGCCAAAGCTGCGAGGGCCAAGCCCCTTGCACAAATTTCGTGCATCAGGCCTCTAGACTATATAATAAAAGCCCAGTGACTGTTACGGTGGAACAACCGGTTGCTGCCACCAGCGCCGCTGCGGAGCTCGAGGGCCCCAGGGCCAGTTGCGCTGCCACTGCCAAGGCGCTAGTAAAGAATGTGAAGGTGGCCAGCATGAGCATGCAGCTTGAGATGAAGGCTTTGTGGGATGAATTCAATCAGCTGGGCACTGAGATGATCGTCACCAAGGCTGGCAGGTGCCCCTCTCCCTGCTGCGACCCTCCCCACATGGTGCCAGTCTCAGGCAGCAGAGTTTGGCCCAATCCACACGAGTGAGACTGAGAAGTGGGGTAGGGGACACAACCTGGCCACCTGCGGGTCCCTCTTGGCATGGGCCAGCTCCTCTGCTGAGTCCCGGCTCTAGCGATAGCCACCTGGCACCCTGGGTTGGAGGGTACTACTCGGGATGCCAGGAAGGTGGCGGAGAGAAACCCTGTGGACCTGCCGCTGGACCAGCAGCCCAGGACCCAGGACTGCCAGAAACGGACCGGCTCAGAGCACACCGAGCTTGGGGGAAAGGCAGCCGCCTGTGAGAGGCCTTGCCACCAGCCAGCTCCCAGTGGATCCCACCTCAAAGGAAACTTGGTCTTTGGTTCCTTAGTTCAGTCTATCCTAGCTAAAGAGGAGCAGTTGGGTACATTTTAGGGGAGAATTAAGACTCTAAAACAGTGTGTTCTGTTCCATGGAGATTGCTACCAGGTTGTCTTAGGCCTAAATTTAGGGCGATTGTGGGGCCTGGCTCTGCCACTGGGGCCCGCGTTTTCCAATTGGTCTGTATTTGTTGTAAGGCCCCAAAGAGAAGGGGAACAAGTTTTTCAATGCAATAGATTTGACCAACAGACAAAGGCGAGTGCTGGGCTACGTCTAATGTACACACAGAGATACCAGCTCTTGAGTTGGCCTGGCCAAAGGGAGCTCAGGGTCTGTTTGCAGAGCCTTCTCCTGGTTTCTGTTTCCTTGCTGAGACCATCCGCCCTGGGAAGCCTGGGGCCCATGCTCAGCTCCAGCTCAGTGAGTCTTCTCCAGGCCTCTCCCTCCAGCTGGCCACGCCCCAGATTGGCCCCACTCCCCCGATTGGGGGCAGGGCCGGCTGGACCCCATCCATGTATAAATTTGTGCACTGGGCCTCTAGTATATTTATAAAGACTAGAAGTGGATGGAAGAATGACAAATTACTAAGAATAAAATAAAATGGACAAACATAAGAGCCTGAAGAGACACACTAAAAACAAATTTGCTCTATGCAACCTGAGAAGAAACAAAGCAAGCAAAGGCACAGGCAGAATAGAAAGCAGTGGTTGGACATGGGGCCAACATGGATGGATGTTGTAGTTAGAACTATACCTAACCAACCCCCACTCTAAGGAGTTAGAAGATAGGCCTCTAGTCTATCCCAACAGAGAACCTTAGAATTATCTCTGTAGAACTGAACTGGAGAGACTTGAAACTGGAGAACACAAGGCACAGAAGATTGAGGTTTTAGGTAGAAATTTACAGACTAAATTGGGACATCAAGTTTCCCTTCCTTGTTCTGCTCAACCACAGCCAACTGTGAGGCAAAAGATTAGCAGACACTTCTCTAGAGAAACCAAAATATTAGCAAAACAGTTGAGGGTCTCTAATACTGCATAATCACCTGAGGCTGGTGAGCTTTTATTTCATTTTTTAAAATACGTTTTTATTGAGTTTAGAGAGAGAGGGGAAAGGAGAGGGAGAGAGAAACTTCGATGTGAGAAACATCTATCGGTTGCCTCCTGCACATGCCCCAACTGGGGATTGAACCCATAACCTGTGCATGTGCCCTGACTGGGAATCAAACCTTTCGGGACAATGCTCAATCAACCGAACTACACTGCGAGGGCAAGGCTAGTGGACTTTTATTCCCACTCTTGCATACAGAGCTTTTGAATGAAACTGTCTGTCAACATAAGGGTTTATTAGTGTCTCATTTTTAGTACCTCATCCAAATAAAAGTAAAAGTAAAGAACCAAGAATGATCCCACATTAGAGGAAAACTTCCCACTGAAAGACAAAGATCAAAAGAAACAGAAAAGAAACAGAGGAAACAGATAATTCAAACAACAGAACACAACTTCAAAGCAATCTAAATTAATAACCCCAGAGAAAAAGAGATCTTAGAAATTAAAATATAGCTAAAATAAAAAACTTTATTAGGATTGAATGATGAAAAGTTGAATAAAATAACCTGACAATTATTTTTAAAAAGACCAAAAAAAATAAATAAATAAAAAAGAGAAGAGTCAGCTGGTATGGCTCAATTGGTTCACAAAGAGGTCACTGGTTAGATTCCCAGTCAGGCCACATACCTAGGTTTCCGGCTTGATCCCCAGTAGGGGGGCATGCAGGAGGCAGCTAATCGATGTTTCTATCTCTCCCCCCCTTTTCTCTCTCTCTAAAATTCAATAAAACCGTAATTTTTTAAAGTAAAAGAAAAACAAGAGAAGAAAATTAATCCTGAACATTCCTCATCTGAAAAGTAAAATCTACAGTGAGATAAATCAGTGGGCAATATATTACATAAGAAATAATGCAATAAAATGACCCCAAACTGCTGGACATATTTTTGGGATTAAAAGAACAATTTTGCTCAGTTGCTGAGTGTCTACCTATGAACCAGGAGGTCATGGTTCGATTTCCGGTCAGGGCACATGCCCAGATTGCAAGCTCGATTCCCAGTGGGGGGCATATACGAGTCAGTCAGTCAATGATTCTCTCTCATCACTGATGTTTCTCTCTCTCTCCCCCACACCCTTACTCTCTAAAATCAGTAAAAATATATATTAAAAAAAATAATAAAAGAACAACTTTATAAGAATGCCCAACACATGAATGAAAAGACACAAAAATAAGGCACATTATAAATTTCAGTACATCAGTGATAAAAAGAGGGTATTGCCCTAACCCATTGGTCGGCAAACTGCAGCTCGCGAGCCACATGTGGCTCTTTGGCCCCTTGAGTGTGGCTCTTCCACAAAATACCATGGCCCGGGCGAGTCTATTTTAAAGAAGTGGTGTTAGAAGAAGTTTAAGTTTAAAAAATTTGGCTCTCAAAAGAAATTTCAATCGTACTGTTGACATTTGGCTCTGTTGACTAATGAGTTTGCCAACCACTGCCCTAACCGGTTTGGGTCAGTTGATAGAGAATCAAGAGAATCAGCCCAGGGATTGAAGGGTCGCAGGTTCAATTCTGGTCAAGGGCCATACCTTGGTTGTGGGCTCGATCCCCAGTAGGGGCATGCAGGAGGCAACTGATTGATGTTTCTTTCTCATCAATGTTTCTAACTCTCTATCTCTCTCCCTTCCTCTCGGTAAAATCAATTAAAGAGAAAGAGAGAGAGGATATTGCCCTGGCTGGGTCCTCAGTGGTTAGAGCGTCGGCCCACAGATGAAGGGTAGTGGGTTCAATTCCCGGTTAAAGGTATGTATCTGGGTGGCAGGTTTTTGTTTTTTTTTTTTAGTTGCAGGTTTGATCTTGTGCCCCACTAAGGGTGCATGGGGGTGGGGAGGGGCAACCAATCAATGTGTCTCTATGGCATCGATGTTTTTCTCTCTCTCTTTCTCTCTCCCTCCCTCCCTGCAATCCTCCCTTCTACTCTAAAAACCAATGGAAAAAATATTCTTGGGTGAGGGTTAACAAATACAAAAACAGTAAAGTAAACACAGGACACATACCAATAGTAAGAATTAGAATGTCATTGGAGTTGAATGCCAAAGGAAAATGACTGTTAATCTAGAATTCTAAATACAGGTAACTGCCAATCAAATGTGAGTCTAAAAAACATTATGGGCATGTGCAGCATAGCTGGCATGGCTCAGAGGTTGAGCACTGACCTATGAACCAGGAGGTCACGGTTCAATTCCCAGTCAGGACACATGCCTGGGTTCTGGGCTCAAATCCCAATGAGGTGCGTGCAGGAGGTAGCCGATCTATTTCTATCTCTTTCACCTTCTTCCTTCTTTGAAATCAATACAAAAACACACAAAAAAACAAAGAGAGAGAGAGAGAACACTCTAAAATCCCTGGGAGGTATGGGCAAATACCTTAATTATCAGTTGGCTTTAATATTCGAGGGAAGGGGGTTTATTATTAGCTAACTGCGAATGAAGGATAAAAAAAACAGTACCTGAATGGAAAGGATACTGATGGTGCATCAAAGACGAATTTTAGACATTTCACATTCCTGCCTAGATGTGACTAGATCTTGATGTGCCAAAGATAACTAAGGCCAACTAATATGTCATCTTGGCTAAGTTTGCCCTTAACCACTGATCCCCACAATGCATTATACTGTAGAACCTCACAACACACTGTTTCCAGGCTTAAGATACACACACACACACACACACACACACACACACACACACACATATACACACACATACATACTAGAGGCCTCGTGCATGCAAATTCATGCACTGGAGGGGGGTCCCTCAGCCCGGCCTGCCCCCTCTCACAGTCCGGGAGCCCTCAGGGGTGGGAGGTGACCTGGCGATCAGGGGAAGGCGATGCCCCCATCACACCTCTGCTGTTGCCACTGCCAGCAGCGCAAGCCTCAGCCAGCCCTGGTTACATAAGTCTTTGGGCAGCTGCCATCCGAGGCTTGCCTGCACCTCCGGCCAGCCCTGGGCGGCTAGGGGGCTGAGGAGCCTGGAGGACTCCAGAGACAGGCATGCGGAGTGGCCAGGCCTGCCTGGGGGTGGGCCTGGCCTTGCTGCACGCCTGCCACCCCAACAGGGCTGAGGGGACTGGGCGCTGCCATCTTGTGGCTGTGGGCGCCACCATCTTTGAGGGCGTGGCAATCAATTAGCATATTCCCTCCTTATTGGCTCTGGGTGCTGCCATCACCAACCCCTTCAGATTTTTTAAAATACATTTTTATTTATTTCAGAGAAGAAGGGAGAGGGAGAGAGAGATAGAAACATCAATGATGAAAGAGAATCACTGATGGGCTGCCTCCTGCATGTCCCCTACTGGGGATCGAGCCCGCAATGTGGGCGTGTGCCCTGACTGGGAACCGAATCCAGGATTTCCTGGATCATAGGTCGATGCTCAACCACTGAGCAACACCAGCTGGGCCAGGCTTAAGATTTATGAACCTTGCTAGTGGCTGAGAGAGGCAATTTACTTACTGACATGTCCATTCCATGAAGTCTTCGTGTTTCCTGAACCATTACAGTCTCTAGTATTTTATAATACAAAATTTCTGCAAGCTTTAGTCTGTTTACAGCAAAGTCTTAGGGGAAAAAAGGGAAAATGTGTTAATGAAACATAGCTGTTAAGGACTGAAGAACAAAACATATAAACTTAAATCGAATAAATTAAGAAAGCAGGGAAACCTGGCTGGTTGCTCAGTGGTTAGAGCCACAGCCCAAAGAGTCAGGGATTTAATTCCAGGTCAAGGGCATGTACCTCAGTTGCAGGTTTGATCCCCGGCCCAGGTTGGGGTGCAAAGGGGAGATAACCAATTAATGTGTCTCTCACATTGATGTTTTTCTCTCTTTTACAACCCTCCTCCCTCCCCTCTACTCTTCTCTCTCAAAAAAGAATAGCAGGGAAGGAAAAACCTTGAATTTCTACTTTTTCTGGGGGAAAATCTGTCTATTTTTATTGCTATAGTAGCTTTAGTTTTGTCTTCTTACCTATGTGAGATCCTGGTTGTTCATCTGTTGATTGAGTATAGTGTTGACAGAAAGCCTCTCCTATTTCTTTCACTATTTTCATAATATTTTCCATAGGATTACGCATACAAGATCTATTAAATATAACAGGAACTCAATTACCAGGAAAAAAAGAACAACCCAGCCTACCAACATTTCTTCTTTTAAGAATTAGCTTGGTTTTTCATGATCAAAGTTCTAGTCTCAGTTGTATACCTAAAGAGTCCCAAATTAGATGAATCCAAAGAGGCCCACACCAAGACACATCATAATTAAAATGCCAAAGTTTAAAGACAAAGAGAGAATCTTAAGAGCAGCAAGAGAAAAGCAGTTAGTTACCTATAAGGGAGCAACCATACAATTGTCAGCTGATTTCTGAACAGAAACTTTGCAGGCCAGAAGGGAGTGTCAAGAAATATTCAAAGTAATATAAAGCAAGGACCTACAACTTAGATATATAAGCTAGCATATTTCAAACAAGTCTACAGCCTCTAAATGAAATAATTTGACATTATGTTTAGAAATTTCAATCTTAGAAGAATCAACATACGCTATATTATGCTTATATTTATGACATTCTAGAAAAGACAAAATTATTTCTTTCACCAGGTAGGGGAAGTTTTCTGTCATTATTTCAAGTAGGTTTTCAATATCTTGCTCTTTCTCTTCTCCTTCTGGCACTCCCATAATGCGAATATTAGTACATTTGAAGTTGTCCAACAGGCTCCTTACATTGTCTTCATATTTTTGGATTTTTTTTTCTTTTTGCTCTTCTGATTGGGCAGTTTTTGCTTCCTCATATTCTAAATGCTTGATTTGATTCTTGGAATCCTCTATTCTACTGTTGAATCCCTGTAAATTATTCTTTAGTTTAGTTAGTTAATTTCTGACTGGCCCTTTTTCATGTCTTTGACATTCTCACTAAGATCCTTGAGAATATTACTAAATCCCCTGAAGCTCTCATTAAGGTCCTGAGTAATCTTATAACCATTGTTTTGACTCTGTATCCAGTAGTTTGCTTGCTTCCACTTCTTTCATTTGTAACATGTTTGTCTCCGAATTTTGGCTGCTTCCCTGTGCTTGTTTTTATGTATTAGGCAGAGCTGCCATGTCTCCTGGAATTGGCACAGTGACCTTGTGTAATAGGTGTCCTGTAGGACCCAATGGCTCAGCCTTCCTAGACACCTGAGCTGGGACTTCTGTGTGAGTCCCTATGTGGGCTATCTGCACTGTCCTGTTGTAGTTGAACCTTAATTGTTGTCACTGGGAGGGGTTGACTCCCAGGCCAATTGGCTGTGAGGAACAGCTATGCCAAAAGCAGAAGAGCTGCTGTGCAGGAGACACTCCTATGGGGCAGGACTTACTTCAATGGGGCTTTGGTGCTTACCAAGCCCTGCCCTTGAGTGTGTCACTCATGGATATGGTAGGGTGGAAAAACTGGCATGGTCTGAAGCTGACTACCGGGTACACTGCCTCTGGAGCCTCCCGAGAGGTGCAAAGTCAACTGTTGCCTGTGCCCTGCATGGGGACACCCAACACAAGCTACAGAACGATCTGCAAATAGGTGCTACTTGTGTTGGGCTTGGAGGTGCCCAGGAGGCCAAGCTATGAACCTTAGAAAGCTGCTGCTAGTGCTGGGCCTGTGGACATTTATCGAGAGATATGGGCACAATGAGGCCAGCTGCTGCTTGTTTAAGAGATTTTAGGAAGTCTGAAGCCTGAGCCTGGACAGGCCATTCATATGGAAAATCCACTGCAAACAGCTTGGGTGGGGCTGTAAACTGGCTGGGGTGGGGTCTCAGGGTATCACCAGGACTGGTGAACAAATATGGTTGATGGAGACTCAGATATGGCTTCTGCCTGTTGGCTCTGTGGTGGGGGAGGTCTCAGCCAAGGAACAATGACCTCTGCCAGCAATTTTGTCTGGGAGAAGGCTGGCCCTAGTTCTTGTCTAGATGCCAGACAATTTAGTTTCTCTCTGTATGTCCTTGGATCCTTTCGATTTGCCCCAGTGCTGGAGCTCAGGGGGAGTGAGTCTGAGTAAGTCTGTGCATAGGTCCTTTAAGAGGAACTGCCTGGGACTTCAGCAGCCCCTGTGTCACTCAGCCAAAATCCCCACTGGTTTTTACAGCCTGAAGTTATGGGAACTACTCTTTCTGACACTGGAATCCTGGGCAAGTCCGCTGCCAAGATTTCCCTCCTGATTTTTAATTGCCACATGTGGATGTCTGACCAGCCCCTTCTGCCTTCCGTCCTTCCTGGAGTCTCAATGTGCCTTCTTTAGTTCTTTAGTTGTAGGGCTTCTGTTCAACCAGATTTCAGGCTGTTCTGAATGATGGTTGTTCTGTGGTTTAGTTGTAATTTTGATGTGGTTGTGGAAGACGGTGAATGCTGCATTTACCTATGCCATCATCTTTGTGCTAGCCCTCTTATTCCTTTTTTTGTCTGCCTTTTTTCTTTTTTTAAAAAAATATTTTTATTAAGTTTTTACAGAGAGGGATAGGGATAGAGAGTTAGAAACATCGATGAGAGAGAAACATCCATCAGCTGCCTCCTACACACTCCCTACTGGGGATGTGCCTGCAACCAAGGTACATGCCCTTGACTAGAATTGAACCTGGGACCCTTCAGTCCGCAGACCGACACTCTATCTACTGAGCCAAACTGGTTAGGGCTGTCTGCCTTTCTTAACTTTTCTCCTTCTTCATTGTTTTAGCCCTTTCTTTACCTACACAAAGTATCTCTAGTGCTACTGAAATATGTCTTTTTCCTCCAGGACCTACACTGGATAATTAAAGCATAAAATATTTTTTAGAATAAAAAAAATTATCAGCTTTATTTTTTTCATGAAATTATTTTTCTTTTCTTTCTCTCTCTCTCCCCACCTCCTCTCTTTCTTTCTTTCTTTTTACAGCCACCCTGATAAAAAAATTCTTACTTGAAATGAGCAGGAAATTTAAAAAAAAAATGTGTTGAATGAACTGCCCAAGCTCCACTTTACCTCACATTAAAACTTGAAAAAAAGGCTGTGATTTGGAGCCTAAGAAGACAAGAAGGTAAACTATGCAAATCAAAATCAATTATCTTTTTAATATTCTAAGGAATTTAAAATATTGATCTCCTCTAAGCACCTATTGAGCCCTAGTCTTCCTCCCAATATAGCTCTGCTGTACTATATAATTCTCATTTACATTTCTATGTCTTTCAGAACAATTAGTTCTGTAAGGCCAGACACAATAGCTATCTTATTAGCTATCAAGTCCAGCTCCAGGAGGTTCACAATGAACATATGATGAATTTTCTTTTTATGTCATTCCTCTTGTTGGTTTAGTGTTTTTCAATTAATGAACCCACATAAGTCAGTACCTATAAAATTTCTAGAACTCAATGGATTAAACTGGTTTAGCAAGACACTAGTTAAGGGGGTATCAGTGGACTTCTAGCCTGGCTCTGGTTGGAACAGCCAATGGAAGCCGTCCAGGTTAGGGGATGATAGTGATGCAGGGGTACAGAGTGGGTAGAGGTCTGAGCATGAGAGCAGGGGCCCCAGCAGCAGCACCCAGGACCGGGAGAGAAAGTCATGAGGAAGCTTGGCTACCTGGTCGTTTGGAGGAACCACAAAGGGATCTTGGAATCAGTTGTGCTGATATGTCCAGAGGTGAAGGGCCTTTTAATGAGATGGTGGTAGAAGGTATCCTACTACCCAACCCACCTGATCCTAAAAGGGTTCTGCCTACTGTGGTCAGGGAGTTGTACTGGTCTTAGCATGCTTCTTCTCCCTCTTTCCCCCTTCTGGCCTTTTTGTTCAGAATTTCTTGGTCTCCCAGTCTTCTCCAATAGTCCTGAGAATCCTTGACTTCCAGGAAAGCCAATTGTTCTTCAATCACTTTTAGGACCCGGAGGACCTGTTATTAGATCTGGAATGCATCATGGACCATCTTTTCCAGTGTGAGCTCTCTCTCTCGTTTTCACCTGGGTGTCCAGGAGGACCTTGAATATAAGTAGTATTTTTCAATGTCTGAGAATGTTCCCAATCTTTCAGCCTGGGATCAGTAGTCATGTTATTCAATAGTTTCACTTCTTTATTATTAGTTTTTTTTTTTTATTGCTTTCAGAGAGGGAGAGATTCACTTCTCCTTTCCCCCCCCACTTCTCCTTTTATTTCCTATTCCAAATGCGCTTGTTTTTCTTTCACAGACATAATTTCTGCTGATGCATTATACACACACTCCTCTAGTTTATTCATTTCTTACCACTATTCAGATGATAGGTATGAGAATTATAAACATAAGGAGATAAAGGGCAATCAGTGCATCTTTGAAGGGCTTCAGTTGCTCTTGAAGGACAGCGTAATTTTTAAGATTCCAGAGGTAGCAAAGCTATCACTGAGCAAGCATCAAACTTCCCAATTATCAGTGTCTTCCTGCTGATCAGGAAAGCTATCTCATTGTTCCATACTTCTGGAGTAGAAGCAGAAGGAGCATAAATTTGTAAGGATACTTAAATGGTCATTTTAATGAATTGCTAAAAGCTGAGTGAGGACTACTGTGTGAGAAGTGGGAGACCCCTGGTGCTACAGTCGGGGGGGGGGGGGGGAGCTGCAACAAATTTCCTGGGTTTTATCTTCAGAAATCCCACCAGGTTCTTACAATTGTCTCTTTTTAAACAATTGCAAAAAAAATATTTTATGGCTGCACCATCAATATGTAATTCCTCCATTTGATAAACATTTAGCTTGAACCCATTTAAAATCAAGTAAAAAGAAAAACAATAATTTATAACTTAGAGTTAGTTACCAGAATGGAATAGAATGGAATGTCATAGCTAAATAACCTTTCAGATATATTTAACCTTGAAAGTCTATTCAATGAATATTGATATGAAAACTTTAATAGGTACTTCTGTCTGATATTAGGTCAACACACTTGATGATTGAAATGGTATGGCAAAACTTTCCCAATGTATATCCACTCTCTTAAGAATTCTGAATATACTGAATACAAAATGGAATACAAAATCTAATTTAAAAGAGACATTTAGAAAAATAAATAGTATTGAACTTACTCAAAAATATTTATAAGTTGTTCACTTGGTGCATTTTTCAGCCCAGTCACAATACTCTGTAACCGGCTCACACTTTGAGTGGCTGAAGCAACAGGAGTAATGATTGCTTCTTTTTCTCGTAAATATCGCCGTCCTGTCAGGGGGGTTGAAGGTGCAAATGATGTTTTCTGTCAAAAAAAGAACAATTTGTGAGGCTACAAAGTTACCTTCCTCCTCATTATGTATTTAATTCAGCATATATATCATCTTCTCTATTCAAATTTAGTAAGCTACTTTTTACCCTCCTCTTCTGGTTATCCACCAAATTTTTAGCAATATCATGCTAATAACACCCTTAAATTTGAGTAACACTTTTTCAAAGCATAATCTCATTTTCTCTTCCTAACATTCACTTAAAAATAATATACACATTTTCATTTTACTTATGAGACAACAGGCACAGAGAAGTTAAAAACCCTGTTTAAGCTGATGAAGTTAATGGCAGAGCTTGGACTAAAACTTAGGTTTTCTATCTTCCAGATAAGTTATTTTTAACTAGTGTGCTGCAAGAATTTTTAAAGCATGCAATACCTGACTATTTAGTCAGGGACACTGATCATTTTTCCTTTAGATTGTCAAATTAAAAAATTATAACAGCCCCTCCCTAAAAAAACGAACAACAGCCAACACAACAAATACTGTCCATTGTGAATGCCCTGTCTTGAACCATAAATATATAGGTTATATAACAGAGTTCAACTTATTGGCCACATCGCAAAAGGTTGTATCTGACTGGTTAATTATACTAGAAATCCTTATATACAAGTATAGGCACCTGATTTTTTTTTTAAAGCCACTTTGTAGCAAAAAGAGTAGGTAATTATTATTATTATTATTTTTTTTTTTTTGGTAAATCACAAGTATAACTACTTTTTTGGTCAGATTGGCAAAAATATATTTCTTTGGTGTGCTACAGAATTATACTGATTAGTTTATGTGTGCCATGAGACGAAAAAGGTTGAAAATCAGTGTTCTAGACTAGTGACTTTGCCATTAAACCTTATCCTCCAATCCATTTCACACTTATATACAGAATTAAGCCTTGGCTATTAATAATCAAGTCCAGAGTTTTATAGGTGAAGCACAGCAAGAGCATATAGTTTGTCATGGGTAGGAAAGCAAACTAAATTTTAAAGCAGTGGAATAGTGGCTAGTGATAAAAAGATTAGGAAGAAAGCATAAATCCTTTATGTCAAGACACATTCTCTACTGAAAAACCCAGACATTCCGGGAAAATATATCCAAAATATGAAAAATAGCAAGAAATATGGTAAAAATACTAAATGCCATAGTTTTAAAAAATTACCTTTTAAGGCTTTCATGGGAAATACGAATTAGTAGAAGAAACCCAAGATTTAGCTTGAAAGATGCTTCTGCTGTTAGTAGAATCATACACAGAGAGAAAAAGATCATTCAAGACTGAGGCCAGTCTAGGTTATATTACTTTTTCAAAGTGTTGTTGAAGATTACATTCCACATTAGCCTGTGCTGTCAGTTTCCCTAATGGGGTGTCACCAGCAAACTTTCGAGGAGTTCCAATTTCCTCATCTGCATCTGCTCCCAAAAAGATCCTCTCATCAAAATCACCAACAGTTAAAACATATTCTTCATACTCCTTGTTCACTGCTTTGCTGAAAAAAAAAAAAAAATTACTGTAAGCTGCAAGAATAAAACCAAGTAACAGAATAAAACACAATGGATTTATCTTGATTTGAAGACAGATTTAGACTCCACAGTCTGGAAAAGCTGATGACTTTCTAGTGTTGTTGCTTTTTAAAAAAATTTTTTTTTACTGATTTTGAGAGAGAAAGGGAGAAACACTGATACAAGAGCGAGACATCTATCAGCTGCCTCCTGCACACCCCCTACTGGGGATCAAGCCTGTAATCTGGGCTTGTGCCCTGACCAGGAATCAACCAGCAACCCCTTGGTGCATGACAATGCCCACCCAACTAAGCCACACTCATTTTTATTAAGTCTGCTCATCTAATGATATCAGAGGCTCCTACCTGATGACCATTCTTCACATTCACATACACAGCAATAAATTACTTGGAAAGGTGAGTGAAAGAGAATATATACTTAATCTGAAAACTAGTTGAACCTAAGTAAGATCTGATTACTGAGGCAATAGTGGCTTTGAAATATAAACACATTCTGAATTTGCGAACATTTGATTAATAAAGTCAAATACAGAAGACATTGGGCCTGTTTATGACTTTCTCTGGAAAGTAGCTGTCAAACACCAATAGTTCCTCAAAATAAATGTAAAGACAACAAAGCTCAGTGACAACACCCACTCAATGTCAATAGAGCAGTAGGAACTTGAATATAATGTTTCACTTAATAAATTGCAACAAATTATTATTGACAGCCTATACTACATTAGATACCATTAGTGGTAGATACTTACCTATTATCAGTAAAATTGGAAAAGTCCAAGAGGCATTCTCCTTTTAAAATCTAGGAGGAAAAAGTCATTATGTGACATCATATAACTGAGCATATTATCATATTTATCTAAATGTTTATCTAAATTTTCACATTGGTAGTTGTTATAAATCATACAAACACAAAACAAAATTACTAAATATTTCTTTCAGACCAGTAAAACAAAATCAGCATGCAAATAAAATATTAAAAACCATTTAAAGTCAAGTTATTTTTTCAAGAGGAAATTGCCTTTTAAAATTTATTATTATTATTATTATTTTAATACGTTTTTATTGGTTTCAGAGACAGGAAGGAAGAGGGAGATAGATACATCGGTCAGCTGCCTCCTGCACACCCCCTACTGGGGATTGAGCCCATAACCCAGGCATGTGCACTGTCCGGGAATCAAACCAGCGAGTGACCTCTTGGTGCATGAGATGACACTCAACCAACTAAGGCACACCAGCCAGGCTAAAGTAAGTCTTGAAAATACTTTAAAATCAGTTTATAGCAGAGGTTTCCAATTTTAGTGATATACGAATCACTTAAGAGAAGTTGTTTAAAATGCAAACTGATGGACCTCAAGGCCTGGGCTGAGACAGTGTTTTTAGCAAATTTCCGTAGTTATTCTGATGAAAGCTATCCAATTTTAAACACTTGTCTATGGTAAAAGGAAACTAACATATATTGAATGTGTTAGGCAAGCAGAAGATTCAAAGGAAACATATGTACTATCACCGGTGAGAGGAAAACTATATTGTTGTTAATACTTCTGTGTATTCACACTACTTAAGATTACTACACATCAGGAGTTGTAAACTCAAATGCCCTAAGGGTCAGGGGTCAATATACATAAATGATGAGAGCAGAAAGGGTATTTCCCATCTTCAAAGAAGTGACCATTATTTAGCTTGACAAGTTACCTATGTAAAGTCATGTAGAAATTCCAAACCAGTATTGCTATAGCTTCTGATTTTTGAAAGGTTTTTATATAAAAGGTCTGTATCTGGAAATTAAAAATTGAACAAAACAAAATGAAATAAATAACACCCTACAAAGACCAAGCAAAACACCTGTGGCCCATGGGCAGGAGGACCATTGTCCGAACTAGGATACCTTTGAGGTGAAAGGAGAAGGTATAATAATAATGCTAAGACAGGGGTGGGAAATAATTTGATTTGGCCTTGCCAATGCATTAGGAGTGATTTAATTAAATGGTTGACCAAATATAGCAAGCTAATTTTTAAACTGATAATTTTGTATGGCCCTCAAATGATGTTATAAATATCCAAATGGCCCTTGGCAGAAATAAAGTTCCCCACCCCTGTGCTAAGACAACAAACCAAAGCGAAATAATCCAAAGACACCAAGATGTACAATCATCATACTCAGAGGCTGCAGAGTACAACAGACATAACTCCTGAGCTCCCTTAGAAGTTTACTGAAGATGTTTAACATACACATAAGGAGTCATGATAAACACACACACAAATATATTTTAGGAAATATATAACTAAATACAAAAGTGTGTATAAGAGACAAAGAATCGAATCCAGTTAGGAAAGACTTTATGCTTGAAGAAAAATCTCATAATATTGGCAGAGAGGAACCACATGATGACCTAATCCAGTGATCGGCAAACTCATTAGTCAACAGAGCCAAATATCAACAGTACGATTGAAATTTCTTTTGAGAGCCAAATTTTTTAAACTTAAACTTCTTCTAACACCACTTCTTCAAAATAGACTTGCCCAGGCCATGGTATTTTGTGGAAGAGCCACACTCAAGGGGCCAAAGAGCCGCAGTTTGCTGACCACTGACCTAATCCAAACCCCCTATTTTACTAAAGAGAAAATTCAAGGTCTAGCTGGATTAAAAGGCTAAATATTCAGGAAATGAAAAATTGAGTCCCAAAGGAATAAGCCACTTCACAAATATAGAAATAGTTAAGTAAATTCTTGAGGAAAACAAACTAGAATGCATGCATATAGTCTGCAAGTGTCTACAAAACTATACAGGATTTTCTGCTCTATGTATAAAGAATTAAAGCTATAGTTGTTATACGCCATCCTACTTCTAGTAAATAGAAATTATTCAAATTGTGGCAGTAAATTAGCTTACTCTGACATCCTGTTTTTCATAATTCTTTATCAGAACCTCCTATAGTTAACTCTGACAGTGTATTTTCAATTAATAGTACATATAATTGGCCACATTCTTCAACGGCTGTTCCTCACATTATAGGCCAATTCTACAACGTGGCAGAGACTGAAACCTGGAAATCTTGACTCTGAATCTTTAAAACATTATTTCTTCCTTTGAGGTTACTGCTGCTAACCCCTAAAAATCTCGGTCATTTAATAAGTACAGTACCTTCCTGTCAAAGAGTTTTGAAATATATGGCTTAAAGTAGTGCTCCTTTATTCCTTTTGCTTCTACTAGTAGTCCATCATGCAGTTCACACAGTACAGCAATGATGCAGGGAGGCTCTTCAGGAGCCCTGAAGTCAGCAGTATGAAAATCAGATGGCAATCCTAGTATGACAGGGTATGAAAAGCAACAGGGGGGAAAGAATATGGTCAATTTTTAAAACTCTTTTTCCAAAAAATGGTAATCAGTTTTGAAAAGCAAATAAGGTCTTACCTTTAAATGACGGATTTAGCAAGTCTCCTCTATTTGGGCATATAATGGCATTGGCAAAAATCAGATCCAAGCAGCACAGAAGTAAATGATAAGAATTTACTAAATCATCTCCAATCATACGAAAATTACCTTTGTAAGAAAAAAAGAGACACAAAACCCAGAAACCTCTAACATCAAACAGCAACAAGTTCCTACAGTAGAAATGTAAAACCACTGAAATTATCACCTTACCCTTAGTATAAACAAAGAGTGTCCAACAGAAATTAAAGAGATCCTTAACACTGCAAGGACTCCTCCTAAAAAAAAGGGAGGAAATGTACTTTTTATATTACTAACTTGCTAAATATCACTCCATAGCTGCCATTTAAATTGAAACAGCAAATATAAATAACAAATAGTAAAGTTAAATTACATATAAAATTCCACTCACAAAGGACAGACAACCTCTGGTTAATTTAAACAAACTTAAATAAGCCTCTCCAACATGCATAAAATAATCAACATAAAAAAGTAAGTGAAATTATTACCCTGAATTTCCAGATATGTGTACTTATAAATGGATTTTAATAGAAACTTAAATTTTAAAAGTAGAGTTTTAAAAATGCAAATACCCCTAGTGACTTTATACCATGCTTTTTATGTCAATGATGTAAGGTTTAAGGGTCTCACCTCTGCTTCCTGCTTCGTGGTAACTTTGGTGTCTCTTCATATGGATTTTGAAATATATCTAAAAAAATGGGCTCAAATTTTTTGAAAATTACAGTAGACACTTCAAAATTTCTTTCTAATCTTTCTATACGTTCACGAAATTCTTGTGGCAGGTTTGACATGTCCATCCACTTCTTCATTTTACTAAAAAACTGTATTAAACTAAACAAATAGAAAAAACAACTTTAAAATGAGTCCATATAATGGACGGAAAAGGAAACTTCTATTTATGCTTACGAATCTTTATTAAACAGCTTGAATTTATATATAAAAAAAAAAGACAAAAAGCCTCACTCCCCAAGTGCTATTACTTTGGTTCCCAGAATCATCATGGGAATTTATATTTTGAATTAGTGGTCATTGTATACCATATCTTCTAATATACAGGGAGTGATAACACCTATCTACCTATAGCACCTAGACAATAATATAAATATAAATTAATGTTAGCCAACAGATTGATGAGTTAATAAAATTAGTTTGAGGAAGGACAGAATATCCCAAGTTGTGGATTTTAGAAGTTGATCACAAAGTACCAGTTACAGGTTCAGAATAAAATTCAAGTGTTTATGTGCCAATGTGTGGTTCCATCATTAAATATAAACTAAGAAGGTAGTACATACCCAGAAAATAACTTAATAGATTATTACTTTTTCTTTCTGGCTTATTCAATTATGGGGACATTTTTTATGTCTATGTTAGCATGGTCTTAGATTGAAAATCTGTAGTGTTAGAGCGCATTTGTGTGTGTGTGTGTGTGTGTGTGTGTGTGTGTGTGTGTGTGTGTGTGTGTGTGTGTGTGTATGGAGTGGCACTTGTAATTTTTTTAAAGTTTTTATTAATTTTATAGAGAGAGAGGCAGAGAGAGGGAGGGATAGAAACATCAATGATGAGAGTCATTGATCAGCTGCCTCCTGCACGCCCCGCACTGGGGATCAAGCCCACAACCCAGGCATGTACCCGGACTGGAATTGAACCCTGACCTCCTGGTTCATAGGTCAACGCTCAATCCTGAGCCACACCAGCCGGGCAATACTTGTAATTTTTTTTAAAGGTGATGGAAGTCCCAGTAGGGGGCATGCAGGAGGCAGTTGATCAATGATTCTCTCTGATCATTGATGTTTCTCTCTCTCCCTCTCTGACTTCAATAAATATATTATAATTTTTTTTAAAAAAAAAAGGTGATTAAAGACATCATCAGCCAATTGTCCACAGATATTCAAACTCCACTCTTGCTGACTGAAATCTGAGACTCTAAGTCTCTTTAAATGATTCTTAACAAGAGTAGTGAAATAAAATTGACAGATTACTAAATATTTTGACTGACAAATTACAGTCCTTTATGGAGGACTTTGTTTTTGGAGATGGGGTATGCTCAGCATATGAAATCCTTTCCTTGACTGAGGAATTCCCTCATTTTAAAAAATATGTATTTTTTACTGATTTCAGAGAAGAAGGGAGGGAAAGAGACATAGAAACATCAATAATGAGAATCATTGATCAGCTGTCTCTTGCACGCCCCCTAATGGGGATCAAGCCTGCAACGTGGGCATGTATCCTTGACTGGAATTGAACCCGGGACCCTTCAGTCTGCAGGCCAACACTCTATCCACTGAGCCAAACCAGCTAGGGTAATTTCCCATTTTTAAGTTTTGCCTTCTACAAGATACATTAGCTTCATTGGAAGTTAGGGTGAAGGCACAAAACCTGAGGTCCTTGATTTGATATATGTTTGGGATTTTGAATCAGAAGCTGGTGGTACAGAGAAGTGAGGAAGTGGTAAATTCTTATAGTAGGAACAATAACAATATTCAGCTCTTAGGGGAAAATACTGTAGAAAGTCCAGGGATGACACTGCTGGCCATGCAAGCTGTATCCCTCCCTATTAGATGTATGCTGTGATATGCTCTTTGGCTGTGGAGCCAGCCTCCTTTTGTTCTTTCCAAGTTTAATGCTTTAAGTCATCCTTAAGACTCTGTCAGGTATTCTCAAGACTTTGTCAACTATCCAATAACCTTTCAGTAAATTTATTTTCTCCTTAAATTAGCCAGAATTGATAGTTGTTTTTTTATAAACAAGAGTCTTGGCTAATACATCCCCTTATAAATCTATTGTATTTACTGCTATCCCCCAAATGGCTATTCTAACCTGGAACAAAGTGCATCAAAATGTTTTAAAAACACACCAAAAAACGTACAGCATTATCATTTTACTGATTTTACCTTGTAGTATGTCTGTAATTTGGGTTTGTTTCATGCTCCCATTAGATTTAGGCCATGTATTTTTGACAGAGTACTATCTATACAAGTGATGTCATATCTTTCTCAGTGGATCATATCCATGTGCCCTATTATTATAACTCTGAACTTGATTTAGGTAGGATCTGCCCAGTTTTCCATTTCCAAGATACTATCTTTCCCTTTGTTATTAGTAACTGAGGAGAATCTTTAGAATTATGTAAATATTCTGCTTCTCACCAAATTTCTATTCTCTAGTTTTAGCTCCCATTGAGGATTTTTCCCTCAATCATTACTATGAGGTTGCGAAATGGTGATTTCCACCCCGCTCCCAACTCTCTCATTTCTTCTACATTTATTAATTGGTATTCTAATATACGAAAGAGTTTTCCCTTCCCCCATACTTATCATGAGTATAAAATTCTTTCAGTGAATTATAATGCATAACTGTCCCTATTCATTTTGATGCTCAAATTATCCCAGGTTAGGCTATTACTGGAAACATTTTCAAGTTAGCTCCTATGTCCCTTGGATATGTCCCCAACATTTTTTTTTTTTGAGCACTTCCTTATTTTCTGGCATAATAAACTATTCCAGGTTCATTAGAAAAAATAAGTTTGAGCCCTAACCAGTTTGGCTTAGTGGATAGAGTGTCGGCCTGCGGTCTCAAGGGTCCCAGGTTCGATTCTGGTCAAGGGCATGTACCTTGGTTGCGGGCACATCCCCCATCCCCAGTAGGGGGTGTGCAGGAGGCGGCTGATCAATGTTTCTCTCTCATCCATGTTTCTAACTCTCTATCCCTCTTCCTTCCTCTCTGTAAAAAATCAATAAAATATATTTTAAAAAAAGAAAAAATAAGTTTCAGTGTATTATGCTAAGTGAAATAAGTCAGAAAAGGACAAGAACTATATATGGTTTCAACTCATATGTGGGATATAAAACAAAAAGCAACAAACAAAAAACCAAAGTTATAGATACAGACAATAGATGGTGGTTACCAGAGGGGAAAGGAGGTGGGGGGAGGAGGAAGAAGGTAAAGGGGGTCAGATGTTATGGTGACAAAAAGAGACTAGGTTTGAGGTGGTGAGCACACAATACAGTATACAGATATCATATTACAAGGTTGTACACCTAAAATTTATGTTATTAACCAGTGTTATTGCAATAAGTTTAATTTTCTAAAATGAGAAAAAATATATATAGGTCTGCTCTAGCTTTTAAATCAGTCATTTTTGTAAAGATATTATGTTAAGTATTCATATACTGTATCCTTCCTTAAAGGCATTATCCCACATGAAATAAGCCAGAGACAAAAGGGCAAATACTGTTTGATTCCATTTATATGAAATATCTAATATAGTGAAATTAACAGAGACAGTAAGTAGAATGAAGGTTACTCAGGGTTAGCAGGAGAGGAAAGAAGAAAGATATTGTTTAATTGTTATGAAGTTTCAGTTTGGGAAGATGAAAAAGTTCTGGGGATGTTTGCACAACGATAAAAATGCATTTATTGTCACTGAACTCTACACTTAACGTGGTTAAAATGGGCCCTGCCCAGCTTGGTTGCTCAGTTGGAGTGTCATCCCATAAACCAGATTGCAGGTTTGATTCCTGGTCAGGGCACATACCTAGCTAGATTGCAGGTTTGATCCCCAGTTGGGGTACATATGGGAGATGGCAGATTAACATTTCTCTCTCACATCAATGTTCTCCCTCTCTCCCTTCCTCTCTCTAAAAATCAATAAACATATCCTCGGATAAGGATTTAAAAAAATGAAACTGAAGCCTGGCACTGACTACCTGTTGCAAGGCCATACAGTGTTTTTTTAAGGAAAAAATAAAAGTGGTTAAAATGATGAGTTATGTCCTGGCCACCATGGCTAAGTTGATTGGAGTGCTGTCCTATACACTAAAAGATGGCATGTTCATCCTAGCTGGTTTTGCTCAGTGGATAGAGCGTCGGCCTGCGGACTGAAGGGTCCCAGGTTTGATTCTAGTCAAGCGCACATGCCCGGGCTGTGGGCTCAGTCCCCAGTGGGGAGCGTGCAGGAGGCAGTCAATCAATGATACTCTCATCATTGATGTTTCTATCTTTCCTTCTTCCTTCCTCTCAGAAATCAATAAAAATATATTAAAAAGGTGACATGTTCTATTCCCCATCAGAGCACATTCCCACGTTGCAGGTTCAATCCCTGGTTGGGGAGCCCATGCGAAGCAACTGATCGATTTCTCTCTCACATTGATGTTTCTCTCTCTAAAAAAACAAAAAATTTTTTAAAAATTAAATTACATTATGTGTATTTCATCACCCACAAACAAGAAAAACAAACTTATAGAGCAGAGATAAAAAATATGGTTCATATGGCCCAATAACAGCACACTACTGAATTTTAATAGCACTCAAAAGATAAAAAAGAAAATTACATTGTAAAAAAATCAACATCATCAATTTTCCAATTAAAATGTATAAAATGTAATTTTTCATGAACTAAATTTTCATTCTGGTTCTACTATAATATGAAAATAATAAATGAAAGTAATCTTGGTTTAAATCACAAGTTAAAAAAGTAAATCACAAGTTAGTAAAAAACCTGTGAAAGAATGCGAAGAATTACTTTAATACTTCAAAAAGAAGATACAATGTCTTTATATTTTAAAATGAATTAAAAATTTAAATTGCAGCCCTAGTTGGTTTGGCTCAGTAGATAGAGCGACGGCCTGTGAACTAAAGGATCCTGGGTTTGATTTTCAGATGCCCAGGTTGTGGGCTTGATCCCCAGTAGGGGGCATGCAGGAGGCAGCTGATGAATGATTTTCTCTTATCACTGATGTTTCTATCTCTGTCTCCCTCTCCCTACCTCTCTGAAATCAATAAAAATACATTAAAAAATTTTAAATTGCACAACAGATACTACTTTTTAATACTACACCTAATAGCAAAAGAAACTTTTACATGAAACTTTTTTTAAGTTGGAAGTTGCTTTAAGTTTTTTTTATAAATGAAGCTGAATAGAAATAAAGTTCAAAACAGAGACATACTAATATAATATTTGTGTGCAGATACATGTGTAATATAGCACGGACTTGGAAGTAATTTAACCTCTTAGTGACTCAGTTTCTTTAAGATTTATTTCATGGGATTAACTGTGAGGATTAAATGGTTAAAGACATGCAAACTCTTAGAACATAAGTGGTTCCTGGCACACAGATAAGTACTCAATAATAATTTTCTAGTTTCACATGTGCATCTATATTTATAGTCAAACCTCAGTTCTCGAACATCTCTGTCTCGAACAATTCGGTTCTCAACCAAATTTATGGAAAAAATGTCTGTTTTCTAACAACACTCATTCTTGACCTGACAACCCTTTCATGTTGATACATCAGCATGGCAAAAAGCCTCTCTCAGGCCACAAACAAATAAGAGAATGCTAAACCTCATGTTATTAACCTCTCAGGAAACTGTGCTGTGAATTTTTGCTTTTTTTTGTTTTGTTTTTGTTGCTGGTGAAATGGACCATCAGCACAATTTTAAAGCATAAAGAAGACATCATCAGGTGTGTTGATGCAGCTAAGGGTGTGAAAATGCTCACAAAACAATGATCACAGGCAATTGAAGAGGTAGAAAAACTGTTGTTGATTTGGATAAATGAAAAACACTTAGCTTGTGACAGCATTTTGGAGGAAATGATATGTGAAAAAGGGAAGATGCTGCACCCCTGCAACCAGTGCTGAAGGTGATTAGTTTAAGTCTTTGTAGGAGGTGGTTTGATAACTTTAAGAAAAGACGTGGTTTTTTTTTTTTTTTTAAATATATACTTTTATTGCTTTCAGAGAGGAAGGGAAAGGGAGAGAAACATCAATGATGAGCATCACTTGACTAGCTGCCTCCAGCACGGGGGATGGAGCTGACAACCCTGCCATGTGCCCTGACCAGGAATCAAACAGTGACCTCCTAGTTCATAAGTTGAGGCTCAACTACTAACGCGTGCTGAGCTGAGCAATGTGGATTTTTTTGTTTTGTTAATCCTCACCGAAGGATATCTTTTCCATTGATTTTTCTTAAAGTAGAAAGGAGGAAGGAAGGAAAGGGGGGGGAGAGAGAGAGAGAGAGAGAGAGAGAGAGAGAGAGAGAGAGAGAAATGTGAGAGAGACACATGGATTGGTCAAATTCCTATGGGGCGGGGATTAAACCTGCAAACCAGGTAGCCTCAGTGTGCGGGCTGATGCTCTAACCATCTAGCTACACTGGCCAGAATTGCTTGTTTATAGATTAAACAGTACATTAGATATGTGTTGCATATAACAAAGGTTAAGAGAAGGAATAATTTAGGGATCTGGAACAGATTACTACAATTTACATTATTTCTAATGGGAAAAATACGATTCCGTTTTCAAACAAATGGCTTCTTGAATAGCCTTCCAGAACAAATTAAGTTCGAGAACTGAAGTTCCACTGTATAATGTTTTGCAGTATGATTTATTAACAATACTAGAGGACCGATGCATGAAATTTGTGCATGGGGGTGGGGGGGGTCTCCTCAGCCCAGCCTGCACCCTCTCCAATCCGGGACCCCTCGGGGGACCACTGGCTCCTAACTGCTCACCTGTCAGCCTGCCTGATCACCCCTAACTGACCTCCCTGCTGGCCTGGTCATTCCCAACTGCCCCCCATGCCATCCCAGTCACCCCCAACTGCCCTCCCCTGCTGTCCTGGTCGCCCCTAACTGCCCCCTTCCCCCAGCTGGCCTGGTCACCCCTAACTGCCCCCTCCGCCAGCCTGGTCGCTCCCAACTGCCCCCCCTGCGGGCCTGATTGCCCCATGCAGCCTGCTATTCAGTCGTTTGGTCACCCCTCACTAACCCTCCTGGCCGCCTTGTCGCCTCACGCAGCCTATTCAGTCGTCCATTCAGTTGTGATGGTTGCTTAGGCTTTTATTGTTATAGATTTGATGGGTATTTTCCCATAATTATAAAGATCTCCATAATTGTTTAAAGTTGGAAATTTGGACAATAGCCCAAAGTATTTTAAATCAATGCAAATAACACTTGCAATTCTTTTTCACTTTTCAAATGAACATGATTATGTTGACCTACTGTCCTTTTAGCAATTAAGAATGTGATGCTTGTTTGGCTGGAGTGACTCAGTTGTTGAGCATCGACCTATGAACCAGAGGTCATGGTTCAATTTCCAGTCAGAGCATATGCCTGGGTTGCGGGCTTGGTCCCAGGTGGCTGGTGTGCAGCAGGCAGCCAAGTAATGATTCTCATCATTGATGTTTCTATCTCTTTCTCCCTCTCCCTTCCTCTCTGAAATCAATAAAAATAAAATAAAAGAATGTGACACTTGCCTCGGCTGGGTGGCTCAGCTGCTTGGAGCATCATCCCATATCCAGAAAAGTTGTGGGTTTAGTTTCAGGTTAGGGCACATACCTAGGTTGCAGGTTTGATACCCAGTCAGAGCACATACAGGAAGCAACTGATCCATGTTTCTCTCCATATTGATGTTTTTCTCTCTCTCCCTTTCTCTCTCTCTAAAATCAATAAAAAACACACACATATCCTCAGGTGAGAATTAAAAAAAAAAAAGAATGTGAGATTTAAAACTTTTTAAAATTATCAGTGTACATTTAAAAAACCACTCTTTTTCCCTCTGTGGCTGCTTGAAGATGAACCTTCATCATGAATGACACAGTAGCTATCTGGACCAGGAAGTTCATGACCAACAGACCATTTCAACAGAAGCAAATGGTCATCGAAGTCCTTCACCCTTGGGAAGGCAGTAGTATCCAAGACAGAAATTCAGGAAAAACTAGCCAAAATGTTTAAGACCACACCAGATGTCATCTTTGTGTTTGGATTTAGAACCCACTTTGATGGTGGCAAGACAACCGGCTTTGGCATGATTTATGATTCTTTGGATTATGCAAAGAGTAAAGTCAAATCATAAAAGACAAAGGCTGTGGAAATATTCCTGATTAAAGAAAATTAAAGAAGCATAAGTGAATGTAATGCTTGATTCTAGACTGGAGATTGTACCTAAAGAAAAAAAAAATGCTATAAAGAAAAATTATTGATTTAACTAATAAAACTAGAATAGAGATGACAAATTATATAAAATTATTGTATCAATGTTAATTTTGCTGGAGTTGATAACTGTACTGTAGCTATTTCAGGAAGCACATACTCAAGTATTTAGGTGTAAAGGGCTATAATGTACATAAATTAATTTGAAATGGTTGAGGAAAAAATATTACTTAAGAGAAAAAGATCAAATAATAAAGCAAATATTAATAATAGGTGAATCTGGATCAAGGGTACATGGGTATTCTTTGTGCTTGAAATTATTTTTAAAAATTAATGAAAAAATTATAGAAGAAAAAAGATTTAGTACATAAGCCTTAGTTGAAGTAAGAATTTGAGGAAGAAAGGCAGTGGAAGGAGAACTAGGAAAGAATATCTATATGACAACAAACTTATAAAACAATGTTTTAAAAAAAGAATGAAGTTAAATGATTTAAAATAAAGAGAAATTAAATTCTAAAATCCAATTTAGGACTTATAAAACAATGTTTGAAAAATCAAAGTGCTTTACCTTAATTTAGCTGAACGTAGTATTCTGGTAAGTGAAACACAATTTCCTTCCATGATACCCTTTCCAACTGTGGGAATAATGCTTTTGCGGCATGCAACATATAATGAACATGCCAACCAGTGTATAACTTCTCCCTGGCAGGCAAAAGACAAATAGCAAAATGAATTTATTATGTTAAAATGCTTGAACTCGGGAGAAAACAAGATGGCGGCATAGGTAAAAACCTAAACTGTTGCCTTGCACAATAATTTCAAAACTACAACTAAAAGACAAAACGTCTATCACCCAGAACCACAGGAAAGCTGGCTGAGTGGAAGTTCTATAACTAGAAGGAAAGAGAAAAGAGCACTGAGACGTGCACAAGCGCAGAAAAGCTGAGGTACAGAGGTGCGCAAATCAGGCTGGCGGCGGGCGACTGGGAACACTGCTTTTTTCAACCCAGAGGGAGACAAGCTCCCGATTATTCCGAACTCCAGTTTCTGGGGAGACGCTGGGGACCCAAATTCCTACGAGGAGAAGCTGGACTGTCTGCCATCGGGTCGGAAAGGGAGGGTGACTTTCTTGCAGAGGTGCGCCCAGCAATAATTGTTTACTGCGCTGGGGCACGGGACTCGGTGATTTGGAAACTGGCAGCCATCGCTGTTTGCCACACCCTAGCCTAGTGATTCCCTGAGACCCCACCCCGCACAATCTACAAACCCACCCAAGCTCCACACAGCGGCTTTTGCATATAAATGGCCTGCACTATCACACCTTAACCTAACAAACTGCAGCTCTGGTCAGACAGCTCCAAAACCTCCAAACCCCAAGCAAAGAGGAGAAAACTGTAGTTCTCACTGTAGCTCCTGCTGGGTGGTCTCAGACAGTAGCTGACCTGCACCCCATTGGAGATCCAGAAGCTAGTGTATCTAGTGATCAGTGTGAGACGACACCAGATTTCAACTACTCACATCCGTAAGTGACACATTCAAGAGGCAGACTCAGTGAGCACCAAAGCCCCACTGAAACAAGTCCTGCCCCATAAGCGTGTCTCCAGCACAGCAGTTCTTCTATTATAGACACAGAGGGTCCTCACAGCCAATTGGCCTGGAGATCAATTCTCCCAGCGACACTAACAACAATTAAGACTTAACTACAACAAGGCTGTACACACAGTCCACAAAGGGGTGCACCAAAAGTGTCGACCTCAGGTAACTGGGAGGCCGACCCACTGGGCCATAAGGGCACCTAGCACACAAAGCCACCCTACCAACTCAGGGAAGCAGTGAAAATGAGGAGACAAAGAAACAGATCACAAACAAAAGAAATGGAAGAAAACAAATGACTGGATATAGAGTTCAAAACCACGGTTATAAGGTTTTTCAAGAATTTCCTAGAAAAGGCCAATAAATTTAACGAGACCCTTGAGGATATAATAAAGGACCAACTAGAAATTAAATAGTGTAAGAAGCCTCTGGGACAACTTCAAGCGTAAAAACATCTGAATTATGGGGGTGCCAGAAGAAGAGAGCAAGATACTGAAAACCCATTTGAAGAAATAATGACTGAAAACTTCCCCCACCTGGTGAAAGAAATACACTTACAAGTCCAGGAAACGCATAGAACCCCAAACAAAAGGAATCCAAAGAGGACCACACCAAGACACATCATAATGAAAATGCCAAGGGCAAAAGACAAAGACACAGAATATTAAAAGCAGCAAGAGAAAAACAGTTAATTACCTACAAGGGAGCACCCATATGATTGTCAGATGATTTCTCAACAGAAACTATGCAGGCCAGACGGGAGTGGCAAGAAATATTCAAAGTGATGAATAGCAAGAACCTACAACCAAGATTACTATACCCAGCAAAGTTATCATCCAGAATTGAAGGTCAGATAGAGAGCTTCACAGATAAGAAAAAGCTAAAGGAGTTCGTCACTGCCAAACCAGTATTATATGAAATGCTGAAAGGTATTCTTTAAGAAGAGGAAGAAGAAGAAAAAAGTAAAGATAAAAATTATGAACAACAAATACATATCTATCAACAAGTGAATCTAAAAATCAAGTGAAAAATCTCAGGAACAGAATAAACTGGTGAATATAATAGAACCAGGGGCATAGAATGGGAGTGGATTGATAAATCTCAGGGGGAAAGTAGTGTGGGGAGAACAGAAAGAGACTGGACAAAAATCATACACCTATGGATAAGGACAGTGGAGGGGAGGTTAAGGGCAGAGGGTGGGGTGGGAACCAGGTGGAGGAGAGCTGTGGGGGGGGTGGGGGGGTGGAAGGAGAAACAACTGTAATAATCTGAACAATAAAGATTTATAAAAAAATAATAATGAAATAAATAAATAAGTAAAATGCTTGAATTCTAGAACCAGAAGAGATCTTTGAATTATCTAGTCCAGTGGTAGGCAAACTCATTAGTCAACAGAGCCAAATGTCAACATTACAACGATTGAAATTTCTTTTGAGAGCCAAATTTTTTAAACTTAAACTTCTTCTAACACCACTTCTTCAAAATAGACTCACTTAGGCCTTGGTATTTTGTGGAAGAGCCACACTCCAGGGGCTAAAGAGCCGCATGTGGCTCGCGAGCCACGGTTTGCCAACAACTGATCTAGTCTAATAATCATTCTGTATATAACAGCCAGAGAAAGAAAGTATTAGCCTAAGGTCACAAAGCTTAGTTAGCTGCAATAACAGGTATAAAACGTCTTATTATCAGTCCTGCATAACATGCTAAATAAGTATTAATCCAAAGCTAGATCTCTCACTTACAACTCAAATATATTTCTGAAAGAGTTCTCTTAAAATTTCTCTGCACTAGCTTTCTCAATTTTAAAACACCAGTCATGGCCTTTATGATGCCAAAATTCCTTTCCACCATTTTTTAACTAGTTTCGCAGAGAAAGGAAAGAACAGAGTAGAAAGATGACAAAGGAATCACACATAAAAATATTTATCTTGAACAACATAAAGGAGACTGTCATTTTTGTGAGGAAAAAATTGGGGGAATTATTTATCCCAATCTTAAAAATAGTAAGTACGGGTGTGAAAAAATGCTGGTGGAATAGACAGACATGTACCGAGCCTTGTCCTGGAGCAGATAGAAAGAACAGCTGAGGGTCGCACAGGGAGTGTCTGTTGGAGAGTTAAGGGGCAGCTATATTCCAGGAGAAGGTGGGGGACTGCTGGACAGGGGTCCCCTGACAGGGCAGCCCTCACTGCTATTGGGTTCCCTCCCGGAGCCACCGGCTCGGACACGGAGACCACGCCATCTTGAAGGGGAAAGTGGATGTTATCTGAAGCCTGAAAATCTACAAATGTGGCACCCACCGAACAGTTGCAAACCCCAGAACACCAGTCCCCAATTGGCGCAAACACGTGGATTCAGAGGAGCTCTACACTCCACTGCGGAAAAGTCAGATTTCGCCTAGGATAAGGTGAGGTCTCTGGTCCTGGCAGAACAGAGAAATGTGCGCACTGCGGCAGCTGGAGGACTGGGGGAAGTCTGCACCTAGAAAAATCTGTGGATGTTGGGGCTGGCATGATCCATGAATGTGGAAAGGGGTCCTCAGAGCTGCTAACAGAGGGGAATCTCTAAAAAGCAGCCCATTTTGATCTGACGAAGGACAGCCTAAAATTTTTGTGAGTGTGCCAGCTGCTTGGACACAGGGGGATAAGGGGATTGTGCAGGCTTGCGTGCAGACCTGGAGTTTGCACACTTGCACTTTCTCCTCCTTGAATCCTTGCTTCTGATTACTGAACCCAATATATAGGATCACCCAGTTGGGGACACCCTAGGAGACTGCAGGGAAAAGTTGTTTTTCTGAACCTGGGGATCAGAGAGGGGAGTGACCGTCACAGAATCAGCTCTGGGGCAGCCCACTCCCACAAACCGGTTTTGAGTGCCACAGGGAAAGCAGGATCTAAGCACAGGCTAGAGAGGACCTATAGACCCGGAGGTCAACCCAGAAACACTGCCATCCAGGGGTTGAATCACAAATTGACTCTTGTGTAATAAAGGAATACAATAAAGTAAGACACACCGCCTGCTTAAAAATCAGGACTGGCTTACAACACTGAGGAGCAGTGGAACGCAAGAAACTGCAATACTGTCCTGACTAGGAAACAGGTGTGCCAAACAGAACAATAGAGGAAGTGAATGACCTTCACTACTGCACATTTTATTTTATTTTTTCATTTTTTACTTAAGAAATTAATTTTTTTCTTTTTTCCTCACTTGATTTTACCTTTTTAATTATTACATTTTTATTTTCAATCAGTATTATTACTACTACTATTTTACCTTTTTTTTTTAAAAAAAAAGTGTCATTTTATTTTCTCTTTATTTGACTTTGAGATTAGTGTTCTACATTCTATTTTCATCTTTCCTTTAGCATCATTCTAACTCTATCTCAACTCTACCTTTATACCATTACTCTCTTCCTAACTTTTGCCCTTTTATTGTCCTGTTTCTCTTACCCCTTTCCTGCTTTAGATTTTCCCTATTCTTTCTTTTTACCCCGTTAAAACTTCATCCCACTTATATATCTAATTTCGAATCCCCTGCTCTGAGTTCATACACACCTCTCTCTTCTCAGTCTTCACTATCCAAAAAATTGTTTTTCTCTCTGTCCTTTTGTTGTTGTTTGCTTGAATGTTGATTATATCTAATTTTTATGCTTGTTTGTGAGATTGTTTTGCTTATTCTTTTTTTTTGCTTTGTTTTTGTTTGTTTGTTTGCATCTGTTTTTCCTCACCTTGCTTGATATTAATTGTTGTTTGTAGTTGTATTCATCTCCAGGTACTTGTTGCTGGCATTTGCTGGGATTAGTGGCAGCAAATTGGAGTTTTCTCCCCATATATATAGTTTGTTCCCCTTTTCTTTCTTATTCTCTTTCTTTTCTCTCTTACGTTTTTCTCCCTTTTCCCAATTTCATTTTGGCACTTCTTCCTTCCCTTCCTCCCTCCCTTCCTTTCTTCCATCTCTTCTTCTTTCTCCCCTAATTTGCCTTTCTCTGGTGGTCACCTTTATTTGGGGTTATTAATATCGTGAATATATTTCTGTTCAGTGCCTTGTGTGTTGTACCTAGTTGTGTTGTATTTTGTGCCTTTAAATCAACCAGGAGAGAGAGAACTACATAACCAGACACCCAGAGAAGAGAGACCATGAGGAGACAAAGAAACAGCCCTCATATAAAAGAAAAGTAGGCATCACCAGAAAAGGAAGTAAACGAAATGGAGGCAAGCAACCTGCCAGAGAAAGAATTCAGAGAAATGGTCATAAGGTGGCTGAAAAGAATGGAAAACAAATTTGACAATATGAGTAAGAACCAAGAGGAAATGAAGACGAACCAAGAAGAAATGAAAAATGACATCACTGCTGTAAAGAACTCAATAGAAAGCATCAAGAGTAGACTAGAAGAAGCAGAGGACTGCATCAGTGAGCTAGAAGACAAGGTAGGAAAAAAACCCAAGTAGAGCAGCTTCTAGGAAAAAAAATTAAAAAGCAGGAGGAGAGCCTAAGGTAACTTTGGGACACCATGAAACAAAACAACATCCGCATAATAAGGGTTCCAGAAGGAGAGGAAACTGAACAAGGACTAGAAAACCTGTTTGAAGAAATAATGACAAAAAACTTCCCTGATATAGGGAAGAAAAAACGCACACAAATCCAAGAAGCTCAGAGTCCCAAGCAAAATGAACCCCAAAAGACCGACACCAAGGCACATGATAATTAAATTGGCAAACACCAATGACAAAGTAAGAATCTTAAAAGCAGCCAGAGAGAGACAGAAAGTTACCTACAAAGCAACCTCTATCAGACTAGCAACTGATTTCTCAACAGAAACTCATCAGGCCAGAAGGGAATGGAATGAAATATACAAAGTCATGCAAAGGAAGGGTCTGAATCCAAGAATATTGTACCCAGCAAGGCTATCAATCAAAATTGAAGGTGAAATCAGGAGCTTCACAGACAAAAATGGACTAAGGGAATTTATTACCACCAAACCAGCAATGCAAGAAATGCTAAAGGGTCTGCTGTAAGAAAATGAAATAGGAAGCAAAGAAGGAACACAGGGGTAAAGAATAAAAATGGCGACTTATAAATAAGTATCTATCAATAATAACTTTAAATGTAAATGGATTAAATGCCCCAATCAAAAGACATAGGGTAATGGATTGGATAAGAAAACATGACCCATATATCTGCTGTCTACAAGAAACCCACCTCAGAAAAAAAGACGCACACAGACTGAGGGTGAAGGGATGGAAAAAGGTTTTCCAGGTGAATGGAAATGAAAAAAAAAAAAAAAAACCTGGGGTAGCTATACTTATATCTGACAAATTAGATCTCAAAGTGAAGGACATAACAAGAGATAAGGAAGACCACTTCATAATACTAAAGGGAGCAATCCAACAAGAAGAAATAACTCTGGTAAACATATACGCACCCAAGACAGGAGCACCCAAATATATAGAAAAAACTCCTGGAGGATATCAAAGGAGAGATTGACAGCAATACAATCATAGTAGAAGACTTTAATACCCCACTATCACCACTGGACAAATCCTCTAAAAAAAATTCAGCAAAGAAACATCAATCCTAAATGACTCACTAGACCAGATGGAATTAATTGATATCTTCAGAACATTTCACCCCAAAGCCACAGAATATACATTCTTCGCAAGTGCACATGGGTCATTTTCAAAGATAGACCATATGTTGGGTCATACGCAAAGTATCTTCAAATTCAAGAAGATAGAAATCATATCAAGCATCTTCTCAGATCACAGTGGCATAAAACTGGAAATCAACTACAATAAAAACAATCCAAAGAAATCAAACACATGGAGACTAAACAGCATGCTATTAAACAATGACTGGGTTACCAGAGAGATCAAGGAAGAAATAAAAAACATCATGGCAACAAATGACAATGAAAACACAACAATCCAAAATCTATGGGACACAGCAAAAGCAGTCTTGAGAGGGAAGTTCACAGCTCTACAAGCCTATTGCAAAAAACAAGAAACAATGGTAATAAATTACCTAACCCTACACTCAAAGAGTTAGAAAGAGAGCAACAACAGAAGCCCAGTGTAAGCAAAAGGAAGGAAATAATAAAGATCAGAGTGGAGATAAATGACATTGAGACCAAAAAAGCAATACAAATGATCAACAAATCCAAGAGCTGGTTCTTTGAAAGGATAAACAAGCTTGATGAACCTCTATACAGGCTCACCAAGAAGCAAAGAGAGAGGACCCAAATAAACAAAATCAGAAATGGAAGAGGTGAAATAACAACAGACCCCACCAAAATACAAAGGATTGTTAAAAAATACTATGAACAAGTCTGTTGATTCCAGTTTTTATGCCAACTCTGTTGATTCCAAAACTGTTGATTTCCAGTTTTATGCCACTGTGATCTGGACAACCTGGAGGAAATGGACATATTCCTAGAAAAATATAACCTTCCAAAACTCAATCAGGAAGAATCTAAACATCTTAATAGGCCAATAACTATGGAAGAAATTGAAGCAGTCATCAAAAAGCTTCCAGCAAACAAAAGCCCAGGGCCAGACGGCTTCACAGGAGAGTTTTACCAAACATTCAAGGAAGAACTAAAACCTAGCCTCCTCAGGCTATTCCAAAAAATTCAAGAGGAAGGAATACTTCCAAGCTCCTTCTATGAATCCAGCATCACCCTAATAACAAAACCAGATAAAAACAACACAATGAAAGAGAATTACAGGCCAATATCCCTCATGAACGTAGATGCCAAAATCCTCAACAAAATTCTAGCAAATCGGATCCAGCAGTACATCAGAAAGATGATACACCATGACCAAGTAGGATTTATCCCAGGAATGCAAGGATGGAACAATATCCGCAAATCAATAAACGTGATACATCACGTAAACAAATTGAGAGATAAAAACCACAGTCATACCAATTGATGCAGAAAAAGCATTTGACAAAATCCAACACCCCTTCTTGATAAAAACTCTCAACAAGGTGGGAAGAGAAGGATCATACCTCAATATAATAAAACCTATATATGATAAATCCACAGTAACATCATATTCAATGGGCAAAAACTAAAACCATTTCCCCTAAGAACAGGAACAAGACAGGGATGTCCACTCTCACCACTCCTGTTCGACATAGTACTGGAAGTTTTAGCCATTGCAATTAGACAAGAACAAGAAATAAAAGTTAGCATCCAAATTGGAAAAGAAGTAAAGCTGTCCTTATTTGCAGATGACATGATACTGTACATAAAAAACCCGAAAGACTCCATCAAAAAACTAATAGACTTAATAAATGAATTTGGCAATGTAGCAGGATACAAAATTAATGCCAAGAAATTTATGGCATTTCTATACTCCAATAGTGAACTTACAGAAAGAGAGACCTAAAAAGCAATCCCATTTAACATCGCACCAAAAAAATTAAGATACCTAGAAATAAACTTAACTAAGGAGGTAAAAGACCTATATGCAGAAAACTACAGGACACTGAAAAAAGATAGAGGAAATCGTAAACAGATGGAAGAACATACCATGTTCATGGATTGGTAGAATCAACATTTTAAAATGTCCATACTACCCAAAGCATTCTATATATTCAATGCACTCCCCATTGAAGTACCAACAGCATATTTCACAGACCTAGAAAGAACTCTTCAACAATTCATCTGGAATAAAAAAAGACCCCAAACAGTCACAGCAATCCTGAGAAAGAAGAACAAAGTAGGTGGGATCTCAATACCAGATTTCAAGCTGTATTACAAAGTCACTGTTCTCAAAACTGCCTGGTACTGGCACAAGAACAGACATACAGATCAATGGAATAGAATAGAGAACCCAGAAATCAACCCAAATTACTACGCTCAATTAATATTTGACAAAGGAGGCATGAACATACAATGGAGTCAAGACAGTCTCTTCAATAAATGGTGTTGGGAAAATTGGACAGATACATGTAAAAAAATAAAACTAGACCACCAACTTACACCATACACAAAAATAAACTCAAAATAGATCAAGGACTTAAACATACGACGAGAAACCATAAAAATACTAGAGGAATCCACAGGCAGAAAAATCTCTGACACATGCCAAAGCAATTTCTTCACTGATACTGCTCCTAGGGCAATGGAAACTAATGAGAAAATAAACAAATGGGACTACATCAAAATAAAAAGCTTTTTCACAGCAAAATAAACCATCAACAAAACAACAAGAAAGCCCACTGCATGGGAGAGCATATTTGCCAATGATATCAACGATAAGGGTTTAATCTCCACCATTTACAGGGAACTCATGCAGCTTAACAGAAAGAAGATAAACAACCCAATCAAAAAATGGGCAACTGATCTAATAAGACACTTGTCGAAAGAAGACAGAAGGAAGGCCAAGAGACATATGAAAACCTGCTCAAAGTCATTAATTATCCTAGAGATGCAAATCAAAATGACAATGTGGTACCATCTCACACCTGTCAGAATGGCTATTATCAACAAGTCAACAAATGACAAGTGCTGGCGAGGATGCGGAGAAAAAGCAACCCTCGTGCACTGCTGCTGGGAATGCCAACTGGTGCAACCACTGTGCAGAACAGAATGGAGTTTCCTCAAAAAAACTAAAAATGGAACTCCCATTTGACCCAGTGATCCCACTTCTAGGAATATATCCCAAGAAAATAGAAACACATTTATCAGAAAGGATATATCAGAAAGGATATATGCACCCCTATGTTCATAGCAGCACAATTCACCATAGCTAAGATTTGGAAACAGCCTAAGTGACCATCAGCAGATGAGTGGATTCAAAAACTGTGGTACATCTACACAATGGAATACTATGCTGCGGTAAAAAAGGAGTTCTTACCATTTGCAACAACATGGATGGAGATGGAGAGCATTATGCTAAGTGAAATAAGCCAGGCAGAGAAAGATAAATATCATATGATCTCACTCATTTGTGGAATATAATGAACAACATAAACTGATGAACAAAAATAGATCCAGAGACAGAGAAGCATCAATCAGATTGTCAAACCTCAGGGAAGGTAGGGGAGGGTGGGGGTAAGGGAGAGAGATCAACCAAAGGACTTATATGCATGCATGTAAGCCTAATCAATGGACACAGACAACAGGGGGGTGGGGGCATGAATGGAAGGTGGGGGATAAGGACACATATGTAATACCTTAATCAATAAAGAAATTTAAAAATAAAAATAAAACTAGATGGAAAAAATAAAATAAAATAGTAAGTACGGCTCTCTATTTTAGCAGATATCTCAATTTACAATGCTACAAAAAAGGTGGCATTTGAGAATTCAACACAATTCTCTGAGGTAGATTTGACATATATCCAAGCTAGAATCACTTCATGACTTCATTGATGATCTATATGTGAAATTCAAGTTAAGAGTTAGACACAAATTTCAAAGCACAACATACTACTGTTGCTATCCACTGTTTTGCAGTTCTTCTTTAAGACCAGACTGGAGAACAGGGGTGGGGAACGTTTGCCCTCAGGCTGTATAAGCCCCTCAAAATCATTTGGTCTGGCCCTTCCAAGGCATTAGGGGTGAGTTAATTAAATGTTTGACTAAGTATAGCAGGCTAATTTTTAAAAATATATATTTTTATTGATTTCAGAGAGGAAGGAAAAAGGAGAGATAGAAACATCAATGATGAGAATCATTGATCGGCTGCTTCCTGCATGCCCCCCACTGAGCACCAAGGCCGCAACACAGGTATGTGCCCTTGACAGGAATCGAACCCGAGACCCTTCAGTCCACAGACCGACGCCACTGAGCCAAACCAACTAGGGCTAGCAGGCTAATTTTTAAGTTAATAATTTTGTATGGCCTGCAGATGATGCTATAAATATCCAAATGGCCCCTTAGCAAACCAAACAAAAAAAAGTTCTTCACTCCTGCTCTAGAAGAATGAAAAGACTGATAGATTTCTTGCAATAATCCAAAAGGGATGGGAAGAAATGAGTGGCCACAAATAAAGCTAAAATTCAGTACTCCTACCCTAAAATAAAGTCTTATTTGTTCAAGGCATTAAAAGAGGGAAGTTAAAAAAAAAAAAAAAAAAAAGAGGGAAGTAAGCTTAAGGTTGAATATTTTTTAAAGACTTAATTAATGAACTACTTGGGAATAGAAAGTGTTATAGAGCCTTTGGATACAGACTACTGTATGAAAACACCATTAAGATTTTTAAAAATTTAAGTACCAGAATTATTGCTTTGATTTTTTCCCCCTTAAAAATAAAAAGTCACCTATATTATCTATTTTGAGTCCTTGATGCTAGGTTTTAGAAATACAAAGATAGTTTCTGACCTCATGGAACTCCAAGTCTAGAGCTAAGAAAAACAGACATTATTATCTGTAATTGGTGAGATATCCTATGTAATCCTATGTAATAAAAGGCTAATATGCAAATCAATTGAATGGCAGAACAACTGGTTGCTATGATGAGCACTGACCACCAGGGGGCAGACGCTCAACGCAGGAGCTGTCCCCTGGTGGTCAGTGTGCTCCCACAGGGGGGAGTACCGCTCAGCCAGAAGTGGGGCTCACAGCTGGTAAGCGCAGCGGAGGTGGCAGGAGCCTCTCCTGCCTCCTGGGCAGTGCTAAGGATATCCCCCACAGCAGCACTAAGGACATCCCCTGAGGGCTCCTGGACTGTGAGGGCACAGGCCAAGCTCAGGGACCTGCCCTCCCCCCCCCCCCCCCCGCACGAATTTCATGCACTGGGCCTCTAGTATGCTATTAAGAAGAAATGATAGAGGAAAATGTATGCAGGAGCTTGTTACTAGTAGGTAGATTAGAGAGAGGTATGGCTGGGAGAGGGGTTCTTAGGAAGCAGCAGATATATGAAAATGCCTACTTCAAGAGCCTTTCACCAAAAATAAAGACAGAAGAAAATAAAACACTTCGGGTAGAAAAAAACACTCAGAAAATCTTAAATAAAAAAAAAAGGAAATCTTAATTCACACATCTATGCTTTCTAAATCAAACATTTAAGATTGTCTTTATCAATTCTGCCTTACTGGAAATCTAGCTCTTCAATTTTCCCTGGGATGGGGGGTGGGGGGGGGGGAGGAAGTTTTCAGGTAAAGGTAATGGCATAGAGAAAGCACATAAGTGGGAACACTTGGCATATTCTAGAATTTGAGAGAGGGGCCTAGTTTAATGCCTAGACTATGGCTGGCACTCAGTAAGTGCTTATTCACTAAGACCAAATGAGGACCTGATATGTCAGAAATGCTTTCTCAGGCTTTTAAAAATCAGTTTGTTGCCTGGCTGGTGTAGCTCCATGGCTGAGCATCAACCGATGAACCAGGAGGTCCAGATTCAATTCCTGGTTGCTGGGGTTGCAAGCTTGATCCCCAGTGGGGGGTATGCAGGAAGCAGCCGATCAATGATACTCTCTCCCTCCCCCTTCCTCTCTGAAATCAATAAAAAATATTTATAAAAATCTGTTTTCATTGAGAGGCCATAATTCATAATATCCCTTACTTTCTTATTCTTTCCTCAGCTTTCCAGTCATGTCTCCCACAGATGCATACTGGGTTATGTCCTTTACTCAGTCTATCCAGTCCTACCCTGGAGACATATAAGAGTCCCTCTTGGGTGTTTTTCCCTTATATACAGACACTTACACTCAACTGCAAATGTCCAACTCTATGTCTTTAAATGCAGCACAATTAATTATTTCACTGGGTAGTGAGTCAGTGGAGCACACTATGGGTGAGTCCAGGCCCCATGGGTCATGAAAACCTTTGACTGTAAAGACACTGGAGTAATTATTGAAATACATTCCATCACAATTCTACCTCTTCTGCAGAGCCTGTGCTTACCTGCGTTCCTATAATTAGGAGAATGACCCAGGGCAAGAATCCTCTGGGTCTTGATATTACCTGGAAAGCAGGTAGTATAATACTACCTTTGTTTGCTTTGCCATGCTCACAGAGCTGTTGTGAGGATTAAATGCAAGAATGGCTGGGGAAAATCTAATAATGACAGCCTACATTTATTTTATTTTCTATCATATATAATGATAGTCAGACATACTGTGCTAAAGCATCAGGACAATCTAAGTATCCCCGTCTGAGAGAGAAGGGACCTGGAGCTGAGAGAGAGCATGTATGAAAATTGCCTTTGATCTAATTGTTGAGCAGCGCTGACTCTACTACACAGCAAGCAACCCATAACCCGCCCTAGGGAGGCGGAACGGTGGCGAGGCTAAAAGGCCCCGACTCCTTAGTCTGGCTTCACCGCCAACCCTGTGTGTGACCTTAGGCAAGTAAATACCCTTAACCTCTTGGGGGCTCAGCCTCTCACCTGCGGAAAGGGGATCACAGAAGGTGTTCAAGGGGTGGTAGCGAGAACTCAGTGAGATGACATACTTAAAGCACTGGGCAGTAATGTCTTGGCATACAATTCACTTTAGCTTTTATTATTATAGTATTAATGTTTAATAGATATAAAGGCAGTGCCCTTGGACAAACTGCTCCTTTTCCGAACTTCACTTTCCCGCCTCAAATAAAAAATGGACGGAATGATCTATACTCGCCCTTCCAATTTCGCTCTCGGCGGCGCCCAGCTGGGCGGCGACCCTTCTGGGTGGGGAAACTCCCACCGCCCCACCGGGAAGGGTAGGGGCGGAGCCGGGGTGGGGCCTGGCGCGGGTGGGATGCGGCAGCCCACCTGCCGCCGCTCACCTCTAGGCTGTAGTTGCCCCGGATGGCGGTGAAGTCGTCCAGGGCTTCGGCCGCGCTCCCCTCGTCCAGGTTCAGCTCCTGGCACAAGGCCTGCAGCGCCTCCCCGGCCGCGGCGACCACCGCCGCCCCCTCGGCGTGGGACTCGTCTTCCAACATCTTCGCAGGCCCTGCGGGCGGCACGATCACAAACCCCCTCTCTTTTCTCCCTCCTGGGCGCGCTACCCACAACCACCTGCGCCAAAGCGCGCGAAAATCGCAGCTTCAGAGCGGCGTCTCTTCGATGGTCTGCATCCGCGTTTTTCCTCAAAGAAGTCCGTTTCTCCTCCAGGGCTCCAAGCGACCCCTCTTCGGAAATATGATAAAAAGACGGACTTCGGGTCCTGAAAAAAACCTGGACTTGGCTCTTGGCGGGCAACGGTGGGCACAGCAGGCTGGACAAATTGGAAGCGGAGGGATCAGCACTTTGCGCGCTGAGTCTGCTGGGAGTTGTAGTCCATATATACTGCCCAGAAGCCGGCGGCGACGCCCTTGTCTCATCGGCTCTTTGGCCTGGGTGTGGCTGGGCTGTCTATTGCGAGGTGGCCTCATTCACCTTAGGGAGAAGGCTCCTCTGTCTCGCCTACGGATGGGCCTGGTGTGTCACTGCTCCCCGGCGCCAAACATAATCTGAGACTTGCCCCTTGAGTTAGGAAATGGTGGAGGGAACAGAAAAAAGCGGTCTCTTGACAGCGGGCGGGGGACCAGGGGGAGAATAGGATGGAGTGGGGAGGAGGGCCTTGTTGGACTCTCCTGTGTCTCCTGCGCCGAGTGAGTGAGTGTGCCTTTTTAATGACTGAATTGTTGGTGAAGCAAGGATATTAGGGGACACCTCCCCATATCTTCTTGATCGCTAAACAAGGCTTGATCTGGATTCAGAGAAATGCAGTAAGGGGGCCTCTTTTCAGCTTCCTGGACCCTGGGAACTATCATTCTAGGCTGAAGAATGCCTGAGCATAAACCTGAAAGCATGGAACTGGCATCGAAACTTACCTTCTGCTCCACCGAAACCCCTGCTTCAGGAAGAACCAGAGTGATCTTTTAAAAGGTAAATCAGAGCAGCTGTCGCCAGCCTTTCGGACCTCACGGACCCCCAGTGGTCCGCGGACCACGGGTTGGCGACCACATGTCATTCCTTCACTAAAAATCCTTCCTCTTGCCTTTAAAATAGTATCCAAACTCCTTTCCGTGGCTTACAAGGCCCCTTGTGATCAGGCCCCACCCTTCTTAGGGCATTCCTCTCCCACTCCTATCACCCAGACATATAGTAACCTTCAGCCTCATTGCTTCATTTTGGAAACTCCAAAATGCCAAGCTACCAAGCTAGTTCTTGCTTCAAGGCCTTTGCTACATGCTGATCAAATGACCCCAAACACTCTGCACCAGATCTTTGCTTGTCTGGCTCCTCATCATTCAAGTTCAATGAAATGTTGCCTTCTTGGGCCATCCCTGAACACTGCATCTAAAATAACTGATTTCACCCTCCACCCCATTTGTCTTCACAGCACTTTATCACTATCTGAAATTGTCCTATTTGTTTATTCACTGGCTCTTTCTACTAAAATGTGAGTTGCATGAGAGCATGGGCCTTCTTTTCATGTTCACTGTATTCCAAAGTTTAGATTAGTGCCTGGTTCATAGTTGGTACTCAGCACATACTTAGCCTGGTGTGTTTGAAAAATTACCAAGTGTCCATTGTTGCTTGGATGAGGGAAGGAGTCACCAGAGATGAAAATGGAAGACAGGTCAAGGTAGATTGTAAAGCACCTCAGATGCCTCACTAAAAGCCTGGATATTCTCAGTGGGGGTTTTAATGAAAGAAGGTGACAAATGATTAGGATGTGTTTTGGACAGGTTTCTCTGGCTGCATTGTGACATTCAGATTGGATGAAGCTGGTAAAGGACTGGTCCACCATAGGAAGGAGTCAGCCTGGAGAGAGGTCTCTGGCCTAGAACTGAAGGGGGCACTGCTAAAGAGGGATCAGTCAGTTCCCAATAGCAAGTTTCCATCTGGGCCAAGAGGGTGAAAGGTGATGCTGTTAACTAGAATTGGAGTACAAGCAGAAGGATCAGATCAGTTCTCAAACTGTTGTGTTTGGGATGCTTGCAGAAGTTTAAGAGGAGACTGCTGAACCCTGGGAGGTGACCCTTTGGGACTTGGGAACCAGCTGCAAGCTAGGTCTCAAATGAGTAAGAACTCAAACTGCCCCCCAAAACTCAAACTCAAACTGAACTCTCCATGTGGTACTTCCTACTCTGCTTCCTTCTAGAAGATACTGCTGCAGCTGTCTTCAGGATCATCTCATTCTCTTGGCACATTGTGTCTGCACAGAGACTCTTCCCATGAGTTTTTACCTACTTGGAGGATTGCTTATGAAAGTTGAAGTAGGAAGTAAAAAGTTCTCTTTAAGAAGTTTTGTGGAGGAGAGGCAAAATAAAGAATATTTTCTAGGATAGGGGAAACCCAAGCATGTGAATAATCACGGACAGAAACAGGTAGAGAAAGTCTAAAGATAAAAAGAGAAAGAGATCATTGATGTGGCCAGGCCCTGGAAAAGGTGGTCAAGCTGGGAATTCAGAGCCTGGCCTTCCTCTTCATAGCTCCTGTCTGGAAGGTAATCACCTGACATCTAGATTCAGCAGACCTGCCAGGTGCTCTACTGAGTAGAAAATAGAGCCACTTGCAGTAGAATGGAAAAGGTTGGAACAATTGAGAAATATCACTAGGTCTGTCAACTGTAACCTCGTGGTTGGAATATTTGAGGAAAATGGAGTAAAAGTAAGTCTTCCCCATGCAATCCTGGCTTTCTTAGCTGGTCATGGACAAGATAACAAGAGCCAAGAAGCCTTAAGTTTTTTGCCTTTGCCATAATTAACCAATCCCCTGATTTGAACTGTAGAGGGTAATTCTGGCCTTAAAAAGAAAACAAGATAACAGTTAACTCTCAGAAATGATAAATCCAACAAAACCAGGGATTCATTGCCCAATTTTTCATCTTTTTAGTAGTTTGGTTTTCAGTGAGTTGTAGCATGTGTACCATAGCACATTTCTTTTTTACTATTAGATATGATTCTCCTGATTCTTTTCCTAATTTATGCATATTAACTCTTGAAAAACCTTAATTTCTTCATTCTATGTGCAAGATACTGATTCTTCCTTTACTGTGACTTTCAGATCATCCAGACTTGAACTGAGGGGCATTGCCAGCTTGAAAATGATCCAAGAACAAAAGAAACATCTCTCAAAGGTCACCCATCAAACAAAAACTGAGAAACATTATTCTTTTTTCTTTCTCCTCTTCAGGGCTAAATTTGGACTGTCAAGTCATATCCTGTCCGTGTAAAGCCTTTCATTTTCATCTATCTCTTGATTTACCTGATTTGTCACTTTACATCCAATCACTCACTCACTTCTATGACTTTTCTTTTTGCTATGTTGTAATTCTCATACTGTCCTGAGTTGAATTATTAGGAAGTATGGACCTTGGAAATGAGGCCAAAATAAAAGGGAAATGCTCTTCAGTATTATATGTAATAAAGCAGATTTAAGCAGTACTCTTTTCCTCCTCTATTTTGGATGGTAACTAAACTGTCATTGGTTTTCAATAAACAGTACTGCCAGTCAACAGAAAACCTAACCCATGGCTGTCTTCTTTGTAGTCACTGAATCCCCTGCTCCTTTAATCTCTACCTAATCACAAAAGGTTGTGGATTCCTCTTCCACCAGGTTTCTAGTTGTCTCAACATTTTATATTTTTCTCTTCCAGTACATTTTATATTTAGTTACTAGTCTAGTTTTTATATCATGTCACTTTCTCAGTACTTCACAGCTTCACTGTTATCATTTGAATCAAATGTAGGCAGTATTGAGGACATATCCATCAGACCCAGCCTCATCTGAATGCTTTTTTTTCTTTTTAAATCCCTTTACCCAATGCTCACCCTACTTTTTATCAGGGTTTTAAATTTTTTTCTTAATATCCAGTGGCATGTCCATTTAACTCTATATTGAGCTTTTTTGAATAGAAAATGAAGTATGAGTAGTAAAATACTTATTCTTCCTTCATTTCTGATCCAGATACATCATGAAGGTTGTTTCTATTCTGATCCCATTGTGTGATAGCTTCTATGATTAGCCTCCTAGTTATGGTTTAGTATTTCAGAGTTCTCCAGAGTATGTGTCCAAAGCCTGATTAAGACTTTTAGAAGCTCCAAGACTAAAAGATTATATGGATACTCTCCCAAATATCATTCAAAATATAAACAATTCTAAACCACATAGTAAGTGTAAGAAAGTATAACTAAGTTCTGATTATTTGTCTCAAAATGGTTATTTCATTTTGAAATATTTAAAAAACATTTTTTTCCTCCAGTTTTGCTATGCGCTTTAAGTAGATGTTTGATCAGCACATGTCCCCCTTAGGAAAAAACTGCTTCCTAATCATCTAACTGTCCAAAAAAAGCAGTTGAGAGTTGTGGGGGAGGGGCAAGTCCTGATCTCATCATTCTAGTAAGAAGTTGTTCCTCAAGGAAAAACTAAAGTGGTGATCCTTAAGCTGGGTCCCTATAGGAAAAGTAGTACCAGCCCTACTCACAAGGACAATTAAGTGATTTTTGTATCTCCTTTAGACTTTGGATTTAGACTTTGGATAAAGAACTGAAAGACTGAAAACACCAATTTTAACTTAAAACTGGTCATTTTAAGGCCTTGAGTTATCAAAATCTAAAGTGACCAGGGCATTCTTTGGTCACAAGAAGGTATTTCAGAATAGCAATAGCATTTTTTTTTTTAAATTGATTTTAGAGAAGGAAGAGAGATAGCAATTTGTCATTCCACTTTTTGTAGTTTATTTTTCTATATATTTAAAATTTTTAATATATTACCTTTTTTGTTTTATCTTTTTATTCTGTTTTCTTACTTTTATACAAAAAATTGTATTGACTTTTAGAGAGAGAGGGAGAGAGAAAAACAGATTTGTTCCACTTATTTATGCATTCATTGGTTGCTTCTTCTATGTGACCTGAGCAAGGATGGAACCCACAATCTTGGCACAGTGGGATGATGCTCCAACCAAATGAGCAACTGGCCAGGGCTTGTTCTGTTTTATTTTTTGATGTTTCCAAATTACAGTTCCTGGCTAGGAGGTCAGGAATTTGTAAGGCTAGAAGGTCCTATTTTCTAGAGTAAGGTGAGCTAGCTAAAACTAAGTTGGAGGATTGTGATCGGTGTATGTTAGGTTGCATTATTAATCACTCCCACTAACAGTGAGTTCACCAGATCCTTTCCTAAGAGGAGAGATAGAAAAAGGAGCATGGAGTTTAAAAACTGGAAGAAGGAAGGAGTTGCTGGAAGGGACAGAAGAGATTTTGAAACCAGACAAGGAATGGGTCTGGGCTGCCTGTCACTACTTCAGCCAATCAAGCAGAGACAGGGTTGAATTATGTATGAGCCTTTTATTTTTCAATATTGCCCATAACATGGGAGAACAGCAGGTTATCCACAAATATCTGCTCTCTAACCCCTCCAGCCAGCCTCGCCCCCCCCATCGTAAGCTAGCTGCTTATTTTGGGTAGAAGGACAAAGATTACATGGGAAGTAGGCAAAGGGAATTATAGGCATGGGTAAGTAGACAAAAGGAATAAGGAGGTATAATGATTACCCATTACAGGCAATATGAGCTGGGGTTGCAAATGGCGGGCTCCCCTCCAGGACTCCATTGTTTTGGCAATAAGGTTGTTAATCTTCCCAGGATGACAGGCAGTTCTCTGATAAGGAGAATGGACCATGTTTGGAGGTTAACTCCCAGGTCCCAGCCAGGTCAGACTGTGCTTTCTTTAATCAGAACAAAACAATCATGGTTAACAGAGCATGATTAATATTTCTTGTAACTATAGCTAGTCCTCACTATTCCTCCCCTAACAATTTGACTTATTTTACACTTGTACAGTTTTATTTGCCAGGGTTGATGCCTGAGAGATTCTCCCCTCACCCAATCCCATCTTTTACTTACATGATAGTTGAATCTTTCAATAAGAGGAAAAACAAATTTCTTATAAAATAGGTATCTCAGTATAAGGAGGAAAAGCAATACTTGAATTTTAAAAGTGAAAATCTAAACTAATAAAGACAGCTGGGCCAGTAATAGACTATGAATAATACATTTTAATAGTATGTAATAAAAATAAAGCCAAAATAATATTAAAATATATTGAACTTTTATTTCAACATATTACAACAAAATTAAATGTCCAGAAATTTTTGTTTTGTATATTTAAAAAATTCCATAAAAACATAAGCCTATCTCTGAGGAAAATAATGGAGATATTTGGAATAAATAGACTTGGTAATAGAATCACTATTAAATACTTCTTCAGCTCTTCCCAAACTGCTGAGGTAGTTCAGTACAGAGCAGTCCTCTCTGTCTCTTAATGGATGCTTCTCTCTGTGAATTTTAACACAATAAAACAAGATATGCATTGTTGTGCTTGCTCCTCTCTGTTATTATTACTCAGAAAATAAAAATCTGCCTGGAGGGAAAGGGACTCCAGTGTAAATATGAGTAAAGTGAAAAGATTCATTCAACCTCTTATATGTCACTGGAGATTTACTTGTAAACTGCATCTTAAACCTAGAGGTCTGTTTTTTTGCTGTGAGACAAAGACCATGAAGTCAACCAAGGACTCAAAAAAAAAAAAATTCCTCAAGAATAACCACCACTTTTTGTTCTAACTCCATTTTCCTCAGTGTAGGATATGCTTTCTATCCCATTAAAAAATAAAATGAGGTATGCTAACTCTTAGGAGATAGAAACATCCATGATGAGAGGGAATCATTGATTAACTGCCTTCTGCACGCCACACATTGGGGACTGAGCCTGCAACCCAGACACATGCCCTAACTGAGAATCGAGCTGTGACCTCCTGGTTCATAGGTCGATACTTAACCACTGAGCCATGCCAACCAGGCTCAATCATAATTTATAGCATTATTTGAGTATATGAATTTGGGGCATGAATCCAGCAACTGAGATTAATTGTAGAATAAATCTACATTTATTCACATTAGAGGGAAAGACCAGATTGTAGAGGAGCAGAGACCAATCAAGGATGTGGGCTTTGGAGCCAGACTACTTGAGTTTAGCATTTACTAGGTTGTGCAAGCTTGTGCAAGTACCTTTCATGTTCTGTTCCTCAGCTTCTCCATCTGCAAAATGGAGATAATACATGGAGTGGTTGTGAGGATTGAAAGAGTTAATCAAGTAGTATAGTTAGAATCTGGTTCATTGTCAATATTCAATAAGCCTTGATTATTTTTATTGGATAATCCATAAAATGGATAGTGGAGTTGCATGGAGTGGAGTGGAGGTGGGTAAGTGCTATGAGACCAAGGAGGAAGTAGCATGGGATAGAGGTAAGTCAAATGGGCTTGCTGCACTGAAATTTAGCATCCAACCCTCAAGGTGGCTCTGCTTGAGGGTGAAGAGTTAGTTCATCAAGCAGCCAGTGCCTGCATTTTAGCTCAAACTCCTGACTGCTAGTCTCAAACAAGACCTCTCTTGGGCAGGGATCCCCTTAAAACCACATTTGGCACGCTATCACATACCTCAAAACATCTTACTCACCATGAATCATGAAAAAATTTGTTCCTAGCAATGTCTTGGCAGAGGAATGGGGGTGAAAGGTGATGGGGATAGGGTGGTAAAGATTCATATTGCTCACTTTACAACAAAAACTTAATGCAATTCACCATTGGATCTGTCTATTCTTCATATGCTAGTTGCCTCGTTTCCTTTTTCTTTTCCCATATTATGAGGCCTCTCCGTTGCCATGAATAGTTAAGTCCTGGTTCTTTGCTTATGTTCCTCAACCAAACAAGAGCCTGGGAATTAGATCAATAGTGACCATTTCTACATGTAGCTTATCAAAGTATTGATAAATACAAATTAATCTCTTCCTCAGGAGATTTATGTTTGTAAGAAAATTTTCTCCTAAGCAGACAGTGGGTAGCCAACAAATAGTAGAATCTGACAACAGTTGTAGGAGAGGGAATCAGAAAAATGAAAAAGGGGAAGTAAGGAATGGAAACCATACGTATTGGAATAGGTTTAGCATTATACCACTTCAGAAGTTTTTCTTGTATGAAGGTTTTTAAAGGAAAAGGAAAGGAAGAAAGGGTATAGGAATTTTATAAAAATACATCATTGGTATTAAACTATAAGAATTGGATGTTATTCTTAGATTGTTGACAAGTAGACTGAATTTTGACAAAAGAGCCAACAATAAAAACATTGCAACATTAACATTTATTTAGAATCTCTTTTGAAGCTCTCCTATACATGTTTATCAAACTGGAACTTTGTGGATGCTCTGAAATGCCTCAAAAATTCAGTACATTGTCACTCTACCTGCCAAACCAAGAACTGTGCTCTCTTACATGTTCTAATTCCTTAAAAGTCTTGACAGCAAAAAATATATTCTGAGATAATTAAATGGGTGGAGGCAGCTTTTTTTAAGTCTGAGGGGGAATAAAGGAGCACTAGTTGCTTCTGTGGTTTCTGAAAGGATTAGTTTTTACCTGATGTTGCTTGCCGTGCATTTCTAGGTAGGAAGACAACACATGAGCTTCCTCGATCCGCATACTGTCTGCTCAGGTTCTGGTTCAGCCCCCACCTTCTGGATTTGGAATAAGGCTTGAGAGACGATGATGTGCAGAGAGGGCTCAGGGTCATGCAGCAGCTGTCTCAGATCTAAGTGCAAGAAAACCCAGGTGGGTGGTGAAGAGCATTGTAAGTGGTCCAGACACCGAACAGCCAACATGCCTACAGCAGCTGAGATGAAGGGCTAACATTTTTCCAAACCCCTATCTGAAAATTTGTAGATCAATTCCAGTTTTGACCTACAAAACTTACTCATTTTTGGGTTGCCAATTTTTTTTCTCCTTTACACTAATCACACTGGCAAGTATTCTACATAAAGTCAGATTATCTGGACCCGTTAAGTTTTGTCTCATACTATTTTTTAAAAATTTTTAAAATATATTTTATTGATTTTTTTACAGAGAGGAAGGGAGAGGGAGAGTTAGAAACATCGATGAGAGAGAAACATCAATCAGCTGCCTCCTGCACACCCCCCACTGGGGATGTGCCCACAACCAAGGTACATGCCCTTGATCGGAATTGAATCTGGGACCCTTGAGTCCGCAGGCTGATCCTCTATCCACTGAGCCAAACCGGTTAGGGCCATCTAATACTATTAATTTCTAAGTTCCTGTTGGTCCTAGAGGTTACTCTCAAATCATTATTCCCCCCCCTTTTTTTTTACAATATTTTTCATAGCTTCATATGATTGTACAATATGGATATTCTATAATTAACTTGTTTCTAATCTTGATGTTTCCCATTTTTGCTTAAGTAACTGAAATGAACATTCCTATAATGATTTCTGCTTATTTTCATAGGTTAAATTTCTTAACGGGGTTTTTTAAGTGAAAGTAGGTGCTTATTTAAAGGGTTTTGATACATATTACCAAACTTACCTATAAAAAAGTTGTATCTATTTATACTCATACCAGCACAGTGTATGATAATGTGTTTTCTCTTTACTCACCAATGTTGAGATTTAATTAATAATCTTTGCCATGTTGATAGAAAAATACATACTGGTATCTCATCATTTTGTTTTATAAACTTTACTAGTAATATTGAATATTTTTATATATTTGTTGGCCATTTCTCTCCTTTGAATTGCTTATTCATATTGTTTGCCACTTTTCTTTTGAGAAGGTACTGATTTGTTTTAAGGATATTAACCCTTTATTACATGGCAAATATATCTCCCATATCATTGTTCATATTTCAGTTTTGTCTGTTACTTTAAATTTTTTTAAAAAGTTGTTTCCATCATTATTTATCCCCTTATACCCTTTCTGTTTCAAAGTTGGTATTTAAAAAGTTTACATAGACCAATCTATCATTATTTTACTTTATGGATCTATGTTTGTATCATATTAGAAAAGGTTATTCTCTCTTTAAAATTTTTTATTTATTGATTTGAGAGAGAGAGAGAGAGAAACATTGATTTGCTGTTCCACTTATTTATGCATTCACTGGTTGATTCTTGTACATGTCTTGACCAGGGATCAAACCCACAACCTTGGCATATCAGGACCATGCTCTAACCAACTGAGCTACCCAGCCAATTTCTAACTCTCCAAGGTCTCAAAAATGCTCAAGACCTTTTCATAACTAGGAGCTTTTTGTTTTTAAGTACCATTTTAGCCTTTAAATTTGTCATGTTGATTTCTAAAATGGAATACTTGACTAGGTTTTAGTTTCTTTCAGTTCCTGCATTAAGATCTGTCTACATGTTCCACAGAACACATGAGCAAACAGGCATCTATTTTGGAATCCAAAGGAATTGAAACTTATTTTGTCATGAAATGAATTTTAATTGTTATTTTTAATTTTTGACATTTTTGTTTAAATTTGCTTAAGACTGCCTGTGGTAAATGACATAAGCTTATTCAAAAGGAGTGCTAGGGTGTTCTGCCCTATTTCTAAAACAGATTAGCCACTGTTAGGGAGGGAATAGTGTGGGGTTATTCCATTAGGTTGAGATTGCTGATATTGGACTGTTTTTGCCCTACAAAATGGCAAATTTATATAGTTCATCCTCATGTATATCTATATATATATACTTATATACAAATTTAGATTTTCTATATAGATAACTTTAGAATAGAAAAGCAACTTTGATTCTTCAGTGTTTTAGATTAGAACATAAATTGCTTTTAATTGAATATAATCAACCATGTAGAATCCTAACTCAGAATAAAATAATCTACATGACCTTCCTATTTTTTTGCTTCTGTGATAACTGCAGAAGTAAGAGATCATAGAGAAAAGTGGCATGACCTTTCCTAAATAAGCTTTAGCTTCTGGCTCTTTTACCAGTTCTATATATTTTTATTTTTTGTTAATCCTCACCTGAGGACATTTTTCCCATTGATGTTTTAGAGAGAATGGGCGAGAGATAGAGAAAAACATCGATGTAAAAGAGACACATCCATTGGTTGCCTCCCACACGTGCCCCTACCAGATCGAGCCTGAAACCTAAGGTACGTGCCCTTGACCGGAATCAAACCTGAGACCCTTCAGTTCGTGGGCCAATGCTCTAACCATTGAGAAAACCAACTAATTAGGGCTCTACTAGTATGTTTTTATTTTAAGAGCAGTGAATTATCCAGGATTTTAATTTAGTTATCAAAGTATATCCTTTAGGGTTGTGAGAGTTAGCAATGGCATTTTAAAATTATAGGTCTACTTCTTAAGTGGGAATAAATAATTCTTTGAGTGTTAAATCCTCAAAACTGTAGAATTATGGACATTTTTTCACTAACAATTCAGAAAACCATTTGCATGATGGTTGCCTAAAATGACTATATACATCTTTATTATCAAGTCCTACCAGCTTACAGGACAACTGCTTATAGAAAATAGTGCTGCAGTCATCTTGTGAGGTACTTGTGAGGTGTCATCATAATTTACTAAGATAGTGTTTCTATTTAATATCTTATTTCCTGACAAAGTTCAGGAACTGTAGCTGAGACAATTCATCAAAGCTGGTTCCCAGACAAATAAGGTCATGTTCTTTCCTAAAGAGGGGATTGGGTTGGGGTGAGACTGTCATTCAGCTGAAATCTCCAAGGGCTTCCACTTACCACAAAAGTCAGGCTTTCTAGTTCTCAGCCTCAGCTCTGCCACAGTGCCTGCCCAGTCATTGCTGCAGATACCTTCCAAAAGATGGGGCACCCCAAACCCCAGTGTGTTATTACTTACCATCCTCTATCCATTTAGTACCCTTCGTTTTGAGCTCATTGTGATCCAAGTACTTTGAAAAGATCCCTAAATGCAGAATAAAGTCAATGAGTCTGTGATCTGGCTTTGGCTCTAAGCAGCTGGCAGAATTGTCTTTTGATAATTAGGTTCTAAAAACTGGATTTACGACTACTTGATAATTACCGATAGATAACATAGCCCCTTTATCCAAAGAAATATTTTCAAAGTCTTCATAAAGAATGGGGATATTCAACAACACAATTTGGGAAAGTTCAGAATAGATGTTACTGTAGTAATTAAAGGATTTTCTTTGTACCAACAAACAAGACGGCTGCTCTTCTGATAGGAAGTTTTGCATTCTTGGAGAACATCAAAGCTTGGGCTAGGATGTTAACTTTCTCCTGGCATTTTTTTCCCTAAGTGGGGGAAAAAGTAAGAGAATAAAGGAGTGAAGTAGCAGCATTATTTTTTATCAGCCTCACTGTAATTTCCACAGTCAGGAACTAGGTCAGATATACATATACTAGAGGCCTGGTACACAAAATTCGTGCATGGGGGGAGGGTGTCTCTCAGCTCAGCCTGTACCATCTCCAATCTGGGACCCCTTGAGGGATGCCCGACTGCCCTCTCACAATCCAGGACTTCTGGCTCCCAACTGCTTGCCTGCCCGCCTGCCTGATTGCCCCAACCACTTCTGCCTGCCAGCCTGATCATCCTCTAACCAATCCCCTGCCAGCCTATTCGACACTTAACTGCACCCTTGCCAGCCTAATTGCCCATAACTACTCTCCCCTGCCAGCCTGGTCACCCCCAGCTTCCCTCCCCCAACTGCCCACCCCTGCTGGCCTGGTTCCCCCACAACTACCCTCCTCTGCTGTCCCGGTCACCCCTAACTGCCCTCTTCTGCAGGCCTGATTGCTCCCAACTGCCCTCCCTTGCAGGCCTGGTCCCACCCAACTGCCCTCCCCTGCTAGCCTCATCACTCACAACTGCCCTCCCCTGCTGGCCATCTTGTGGTGGCTATCTTGTGTCCACATGGGGGTGGCCATCTTTGACCACATGGGGGCAGCCATCTTGTATGTTGGAGTGACAGTCGATTTGCATATTACCCTTTTATTATATAGGATAGGACAGTACTTGAAATAACTACAGTTGCTCAATAAATAATATGCCACAACAATCCCCTAGACCAGGGGTGGGCAACATCTGGCTGTATATTTGGTCTGGCCCTGCCAAGGCAATCACAGATGGGACTCAAAATTCAATAAATCTAGGAATTTTTTTCATAGCAACGTAATTTTTCAGTTGTATGGCTTGCGAACGACAGTATATTCAAATGGCCCTTCGCAGAAAAGATGTTCCCCACCCTTGCCCTAGACAGAGTTAAATCCTCTGAATACACCTTGCTTACACCCACTCATGTGCATGTTGTGCCTGTAATGCCTCTAAATCTGTCATTTCCCTGTATCTAAGTCTTCTCTGTTCTCTACACTCCACCTTGAGTTCTCCCTCCCTATGAGCGCTTTCCTGACAGCTCCTGCCTTCCTGACCTAACTCTACTCAGCATTTGCAGGTACTCCTCTCTTGGCACATATTTTCCACCTTGAGTTTCTATTTAATATCACACAGAGGTTTTATCTCTTTTACTAGCTTGCAAGCTCCCCTTAGGAAGTTATTTTTTTTCTTTTTTAAAAATATTTTATTGATTTTTTACAGAGAGGAAGGGAGAGAGATAGTTAGAAACATCGATGAGAGAGAAACATCGATCAGCTGCCTCCTGCACGCCCCCTACTGGGGATGTGCCCGCAACCCAGGTACATGCCCTTGACTGGAATCGGACCTAGGACCTTTCAGTCTGCAGGCTGACACTCTATCCACTGAGCCAAACCGGTTTCAGCTCCCCTTAGGAAGTTTTAATCCTTGGCACATTTCTGGGTTCTCCATGGTCTGTTGCACATTGGACGTGTTATGCTTATTAAATGAGTGAGTTCACTTCTCAGTGGACCTCTTACAAGAATAGGTATTTTGGGGATTGGAGAAGAACAGGAATTGGTTCTCATAGGACTTATGACTTAACATAGATAATCTGTAGTCTTATCCACTGAGAGCACTGAATTTCCTGCTATAAATACTGTCTTCAGTGCATCAGTTATAAGTTTGGCTGCAGGTCAGAGAGATAATCCCTAAAGGAAAACCTGACACAAGGGTACTGTGGGGCTTGCTAACCCTGTAAGTCAAATCAGGGAAGCCCTTGCTGGGACCTAAACAGATTACTCATATGGAAGATCTTTGGGAATAGTCAGTCCTAGGGTCTTTTTTTTTTTTTTTTAATCCTCACCCGAGGATATGTTTTTTATTTATTAAATTTTCTTATAAGGAGAGAGAGAGAAACATCAATGTGAGAGAGAAACATTGATTGGTTGCCTCCTGTACGCACCTGGCTAGATAACAAACCTGAAACCTAGGTATGTGCCCTGACTAGGAAATGAGACCACAACATTTTGGTGCAAGGGACAATGCTCCAACCAAATGAGCCACCTGGCCAGGACAAGTGCTAAGGTCTTCATTAGGACCCCAGTGGTTCTACAGTCAGTTGTCTAGGAAAAAAAAAAGGACAACCTCCTGAGGCTGTTCTGGCTTAAGCCTACCCCTAAGATTGTTAAGTTTGTGGGGAGAAAGGATGCTAGCAGGGTTCTGGCAGAGCCAGTGGCATACTGTCATCATGCTGCATGGCCTACAACAGTATGGCAGCCTTGCTTGGGGCTCCCTGAACATGCTCTAATGGAGGGTAAAACAATCTACCAAATCCAAGGGCAGGATTAGAGATCATTGTAAAGGCAATACATAACTCAATTTCAGTTTACTCCACAAGTAGTTATTTGAGTATGTGCTATTAGCTTTACCCCATAGCCTGACCTATAATAGTGGGGGTCCCAAGAATTTCCAGTCTTTTCCGTTAGGAAAGGTGGTAACAGAAAGTATATTTGTGACTCAATTGGGAGGAAACTATAGATTCACAGTACAGAACAGTTCATAGATAGAAACTTATGATTACAAAAGACATCTGAGCCCAGCCGGTGTGGCTCAGTGGTTGAGCGTCGACCTATGAACCAGGAGATCACAGTTTGATTCCTGGTCAGGGCATGTGCCTGGGTTGTAGGCTCCATCCCCAGTCGGGGGCATGAGGGGGGCGGCTGATCAGTTATACTCTTTCATCACTGATGTCTCTATCTTTCTTTCCCTTTCCCTTCCTCTCTGAAATCAATAAAAATATATATTAAAAAAACAATATCTGAAAAAAAGGTCAGTGTTTTAAAGTTAACAAAACCATTATTGCTCACATACAAAGAATTTGCAGATTGTTTCAACTTCACTAGGGCAGATATACCAGGGATCTTTGAAGTACACTTGTTGGGGCAGCTTCCACTTAAGAAACTGGGCACATATAGTTAGGATTCGCCTGCTCTCCTGTGAAAAAGATTATCAGAGATCAGTATTTTTTAAAAAATGCAATTTCATCTTTAATTAAAATGTTTTTATTGATTTTAAAGAGGAAGAGGGAGAGAGAGACAGTGAGAGAGAGAGAGAAAACATCAATGTGAGAGAGAAACATTGATTGGCTCAGCTGCTCCCACATGCACCCCAACCAGGGATCGAGCCTGCAACCTGAGCATTTGCCATGACTGGGAACCAAACCTGTGATCCTTCAGTGCACTGGACGACACTCAACCAACTGAGCCACACCAGCCAGGGCTCAAACATTTTTTTACCTTTCCTCAAAACTAACACTAAAGTCCAATATGAAAAACTGATAAGCTCACAGTTATCCCCGTTGAAGTGAGAGGAGGGGTAGAAAGGAACCAGAGTATTGCCCTCAAACTTCCCCATAGTCCCTAAAGGAATCCATAAAACCTGTGGGGTTCTTGGGAGGATGTAGAAACCACTGATCTAAGGCAAAAGTGAGAGCTATCAGGTGTAATACCCAGACCAGAGATTCAGGTAGGAGTTCCTATTATCCCATGCTCTAGAGATAGGGCTCCTACACCCACTTATTGCTCCTGTTATCACTTTTCTGTCACTCTGCACAAAAAAACATCTGAGCCCAGCCGGGGTGGCTCAGTTCCTCAGAGTCCTTGTGGGATCTCTGGCTTGGAAGGAACTCTGGAGAGTATTGATCCTTTCCTGATGCAGCTCCTTGAGAAAAATTCCAAAAGTAGGCCTCTTCTCTAGGCATTACTCTTAGAATGCCTCCCATGCACCATAGAACACCTCTGATGACTTCAAGCAAGTATTTTGTCCCAGGTCCACTAGATATTTAGGCCATTGAAATTCCTTTTGGGGACTGATGGGAATACAAATTAGTTCAGTTACTTTGTTTAGCAATTTGTAAATATCTGGTAAAGTTAAAGATATTCAGATATTCTACTTCTAGGTTTATGTTCTCAAGAAACTCTCAGACTGCACACAAGAAAATACTGCAGCAGTGTAATAATGAAAAATTGACAATCTGAATGTCTAGGAATAGGAAAATGGGACATAGGATATTCACATGGTAAAATTCTATATAGCAGTAAAAATAAATGAAGTAGAGCTATACAACAGATAAGTCTTCTAAGTATAATATTAAACAAAACGGTGCTGATATATAAATGATACAACACAAAGTATTTTTATATATAAGGTTTTAAAACATGAGAAATATTACCACAGAAATGATACAAATGAAATTCAGCACAAGACACTGGGGGTGGGGGTGGGATGAGGGCTTGCGACAGGGGAGAGGGGAGGTGGGGGGAAAAAATGAAATTCAGGATGATAGTTCTTATGGAAATTTGATTGGAAATAGGTGCTTGATTAATTTCTTAGCATGCGTGGTAGATATATTGGTGTTTACTATGTTTTCTGTATTAGTGATTCCTAACCTGTATAATATTATAGCCCTCCTCTCTGCTTAGGCTAACCCACTAAGAAGCCTTAAAGAGGGGACTAGAGGTTATTCAAGGTTTGAAGGAAAATAAGCCCAGAGTGTTCACTGCCCTAGGCCTTGCCTGGGCAAGGTTAGGGGTGGGGGAGTATCAGTACCTTCATATATCTGTAATCCCTACATGGCATACTTTCTCATCACGTGGTTGGGAAGCTTTGCTTTATACTTTATTGAGGTCTAAAATATTTCATATTAATGGCCACAAGGCCATAAAACTTCCCCCATAACAGGATGCTAAAGTCTACCATAATACCAAATCCTTTTTTTGAACCTGCTTTCACTTCTGTAAGGAACATAAGTAGGTGAGAGCACCATCATTTGTCCAGAATCCTTGAAGTCTAAATCTACTTCCCTGTTTTGCTGTAACTGGTGGTTATTTAGTACCTTGGAATAGACTTTGGAGATGTGGGACAGTAAGTACTAAAGATGATGACATCCTACTCAGAACTTTCATGGCAGAAGCTCTGAGAAGATTAAGGAGAGGCAAATGCTTCTCCAGATTGTCAGAGAAGCTACTGTTTTTCACTTAGCCTCAATACAAGTACTTTTGTCTCAAGGCTAAGAGGCAGTTCTTGAATGAAAGAAGAAAAGGAATATTATTAATGTTGTCAACAAAAAAAAGTTTGTTGCCTTAGTTCAGTTGGTTACAGCACTGTCCCATACAGGGAGTGATCCCTGGTCAGGGAATGTGCAGAGGGTAGCTGATTGATGTTTCTCTCTCACATTAATGTGGTTTTTTCTCTTTCTCTCTCTCTCTGTTTCTCAAATCAATTTTAAAAATATGTATATATAAAGAATTTGTTGAATGGGGTACTATATCTTGGACTCTGTGCTAGGCTGAATTTTGGGTTGGGCTACCCAAAAAGGGCCATAATTTGCTACAGAGAAATTGTAGTACTTTTTAAACAATTCACTTAGTCAAGATAGTTAAAAGGAAGCCTGTACCAGAAAAAAACGGGGGGAAAAAGATGGTACCACAAAAATCCCTACTTTCAAATATATGAACATTTATTTGCAGATCTGGCTCTGGATTTGAAGTCAAGTCCAGAAAGAAGTTGATACTACACATTACCTCAGCTACTGCATCATTTTCATCCTGAGAATACAGAAGTAGTGGGAGCAAGCTGTCCAGGACTTGGTTCTCTACACCTTTCTTATCTGCATATTTCACAGACTTTACAGAGGCTCCAAAGAGGGTCATGGAGAAACAATGAACATCAGGTCTCACCTATGAAGGGAATATTCAAAGGGGAACAACTCACTGAAAGTGTTTATGCTTTACTTATAAGAGCTCTAGGTTAGTTGAAATGCCAGTCCTAACATGAAGCTTGCATGCATCGCTTTAGCTGTAGGTAGCTGAGGGCAAGAAACCAAATATTTGTGGAGACAGTAAGACCTGCTGCTTTGTACTACTTGTTGTTCTCTCATTTTACAAGTGAGAAATGGTCACAGTTCCATCTGTAATCTCACATTTGTGCCTGATACTGGTACTACCAGGTGTACCGGTTAATAATGCGGATTTTGTGATCAAAGAAAACACGATAATTTCAAGAGAAACATCAAAAGTGTTTTATTCAAAGTAATGTCCATCGCTAGCTACACATTGCCCCATCTTTAGGTAATTTGTGGATACTGTCCTAATAGAACTTTTCTTGTTTTAAGGCAAACCATTCAGTGACCCAATTTTCCACTTCTTCATATGTTGTTGTTGTTGTTTTTTTTTGGAATAAACACCTTTATTACATGAGCTAAGACAGGGGGGAAGAGGATTTATTTGCCTTTCCAGGCCTTGATTTTCCTCAAATAGAACTCCAGCTTCTTGCCCTCGAGCACATAGCCATCTGCTTGGCCACACTGGCCTGGTCTTGAAGCGATGCATGCAAGAAGCTTGCCCTGCTAGAACTGCTTCTCGAGAAGACTGCTGATTTTGGCATTCTTTTTCCTTTCGTCATATTTCTTCTGAATTTTCTTTAATCGTTTTTTTGTTCAAAATCTCTTCCTCTTCAGGAGTCAGCTTGGCCCCCTTCTTGCGGCCGAAGTGCTGCTCAGAAAGTGCGTGTGCCATCAATTGGAACAAGTGGTAATATGAAGGAGCAAGGTCTGGTGAATACAGCGGGTGAGTCAATACTTCCCAGACAAGATCTTTTAACTGGTTTTGAAGTGTGTGATGGTGTGTCATCATGAAGCAAAATTACTTTGCCGTGTCTTCTGGCCTATTCTGGTCGTTTCATGATCAAAGCATGGTTCATATTGATTATTTGTTGTTGGTAGTGAGCAGTATTAATGGTTTCACCTGGTTTTAGAAGCTCATAATATACCACACATTCCTGATCCCACCAAACACAGAGCCTTGTCTTCTTTCAGAAGCGATTTGGCCTTGCAGTCAATGTTGATGGTTGACCTGGATCAACCCATGATTTTGTGCATTTGAGATTCTCAAAATAAATCAATTTTTCATGTCCAGTCACAATTCCTATGCAAAAAAGACTTTCTTTCGTGCCGTTGAAGCAACATTTTACTGATGATGTTTTGGTTTTCCATTTGTCTTTTGTTCAGTTGATGTGGTACCCACTTTCCTTCCTTTAAAATCTTTCCCATTGATTGTAAATGATCAGAAATTGTTTGCTGAGCAATGTTTAATCTTTCTGCAAGTTGTTTCTGAGTTTGACACTCATCTTCATCCAATAATGCTTGTAACTGTTGGTCTTCAAACTTTTTCGGTTGACCTGGACATTCTTTGTCTTTCACATCAAAATCATCACTTTTAAAGCATTTAAACCAGTGTTCACAAGTATCTTGAGATGGAGCATGTACACCGTGAGCTTCCCGAAGTATTCAGCAGCACTTTTCTTCAAAATAAAGTAATGAATGAAAACTTCCTGCAAATGCTCTTTTTTTTGGCATGAAATTCGACATTTTTAAGCATGTAAAAAATATCTATGATGTTAACACCTTTAGAAAATTTGACATGTGAAGTTTTGAAGCTTGCTGTCAATACAACAAAAGAGCATACATACCAAATTACATATATATCAACATATGTGTAACTCTATCTATTGAAAAAATCTGCATTATTAACCGGTACACCTGGTAAACATCCATAGCTATTTTACTGAAATTCAAAATCCCAGCCTTTGCATATTTGACTCTTCCAAGGATGTGGTTCACTGTGCTTCATGTATTTCTTTTTGAAAAATATTTATGATTTGGGATGGGGATATATATCCACCACCTTGACCCAGTCCTGATTATTGAAAGGAAAGATAATGTTTTTCCTTTTAGAAACTTCTTCCCCATTCCATGAAGTAGGTGAGTACCTTGGCAAGTCTTTATGTTTCAAGGTTTTTTAAATGTGAAAAACAGTAACACCAACCCTAGCAACATTACGGGTTACCTGGAAGGGCCTACGAGAGGAGATTTGAAAGTGCTCTGAACATAAAAAGTACTAAACAAAATAGAGTATATTTATTATTATCCCAACTTCTATTTGCTATTATACCAACTACCTCCCCCCCCCAGGAAAGTATCCTTCATTGTCTTACATCACCAAATAAGGAGAACATTGTCCTCATCGTAGCAGCCAGGATAGAGAAATCCATTGTTCTAACGAGCAGCAAGAGTATCTGGATGGCCAGCAAAACAATCTTCTCATCAGTTTCCCACAACAGGTCTAAGATGCACGGCAACAGGCTCTGGATGTCTTCCCTCTGTGTGCCCAAAGGGAGTGAGTGTATCAGCACCTCTCCAGATAGCACTCCAACTGGTACCAAAGTAGGGCTCCCCCGCTTTACTCAGTACCTGGTGCTTATTGAATTTTTGGTAGCACAGGATACTCAAGAATACAGACTAAAGAAGGCATGACTGCCCTCTGTCAGCATTGGTAGGGCTGACATGTAGAGAAAGAAGCAGAGCTGTTGTGAGCTGCCCCACAGGGCAGAAATGGGACCACTTGAAGGTCAAGTGAAATGGACTGGGTTTAATGTAAGGAGCAGTTCACCTAACAATGAGAGAAAGTGGAATGGCTAGTTTATGTCACAGCAAGTTTCCCATCAAGAAAGGTATTCAAACAGAGGCTAAAAGATTCTTTGGAGGAATTCAAGCAGAAATTGACAAGGGTTCTTCTCAGGGTTTTAAAATTTAAAACATACATGTAAAAATTATGCCCTAGCTGGTTTGGCTCAGTGGATAGAGTGTCAGCCTGTGGACTGAAGGGTCCTGGGTTTGATTCTGGTCAGGTGCACATGTCCAGGTTGCAGGCTCCATCCCCAGTAGGGGTGTGCAGGAGGCAGCCAATCAATGTTTCTCTCTCATCATTGATGTTTCTATCTCTCTCTCCCTCTCCCTTCCTCTAGGAAATCAATAAAAATATTTAAAAGAAACCACATATACATGTAAAAATTAAATAGAATAAGCAACAAATATTCATATATCCAATCAACCAGAATTTCAGATATACACAGGGGTGGGCAAAAGTAGGTTTACATGCAGGTTACAATGATTACAAGAGGTTTATTAACTGTGTTTTGTGTGCTCATAATGGTAAACCTATTTTTGCCTACCCCTGTATTTGAAATAAAAGAAAACAGAATTAAAGTGATAAAATTGAAGCCTCTCTTCTGACCTGGCTTACGTCTATTTAGGCCTGTGGAAAATGAGCTTTCAACATGAATGACAGTGACTCTTGTCCTAGATGATAAGGCAATATAGTACAAGGCATAAAAAGACACACGAATGTTGCCCATGTTGTGATGATAATGATTTGAAATGCACACAAACTGCAGGTTTTAAATATTATGAATATGTGTGACTTACCTGTTTTATTTTTTAAAATTTCAGTAAATGCTTAATAGTCTGTACTTGTGTATTTTCTAGGTATACATTTCAAATTGTACAAAGGTATGTACTCCCATTCACATGTGCCCAGACTAATTTTCATCCTCAGCTATTATCAGTTTCTTGTGTGTCTTTCTGGGATACGTTTTATTTGTGACTTATGAATTGGTGATCTAGGGGCTCCTCTTACCATCTCCTGATGTCTGATAATGTAGTACAGTCCCGTCAGGGCGAGAATTTTAAAGATATTATTTCCATGATATAGCCAGTCTTTCAAGCGGGCAATAGAGTATATGCTGGGCAGTCTCCTAGCCACTGGACTCTGGAGAAGCTGAAAGAACCCGGAAATCAACCAAAAAAGTTAACTTGGAGTCCTTTTTCATTAGAGGAGCCACCTTCACACCAACTCTAAAATGCTATACTTATGAAACCTCTACTATACAGCACATACATTACAAGGTGATGCTTATACTGTGGGTAAATAAGGAATGTTGAATGATGAATATGGGGAAAGAAAAATTTCAATAGGCTTGAATCTGAAACTATCTCTATCCCAAGTTTGAAAGGAATCATAGCCTGCCACTAAGTTGGACAGGGCCTAGGAAGGGAGGTCCTGCTGCTTTATAGGCTTCCTGAATCCAGCCTCTAAGTAAGGAGTCTTACCTCCACAAAAAAGCCTGCAGATGTGAGTTTATGTTTAGCATTCCCTCGGTTAAGAAGAGGGACTAACAAGTACAAGATCTTATGTGCAAGGACGTGATTTCTTTTCAGCAAAGCACTGCAAAACAGAACACCAACAGAATAGCTCTTAGAAATGTTCCTAAACAGAGAGCATTTTCTCCACTGAAGTGTTTACCCAGCTGCAGGTGAAAGGAGGGTATGGCAGGGCTAGGATCTCTGAAAAATTTGCCTGGCATTATGGGTATTTGCCCGCCCTATGACAAGAAGGTTATCTAAGCTTGGTTGTTGTGGTAACTAAAGGGGGAAAAATACCTTAAAACAATGCTGATTTAGAGCATGTATGCATGTCAAGGAAGCCTTACTTGGCAAGGAGAGATACTCCCTGAAGATGGCAATCTTTTCCTGCCAGGAGGTTCCATCCTTTATTCTTTTCCATGATGTTGAATTCCTGCAAGCACAATGTTCTGAGGAGGAGAGTCTTTGTAGCCTGTATGGCAAAGCTAAATCAAACAAAACAGTACAAGTGAATAGAACAGGCCCTTTCAACTTACAGCACACAATTATCCTGCTCTCACTGAGGAGGGCAGGCATTGATAGCTGCTAGACTGTAATTCTCTTCTTTCTAGATTCCCCCAAAAATTTGAAATGCTCTAAGAACTCAAAAGGTCCCCTCACACAAATTATAGGCATAAAGAAATCTAACTACATTTTATTTCCCTGGGATTTGGAAAGAAATCTATGATAAAACAAATTATATGGGATGCTAAGCTGATGCCCACTGCTTTTTTAAAAAGCTTTATTTAGATACCACTTATTTATACCCCATAAATTTACCCCATTACTTTTTTTTATGCCATTACTTTTTAAAATTACTTATTGAACTAGTATCCTGGACATACAATTAACATCACCAAAAGAAATCCATGTGCCACAGAAACACTTAAAAAATATCTATTGATACCCTAATTGGAAACTAAAAATACCTCTCTATGCAATAAAGCAGAAATAGGGAATTATTCAATTATGGATCAGTATGGTTTTGGAGGTGGGTTTAAGGTTGTCTTGCTGGACTCTGTTTCTACTTGATTTATCAAAAAAGGATTGCATGATATCACACATTATTTTGCAGGGCATCTGGACCCAGATAGCCTAATTTATCTTGGCATCAATAAAACCAAGGACAACCAATGACAGCTAGAATAATTCCTGGGCATTTCATCTTGATGTCTCATGAAGCTAGTAGACTATAATGCTCTTACAGTTGGGACCACATCTTGGCCATCCTTGTGTCTGCTACAGTGCCCAGTGCTTAAAGTGTTAGCTAAGGTCAATAAAATCACAATGGACAGTACCACAAAGGAGTAACCTTTGAAGACATTTCTTGTTCTGTGTACAGGCCAGGTGGGATGGCGACATCAGACATGGTGAGGCCGATGCTGTGGTGAATCTGGATGAGCAGTGTCATGAGAAGCTGAGGAAAGAGTTGGAACATAGCTTCTTGGAGCTTGTTTCCCATAAACACCTCATAAAGGGCATCTGTTGCCTGTGGTAGAAAAGGCACACAGCAGAGCTGAACATGCTAGCCCTAATCGTTATTCTTGCTTTACTTCTGCTTCTGCCAGAACATGTTTTCTGGTTCTACTATCTTATAGGCAGAACAGTAGTGGTACTCAGTGCAGGGACATGAAAGTGAGGGGGTAAGGGAATAGGAGTAAAGTGATCATTAAAAGTTGTCAAAGAGTGAGGGGGAGTCCTGAAACCCAGAAGTAAACTATCAAGGAAACTATTAACATATTTGCATGCAAATAAAAAGCCAAAGCAAAATTTATGATAAACAAAGTTAGAATACAATCACCTGGGAAAGTATTTGCATCAATGTGATATTCCTAATATATAAAATGCTCTCACATATCAGTAAGGAAAAAAATGTTAAGGCTTGCTACTCAAAAGTGTGGGCCACACACAGCCATAGCACTAGCATCGCATGGGAGCTGGTTAGAAATGGAGAATCGAAAGCCCTACCCCAGACCTTCTGCATCAGAATCTGTATTCCAATTAGATCTCTAGATGACTGTGTGCATATTAAAAGTGAGATGCATTGGTATATAGGACATGAGCAGATGAGTTACAAAAGAAGAATTATAAATAACCAATTAAAAAACATACACAGCACTGGTCAGGTGGCTCAGTCGGTTGGAGCATCATGCTGTACACCAAAAGGATGTGGGTTTGATTCCAGGTCAGGGCACATACCTAGGTTGTGGGTTTGATTTCAGTCAGGGCATGTATAGGAGGCAACCGATCAATGTTTCTTTCTCACATATATGTTTCTCTGTCTGTCTCTCTTCCTTTCTCTCTGAAATTAATGAAAGGCATATGAGGATTTAAAAAAAAGAATATATATAAACATTCCACCTCACCAGTAACAAAATTATAATTAAAACATGTTCCTTTTGAAGGGGATTATTGGGGGAAATAGGGGTCATCTGTAATACTTTAAACAAAAAAGATAAATTTAAAAAGTAAAAACAAAATGTTTCTTTTTAACCTATCAGCTAGGCAACAATAAAAAGACCCGTAATACTCAATGTAGTGAGAGTGTGAGTAAATGGGCATTCTCGTACATGACTGGTAGGAGGGCAACATTCTAGAGGACCATCTGGGAAAATTATCAGAAGTTTAAATAATCCCACCCTTTGACCTAGAAATTACCCTCCAATGGACTTTATCCTAAATAATTGGTATGTACAATATAACAAAATTTATGTCTGCTACAGTACTATTTTAATGGCAAAAGTTTAAAAATTGTTAAAATATTCACTAATCTGAAACTTGATAATAAAATAAATGGTTCAATAACATGTATTACCTATTTTTTTAAAAAGTACTTAAAAATAAATTACTATGCAACCATGAAAAAGATAACAGAGAGCCTCATATATTGATATGGAAATTAGTAATAATATATTGTTAAATAAAAACAGCAGGTCATCAAAGAGCATGTATTATGATCATACACACACACACACACACACACACACACATATACTAGTATATGCACAAATAATTTTATAGACTAATATAATTAAATAGTTTTATCTGTCCTAACTCCTAAAATTGCACTAAAATGGCATTACAGGGATTTTAAAAAAGGCATAAATCTACAAGAACCAGAATAGGAGAGGAGACAATAGCAGACTAGAGCTGTCAAAATATTTTTGAAAGCTAAAAGAAAAGTGTGATGATACCTTAGGTCAGGGAGAGATGAACCATAAACTGGTAGGAAAGAAAATAAAGTAAAAAGTACATGTGCATAAGAGGGGGAGGCTGTGCATATACTGGACAGGGAGTACATAGGAACGCTGTACTTTCTGCTCAATTTTGCTGTGAACCTAAAACTGCTTTAAAATATAAAGTCTAGCTGACCAGTGTGGCTCAGTAGTTGAGCATTGACCTATGAACCAGGAGGTCATGGTTTGATTCCCAGTCAGGGCACATGCCCAGGCTGTGGGCTTGATCCTTTTAAAGTCTATTTAAAAGGAGAAAAATATACCAAATACGTATACAAAAAGTTCATATATGTATAAACACTTCTAAAAAGTTCATTTTTAGGGAGATGGTATGGCCATTATTTAAATATTACCATCTGGTCCTTTACAGAAAAGGTTTGCAAACATCTGCTTAAGGAGGACCTTTGCTTTCTAATTTATATTCTTCTGTATTATTTGAAAAGATTTTTTACAAGTTTGTATTACTTTTAACTATGATGATATATATCTTTTAAGGTTGAGTAAAAGAATGTTTAAAACTTATAAACCATACTGATTGCTTCAATGTCCCCAGACCCATCCATGTCAATCCGTTGGTAGTGACACTGTAGATTTATAAATGGATGACAGAAGCAAACTTCAAGAGGAACCTAAAGGAACACTCTCCAGATAGGGTGTTGGGCCAGTCATCCCAAGGGGAAGCATGGTGGGCTGAAGTTGGAGGGGCACAGCTCAATGACTTACAGCAACCGCCACATAGGCCATCTTCTCCTGGTTGGGCTCATTATGGCATGTCTGCAGCATCCTCAGGAGCCTCGACAGGATCCCAGTTGTGCTGGGCACCTCCACCTTCAGAGTTCTCCACATCTCAGTCAGATTTCTAGAAAATCAGAGTAAGAAGGTTCAGGAAAATGGCTTATTCCAGGCCTATAATGACCACAACGTGTTTAGAGTCTGTTTGGAATCCAATCTACAAGAGGTTTCCTGCTGTTTAGTTCTTCAGGGTAGCAAAACACTTACTCTCTGATTTCATAACAGTAATTCCCAAGGTTTTATAGACCAAAGTTCCTATTGCTTCAGCACGGACTTCAAGACCATTCACAAACTGGCCCTAACTTACCTTTTCAGTCTCATAACTTCCCTATCACATACTCTGTGCTCTGGCTACCCAAACTATTCACCTTCACCAAATAAACAGTGAACTTTGAAAACCCTACATCTTTGCTTAAGTCATTTCCTTAAACTGAAAGGCCCTTTCCAAAACTCTCCTCTATCCATCAAAATCCTTCTAGGTCCAGCTCCAAAGTTCTCCTTTCTATGAACCCTTTGCTGCTTCATCACCATGTAACTCATGAGAGTGCCCATAACACTTTAAAAATTTGTCATAGTGGTTGTCTCAGTCTCAATGTGCTATTGTCAGTTCTCTGTAGGTGTGTCTACCTGTTCCTTCTGAGGCAAGGAATACCTCTGGCTTCTATAAATCCCTCAGGGCCTAGCACAATGCCAAGCTTACAGAAGGCATTCAAAGACATAATTATTCAATCTAGTATATGGACTTCAAATTTTGGCTAAGGTCAAGCCCTGAAATAAAGCTTTGATCTTCCTTAGAAGGTATCTCTTCTTAAAGGTAGCATATAATGAGTTCTCTTCTACCATTGACTCAAAGGTAGGGCCTGACTTATATAAACACTGTGGAGGAGCATTATGGGGAAAGATGAGAAGATTGGGAGTTATTCAGGCTTTTAATCCATTCTTTTATTTTTAAAATCTACCTAGGTATCTTTGTGTGCTAGACTCAGTGTTTTTGTAAAGCATGGTTTTCCAACTACCTGCTCAGAATCACTCTAAAAACTGAGAGGCTTAAAGACTATTCCTACATTTCCACTCCTTACTTGGGTAATACTAATCTGTGAATAAAACAAAGTAAGTTTCTAAAGAACTCCTGAAGGGAAGATAGATGCAGTGTGGGATACTGAAAAGGCTCTTGACTGGGCAAACAGATTATAGAATGTTAACATTCATTCTGGGGTAAAACTAAGAAATTCCTATATTTACTTACTCTTGATTTTTTTTCTCTGAATTCCTGAGGGAGTAGATGGAGTACTTAAGAAGCTATTTATTGTGCCCTGGCCCATGTGGCTCAGTTGGTTGAGTGTTGTCTCTGCACCAAAAAGTCAAAGGTTTGATTCCCAATCAGGGCACATATCCAAGTTTCAGGATCGATCCGTGCAGGAGGCAGCCAATCAAAGTTTCTCTTTCTCATGGACGTTTTTCTCTCTCTGTGTTCCTTCCTATCTCCAAAATCAATAAAAACATATTTAAAAAAAGAAGAAGCTATTTATTGTGAAAGAAGTGTTTCAAAATGCGTTTGGTTCTGTACATCATGTATGTAGTGTGCTGGGAATGTATTTGAATTAGGAACCCACACGCATGGGCCTATGAGTCTTCTCAAAGTTTAGTGTGAAAAAAATCATCTGGGACTTTAAAATAAGAAAAAGGTCTCACTTCCCATGATACTGATTCTGTAGCTGTGACATAGTTTTTGTTTGCCCATCATTTGGGAATGAGCATTCATTAAACTGTTTCATACCTTCCTGGTATTTATTTTCTCTCTACCTTCTGTCTAGAATGTCTCTTCCCATCCCCCATCCTACCATCTACATGGTAATTAACACTAAAAACTCAGCTAGGGACATCCCTTCTTTCAGAAATCCTTTACCAATCCTTTATCTAATTAAGTTCCCTCCTAGAGGTTTCCACAAAACTCTCTTATTTTGCTTTGGCATCCTCCGCTACTCATCTATGTCTGCTACCAAATAGTGTGCTGCTAGAGGGCTGGGTCCATGTCCTGTTTATTATTTCCCCAGCGCCTAACAGCAAACAGACTCCTAAGAACAATTATGCTGATCTATAAACAAACTAATGGACTTCAGGTAAGTGAACAAAAACATAATCAGAATGAAGTTTTCTAAGTCATTTCTAACAGAATCCACATTCTCATATGATCTAAAGCAGTAATTTCTTCTCAAAGTCATCCAAGAGCTAGAATGCATACAAACAATAAAATAATGCTAAAATTGCACTTAAAATAGCTAGATATATTTAATATTTGTACTAAGTCATGTGCTTTATATAAGAATCTAGTGTGGCTAAACTGAAGCAAGTAGTAAAGATTTAAAAACAGTGCATTACAGAAAAATATAAAAGTAAGAATTTTTTTTTTAAAGTGTATGAAATAATTTTTTCCTTTGGATGAGTTAAAGTCATCCTATATTTGATTAAGTGGCAGAATGTGTAAGTTCAGCTTATAAAAACATCGGCACTATACCAAGACATTCTGTGGAACCATTCATTAAAAGTGTTTTTTGAACAGTTTAAAGCTGGGAAATCTTTTCTTCAAATTAACTACACAGAATCACAATCCTATCTAATAAAAGGGTGATATGCAAATTGACCATCACTCCAACACACAAGATGGCCACCACAAGATGGCCAGCAAGGGAGGGCAGTTGGGAGGGACCCATGCCTGCAGGGGAGGGCAGTTGGGAGGAACCAGGCCTGCAAGGGAGGGAAGTTGGGGGTGATCAAGACTGCAGGGGAGGGCAGTTAGGGGTGACCAGGCCTGCAGGGGAGGGCAGTTAGGGGCAAATGGGCCAGAAGGGGAGCAGTTTAGCGTCGATCAGGTTGGCAGGGGTGTGGTTAGGTGGTGATCAGGCTGGCAGGCAGAAGAAGTTAGGGCAATCAGGCAGGCAGGCAGACGAGTGGTTGGGGGCCAGTAGTCCTGGATTGGGAGAGGGATGTCCGACTGCCCGTTTAGGCCTGATCCCATTGGGTTCAGGCCTAAACAGGCAGTCAGACATCCCTTGAGGGGTCCCAGATTGGAGAGGGTGCAGGCTGGGCTGAGGGACACATAACCCACCCACCCACCCACCCCTGCACGAATTTCGTGCACCGGGCCTCTAGTATACTATAAAGCAGATAAAAGGGGTGCTACTCTGGGTAAAGTGGAGTGGGGATGGGGGCACCTGGAGCCCTCTCCTGATGCCTCACCGCCTTCCCCATAAGACATCTCTTGGAACTTCCCAGGGACCTCCAACTATAGAAAACCACTTATCACTAATCTAAAAAAAACCCCTCAAAACAAACATCTTGTTTGTTCCTCTCTATGATTCTATTCTTTTAAAAAAATGTATATCTGTTTTTTGCTAAATCTTTAAGTGCATTGCAGACATCATGACATTCATCCCTAAATACTTTAACATCTATCTCCTAAGAATAAGGACATTCTTTTATATAACCATATTATCATTTCACACCTCAGAAAATTACATTTATTTAATAATCTAGCATAGAGTTTCTATTTAAATTTTCTCAAAAATTTTTATCATAGCATTTGCTTTTTATCCAGGATCCAAACAAAGTCACATATTGCATTTGGTTATGTCTCTTTCCTTTTTCAAAATTCTAGAACAGTGCTCCCAGCACCATTTTTTCTTTTGTGACATTAACTTCTTTGAAGAGTTCAGCCCAACCATCTTGTAAAATGTTCTTTATTCTGGATTTGTTGAATTGTTTATTTGTGCTTATGCATTATATTCTGACTTATATTTCAGGCATCTGTTTATAACTTATCTCCTCTATAAGGATATCATTAAATTTTTTAGGGCAACTTTGTTCTACAGTACTACAACCATGTGTCACACACCCAGAGGTTGTATCAGGGTCTGTTACCTGTCATATGGTACTGGATGATACAGAAGGTGGCTGATCACTATATCTGTGTACTTGGGCCTGGAGATAAACAAACTCACAATGGTTATGACTTGTTGGCGGACACTAGGCTGGCTGATCGTGGATAGCTGGGCACAGATAACTCCCACAATCTCTGGTACCTGAAGAGGGAAAAGAAATGACTAAAACCTTAATCCTGTGGGACACCAATAGTTACTGAGAATATTGTGGTTATTTCTGAAAGGCCCTGGGATGACTTTTAAGACAACCTGTATTTTTTTTTTAAGTTTTTTATTGGGGTGGGCAATGGGGCGATAAGGACACATATGTAATACCTCAATCAATAAAGAAAAAAAATATTATCAAATCTACTTAAAACCTATCTGTATGTATGTATATGCATATAGAAGTTTTTGGAAGAACATATATACAAAGATGTCAGTAATGTGTCTTTAAGTGATATTAATTTTTTTTCATATATATATATTATTCATTTCAGAGAGGAAGGGAGAGGGAGAGATAGAAACATCAATAATGAGAGAAAATCATTGGTCGGCTGCCTCCTGCATGCTCCCCACTGGGGATCGAGCCCACAACCTGGGCATGTGCCCTGACTGGGAATCAAACCATGATGTCTTGATTTATAAGTTAATGCTCAGACACTGAGCCACGCCAGGCAGGCTTTTGCTAATATATTTTTCTACTTTTTCCTTAATGATTATGTATTGATTTTATAATAAGATTAATTACTAAATTTAGTGTTGCAAGAAAGCTGGGATTTTTTCTCTTTGACTCTAAGATTGGCATAGGAGTCATACCTGCCATCGGGCTTTGGTCCATTTCTCTGCTTGAACTACTCTTCCTGCTCACAGACTCATGACTTCAGGGCTCTGTGGAAATGTCAGTGTCTCAGAGAGGCAGTCCTCAACAACCTCAGATAAAATGGCTGTCATTATCACCAGCTGCTAGAAACTGGTTTAAGGATGGCAGGTGATGTCATTCCTGGCCAGTAAAACATGAGAAAATCTGGGGGCTATTGAGAAAGAATGTCCTCTTTGATTAAAGGGACAAAAGGAAAACATTTTTTTGGGGGGGGGGCTGGGTCATAAAGTCTGAAACTGTGGCAAGTACTTTTTGGCTATATGAACAGGCAAAGTGGAAAGATGCAAAAGCCCCGTCTCTCTGATAACACTGTTGAGACACCAAACTAATCCTAGAACATATACTCTACTTCCAGACTTCTTATTATATGAAATGATAAACCCTTGGTATAATCTTCTTAGTTTATTTTTTTAACACCTGAAAGTACCCAACTGATATGTGTCCATCTCATTGTGCTCTCATTATACTGTTCTTTTTGCATCTTTGCTATTTTAATAGTTTTTAAAATGGGTTTTCACAATTTAAGAATTTTTATTTTTATCAAAGTACACACAATTTTAAAGGTCCAGTGGTATTTCGAGGCTCTCTCTTGTCTAACCCCCGGGTCTGTTCCTCAGAGATAACTACTTTTATCTCTTCCCATATGTCCTTACATATTTCTAAGTGATATAATTACATAGTTATTTTTTGATGTTTCAGTTTTTGATACACTTAAATAAACTTTCTTGATTTTATACTTACTAAGTTGGCCCCCTTCTAGGATTACTGCTGGCTTAATTTTTAAAAATTTGTCACTACTGCCTGATTAGCGTGGTTCAGTGGCCGAGAGTCAACCTATGAACCACAAGGTCATGGTTCAATTCTTGGTCAGGGCACATGCCTAGGTTGTGGGCTTGACCTCCAGTAGGAGGCATGTAGGAGGCAAGCAATCAATGATTCTCTCTCATCATTGATGTTTCTATCTCTCTTTCTTCCTTCCTCTCTCACATCAATAAAAATAAAAATTTGACACCATTAATTAACCTGGATGAGGATCTAAATTGAAGTTACCATTCTCATATGTGTTAATTATATCTTCCCAGCAAAACAATACTCTTCTGGAAAATATGGATTACACCTTTAGATTTTAAAAAGATTCCCTCCCTACTTGCATACACAGTGGTCATTTATGATATACTTGTTGAAAGGATGAATATTCAATTTTGACCAAATGGACTAAAGCTTGGCCTTGGTCTCCTTCAGTAGTTCTCAGCTGAAAAGAAGCAGTAGAAGAGATCTCAGCAGCTGCAGGAAGGAGAGCTCTAGCTGATATTTCAAGCCCAGGAAATGGTCATGGAGCTTTTTACCTTCTCAAACCGGAACTCCGCATTTTCTACCAATGACATCAGCAATTTTCCGGCTAATTGCTGGGTACAGGAATGTTTCAGATTTTTTAGGCCATCCAATATAGTCAATACAAACTGGCAGAGCTCATTTGAATCGAGAAAAACTTCAAAGATCTGAAATGATTTGGGAAAAATGAACTTCCAAGTTACATGGTATGACAGAGCCCCGAACAAGGAATCAATTCTAAGTTAACAATCAGATAAGAGTTTAAATATGTACAACATTGCTTACTTCAGTTTTGTTTATAAGAGTGAAAAACTGGAACCCAAATGTCCACTGCTGGGTCTGTGCATGGCCTTTTATAGCTCTGACTTTTAGTAAGAAGGTTTATTACTGAAATCCTCAGAAAGAGTCACACTTTTATAGGAACAGAATTAAAGGAAAGGCCCTAGTGCTATATAGATGACAGACTCCGAGGCACCACTGAAATACCTTGTCTGGAGATAATGTATTAAAAGAATGTGTCATTCTGCTTCTCATTGCACTTGCCAGTATATAAAGTCCTTCCCATGATTTTAATAAGTATAATTGATTAGGCACTTACTATGTGACAGGCACTAAGGCATTTTCCATACAAGCATCTCATTTAACCCTTAAGCATTTGAGTGATCCTAATTTTTACGGATCCCCCTTGTACAGATGAGGAAACTGATGCACAGAGAATTAAAAATACCTGATATCTTTGACCCTACATGAACAAGATCTGTAGGTTTTCTTTTCCCTTATATTCCCTAACATAGTGCCTGGTATCTAGCAGATGCTTAAATATTTGGTGAATAACGAATAAATACATTAACTAAAAAGTGTATGGCTTTTTGGATCAACTACATTCTCTTACAGCTCCTTTTTGTGATGAGGTTTTATACATGCAAGAGGCTGGCTAGGGTTAGGGGGACAATTAATGGGAGCAGAGCTTGTCTGAAGAGCTATCCAGTGACACTGGCCCCATATAATAAATTGCCAGAACTTTTACCAAAGTATTTTTACCATTTTACATTCCCATGAACAAATGTACGAAACTTCTGATTGTTCCCCATCGTCTCCAACACTTCAAGTTGTTTGTCTTAATAAGTTTTGCCATTCTGACTACCTGGGCAATTTTGAAGGGACTCATGTAGAACTGTTTAATTCTGTAGAATTCTAGGAGTTCTTGACAGTTTTTCATTGCTCCTCTCAAGATTGGGTGATTTTTCTTGTCCTCAGTGATATCTGAGAAGAAAATATGAAATATTGATACTTTCTGGCTTATTTCTTTCTTCCGATTTTGCAAGTCTGGTTGATTTTCAGGTTGAAGTGAATCCCAAGATATCACTCTTCTTGTCTTTTTCACTTGAATAAAAATGCCTGGGGAAGGAGTGTGTGTAAATCTGAAGGTTGATTTGTTTCCCCTCTGTTATAGGGCAATATACAAGAAGGGCTGAAAGAAAAAGAAAAGAGCTTTTTGTAAGAGCAGAGCTTTTGAGTGAGTTAGGAGTACAACCAAGACAAGACTTTTGAGGGGTCTCCCAATGAAACTCAGGTCACCACAAAAAAAGTTGCACAATTTTGGACTGTGTCTGATAATTCTGATATCAGAATTTTTTATGTGTATGGTTTTGCTGATTGTTGAGTCTGCCAGTACTCCCTCGTACTTTCTCGCATGTTTTTCCCATGTTCCCTAGAAACTTACCTATGGGAAGTCTTTGAGCCTTGGTTGAGGATACTCTCTCCAACTAGAAAATAAGCTCTTTGGGGGAAGGGACCTTGTCTGTCTTGTTCACCAGTGCTCCCCTTAATAACAATAAATGAGTCATAAATATTTATTGAATGAATAATCAGTTGTAGTTCCTTGATTGTACATCTTGGTAAACTGTCCTCATACTTGGAGCTTCCCAGAGATTAGATTATTGCTTTGGGAAGCATGGAGATCATCATACCTGCTAAAAGCCATTTCTCATGCTGTTCCCTATGCCTAATATGTTCTTCTTTGCACCTGGCTAATATTCTTTATTTTTCAGATTATCTTCAGAGAGGCCTTTTTTGAATCCCACACTAGATTTAATTCTTACTCATAGCCCCTGTAATTTCCCTTCACAGCAGTTATCTTTATTTATAATAATAGTTATTTGTTGATTCTTTGATTGTCTGACTCATACTCTAGACTGTCATATAAGGACTGGATGGCTTATATTCTGGTTACTATTGTATCCCAAGTAAGTACTCAGTAAACATTTATGAGATAAATAAATGAACGAAGAGCCAAACGATGACAAGAACCTCTTCCACTTCTGGCCAAACTAATCAATCTAGCATGTCCAGAGTGCTACATGTTTAGATGCTCTTAACTCCATGGCCATGTACATGGCTGACACTGATGGGTCTGATCCAGTGTTATAATTCTAATTATTAAGTCAGTGTTCCTCCATCTCAGCCTATGGACTATGAACCTTTCTCATTGTAAACCATTGTAGAAAAGGCTTTCTAGGATGTGGGGAGTGAGGGCACAGGAGGATTGGTGCTTGTGTTGTGCTAGAGAATTTATGTAGGGCTTGGCTGCTTTCAGCAGTGCCTTACACTTCAGCCGCAAGGTGATGTGCAGCAGATAGTGCGTGCCCTCTGCAGCCTCCTCAGCCACCTCTTTCAGTGGGTCTCCACACAGTAGAACCATTAGAGCCACTAGGTGTCCAAGTCGATGGAATCGCAGTGGAAGCTAGTTAGGGAGAAAAAAAAAATGCCATTAGAATACAGGTGTATTTAGTGCCTTAGATTTAAGGTGTTGAGAAGTAATTCCACTTTCACCATCTATTCAAGAGAAGTGCAAGAGTTGCATTCAGCCCTTGGATCTCTTGAAGGTTAACATTTAACATGTGTGGATACAATATGTCCAGCAAATGATAGTAAATATGGTAACTTCTAAACTACATAAGCAATCTGAAATATAAAAAAGTTTATATATAAAGATGTTCAGCCCTAGCTGGTTTGGCTCAGTGGATAGAGCATCAGACTGCGGATTGAAGGGTCCCAGGTTCGATTCCGGGTTGCGAGCTTGATTTCCAGTAGGGGGCGTGCAGGAGGCAGCCAATCAATGATTCTCATCATTGATGTTTCTCTCTCTCTCCCTTCCTCTCTGAAAAAAAAAAAAAAAAAAAAAGATGTTCATTCTAGCACTGTTTTTAAAGACCCCACATTGAAAAAAATTATCCAATAGTAAAGAGAACGATTGTTTAGCCACTCTGAGTATAATAATTAGAAATCAAGTATCCTAGGAATTTATAATAAGGTGTTGCTAGTCTGATAAGTGAAAAAGTTGAGGTGTACCATTTAATACTACTTTAAAATTTATTTATTGATAGTTTGCTTTATTATGAAAAAAAGGTAAAGTAGCAGGCAAAAGCCATATCAGCAAAAGAAATGTAATTTAAAATAGTGAAGAAAGTGGGATAAATTTTAAAAATGAATGTAGAAAAGATAAATGAAGTTAAGAATTTGGTTAGTAAGCAGAATGCTAGTCATCATTTGCTTGAGATAGGCCATGGAGCTATGCACTGGAGCTCAGTGCTGAATTTTCTCAGGGCTAATGCAATGTCCCATATAATATAATTCAAACTGCCCATAAGACAAAAAGCAAATACCTATGGAGAGAAAACACAACTGTTTCTAGGACTGAGTCAGAAAGAAATTTCTTCTGTGGCTCTTCGGGAAAATACACTGAGATATTGTGAACAGTAGCCTCTACAACTTATTTACAGTCAACACAGCAACACATACATAAAACTGTATAATATCTTTCATTCACTGTTATAGCCTTCATCCATCCACTCAATAAAAAAATACTATGTGTCAGTTATAAGCCAGGAATTGGTTATGACTATGGCACTTATGGCTAAGGCACCATGATTGGCACTGGGCATATAAACAGTGAACAAAAGATAATATCCTTGCTCATGTAGATGATATTCTAACTGGAGGACTATAAAGGGAAAAATGAAGTATGTGTATCAAATAGTGATATATACCATGATGAAGAAAAATGTAGAGGATAAGGATAGGGATTGCTATTTTAGAATGGTCAGGGAAGATCTCACTAATGTTAAAATGAGGGACTGCACCATGTAGAAATCTGGGAGAAAGGCATTCCAGACAGAGAGAATAACAAGTGCAAAGAGAAGGGACAGCATGTGGTGTTTCTGAAGAGCAAGTAGGCGAGGTTGGCTGGAGCAGAGTAAATGAGAAACAAAAGAAATGGGAGGTAGATGATGATGGGCTCAGATCACATAACAACTTAGAGAATTATAGAATATTGTAAAGATTTTATTCTGTATGAGCTGGGAAGCCACTGGAGGGTTCTGAGCAGAGAAGGAATCTAAGCTGATCTACATTTATCCAATACATATTTAATTGAGCATCTACATGTAGCATGTTCTGTGCTAAGCACTGGGGATGCTGTGGTAAACAAGAAAACATAATCATGGATGAAATTTACATTCTCTTAGAGGAAAATGGACCATAAATCGATTTTTATTGGGCCAATAAAAATAATCAAACAAGCTAACCTTTGATTCTAAGAAGTCATAGGAAGGAAAGAGAGCAAGGGTAGATCTATTTCTAAGCAAAGGCCTTTTTGAGGTAGAAACATTTAAACTGAGCACTGAAGATTGAGGAGAAGTTAGCTATGTGAAGAGTTAGGGAAGGTCATTCCAAGCAGAGGATGTAGTAAGTGCAAAGGCCATGAAACAGGAAGAGCTTTATATGATAAAGAATGTAAGGGAGGTCAATGTGGCTGGCGTAAGTCAAGGAGTATAGGTGGGAAGGCAGGCACTATATCATACAAGACCCTGTATTCTAAAACAGTTGGAAATTATTGGATCAAAGAAGTGACTTGTGTTTTAAGAAGATTATTCTGGCTACACATAGAGAACAAAGTGGAAGGAACTGAAGTAGAAGCCCCCATCCCAACACACTCTTGCACAAAACATACTCAGAAGGGATTAAAAAAAAAAGGTCAACAGTGGCTATTAACATGGGCCCTCAGATATTTTTAGATTACATTTATTTACTCATTTAAAAACATTTGCTATATCGTGCCAAGCAACGAGGATGCAAGATTTATAAACATAGTACCTGGCCTCAAGATGCTTGAATTTTAGGAGAGAGGTAGATATGTGAATAATGCATGAGCACCAAGGAGTCGTAACTCTAGACGTTATAAACAGTAGGGGAAATAGGCAGTAATAGGATAGCTTTGGATCCTTCCTCCCCTGCAACTGAAGGGCTGCTTACCTTCAAGTTGAGATGCATGCATAAGCACTTAAGAACTTGGGCAATGCTGGCTGTGGCTCTTTCCCGCTCATGGTCTTTAATTGATTGTAACCATGGGTCCATGTGCTATGAAAATGAAGGGAGCCTAAATGATTTATCAGGAAGGTCTGGGATAACACCTTTATTCTGTTTGGGAAAAAATGTTGAGAGAGAAGTTCCACATGTCACTACTATGTCTGGAAATATTTTCCTAAATTATAAACTAGTTTTGGAAATAAAAATGGCAGGATGACAAACGAAGCACAAAGACCTAGGGGATCAGGTGGTCAGCTTCCTTAGGGGCTTATTTCCTAGACTTATTTTCCCTTCATCCCACTTTCTTCAATTATTTATTCTATTCTTCTGTATGTTTTCAACTTCCTGAAACCTGTTTTGGAAAGACAGGAAATTAATGACATGCTAATAAAGAACTCTAAAGATGGGGAAACTGTATTTGCCTACAACAGTCAGGGACAGATCCATGGAAAATAAATATCCATGAGTAGGAGCTTCATAAAGAAGAAATGGCTTGAATTAAGTTGTCAAGGCAGGAAAGTTTAAGGCACAACTGGATAAAGGAAAGAAAGCCAATCTGGCTGCAGTGTTGATATACAAAATTAAGACAAATGAGAAATAATGTTAAGATTGACTGTGGCAATGATAATGTCCACCTGCACTTAGGCACATGTGATTAATAATAGTCTAAAGGGCTACCCCTTTCTGGGATATCTGCATCTTGAAAAGGGTCGAGAGAGCAAGATGTTTGAATGCAGTGAATGCACTCCAATGAATAAATTTCTAATGATGGAATAGCATCTGCTGGGACTAGTACAGGTGAGTGCAGGTAGGTATTAATAACATTTAAGTCTCACCTGGCTCATTCATGAGGCTGACTCTAGTCTCTGGTCACTGATTGAAACCCTTCTGTGGTAGTAATAATAATTTAAGGAATACAGCAACCACTTAAACTGAAAGCCACTTATTTAATACAGTAATTATTGTCTCATTTAAAGGTGAAGAAATGAGACTTTGAAAAATCACATTCCTGGCTGAATTTATAACCAGTGAATGGCAGAGTCGGAATCTGAACTCAAGTCTGACTCAAAACGGGTAGCTAATACTCTTAACTATTATGCTATCTCTTAAAACTTAATCCTTCCACGTTTTCTTCCACTTTCACCATTTAATATAGCCGTTAACTTTCCCACTCTCTCCTGATATCCTGTTTACCTTCAAAATGATGTCAAAATTTTCCAAATGTGGGTCTTTTACCACCAAACTCTGGAGCATCTCAGAGAACACCTGAAACGTCTGCCTGTAGAGACACTGAACGGGCACAGGGTTAAGTGATGCCATCCATGTGGTTTCCCAGCACTGCACGCTTGTAAGGCTCTCCTCATTATCTTGAGACTTTACTTAACATAGCAGACGCAGTGTAAGAGTGTTGGGAGGCAGTTTGTGAAACAATATATATTCATATTACATGGACATCTCAACATTACTGGGAAAACAGTTAACTGATTCTAACTACAGTTGGGGAATCACTTAGGAGCATCCAAAAACTTTTAAAGTTTGACTTGTGACTCTTTCTGACATCTTGAAACAAAGGGGAATAAAGTTCCCTTTAGCAATTGCTTTCCCAACCAGTTTACTAGTGGCAGGAAAATCAAGGCCTTTGCACTTCCTCCTGGCTCTGCCCGAAAGCTTCTCCTCCAGAGATATACACACTCTCTCTTCAACTGTCACCTCATCAGGAAAGCTTTCCCTGACCACCCTATGTAAAAAGCCCCCATGCCTCCCACCCACAGTACTCCTTATCCTCTTCTTTCATTTTTCATAGCACTCACCACCTGATGTTATATTTACTGACGGTTTGTATCTCTGCACTAGGATACAAGCTCCCTGGATCAGAGAGTGTACCGCTCTATTTCTGCCACCTATCATGACGCTTAGCACATGGTAACCCTACATATCTGCTAAGTATATGAATGCTCCACCTTATTTTAAAGCCAAAAGCAAGGGAAAAAAGAAGACAAAATAAAAAAGAGAAAAAGCTATTTAACCACTTATTCTATTCACCAGACTTGGCTTAAATGGTTTTTGGCTAGTTCCAAAAAAATCAAATGCACTTTCCATTGGCCAATATCAGCTGACCCTGGGGATGGCAAATTATTAAAGCAAAGTGTGAGTTACCTCTGATTTGTAGGACCCACTTGGTATGATTTCCTGCATCTGGGTAAGGGTCTTCTCAGAGGGCAGAGTGATTATACTTTTGGTGATTAGACTAAACAAGTGAACTCGATCTTCAGAGCCAAACAGCAAATGGACATCTTGGTAACTAGAAAAAGACAGTTTGGGAATAGCAAACTGGGGAGAGTGTGACTTGACATTGATAAGCAGAGATCAAAGTAACCCAAAAGGAAAGGATAGACTGTTTGGTATAACATTATGATGAAAGAGATCAATGGCTTGCTTGTCAGTCTGTTTAGATACATCTTACAAAAGGTTAGAGAAAGAGTTTCAGGCTCAGAGCCTCCATCCTTCTCCCCTTACCCTCCCTGCCTGCCCAGGAGGTCGCTGGAGTGACATCCTTCAAGGCTTTTCCTTCAGTTCAACCATGGAAGAGAAGCCTGCTACAGTCTAATACAGTAGAGTACAATTTTTCAAAGTGTGTTCTGCCAAGGAGAGTGTACTGCTCTATCAAGGGTTTGTTAGTTTGGGGAATGGCAAGTTAAACAGAGTTAAAAACTTTTTTAACTATGGGACTTTTCGGCACCTTTAATCAGTTAGCGTGCAGTAAGAACTTCCAAGAAAGGTAAACAGAAGACAGCCCTTCCAAATTTCTTGCACTGTGGAACTCTGTCATGAAACAGACATGGTAGTAACTTTACACCGAATATATTTGGGACAAAACCAAACTCAAAGGAGGTTCCAATAAGGTCTTTCAGATATAAATGGTAGCATACGTGAAATCGAAGTTCTTATACAAAACATGGATTTGGTTTCCACTTCTCTAAATAGTTTTGAGAAATTAAAAATATGGAACATGTCAGTTGGCTTTGCTATTGGCCTGAATGAAGAACCAGGATGCATGTGTACAGGGCATGTGGGTGTCACCTGAGGTCAGTGATGGTGACAAAGACCTCCTGGCGCACAGGGCTGAAGAGAGAATGCAGGGGCTCCTCCTCCACCAGAGTCTGTAATGAGAGGGAAAGAGGTTTAGGAGAGAGTCCAGAATGTGCCAAGTCATTAGGCCAAGAGACCAGTGATACGGGTAGAAATGTAAGAACAAGAGCAGGTCCTTCAGGGGGCTCTGCTCCTTGGCTCCACCAGACTGGCAGCAGGACAGTGGCCAGGCTAGGAGTTTATTCTCCAGAGTCAGACCCTGATGCCTGGCTCTGCCTCTTACTAGCTCTTTGAGCTGACACAAGTTATTCACCCTCCCTGTACCTCGGTTTCCTCATCTGTAGAATGAGATAACAGTGCTACCTATCTTCATAGGGTAGTTGTGAGCACTAAATGAGCTAATTCATAATACCTAGAAGCCCTCAATAACTACTAGACATCCTAACTCCTCTTTCTACTAAACCAGACATCTCTAATATAGTGTCTAATAAAATTATAAGTTATTTGTCTTAGAAAAGGAGTAACTTTACAAATTCCATATTGGCAAAGGGAAAGGTGCCTTGCTCTGCTGGAAAAATCAGCAGAGTGATAGAGAAGAAATAACAGAAGCTTTGGAGCTAGAGAGCACCTGGGAGTGAGCACTGGCTCTGCCACTCACTCATTGTGTGAACTTGGATGTATTAACTTCCCTCTGAGTTTTCTTATTCGAATGGAGGACATGAGAACATATCTCAGGGAGTTGATTGAAGAGCAAATGTAATTGGTGTAGTAGAAACCTTGAATTGTCTCTCTGGAAACTGCCCCAGCCCATAGGAATTGGTGCCTCATAGTCATGTTTCATCTAAGTCATTCTGTCCCACTAACAACAGCTCATTTTCTCCAGGAGTAGACACCAGGGTCAATGAGACTTCCCTTCTCAGGAATCTGGAATTTAGACAAAGAACTTCAATTCGTCTGGCTGATCTACCAAAAGAAGAAAATTCCAAGTTTGGGAGCACTGGGCCCTATGGACAAGTGCACAGAAAGCCAATTTTGGAAAGAGAAGAGGAGACAGGTGGAGAATGGAGGGAGAGAAATAGAAATGCATACAAAGGAGCAAAGATAAATGGAGAGCCCTAGCTGATCTGGCTCAGTGGATAGAGCATCGGCTTGAGGACTGAAGGGTCTAAAGTTCAATTCTGGTCAAGGGCATGTTACAGGCTTGTACCTCAGCCCGTCAGGGTGCATGCAGGGGGCAACCAATCGATGTAGTCCTCTCACATCAATGTTTCTCTCTCTTTCTCCCCCTTCCTTCCACACTCTCTAAAAATCAATGGAAAAATATCCTCAAATGAGGATGAACAACAAAATACATGTATGAATGAAAATCACTGAAAACAAAATAAAAATCAATTAAAAAGTAGAAAGTTCTGAGTATGTGAAAAGTGGGTGTTTTTTTGTTTGGTTGTTTTTCCTCCCTTTTCTGGTTTCATTCCCTTTCTGGAGCTGGCTGCTCTTCCTGTCATAGGATTCTGGGAAGACTCTAAGAGCAAATACCCCTTTTTGTGTTTCAGTAGCTTTTAGTGAACTTTTACTTGCCACCAAAACACCTCATTAGGAACTTAGGTTGGTGCCCAGAAGGCAGTGTTCAATAAATATTACTGGGTTCTCTTCCTTGTCCCTGAGTTTTCTCTTTCTCTTCTCACTTTCCAATTCTGGTCAGATCTTGCTGGAGTCCTAATCCTCTTCTTCCTTATTTCCATAAGAAGCTTAGTTATTTTTATGGTTTTTATAGTCTGGAAGGATAAAGTATAAGGCTCTGCCTTCAGTCTCCCAGGGCTCACTTGCCCAAATCTAGTTATCTTAGAGGCATCGCCACTAAGTTCACAGCTACAACCTGGCAATTTGGTGTTAAAAAGTGACACCCCACCCCAACTAGTCTTCAATTGCTGTCAATGGTGCCCTTTCCTGGGGCTCATAAAAAATGCTTTATGACTTTTTTCTCCTTTATTCACTTCCCACATCCAACCAATCACAGCAATAGCTACTCCCTGTTCTGCAGTTTCTGATTCTCCATTCCTACAACCATACCCTCACATGTAGATGAAAGCAGTGCCCTCTTAGCTAAACCACCAGGCCTGCATCCCCTTCTGACTTCCACCTACTTGGCCACTTCTGCCAGAAATAAGCTTTCATTTTCTTTTTTTTAAAGCAGATAGGCCTAAAAGGCATATGTATACATTACCACAATCAAGATTATGAACAAATGGATCACAAAAATTTTCTTGTGCTACTTTGTAATTTCTCTCTCCTGCCTCTTCCCACTCTACTTCTATTTCCAGGAAACCATTGATCTGATATCATCTTAGATAAGTTTGCATTTTCTATAATTTTATATAAATAGTATCATGTAGTATATCCTCTCTTTTGTCTGACTTCTTTCACTCAACATAATTATTTTGAGATTCACCAGAGTTGTAGCACGTTATTGAGAGTTCATTTCTTCTTATTTTTTTAAAAAATTTTTAAAATAAATCTTTATTGTTCAGATTATTACAGGTGTTCCTCTTTTTTTTTCCCCCATAACTCCCCTCCACCTGATTCCCCACCCCACCCCATGCCCTTACCCCCCCGCCACTGTCTTCATCCATAGGAGTAAGATTTTTGTCCAATCTCTTCCCGCACCCCTCACACCTGCTTCCCCTGAGAATCATCAGTCCACTCCCTTTCTATGTCCCTGATTCTATTATATTCACCAGTCCATTCTGTTCTTCAGATTTTTTATTCACTTGATTTTTAGATTCACTTGTTGGTAGGTATGTATTTGATATCATTTTGTTGTTCATAATTTTTATCTTTACCTTTTTCTTCTTCTTCCTCTTCTTAAAGAATACCCTTCAGCATTTCATGTAATCCTGGTTTGGTGGTGATGAATTCCTTTAGCTTTTTCTTGTCTGTGAAGCTCTTTATCTGACCTTCAACTCTGAAAGCTAGCTTTGCTGGGTAGAGTAATCTTGGTTGTCGGTTCTTGCTGTTCATCACTTTGAATATTTCTTGCCACTCCCTTCTGGCCTGCATAGTTTCTGTTGAGAAATCAGCTGACAGTCGTATGGGTACTCCCTTGTAGGTAATTAACTGTTTTTCTCTTGCTGCTTTTAATATTCTCTCTTTGTCTTTTGCCCTTGGCATTTTCATTATGATGTGTCTTGGTGTGGTCCTCTTTGGATTCCTCTTGTATGGGGTTCTGTGCGCTTCCTGGACTTGTACATCTATTTCTTTCACCAGGTAGGGAAAGTTTTCTGTCATTATTTCTTCTAATAGGTTTTCAATATTTTGCTCTCTCCCTTCTTCTGGCACCCCAAAAATTCGGATGTTGGTTCGCTTAAAGTTGTCCCAGAGGGCTCCTTACACTATCTTCATATTTTTGGATTCTTTTTTCTTTTTGTTTTTCTGGTTGGATGTTTTTTGTTTCCACATATTTCAGATCTTTGGTTTGATTCTTGGGGTACGTTGATCTACAGTTGAGTTTCTGTATATTCTTTATTTCAGACAGTGTATGCTTCATTTCTGACTGATCCTTTTCCATTTTTTTTGGCATTCTCATTAATATCCTTAAAGGTCTCATCAAGTTTCAAGAAGATTCTTGAGTAACCTTATAAATGTGGTTCTGAACTCTATGTCATCCAGTAGTTTGCTTTCCTCTGTTTCTTTCATTCGTGACATGTTTCTTTGTCTCCACATTTTGGCTGCTTCCCTGTGTTGATGGAGTAGCTTTGTGTGGTAGGTGATCTATAGGGGGCAGTAGCTCAGCCTCCTCAATTACATGAGGTGGATGCTCTTGGTACACCCCTTTGTGGGCTGAGTGCAAAGTCTTGGTGTAGTTAAGCCTTAATTGCTGTTGGTACACTGGGAGGAATTGACCTCCAGGCCAAGTAGCTGTGAGCACTCGCTGTGTCTATAATGGAAGAACTGCTGCGCTGAAGACACGCTTATGGGGCAGGACTTGTTTCAGTGGGGCTTTGGTGCTCACTGAGTCTGTCTCTTGAATGTGTCACTTATGGATGTGAGGAGTTGAAATCTGGTGTCTCACACTGACCACTAGGTACACTGGCTTCTGGATCTCCAATGGGGTGCAGGTCAGCTACTGTCTGAGGCCACCCAGCAGGAGCTACAGTGAGAGCTACAGTTTTCTCCTCTTTGCTTGTGGTTTGGAGGTTTTGGAGCTGTCTGACCCGGGCTGCAAGTTTGCTAGGTTAAGCTGCAATAGGGCAGGCCTTTCTTATGCTAAATCCACTGCTTGGAGCTTGGGTGGGTTTGTAGGCTGTACAGGGCGGGGTCTCAGGGCGTCACCAGGCTAGGGCGTGGCAAACAGCGATGGCTGCTAGTTAGCCGGCTCTGTGTCTCCGTCGCCATCCTCGAGTCCCGTGCCCCAGTGCAGTAAACAATTATTCCTGCGTGCAGCTCTGCAAGCAAGCCACCCTCACTGGCAGACAGTCCAGCTTCTCCCCGTAGAAGTTTAGGTCCCCCGCATCTCCCCAGAAACTGTATTTCAGAGTAATCGGGGGCTTGTCTCCCTTTGGGTTGAAAAAAGCAACACCTGCCACCAGCCCGGATCACCCGCCTCCGTACCTCAGCTTTTCAGCGCTCGTGCACGTCTCAGTGCTCTTTTCTCTTTCCTTCTAGTTGTAGAACTTCCACTCAGCCAGCTTTCCCGTGGTTCTGGGTGATAGACGTTTTTTCTTTTAGTTGTATTTTTGAAATTGTTGCAGGAGGCAGCAGTTCAGGTGTTTACCTACGCCACCATCTTGGATTCCTCTTTTTTCTTTTCCATTTGGGTGTTTTCTGCTTCTTTGTATTTCAAATCTTTGACTTGATTCTTGTGTTCCTCTAGTCTGCTGTTAGGTCTCTGTATAATATTTTTTATTTCAGTCAGTGTATGTTTAATTTGTAGCTGGTCCTTTTTCATATTCTCAAGGGTCTCGCTAAATTTATCAGCTTTTTCTAGGAAATTCTTGAAAAACCTTGTAACTGTGGTTTTGAACTCTATATCCAGTCATTTGCTTCCCTCCATTTCTTTCGTTTGTGATCTGTTTCTTTGTCTCCACATTTTCGCTGTTTCCCTGAGTTGATAGAGTAGCTTTGTATGCTAGGTGTCCTATATGGCCCAGTGGCTCAGCCTCCCCAGTTACCTGGGGTGGACACTCTTGGTGCACCCCTTTGTGGACTGTGTGTACAGCCTTGTTGTAGTTAAGTCTTGATTGTTGTTGGTATCACTGGGAGGAATTGACCTCCAGGCCAATTGGCTGTGAGGATCAGTTGTGTCTACGCTGGGAGAACTTCTGTGCTGGAGACAGCCTTATGAGACAAGACTCGCAAAATTGCAAAAGCCTCTGTGCTCAGCTTGGATGGGGCGGAGTCTCAGGGCTGAGCAGACAGCCTTGGCTTCTAGTCAGCCCTGCCCTATGAGGCCCCTGGGTCTCAGTGTCCCTCGGTAATTGATGCAAGCACCTCTGAGAGAAAGCCGCCCTTGAGTTTCGCCCCCTGCCAGACAGTCCAGTTTCTCCCCCAATGAATCTGGATTCCCAGATTCCGTCTTCCTCCTGCTAGAGAAAGCCAGTGGCACACTCAGCAGTCAGTCCTCTTTGCGCGCACTTGCGCGCACACCTCCAGACCTCTGCCTTTCATGGCTCCCCTGAGTTTCTGTGCGCTCCTCTCTTTTCCCGACAGTCCAGACTCCTCCCATATGAGTCTGGGACCCCAGGGTCTCGCCCAGAACTGGGGTGCAGTGCAGTCAGAACTGGGGTTCAGTGCAGTCGGGAGCTTCCGTCTCTCTCCCGCTAGAGAAAGCTAGCCAGGCACTCAACTGCCCGTCCTCTCCACGCATGTGTCTCCGTACCTCAGGCTTTTGCAGATCCTCTGAGTCTCCGTGTGCCCCTCTCTTTCCTTCTAGTTGTAAAATTTCCACTCAGCCAGTTTTCCTGTGGTTCTGGATGATGTCCATTCTGTCTTTTAGCTGTAGTTTTGAAATTGTTGTGTGAGGCAGCAGTTTAGGTGTTCACCTATGCCGCCATCTTGGTTTCTCCCGAACTTTACTTGTTTTTAAAAAATCCAAATGCTGCCCCAACTGGTTTGGCTCAGTGGATAGAGCATTGGCCTGCGGACTGAAGGGTCTCAGATTCGATTCCGGTTAAGGGCATAAGGGCATGTACCTTGGTTGCGGGCACATCCCCAGTAGGGAGTGTGCAGGAGACAGCTGAATCAATGTTCCTCTCTCATTGACGTTTCTAACTCTCTATCCCTCTCCCTTCCTCTCTGTAAAAAAAATCAATAAAATATATTTATACAAAATAAAAAATCCAAATGCTGGCATTGTCCAGGAAAAATTTAATGGGTTTATTTATATTGTTATGTAGTTGAACTGCTGAAACTTGTTTACTGAAACGTATTGACTTGTGTTAATGCTTTATGTTTCCACATTTATATTTAAAAAAAAATTTACACACAAATGAAAAAGGAAATACTGCCAATACCTGGTTCCTGGCCCCTATTTCCCACTTGCAATCATATACTTAGGTACCTTTTAACCCCATGGCGAAAAAATATCTAATGTTCAGAACTACCAATAATAGGAAGGAGAGAAAAAAAAGATTTTTTAAAAAGAATGAACTGTTTCCCATCCTAGTGGATTCTTAAGCATGTTCTCTGTATCTGAGGCATGCTAGCTGTATGTCTTTTGGCATAACTGTTACACGTTTGGCATGGATAGCATACAGGTTGGTGTCTTAAAAAAGGCCAACCCGATAGGCTTCACTTGCCTCCTGCGAAGCACCAATAACTACACTCGGGAAGCACAGATCTGTGTTGAAATCCTGAGCAATTTCTCATACCAGACACTGGAAGGTAAGTTTGGAAATTAGTTCAGTGGACTTCTGATAACATCTAATTTCACAAAGTGCCACGGTACCAGGCCTTTAACAATGAAGTTTCTTCACTCCTCCAGTAGAGGCCCCACTCTTGTGAGGGGCTTTGGTAGCCAGTTGCTTCCTTGGTGCTTTACCACTGGTGGATTTGTGGGCTGCCTGCTTTGTAGGAGCCATGGTATAGAGAACTCTTTACTTACCTCCCTTCTCCTTGGGCTGGAGCTGGAGTTAGAGAGCAAGGGCGATTGTGAACACCTACAATCACGTTTCTTAAACGCAAAATATGTGTTAGGTAGCATGGTACCTGGCTTACATTTATTTCTTATTTAATGCTCTCAATGGCTTTGTGAAGTAGATACAGCTATCCTTACTTTATAGATGAAGAAGCTGAGGCACTGAGAAGTTGGTAGTTTTCCAAAGTCACATAGCTAGAAAGAGGCAGAGCTGGTCCTTGAACCTAGATACTGGATTATAGAGCCTGCCTCAGAACTACTGCTTGATTAGTGAGAACACAGTATTGTTTTTACTGAGAAATTTAAATGTATCCCTCTCCTTTCTACTTCTTTTTCAATTGATTTGTCAAGGGTGATTATATTTGTGGAGTACCCCTGAGTATTTCTCCTCTATGCAGAGATACTGACATGAGAAAAGAATAAGGGGATCGATAATAAAAGTGAAACCCTAGCCAGTTTGGCTCAGTGGACAGAGAGTCAGCCTGTGGATCAAAGGGTCCTGGGTTTGATTCTGGTCAAGAGCACATACCTAGGTTGTATGCTCCTCTCTGGCCTGGGCAGAAGGCAACCAATTGATGTGTTTCTCTCATATCAATGTTTCTTTCTGTCTTTCCCTCTCTCTTCTACTCTCCCTAAAAATCAATGGAAAAATATCCTCAGGTGAGTATTAACAGGAAAAAAAAAAAAAAAAAGAGTGAAGCCACTAAAAATTTGTTAGCCAGATCACTGATTTTGCATGGCCCCAATAATTTGTGATAAAGTCATGATACTTACGTATAGGTTATGCACAATGTCTGCGATGTGGCTGTTAATAAATGATTCTGTGGTTTCATCATAAGGTAAAGTTCGGCTGAGAGAAGACAAAGATCTTAAGTATGTCAGCTTCTCATGTTCACTCTGAATTTGTGAAAAAATGATAAAAACACAATTATACATTGTCATCCCACTTGGTCATTATAGAGGGCTTTTGAAGTTTCTTGGAATGTTTTAAATAATGGACATCTCATTCAATCCAATGTCAGTCTTTTATTATGAGGAATGAATAAATTACGGAGGACTGAATTTCTTGTCCATTGGTCCTGCCTCAGTTCGTGATCTCGGTTTTCCCTCTCAGCTAGATTTCTAAGTGCTCCTTGATGGCTTTCCCCACCTTTAGTCTTTGTTTCCTCACCTACTCAACCTGCATACTGCTGTCTGATTAAGCTTCCTAAAGGAGACCTCTGATGCTGTTACTTCTAGCTCTCTTGATGCCATTAAATATTCATTATTTTGAGTCTTTGTTTCCTATTAAAATGCAAGTTCTGATTTGAAGAACAAAATCTCTTTTGTATTATTCTCTTTTTCTAAATATGAACACTATCTATTTACCATAGAAACTTGGAAAAAATAAAGTATAAAGAAGAAAATAAAACACCAATAATTCCACAATCTGGAGAAAATTTCTTCTTGTCTCATCCCCTGTCCCCCTCCCCCACATATATAGATGGTATAAAACTGGTATAAGCTCTCTGGAAAGCAAGTAGCAATACATAGCAAGAAAGTGACTTTATGACCTGATTATCTCTCACCAGGATTAGTGTAACAATGCAACACTAGGTTTGCCTGCTCTAGTTTTGCCTCTCTGATCTATTCCCCCTCACCCCATCATCAGATTCCTTGTTTAAAAAATCCAAATTTGACCAGGTGACTCTCTATCAAAAATCTTTCAATAGCACCCGTGGAGGTCAAGGCCCTTCCCAAAGGGGCCCTTGCTAATGTCTTCAAATTCATTTAGTTTTTATTTTATTTATTTAGTTTAAATATATTTTTATTGATTTCAGAAAGGAAGGAAGAGGGAGAGATAGAAACATCAATGATGAGAGAGAACCATTGATTGGCTGACCCCTGCACATTCCCACTGGGGATCGAGCCCGCAACCCTGGCATGTGCCCTTGACCGGAATCAAACCTGGGACCCCTCAGTCCACAGGCTGACGCTCTATCCACGGAGCCAAAACGGCTACGGGCATTTAGTTTTTATATGTTGAGTTTGTGATGCCTTTGGGAAATAGTCTGAGTCAAAAGTGAAGACCGCCCTAACCGGTTTGGCTCAGCTGATAGAGCGTTGGCCTGCGGACTGAAGGGTCCCAGGTTCGATTCTGGTCAAGGGCATGTACCTTGGTTGCGGGCACATCCCCAGTTAGGGGGTGTGCAGGAGGCAGCTGATCAATGTTTCTCTCTCATCAATGATTCTAGCTCTCTATCCCTCTCCCTTCCTCTCTGTAAAAAAATCAATAAAATATATTTTTAAAAAAGTGAAGACCAACATTCTGGTTTTAAAAACATTTTTACTGGTATTATACATAGAAAAAAAATGTAAAGCTTGATCAATTTTCACAAACCAAAAACATCTGTGTATATGTACATATATCCAAAGGAAATGAAATCTGGATCTCAAAGAGATGTCTGCACTTCTTTGTTCATTGCATCGTTATTCATAGGAACAAAATATGGAAACCTAAGTGTCTGTTGACGAATGACACACCTTCCACGCTATGCTTTATTTTATTTTATTTTTTTTCACACTATGCTTTAAACACTCCAGACGTTTTTCGATTCTCTGCTCCTTTCTGCCACAAAGTTGTTAAACACTCCGTTTCCTTTTTCTGAACACTCCTTACAACTCTAACTTCTATTTTCACCTATTCATTCCTCAGATCTAAGCTAAAGGTTACTTCCTCAGCAATGCCTTCTTTTACTCCCAGGTTATGATAAGTTCTTCTGTTATGCACTCTCACAGACTGAATAAGTGAATGGATGAATGTTTCACCTAAACAATGGAATACTGTATTAAGTAGGATAATATCGATTTTTGTTGTTGTTGTTAATCTGGGTTTTTTAGAGAGGTTGGAAGGGAGGGAGAGAGGAGAGAGAGGAAGAGAAAAAAGGGGGGAGGGGAGAGAGAGAGAGAGAGAAAAACATTGATGTGAGAGAGACACATTGACTGGTTGTCTTCCACACTTTCCCTGACCAGGGTCAGGGATCAAACCCATAATCCAGGTACTTGCCCTCCACCAGGAATCAAACCCAAGGCTCTTCAGTGCATAGCACAAGCTTTAACCAAAGAGCCACAGCAGCCAGGGCAGGATAATATAGATTCTAGCTATTAACTTAGAAATGTTTTTCCCCCACCATTTCTGATGTTTATTTTTCTATAATTACATTCATTGGTATGCACAGAAAAAAGTCTTAAAATATATATACCAAAATGTTAACTGCAATCTCAGGATAGTAGAATGAAGATTAACTTTAATTTTTATTATGACTTTCTTTGTTTTTATAGGAATGTAATAATTTTTATAAATATAATTTATAAGTGTTATAAATATAAATAGAAAAATAAAAAAGTATAAATATAAAATTTATAGCTTATAAATTATTTGTATAAAAAGAAATAACAAATAGAGTTTAAAGTATTTGTTACAATGGAAGAATAAGATGGATAACTTGAAAAGATTGCTTGTGCCTACCTTTAGCTCACCATGAAGAAACTCCTGGATGGACTCGATCAGGTTCTCAACATTGGCCTCACTGAAGGCGTCCTCATGGGTCAGGTAACTGAAATTATCTGTGAGGGATTCCAGAGGAAGTCAAGAGATGACAGAGATGTCTGAGTCTAATATCAAAAGAAAGACATCAGATGATGTCCCCATACTATGTAAAGTTATACGGTTTGGTGGGGAGAACCACCGGACATCAGGATAGACAGTTCCTGTTCTCACCTTCACTGTTTGCTCTGCCCAAGCCCTTCCACTTTATGAGTTTCAGTTTTCTCAATTACAAATTCAATGTTCTCTAAGGGTCTCCTAAGCTACAAAAACATAGGAGTGACCTGTAGCAGAGTGGTTTAGAACACAAATCTTATCTCAGTTTCAGATTAGCTGGAATCCTGGCTCTCCCACTTATTAGTTCTATGACCTTTTTTCTTTTAATCTTTATTGTTGAGATTACAGATGCCCCTCTTTTTTCCCCCATAGCTCCCCTCCACCCAGTTCCCACCCCACCCCAGGCCCTTGCCACCCTATTGTCTGTGTCCATAGGTAATGCATACATAAAATATCTTTGTCTAATCTCTTCCCAAAGTCCCCACACCCCCTTTCCTCTGAGTCGTCTGTTCCATTTCCATGCCCCTGATTCTATTCCATTTACCAGTTTATTCTGTTCATCAGATTTTTTTATTCATTTGATTTTTAAAATATTGGTATTTGTTGTCACTTTGTTCATAATTTTTTATCTTTACCTTTTTCTTCTTCTTCCTATTTTAAAGAATACGCTTCAGCATTTCATATAATACTAATTTGGTGGTGATGAACTCCTTTAGCTTTTTCTTGTCTGTGAAGCTCTTTATCTGACCTTCAATTCTGAATGATAGCTTTGCTGGGTAGAGTAATCTTGGTTGTAGGTTCTTGCTATTCATCACTTGTAGGTAACTGTTTTCCTCTTGCTGCTTTTAATATTCTCTTTGTCTTTTGCCCTTGGCATTTTAACTATGATGTGTCTTGGTGTGATCCTCTTTGGATTCCTTTTGTTTGGGGTTCTCTGTGCTTCCTGGACTTGTAAGTCTATTTCTTTCACTGGGGCGGGGGGGGGGTGGAGTTTTCTGTTATTGTTTTTTCAAATAGGTTTTCAGTGTCTTGCTCTCTCTCTTCTTCTGGCACCCCCATAATTCTGATGTTGGTATGCTTGAAGTTGTCCCAGAGGCTACTTACACTATCTTCATATTTTTGGATTCTTTTTTCTTTTTGCTCTTCTGGCTGAGTGTTTTTTGCTTCCTTGTATTTCAAATCATTAACTTTATTCTGGGGATCCTCTAGTCTACTGTTGAATCCCTGTATATTATTCTTTATTTCAGTTAGTGTATGCTTAATTTCTGACTGGTCCTTTTCCATTTTGGGGGCATTCTCACTAAGATCCTTGAAGGTCTCACTAAGTTCCTCGGAGGTTTCTAGAAGATTCTTGAGTAACTTTATAACTGTGGTTTTAAACCCTATATCCAGTATTTTGCTTTCTTCCATTTCTTTCATTTGTGAAATGTTTCTTTGTCTCTGCATTTTGGCTGCTCCCCTGTGTTTGTTTCTATATATTGGGTAGCTGCTAAGTCTCCTTAAATTTGATAGAGTGGCCTTGTGTAGTAGGTGTCCTTTAGGGACCAGTGGCTCAATCTCCCCAATCACTTGAGGTAGACACTCTTGGTGCACCCTTTTGTGGGCTGTGTGCACAGTCTTGTTGTAGTTGAGCCTTGATTGATGTTGGTATCACTGGGAGGAATTGACCTCCAGGCCAATTGGCTGTGGGGACCAGTTGCTACTATAGTGGGAGAGCTGCTGTGCAGGAGGCACCCTTATGAGGCAGGACTTGCTTCAGTGGGGCTTTGGTGCTCACTGAGTCTGCCCCTTGAGTGTGTAACTTATGGATGTGAAGAGTTGTAATCTGATATGGTCTGACACTGACCACTGGGTACACTGGCTCTTGAATCTCCAAGGAGGTGCAAAGCCAGCCACTGCCTGGGGCCACCCAGCAGGAGCTATAGAGAGATCTGCAGATTCCTCCTCTTTGTATCAGGTTTGGAAGTGCCCAGACAAAGGCCCAGCTGTGAAGCAAGGCGGGCTGATACTGGTGCCGGCCTTGGGCCTTTTATTTATAGCTTTGGGACTCCCTGACCCAGCAGCAGCTTGTTTGACAGGGTTTAGGCTGAGAAAGTACAAGCCATTCATATACAAAATCTGCTGCGCACAGCTTGGGTGGGGCAGGGTCTCAGGGAATCTCCAGGGTGGAGCAAACAGAAATGGCTACCAGTCAGCCTGCACCAAGGAGGCCCCAGCACGGGAACAATGACTGCTGGGAGCACCTCCGTCTGGAAGAAAGCCGCCCCTGCGTTTCTGCCCCGATGTCAGACAGTCCAATTTCTCCCAGTCCAATTTCTCCCCGTATGTGTCTGGGTCCCCCAGAGCCCCACCCGGCACTGGAGCTCAGAGCAAGCAGGAGCTTGTAAATTCAGTTCATAGTGCTGGCCTTTTAAGAGGAGCAGCTGGGTCTCCAGCAGCCTGTGTCATTCAGCCCCAATCCGCACTTGTTTTTATAGTCTGTAGTTCTTACTGCCAGTAGGGACTTCTTTCCCCAGCTCTGGGACCCTGGGCTGGGGGTCTGGGACTCCTTGCTCTTCCAGGCAGCCTCCAAACAGGTGATCTTCCTCCTGATTAAAAGAGCGGCACACCTGGGTGCCGGACCAGCCCATTCCACGCCTCCGCACCTCCTAACAGTCTCTAAGTGCTTTCTTCTTTATCTCTTGAGTTGTAGTACTTCCACTCAGCCAGCTTTTCCGCGGTTCTGGATGATAGTTGTTCTGTATTTTAGTTGTAATTTTCATTTGGTTGTGGGAGGCAGCAAGTACAGGCGTTTACCTATGCCGTCCTATTGGACAAACAGGCTATTTCCCCCTTAACACACCTATCTTCTGAGGGTTCTACCACTCAATTTTTGTCCTCCTTTTGGTCTCCTGAATTATAGCCTCTTCTGCAAATTCCTCCCACTCCCTGCCACGTCTTTGTTATCCAGTAGAAGCCATGTTCTTGTTCACCTGCTATTTTTGAAAAGGCTTTCCTTCTGCTTGTATGTTTCCCCTTCTTCTCTCCACTTTCCCTGATCTCCCATTGCATATCTGACTCCTAGTCATTCTTTAGGGCTCAGCTCCAGGATACCTTTCCCGAACCCCCGCTGCTCATTCTGGCTAAGTATCCTACTAGCTGCTAATAAACCTCTCTATATTTGCTCCTTACCCCCACCTCCATCCCCAGTCACACATTATACCGAGTTCCAATTCTTTGTTTCTCTATGAGTATACTGTATTTGTTCTGTTCACTGCTATATCTCCAGCAGCTAGATCAGTGTTTAGAGTATAGCAGGGCTTCAATAAATATTTATGGAATGAATGTACAAATGAATATATGTAGTTCCTCAAACATACCATAGTCTTTCCTGTCTCATGCAAATACTTCTCCACCTATTTGGAATGCTCTTCTCTCTACTTCTCACCTGGGTAGCTCTTTTCATGTCTTTAGGTTTAAACAGCAGTGTCTCAGACAAGTTCTCTCTGACAACCATGATTTAAAGTAGGTTTTCATCCCCTTGTTTTTTTTTTGTCTCAGCCCTTGTTTAATTTTTTCATAGTGTTTACTACAACTGTAATTACTTTATTTACTGTCTCTTGACTTATTTCGGTTCTTCTCAGCACTATGATGTAAATTCTGTGAGGGCAGGGGCCATGTTAGTTTTGTTCACTGATGCATGTCCAGCAACTGATACTTAATAAATATTTATAGAATAAATGATAGTTATTTTGTAGCCCAATCCAAATTCCACCCATACCTACCTTTCTCTTCTCAGAATCCTTCTAGCATGTAGACTCTGTGCAAATAGGCAGGATTATTTGTCTCAGGACCAAGTTAGTGTTCTGTATGTCTAGAATAATGTATCTTACCTCATTTTTCCAATTATATTCCAAGGTATTAAAGTTAGGGACCAAATTAATTGTCGAAGTCTAGTCACGGGCTGGTTACTCAGCCACTTGACTTGAAAAGAGATGCCCCTCCACCCCATTCTTTCCCCCATTTACCTGTAAATTCAAGTCTACTTGGGCCCTTTATAATATCCTCTAAGTTGCTCAGCTGCAAATCCAGACTTCCTGAATCACTATCGGAAGCATAAGGGATCACTACTTCCCAACTATAGATCCTAGGAATAAAGAGGGGATTAAAAAAATTAGTTTTTCAAGACTGCTTCTGTCTCATCACTCAAGCTTAAGTGTCACTTTTCAGAGGCGTTTATTGATCACCAATCTAGGTTAACCAGCCTCTCCCCACCCGTCTGACAGTTATTTTCTTATATTTTCATAGTATTAAATCATTGCCTACAATTATCAAGTTAATTTGTGTTGTTTATTGACTGTCTCCCATTAAACTATAAACTCCATGAGAGGAGAAACCCTGTTTACATGGTCATAGTTGTATCCTCAGCACTTAGCATATTGTCAGCCTATGGGGAGTAAATGGATAGATAAGAAATACTATGCCACTGTTAAAACGAGACCGAGACAATGAAATGCTACTCGCCATAAAAAAGGAAATCTTACCCTTTGCTACAGCATGGATGGGCCTGAATATCATTATGCTAAGGAAAATTAGTCAGAGAAAGTCAAGTACCATATGATTTCATTCATATGTGGGTAGTAATGAACAAAATTAACTAACAAACAAAACAGAAACAAGATTCATAGAGAACAGACTAACAGCTGTCAGATGGGAGAGTGTTTGCCAGGCTGGGTGAAAAGGGTAGAGGGATTTAGCAAACAAAACAAAACAAAAAAACAGACAATAGTGCGGTGTTCACCAGAGGGAAAGAGGGTTAGGGGGAGGTACAAGAGGGTAAAGAGGGGATAAATGGTGATGGAAAGAAACTTGACTTGGGGTAGTGAACACACAATATACAGATGATGTACACCTGAAACCTATATTCTTTTATATATATATATATATATATATATATATATATATATATATATATATTTTATTGATTTCAGAGAGGAAGGGAGAGGGAGAGAGATAGAAACATCAATGATGTGAGAGAATCATTGATTTGTTGCCTTACTGGGGATCGAGCCCGGAGCCCAGGCATGTGCCCTTGGCCGGAATCGAACCTGGGACCTTTCAGTCCGCAGGCTGATGCTCTATCTGTTGAGCCAAACCAGCTAGGGCTGAAACCTGTATACTTTTATTAACCAGTGTCACCCCACTGTATTCAATGAAAAAAAAAAGAGAGACTGAGGTAGAATACCCCCCACCTACCTCAATCCGCCTTACCCTTTCTTTCTTTTTTTTTATAGACGAAATACCTTCCAATATGTGATTCACTTATTTATGATATTGTTTATTGGATAATAGTTTTCAATACTAGAAAAATATTTCTTTAAATTTTTGTACTATTTTATTCACAATGTAAAGTCTATAAAGACATGAAACATTTTTAAGTTTAATCTCTATTAACATTTTATCCACCATTAGGTTTAGACAGTAACAAACCAATAAATTGATAACCTAAAAGTAAAAAGGCCTTTTAAAGTGAGAGGCAAACAAGCATTTATTTGAGATCAATAAGAATAACTATTTGGGAATCAATTCAGATGAACCCCAAATAATGTTCTGATTAGGAGACAAAGGCAACAGGTATTTATGAGAAAGAAAAGAGGAACAATTACATTAATAGAAGGAAAGCATTTCTATTTGTGAAGGTAACAATATAGTGATGTTAATTCTAGGCTATGTTTTAAATTTTTAGTCAGGTAGTCACCAGAACTGCTTTTTTCTTATTTTTGCAAACAGTTCTTTGGGAAACAAAGTTGCTTAGGTCCAGTCAAAGGTTATTTTGCCCTGTTTTCCTCTGGCATGGTAGCTTCAGCTCCATTTAAAAAAATACACACATACTTATGGGTTTTTGTGTGTTTTTTTGGTGCTGACTGGGGATTGATACCAAAATCTGGGTATGTGCCCTGACTGGGAATTGAACCGGACACCTTTTGGTATATAGGATGATGCTTCAACTGAGCCTCCAGCTCTATTTTAAAGTGGTTCCATGTTTTGTGTTTGTTTTTATTGTTTATAAAATCAAGCTCTGGTTTGTAGCATTTGCTGAATCTATGGTGCAAATATTCTTATTGTGGCCAAAATCAAGCTACCAATGTCACTTTGGGAAGAAATGTGCAGTAGCACACACCATCATATATTTCCTTTATTCAGATACAATAGAAATAAGCAACCATGAAAACATAGACAATGGGAAAATGTAGTGAAACACTTAGGAAGTGATGAGTTTGGTTTTCAATATACTTTATTTCATTATCAGTTTATATAATTTAATTTTTCTGAGTAGCTGTATTTAACAACTAATTTGCAAACTCTTGATAAATTCAACAATTGACTTTGCAAGCCAGTATGAGATGGCTCCAGCATACTATTGGTTATTTTATTATTGAGTTGAAGGAGTTCTTTATATATTCTGGATCAGCACTGTCCAATAGCACTTTGGTGATAGTGGAAATCCTATATAATAAAAGGCTAATATGCAAATTGACCGTGAACTACCAGTCGCTATGATGTGCACTGACCACCAGGGGCAGACACTCAACTCAGGAGCTGCCCCCTGGTGGTCAGTGCGCTCCCACAGTGGGGAGCTCCACTCAGCCACAAGCCAGGCTGACGGCTGCCAGAGCAGCAGCGGTGGTGGGAGCCTCTCCTGCCTACTCAGCAGCACTAAGGATGTCTGACTGGGGCTTAGGCTTGCTCCCTCCGGGGAGCAGGCCTAAGCTGGCAAGTGGACATCCCCCAAGGGCTCCTGGGCTGCCAGAGGGATGTCAGCCTGCCAGCTTGGGCCATCCCAGGGAGTGGGCCTAAGCCGACAGGTGGACATCCCCCGAGGGGTCCCAGACTGCGAGAGGGTGTGGCCCTGGCAGAACCCCCCCGCCCCCCCGAGAGTGCATGAATTTTCGTGCACTGGGCCTCTAGTGTTCTATAATTCTGTTGTGTTCATATGATACCTACTAGCCACCCATGGCTATTAAGCACTTAAAATGTGGCTAGTACAAACTAATTTTTACTTTTGGTTAATTTAAATTCAAATTTAAGTGTTTACATATAGCTAGTACGTACCACACTAAACAGCACAGCATCAGACATAGCAAGACGGACTCTCACTATTTGGGGTAATAATATCTGGGGCACTAATAATGATAGTAAGAGTTACCATATTGTGCCCTGGCCGGTGTTGCTAAGTGGTTATAGCATCAAAGGGTCTCTGGTTGGGTTTCTTGTCAAGGGCACATACCTGGGTTGTGGATTCTCTTCCCATCCCTACTAGAGGCAACTAGTAGATCTCTCTCTTCCTTCCCCCCCTCCCTCCGTTTCATCCTCTTTGGAAAGCAATGGAAAAAATATCCTCTGGTGAAGATTAACAAAACAAAAAAGAGTTATCGTTTTGTGCATACTTCGTATTCTCATAATAGTTAAAAAAAAAAACACAGATTACGGAGTCCAAACTACCTGGGTTCAAATCTGTTTCTTTCTCTGTAAAATGGAATAACTATACACCTCACAGAGTGGTGATAGGGAGTAAACGAAACAGTGTACGTAGAGACACTGTCAGGCTATCCTGTTAACTGTCAATAAGTGGAATTAGTTATTATTAGTTCTTAGATCACTCCCATTTTTTAGCTTGTTACTTCGTAATCTTGGCTAATATGCTCATCATAATTTTGAGGAGTCAATGAATTATCGGGAGTCAAGACAAATGCTTTGCAAATCAGATAAAATGTCACGCATAGGTTAGTTATTAACAACCGAAACAATCTTTGGAGGAAATTGCCATAATTTACCAAAGGGTAATAAAAAAAAATCAACAACATTCGAATACCGCCTTTTCCCACCTGACCCTTCCCATTTCTTTAAAATTGGCCGGGCTGCAGAGACGACTGAGTGACAGGCGATCGACTAATCAGAGGAGGCCCCGTCTCGGGCCCGCCCTGAAGCCTTGCCCAATAGCTTCTTGGTAGCGCCCGGAATAAGACCGTTGCAAGGTGGCCGGTACCAAGTGGACCTGAGTGCCGGGGGGAGCGGGCCTGTTACGCGCGGACCGCAAGGTCCTTTGGGCACGAGGACCAGAATTCCGGCTGTGGCTATAGAGAGCAGGCCGGCCCAGCGGGACGGCGGGGACTGACCTGTCCCTAGAGTCCATCTCAGCACGCGGAGCCGGCGGCGAGTTCCCAGCGTCCCCTCCGGCACGCTCCCGGAGCCACTTTCCTGAGCGGAAGTCAGCCTGCGGTGCGGACCCTTCTCGGACCTGCTCGGAGGAATGGCGCCGCCGGGTACGGTGCTGCGCATGGCTCGATGGCGGGGCCCCGCGGACGGCACGCCTCGGCGACTGGGCCGGCGCCCGCGGGAGGCTAGTGTTCGCCACTCGGGAGCCGGCCAGGCGGGGTCCCTTTCCTCGGCGGGACTGGGGCATGGGCTCCGGCTCTCTTGGGTCGAGAGTCTGACGGAGGATTGGCGGGCGGGTGGGACTGCACGGGACCTGAGGAGGGGTTGGGGGGGTGGGAAGGGAGTGCGGGGCCGAGCTACGGGTACTCCCGAGGACCAGCCGGGTACCGAGGGGCGTGATTAACCGCAGGTCTGGGCTTCGCTCATTCATTTGACTCGCGTGGGCTCCCGGGTCAGGCGGCCTAAGAGCTAGCCTTTGGCCAAATCATCCATTGGGCCATAGTTTCCTTTTTAGTGAAAGAGGCAAAGCAAATCACCTCTCTGGGAGTTTAGAGTTCTGAAGTTAGGTTTTCCGGGTGCAAATTTGCAGGCCGCTACGCATTTATTATGTGACCCCCACCGCAATTTACTTACCACCCCCTGCACCTCAGTTTCTCATCTGTAAAACAGATTACACATTGTCTGCCTCTTAAATTGCTGTATTAAATGAGATAATCTCCGTGCATAGTTTAGAACAGTATGTGTCACTAAGTAAGCGCTCAGTGAAATTATCTGCATTGCTAGTTAACGAGTGGTCACTGCAGGATAGACTCTGATGTCCCACCACAGCTTGGGAAATGTGTACTATTGTTATTTCCACGTGACAGGCGAGAGGGAAAAGAGAATGCCAATAAAAGAGGTGTTAAAAACAAACTTTGGATTCAAACTGCCTGCAGTTTGATCCTCAGCTAGTTGTGTGTGGTAAGGCAGGTAACTACTTCTGAGTCTCAATTTCTTGTTTTTTAAAGGGCACTCTTTTGGATGTTGAATATTTAATGACTCAATGAATACAAAGTACCTAGATTAGTATGGGCATACCCGACCCATGTTAAGTGTGCAAATTTTAGCCAAGAAAGTTATTGTTATCATTAATGGGAGGTGGGAAGATTAGGATTCTGACACGGATGCTGTGTTAGGGGGACTTACAGTTTAGCTGGGAAAATGCTGGATAGATCATAGCCATTTACTAGATTTTAATATATTGAGTATATGCACATACACAAGGCACTGGGGATTCATTCAGCATTAGTATCCTGACTCCTCATTCTCTCATATCTTTCTATCCATTAGCAATTCTAGCATTAACTATGAATTTTAGCCAGATCACTTCTCACCATTTCTACTGCTGTTCCGGGGTTGGGTTACTCATCTTTTTACTTGCATTATGGCAATAGTCTCTTAACTGGTGTCCCTCTTTAGGTCCCTGGACCTGTATAGTCTCAATATAGTATTGTTTATTCTCAACACAGTTATTCTGTTAAAATGTAAGTCAAATCACTCCTTTGCTCAAAACTTTATAGTGGCTCCCATCTTGCTCAGTAAAGCCAAAGTTCCTGCAGTGGCTTATAAGACCCTCTGGATTTAGTCTCTGCTATCTCTGTCACCTTGTCCCTACTTATTACCCTTTGCTTACTCCTCTTTAGTCATACTGTTCTTACCAATGTAAAAAAATACTGTATATACTCCTGATTCAGGGTCTTTGAACTTGCTTTTCTTCTTGGGCTTGTTTCCCTCCAAATACCTTTATGATTTGCTCCTTCTTTTCATTCAAGTCTACCACATTTTTTATTTCTTTTTTTTTAATTTAATAAATCTTTATTGTTCAAATTATTACAATTGTTCCTCTTTTCCCCCCCGTAGATCCCTCCACCAGGTTCCCACCCCACCCTCTGCCCTTATCTCCCCCACACTGTCCTCATCCATAGGTGTGCACTTTTTGTCCAGTCTCTTCCCGCACCTCCCACACACCTTTCCCCCCAGAATTGTCATTCCACTCCCTTTCTATGCCCCTGATGGTATTATATTCACCAGTGTATTCTGGTCATCAGATTTTTAATTCACTTGTTGATAGATATGTATTAGTTCATAATTTTTATCTGTACCTTTTTCTTCTTCTTCCTCTTCTTAAAGAATACCTTTCAGCATTTCATATAATACTGGTTTGGTGTTGATGAACTTTAGCTTTTTCTTATCTGTGAAGCTCTTTATCTGCCCTTCAATTCTGAATGATAGCTTTGCTGGGTAGAGTAATCTTGGTTGTCGGTTCTTGCTATTCATCACTTTGAATATTTCTTGCCACTCCTGTCTGGTCTGCATAGTTTCTGTTGAGGAATCAGCTGACAGTCGTATGGGTGCTCCCTTGTAGGTAACTATTTTTCTCTTGCTGCTTTCAATATTCTCTCTTTGTCTTTTGCCCTTGGCATTTTAATTATGATGTGTTTTGGTGTGGTCCTCTTTGGATTCCTTTTGTTTGGGGTTCTGTGTGCTTCCTGGACTTGTAAGTCTATTTCTTTCACCAGGTGGGGGAAGTTTTCAGTCCTTATTTCTTTCAGTATCTTGCTCTCTCTCTTCTTCTGGAACCCCCATAATTCTGATATTGGTAAGCTTGAAGTTGTCCCAGAGGCTCCTTACACTATCTTCAAATTTTTGGACTCTTTTTTTCTTTTTGCTTTTCCGGCTGAGTGTTTTTTGCTTCTTTGTATTTCAACTCTTTGACTTGATTCTTGCAGTCCTCTAGTCTGCTGTTAGGTCTCTGTATAATATTTTTTACTTCAGTCAGTGTATGTGTAATATCTAGTTGGTCCTTTTTTCATATCCTCGAGGTCTCGTTAAATTTATTGGCCTTTTCTAGGATATTCTTGAAAAACCTTATAACCGTGGTTTTGAACTCTATATCCAGTCGTTTGCTTTCCTCCCTTTCTTTCATTTGTGATCTGTTTCTTTGTCTCCGCATTTTCGCTGCTTCCATGAGTAAGTAGAGTAGCTTTGTGTGGTAGGTGTCCTCTAGGACACAGTGGCTCAGCCTCCCCAGTTACCTGGGGTGGGCACTCTTGGTGCACCCCTTTGTGGGCTGTGTGCACAGTCTTGTTGTAGTTAAGTCTTGATTGTTGTTGGTATCACTGGGAGGAAATGACTTCCAGGCCAGTTGGCTGTGAGGATTAGCTGTGTCTACGCTGGGAACACTTCTGTGCTGGAGACACTCTTGTAAGACAAGACTTGCAAAATTGGAAAAGCCTCTGTGCTCAGCTTGGATGGGGTGGAGTTTCAGGACGGAACAGACAGCCTTGGTTTCCTGTCAGCCCTGCTCTATGAGGCCCCTGGGTCTCAGTGTCCCTCGCAGCTCCCGAGTCTCAGTGTGCTTTCTTTTTCCTGACAGTCCAGATTCCCCCCAAATGAGTCTGGTTTCCCAGTGTCTCGCGGGGGACTGGAGTTCAGTGCAGTCATGAGTTTCCTTCTCCCTCCCGCTTTAGAAAGCCAGCCGCGCACTCAGCCATCAGGGCACACAGCTGCCCTTCCTTTCTGCGTGTGAGCCTCCGTACCTCAGCCTTTTGTAGCTCCTCTGAGTCTCAATGTGCTTTCCTCTTTTCTTCTAGTTGTAGAATTTCCACTCAGCCAGCTTTCCTGTGGTTCTGGATGGTGTCCGTTTTACCTTTTAGTTGTAGTTTTGATATTGTTGTGCGAGGCAGCAGCTTAGGTGTTTACCTATGCCACCATCTAGATTTCTCCCCACATTTTTTTATTTCTTACGTGGCCTATTATATTTAAAATTGAAGTTCTTCTCAGGTGTCCCTTCTGTGTTGTATTTTTCTCCATAGCACGTTTCACCTTTTTAAATAATAATCTTAATTATTGAGTGAGATATTTTTCTTTTCCCATTAGAATGTAAGCTCTATGACGTTGGAGGCATTTGTTTGCTCTTTTTCCTGCTGTATCTTCAACACCAAAACAATGCTTGGTGCATAGTAGGCATTCAGTAAATATTTGATTAATGAATACTCTACATTATAGATATCTCTAGCTTTTTACATTTTTATTTAAAAAATATTTTTATTGATTTCAGGGAGTAAGGGAGAGGGAGAGGAGGAAGCATCCATGATGAGAGAGAATCATTGATCAGCTACCTCTTGCATGCCCCATACTGGGGATTGAGCCGGAAACCCAGGCATGTGACCTGACCAGGAATTGAACAATGACCTCCTGATTCATACCACTGAGCCACACCAGCTGGGCTCTAGTTTTTTGTTTAAGAGTTTTTACACTCTAGATTATTTAATACACACAAGGAATTAAGTAGAACTAACCTTCATGTCCCAAGGTAAGCATCTCTTCTATAACATTTTCCAAAACATAGTGCAGTATGGATACTACAGTTAGACTTGGGTTTGAGTCCAAGATTGACTATGTGTAAACTACCCTGGTCCTCAATTTTTTACTTGTAAAATGGATATAATAATTCCTTTCTTAAAGGGTTCTAGTTCAAACTAAGTTTGACACTGTAGACAAAGAATTTAGGACCATTAATGTTACCCTTGTGATCACTGTTACTTGGATAGCAGACAGTTCATGACACAGCACATTCGTGTGTGTGTGTGTGTGTGTGTGTGTGTGTGTGTGTGTGTGTGTTAATGACAAGTAGACTATACCACTCCTATAACTTTCTGTTTCCTGGGCATAATAGATGAGGATTAATTTTATTTCCATTTATTTAGCAAATATTAATTCATTGTTCCTTTGTCCAACACAGTGTGCAAGACTTGGAAATACTGAGATGAACAAGACAGTCTGTCTTCATGGAGCTTACAGTTTAGCAGGGGCATCAGACATTACACTGTTATAGTTGTGAAAAATATAGAAGTACAGGTTGCTATGAGTGGATATGGCAACAATACCAATTTAGCTAACATTTAGATAGTCTTTGTTAAATGTCACTTGCTATTCTAAGATTTTTGAATATTAACTCATGTAAAGCTATCAACATTGACTAGTAGGTACTATTATTAATTCCTTATGACATTGAGGCACAGTCTGGTCTCATTGTAATCGCCACAGTCACATTGCTAATAAATGGCAGAGTTAGGATTTAAACTTGGCTCCACAGGCCATATTCTTCACTACTTTATAATATTGACCTGGGACCTAATCCAAGGGAGACCTATTGGGAGGTTTCTTAAGGAAAAGATACTTGAACTGGAATCTAAATGTAAAAATTAATCATAGTGTAAGTAGGTTTGGAAAGCATGAAAAAATGCTGGGTGGGGAAAAGCATGGCTCCTTGGAGAAACAGACAGGAGGCTAGAGAATCACAGACAGAGAGAATAGATCTGGTTGAGAGGTAGGCAAGTCCATGATGAAGATCCAGGATTGTGTCTGTCCTGAGAGGTATAGGAGTTGCTAATGTACTTGAAATGGGAATGGTGTGATGAGTCCTGTGCTTTAGCCACATGAAGGCTGCTGGGAGGACTGTCCTTCAGATAGTTGAAGACAGTGCTCATTACTTCCCCCAGGCTTCTCTCTAGTGTAAACCTTCCAGTTCCTTCACCCTTTCTTACATGATTTGGTTCTAGACCTTGGTGGGCATCGTCATTGAAACTGTACAGACTTTGGAATAGTGTGGAATGTGCTTAATAGTCATTTTTCCTCAAGGTTCAAGCACTGTCTTCCTGCTGGCCCTAACAATCATAGCCAATGCCCAGGCTCTGACGCCCACTCACTACCTCACCAAGCATGATGTGGAGAGATTGAAAGCTTCACTGGACCACCCTTTCACAAGTTTAGAATCTGCTTTCTACTCCATCGTGGGACTTAGCAGCCTTGGTGCCCAGATGTCAGATGTAAAGGTAAGGCTCCTTTTGCCTTGGTGGCCTCATCCTTTTACTATCTTCCTTTTGTATACTTTACAACCTTTTGCTCATTTGAAGATAACCAAGGTTAATACAATATAATAAATACTTATATCAGTCGGACAGTTTTTTCTTTCAATGCCTAATGTGTTTTTAGGATCTAGTCAGATCTTTTAGCAGAATATAGAAAAGAGCAAGTCATAGATCCTCTAGAAACTTTTACTGCAGCTCTGAGTGGGCCTATATAATACTACATGTACTTATGAAGTGCCCTATATGTGTGCCTAATCTATACTAATAAAAAGGTAATATGCTAATTAGATTGGGAGACCTTCCAGGAGACCTTCTGGACGTTCTTCTGGACAAAGCCGTGGTGGCGAGGTCGAGGTCGAGGCAGTTAGAGGCTAAGAGGAGAGTGCAGTTGTGGGTGATCAGGCCAGGATGGGATGGCAATTGTGGGTGATCAGGCCAGTGAGGGGGGTGCAGTTGGGAGTGAGCAGACCAGTAGGGGGGCCAGTTGAGGGTGAGCAGGTCATTAGTGGAGGTCAGTTGGGGGTGATCAGGACAGTGGGGGGGCAGTTTGGGGTGAGCAGGCCAGCAGGGGGGCATTTGGGGGCAAGCAGGCCAGTGGGGAGGGCAAGTGGGGGCGAGCAGGCCAGCAGGGGGGGCATTTGGGGACAAGCATGCTGGCATGGAGGGGAGTTAGGGGTGATCAAGCTGGTGGGAGGGGCATTTGGGGGCAAGGAAGCCAGCAGGGCATTTGGGGGCAAGGAAGCCAGCAGCGGGGACAGTTGGGGGCAAGCAGGCCGGCAGGTAGAGTGGTTAGGGGCAGGCAGGCAGGCAGGTGAGCGGTTAGGAACCAGCAGTCCCAGATTGCGAGAGGGATGTCCGACTGCCGGTTTAGGCCCGATCCCTGTAAATCGTCAGTAGGACATCCTTCGAGGGGTCCCAGATTAGAGAGAGTGCAGGCTGGGCTGAGGGACACCCTCCACCCCCCCTCCCATGCATGAATTTCATGCACCACGCCACTAGTAAATAATAAAGGATCTCAAGATGGGAGGGCATTCAGATTTATTAAACAGTCACTGTCACTGCATCAGGCAATTTTGATATAAATCTTTGATGATGAAAATGCATCGTGATTAAGACCTCTTGCATTTAGGAACAATATTATGTGAATTCACATTTTATTCATTATAGTAGCACTGATAGCTAGGGTACGAAATTAGGGCCAGGTTTCTCTTATATAAGCTTTATGTATTAATTTTCTATGACTGTATAACAAATTACCATACACTTAACAATTTAACACAATACTCATTAGCTCATAGTTCTGTAGGTCAGAAGTCCAGGCAGGCTTGGCTGGGCTCTTATTTGGAGGCTCTGGGGAAGAATCTACTTCAAGTTTCTTCAGGTTGTTGGCAGAATCTATTGCCTTGCAGTTGTAGGTCTGAGGTTCCCATTTTCTTGCTGGCTTTCAGCTAAGGACTGCTCTCTGCTTCTCAATGTCACCCACATTTCTTATGTGACCCCCCCTCCCTTTTTAATTTACTGATGGCATGTGGAGTTCTTATTCTTCAAATTTCTCTAATTCCTCTTCTGCTACCAGCCAGAGAAACTTTCTGTTAAAGAGGGCTTACCTGTTTGGGTCAGGACTGCCTGGATAGTCTCTGAATTTTAAGGTCATCCGACTTGGGGTTTTAATTACACCTGCAAAATCCTTTCAGAGCAGTTCTTAGATTAGTATTTAAATGAATAACAGTGGATAGAAATGTAAACATGGCATCTTTTGAATTCTGCCTATTCTTTCTTGTATTAGCATAGAAAGGACCCCAAATCTCAGTGGCTTATGGCAAAAGTTTATTTTTTGCTCAGACTGTATGGCCATCATTGGTCAGCTGGGGCTTTGCTCCATCTTTCTTAAGTCCAGGATTTACTGGTAACATGCTGGAGCAGTCCCTATATGCTTATGCAGAGGGCAAATGAAAACATGGCTTTTAAAACTTCTGCTCAGAAGAAATATGTGGAACATCTTTTATCTTTCTAATTTTGTTACCTAAAGCAAGTCACATGGCCGTACCTGGGTTGACAGGGAAGTATAATACTTCTTCAGAGAAGGAATATATTTTGTTTATTTTGGAATATTTGTTATAGTTCTGTGAAATATGCTGTTTTTATCTTGATAGGATTTTTGAATCTAGATTGCTTTGGGTGGTATGGACATTTTAATAATGTTAATAATGTTAATAAACATTTAATAATGTTTAATAATGATAATTCTTCCTATCCATGAACACGGTAAATGCTTCCACTTGTATCTTCTTCAGTGTCTTTCTTTAGTATCTTATAATTTTCTGAATGTAGGTCTTTTACAACCTTGTTTAAGTTTATTCCTAGGAATTTTATTCTTTTTGAAGCAATTGTGAATGAGATTGTTTTATCAGTTTCCCTTTTTGATAGTTCATTATTGGTGTATACAAATGCAACTGATTTCTGGATATTTATTTTGTATCCTGATATTTTACTGAATTCATTTCTCAGTTCTAATATTTTTGTGTGGAATCTTTAGGGTTCTCTATATACAGAATCATGTCATCTATCTATATAAAAGGCTAATATGCTAAGTGTCTGACTGTCTGGATAATGAAGTCAAGTAGCAATACCTGGCTTTCTCTCCTTAGGGATGACTAGCCTTAGGTGGAAACACTTTACATTGTAACCAAATGTCTGTGAAGTGCCTCATCTCATTTGATCTTCACAGAAGTCCTGGAGTAGAGAGATAGGAGACTTGGTGGAATCCTATTTATTTATTTTTTTTCCATTAGCTGGAAAACAGAGATTTGAAAAGCTTAGAAACTTGACCTGACTAAAAGGAAGTAAGAAATGGTGTACCATGAAAATGACTTCAGGTTTTCTCACTGCGCAGAATATAGTCAAACACTGCTGCAGTTAAATATTTTACCCTTTGTTCTCCCTGCATGATCTATAATAATAATCTGCTTCATGTTGATATTTACTGCTCAGTGTTGCTGACAATTACCTGAAAGAGAAGTTGGAGTACTTCACTGGGCTGGAAAAAATTTAGCTACATCAGAAAGCAGGTCTAATTAAGCAAGTTTGTTCTATATCTATAAAAGGCTAAGTTGCCCTAGCCGGCTTGGCTCAGTGGATAGAGCGTCAGCCTGCGGACTGAAGGGTCCCAGGTTTGATTCTGGCCAAGGGCACATGCCTGGGTTGTGGCTCAATCCCTAGTGGGGATGTGCAGGAGGCAGCCGATCAATGATTCTCTCTCATCATTTATGTTTCTATCTCTCCTTCTCTCTTCCTCTCTGAAATCAATAAAGAAAAAAAATATATATATATATTTTTAAAAGGCTAAGTTGACTTGTGCATGCACTATACATATAAAGCTCTCAGTGGCGCCAATCGCATGTGTGTGTTTTGATCTGTCATTGTCAATCGTGAATTTGGTTTTTTTTGTTGACATTCTGAAGCTGAAAGAAAGCGGCAGTGTTGCACGGAAGAAACAATGGCAATTAAATATGATCGTAACAGTGATCCGGGTAGATATAATTATCCCCATGTAACCGAAGTTGCCATCATACTCAGAAACGAAGATGGAGGACCTCCTTTTGAAAGGAACTTGCTTATTCATTGGAAACCAGATCCCAATAATCTGAACGCCACTAAAATGAAACAGATCAGTATCTTGTTTCCTACATTAGATGCAATGACGTATCCTATTTGTTTCCCACATGGTGAAAAGACTGGGGAATGGATATTGCATTACGACTCAGAGACAACAGTGTAATCAACAATAGTACTAGATTCAATGAATGATGCCGAATAGGAAAATTTTCCTATCCAATTTCTTAAAAGTATTATTCCTTCAGGAATGCCATGTCAAAATTAGAATTGAAAGTAGGTGCAATGATCATGCTACTGAGAAATCTTAATAGTAAATGGGGTCTTTGTAATGGTACTAGATTTATTATCAAAAGATTGTGACCTAACATAATCGAAGCTGAAGTATTAACAGGATCTGCGGAGGAGAGGTTGTTGAATTGATTTGTCCCCGTCTGATACTGGCCTCAGTGTTAGAATAAGTTTAATCAATTTATCAGTCATTGTTTTTTCAATGTTTTTATATCATGTTTTTGTTCTTTTTATAGCATGTCTTTGTTGTTATATCATGTTGTTATTGTTTATTAATCAATTTATATATTATATTCATATACATGTTACTAATTTTCTTTCATCTCTGACACTTCTATTACAGAGAAAGGGTGAATAGCAATATTAAAATATTTCTTCTAATTAAATTCCTGGTGCATGAATTTGTGCACCGGGGCCACTAGTCTTCAAATAATGACAGTTTTACTTCTTCCTTTCCAGTTTAGCCTTTTATTTCTTCTTCTTGCCTTATTGCTGTGGCTAAGACTTCCAGTACTCTGTTGAATAAGAGTAAAGAAAGCAGACATCCTGTCATGTTCCCCATCTTAAGGGAAATGCTTGTAGTTTTTGCCCATTGAATGTTGGCTGTGGGTTTGTCATATATGGCCCTTATTATGTTAAGGTTTGTTCATACCTTAACATAAGGAATGCATTTGTAGTGAATGGTAACTCCTGAGCTCCTTTGATCCTGGTGGGTGCCTGGTGGAGGGGATCAATTAGGGGTAAAAGAGGGACATCAATAATACTTTCAACAATAAAGATTTTTTTAAAAAAGTAATGTATTTTTTTTTTCCTGAGGAGAGTGGTGAGTACCCTGATCCACTCGATTGACAAGTTAGCCCACTTTATTTTATTTTATTTTTTTAAATATATTTTATTGATTTTTTTACAGAGAGGAAGGGAGAGAGAGATAGAGAGTTAGAAACATCGATGAGAGAGAAACATCGATCAGCTGCCTCCTGCACGCCCCCCACTGGGGATGTGCCTGCAACCCAGGTACATGCCCTTGACTGGAATCGAACCCGGGACCCTTCAGTCCACAGGCTGACGCTCTATCCACTGAGCCAAACCGGTTTCAGCAAATTAGCCCACTTTAGTATGAACTTATTTATGGAGCAGTTTACTGAACACCTGTGCTAGGCCCTTGGCATATAGTCACTGCCTTCAGAGAGCTTACAGTCTAGTGGAAGTAAAAAGAACAGCAACTCTTGTGTATGTTGATGTCTTTCAACCCATTGCAGTTGTTAATTCTTTTTGATGCTCAAAATATCCCATTTTTGTTAGTGGGCCAAAATGTCTGTGTGTGCATGTGTTTATTTTTGTTGTTGTTGTAGTTTGTTTTTAAATATATATATATATATATATATATATATATATATATATATATATATATATTTTAATAAATCTTTATTGTTCAGATTATTACAGGTGTTCCTCTTTTTTTTCCCCCATAGCTCCCCTCCACCTGATTCCCCACCCCACCCCATGCCCTTACCCCCCACCACTGTCTTCATCCATAGGAGTAAGATTTTTGTCCAATCTCTTCCCGCACCCCTCACACCTGCTTCCCCTGAGAATCGTCAGTTCACTCCCTTTCTATGTCCCTGATTCTATTATATTCACCAGTCCATTCTGTTCTTCAGATTTTTTATTCACTTGATTTTTAGATTCACTTGTTGGTAGGTATGTATTTGATATCATTTTGTTGTTCATAATTTTTATCTTTACCTTTTTCTTCTTCTTCCTCTTCTTAAAGAATACCCTTCAGCATTTCATGTAATCCTGGTTTGGTGGTGATGAACTCCTTTAGCTTTTTCTTGTCTGTGAAGCTCTTTATCTGACCTTCAACTCTGAAAGCTAGCTTTGCTGGGTAGAGTAATCTTGGCTGTAGGTTCTTGCTGTTCATCACTTTGAATATTTCTTGCCACTCCCTTCTGGCCTGCATAGTTTCTGTTGAGAAATCAGCTGACAGTCGTATGGGTACTCCCTTGTAGGTAATTAACTGTTTTTCTCTTGCTGCTTTTAATATTCTCTCTTTGTCTTTTGCCCTTGGCATTTTCATTATGATGTGTCTTGGTGTGGTCCTCTTTGGATTCCTCTTGTATGGGGTTCTGTGCGCTTCCTGGACTTGTACATCTATTTCTTTCACCAGGTAGGGAAAGTTTTCTGTCATTATTTCTTCTAATAGGTTTTCAATATTTTGCTCTCTCCCTTCTTCTGGCACCCCAAAAATTCGGATGTTGGTTCGCTTAAAGTTGTCCCAGAGGCTCCTTACACTATCTTCATATTTTTGGATTCTTTTTTCTTTTTGTTTTTCTGGTTGGATGTTTTTTGTTTCCACATATTTCAGATCTTTGGTTTGATTCTTGGGGTACGTTGATCTATAGTTGAGTTTCTGTATATTCTTTATTTCAGACAGTGTATGCTTCATTTCTGACTGATCCTTTTCCATTTTTTTTGGCATTCTCATTAATATCCTTAAAGGTCTCATCAAGTTTCAAGAAGATTCTTGAGTAACCTTATAAATGTGGTTCTGAACTCTATGTCATCCAGTAGTTTGCTTTCCTCCGTTTCTTTCATTCGTGACATGTTTCTTTGTCTCCTCATTTTGGCTGCTTCCCTGTGTTGATGGAGTAGCTTTGTGTGGTAGGTGACCTATAGGGGGCAGTAGCTCAGCCTCCCCAATCACCTGATGTGGACACTCTTGGTACACCCCTTTGTGGGCTGAGTGCAAAGACTTGGTGCAGTTAAAGCCTTAATTGCTGTTGGTACACTGGGAGGAATTGACCTCCAGGCCAATTAGCTGTGAGCACTCGCTGTGTCTATAATGGAAGAACTGCTGCGCTGAAGACACACTTATGGGGCAGGACTTGTTTCAGTGGGGCTTTGGTGCTCACTGAGTCTGCCTTTGAATGTGTCACTTATGGATGTGATGAGTTGAAATCTGGTGTCTCACTCTGACCACTAGGTACACTGGCTTCTGGATCTCCAGTGGGGTGCAGGTCAGCTACTGTCTGAGGCCATCCAGCAGGAGCTACAGTGAGAGCTGCAGTTTTCTCCTCTTTGCTTGGGGTTTGGAGGTTTTGGAGCTGTCTGACCCAGGCTGCAAGTTTGCTAGGTTAAGCTGCGATAGGGCGGGGCTTTCTTCTGCTAACGCTGCTGCTTGGAGCTTGGGTGGGTTTGTAGGTTGTGCAGGGCGGGGTCTCAGGGTGTCACTAGGCTAGGGCGTGGCAAACAGCAATGGCTGCTAGTTAGCCGGCTCTGTGTCCCCAAGGGCGTCCCGGAGTCCCGTGCCCCAGTGCAGTAAACAATTATTCCTGCGCGCAGCTCTGCAAGCAAGCCACCCTCACTGGCAGACAGTCCAGCTTCTCCCCGTAGGGGTTTGGGTCCCCCGCGTCTCCCCAGAAACTGGATTTCAGAGTAGTCGGGGGCTTGTCTCCCTTTGGGTTGAAAAAAGCAACGCCCGCCGCCAGCCTGGATCACGTGCCTCCGTACCTCAGCTTTTCAGCGCTCATGCACGTCTCGATGCTCTTTTCTCTTTCCTTCTAGTTGTAGAACTTCCACTCAGCCAGCTTTCCCGTGGTTCTGGGTGATAGACGTTTTGTCTTTTAGTTGAATTTTTGAAATTGTTGCGCGAGGCAGCAGTTTAGGTGTTTACCTATGCTGCCATCTTGGATTCTCCTTAAATATATTTTTATTGATTTCAGAGAGGAAGGTAGAAGGAGAGAGAGAAACATCAATGATGAGAGAGAATCATTGATCCGCCGCCTCCTGCATGCCCCACACTGGGGACTGAGCCTGCAACTTGGGCATGTGCCCTGACCAGTTACTGAACTGTGACCTCCTGGTTCAATCACTGAGCCACGTCGGCTGGGCTTTTTTTTTTTAATGTGATCCAGTAGTCTTTGAGAGTTTCTGATGTCCTGAGCTTTTATATTTCCTGCCCCAGACTAGAATAAGTCATTACTATTATTTATTAAATGTTTTGTTATATGTCAGGTACACTGGGTGTTATCTTGAATTAATTGTCTTAATTCTGTATAGTTAGAAATATTATCCTGTAATAGAGGAGGAAATAGAAACTCAGAGAGGTTAAGTAAATTAATTGTCAAATGTCTGCCAGCCATCATCTGAATGGTAAAGGGTTGACAAATTGTGGCCTCCAAGATCAAGTCCAGCTTGGAGCATTTTTTTTATTTTTTATGTTTAGCCTGCCTTCCCTTGAGTATTTGCTTCTCTTTCTCTCTCTTAAAAAAAACAAAATGTTTTTGTTGATTTTAGAGAGAGAGGGAGACAGAAACATCTATGAGAGAGAAACATCCATCATCTGCCTCCTGTGTGCCCCCTACCACAGATCAAGCCCATAACCCAGACACGTGCCCTGACCAGGAATCAAACCGTGACCTGGTTCTTAGGTCAAAGCTCAACCACTGAGCCAACTGGCCAGGCTTTTAGTATGGTTGAGTAAGTAGTTACTGAAGAGACTTGTCTGACTCCCAAAAGCCTAAAATATTTATTCTTTGGCTCCTTACAGAAATTTTGCTAAACCCTGCTGTGTGGGATTTATGCATATGCAGATTGCTTCCTGCCAGCTATCTCCTGTTCTTTCCCAATGTTTGCTTCCTCTGCATGACTGAATTAAGGAAACAGATTTTTCCTCATGATCACACTCTTGTAAACTTTATAGGTGAATGTACCTCCTAATAAAATTAGTTTAGCTCAAAAGCAAGTACACAAGCACCAGAGTCGGCCCAAGTTTTTAATTCTGGTGCCACCTTTCTGTAAAATGGGGGTTATAATGACTTCCTCACTGGATCATTGTAAAGATAAAGTGAAATCATATTATGCCTAGGGGAGAGAGAGAACAAATTGGGAAAGTAGTGGCGTAATCTTGACTAGTAGAGATTTTGTATTGTAAGGTATAGGAGATGAAATGGAAATGTTAGGTTAATGTTCAATATTGGCAGATTTTAATGCTGGATGAAATTTCTGCTGGTGATTTTCAAACTTCTACAGCACCATAGGATTCAGTCTAGGGGGATCATGGAGTGAAGCGCTCTCACTTTACCAGAGCAGCACCTTTGTATTCGTCTCATGATTTGGAATTCATTCCACATGGATTTAGATTGAACACATACCCCTGAATGTGTTCTTTGCTAATGTCATGAGATTGAGGATATGTCTGTCAGGGCTGAAGATTTAGATTGAAGCCATCCAAACAGTGGCAGTGCATTGTGATTTGGGGGTAATTGTGTGATTAGGCCAGCTGTGCTTTGTGTTTATAATCCAGACTCTCAAGTCAGACTGTTTGACCATGGCTGGGTAGCTCAGTCGGTTAGCATCCTTCCAGTATCTCAGGGTTGGGAGTTCAATTCCCGGTCAGGGCACATACAAGAATCAACCAGTGAATGCATAAATAAGTGAAACAACAAATCAATGGTTCTCTCTCTCTCTCTCTTCCCCTCTCTTTCCCCATCCTCTCTAAAATCAATTAATAAAAATCTTACCTAATAAAAGAGAAACATGCAAATTAACCATCACTCCGCCATTCCCACAGCCAATCAGTGAGTATGCAAATTAACCCAACAAACATGGAGGTTAATTTGCATATGCAGGCACGGAGTGGCCGGGAGGGGCGTGATGCCTGCTATGAGGGGAAGGGGGGCTGCGGAGAGAGCTACAGGAGCAGTGCCATGGACAGAAGCTAGGACTTGCCGGCTCCCGGTGGCTGGGAGTGAAGCCAGGGGAAGGAAGGCCTATTCTTGCACGAATATCGTGCAACAGGCCTCTAATAAATAAATAAATAAATAAAGTCAGGCTGCATGACTTTAAGATCTTAACTTCACAGCTGTACAATCAGATGACCTGTGCAGCTTACCAAACCTTTCAGAATGTTTGTTTTCTCATCTGTAAGAAGGTAATAGTAGTACTCAGCTCACAGCTGATGTATGTAGGTTAGCTAGCTTGGTGATGATATGTGGTAAGTATGTAAAAAGTATTAGATTACTTTATATAGAGTAGTGGTTAATGTACATTGATTGACGTTTTATTTTTGGCAAACTGTCATTTCCATTGCTTAATGCCTGATGAGTAGAGGATGTTCAACAAATACTTGTTGAATGAATGAATTGTAAACTTGAGCTTAATAGAAATGAAAGCTCTCTAAATGTGCTTCTTACTCCGAAAAGTAATTTAGCACTTCATTCTTCTAATCGCTTATGAAATGTGCTGTGGTGATTATGCAGTGTGTGTACATTATAAGTAATAGAAGGAAGGGGGTTGTATGGATGTTTCAGAGCTGTTGAATTTCCTAATTAGACGTGCACACTAAATACATTCGTTGAAACTCTCCCATTACTGCCACTTCCACAAAGTGATATGTGTCCTCTTGTTGCTATAAGCTGAGTAGAGCAAACTTACTCAGCCTTGCTAGATACACTGAGTTGTTGCTCTCACAGATACTTAGAGGAGATTTTGGTTATTATGTCACAAGATTTTAGCAGCAAAACTGGGAGGAATGGGGTTTAATAAGAATATGAGAATAACAAGCAGCTCTATGAATAGCAGAGTGTAGAATGAGAGTTGATTTTAGAGGGGTTGACAAATTGTGGCCCTTGGGGTCAAATCCAGCTTGAAGAGTGGAGAGTTATGAAGAGTGAACATTTTTTATTTTGATAGTCAGTTACTATATATATACACACATACACACACACACACACGCGCGCGCGCGTGTGTGTGTGCATACACATATATATAATAAAAAACAAGCACATGAGAATGGTGGTTTTATGTATATTAGCTTTTTTTTATAAGACTTAAAAATAATGGGGATTGTTTTATATTCATGTTAATGAATATACTAAGTAAATGGGATACATACTATGGCAAAATTGTGATGGTAGTATTTATATGAGTGAAATCAGGAAACATTAGACAATGTTCATGGGTTGTCTGTCAGTCAACCAGCACTTCCCCTTTCTGTAAACTGGGGATAAGAATAGTATCTACCTTATAGGGTTGTTGTGATGATTAAATGAGGTAATAGGTATAAAGTGCTTAGCTCTGTCTGTCACGTGGTGAGTGCATATAAAGGTAAGTATATTTATTTACAATTCAGTAAGAACTGAGTGCTTGTTGAGGGCCAGGTATTAGGTTGGTTGCTGGGATGCAGATAATCAGAATTTTTCAGGCAATAATCATTTTTGGAGCATCAGCATGTGCCAGCCATTGTGCTGTGTGCAAAGAAGACAAAGAGCTCATTATCTAGTGAGAGATAGGTACTAGTGAATCTCTGAGGTAGATGCTGAGTACAAAGAGACACATGCAGTGTGTGGAAAGTACCCTGGGAGCCCATCAGTGGGAGTGGCTCACTCACCCTGCCTGCTAAGAAAATGTACTTATAAGCCCAGCCTTGTACAGGGCAAATTGCCATCTCTGATGGCTGTTGAACAGTTCAGTTTGTGAGTTTCTGCTATGTACTAGGCCTGGTGGTAGGCACTGGATTCAGTGTTGAACAAAAGAGAGCCTCTACTTTTAGAACGTATACCCTAATAGTGGAGTTAGGTATTGGTCATGTAATCAAATATATGCGTGAATATTTGCTAATAATGGTAAGTTTTATGAAGGTGAGATTACTGGTGTTGTAAATAGGGAACTTCTCTAGAGGACTTTGACCTAGTCAGGGAATCCTTTCCCAAAGAAATCCTGAACTTAAATCTTATTCTATATTCCCCTAAATTACAACTTCTTGAGGTTAGGAATTTTGTTCATTTTGTTTGTTGTGGATCTCCATAGCCTAGAATAGTACCTGATATGTGGTAGGCACTCAGTAGCTGTTTGTTAAATGAAGGAAGGTATGATTGATTGATCTGAATTCTAAATGGAAAGTGGGAGTTAACTGGAGGATGAGAGGGAGGGATTCAGGCAGAGCGTATAACGTGCAAAGGACCTGAGTAGGTAGGAAGCAGGTTACATTTGAGAGACTGAAAGGGGGCTGTGTTGAACAGAGAGTGTGGGAGAGGAGTGAAGCTGCACTTGTTGGGCTTATTGAGTTCAGAGCGTGTTTTGTAAGGTCTTCTCCACTTCTGCTACAGTTGAAACAACCATGCTGTCAACATCGTGGGTTTTGAAGCCACTGACTGCTGGAACTGTTTACCTTGATTTGTCTGTGCAATGAATTAGAGTAGGCATGATGTTGGTTTTGCTTCAGAACAGATCATTTTTAGTGGTCCCTTGAGAGGTAGAAATTGTATAGTTCAAATTCTGGAGCTAGGCTGCCTGGGTTAGTTAGAATTAAAGATCCTCCATTAAGAACTCAATTTTCTTTTTGTAACTTAAGATAATAAGAGGACCTATACATTAGATACGCCCATAAAGCACTTAGAACAGTGCTTGACACATTTTAGGTGCTTGAAAAGTGGTAAAAGTGACCATACTCATTGTTTGGAGCTTCAGTGCTGTCATTCCACTGTTAAGCACCAGAAGGCAGCAAAGCACAAGTCTTAAGCTTACTCAACAATTCTACCAAAAGGTCTCTAATAGATTTTCTCTTTCAGATCCATGATTTGTGCAGTGTGAATATTTTCTTTTCTTTCTCTCTTTGGTTTCTTTCAAACTTCTTGTTGAAACTCATTTGTTTTGAGACTTTTATTTAAATCTTATTCATAAAATCTTTTTAAAAAGCTTTTTGATTGAAGTAACATATGCACACAGTAAAATATCAGATAATACAGAACAGCTATTAATGAAAAACAATAATCCATTGCATGCCTCACCTTGTCTTATTCCCTGTCCTGTTCCCCAGTGCATCTACTTTTAACTTTTTATTACCATTTAATTTTGAATAGCTGAATTTTGTTACCTTAGCAATATAACTATTAAATAATATTTTTTGGAGTTTGCTATGTAGAAATGTGCCTACTCTGTGCCCGGCACTGTGATGGGGGTTCATCAAGTTTCTGATCTCAGGTAACCAGTCACTGGGGGAGGTTGGTACAGTATGGTAAGAGCTTTGAGGAATACTTAGGCAGGAGGACAACTGGCCTGTTCTGGGATGAATGTCAGTGAAGGCTTTCTGGAATCACTGGAAGAGGTGACATCTGAGCAGAGATGAAGATAAGACCAGGTTTGGCAGAGAAGAAGGACAAGAGATAGGTACTCCTGGCAGGGGAACTAGCAGGGTCAAAAACATAAATGGTGAGAGCATAGTATATCTGGGGAGCTGCAGTAGGCTGGTGGGCAAGATTTTGGAGGTGGGGATGTGATGAGGCTGGCATAGAGAGTAAGGGTCAGTCATGAGTGCATATTATGCTGTATCAGAAACTTTCTGTCTTGTTCTGGGGGTAATCATAAGGAACCACACAAGGGTTTTAATAGCAAAGTAAGATGGTAACATTTGTATTTTGTAAAGATCACATAGAAGCAGCTTGCAGAGTAGATTGCATGGCCTGAGACCAGTTAGGAGACGATCTAGGTGAGAAATGGCAAGAGCCTGAAATTAAGGCAATGATAGAACCAGAGGGTGGGGATTGTGTTTGGGAAACAAAGAGGAGAGAGACTCCATAGACTGGGAGGTAAGGGAAAAGTCCAAGACTGAGTCTCAGGTTTCTGCTTTAGGTAAGGTGAGAGGGCTGGGTGCATAGTGATGCCCATACATGAGCTTGAAAGTCCAGGTGAAGAAATAGAAGATTTAAGCTCATTTTAGGTATGTTCAACTTGACTTAGCTTTGTAGACATCTAAGTGGAGACTCCAGTACAGTTGGAATCAAAGGATCCACTCTGCCACTTATTAGCTCTGTCGCCTTCATCAGATTACTTACTAATTCCAGGCCTCAGTTTCTTTTTCTGTTAAGGGGATGATACTACCTACCATAGGGTCCTTATGTTTATTAAAAGGAAGAGCATCATAAACACCCAGCATAGATCATAACCAGAGAAGGTCATCAATGGAAGTGGTTTCTTTCTGTTCTTTCTAAGATTCATAAGGAATAGAGTTCCTTCAGGTTTGTCACTCCTTTTTTGAAGTCAGGATTTTGGGGTAATACAGTGTTCTATGGAAAGTAAGCACTTAAAAAATGAAATCTTGTGTAACTCATACTTGAAGCCATCATAGATTGCTTAGAATTTTGTCATCCAAAAAACATGGCTGCTTTTCCCACTCACTTGTATATCACCACTTACTGACTTTTTCCCCTTTTTAGAAAGCATGCACCTTCATTAAATCAAACCTTGATCCCAACAATGTGGACTCGCTGTTCTACGCTGCCCAGGCCAGCCAGGTCCTCTCAGGTTGTGAGGTGAGTCCAGCTTCCTACATTTTTATTTACCTTAAATTGTAAAGTTTATTTTTAAAGAAGGAGGGTCATGTCAGATATATATATGTGTGTGTGTGTGTGTATATGTATGTATATATATGTGTGTGTGTGTATATATATATATATCTTCTATAATAATAAAAGGTAATATACTAATTAGACCAGACATCATTCTAGACGTCATTCCAGATGTCCTTCTGGACAAAGCTGGAGCTGGAGGGAAGCCCAGGTCCCAGGTTCCTGCCAGCAGCCAGAGGGAAGCCTGGGTCCCAGGTGCCAGAGGGAAGCCAGTGCCGGCAGCTGGGGGAAGGAAAGCCTACTCTTGCATAAATTTCGTGCATCGGGTCTCTAGTCTATCCTAATATATAAAAAGCCAGGGGCCATCACAACTGAAACAACTGGACGGACAACCGAACAGCAGGCTGCGTGGGGTGACAAGGCCGGAGGGGGCTTAGTGAGGGACAACCAAACGACTGAACAGCTGCATGGGCAACAAGGCCAGCAGGGGGGTTAGTGAGGGATGACCAAACCACTGAACAGTAGGCTGCATGGGGGTGGGGGACAGTTGGGGCAACCAGGCTGGCAGGGGAGGGCAGTTGGGCAATCAGGCCAGCAGGCGAGGGCAGTTGGAGGTGACCAGGCCTGCAGGGGAGGGCAGTTGGGGGCAACCGGCTGGCAGGGGAGGGCAGTTGGGGGTGACTGGGCTGGCAGGGGAGGGCAGTTGGGGGTGACTGGGTCAGCAGGAGAGGGCAGTTGGAGACGACCGGGCTGGCAGGGGAGGGCAGTTGGGGGCGATTGGGCTGGTAGGGGAGCATTTAGGCATCAATCAGGCCAGCAGGGTAGCAGTTAGGGGGTGATCAGGCTGGCAGGCAGAAGCGAATAGGGGCAATCAGGCAGGCAGGCAAGCGGTTAGGAGATAGCAGTCCTGGATTGTGAGAGGGCTGTCGACTGCAGGTTTAAACTGGCAGTTGGACATCCCCTGAGGGGTTCCTGATTGGAGAGGGTGCAGGCTGGGCTGAGGGACACACACACAAACACACACACACCCAGTTCATGAATTTCGTGCACCGGGCCTCTAGTATATATAGAAAAGCCTAAGTGACTGAATGATGACCGGCCACTATGATGCACACTGACCACCAGGGGACAAGTGCTCAATGCACAGGATCATGCTCCCTCCTGTCTGGAGGGCCTGTGGGGATTGGGCTGAAACCGGCTATCCGACATCCCCGAGGGGGTCCCAGATTGTGAGAGGGCGCAGGCCAGGCTGAGGGAGCCCACTGGCACATGAATCTGTGCACTGGGCCTCTAGTTTAAACAATAAAAATCCATTAGTGAGTGTTGGAATTCCATTTTTGTGATTTTATTTATATATTTTTATTGATTTCAGAGGGGAAGGGAAAGGGAGAGAGATAGAAACATCAATGATAAGAATCATTGGTTGGCTGCCTCCCGCACGCCCACAATCCACACCCCACACTGAGGATGGAAGCCGCCATCTAGGCATGTGCCTTGACTGGAATTGAACCATGACCTCCTGGTTCATAGATTGATGCTCAACCACTGAGCCACACCAGCTGGGTTCTTGTGATTTTTTTTTTTTTTAAAGGGACTGTGGTTTATTTTTCCTGTGAGTTTTCAATTTTTCTTAATTTTAAATAACTTTTTCCTATGGTTGCCTCTCTCCTGGGAAGCCTTGATTTTTCTTTCCATCTTCTTTTAACATTTAAAAATGTTCAAAGTAAAGAAAGAATGCTCCACACCAATGTGGAAATCCATGTTACTGAACATAGAAGAACCATATAAGTAGAAAAGTGTGCAGAATTTTTTCAAGTGTTGTGTAAAGATTTTAAAAACATTTAATTCTGCCATCTGGGTAGTCGAGGGGGAATGATCATGTGCCAGGTGGGTGGTGTGACTTTGGCAGTTGCTCTGTGTGCCATCTTTGGCATATGTGCCACTAATTGTCAGCAACTGTTCTAAAACTCTGTGTCTGCCAATCCTTTCTTAGATCTCTATTTCAAATGAGACCAAAGATTTGCTTCTGGCAGCTGTGAGTGAAGACTCGTCTGTTACCCAGATCTACCATGCAGTTGCAGCCCTAAGTGGCTTTGGCCTTCCCTTGGCTTCCCAAGAAGCCCTCAGTGCCCTTACCGCTTGCCTCAGCAAGGAAGAGACCGTGCTAGCGTGAGTCATCATCTCAAGTATTTCTTAGGCTTCATTTGTGTTGGATACTGTCTTGAGAGGATTCATCCATTGGTTCAGCAAATATTTTCTGGGCATTTACTATTGTGTCAGGTGCTCTGCTAGGTATACTACTACACTAAGACAGGTAAGGTTCCTGTCCTCATGCAGCTCACCTAAACACAGTCTTCTCCAAGCTGCTCAGGCAAAAGGCAAGTACTGAGTCAAATCATAAGCACACTACCACATAGACACAAAGTTGCCTTTGAAATTAGAGGCTGAAGCAAGTGTAGGGGATGACAGGGAGAGTGGAGAGCAAGGCCAGTGAGCCATGTGGGTGCATCTTTTGTTCTTGCTGAGGCTTGGCCAGGGCACAGTGAGCTGTCAGCAATGGAGGCTCTGCTCTGAAGGAGGGCTTATGGGATCCTTGAAGTTGTGATATGATAGACAGCACCTGGTGGGAAAAGTGGGCGCTCAGAGGGGAGAGTATTCTATACATCAGGTTCTGCTGCTTTCCAAAAGGCTTAGGTGAAACAGAAGCACCTGATAGAAAAAGAACTCTGAGCAACTTTCCTGTTTATTATAAATTTAGATGTTGTAACTGACTCACGATATTTACTAAACTTAAAAGTGATAGTATATATAGGCTTTTAAAACACTGAAGCTCTTCATTTAAAACAGTATATATATTTTTTGTTTTCTGTGTGTTCACCATTTAATGCAACTCCTAAAAGAGAATAGGACACCTGGACTCCTGTTTAGCAAGCGGTTGTGACACAAATTCCCTATTGCAGAATAGTTTGTTTTCCAAGTATATTTGTGTGTGTGTGTGATTTATTATTATTATTTATTTTTATCATTATTATTATTATTATTTTGCTAAGAATGAGAATGTTTCTAAATCAGTGACTTTGGGCTGATCCTTTTCCCAGAGCTGAGGCTTGGCCAGGGCACAGTACACAATTTGTACACATTTTGCCCAGTGCTTGGTCCTTGTGGTCCTTTGGTTTCAGGTTACATCATTTTGATCTCATAATTCCTTGTGAAATGTCTTCTCAATCACCACCATCTCATGCCATGATATCAGTGTCTCTCTTTGACGCCACATTCTATAGAAAAATTTTTCCATTTCTCTCTGAGCAAAAAAGAAAATCTCCCTCCTAAAACCCTAGAACAGGAAAAAGTACAAAGAAAATACATCCATTTTGGAGTCAGTTATGCTCAAGTTTGAACACCAGTTCTGTTGTTTCCTTGCTGTGTAACTTTGGGCAAGTTACTAACCTCTCAGAACTTCATATTATAAAATGAAACCAGTAATTCTTACATCATAGAACAAAGGTCAGGATTAAATGAGATCCTATGAAGAACCTAGTGCAGTACCTGGTTCTTCGTGGGCATGCAACAGATGAAATTCCTTTTCTTCAAGAGCACTTCCTTTTTAGGTCCCTTTCTTGGTGAGCTATTACTTCCTTGATTTTATTGTAGTTATGTATTAAATTGTAAGTTTCTTTATTTGCAGTGCTCATAGAGCCTGGCACATGGTAGGTGTCCAATAAAGAGTTAATAGGCTGAAACTATACTTTTGTGTTTCGATTCTCTTGTAGAAAACTTACAGGTAGGAAGAATCCACATTTGTACTCAGGACTGTGTTCAAATCCAGGCTCTTACCCTTAATAACTCTGTGACCAGGAGCAGGCTGTTGAACACCCCCAAACTCAGTGCTTTTATATGTAAAACAGAAAAAATAATGTCTGTCTCATAGGATTATTGTGAAGATCCAACTAGGAGGATTCCTTGTATAATATTACTACTAATTTGTCCTGTTTAATGAAATCTGATCTAAACTAGAACTCTTCTAAATGGGCCTCTACGTTTCAGTGGACATATTCCAGGAAATGAATGATCATAAACTTGTCTAGAATGGGGGGAAAATCATTTGTAGGTTTCAATGAACCATCTGAAAAGATGCCATTGTGGTCTCCCATAACCCAATTTCTTTGAATCATCTGCTGAGACAGGATCTGTTTTCTTAGTGTTTAAATATAGGACTCTAAAAGAAAGAAATTGCTTCCTGGGGAATAAGTAATTAAACACAGTGACAAAACTTTTCAAATGCTAAGTGGATTAATTTCATTCTAGAAACTTCTGAGGATGTTACCAGTATGATACTTATTTCAAAGAAGAGAAAAATTATATTTTTATAATTTATAATTTAAATTATAATTTAATTTAAAAATACTTTCTAGGGTATCTTGGCAGCCTTATCTGGGCTCAGCATTTATCATGGGCAGATGTGGGACTTTATCTTGTTTGAGAATTCAGGTTTTATTTTCTCAAATGCTTTATAGCAACAGTTGTCCCATAGGACTTGTTGAATAATCTGGAGCTTCCCTCTCCATGAATTGTGACTCCTCTGTTTTCTAACTTGTCATCTTAATGGAATTAGTTTTCCATGGAGGGAATCTTAATTGTGATCTTGATGAAAACAGACAAATTTTCACTGTACATGCCCCAACACATTGACTTAATAAATGGTGCTTTTACACAAAGGCCCAATCCTCTCTTGGGAATTAGGAAGCCAGTACCAGGTTGAGCAGCAGTTTGCTTAACCACCAAGGGTCCTCAGCTTTTTTCCATTCAACTCAGAAAAGCACCATTTATATTTTCCAAGTTATCTGTAATAAAAGAAGAATCTAATAAAAAATCTGATGTGCACATACCTACCACATTCTACCTTAAAAAGATTATGTAAACCAGTGTCACCCCAATTTAATTTAAAAAGTTTATCTTACAGAAATATACTCATAAGTGCATAAAATATATGAATTAGCCATTAAAAAAAAAAGGAATGAAATACTGGCACATGCTACAACATGGATGAGCCTTAAAAACATGCTAAGTGAAAGAAGCCAGACATGAAAAATCATATATTGTATGATCCACTTACATGAAATATCCAGAACAGGTAAATCTATAGAGACAGAATGCAGATTGGTGGTTGCAGGGGCTGGTGTGCAGGTGGTGTAAGTGTGTGTGTGTGTGAGAGAGAGAGAGAGAGAGAGAGAGAGAGAGAGAGAGAGAGTGTGTGTGTAAGTAAGAAAATGCTTAATAGGCACAAGGTTTTAATTGGGATTAATGGGAATATTTTGGAACTAGATAGAAGTGGTGATTGCATAACATTGTGAAATATACTAAATGCCACTGAATTGTTCACTTTCAAATGGCTATGTGAACTTCAGTGATTTAAAAAAATATGTATGTGAGTAAGGGTTATCATTACAGCATTGTATGACCTAGTAAAACATTTAATGTTTATCAACTGGACCTTAAGTGTATCAATTGGACATAATTACAGTGCAACTAAGCAGTGAAATACTATGTTATTGCTAATAAGAATGAAGTATATTTGCCCTGACTGTTGTAGTTCAGTTGGTTGGGCGTCATCCAGTGCACCAAAATGTTTCCGGTTCTGTTCTAGTCAGAGCACATGCCCGAGTTGTAGGCTTGGTCCTAATCCCTAGTAGGGGGTGTGCATGCAAGGAGGCACCTGGTCGATGTTTTGTTCTCGAATTGATGTTTTTCTCTCTCTCTCTCTCTTCTCTCTCTCTCTCTCTCTCTCTCTCTCTCTCTCTCTCTCTCTCTCTCTCTCAAATTCAGTAAAAAAAATCTTACTTAAAAAATGAAGTACATTTAGATGTACTCATGAAAAGTTGTATATATTAGTAAGTTACTCAACACATTTTACTGAACAGTTGTCTCATGTTGGTTTCAAAAAAGTTGTTCCAAATTCTACCCAGCAATCTACATATGTAGACTCTACAATATTTCTTTGGTCTTGGAGTAAGAAAAGTAGAAAATTAACAGGCAGTCAACTTCTGCCAAATTGATCTTGACCAAATTGAATGAATCCTGTTCTCCCTAAGAGTCTCTCTCTTTTAAATTTAATCTAGTCTCATTATTCTGTATGTGATGCCATTAGGAACAAAATAGATTTTCAGAGGGAGGTGAACCTGTGCTCCCTCTCTTCTCTGTGCCCACAGTACTTCTTGTGGGTCCTATTGTACAGATTGTCTTCTTTCTAGCTGTAATGAACTTTATAATGTACTGGTCTTTGTCACATCTTTCCCAACAAGATTTTAAATAAGCTCCTTAAAGTTTGAGACTGTCTTATCCTTCTAAAGAATAAGAGTAGGATATTTATGAAGATGTCTCAATACAGAAAGGGCTGAGTGGATGAAAGGAGACTTGCCGTTCATTAGGGTTCTACTTTTTACCTTCCAGAACAGTCCAGGCTCTGCAGACAGCATCTCACCTCTCCCAGCAGGCTGACCTGAGGAGCATCGTGGAGGAGATTGAGGTGTGAATTTCTTTAGCTAAGGAATTTCTCAGCTTCTGTCTTTGAAACAAACTCTCTAGAAGAGCCTTGCAAATAGACATGCATGATTTATTATAGCCAGTTACCTTTCTTTTCATATTCATGGCACACTTATGTTCTTTTTATCACAGCAATGTCCTAGGGAGTATTTGTTAGGCCAGTATAGTTACCACATCAGTTAGGGCAAAAAATTACTTTTTCAGTTTTTCGTAGTTATAGTTTCATAGTCCAAGATTTTTGAGAGCCAAAAACCCTGAAATTAAAATTTTTTTTCTGCCATTTACTACTTTGTGGCAAATCATTTAATGTCTGAGCCTCCGTTTCCTTTTATGGTGGTTGTAGGAACAAGTGAGGTGCTAAAGTACCTAGTACATAATAGGTGCTCAGCAAGTGGTCACTGTGGTTCTTATTATTACTCTATGCTTTCCAGGGCCCAGAACCTCCTGCTGCTCCTGGACTACATAGTCAGTGATGACAGGTAGCCTGACAGTGTCATCACTAGGTGCTCCAGAGGCACATTAGCTGCCTCATCATGTGGCCCAGGAAAGCAGTATGTCTCTCTTGAGAAATGTTCAACTCTGTAGGCTGTATCCAAATGAATGGTCATGGAATCCATCTGTGTCATGATGCTTCCTGGGTGCACTGTAGCCTGACCCACTGGCCTTTTGCCCAGAGCAGGTGGTGCCTTCAATATCATGACTCCTGGGTTGAGACTTGAGTACAAGGGGTCAGGGAAGGTATCCTCATAGAGCTGCAGAAGATACTGTTCTATTCAAATGCCTGTACAATATACTTTACTCTCCACCTAAGAACCTTTTTTTGAAAAATACTAAGTTACTGAGGTGGTCTCCACATTTAGAGTGAGATTTCTCAAAACTGTTTGCACTCTCGTTTCGGTTATCACTTGACTTACAACATGCTTCCATGTTGTGACAGGACCTTGTTGCTCGCCTGGATGAACTGGGAGGTGTATATCTTCAGTTTGAAGAAGGACTGGAAACAACAGCATTATTTGTGGCTGCCACCTACAAGCTCATGGACCATGTGGGAACCGAGCCATCCATTAAGGAGGTGCCTGTCTAACAGTTCTCAGGAGTGAACCTCAAAGGGGTTATTGACTTTATCTGCTCCAGATAGCTTTTTTCAGAGAGAGCTGTTCAGTAGCCTTGGATGTAGTCACTCCGTGTCTTGGGTTAGGCATTGAGGATGAGAAATGGAAAGGTGTAATATCTGTCCTCAAGAAACTGGTTGTCAGTGGGATAGACGTGTAAACAGTTTGTTACATTTGCTTCAAATGGAGTATGAACGTATGAGGTAGTGATAAGGAGGCCAAGTGTATTACTCTTGTTTCACCTCCCTTTTCTTCCTGATAACTCCCACTTGTCTCATGAATGCTTTCCATGTTGGTGGCCCATGCAAATCCTCTTTCTCTTGAGAAGTGCCTTGTACTTCAGAATTGCCTGTTCTCCCTCCCCCCTCATTTAGCAATGGCTAAATCTTAGCTAATCTTTGTTGATTGATATAGTTCACTGAGAGGCTTGTGTGTCTACCAGACATCCACCAAGAGTTAATTCTTTTTTTCTTTTTCAAGAGGAGCTTGTTAACCTGAAAGAACCTTTAGTTGGATGTGTATGGGAAGTCTTGGAGTAGGGCCCTCTTTGTACCCCTTATTTATGGGAAGATTACCATCCTTAATCTAAAGGGCTTAAAATATAAGCTGCTGCTGTTTTAATTTTAGGAGGAGAGATTGGCGTTTCAAGTTAGAACTTACTTTTATGCACTAAGAGTTTTGTGCTGAGTCTTTTCAAGTAAACGGTAAATGATTATCTGCCTGAGTAATTTGAATTAATTTCATATTTTCTACAGAGGACATGATCTAATAATTTATTCATGTATTAGCATTCTTACATTGTCTTTTCCTTCATCCTAAGTGTAGGAGGTCTAGAGATAGCATAATGTCTTTTAATTTTTGTTTTTGAGTTAGTGTGCTAAAATGTGGGTCTTAGGATACAAATCATTTAGGACTTTTTTATGCACAATATGTTAGATAAATTGGTGATATTCTTTGTATATAACTTAAACTTTTTCTTGCTTTATTCACAAGCTTTTAGTAATCAGGTATTTGGATGTAGTAATTTTGCTGTCACTGCTTTTGACATAATTGTTCTGGTGAACAGTCCCCCATTTCAACATGTCAACAGCCTAGTGATGGAAAATGTAATTGGTCAATTAAAGAAAATTATTTCATGTCGACTATGAATAACATTGTCGGGAACAAGAGAGCGTTTTTGTTAGATGGTAGATTTAAAAAACAAAACTGATTGAAATGGAAAATTTTTCCTCCTAAGTAAACAACCTCCAGAATTTTAATAATGCCTTTTAGGTTCTACTTTTTTAAAAAATTGCTTTCAGTTTTCTCCTCTAAGCAGCCCATTAATTCTTAATGGAGAGTTATTTTAGTTTCTTTCTAATGTATATTTTGTCTGTTAGGCTGCCATGTTCTGCTTAGAGGTGGGCTGTGAGAGGAGGTAGCTTAGCTGGGAGGGTGAGAGGAATCAGGAAAGAATGAATTTTATTGTGGAAGGACTTTGAGGACAAACAGACCTACATGTGAATTTTGGTCTTTTTTTTTTTTTTGTGGTCATTATAACTTGTAGGAGTTACTTAACCTCCTTTAGACTCAGTTTCCTTATTTGAAAAACATTAATAATATTAGTCTTTTCCAGGTTTTTGTCAAGATTTGAATTAATGCACATAAAGCACCTGTAAGAGTGTCTGGCACATATAGACATTGAACAAATGGTTACTGTTTTGTGTACTTTATAATATACTTTCCTATCTCAGTAGTTATCTACAGGTACCTTGCATATTTCTAGTAAGCATTTAATGGTTGACAAATAAATGCATGAATTTCAGTTTGTACTGGAAGATGTATAAAATAAACAACCAAATCTAAGTTTTAAACTTAAGTGAAGAATATTTGCTTTCTCCCCATCTACCAATTTGGATTAATGGGTAAAAGACCTTCCATGTGAACACCTAGCAACAGATAAGGAATGACTTGAGCCAGTGGGGAGGGACAGTTGGTTCTCCTGCCTTCCTGCCAGAGGAAGATCTCGAGCTGCATTTCCTTTTCTTTCAGGATCAGGTCATCCAGCTAATGAATACGATCTTTAGCAAGAAGAACTTTGACTCACTCTCAGAAGCCTTCAGTGTGGCCTCTGCTGCCGCTGCACTCTCTCAGAATCGCTACCACGTGCCAGTTGTGGTTGTATCCGAGGGCTCTCCTTCTGACACTCATGAACAGGCGATCCTGCGGGTATGACCTCCATGCCCCAAGCATGCTGCCCTGATTGCCATTTCCAGTGTAAGGCTTTCAGAAATCTAAAGACTGCTACACAGCCTATTGTCACCCATGAGCACTCACCCAGTAATGTAGAGCAAGGCTCATTCCCTTTGCCTGAAATGGGACATGACTACTGGGTGAGCTTGTCAGAAAACCCCTGAGATCTATAAAAAAAAAATGACCTTTTTTTTTTCCCTAGAGGATTTTTAATAATAAGGCTTTGAAAAAATTAAGTATAAGAAAATTACATTTCTGGGTTCATAACTCCAGAGAAGTATAGACAAGTCTTGCTTCTAAAATACATTTTTTACACCAAAACTTTCTAAATACATTATTTGAAGATTCCTGAGTACTTTTGGTACTTATAGTTGTTAAAATAAATATCAGGTATCTTCCTTCCTGGTGTTGACAGTGTATCTTTCTTTCTGTCTCTTCATTGTATGGCCCTCCTTCTCACTCAGCAGTAACCATAGACTTCTCTATTGTGTTAATTCGCTGAACAGAGCAAATGCACCATTATTGAATTAACTTAGGGATTTTATCTCAAATGAAGCTTTTGTTGCTGTTGTTTGGAAATCACTGATAAGTTAGATCTTCATAAAAAATGAAGCATTTTATATCTAAGCCTTGGGAGTTCCATATCGGACAGGTCTGTCTGTCCCATCAGTTCTACTTTGGTGGCTCCTACAGATATTCTCCTGAGGAAGTGCCCTGTACTTCAAAATTGCCCCTCCTGCCCCTACTTACAACCTCTTAGAATGAGAAGTAACCTAATTAACATAGTTTACCATGAGACAGGGAGGGCTAAGAGAGCAAAGTAGAAAAATACTGGCTTGCAAACTGGGCTTGGGTTTGAGTCCTAGATCAGTAATTTTCATCTGGTGTGCAGCAAGAATTTTTAAAACATGAGCTACCTGATAATATTAAGTTAGGGGCACTGACCTCTTTTCCCTTAGATTGTCAAATTAAAAAAAAAAAAATGACAACAGCCAATACAACAATAGTCATCCAGTATGAATGATTCAAAATTATACCAATTCCTTTGTCAGATTGGCAAAAAAATATATATTTTTTGGTGTGCTGCAGATTTTAGTAATTAGTGTACCATGAAATGAAAAAGGTTGAAAAATCTCTGTCTATATGTCATTTAACTGGCAATTCAACCTTTAGCAGTCCCTTAACCTTTTGTGGCCTCAGTTTCTTCATCTCTAAAATAGAGATTAAGCTATCTATTTCTGATGATTGATGGGAAGATAAAGGACCTAGTTTTGTATCTGGCAAATAGTTGACTTTCAACAAGTGATAATAATTATTAATGTTACTATATTTCTTTAATTTTCTAATTGCCCATACTTTCCTGAAGTATTTTTCTTGCTAATATATTTTTAAAAATATATTCTGGTAGAGTGGATAGAACAGGGAACAGAAAGAAGGTAACGTAACTACGTGATCTGGGGTCAGTCATTCCCTTTCTCTGGCCTCTACTTTGCTTATTTAAAAAATGAGGTCATTGGGCAAGATCATCTTTAAGATCCTCCCCACCTCTAACATTCTATAATCTATCCCATTCCCAATATAATTGTGTTTTTCTGTATTTGATCTCTGATAGACAGTAGACCAAAGATCAGTGAAGATTTTTTAAAATAAGGTATTTCTTCTGCAGAGTTCACTCCCTTTAGGTAAAGCACCCCAGAACAAAATTCTGTGTTCCCTCCGCCTTGGTTGCTACAGATAATTTTTAAATTTATTTCCAGTTACAGGTCACCAATGTTCTGTCCCAGCCTCTGACTCAGGCCACTGTTAAACTAGAACATGCTAAATCCGTTGCTTCCAGAGCCACTGTCCTCCAGAAGACCTCTTTCACCCCTGTAGGGTAAGTTCTGAGCATATTTTTATCAGGTGCGCCAATAAACTTGTTTTTGGAAAGTAGCTTGCAGCAAAAATAATCCAGATTAATGCTGCTATTACCAAGATCATAAAACCAAATTTACCTAAACTTTGGTTAGGTAAATTTGACCTATTGGTATCAAAATCCTATAGTTGTCTCTGTCTTGTCATCTATATCTATACTAATAAAAGGGTAATATGCAAACAACTGAACAGCAGGCTGCGTGGGGCAACCAGGCTGGCAGGGGGATTAGCGAGGGATGACCATACATCTGAGCAGGCTGCATGGGGTGACCAGGCTGGCAGGGAGGTTAGTGAGGAGCAACCTCCCGACCGAATAGCAGGCTGTGTGGGGTGACCACGCTGGCAGGGGGGCAGCTGATGGCAACCAGGCCAACGGGCAGTGAGTGGCGAACAGGCCGGCGAGAGGGTGGGGTAGTTGGGGGTGAACAGGCCGGCAGGGTGTCACTTAGGGGCGATCAAGCAGGCAGGCAGGCAGATGATCAGTTAGGAGCCAGCGGTCCTGGATTGGGAGAGGGATGTCCGACTGCTAGTTTAGGCCTGATTCCCTGGATTGGGCCAAAACTGGCAGTTAGATATCCCCTGAGGAGACATTCCTGAATTGAAGAGGGTGCCGGCTGGGCTGAGAGGACCCCCCACACACACACTCTGTGCATGAATTTCATGCACTGAGCCGTGTGTGTGTGTGTGTGTGTGTGTGTGTGTGTGTGTGTGTGTGTGTGTGTGTGTGTGTGTGTGTTTGCGCGCGCGCGCCTCATATGCAGATTGTCCCCTCAGGAGTTAGACAGGGAGACCGGAAGTTCGATCACTCACTATGATGTGCACTGAACACCAAGGGGTGGCGCAGAACAAAGGAAGGCCCCGAAGGGCAGCCAGAAGGGGCCCCTCCCCCCCCATCAGCCCTGATTGCCGGCCATGCCTAGGAACCCTATCTGTGCAAGAATTTCATCTACCAGGCCTCCAGTTGTTATATAACTAGCCAGTTTTTAATTTAGTGTTTTTTTTCTGATGTGTAATACATGTTTGTTATAGGAAAAAATATGGAAAAACACAAAAAAGAAAATATAAGTCACCCATAATTGTACAACTTAGAGATAATAGCTATTAACATTTTGTTATCTTCTTCTGTAGGCTTTTTTCTATGCATATAAATATATTTTAAAAATTGAATTAAGATTATGCTTTATCTGAAACAATGTGTCATGACCATTTCCCCAGTAGGATTAAATATTCTTTTATAGCCTTATATTTAATGGCTACATATTATTGTTATGTAAATTTTTTAAAATTAAAGGTCAATTTTATGTGAAACTTTTGTTAAATGTTAAATTAGTAAGTTAATGAGATCAGGAACTGAGTTTTAGAAAATGCAATTCTTAGTGATAAAGATATATAGGCTATATGTGAAATAAAAAAGCAAAGTCATTTTTAGGGATGATCAGTAGAATGGTAAAAGATATTGAGGATTTTGCTATGTAGTTAGAGTTAATAATTCACTCTTTTTCTTTTTTAACATAATGGGGATCATATTGTAGATTCACCTGTTTGGCATTTCATTGTTATTTTTTTGAAAGAAGTTGATTTTTTTAATTGTTTTTAAAGTTTTCCTCACATTATAATCAAACGGGAAGAAGTGATATAGTCCTGGGCCCTGGGCACTATTATTGATCAGTGGTTAGAATGTTGTCCTATGCATCAAGGGCACTTACCTTGGTTACAGGTTTGATCCCCAGTCCCTGTCGGGGCATGTGCAAGAAGTAACTAAGTGATGTGTCTCTCTCACATAGATGTTTCTTTTTCTCTCTCCTTCCCTCCTTCCTTCTTCTAAAAATCAGTGGAAAAAAATAGCCTCAGGTGAGGATTAACAATAACAACAAAAAAATGTGTAGCCCTGGACTGTCTCAAGGACTGCCACTCTTTGCAGCCCATCTGTTGTATTTATGACTTTCCCATGTTAGTGCTTGCTAACCCTGCTGTCATTCTTAACAGGAATGTTTTTGAACTAAACTTTGTGAATGTCAAGTTGTCCAGTGGTTATTATGACTTCTCTATCAAAGTTGAAGGTGACAATCGTTATATTGCAAATAGTTTAGAGGTAAGTGCTTTTCTTGTCATCCCTGTTGCCATGTTTATATATCCAAAGAAATGACTGAATAGGCACACGGCATTGATTGTCTGGTATGTTAACTTCACTTTACGGTCATGTTAATGTGACTATATTAAAAGAAGGATAGGTTTGAAATACGCTATTAGACAGAATTAGCCAAGAACATGATTATAGCAAGTTTTCTTTTATTTATAAATTAATTCATTTCCCATTTAACTTACTAAAAATGTACACAAAATTGGGAAGTAAGAAAAATAAAAATCACCCATAACTCCACTGAGGCATAAGTATTCTTAAAATGTTTTGTGTGGTGGGCCTTGATAGATTTAGAACAGTACTTGATGCTAATTGGGCAATGAAAATTATCAAGTGATAGATAGCACTGTAGTGAGCTCTCTGGGTGAAGTACAACAGAAAATTAGTAATCTTTTTTTGTTGTTGTTAATCCTCACTCGAGGATATTTTTTCCATTGATTTTTAGAGAGAGTGGAAGGGAGGGGAAGAGACAGAGAGAGAGAAACATCGATGTGAGAGAGACACAGATTGGTTGCCTCCTGCTTGTGCCTGCAACCGAAGTACATGCCCTTGACTGGAATTGAACCTGAGATCTTTCAGTCCACAGTCCAATGTTCTAACCACTGAACAAAACTGGTTAGGGCAAAATTGGTCATCTTTTATATTGAAACTAGAGGCCCAAATCACGAAGTTCATGCAAGGAGCTCTGCCCTCGCAGCCACAGTGGCTTGCCTTGGCCCTTGCAGACCTGGCTTCGTCCAGAAAGTCGACTGGTCTAATTAGCATATTACACTTTTATTATTACAGATGTGCTTCAGATGTTTATCTGACTCTAGTTGTGTTGAAGATCCAAGTGGTTTTAGGGATGGAAAGCTATGCTTCATTTATCTGATGCTTTGTGGGTATGAGGTATTTCATATTAGTGGTTTTCTTAGCTAATTAAAGTTTACCCCTTCAGGCACTGTGGCTTTCATTTTAACCTTTTTGGATAGACATTTACAATGAATTATGCATTTTCCTACTTTCTTAAACTATGGTATATGGGTTAGCCTTTTCTTACTCTGAATTAGGATCATGTGTATGAATCATGTGACATGAGAAGTACAGTTCTGTGTATTTCTTTGTATATTATGTTATTTTTAGGACAACCACTAGAGATGGATGGAGTCATCTGCATTTCATAGATGAGGCTCAAAGGGGTAGAGTAACTTGTCCAAGGACATCCAACTTATACTTTGGTGGATCTCCCGTACTGTACCAGGTTAGTTAGTGTGCCCTGGTAAATAGAGAGCTAGTCTAGAGGCTGAGCCCTGTGCAGCTCCAGCAACTATCCTTATGATATTGCTTTCTCCTTTTAAGTGTAATTTCTCAATGTTTCTGCCCCTGTTCTTTGCTGCTTCTACTCAACTACATTGTCATGCACTCTGTTGGGTCAGAGGAACTTGGAGTACTACTGTACCTTTCCTGAATAGTTAAATATATTCTGTTTGTGACAACTCTTTTCTTCACTATCAAATATCATTTCTACTCACTTTTTTCTTTTTTTAATGTATTTTTTAAAAGCTCTGGTTCTTTTAAAAAATATTTATTGATTTATGGTAGAGGAAGGGGGAGGGAGAGAGATAGAAATATCAATGATGAGAGAGAGTCATCAATATCAGCTGCCTCCTGCACACCCCCTACTGGGCCCGTAACCCCAACATGTGCCCTGACCAGGAATCAAACCATGACCTCTTGGTTCATGGATCAACACTCAACCACTGAGCCACAATAGCCGGACTATACTCACTTTTAAATTAAAAATTTTAAAAATAATTTCAAACTTAAGTTGCAAAAATAGTACAAAGAATTCTCATATACTCTTTACTCAGCTTCCCCATATATTAACATCTTATATAACGAAAACAATTATCAATACCAAGAAGTTTATACTGATATAATACTATTAACTACTCCACAGGCTTTATTTAAAATTCTGCTAGTTATCCCATTAAAGTTCCTTTTTCGTCCAGGATTCAATCTAGGATCACATAGTCCTTTAGTTGTCATATCTCTTTAGCCTTCTGCAATCTAAGATAGTTTGTCTTTTGTGACTTTGACACTTTTTAAGAATACTGGCTAGTTACTTTGCAGAATGTCCCTCACTTTGGGTTTCTCTGAAATTTCCTCATAATTAAATTTAGGTATTGCATTTTTTGCAAGAATACTCCAAAAGGGACGCTCTGCCTTTGTCAGTGCATCTTGTTAAACACAAGTATCTGATATTGACGTGCTGATCTTGGCTCCACTTGGTGAAGGTGGTGTCTGCTAGGTTTCTCCACTGTAAAGTCGCTGTTTTTCTGCTTCGTAATTTAGTATCTGGTGGAGTGATACCTTGAGACTCTGCAAATGTCCTTATAATCTTTTTTTTTTTTTAATATATTTTATTGATTTTTTTACAGAGAGGAAGGGAGAGAGATAGAGAGTGAGAAACATCGATGAGAGAGAAACATCGATCAGCTGCCTCCTGCACAACCCCTACTGGGGATGTGCCTGCAACCAAGGTACATACCCTTGACTGAAATCGAACCTGGGACCCTTCAGTCTGAAGGCTGACGCTCTATCCACTGAGCCAAACTGGTTAGGGCGGTCCTTATAATCTTGCATGCAACAGTTAGTAATATGGTACTTGCCAAAAGGTGATTTTTCTCTTCCTTTCATTTCTTCTACATTTATTAATTGGAATTCTATGGTAAAAAAAAAAAAAAAAAAGGATGCCTCACCCCACCCCAATTTATTCATTCAATTATTTATAACACTTTGGACTCATGAATATTTTACTCTGTAGATTATGGTCCACTACTATCATTTATTGTGTTGCTCATATCCCAGATTTGGTCTTTGAAGAGATTCTCAGGTTAGCTTCTGTGACACTCACCTTTTTTTATTTATTTTATTTATTTTTTAAAATATATTTTATGGATTTTTTACAGAGAGGAAGGGAGAGAGAGAGTTAGAAACATCGATGAGAGAGAAACATCAATCAGCTGCCTCCTGCAGGCCCCCCACTGGGGATGTGCCCGCAACCCAGGTACATGCCCTTGACCAGAATCAAACCCGGGACCCTTCAATCCGCAGGCTGACACTCCATCCACTGAGCCAAACTGGTTTCGGCTCACCTTTTTTTAAATGTAGGACAAGACAGCTGGAAAGTTTGACCTTTCAAAAGTGGGGCATTACTTAACATAGGTAGATTACACACTTATATTTAAAGTTAGGAAAGGAAGATATTTTTATGGAACTCTAGACTTTGCCTTTTCTCACCTTCATGCCTGACCTTTTTGGGCATGAGGCATTTGATCTTAGTCCATTCACTAACACAAAATTTGGATAGGAACTATTGTAGTGTGTACCTTTAACATTTAAAATCTAGATTCTTTCCATTTTCATTTCCTTCCTTAAGGGGCCTTATTTGCAACTGAACACATTAAAAGGCAATTTTTTTTCTTTCTTGTCTGTAACCTCTTCAACGTTTACAATCTTGATAATAACATATGCAGTTTAAGTGCCATACCTGTACGTCACTCTTAACCTCTTCCTTTCTTTCCACTCTGACTTCTGGTCAGTCACCAAGTGTGTTGATTCCACCTTTGAGTGGCCTTTGCATGAGCCCTTTGTTCTTCAGTCGCAGTGTTCCTAGTCAGTTAGAGCCCTATACTCTCTATCTAGACGATAAGATAGTTTCTAACTAGTTTCATCGTCATTGATTTCTGTCCTTTTATTTAATTTTCCTAAGTGCCACTAGAATGGCAAAATCACATTATTCTTCTGCTTAAACATTTCATTGGTTCCTGTTGTCTGTGAGTAAGGTCTAGACTCTTCAGTATGACTTAGAAGGTCTTCAACAAGGCACATGCACATACTTCAGTGTGGGTACATCCCCATTGTCTCAGCTCTAGCTGCCTTTGACTGCATACTGATCCCCAAATATGCTCATGCCTTTGGACTTCTCGTTTCCTCCCTTTCTTGTGCTCTTCCCTTTCCTTGCTCACATGCTGAACTACTCCTTCTGGTTCAGTGCGAATGTTGCCCCTTCCTCGTGCTTCCATAGAACTTAATTTCATTTTTCAGTATGCACTATTTTAAATACACAAAAAGGAGCAGGGACTAATACAATTAATCCTCATGTGCTTCCAGCTATGCATCTTTTTCAAACCCTAACATTTTGCTGTATTTGCTCCATTTTGGGGGGAAGAAATAAAACCCCTATGGATTAAATTCAAGCTCTCTGTATTTCTCAAACACTTTTTCTTCTCTTTCCCCCCAGATTTGGGGTTTACTGTTCCAATCCCAGTTTTTACATTTCTGCTACATGTAGAGTATGTATTTTTATTTATTTACTTTATTTAAAAATATATTTTTATTGATTTCAGAGAGGAAGGGTGAGGGAGAGAGAGATAGAAACATCAATGATGAGAGATAATCATTGACCGGCTGCCTCCTGCACGCCCCCTATTGGGGATCGAGCCTGCAACCCAGGCATGTGCCCTTGACTGGAATCTTACCTGGGACCTTTCAGTCCGCAAGCAGATGCTCTATCCATTGAGCAAAACCAGCCAGGGCTAAAGTATGTATTTTTAAACAATATATTGCATTGATTTGCATTTTCTCAAAATGTATATATTGCATTACACTATATGTTCTATTTGCAATTTGCTTGTTTTCACTCAATATTAATTTTATGACAGTTAACCATATTTATACATGTAGAGCTATATGCATAAATATGGATAATTATAAAAGTAATCATTTTGTGAATAAATCAGATTTTATTAATTCATTTTCTTATTGTTGGACATTTAGATTTTAACTATTACAAACAATGCTGCTGTGAACATCTTAGTATATGTTTCCTTATGCATGTCTTGTTTATCTAGAGCATTGATTTTCAACCTTTTTCATCTCATGATACACATGAATTATTACATGCTGCAGCACTTCTTTTTATATTCTTGGTACAACTCTCTTATGAGATACATGATTTGCACATACTTTCTCACAGTCTGTAGGCCCTCTTTTCCCTTGTTTCCTTTGAAGCACAAAGAACTTTAATTTTGATGAAGTCCAATTTCTTTGTTTTTCTTTCACTGCTTGTGCTTTAAGTGTTATATCTAAAAAACATTGCTTAATGAAAGGTCATGAAGATTTACTCCTGTTTTCTTATAAGAATTTTATAGTTTTAGCTTTTACATTTAGGTTTCTGATCCATTTTGAATTAACTGTTATGTATGGTCTGAAATATGGGTCTAACTTTCTTCTTTTGCATGTGGATAGCCAGTTGTCCCAGCACCAGTTGTTGAAAGGACTTTTCTTTTCCTGTTAAATTGCCTTGGCATCCTTGTCAAAAATCAGTTGACCATAAATTTAAGAGTTAATTTCTAAACTTGTACTTTGGTTTCATTAGCCTGTATTTTTATCCTTATACCACCAATACTGTGCTGTCTTGATTACTGTAACAGCTTGGCATATTGTACAAACATCAAATTTGGTGTTTGTCCAAGTGTTTCTGTGGTTGTTGGGAAAATTATCGATGTACAAAATAGCAGAAATAGAATCGTTAATAACTGTTATTCGTGCAATGAAATAAGCCCCCATTGAGGCCATTGCTGTCCTTTTACTTCACAGCGATGGGGTAAACATTTCAAAATCTCCTCTTTCCCTTTTCATTACATTAGAGCTTTATATGTGCATATTTGTGTGTGTGCATGCTCTGACTTCTGTCGCATAGGTGACTTTACTTTGTAATTTAAGTAATAGTCACACTTAATAGCCTTAGAGTGGGTCAGCAGGTCCTGTTTACTTTTCTGAGGGATGCTTGACATTGGTCAGAGTGTATTTACAGTGGTTTGATGTGAAAGGCTTGTAATAGCACTCACTGACATTGGACTTGCTATCAGAGGAAGCATCGGTTTTAGAACTGTCTTTAGCATTAATTGCCCCTAATGCACCATCAATTTTGATAATAATGAGCTAAACAGAGGGTTTATTACTCAGCATAAAGACTGCATTTCCTGGAGTTAAAACATTTTTTTGAGGTGTGTGTGGCATGCAGCACAGCCAAAGAAAGGACTTAGCATGATTCACCGTAAAACAGGTTTAGCTGCATTTAAAGCTGCTAAACAAATCCCCTCCCTCTTATAAAAACTAATCTTTCAGTGGTTGGTTAAAGGAAGAAGAAGCTAAGTAAGAAGTATCCTACTTTGAAACCTTTATAACAGGGCTTTGAAAAAAGTTATGATGGTTTTTATTTCTCATTTTGCTTTAAAGGAGTAGCATAAAAATGCTTTTCTTTTCAATGTTTTCAGAGACCCATTTGTAGTAAGATTTTAGGAATAGAAGGACTTTTCAAAAACTTCCCTATTTAAAAACTGCCCTAAGTATTTCTGTACAATAAAGAAAGCTGCAGCTTAGGGTGCCTTTTAAAATTGGGGCTGAGAGCAAACTCCAATTAGCTTGAGTTCACTGCAATTTGCCCTTTTGTCATTCGTGTGTCTGTATTGTCTGGGAATACTAATATTCTTAGAACAAACACAATTGAATCTTGATTAGTAGGCTTTAGTGATCATCTTATTGTTGTAAGTTTATAGTCGGGAGTCTAAGCAAAAACCTGATGGCTTCCTTGTCACTATAATTAGCATACATTGAAGAGCCTTACACAAGTCTTTAAACATCAGTTTATGTATATCCATCTGCTGAAAAGGAGAGTAATTATTTTTAAAGTCATATATATTGGGTGATGCTTTTGGGATGGTGGTGGTACTTTTTGATACAAAAACGTTTATAAAAAAGAAGGTAACCCTAACCGGTTTGGCTCAGTGGATAGAGCATTGGGCCGGACTAAAGGGTCCCAGGTTCCATTCCAGTCAAGAGCATGTACCTTGGTTGCAGGCTCCATCCCCAGTAGGGGGTGCAGGAGGCAGCTGATCAATGTTTCACTCTCATCAAATGTTTCTAACTCTCTATCCCTCTCCATTTCTCTCTGTAAAATCAATGAAAATAATTTTTTTTAAAAAAGAAGGTATATGAAAGAAAAAACAACGAAGGTATATGACATGCAATCTTATTACTCAAATAATCCCTATTTTTTTAAAAAATAAATCTTTATTGTTCAGATTATTATAGTTGTTCCTCTTTTTCCCCCCCATAGCTCCCCTCCACCCGGTTCCAACCCCACCCTCTGTCCTTACTCCCCTTCCCCCACTGTCCTCATCCATAGGTGTACGCTTTTTGTCCAGTCTCTTCCTGCACCCCCACACTCCTTTTCCCTTAGGATTGTCAGTAACACTCCCTTTCCATGCCCCTGATTCTATTATATTCACCAGTTTATTCTGTTCATCAGATTTTTTATTCACTTGATTTTTAGATTCACTTGTTGATAGATATGTATTTGTTATTCATAATTTTTATCTTTACCTTTTTCTTCGTCTTCGTCTTCTTAAAGAATACCTTTCAGCATTTCATATAATACTGGTTTGGTATTGATGAACTTCAGCTTTTTTTAATCTGTGAAGCTCTTTATTTGACCTTCAATTCTGAATGATAGCTTTGCTGGGTAGAGTAATCTTGGTTGTAGGTTCTTGCTATTCATCACTTTGAATATTTCTTGCCACTCCCGTCTGGCCTGCATAGTTTCTGTTGAGAAATCAGTTGACAGTTGTATGGGTACTCCCTTGTAGGTAACTAACTGTTTTTCTCTTGCTGCTTTTAATATTCTCTCTTTGTCTTTTGCTCTTGGCATTTTAATTATGATGTGTCTTAGTGTGGTCTTCTTTGGATTCCTTTTATTTGGGGTTCTGTATGCTTCCTGGACTTGTAAGTGTATTTCTTTCATTGGGTGGGGGAAGTTTTCGGTCATTATTTCTTCAAATAGGTTTTCAGTATCTTGCTCTCTCTCTCTTCTTCTGGCACCCCCATAATTCAGATGTTGATACACTTGAAGTTGTCCCAGAGGCTCCTTACACTATCTTAATCTTTTTGGATTCTTTTTTCTTTTTGCTTTTCCGGATGGGTGTTTTTTGCTTCTTTGTATTTCAAATATTTGACTTGATTCTTGCGATCCTCTAGTCTGCTGTTGGATCCCTGTATATTATTCTTTATTTCAGTCAGTGTATGCTTAATTTCTAGTTGGTCCTTTTTCATGTCCTCGAGGGTCTCGCTAAATTTATTGGCCTTTTCTAGAAAATTCTTGAAAAACCTTATAACTGTGGTTTTGAACTCTATATCCAGTTGTTTGCTTTCCTCCATTTCTTTCATTTGTGACCTGTTTCTTTGTCTCCGCATTTTGGCTGCTTCCCTGAGTTGATAGAGTGGCTTTGTGTGCTAGGTGTCCTCTAGGGCCCAGTGGCTTAGCCTCTCCAGTTACCTGAGGTGGACACTCTTGGTGCACCCTTTTGTGGGCTGTGTGCACAGTCTTGTTGTAGTTAAGCCTTAATTGTTGTTGGTATCACTGGGAGGAATCGACCTCGATGCCAAATGGCTGTGAGGATCAGCTGTGTCTACGATGGGAGAACTTCTGTGCTGAAGATACCCTTATGGGGCAAGACTTGCTTCAGTGGGTCTTTGGTGCTCACTGAGTCTGCCCCCTGAGTGTGTCCCTTATGGATCTGAGGGGTTGTAATCTGGATGGTCCCGCTCTGACCACTGGGTACACTGGCTCTTGGATCTCCAAGGAGGTGCTAATTTAGCCTCTGCCTAAGGCCCCCCAGCAGGAGCTATGGAGAGATCTGCAGATTCCTCTTTTTTGTTTGAGGTTTGGAGGTGCCCAGATGAGGCCCAGCTGTGAAGCAATGCAAGCTGCTGTTGCCAGCCCTTTCCTCGCACGCATCTGCGTACCTCTGTACTTTACTTCCGCAGCTCCTCTGAGTCTCAGTGTGCTTTTCTCTTTCCTTCTAGTTGTAGAATTTCCACTCAGCCTTCCTGTGGTTCTGGATGATGTCCATTTTGTCTTTTAATTGTAGTTTTGAAGTGGTTGTGCGAGGCAGCAATTTCAGGTGCCGCCGTCTTGGTTTCTCTTAATTCCTATTAAAAAAAAATAGTAAAATATTCACATAGTTAAAAAAAATTCAAGGTACCAAAAGATATACAATGAAATATAAGAGCCTTTTCTCAAACCCTCAATCCAGTCCTTCTCCTTATTGAGAATCCATTATTAACAGTTAACTGTTCACTTTAAGAAAAAGAAGGATGCATGTATCAATGAATGTCTGCATAGCCTTTCTTACACTATTTGCTCATTCTATAAGCAGCTGTATTCTTTGCTTTTGTCACAAAGTAGAGGCTACCAGCTTTTTCCTTGGGGGTGGGGGGGTCTATTCAACTTAATGGACTCCTCTCCCTTCCCCCAACCCCCTCAATAATTCACCCAGGTGCTTAGACTTGATGACAGGCAGTGATGTTAAGTTCTTCCAATAGATGGCTGTGTATTCAAAAGTAGGAGTCCGTGAACATCGGCCTTGTTCTTTTGAATTGCTCCATAGTAATTCATAGTATACATGTGCCATTATTTACTTAACTTGTCTCCTGTTTATGGACGTTTAGGTGGGACGATGATTTCAAGATCACATTTACAAATTAAGTGAGTGAGTCCTTAAGAGAATGAGTCACTGGCATGAAGAGGGACTTATTTTAATGTTGATGAAGATTGCAGAGTAGTTACTATGAAGTCAAATTTTTTTTTTAATAGTATGGGGTATTGCTAAACAACTCCTTCCTTACATTTTCTACTTCCCAGCCAGGGATACCCCAAGGCCAACTTGAGTCATGGTCCTTCTTTGCTTTTGTAGCACTTTGTTCATCCTTCCATTAAAGCAGCCTGGTCTCTTATAATTTAGCTTTGCATATATGCTTCCTTTTAGGACAGGGAGTACATCTTGCCATCTCTGTATATCCCCTGTGCTAGGTGCTCCAGATGAACCTTCCACTCCAGTTTTTCTTCAAATGGAAGTAGTGTCAGTCTGTCTCTTGGTTGAGCTTTATATAGAAAGAGAGCCTGCTATTTCTGAGCCCGGTACAAGTTGTGAAGCTGTTTGCTCAGCAGAGAGCCCAAACAGTCAAAGTAGAGGCTCCCAGCTCTGTCCTTGGGGGTTTATTAAACTTAAAGGCCAACTGTTTTCCCACACTGCCTAATTCACCCAGTTGCCTAGATTCTGTGACAAGCAGTGATACTAAATATAATTCTGCCAATAGGTGGCTATGTATTCAAAAAAACAGGTAATAGCCTTACAGCTTCTGATAATCTTTTACATTCAGATTTTTTTTAAGAAAAACAGAACACTCCTATTCAATCTTATAATGCAGGCTGTTGTCACAAAATAGTTATTATGATGGCAGAAGAGAAGGCTGTTAAAAGGAATTACTTGATAGTTATCTTTATTCTTTTTTAATTTTTCTTCTTTGTCCTTGATTTGAGGCTGTTACACCTTGATAGCACATTTTAGAAAAATGCTGAAGCTATCCTTCATTTATTTGTCCAGTCCTCTATCTCTATTCCTTGATCCTGAGTTAGACTATAAACCAGTAGATTTTGGCAAAGATTTCCTTAAGTATTGCATTCAGGCTTATCAAATATTTGGAAGTCTCACAGATGTTTGCACATAAGTGCCTTTGGTGTGTTTGCATAATTTGCAAATTCAAATTTAGATTTTAAATAAAAAATTCTCCGTGAATAGACATTTAGCATATTTTCTGTCTTTTTTGGAATTTTATATTTTGTTAAAAATTTGTGTACTGGCATCAGTGAGCTCCTCTTTGTGAAGATGTTTTTAAGGAATGTATACACTGAGTGGCCAGATTATTATGATCTCTGAATGCATAATAATCTGGCCACTCAGTGTGTGTGTGTGTGTGTGTGTGTGTGTGTGTGTGTGTATGTGTATTAGAGGCCCAGCGCATGAATTCGTGCATGGGTGGTCTGGCCATCCTGGCCACGGGGTGGGGACATGGGTGGTTGGCCAGCCTGCCTGCTGGTCAAACTCCTGGTCGAGGGGACAATTTGCATACTAGCCTTTCATTATATAGGATGCACTGGCCAGATTATTATGCATTCAGAGATCATAATAATCTGGCCACTAAGTGTAGAATTCAAACATGAGTCAAGATGTACTGGTTTGTGCTTATAATAAACTCTAAAATTTCAGTGGCTTAAAACAGCGGTCACCACTGGTGGTCCGTGAGATCCCAAAGGTTGGCAACCGCTGGCTTAAAACAAGAGTTTCTTTTTGGCCCAAGCTAGGTATCTAATCTGTCAACTGGAGGCTCTGCTTCATGTTTTCCTTATTCTAGGACCCAGGCTGAAAGAGCAAACCTTTCTCTGTACATTGCTCATGTCAGAGGAAAAAAGAATCACACACTGACTCTTAAAGTTTTCACTTGGAAGTGACACACATCACTTTTGCTCACATTTCATTGGCCAAAGCAAGTCACATGGCTATGCTTGACTCCAGAGGGGCAGGAAAATACAATTCTACCCATATGCTCAGGAGAACCAGAAGTACTGATGAACAGTACAGATGGCTGCCATGGCTTCTTAGGTCTTCATGGGTAGACTTAGTCTGCTTGGCACAGAGTAAATGTTGCTGGGAAGCTGGATAGCAAGGTGCCTAACATGGATTCAATTTCCCCATCTGAAATAGCACTGCCTTACAGAGTTGTGAGGATTAAATAAGAGAGTCTTTGTAAAGTCAGTGTCTTTCACATAGTAAACACTCAATAAACGTTAACTGTCATTAGAATTGAGTACCTGTTGATTTTGATTTAAATTATTTGAAGGGTACTGCTTAAGGATCCCCCCCCCCCCTTATTTTTTTTAAAGGACATAAGAAAAGACCTGGAATTGAAACGTGACCTCCTGGTTCATAGTTTGGATATGTGTGTTAATTCCTGACACATCTTCCCGTTGACTTGGCGATTTTCTTCTGTGTTTCACTCTAGCTCAGGGTCAAGATTTCCACTGAAGTTGGCATCACAAATGTTGATCTCTCCACTGTGGATAAGGATCAGAGTATTGCACCCAAAACCACACGGTAGGTGGGATGCCTCCTGGGCACAGGGGAGCTCAGGCTTGAACTGAGCTCCTCTAGATGTCATTTCTGTCATCAGTGATCCAGCTTGCACTTCAAATTAAAGAGGCTATAGTTCTGTTGGCACACCACCAGGGGTGCTGCTTGGCATCCAAGCAGTTTGGGGAGATACCTGTACCAGCTGTCAGTCTCTGAGCAAACCGGTCCATGAAATAAGGAGTAAGTCTGAGTCAGCTACGTCACAAAGCACATTATTTAGTTAAGATGATGATTTAAAAAGAAAAAATGTTCTCAGTGAAGGAAGCAGTGTATTAATTTATATTCTGGTGTAATCTCTTTGTCTTTACAGTCCTGAAGTTGCTTTGAGTGGCCTCATGGCAACTCTCTTTAGCCCACAGTGTGTCTGGAAAATGTTGGAAGCCTCATAGGTTCTTAGAACTGAGATGGCACATACCTAGCAGCAGGGATATGATACCCTTTCTCAAGTTCATGAAAGACATCATTGATCAGTCACAGCATTTGTTCCTGCTGCACTCAGAATCTTTTTTAATAACACAGCCTTCTAAGTAACCATTAGTAATTGATCAGGGTTCAGTCAGAACACTCTATAAAGCCCATTTGTCAGCCTTTTCATAGATCCTAACTTTAGGGGCCCATCTATACCTTTGGGTATAGTCAGACCCCCATCTTAAGTTGGGTGGATATCGATGCCAAAGAAAGTAGGTGAATCCTCAAGACCATTTTGAAGATGGGGTATTAGCTGGAACCTAGAAGCGAAACCTTTAAGTCCTGTGAAATTGCTGGCCCTTCTTCCTCTGGGTTGGATAGTTTCATAATGACACTGGAGATGAGAGCACTTTTGAGAATCCACTGAAATAATATCTGTGAGAGTGTTTTGCAAAGTTTAATGTTCTATACAAATGAAGAGTTTTAGTACTCATAAGTAAATATAAAGCCTAATTATAAAATACTAGAAGCCCGGTGCACGAAATTCATGCATTGGGGGCGGGGGGAGGGGTCCCTCAGCCCAGTCTGCCCCCTCTCAGTCCGGGAGCCCTCAGGGGATATCCTACTGATGGCTTAGGGGAGTGAGGAGCGGGCCTAAGCCGCAGTCTGGCCTCCCTCTGTGGGAGGTGACCAGCGGGCCAATAGGGATGGTGTGGGCAGTGAGCAGCGGCCCCGCCCCCAATTGAGCTATGGGCACTGGTGGCCTCCCTCTGTGGGAGGCAACCCCAGCAGGCCTATCTGGGGATGGTGCTGGGCAGCCCTGCCCCGAATCGCCCCACTGCTGCTGCTGCCCGTGGCCTCCCTCTGTAGGAGGTGACCAGGTGGGCGATCAGGGGATGGTGCCAGCCCCAATTGCCCCACTGCCGCTGGTTGCTGCTGCCCCCCACCCCCCACCATCCCCTCCCTCCTTCCACTGACATGCGCCTTGGCTGGCCTGGCAACACCTGCTTGCCAACCCCGCCCCCCACTGACCGGTTGTTTCACTGTTGGTCGATTTGCATGTTACACTTTTATTATATAGGACTAGAGGCCCAGTGCATGAAATTCATTCACTGGGGTGTGTGTGTCCCTCAGCCCAGCCTGCACCCTCTCTAATCTGGGACCCCTCGAAGGATGTCTGACTGCCTGATTGGGCCTAAACGGGCAGTTGGACATAACTCTCACAATCCAGGACTGTTGGCTCCCAACCGCTCGCCTGCCTGCCTGCCTGATTGCCCCTAACTGCCCTCCCCTGCCGACCTGGTCACCCCTAACTACCCTGCCGGCCTGGTCACCCCTAACTGCCCTCCCCTGCAGGCCTGGTCACCCCTAACTGCCCTCCCCTGCTCCCCTGGTCACCCCTAACTACCCTGCCCTGCCGGCCTGGCTGTCCCTAACTGTCCTCCCCTGCAGGCCTAGTCGTCCCAACTGCCCTCCCCTGCTGGCCCGGTCACCCCTAACTGCCCTCCCCTGCCGGCCCGATTGCCCCTAACTGCCCTCCCCTGCCGACCTGGTCAACCCTAACTACCATTCCCTGCCAGCCTGATCGCCCCTAACTGTCCTCCTCTTTAGGCATGGTTGCCCCCAACTGCCCTCCCCTGCTGGCCTGGTCACCCCTAACTGCCCTCCCCTGCCAGCCTGGTTGCCTCCACCTGCCCTCCCCTGCAGGCCTGGGTGCCCCCCAACTGCCCTCCTCTGCCGGCCCAATCACCCCCAACCGCCCTCCCCTGCTGGCCCAGTCACCCCTAACTTTCCTCCCTTGCCAGCCTGGTCACCCCCAACTGCCCTCCCAATATTGAGCACCCAATGTCTCATGATCAATCTATATAGGCTCATGTTTCCACATCTTGAAAGGCCCCATACTCACAGACTTATTGAATGACTTCGATAAGTATTATTAAGGGATCATGCAGGAAAACTAATTTAGGTGATAGGAATGTGTAGTAGATAGATAATATCCTAGATCAGGAGAAAAGATGGCACATTAGCTTTACATGGTGGTGGCTGAAGGCAGAAAAACAAACGTTGCAGCAAAGAAAGAGCACTAAGTCTGTCTTCTGTCCTAAATGTCTGGCTATTGCTGAACTAAGCAAGCTCCCTTACACTGTTCCTTTTCCTCTATACCTTCTCCCAATTATTAGAATCACCCATTCAACAAAGTTCCCCAAACTGGAAAACCTGGACTAATACCATTTGCTTTGTTTGCTTTCATCCCTGTGTAATCAGCCAAATAGTTCCATCAGTTTTCCTCATAAATATGTCTCTGTCTAGTCCTAATTCCCAGCATCAGTCTCTCTTTTTCTTGGGCCCTAAAACACTGCAGCTGTCTAAATTGATCCTTCCCATATCCACCAGAATGGTTCACTTAAAATGAAAGCAAGACCAGGATGCTCCCATGCTTGACATTCTTCACTTTTCCTCCTTCGGTGGAATAAAATCTAAGCTCCCTGCTATGGTATATAAGACCCTCAGTGGTCTGTCCTCTGCCTACTTCTCAGGCCGCTACGGAGGTCAGGCCTGACCGGCGCTGCGGGTGGCCAGGACCCGAGCCTGACTTGGTTGGTGTCCTTAGGTCCTTGAAGTGAAAGAAAGCCTGGACACATAACATAGCATTTCTCCAGACCCTGCTAAAAATTTATTCTGTGCTTTTCTCGGTCCTGATTTTATCAATCCAATTAACCCTCAGGTCACAGACAATTCTCCATGTGTGTCTGTCCACAACAATGAGAGAAGGAAGTTTAAAAATGAAGTGAAGTTTGCATACTTTACTCTGTTCTTAGATATGTGCAGATCCTCTCTATAAATTTACTGTATAAATGTCTCTTTCAGGGTGACCTACCCAGCCAAGGCCAAGGGCACGTTCATCGCAGACAGCCACCAGAACTTTGCTTTGTTCTTCCAGCTGGTAGATGTGAATACTGGTGCTGAGCTCACTCCTCACCAGGTCAGGAAAAAGCCCAGGCATTCTCTTGCCTTGAAACATTACTGTCAACTATATAACTGGCTAGAGAAGATTTCAAATGCCTGCTTTCAGATCTTCACTCTGCACCCTGAAGGTCCATCTGGTTCTCCCACATGACACTCTGCCCCTTCTCATATTGGTTGTAACCCTGAACCTGGCATACACTCCTCTTTTTAAAATATTAGCTGGTATTGAGAAGATATATTTAAGACAGATTAGCACTTAATTGAGGCTTTTTCTTTCTGACAAAAACCCCCGCCAAAAACCATGTCTTAAAATAATTTTGAAAAAAGGAAAACCTAGGCAATGGGCTCAAGCTTATTTTTGTTCTGGCCAAAGCAGATTTCTATTTGTGGGAATCTAAAGAACAGTTCTTTTTAACTTGTGCCTACGTCATATTATGAAAGCGATAGATTTCAGTTTTATAAAGTAGTAATATTCTTTGAAAGATTGCAAACCAAGTATTTTCCCTAGAGAATCAGATACGGCCTCCTGTCCTCTCACGTACCTCTGTAATCCCCTGTGGTTGGCAGTAATTGCCCTCAGCCCTGTCCCATCCACGGTTGTATTGTAAAGGGAAATTCAGATAAATACTCTGAATACTGAAAGACAGGAAAGAGTATAGGACTTAATGGGCTTGATTTAGGTGCTTTGTAAGCAATGCTTTGGCAAGAGCCACTAGACTTGTGTCCATGCTGGAGGGGCAGCTTCAGAGCAGACCTCTGAGTTGGGTGAATTTACTTGGAAACCTTTTGCTTTCTGTTTCCTGTAGCTGCAGTGGCTGCGCTTGTGCCCAGCCCCCCAGCATGACTGCCCACAGGAACATCATCCCAGCACTTCTCTGTTCCTCTCTCCCTTCCACCCTCAGGCTCCAGAGAGCTTGGTTTGTGTACTTGATCAGGACCATGGCTAACCAACTGTTAAGTACTTAGCCTCTTAGCATTTCGCAGCTCTTCTCAGAATGATACTTACCAACCAAACAGCACAAGGAAAGAAAGAATACAAAGAAAGGAAATTATAAGACTAATAAATTGGTGAAATTTGGGATACGGTAGGAAAGTTAGTGAGGAAATGTAACTTTAACTGAATACTTGTTTCATCTAAGATTCTGGTTTGAAAACTATGGCTTAGAGACCTCCCAGGTATAATAGCATTTTGCAGACAAGCCTGGCTGCCACCTGCATTTGGCTCTGACCAGAGGAAGATCAGGCAGGCATCTGAGCTCCTGAAATCCCATTCTTGGCCAAGACTGTAGCCAGGATGCTTCACATCTCTGGACCCTTTTCCTAAATACTTTTAAGGGTTCGTTGCCCAGGTATAGAGTAACAAATGGGATTTGTATTTTTTTCTGTGGATCCAGCATTAGCTGTGTAACTCATTTAATCCGCATGCCTTTTGATCTGTAAAATGGAACAAGTCTACTTGCCTTGTTGAATTCTTTATTTTGAAGAAAATCTCTGAATGGATATTAAGTTTTGCTGCAGTTATAATGTGCAGAAACCTTAGTTTCTTATGGCATTGGGGGGATAAAGTGTTTAGACTGGTACCATCGTATTGATGATATCGGCTGCTGTTTGTTGTTGACCAGCTAGAGTACATGAGGTCCTGTGCTAAATGCTTTGCATACATTATCAGGAATCTTCACACAGATATACCACATGTTAAAGTTAATCTTCTTATTGTCATAAAGATGAAGAAATCAAGGCCTAAGGAAGTTAAGTAACCTGCTCTGTTAATAAGTAGTGGATCCAAGTCTGTCTGTCTTCAGAGCCTGGGTGCTGTCGGTGACACCAGGCTGCTCTGCTTGATTAGAACTCTGCCTTGCTATCAGTCTCCAAGCCTGTACTATTAAATCTTTAGCTGGAGGCAGTAGGAAATTGAAAATGGGCCTCTCACAGTTCCACCTCATTTCCCTTCTTTTTATCCTCTGGTGAAGAAGTTAATTGGGCAGTGAAGTGGCCAAAAGGCTGGCAGGAAGAAGAAATTGAAGTAACAGCAAAGCGCTAAATCATCCACAAACTGGGCATTCATCCTCCAAGTGTCAAGAATTGGCTGCATCCCTAAGTTAAATTTCTTATACTAGCAAAAGTTATCTCTGAGCCCGGAACCAGGGTGGGATGGCCACTCCTTCCGCTCTCTCAGGCAGGAGCTCTCACTGTGTTGAAAGAGCCAGCAGTCTGCTGCCTCATTGATTCAATATTGGGCCCTGAGGGATTTTTTTAAATTATCAGATAAGATACAATATTATTGTTTCATCCAGACATTTGTCCGACTCCATAACCAGAAGACTGGCCAGGAAGTAGTGTTTGTAGCTGAGCCGGACAGCAAGAATGTGTACAAGTTTGAACTGGATACTTCTGAGAGAAAAATCGAATTTGACTCTGCGTCTGGGATCTACACTCTCTACTTGATCATCGGAGATGCCACTTTGAAGAACCCAATCCTTTGGAATGTGGTATGTGCCCAAATGCACCTTGACCTAGGCAAGAATGTGCCACAGTCAGACACAGACAGTTCCTTTTCAGGGGCCTGGGTTTTTTACCCTAGCCTTGCCTATACCACTCACGGGGCAACAAATATGCATTGTGAGGTGAGGGGCTGTGTGCTATCGCTATTAGTAGTCTTAGGGGCATGATATGGCCTGGCACATAGTAGGCACTTAATAAATAATAATCAAGTGAATGACTGAAGTATACATTTGCCCTTGTGGGTTCTAGCAAATTTCTATAAAACTTATACTGGAAGAAAGTTTTCATATTACATCAAAGGACTATGTAGAATACATAAATGCTAGAGATAAAGGGCTTGGTCTTTGAAATATGGTATACCTTGTGGGATGGGGGTTGGGGTAAGATTTGAGTTCTAGTAACAATTTAGAATGGTGTGGAACATTGAATTATAGGATATTCAAAATGCTAATAAACTAATAATCAGCATTTGCATAACATGTTATGGTTTACATCAGGGGTCCTCAAACTTTTTAAACGGGGCCAGTTCACTGTCCCTCAGACCATTGGAGGGCCGGACTATAGTTTAAAAAAAACAACTGTGAACCAATTCCTATGTGCACTGCGGGCCCGGGACGAGTCGGCTGCTAAGCAGGACAGGCAGCGGCACCTGGCGGGCCGGATAAATGTCCTCGGCGGGCCGCAGTTTGAGGACCCCTGGACATAGTGCCTTTCACCTGTGTATCTCAATTGATAAGAGAAAACTTCTTTAAAAAAGCGTTTGAGCTAGGTATTGAAGAATTGCAAGGGTTTATCAGAATAGTCTATGAGGTTGTGGGCTAATCACTGGGGAACAACCTGCAGAAAACCCTGAGGTACTTTCACTGCAATGTGTTTGATCTATTTTATTGGAGCACCTGATGAATCTGGTCAGCAGCAGGAGACAAAGAGGTTGGAAAGGTAACAGAGGCCAAATTGCATCCTTGAATAGTGGTTGGCTCCCTTTGCAAGACAAAGGGGCAGCTGTGTTTCTTGTGTTGTATTCAAAGCTCCTTTTCTTCTCCTGGACTTTGGGCTGCTTTTTGTATGAGAGCGCATTTTCATTTCTTTTCTTACTTTTTTTTTCTTTTTTTCTGTGACTAAATCACACTTCCCAGGGACACTGAGTGTTTTCTGATTGCAGCTGTAACAGCCTGAGTACCAGCTGAGATTTTTATATTAAGCAGCTCACCAGGCTGGTAGAAAATGGGAACTCTTGCTCTAAAATGCATTTTCAATTAATTATTATTTTGTTCTTGAAATTTTTACTGCCTCAGTTTGCTGACTTAGAAGTGATTGGACTGCTTGGAACTTTTTCCAGTTATGATCTTGGATGTGAGTTAGGGAGTACTATTGTGCTGGTGAATCTTACCCCCTTCTCTGTCCCTGTGACTTTAAAGATGCTCTTACTCTTTTAGGCTGATGTGGTCATCAAGTTCCCTGAAGAAGATGCTCCATCGACTGTCCTGTCCAAGAACCTTTTCACCCCCAAACAGGAAATTCAGGTATATTTCAAGAGGCTTCTCCATTAAGCACAAGGAAATGTGAAATGGCAGGAGACCTCTGGACGGTGGCTCTGGTCCCTTCTTTAACCTGTCTATATAATGCTGTATAGTTTGGTCCTCATCACCCTGTGAATTAGGCAGAGCATATATCAATCACATCCTAGAGCTGACAAATAGGCACAAAGAGCCCTATGACCAGCTCCCAGAAAGCAAGTAGTTGTACACAATCTCAGAAATCAAGTCTGTTTTTCTTAAACATCCAGGAGGTACAGCCTGAGATCACTGCCTGACAGCTATAGCAAAACTGGGCTTGGCTTTCTTTCTGTCTGCTCCTGCATAAATCAGGGCTGATGGGGCTGACTGGTGGAAAACTCAACTGGGACAACAGGGCTTTCTTCCCCGAGGCAAATTCTTCCTCTCTTTTGGGATTCACCTTCCTTGCACACAAATATTAGCCATCCCTGTCCAGCGCATCTCACAGACTGCTGTGAGGGTCAAAACAGGTATTGGATAGCCCTGGCTGGTTTTCTCGGTGGTTAGAGCATCAGCCCTTGGATCTAAGGGACATGGGTGTGATTCCTGGTCAAGGGCACACCACCTCCGTTGCAGGTTCCATCCCTTGCCCCAGTCAGTGCTCATGCGGGAGACAACTAATGAATGTGTCTCATGTTGATGTTTCCTCTTCATCCCCCTCCCCTTCCACTCTATAAAAATCAATGGAAAAAATATCCTGGGGTAAGGATTTAAAAAACAAAACAACCAATAGATAATGAAAATGGATAAGGCAAGAAAGGCTTTAAAATGTTTCTAAAACACTTTACAAAATAAGCACAAAATTGTTCAACAGTTTCATCACTGGTTAAGAAAACAGGTGATCCACTCAGAATTATTTTGCATTCATGAGAAATGATCTTAGTGTAGTAATATGGAAACCTACGTGTAAATTAATGTTGAAGCAATCCAAGCAGACTACTCTTATTTCACTATTTAAAAAAAAAAAAGACAAGTGCCCCAAGGGTAGAGTAGTAGGACTCTGATAAAGAGAATGAGGTTAACACCAGTTAGCTGGTGTTAGTTAAGTGGAGGAGTAACATATGATGGATAGTCCCACCCTGGGGACCCAGAAGCATTACGAAATCCAGACTCCGCCTTGGGTGTGTTGCTTAAGCCCTTCATATACCTGGGCTCCCTCTTTGATACTAGGCAAATGCCACTTGATGGATTGCATTTCCCCAAACTCAAAATGGCAATGAGTCTTTGAAGGGATAAAGAGGGTTGGCCAAGTAGTGAGCTGAGACTAGTGTATTGTCTTTGAAAGGAGACCTCTGGGATCAGAAGCCAGCATTGAGATGAGGCAAAAGGCCAAGTGGCCATTCATTGCCAGGGGGTTTTAGCCTCTGAGAGGCAGTTCCTCATCTTGACTGTCATGGGCATTTTGGACCCTGGTAAACATGGCAGCTCCTACTGGGAAGGGCATGTTCTTAAATATTCTTGTTGTGACTTATTTTGGCAGCACCTGTTCCGTGAGCCTGAGAAGAGGCCCCCCACAGTGGTGTCTAATACATTCACTGCCCTGATCCTCTCGCCCTTGCTCCTGCTCTTTGCTCTGGTAAGTAGCTGTAATTAGCATGGGCAGCATGTGTCTGGCGCCAGACTTAGCAGATGTAGCTGTTCCAAAGGAGGCTTTGTGCTCTGGCCTCAGCACAGCTCCAAAGGGGTCCAGCAGCTGTGACCTGCATCAATGGTCAAAAACTTTTAGAATAACTAAAAGTCCCCACTATGGGGAAGCAGCCAAATAAACCACTCCATTAATAAGGGGCATGAGAAAGTACCCAATGGCCATTGAAAATGATAAAGGTGTATGGACTGGGATGCTCTATCTAGGAATGTTCAGATGAGGTAAGTGTGGGGGAGAAAAACAAAACAAAAAACAAGGCCCCGATGCCTTTAGCTATATAAAAATAGAGTATAGAAGCTGTGCATTTCAGCACTGTAGCATAAAACTACAAGCAACCTAGAGTCTTTATAAAAGCAAGAGTTGAATAAATTATGGTATGTCCATACTGTGGAATAATATGCAGTTTATTAAAAGAATGGATAAATTTATATGCTGATATGACAAGTTTGTTAGGATGTCTTATTGAGTGAAGAAGGCAAGGGGTTAGGATAGGGTTACCTCTAAGGAGAGGTCTTTTTAAGGAGTATAGAGAAAGGAAATTTTTACCTTTTATACTTTAAAGTACTATTTGAAAAGTTTTTACCAATTTTTTTTCTTTTTAAAAATTATAAACATAGATTCATATCAAAGTTCAGAAAATTAGAAACTCATTGGATCTTATTTTTGGAAAATTGCCTGTTTCTAATTCATTCATTGATATTAATAAAATAGTTATTGGTCAATATAAATCTGAAAGGCATGGATATTTTTTCCATTGATTTCAGAAACCAGACCCTAGTGTATGGGTACCTGTTGTCATATTTGAGTGATCAGAATTTCAAAAGCCAAGGAACCCACAGCAAGAACACGCATCCTACCAGCTGCCAGTGGGTTTATCTTACCAATACTTAGAGAAAATAGCAGGGGTGCCAGTTACTTTATCATGAATGCAGTTTCTGACCTTTCAGCTTCATGGCTTCATCTGTTTTAAAATAGAAAAGTTTGCTGTCAATATATGATATTCAGGTTTGAGTTGCCCAAGCACATTTTTAAAAAATATTTTATTGATTTTTTACAGAGAGGAAGGGAGAGGGATAGAGAGCTAGAAACATTGATGAGAGAGAAACATCAATCAGCTGCCTCCTGCACACCCCCCCTGGGGACGTGCCCGGAACCAAGGCACATGCCCTTGACCAGAACCGAATCTGAGACCTTTTAGTCCTCAGGCCGATGCTCTTTCCACTGAGCCAAACCGGTTAGGGCTACCCAGGCACATTTGAGTGCAGATGTTGGAATGCCTTTCTAAAAAAACAAAAAGGAGGGGGGAACAATTTTTCCTAAAGACTTAGAATAGGGTAATTGTCACTTGGAAAAATTCCCTGTCCAAGTATGCATGAACTTGTAAGCCCTTAGGATTGTTCATTGGACTAGCATTGACATGCCATGTGTTGCCTCCCTTTCAAATTGTAATGTCTTTTTAATTTATTTCTCCCCATTGTGTAGTGGATCCGGATTGGTGCCAATATCTCCAACTTTACTTTTGCTCCTAGCACAATTATCTTTCACCTGGGACATGCTGGTAAGTGCTCCCGGCTGCTAATTCCATTTAACCTCCTCTGACATTTAGCTGCCCACACAAACGCCCTGTTAAGTAGACCCACAACCTATTAACTATAATGACTTAATAGTATAACATTTCCCTCTTCCGCCTGGCCTTTTAGGACAGTTAATATGATGATAAACCTGTTTGGGCCATCAGCTTACAACAGCTGTCATTATATTGGGTTTCATTGTACTAGGCTGCTGTTGGCAGGCCATTTACCCTCATTTAATAGCCCTGTTCATTTCCAGAGATTACTCACTTATCGTATCTTTACATTGAGCCATCTTCCTGGACAAAGAGCATTAATGTAGTTTCCAGAGGTTATCTTTCCCCAAGGTATCGATCTTCACATTTGCTGGCGGCTGTGTCTGGACAGTAATAGAAAACAGTTTCTTCCACAGTCAGACACCCTGTCCTGCATTGTTTTCTTGAGAACTTAGGACCTAAACTGTCAATTCACAAATCCGCTAAGCATTTCAAAGGCTTGCAACACCATTGGATCGGTGTTGCCTTGCATTTCACTTTCATATTCTTTTCTAACTTCTTTGACTCTTTCAGGAGACCCTCCTATGTCCATAGTGTGTGGCTTCTTTAAAGGTCCACAGACGAATCCCTTGAAATTTTAGGCAAACGTTTATCTGTTCTTTTCTGGGGAAAGAGAGAGTCTATAACTTTTATCAGATTCTCAAAGTAGTCCATGACCTCAAAAATGGTTAAGAACCCCTGCTGTAGTTCATTCATCATCCTTCTGGGCAAAATTGACCTTTCTCTCCAGCCCAGTTACTGGATTTGAGTGATAGCCTCCTGGGTCAGGATGAGAACAAAACCTGAATATAAATTTGTTTAGAGCCGTGACTTTTCTTGCCAGAATGCTTAGTGTGCATATCCCCTCATTTGATTCTCATCACAACTCTGATGGGAGTGACCAGGGCAGGAATTATGATCCATATTTGACCGGTGAGAATTTAGGCTTAGAGAAATTAAGTGGATGGAAGGACAGGGCAGGACCAGAACCCTGGACTCTCAATGCACAGGCCTGAGCCCTTTTCACTAAGCCTTCCTCCTCAGTCCGCCCTAGGCATAGTGGCAAATTATCCTTAAAAAAATTTTAAGGCCCTAGCTGGTTTGGCTCAATGGATAGAGCATCAACCTGCGGACTAAAGGATCCCAGGTTCGATTCCGGTCAAGGGCACATGCCCAGGTTGCAGGCTCGATCCCCAGTGTGGGGCGTGCAGGAGGCAGCCAACCAATGATTCTCTCTCATAATTAATGTTTCTATCTCTCTCTCTCCCTCTCTGAAATTAATAAAAATATATTTTTAAAAATCTTAAGAAAAAGGAAATTATTTATTTATTTATTTAATCCTGTATATTTTTATTCAGAATTTTCAAAATGAGTCCCAAGTATAACAATAATGTTTTTAAAAATCTACATTAAAGAAAATCTATGTGAGCCAGACTGTGGAATAAGATAAAGTAGCTGAGGTCTGGTTTTTGCTTCTGGATTTCTTGATAGCGAAGGCTGAGAGGCAAGTACATTGAGTTATCTATTTTTTTTGGTATCAGATAAAAGGAATAAAACAAGCTGGTCTAGAAATACAGACCTTTTTTGGGTCCAGCAATTACTGCTCCTCACTGTCCTCTGCCCCAGTTTGTTGTCACTATTTCATTTAATTGGCTACCACGGTGCCTGTTCTTGTAGCTATGCTGGGGCTCATGTATGTCTACTGGACTCAGCTCAACATGTTCCAGACCCTGAAGTACCTGGCCATCTTGGGTAGTGTGACATTTCTGGCTGGCAATCGGATGCTGGCCCAGCAGGCAATCAAAAGGTAAGGATGGGGATGGGCCATGGTCCATTGGAAATGTTTTGTTAGCTCTGTTCCCCCAACTCTCTGAACAACGGTATGTGGTAAAACATTTATATCCTTAGGGGCAAGTGTGGCACATTAATCCAGCCCAATACAGAAGCCTTTTTAAGTCAGAAAAGGGCCTTGGTGGTCAACTTTAAATGTTTTTAAATCCCAGCCATTTATATCCTGACACATTAGAACATGAGAAGAAAATAATTGTTTTATGAAGGTTAAAATGGATTAGAAGACTGTTGTTAATGTGCTGGCCTATATAAAAATGTTCTCTGCTGCCCCAGAGAACCCTGACCTCCTCCCTTGCCCCAGAGAGTTACTTCTCTGTAACCCCGACAGGCTCCCGGAGCTTTTCCTCCTGAGCATGAAGGTCCATGCTCTTCCTCCCAGAAACAGCCTCACTGGTCAGTAGCCCATACCACATCCCCAAGAACCAGACAATCTTAGGTTCACACAGTTATCAGATCTCATGTGATGGCATCTTGACTTTTGAACCTGAATTAGGGGCACATTTAAATGTCACATAGGTGTTTCTCATTGATTTGACTTTATTAAACTTGGGTGATGTCAGCCATGTAAAGGTCAGTAAAAGAAGGTCAGACTTGCTTTCACCTTGGAAGTTAGCATTTTTAGACATTTCCTGCTTTCTCCTCTCCAGGACTTTGGCTGGAAGAATGTAATTCAGTAGTGTGCCCTCCAACACAGCTGCTGATTAAGTTGGTCAGATCAGGGAGGCCTCTCAGAGATCATTAGTGGGTGGGAGAACCACACATCTCATCCCTGCCTGAGTCTCCATTGTGAGCTTTCTAGGGCCTCTCTGTGGAGGCTCAGCCCCGATGTGCACCTGGACTGCCCTGAATAATCCAGATTCCACTAGAGCTTCTCTTAGCACCAGCAGTGGCAGCTGTTCATTTTGCTGCCCTTCCAGCAGCCTTCACTTGGCAGCTATGCATTGCATCTGAGAAAGGGCCAGGGACTCAACTGTTTTTTCTAAGCCCTGTTACCTTGCAGCAAGAAGTCTAGGCCCCAGGGAGCTCAAGGCCATACTCTGCTGAGTTCTCTTATTTCTGGAAGTTGCCCCACAAGACAAACAAAATCAAAGGGAGGTAAGGGTGGAAACCATTTTATTGAAATCCCACTTAGCATGAATTCCTAATCTGGAATCCTAAAATTGTGTACATTTTTTGGAGAAAGAGATCATGATTCTTATCTCCTGCCCCCCTCCCACCCCAAACACATCCTATACAGAAGGTTAAAGCCCATTCTTACGTTACCATGTGTGAGTCCTAGAACAAACAATGGGAAAGTCAGTGACCCTAAAGAAAACTCTGGTTGGGTGTTTGCCATTTCTTTCCTCGGCCTATTTCTCTTCTCACTGTCCTTTCTTGATTTTCAATCCCTCTTTCCTTTGGCAGGATCGCTGCAGAGCAGAGCAGTAGATTGGCAAAATATAGGACATTACGGTAACGATAAAGGGCGGTCTCATCCAGAAGCAGGGCCCCTTTCCCCCTTGCCTGCCTCATGCATGTCAGTTATTTATCTAGTTTGCAGCCCACCCATTCTTCCCCACCCATCCCTAAACCAAAGCTGAATCCTAAGGCCGTTTTCCCACTCTGGCCCAGGTCGTGACTGCCCCTTGGGTTAGCCCATTGGGTGGGGTAATTTTGCAGCAGAGCAACCTTGACCTGGCTTTACATAATTCCATTCTCCCTAATGTCTCATGGGGTACTTTTTATTTTTATATATATATATATTTATTGATTTCAGAGAGGAAGGGAGAGGGATAGAGAGATAGAACATCAGTGATGAGAGAGAATCATTGATCAGCTGCCTCTTGCATGCCCTACACTGGGGATTGAGCCCACAACCTGGGCATGTGCCCTGACTGGGAATTGAACTGTGACCTCCTGGTTCATAGGTTGACACTCAACTACTGAACCGTGCTGTCCAGGATCATGGGGTACTTTTTAGGTAATAGTCCCCCTCTCTCTGTTTATAGGAGAACAGTTGAGATAAGACAGGTCCATCCTTGGACTTCTTAAAAGGGAACCCCATTCAGAACATCTAAATTCATTACATGATGGTCTGATGACAAGTCCTGGCACACCTTATCATGGTTTCTAGGCCTTTCTGTAACACTAAGTTTTGGTTGGGTCAAACTGTTGTTTTGGTGAGACTCGAAATTATGGACTGATGGCCACAGAGCAAAGCCAGTATCAGAACCCAGATTCCTAGAGTTTAGGATATGGCTGCTCCCTGTGTGACTGAAATGTCGTGTGAAATATCACCCATTCTTCATGCAGGTATTAGTCCTAGAACAAAGATGAAGTGGAAGCAAGGAGGAGAGAGTGTCTGATGCTTCATTGATCAGCTCCTCTAGACCAGAGATCAGCAAAAGTTTTCTGGAAAGAGCCAGATAGTACTTTAGGTTTCAAAGACCATACGGTCTCTGTTAGGACTATTCAGCTCTGTCACTGTAATGTGAAAACAGCAACAGACTACAAAAATAAATGAGCATGGCTGTGTTCCAATAAAACTTTATTTATAAAAACAGGCAGTGGGCTGGATTTGGCCCGTGGAGCATACTTTGCTGACCCTGGACTAGATCAAAAAGAGGGAAGTATTTGAATTTTCTAGTCATGTTACCTCTCATCCCTTTCTGTGGAAATGGCTTTCCCTGCCAGAGCAATGAAGCCATCTAATTTTTAACCCTCTCGAAATAAAAAAAAAACACAAAAGCATAGACTGTAGAGCCTTTTCACTGATTTGTGACCATAAATTGAAACATCTCGTCCTCAACACAAAAATAAACTACTTTTTTTTTTTCAGGTTTAACTTATATACAGTAAAATTCACCCTTTTTAGTGTAGAATTCTGTGAATCTTGACAAACACATACACAATAGTGTAAACACCACCTCAGTCAAGATACAGCCTATTTCCACACTCCAAAAAAGTGCCCCTTTTTCTTGAGTCCCTCCTCCCCATCCTCATTTTTTGGCCATTTCCATTTGGTTTTATCCTAAATTACATACTTGCTCTGTCTGAGATTTGCTTTCAGAACTGGTCCTTTCTGCTAAATACTGAGCTCTTTAATTCTTTAAAGATTGATTTTGTCTTTCTTGATTTTTAGATAGCCTGCCCTCACCCTACTGTCCCCAAATCATACTGCTTGAAAGAGAGGAAATAATCCTTGCTTATTTGGATGTTTAGGACTTTCTGAAGTTGAGACCTAGGATTTTTTTTTTTTAAATCCTCACCCAAGGATATTTATTTCCTTTGAGAGTAGAAAGGAGGTGGGGAGGAGAGAGAGAGAGAGAGAAATAGCAATGTAAGAGAGAAACAGTGATTGATTGCCTCCGGCACGCACCCCAATTGGGGCCAGGGATAGATACAGCCCAGGTATGTGCCCTTGACCCTAACCCAAGGCCCTTCTGTGTGAGGACTGACGTTCTAACCACTGAACACACCAGCCAGGGCAGGACCTGGGATTTTAAAGGGAAGTCCCTGGTAGCTAGGTGGTTTTTATTTGAGGACATACATTGATGTGATTGGGCATAACTTCTTAGCCAGGATAAAGGCTTGTGGGCCACTGCCCTTCCAGCTGTTCTCGTTTCATACTCATGCTAATCCTCTCCACGTGAACATTTGGAGCACACATTTTAAAGTACCTGAGTGTTGGTAGGGAGTTAGGAGCACTCACTTCAGCCCTCAGGATTAGTTCTGTGCCTGTACCTGCCCCTTGGAACTGTTAATTGAGTAGAAGGCAGCCATTCTGCAAGATTGTGTCATCACATCGGCCCTCACCACTGCATATAGCTGCCTGCTGAGGACGGTGTGTGTGTCAACACCCAGCCTCTGCTTGCCAGAGCCACCAAATCACTTACTTGCTGCTGTCACCCTCCTGGTTGCACAGTGTCTGTCTAGATTGTCATTTTTGTTCTTGTGTTTCCCCATTACTTCCTAGAGTCTAGGGACAGGCAGTTTTACAGCAAGAAGGAATAGAGAGATCAAGTGGTTTTTTTCTGTGAGCTGAGTCCCATTTTTAAGAATCATTCTTTCTAAAATTTAGATTCTGTCCACATGCAGGTTTCTGTACCGAGTGGTCAGAACGTTGTCTTCCTAGCTATATGAGGGCCAAATGTTGGTTGGTGGACCTGGAGTCTGGGAAGTTGAAGATGAGCATTCTTTAAATCATCTTTTCTGTTCATATAATAAAAATTGATAATGTCTTGCCCTGGCCAGTGTGGCAGCTGATCAGTGTTTTGCTCTCACATCAGTGTTTCTCTCTCCCTTTCCCTTCTTCTCTCTCTCAAACTGAAAAAAGCTTTTAAAAAAAAATTGCACTGTCTTTTTGGCCTTGCTCTGTGAGAGGTGTGCCTGGAATTACCTCATCTTCTTAAATTTTCACATATCACTTTCTTAGTTATCAGGTTTGTTTCATTATTTTTATTTAACTTATCAGTTTTAGTTTGAACTTGCTCTTTTGTGAAATGAGATGGGGCATAAGTAAATAGAATTCATAGAAAAATGATTATTCCTTTATTAATGGGAACTTATAGTGGGAGAGTACCTTGGCCTCTCTCTTGTCACCATTTAGGAACTATAACAGTAAATTGAAACCTTCAATAATTTTGCATTTGTCTCCCTTTTCTTTCAGAACAGCACATTAGTTCCAGAAGTCGAAAGGAAACTCTGAAACCTGAAATGAATGTCAAGAAGAGGAGTCAAGAACAATTCAGTTTGAAAAGAGGAATGAAAAACAAACTTTATTTAAAAAGAAATAAGTTGAAATTGTGGTTAGACTTTTTTTTTTTTTTTTTATTGACCCAACACAGCAGATTCCTGTGAGCCCAGATACTCTGTTTCTTTGGCATGATGCCCTAGCAAGATGCTGTGAATATTCCTAACTTACCCAAATAAAGCTGTTTTGGAATAAAGGGAATAATGGGAACAAAGGCTTGATTGAGAGTTCATTCTAATCATTTTGGACTGTGGGACTCCTGGGGCGCACACACGAGGACTTAGTTGGAAAGTATTATTGACACAATAGCCTGGATGCTTCTTCAGGCCCTTTCATATTGGTCCTTCTCACCTGGAAAAGCCAGAGTTCTTTCTTCTCCAGCCCTGGGTACCAACCGTCCGCATAGGGGCCCTGTTTGTATCTGAAGGCTTTGCTTTTACCTTGAAAATTTGGTGTCAGTGTGCAATGGGGAAGGGGAGGCATTGTCTCAAAAGAAGGCTGACCTCATGCATTATCTTAGGCTCTTAGAGGATCACATACATCTCAAGAATACCTCTTGTGAGGTTGTGCCCAGGACCACCATTACATGGGGTTATATAATATCACTTGGAGAAGTAATGTTGAATTAGTGTGGTTAAGTGTATAGACTTCAGTATCAGGCAGACCTGCTGTTACCACTATTAGGGTGAGGGACTTTGGGCAAGGGCCTGAACTTCTCTAAGCCTCCTTTTTCTCTTCAGTAAAAGATAATAACCTCATCTGACTGAAGCAGTTTCATGCATTTCAAGCACTTGGCTCAGTGCTTGGCATTTTTCCTAACTGGTCCAAAGTCATGTAATTTGGCTCATTGCTTCTAATTCTATTAATTGAAACATAACTAATACATTTAGATAACTTTTGAAATGCAGCTAATCCTAATAGTATTGAATTTGGGGGTAGTGAGTGTTTTTTATTCAGATTGCTTTCCAAGCTGGACTTCATTACAGTGAGGAAATTGAGATATTGATTGGAAAAAAGCAAAAGGAGGTACTGGAATTTTGGGCTAGCTCTGAATGAGATTCTGCAGACAAGAGGGCCATGTGGGCAATTACAGGGATACCTCTAAGATGGGAAGAAGGCGGCCTCACCTTCCTGGAGGTTGCAAGCTGGTGGCCCATAGATATGTTTTATTTGACCCATAGTGGGTGTTTTTTTTTATTGAATTAGTAGCTAACATTTACAAATTGAGAAGATTCATGTAAAAATCTAGGCTTGGGGTTTTGGTTTCAGAGTTGGCAATAATCAGCTGGAACTGAAAAGCAGCTCCTCCCAATGGATGGGGCCAGCACTCCCCAGTGTGCCAGAGCCCCGTCCCTCACAGGTGTCAGTCCTCATAGCACAATGTGCTCCTCCACCTGCCACTTCATTCCTGTGGACAAAGGACTGGAAGCCTTGCTTTAAAAAAAAAAAGTTTTAGCTTATCCCACCCTGAGGGGGAAATGTGATGTTCACCTCCCATTGCTGTTGGGTGGCTTCTAGTGTCCCTTAGGGATCTCAGAGTGGTGTGGAAGGGATGAAAGCTGAGAGCTGGGCTGGCTGCTGGTTACCCCTGTAACCAGACCTGTACAGTTCTAGAAGACAGACCGGATGAGGCCTGATGGACAGCGTTCTGGAGAAAGGGAACTGGGCCTGATGATAGAAGTGCAGTGGCTGGAAGAAAGGAAATCGGGAAACAGCTTCCTAGAGGCAGGGCTGGCCTGCAGACCCAGAGGGAGCTGGGGAATCAAGCAACAGCACACATTTGTTCCGTGCCAGGCTTGGTGCTGTGCCCAGAACTACAGCAGTGAGTAAGACATACATTCCCTGCTCTTGGTCCACTTAGAACCTGGAGCGTACGGGGAAAGGGAGCAAAATGATTACAAACATGAGAAGGACTTTAAAGGAAGCAGTTGTATCTAGAGGGGTTGGGAAAGCTAAACTTCCCTGAAGGACAAGAAGGAAACTTTGCAGAGCTGGGGCAGAGAATTAACAAATGCAAAGGCTCTGAGGCAAGATGTTGGCATATCTGAGCTTAAAGTAGGCCAGTGCAATTAGGGTGCAGTTAGCAAGGAGAAGAGTATCCTCAGAAGCCTGAACAAATACTGCCTTTTTTTTTTTTTTTTAAAGAATTTTTCTGAGTTTGAGACAAACATGACAATTGCTGGGAAGCAAAATCTCAAAGGATTAGGAAAGTGTTCCCTGCTTTTTTTTTTTTTTTTAATCCTAACCCGAGAATATGCTTTTACTGATTTTAGAGAGAGGAAGGAAGAGAGAGAAAGAAATAGTCATGTGAGAGAAACATCAATCTATTGCCTCCCGTATGCACCCTGACAGGGGACCCAATCCGAAACCTGGGTATGTGCCCTGACTGGGAATGGAACCAGCGGCCCTTCGGTGCACAGGATGATGTTCCAACCATCTGAGCCACAGTGGCCAGGGTCAAATACAGCTTTTAAGGGCCATGGTGAAGGGAATAGATTTTATTTTAAGACCAACAATAAATTCTAGAGAACTAGAGTTTTATGCTGGGATATGGCAGAGGCAGAAACTCCCCTCACATGCTCTCTGGCTTCCTAACTTAAGCTTCTTGAAGGGCTCTTAGCGCTCAGCTCTGGAGCAAGGCAGCCGGGAGAATCTGGGAAGGCCGGAGCTGACACTAGGCTAATTCCTATAGCTAATGAAATCCACTGGATTTGTCGCTCAAATTACTACTGATAAAGATACTTTGCTTGACCAACCTTTAGTCAGGCTTCCAAATCTACTCCGAGGCCCATCTGTGCACTTCCTTGTAAAATCTAGTTTTAGGGAGAACCCTGCTGAGTCAATTTAACGGGAAACCCCCACACTCAATATCTGATCACCTTGATATCTGATTGGTTCCTCCTCCACCATTTCCCAAGTGATAACTGATCATGCTCACCTGCCTTCAGGAATCCTGTTAGGTCGGTTTAGCCAGAATCCCACTGACCCCTGGCATTAACTCTTAAAGTTTCCACCCCCTCATCCCCACCCTACTCCTTGGCTGTAAGTTCTCACTTGCCTAGGCAGTATTTGGAATTGAGTCAAGTTCTATACTGAGGTCTCTTTTTCCCTGTTACAATAATCCTGAGTAAAATCTGTTTTAACCACATTTTTACGACTGTGCATCTCTGGTTTTTCTTTGACACCACAGTCGTACTGGGCCTTCTCTAAGGAGTACTAAGCACAGCAGTTTAGAGTCCAACTGACCTACTCTGAATTCTCTAATTCACTGTGTGTCCTTTGACATTTTTTTAAAAATCTTTCTGGGCCTCAGTTTCCCATCAGTAAAATGGGAATAATACCTCTGAGAGCTTTCTAAGGATTAATTGAGCTCACACCCGAAGCACATACCACAGCGCCTGGCACTTAGCATTGACTGTTTGCTCTGATTAGTGTAGATATTATTTCCTGTGTGCTTTTAGCTGGGGCCCAGGAAACAGTTTATACCCGGTCCATGTATGTTTGTTTGTTTTTTTATTTCACTTGGATGCCCAGCTCACATTTCCTGAGGGACTGGAAGTCTTGAAACAACAAAGAGCACTACCCTGGCATCAGGAATCAGTTCCTGGCTTTGCTCCTCTGGCCTCCATGTGAGGCCTACACCCTGCTCTGCCTTTCTCCAGAGGGCTGTGGTAGGGAGCAAATGAAGTAATGCATGGGAAACCTCTTTGTGAACTTTAATACAACCATAAGGGATTATCATCGAAAGTGACAAGGGGGAAAAGTAGCACTGGGTCTTAAGTAGGGCCCCCATGGGACGGGAAGCTCCCAGCACCTCTGTGGAGAGGAGTTAAGTCTTTTAAGACTCCATTAGTGTCGTCGTTAATGGTGATGAAGCACCGGAATTGTTGCCATCATGGTTTCTGCCTTTATAATTGCATTCACCTCGAAAACCACAAGTAGCAGGGGGTCCCAAATAATCACAATTTCATTTGAAAAACTAATGGGAGCCCTAACCGGTTTGGCTCAGTGGATAGAGTGTCCGCCTGCAGATTGAAAGGTCCCGGGTACGATTCCGGTCAAGGGCATGTACCTTGGTTGCAGGCACATCCCCAGTGGGAGGTGTGCAGGAGGCAGCTGATCAATGTTTTTCTCTCATGTTTCTCTCTCATCGATGTTTCTGACTCTCTATTCCTCTCCCTTCCTCTCTGTAAAAAACCAATAAAATGTATTTTAAAAAAAGAAAAGAAAAACTAATTGGAAGTTCAGAGAGCCCTCAGTGTTTGCTTCTGTGGAGACAGGAGGAGGAAAAAGATGAGCAGGTGGGTCTGGGGGACAGAGTGGGCGTGGGGCTGGCCTGAGTGCGTCCCCTATTCAGCAGTCCCCTCCTTTGTTCCTTGGCAGGTTCTCAGCTGTCTGCTGCTCTTGATTGAAGTGGACCGCCCACCCTCAATGGCCAGCCTTTTTTTTCTTGAGGGGTCTTTTGTTTCTCCATTGTTCATATTGTCTCCTCTGCCACAGTGGACCCTTGTGGAGGCTTTTCCACGATTCACATCCTTTCTTGGAAGGTAAACTGGGCTTCCAGGGAGAGCAGGTGGTCTAAACGCTGTGAAACAGCGGTTGCCAACCAGTGGTCCGCGGAGTCCAAAAGGTTGGCAACCGCTGCTGTGAAGAACCAAGGTGGCTTTCTATTCTCATGCTGGCAGGGAAGTTCACGGGACTGTGTCCCCAGCTGAAAATGATGGGGGTGGCATTGCTCATCTCTGAGTCCCCACCAACTAAAATCTGTGATTCTTCTACTTTTAATCAAACTTATATCCCATCAGACTTTTCACATTTTTTTAAAAAAAGATTTCATATACTTATGGTAAAATGTACAAATCTTAAGTGTGCAGCTCAATGAATTTTTACTTCTGACGACACTGGTATAACATATTGATCCCCCTAGAAAGTTCACAGATTCTAATAAGAGGCAGGTTTTGTGTGGAAATATCTGGCCCAAGTGAAATGATTCGTAAATAGAAAAAGTTGAGTAACTATATTATTATAGGTGGCTAGATATTAATAAAAGAAGGGAACAATGGGAATCAAACGTTATTGAACCTAATAAACTGGAAAGCTGAATCCAATATTGGGCCGGTTTCACTAGAGAGCTATAGCTTCACACAGTCCCCAGGGCAGTTCCCTGCAGATTACTGGGGGGAAAGGTAGAACTTTAATAAAGGGAAAATTCCTCTGTTGGGCACATGCCCAGTAGAAACCAAAATGGCACAAAGGAGATGCTTCTATGAGGCATACACAGTAAAAGCCAAGATGGTAGCCATAGAGGCCTGCCTGTCTAGCCTGGAGAAAGGGTTGGATTGGATAAGGGACACAGAACCCCCCAGGGAAGATTTAGGAAATGTACCGGTTAGGGAGACAACCCCAAATGATTGGGAAGTTGATTGGTTAGTTTGAAAGCCCATCTGGTCCTCCCCAAGCCAGAGATAATATAACCCAAGCTTAACAAAATGCTCTCTCACCTGGTAACATGTGCTTGCCCCGTTGGTTTGTGCGTTTTCTCTCCATAGCAGCCATGTGGCCCTAGCAGCCACCTGGGGCCCATGACAGACAGTGTGAGTCTGGGTACAGCAGCACCAGCCGAAGTGCAGCTGGAAGCAGACTATGCTAGCTGGATGGGGACAGACAAAGACTGAAACGGACTCAGCTTTAACATGGGCCAAACCAATGGCACAAAATGTCTGGACACTGGCCCTATTTCTGGGCCTGATAAAGACAAGGTTGGACTTTTTCCATGACAGGATGGATGGAGATGAGGCACTGGGGACCTGGGGTAGCCTTCTATTTCCACCCAAATAAATCTTACCACCAGACCTCATCCTCCCATGCTTTTCTTGAGACTCTGTGAAAGAATACAATTTCCACCGGCAACAATCACTGACATAAGTACCTCTGGTAAGTGACTTCAGTTCTCATCTTCCTTTTATAGCAAAAATAAAAGAATTATCTCTACTGATGCTGTCCAATAGAAATGTAATGCAAGGCATGTGGGTGATTTTTAAAATTTTCTAGTAACAACAATAAAAAACTAAAAAAGTACTCCCATTACCTATAATAGTACCTCGCACCCTTGGGAATCAATAAAAAATTATCTTTATGGTGCTTGGAGACAAAGGTAACACATCTTTTGATATTTTAGAATTACAACAGCATAATGTACAATTATCCCAAACAAACTTACAAACTAATTCTTTGAATGTCTGGCAGCAATTTAAAAAGGACATGAAAGGATTTAATCCCTTCCACTGTGTAGAGGGCCCCCTGGGAAGGCACCTGAGCATTCTATATTGGCCCCTCTTGCCCTTTTGGCTAAGAGGAACCCTCTTCTCACAATCCAATTGCCCACAGCTGTTGCCTGACCTTTCTGTTCATGCCGAGGTTGAAGCCTCATGGTGGCTGGTACCATGGATCTGTCTCTTGCCCAGTGGGGTGAGCTGGGCCCTCCCTGGAGAAGAAACCTGGGTTCCCCAAGATATGTGATCAGTGCTGGGGCCGCATCAGCAGGCGAGGGGATCCCAAGGCAGGTTCTGGGCATGGAAGCCACGGTGCATAGGCTACCAAGGAGACAGAACTGAACCTCACATCACCCTGCTTGGCCCCAGAGGATGGCTGGTTAGCCAGAGACGGGTAAGATTCCTCAGGGAAGGAACAACCTAAGACTGGCACAGTCACAGAGGGGCCATGAGGAGAGAACTTGGGGGTCAACAGAGGTGGGGCACAGACCCTAACCCCCCCCCCCCCAACTTTGCAGGGGCTTGAACCCTCACCCCTTCTGAGGGAGGTCTCCTGCCTCCATAGCTGCTTCGCTTCTCATGCCCAGCTCAAATCGGGACCCAGGTAACAGACAGAGACTTGGCCAATAGCAGCTTCCCTCTCACTGCAACAAGACTTGTTTGAGTTGTCTTGTACCCATGGTGTGGGGAAGTGGGTTTTTAATATCTAAATCCAGCCTAGCACCAGGAATGCTCAGGGCCTACTCAAGAAGGCAAATAATCCTTTCCACTAATATTTACAGGGTAAAATAAGATTGTTGTTAGAGTATTAAATTTGACAGTAAAATAGTAGTCAAGTTTTCAGACTAATTTAAATTGGCTAATTGAAATAAGCAAATATTCTAGAAAAATTAATGGTACTGTACAAAAAGCTGTTTCTAAAGTGTTAACTAAAATTTTTATTGGTAGTTCATCTCATGGTAAAATTGTGTAACATGTAATGAACCTAAAGCAGTCATATTTTAGTGCAAAAAATTAAAATTTAAAAGTATCAAGACTACATTATAAAATTTCCAAAAGCCTCCTAATATTTAAATAAAAAAGGGGGGGATAGTAGGAGAATATCTTGTAAGGAAAAATATCCTGTAAGTAAATTACATCTAGAAAATTTTTACTTTAGAAAATTAACTTTCATTTGTAATGCTAACAGCAAGACACCCATGGAAAACACACATGGTGTCAAAACAAGCCAAAGGAAAATCATTTGGGCAAAAAATGAAAAAGGACTCCAAGTCAAATTTATGGAAAAGATTCCTTTATTAACTTTTGGTCGAGAATATGTTTGTATATTTTCAGAAAACAACTCCAAGACCATGTGGATTCCTTCAACAGAGAGGAATTGACAGGACTGCTCCAGCCATGAAGACAGAAGAGAAACAGTCCAGAGAAGGAAGATGCTGACGATGCCTTGCCATACTAGCAGTCAGCAGCTGTGTGTCGCTGCAGGTTGCCCAGGACCAAACCATAGAGGGTTGGACCTGCATTACCACCATTTGTCCACCATCCAGAACTGAAATATCATTGCTGACATGTACACATAAGGAACTGTTTGACATTGAAATTGGGACTCAAAAAGAACTGTTGGCCCAGAAAGAAACTCACTACAGACTGATTCATTTGCCTCTCAGCATAATCATTATTGCTTGTCTCTTTTTCGGTTCTTATAAGTGTATTTTTAGTATCACATGATCTCACTCATCTGGGGGAAATAATGAACAACATAAACTGATGAACAAAAACAGACCCAGAGACAGGGAAGCATCGATCAGACTGTCAAACCTCAGAGGGAAGGTAGGGGAGGGTGAGGGTAAGGGGGAGAGATCAACCAAAGGACTTGTATGCATGCATATAAGCCTAACCAGTGGTCACGGACAACAGGGGGGGTGGGGGCATGCATGGGGAGGGGTTTGGGATGGGAATGGGGGGATGAGGACAATATGTGATACCTTAATCAATAAAGAAATTTAAAAAAAAAACACTAAAAAAGGAACGGATGAAAAATTTAAAATATGTTATTTAATCTAATATATCCAAAATATTATTTTAACATGTAATCAACACAAAAAAATAGTGAGCTGTTTTTTTATGTTGTCTTTAGAATCCAGTGTCTATTTTACACTTAATGCATGTCTCAGTTTATACTAGCCACATTTCAAGTGTTCAGCAGCCACCTGAGACTAGTAGTTGCCATATTGGACAGCTAGGTCTATACTCGCCAGCTCTGATTCCTCTCCTACCATTTGCTCTTGAACCCCTTCATGTCAGACTTTTGCCTCCACCATTCCACCCAGTTTGTTCTTGCCAAGGTCATTAATGTCCTCCATGGTCAGTTCTCAACTGACCTGACCCTTCCGCAGCACTTTGTACAGCAGATCACTCTCTTATTCTTGAAACACTTTTTTCAGTTGACTTCTGAAATTTCTCTCTCGTCGTTTTCCCAGTAGCTCATTGCCTGCTCCTTCTCAGTCTTCTTTGCTGGTTCTTCATCTTTTTTCCAAACTTTAAATGTGGGGGTGCCCCAGGTTCAATTCTTGGACCTCTTCTCTACTCTTTCTGTACTTTTTTCTTGAGGATCTAACTCACTTTCCTGATTTTAAAACCATCTAAATGTGACAGCTGCCAAACCAAACCAGCTGCCCGGACCTCTCTCCTAACTCCAGTCTCCAGACTCAGGATATCCAGGTGCCTACTCAACATCCTCACTTAGACTTCCACATGTCTAACCCATCTCTGAAGTCTTCTCCCATCCACTAAGCTCCTAAATGGCAACTCCATTCTTCAGTTGCTCAAGTCAAAAATTTTGGAGTCATTCTTGATTCATCTCCAATCCCCATACTCTATCCGTCAGCAAATGAGTTCTACCCTAAAAATGTATCCAGAGCCCTGGCCTGTGTGACTCAGTTGGTTGAGCATAATCCCATACATCCAGAGGTGGTCAGTTCGATTCCTGGTCAGGGCACATGCCGGGGTTTCCAGCTTGATCCCCAGTACAGGCTTTGCAGGAGGCAGTGTATCACTGTTCCTCTCTTCTTGTCCCTTTCTCCCTCTCTAAAGTCAATAAAAACATATATTTTAAAAAATGTACTCAGAATTTGACCCTATCTCAGAGTGACTTTAAATGCAGGTCCAATCAGGTCATTCTTCTGTTAGAACTCTGTGATGGCTCCAGTCTCACCAAGGGTGAGTCCAAAGTCCTTACCATGGCTTCGCAGGGTCTTCATGAGCTGGCCTCCTGCTCCATCTGGGCCTCCTTTCCTTCTTCTAACACCTTCTTTCTGTTCTAGCCACTCTAACCTCCTTATTCTTCCTCCTTCCCCACTCTTGCCTCAGGGCCTTTGTGTTGGATTTTCACTCTGTATGGAATGTTCTTGACCCAGATATTCACAAGGCCAACACCCTACTTCCTTCAGGCCTTTACTCAAGTGTTACCTTATCAATGAGGCCTTCCCTGATCACTACATAGCACAGGTATACATTATAGATAAAATAATGCCCTCCAGCATTCCCATCCCCTTAAATATTTATCCTTTGTAATTGCCACTATCTGACATATTCTATATATACTTGTTTTTGTTATTCTTCCCCTAATTTGAATGTAAACTCTATGAGGTCAGGGGCTTTGTCTGTTTGCGACTATATTCCCAGTACCTAAAACAATGCCTGGCACATAGTAGGTACTCTATAAATATATGTTGAACGAATAAATGATACTGCTTATAGATGAACAAGTCATCAAATGAATGAAGGATGAGTTTGGCCCAGAGTAGAAGAATATGGTTAAGAGGCTGGTTCTGAGTTGTACTGCCTTGGTTTAAATCCCAGCTCTCCCCTTGTTGGCTGTGACTATAGCAATCGGTTAATCTTTCTGTACCTCGGTTCCTTGTCTGTGAAATGAGAAGGGTGCCAATACCTCCCTTTGGGCTGTGTGAGGAGCATATGAGATTCTAGGCATGCAGCTGCCCAGGTGGTACTGCCCAGACTGGTAAATGTTAGTTTGTTTGTTTTTTATTATACCATGTAATACCACTTTGGGAAACGTAACTATGTAAAACACATACAAATTAAGTGGAAGATTAAAGAAAATTGAACTGCAGACCAGGATAGGGGAATTTTATTGTATTTATAAATGAAAAAGTAGGTCAAAAATTAAATAGGATGAACTGGATGCAGTCATGTTTTGGCTCTAGGCAGCATAAAACACAGGCAGAATCTTCATCCTTGGGAATTCCTGTTGCAGAAAGAAAGAAAAAGCTCAATCATGGGGACTGAAGAAAGGGCAGGTTAGGGCATGGACAGTTGAAACCAGGGTGATGGATGTTCCAGTGTGAAGACTGACTGTCTGGGTCCCAAAAGGACCTCATTCTTGAGAAGAGAGCCCTTGTGCACTGTTGGTAGGATAGTAAATTGGTGCATTCACTATGTAAAATAGTATGGAGGGTCCTCAAAAAATTAAAAATAGAGCTACCCATGACTCAGCAATCCCCCTTCTGGGTCTTTACCTGAAGAAATCCAAAACATGAATTCAAAAAGATGTATACACCCATATGTTCATTGCAGCATTATTTACAAAAGCCAAGCTATGGAAGCAACCAGAGTGCCCATCAGTAGGCCATTCGATAAAGAAGAGGTGGTACATATATACAATGGAATATTACTCAACCATAAAAAAGAATGAAATAGTACCATTTGCAAGTACCTAGAAGGTATTATACTAAGTAAAATAAATCAGACAGACTAAAACAAATGCCATAAAATAAATATTAAAGAGAACCTCAGTGTTAGCCCCAGTTCTGCTGATCTTCTTCCACTGAGATCCCAGGCTGATCACTTCCCTTGAAATCACCTTCCAGAATACACCTTCACCATATCCCTTATGTCTCTTACCATTTATCACAAATTAAATAATCCACTGTACAAGTACTTGTTTAAGTTTTGTCTGTCTCACTGCATTATGAATTCCATGAGAGCAGGGACCACTGCTGTCCTATTCCCTGCTATTCCCTCAGCTCAGAGACTGGCACATAAACGGCACTGGATGTTTTTATGGGCCAGGAGGACAGACAAATCTGACCCTCAGTTACTTTACAGGGCTGTTAAGTGGACATGAAGGCTGGTGGGTGCAAAAGTGTGCCATCTGCCAAATCATTCGACTCTGCACTATTAAGGTAGAAGAACTTACTCTTATTTATGTTTTCCCAGGCCCACCAGTGATACCCTGGTATTTGCAGCAGTTGAGCGGGAGGGGGAACAATGGCCATAGCAGCCTCCAGGCCCCTTCCTGCTGCTCTGTGAATTTGAGCTCTGTGAAGCCTCTGGCTTTTAACCTGTAGGAACAAAGCCTGCATTCTTCTGACTTGGCCCTCCTTGGGGCCACTCCACCCTACTGGGCCTTGTGGGAGCCATAAAGCAGGTGAATGATGACCTAATCCCAGCATGAGAGGCACAAGGTAGGCATTATTCTTGGAGGCATTAGGGACCTTAGAGGTAGTCGGTGCTAACCCATTCCTTTCACAGAGGAGGAAACTAGGCAGCCAGCTTGCTGTGTACAGTGAATTGGCTGCTGAACCAGACCTGGGGCTCAGGTGTGCATCCTGCCTCCCAGCCTGGTTCTCACCCCTCCTGCCGCTGCCCATCAGCCTGTTGCTGCTTGTATCTCCACAGGACTGAGGTTGGTGAGATCTCTGAGCTCTTGGTGTCTAATTAGGTTGGAAGGAAGGTAAGGGAGCACATGGAGAGTTCTGCTGGGGACTGGATTTGCTTAATAGGTCCAGAAGTACCTGGCAAAGTGATGCTGGGACACATTTGTGTTCACAGTTGAAAATCAGCCTAAAAAAATATAGCAGAGTTTTTCCCAACAGTCATGTTATTCTTGGGAAACAGTCCACTAAGTGGGCTTCTTGTGAAGAACTGAAGAGAAGCAGCAGGTTTCAATTGGGCCTACCAGTCCCTGACTTGGAGCCAGCTGCTGCCCCTTTGCCTCAGTTTTCCTCCTCTATAAAATGGGAAAGCTCATCCCTCATTTTCCCTGACTCCCAGTAGGAATGTGAGGGTCAGTGAGATGGGGTGTCATTCCCATCTCTCCCCCATTTGAGTGCTGCACACACTAGTCTACCTGAGGGTGTTGGGAGGGGCTGCTCTTCCTTTGACTTTATAGTTTTGTGAACTTGGCAAGGAACCCAGAACACACATCTCAGATCACACCCAACAGAACCGCCCCCGACACTTGTTAACATTCAGGTTCTTGGGTCCTATCCCAGAACTATTGGGTGAGTTACGTTTTTTGGACACAGACGCTGAGCCCAGCCTCTTGCTACACAGGAGACACAGCAGTGGATAAGATCCAGTCTCTGTCACACATTTCCTCCCCTTCCTCCGGTTCCTGATGTGTGTCAGGAGGGCTCGGCAGAGCCCGTGCTTTTAGAGAGGAGGAGATTCTTTCCTCTTCCTGCTGACCCTTGGAGAAGGAAGCCTTGGAGCTCCCTAGATATACATATACACACATGTGCATGCACACATACCCATACATTACACTTACACATGCATGTATTCCCACCTGAGCTTCTGCGACAGCGCCGCCAGGATGCTCTCCAATGCCATCTGCTTTTGGTCTTCCCACATGCTGTCCACCTGACGCCCAAGCCACACCTTTGCTCCTTGCTCCTGGTTTCTCTTTCTATTCCATTAGAAAAAGAGACACAGCTGAGGTTGCTCTTTGGGTAGGACGTGGAGCAGCCTGGGAAGGGCCAGGGCAAAGTGAGCAGAGCAGGGTGTGTCCCTGTTCTGATATCTGGTATCTAATCCAACTGAATTAGATGCAGCAACATTTAGGAAGGCAGTATACATGTAGTGAAGAGTATAGGCTCCAAAATAGACATTTGCAAAATAGCTCCCGACAGATTACTTATTAATTACAAAAGGGAAAATATTAACTTTTCTCCCAGCAGACACCATGTTGACCAAGTGATCAAAGTTATCACCAAATACTGGGACAAATCGACCTCATGTGTCTCCTGAGACAATGCACTGAGAAGGACACTTTACTTCTGTTGCACACTCTGACTCTAATCATGAGAAAGCATCAAGCAAGTCCAATATGAGAGACATTCTATAAACAACTGGACTTTACTAAACAAATTCATCAATGGCATAAAAGACAGGAACTGTTCCTGATGAAAAAATCTAAAGAGCCATGACAACTAAATACAACCCATGATCCTGGGTTGGATCCTGAATCAGGAAAAGAAATACCTGTTATAAAGGACATTTTGGGATAACTGCTGACATTTGAATAGGGACCCTAAGTGACAAGTATACTGTCATTAGGTAAGAGAATGTCCTTTCATTAGATATTGGGAGATACCCATAGCAGGGTACCTTACCTTAAGGGTAAAGGGTCATGATGACTGTAATTTACACTCAAGCAGTTCTGCAATAATAATAATAATAATAATAATAATAACTGTGTTTGCATGTGTATGTATAGGTCTATATCTAGCTATAGCTATAGAGTAAGCAAATATGATAAAAATGTTAGAAATTATTGAATATAGGGAAGTGAATGTGGAAGTCCTTTGTACCATTGATGCAACTTCTCTGTAAGTTTTAAATTTTTTCAAAATGAAAACTGAAAAATTTACGGGCTGTGGAATTAGGCTGCTTGGATCCTAGATCTGCCACTCTTTGGTGTGTGTCATTTAGAAGTTATTAATGGCTCCAGATGATGAGGGTAAGAGTCTTGCTTTATAGGGTTGTTAGAACAAATAAGAAATGAGGAATAATGGCGAACAGTTCCAAGGGCTTACTGTGTCCAGCACTGTGCCAAGTGTATGTAACTATCCCAACGCACAGCCGTTGTTTCTGGCACAGAGTAACGATCTACTGGTAACTACCGTCAGCATTGTTGCTATTGGAGCCCAGCATAGGGAGAAGCACATGACAAGTGTTCAATAGTCAAGCTAGAGGTAAGCTGAGATTTGACACTGTGGTCCTTCTGCTGTGACTAGTCCAGAAATGACAGATGCTTTGCAGAGGAAGAAACCAAACTTGGTCCCTCCAAACTCTGATGCAGTTACAGTGTGGAAAGAAATTCCTAGAACTTCTGCTTACGCCTGCTGCCTGCTCATGATGTCCTGGAGCAGCTTGCGGGCAGACAGCTGGCCCAGCACCTTCCGATAGCTGTTGGTGAAGATGGCATCTGCATACCGTGGCATCCTATGCGGGAGGAGTCAAAGGTCAAAGGGTGGTCTGATGGGCCCAGGTGAGGGGACAGAGGTGGCTGCATTCATTAGGTCTCTGTAAGGTCCTTGTATTGCCCTTTTCCCTGTTCATCCCCAGGGAGGGCTGGAACCTGGGCTAGACAACCTCTTTGGAGCTCAGAATCTGTCCCCCTCCCAGAGATGGCAGTGAGGGCTCCTGGGGAGACGGCGGAGGCCACCTGATGGCTGGATTCTGCATCCTCTAAGCACCCCTCCTCCAGAAGGGATGGTTTTGGGGTGACGGAAATCCAGGCCTTGTTGGCAGGACCGCTTACCTGAGGGTCGGGGAGTGTGAGGAGCAGTGGCAGCCACCACTGAGGGTTAGGACCATGAGGAAGAACACCCAGAGCGGCATCCTTCACCCTTGTGGTGGCACCTGGAAAGCAATAGGAGGGGAGGTCAGATGTAGCCATAGTCACAGGGATGCCCTTTGCTGGCGGGGCCCAACCCTAGACTTGGCTTCGTGCAAGCCTTGGTCCTTGTCCTTTGGAAGAGTGGGGTAGGAAGAAGAACCCAGACTCTGGAAGTCAGACAGACCTGGGTTCAAGTTATGCCTCTGCCAGTCACAAGTTCTGACCTCATTTTTTCCATCTGTAAAATGGGCATGATAAAGCTATCCTGCTGACCTCATAGGGTTGAATAGAAAATTAAAAATAATGGTGAACTACCCCTTCCTGTAAGGCATTATACATGGAATTCAAGCCTCAGCAAGGGATAGGGAAGGAGCAATTACCTTCCCTTAGTCTCTCTTAAGTCACTCCCCACCCCCCTGTGTGGCACTGACAGTACTGAGCGGGTTAACAGCTTAGTCTCTGAGTCAGACAAATTTGAGTCCATATTCAGGCTCTGCCACCACCACTAGCTGTGCATCCCAGGACAAGTGACTTCTCCTTTCTGGGGCTCAGTTTTCCTATCCATAAAATGGAATTGATAACTCTACCTACTGCACAGGGTCCTTGTGAGCATTCGATGAACCAAGGCCCCTGTAGTGTGGGAAATTCGCCACAAACTTTTGCTGTGCTGATCTAATGTGGTTAGGTAGTCTGATTAGGCATGGGCTGTTTGTTTTTGTGTGGAGTTGGAGGGAAGGGAAGTCTATAAATCTTGCTCTAGACGCTTCGATGTCACTGAAGAGTTTGAGTCCTGAAAGAGACCAAGGAGCCTGGAGAGCTTGTGCAGCAGAACTATCTCCTAGATCATGTAATTACCGTAATTACCATAATTGGGGCCTGCTGACATGGCACTCTGCAATTAGAGGAAGAACTGTCAACAGGGAAAGAGCCCTCCTCTTTTTCAGCAGGGGTTGGGGGGCGGGGAGGTGCCTTTGCTGTCAACCCAGTTCTGGCCTGGTGTGACTCAGTCACCAAGGAATTGGGTCTTTCCATCTCCCATGGCTCCCTCCCCCCACTTCAGTAGGATATTCACTCCATGGGGATACAGACCCATCCAGAAGCCTCACCAGCCTTTCCCCGCGCTCCCCCCCCACCCCGCCCCAGAAGGCAGGACCCCACCTTTCCCATGATTACCCCACATTGCTCAATTTCCTCCCTGGCCCTGCTTCAGAGTGATTTCACACAAGCAGGTTCAACACCGGCAGGGTCCACCTTCCTTTCCTGGGCTCCCTTGCCCTCTAAAGGCATCATCCCCCTTCTCCTAGACACTGGGTCCTGAGCACACATGGGGTAGCTCAGTGCAGGCGAATCTCTACACCCACCTCCAGAGCTGGAGGGATCCACCATCCAGGCCTGTCTTCAGCCCCTTCTTGATGTGTACCCTCCCTCTACCCCACCCCAGACAATCCTCCAGTTCCTGCTCAAACACTCAGTGAAAGACAGGAGCTCACTGCCTCTAAGCAAGTCTGTCCTATTTCCAGGCGGCTCTTCTTGTTAGGAAGTTTTTCTCATCATGTCAAGTCCAAGTCCCCTTACCCTGCAAATACTTTCTAAGCTTCTGATAAGGACTGGGCTAGAGAATAAATGAGAACAGGGCACTGCCCCTGAGGGCTGCTCTTTGATATCCACCTGCCATACCACTCAGAGCTCCTGCACCTTCATCCATGTGACAAGCCCCTAGGATGTGTTTTGCATCTAACTTAGGCCTTCGATCCCCAAAGCAAGGACCTTCAGTCTTCTGTCCTCCTCAGCACACTTTCCATGTGGCTGCCCTTTGCTAACCTGGTCCACCTCCAGAGTGTCCTAAGCAGGGAGACCTTTGGAGGCAAGGAGAGCCCTTGGACACAACCACTGCCTTTTCTGTCTCCCAGCTTCAGCCTGGGCTTTCCTCTTCATTGTTGATCTTTTATTTTATGTATTTATTTATATTTTAAAATATATATTTATTGATTTCAGAGAGGAAGGGAGAGGGAGGGAGAGACAGAAACATCAATGATCACAGAATCATTGACTGGCCACCTCCTGCACACCCCTCCTTCCCTCCCCCCCAACTGGGGATTGAGCCTGCAACCCTGGCATGTGCCCTCACCTGGAATCGAACCGTGACCTCTTGGTTCATGGGTTGATGCTCAACCACTGAGGCACGCCAGCTGGGCTTTTTGCTGATCTTTTAAAGACCTGAGCACATCTATGCCCCTAATAACCCCACTCGCCTGTACAGAAGTCCTTGCTCGCCCCCCACTCCCTCCAGAACAAGCCAAAAATCCCTGCTTTTGGCCTAAACCCTCCCTTGGCCTCCTCACCTCCTGCCCCTTCTCCAGGCACTGGCACAAGTGATTTTCAGCCCCTGTGCTCTCCTGGCCTGCCCAGCCCACCTTCACCTTCGCCTTTGGGGCGATCTTCATTTTATAGCTGAGGAAATGAGCCCAGAGAGGAGAGGGCCTTTACCTATGGTTCTCCATCAAATTAGTTTCGGTGTGTGCACTTCAGAATGGGCCTCGCAATTCCCAGGCCACCTGATTTCCTCCTGTTCCGCTGGGCAGCCTCCCAGATACAATAGCCTATTCACAGCGTTCCCCATTCACAGGGCGCTTCAGAATTCATCACCTGCAGATGGGAAAGGGGTCTGAGGAAACGGAAGCTTTTGCTCTTTGTCACTGCTTGGTTGGCCTGTGCTTACACTCAATGATTTAGGGCAGGGGTGGGGACCATCGGCCCATGGGCCATAAAGGCCCACAAAATCATTTGGTCTGGCCCTGCCAAGGCATTAGGGGTAAGTTAATTAAATGTTTACCAAACATAGCAGGCTCAGCTCTGGTGGTTCAGTGGATAGAGCATTGTCCCAAGGACCAAGAGATCCCAGGTTCAATTCCCAGTCAGGGCACATACCTGGGTTTGAGTTGCAGGCTCAATCCCCAGTAGGGGGTGTGCCGGAGGCAGCCAATCAATAATTCTCTCTCATCATTGATGTTTCCATCTCTCTCTCTCCCATCCTCTCTGAAATCAATAAAAATGTATTTAAAAATATATATAGAAGGCTAATTTTTAACTTGATAATTTTGTATGGCCCATAAATGATCCAAATGGCCCTTGGCAGAAAAAAAGGATCCCCACCCCTGGTTTAGGGAGTAGAAAATAACCTGATAAGAGGGCAGACTTTGGGGGACAAGTCATTCAGAATGAGCAACTATGTAGTCTGGCCAATTGAGAGGCACAGCATCTGCCATAAACCAAGTGCCCCAGGGATGGGTCAAGACACCACTGTGCCCTTTGGGCTGTGAGAACCCAATCCATGGGGTTGAAAATCCCATTGGACAGAGATGGGAAACAATAAGAATTATCCAGCTTATGCTAAGAGTAGAACAGAGGTTCCATCACCAAGGATAACAAAGCTGTTGACAGACACATTCCACATGATCAGTCTAAAGAGCTAGAATTCACTGATTTAAGTGTAGCACGAATCCAACATCACCATCGACAACTCCTTGATGTCTCCAAAGCATTTTAGAGTTTATTATCTGTCATTATGAGGATCAGTTAGCTTTCCGCACTGCTTACAAACGAATTCTGGGATTAGATATATGTGAGGTCGTCTGGATTCAGGTAAACGGGCACTTATCTACATCAGGTGCCACCTTTCGCCAGCCTTCATGACACAAATGCCGTGAGAATTCTGCAGAAATGCCTTTAGCTAATGACAGAGGTCAGGTCTCAAGTGCCCAAACTAGCAAGGCCACTTTTCAACATCTAAGGAGAAAATCTTTTACCTTTCCTTTTCTTTCTTTTTTTTAAATATATTTTTATTGATTTCAGAGTGGAAGGGAGAGGGAGAGAGAGACAGAAACAGAAACACCAATGATGAGAGAAAACCACTGATGGGCTGCCTCCCTCACGCCGTCCCCCGTGCCCCCCCCCCCCCTCCTGGGGATTGAACCCACATCCAGGCATGTGCCCTTGACCGGAATCAAATCCAGGACCCTCCAGCCTATAGGCCAATGCTCTATCCACTGAGCCAAACCAACTAGAGCCTTTTACCTTTCTTAATATTCTTTGTATTTTAAGGACCCTGGTCCAGTTTATAAACTGTTTCACCAATAGTGTTCCAAGTCTTAGGAAATCTACGTTTTTCATGAGGAATTGTCTAGAATTGTCACCCAAGAGAGTGACACCCCACCTCCTTTCAGAAAGGGTTTGAGGTGGCTTATGATGAGAGACACAAATACTTCAAGACCATTAAAGCAAAGATCGGGAAACAAGCATGAGGGTAATGGAGCGCTCCAAGGGCAGGTAATTGTGTCTAAAACCTAGAGGAATGATTGCGGCTGCAATTGAGCAAGAAAGCGAAATGTTATCAATTTCCAAGCAATTATGTTGAATCGGTTCTGAGCGATCGATGTGCGGTATTGATTTGCACTGCCACTTGGCTCCTTTACGACCCATACGGAATCCTGTTGACAGGAGAATGTAGCCAGCTCACGTCTTGCCCCAGCAGCCTGCCTACACACACTTAAAGGAGCACTGAGACCTCACCGTCTCCGCAGACACCTGCAAGACGTCTGTCTGCCTGCCACTTCTCTATGGGTTGAGGTGCCGCACATCTCAGGCAACCTCATTATGGTGCCAACCATCAAAAGCATGTTCCAGATCCCCTAACGAGGGGCCTCAATGTACTTACCAGACCACAGCAAAGAGGATGGTGGTAGGCCTCTTTGACTTGGTGTTTCTGAGTTGGTGAGAAGGTCAACTTTCATGCTCCCATCCAGCCCAGCCCCTAGGAACAACCCCCTCTCACCTGCGATGTGGCAGGTCTCCCTCTGCTACTAGGCGCTGCTCCAGTTCCACGGACCTCAGCTCGGCGTTTGCTTCGGTGGCTGCGCAGCACTGCCATCATTTATACCTTCATTTTCCTAAGTGTTGTCAGCGTCAGAGAATCAATTACTCACAAGTCAACCAAAGGACCATTTTTAGCATCACACTGAGAAGCCCTAACAGGGGAAAGAGGTTTGCCCCTTACAAATTGAGACTCAGATTGGACTCTCCCTTTTTCTCTGAGCGAGTGGACAGAGTACAAAGTTATAGTATGATTCCAAGAAGAACAGAGAGTCTAGTACTGCTACTCCAATAATTGGAGTACTCCTTACGATGAAAACACTAAGGGCTCTTTACCTTCTGAGATCAATGTGCCTTTTTAAAAGTTCGTAGACTTTTCTTTTGTCCGTGTGCAACTTTATTTGACTTTAGGGGAGTCAACATTATAGACAAGTGTTTTTCTTTCCTTAGTAGGAAAGTTGTTCGCCATCTCCCTTGTCATCCAATTATCAAGATTTCCCTCTATTTGACTTACACTTGCTGTGGTCCCAGGCTGGTGGAGGCAGCTCGCCCGGGGAGCATCCCTCGACACGTGTCAAGGCAGCCAAATTGGTAGTTGCCTCAGAGCTGTGTGAAGTGAGAGGAAAGGGATGGAAAATCCTGGGAGAGTCGTCGTGCTTCCAGATTTCTCTAGCCTATAGCTAAAGGTTCCTCGAAAAAATGGCATAAAAGTGTGTGAGGCAGAGACACTGTTTTCCCTTTTGGCTGTTGTGGAGGGCTCTAAGCTTCAAATACAGAGACCTGCTGAACCACCTGTATCTGTCAATCACGACCTCTGTGACCTGAGCAAGTTATTTCTACCCTCCAGGCCTCAGTTTCTATACCTGGAAAGTCAACAGCAGCTTCCAAACTTTAAAAAAAGTAACACATCCCTTTCTGTGGAAATCTTCTATGGAGGCGCAATATAGAAAACAAATTTTAAAAATTAATTGGGCTGCTCTGGTTGAAGAGGGAGGAGTGGAGACTCCCTTTGCCGGCACCTAAGACACCTTTCTGGGTCACAGTTAGAACCAGTGGTTTCTGAAGGAACCTCCTAGCAATGATATTTGATGGTCCTGCTTTGTAGCCTGCACTGAGCCATGTTTTTGGTGCAGAGAAAACATGGGTTGTTCCCCCATAGAATCAGGGACTGAGTGGCATGTCACCCTGCCAGTCTGGACATGAAGTGGTCAGGCCAGATCCCCAGGGATTAAGAGTGGGCTGATGGGTCACAGCAGCAGGTGGCAGATGGAATAGTTGGGAGGCCCCAGGCCAGTGGGCTCTGTTATATAGCTGGGAAGTTTGGCGTTATCTCAGCAAATGCAAGGTGGGGATCACATAGAGCCAGAATGGACACCAGGCCAGAGTGCAGATGTAGGACACAAGGAGTTGCCATAGGAATCAGAACTCAATGTGGCAGATATTACACTAAGGACTTCATGCCTGATCTTAGTTTTCTCATCTGTGAAATGGGTTGTTGACTGCAGCTTAAATGTAACAGTTCATACAGTATAAGCCTGGCACAGAGTCAGTTTCATAAACTAGCTCTTATTACTGCTATTATTATTGTTATAAATGAGGAAACAGAAGTACAGAGAGGTTACCCACTTACCCACAGTCACACAGCTGGGCAGTGGTAGTAGAGTCAGGACTCGAACAATTCAGTGCCCCATACCAACCCGATGATTTCCTAAGGTCCTTCCTTGATCTACCCAGTCTTCTTCTACCTTTAAAAAAAAAAAAAGAACTTTTAACAGTTTTATTGAAGAGTAATTCACACACTCTGCCACTGTTTGAAGCTATGGTTCACTGAGTTTTCGTAAGTTTACTTAGCTGTGCCACCATCACCACAATGTTCCCTTCAGCCAATTTGGTGTCAATTCTCACTTCTGTCTCCAGTCTCAGGCCACCACTGATCTGCTTTTTGTCTCTGCTTTGCTAGAGAGTTCAGAGAAATGGAATTACATAGCATCTCCTCTTTGGTTAGGCTTCTTTCACTCAGCCTAATGTTTTTGAGATTCATCCATGTTGACTCACGTGTGAGTAATCAGTTCCTTTTGGTGGCTGAGCAGTATTCCATTGTATGGACGTACCACAGTTTTTTACTCATTCACTCTGCTGGGCATTAAGGTTGATTCTAGTTTGAAGCTATTATGAATAATGCTGCTATGAACATGTATGTACTTTGTGTGGACATATGCTTTCTTCGCTTTTGGGTCGGTACCTAGGAGTGGAATTTCTGGGTCAGTGAAGATTTAACCTTTTAAGAGACAGCCAAACTATTTTCCAAAGTGGCGGTGCCATTTACATGCCCCACAAATAGTGCTGAAGAGCCATCCCACCAGTTCTTAAATAAGCATTTATTTCCTCTTCTCGCGAACACCTACTAAGCGCCTACTTAGGCTCACACAGAGTCCATCTCCAGAGGCCTGGTCTCATTTCTGCTGTAAGGAGAATGGGTGGGCCTTTTCTCCCCTGAGTGGCATTTTCTTTCTTTTTTTTTTTTAAAAAAAACATATTTTATTGATTTTTCACAGAGAGGAAGGGAGAAGGATAGAGAGTTAGAAACATCGATGAGAGAGAAACATCGATCAGCTGCCTCCTGCACACCTCCCAGTGGGGATGTGCCTGCAACCCAGGTACATGCCCTTGACTGGAATCGAACCTGGGACCCTTCAGTCTGCAGGCCAGCGCTCTAGCCACTGAGCCAAACCAGTTAGGGCTGAGTGGCATTTTCTTGTGTGCTAAGAGGAAAGTGGCAAGTGCTTGGTTTCAGAGAGCTTCAGGAGGTGGGCATGTGAGAAGCTGAGGAATTACCTCGGGCAGGTAGACCCAGAGAGGGCCATAGGAATGGAGAGAAGGGCAAAGACAGTGAAGCTGGGAGAGCATTAGGCAGGAGCAGAGAAAAGCCTAAAACAGGAGGCAGGAGTTTGGGTGGCAAATGGGTTTGAATTTGAAACGCAGCTGTCATTTGCAAGCTGTTTGATTATGGCAAGGTGTTTAATCTCTCTGAGCCTCTGTTACCACATCTGTACATGGGGGTGATTCTACCCATGTTATTGTGAAGATCAGAAATATGCATGTAGCCTGGCCAGTGTGTCTCAGTGGTTGAACGTGGACCCATGAACCAGGAGGTCATGGTTCAATTCCTGGTCAGGGCACATGCCGGGGTTGCAGGCTCAATCACCAGTAGGGGGCGTGCAGGAGGCAGCCGATCAATAATTTTTTCATTGTTGATGTTTCTCTCTCACCTCCTATCTCTGAAATCAATAAAAACATATTTTTTTAAAAAGAAATATGCATGTAAAGTGTCTGCTACATCTGGCAAATGGTAGGTGATACTCTAGTTCTCATGATCAGCGCTAAGCTCTGGAAGCCAGTGGGAAGGAGGGCTGGGAGCCATCTTGGGTGACAAGCTTTATTTGCAGGTTTAACCCAGCGTTAATTAGCAATTGTGCCTGCTTCTAGGGGCTGGGAGCTTGAGCTGTGGAAAGAAAGCGCTTCAGAGAAAGGCAGGCTTTAAAAGGCCCCAAAAGGCTAGGGCAGTGGGGCTCCAGGGAGAGACAAGCCGAGCATTTGTGTTGCAAATTTCCAGTGTGTTGGAGCCAGCCATTCAAAGAGGATGATGCTAAAGGCAATAAGCACAGGGGTGGAGAGGGCAGAGGAAGTCCACAAAGGGGGCCTGTCTGAGGGCCTCAGACCCTGCTTTGTGAAAGCTGCTTTCATCACCCTCCCTGGATGCTGGCAGTATTCCCAGCCTGAGGCCACCGTGCTGGGAAGGGGAGGCCTGGACCCCAGACTCCCAGGTTCCCTTGACCCCGCCTTCCAGGCCTGTTTTTATGGACTCAGCAGCAGCACAGGAGTACTCATGCTGTGAGAGTGAGGATCCAGGATTCCAGTGGTTGGCCTTACTGTGGGGGTGGGGACACTTTTTTGCCAAGGGCCATTTGGATATTTACAACATCATTCTCGGGCCATACAAAATTATCAACTTAAAAATTAACCTGCTATATTTGAGCAAACACTTAATTAAGTCATCCCTAATGCCTTGGGCCACGGGCAGGGCCAGACCGAATGATTTCTCGGCCGTATAAGGCCTTATAAGGACCTCGGGCGGGACATTCCCCACGCCTGTCTTACTGGGTAGCCTCAGGCAAAGAAAGCCATTTGACTTCCCTGAGCCTCAGTTTCCTCTTCTATAAAATGGGGCCAATGAGGTTCCTTTCTCTTACTTCACATCCTCCCCAAGCACAAGGGCCTGTGATTGGGTGGTGATTCAGAAGTTCATTTCTTTCTGGAAAAGTCTGCATTTGTGAAGACTATTAGAAGAGCTCTTTTTAAGAGTTGAAGTTAATTGTACTTAGGGAATCAATTAAGTGACTCTGGGTTGATTGGAAATGTTACTCCCTTATTTAATTTAATTTTTATTTTATTATTTTAAAAAATATATTTTTATTAATTTCAGAGAGGAAGAGAGAGGGAGAGAGATAGAAACATCAATGATAAAAGAGAATCATTGATCGGCTGCCTCCAGCATGCCCCCACTGGGGATCGAGCCCGCAACCCGGGCATGTGCCCCTGACCAGAATCGAACTCGGGACTCTTCAGTCCACAGGCTGAAGCTCTTGCCACGGAGTCAAACCAGCTAGGGTGTTACTCCCTTATTTTAGACAGTCACCTTGCTTGGCATCTTCGGGGCTGCCCTGAGTCAGTCATTATCAATGTTAACCAGGTTGTTTTTCTGGGTTGGTAGGCGCAGTGCAGGTGCCAGGCACGCTGGCACAGGAAGGCTGTCCCCAGCCCATCCTTAGAGCAACCTCTCCCTGGTAAAGATCCCTTTAGATGCCACCTCTCCAAGAAGCATCCCCACACACCACTCCTGTCGCATGGGCCTTGCCTGCGGTTGACGGATTTTATGCATGGAAGCGTCTCTTCTCCTGATACTCTTGGGATATCTGAGACCAGATCTGATTTCTCTCTGAGCCTCTGAACTTTCTCCCCACCCCCACCCCCAGCTTTAGTGGGATGTAATTGACATATATAAAGCTTTCTAATCAAGGTGTGGTCCCTAGACTAGCAGTATCAGTATCACCCGGAAGCTCGTTAGAAATGCAAACCCTCTTTGTTCCAGGCTTCCAAAGCAGTGATTTCAACCGGTGAGCCACAGGAATTTTTAAAACACGCAATGCCTGACTAGTCAGGGGCACTAATCTCTTTTCCCTTAGATTGTTAAAAAAAACACACCACAAAAACAAAAAAGACAAGAGCTAGCACAACAAATAGCTGTCCGGTGTGAAGGAATCAAAATGATACCTATTATTTCGTCAGATAGGTAAAAACATGTTTTTGGTGTGCCACAGAATTTTAATAATTAGTTTATGTGTACCACGAGATGAAAAGGGTTGAAAGTCGCTGTTCCAAAGGCGTGGGGCGCCTAAGATGGGTCTCTGAACGCCCTGTGGGTCTCTGACTAGGGAGGACGGCCGTGGTGGCAGGCAGCCGGCAGATGTCGCTGCTTCCCAGACATTGGCGATGTCAGGCTTTGCTACGAACGCCAGAGGCGCCACGTGCCCCGCTTTGTTCACTGTGAAATCCTGGGAGCACCGAGGGACCCAGGCCAGTTACAACTATCAGGTCACCGTCTCCTCCGCCACCGGCTCCCCATCTTTCTCTGCCCAGTTCCCGATCTGGGTTCTGAGCTATGCTTCCAGATAGGGGAGTCTGTGTGATCCTTAAGCTCAGCTCCTGCCCTAGGATCCCTAAGAGAAAACTCAGTGTATGGAGCCTGCCTGTAGCCCAGCTCATCAGGCAAGAACATGGCCTCGTGAGGAGGGGGCCTCTTCCCATGTGGAGTCTGAGTTGGAGGACCTTAGTGATAACAGGATCTGCAGACCCAGGGAGAGGAAGTTCCCATTATTTGCATGTCTTACAGGAAAACCCCACAGGGTGCGTGGGACTCTAGTTTTCAGTTTCCTGTCTGAAATAGGAGCCCAGTGTCAGGGGCCAGGTTATGGCTTCACTTCCCCTCTGTGGCTATCGTGCAGTTAAGCCTGCTGCATTACCTATGTATGCAGCAAATCTGGGCTCCAGAGTCAGGGCCAAAGAGTCCTAACTTCAAACGGGAAGCAAAGTCACTGGAGTTTCCCTCCAGGGCCAAGGCTCCTAGTCTAGTTGTTCCCCACTCTGCATGGTTTGGTCTGGGAACCCCCAGGCCACAGAGCAGAGTTAAAGATCAGCTTCCAAGCTCAGCACCACTCTTGGAGGTGGAACTCTCCTCTAAACCCCAGAATCCATCCCTAATTCAAGACTGAGACCCTGCCTCCTGCCTAACTTGTGTCACTCCAGCCCCCGGGTCAGCCCCACGCAGCAACCCCCCAATCGCTTACAGGATTCTAGTTGTCCTGATCACAGCAGTAAAGCAGTAACATTCCTAGATGATTACTATGTGCAGGTCACATAATAACTGTGATCTCATTCAATAACCATCAAGGTGAGGAGCACAAAGTGATCTCATCTTATAGGGAAAGAGGCTGAGTGTTGGAGCCATTGGGTAGTTTGTCTACCTTAAGGAGACAGTGAACAGGGAAAGCCAGGGCTAGAAGTGGCACTTGTCTGTCTCTGGACAATTCCTACTGCCCTGGAGCAGTGCCACCCCCGTATAGCCTCAGTGTCTTAGGCTGATTTCAGCCAGCTCCTCACAACAGATGTGAGATTCCCCTTTCAGCACTACCATAGGGTCTCTGTGGACCTTGCAAGATGGAGTGTTACATGTAATAAATGAGGAGTTCCCATGGCCGAGGCCAGGGAAGTTGTGTGGCAAGATGGCACTGTACTTTTCGCATGCACTCATCGTGGCAATAATGACATTTCTAATTACCATCAGAACTTCGGTGATTCCACCAGTGGCTCTGGAACCCAGGGTCCCAGGCTCACCTCCAACCCAATTCACACGTCCTTCAGGTCAGAGATGGTCTCAGGCATGCACAAGCATTCCAGAATATTAGTCGATGATGAAAATGCACCATTAATTTATTTACGTATTTCATCATTCAGTCACACTTTCGTCTATCCTTAGATAATGCATCCATCGGACATCAATAATAACACCTGTTGGGAGCCAAGTGCTATGTTTAGTATCCAGGAGTCGAGAAATAGTAAGATGCAACTCAAATTAGTTGATATTTATCAAGTGCCTGTTGGGTGCCATTCACTGGGCTGAGGACTCCAGGCAGTTTGTGGATTTACTTTGAGGGAGATGTTATTCTAGCTATGAAGGCATGCTAGCAAACACATAATTACATACAGTGTAATACACGTGTTCTGTAACAGGTGTGTGCTGGGTGCTGTAGGAGCAGAGTCGGTGGAACATTTGCTCTGCTAGGGAGCAGGGAAAGCTTTGCAGAGGAGATGACATTTGAGCTGGGCCTTGAAGAAAGGGGAAACGCTAATACAGCATGAGCAGAGGCCTCAAGGCATAAGCAGTGCATGGCAAGGTATTTCATGTGGCCAGACTGAGGGTCTCAGGCTTTTGTGTACATCGGGCCTGGACCCCTAGATTCACTTGTCTGGGGTAGGGCCCAGTGTTCTGCATTTTTAAAATTTAATTTACCCTCACATCACCCTGCTTGGCCCCGGAGGATGGCTGGTTAGCCAGAGACGGGTAAGATTCCTTAAGGAAGGAAAAACCTAAGACAGGCACAGTCGCAGAGGGGCCATCAGGAGAGAACTTGGGGGGGCAACAGAAGTGGGGCACAGACCCTCACCCCCCCGCCCCCCCCAACATTGCAGGGGCTTGAACCCTTGCCCCTTCTGAAGGAGGTCTCCTGCCCCCATGGCTGCTTCGCGCTTCCCACACCCAGCTCAGATCAGGACCCAGGCAACAGAAAGAGACTTGGCCCCGCTCACATCAAGATACAGGTGACAGACAGAGACTTGGCCCAGCTCAGATCGGGACCCAGGCAACAGAAAGAGACTTGGCCGACAGCAGCTGCCCTATATCTAAATTCAGCCTAGCATCAGGAATGCTCAGGGCCTACTCAAGAATGCAAATAATCCTTCCCACTAATATTTACAGGGTAAACTAAAATTGTTGGTAGAGTATTAAATTTGACAGTAAAATAGTAATCAAGTTTTCAGATTAATTTAAATAGGCTAATTGAAATAAGTGAATATTCAAGTAAATTTAATTGTACTGGACAAAAAGCTGTTCTTAAAGTAAGAACTAAAATTTCTATTGGTAGTTCATCTCATGGTAAAATTCCTGAACATGCAATGAACCTAAAGCAGTCATATTTTTGGGCAAAAAAAAAAAAATTTAAATTTAAAGTTATCAAGACTGCGTTATAAAATTTACAAAAACCTCCATTAATCAAAAAAAGGGGGGGTAGTGGGGTAATATCATGTAAGGAAAAATATCCTATAAGTAAATTACATCTAGAAAATTTTTACCTTACAAAATTAATCTTCATTTGTAATGCTAACAGCAAGACGGCCATGAAAAACACACATGGTGTCTAAATAAGACAAAGGAAAATCATTTGGGCAAAAATAAAAAGGATCCCAAATCAATTACATAGAAAAGATTCCTTTATTAACTTGTGGTCGAGAATATGTTTGTATATTTTCAGAAAACAACTCCAAGACCATGTGGATTCCTACAACAGAGAGGAATTGACAGGACTGCTCCAACCACGAAGAAAAGAGGAAAAAACAGTCCAGAGATGGAAGACGCTGACAACATGCCTTGCCATGTGAGCAGTCAGCAGCTGTGTACCACTGCAGGTTGCCTAGGACCAAACCAGAGAGGGTTGGACCTGCATTGCCACCATGTGCCCAACATCCTGATATCATTGCTGACATGTACACATAAGGAACTATTAGACATTGAAACGGGGACTCAGAACTGTTGGACATTGAAATTGGGACTCAAACATTTTTTTGTTTTGTCTTGTTTTGTTATTATGTTTATTTCTAGTCTGCAGAGGAAAAAATTTTTAAAGGAAAGAAATGGTGGGAAAAAGATACAGAGGTAAAGAAGCATTGAACAGACTGTCAAACTACATCGGGAAGACAGGGGAGGTTGGGCGAGGGGGGCTTTAAGAGACCAACCGAAGGACCTGTACGCATGCATATAAGCACAACCAATGGATACAAGATACTGGAGCGGTGGGGGGAGGAAGGGCGGGCAGGTGAAGGCATGTACTGGGGGGTAGGGGAGGTCAATGGGGGGGAAAAAAAAGGAGACATATGTACTACTATTTGTAATACTTGAAACAACATAAAAAATAAAAAAATAAAATCAATAAGCATAAAAAATAAATAAAATTTAATTTACTCATCTTTTTCCCCCCTCCAATCACAGTTGATTTTCAATGTTATTTTATATTAGTTTCATGTACACAGCATAGTGGTTAGATAATTATATAACTTGAAGTGATCCCATTGATAAGTCTAGTACCCACCTGGCACTATACATAGTTATTACAGTATCAGAGGCCCGGTTCACGAAATTCATGCACTGGGGCGGGGTCCCTCAGCCCAGTCTGTGCCCTCTCGCAGTCTGGGAGCCCTCGGGGGATGTCCGACTGATGGCTTAGGTCGGAGGGAGAAGGCCTAAGCCATCAGTCAGACATCCTTAGTGCTGTTGCAGAGGCGGGAATCGCAGCTGCGCTCACCAGCTGTGAGCCCAGCCTCTGGCTCAGCGGTGCAACCCCTGTGGGAGCACACTGACCACCAGGGGGCAGCTCCTGTGTTGAGCGTCTGCCCCCTGGTGGTCAGTGTGCATCAGAGCGACCGGTCGTTCAGATGTTTGGTCAATTTTCATATTAGCCTTTTATTATATAGGATTATTGACTATATTCCCTATCTGAACTTTACATTCCTGTGACTATTTTGTAACTACCAATTGTACTTTTTAATCCCTTCACCTTTTTCACCCGTTTCCCTAACCTCCTCTCCTCTGGCCACCATCAGTTCGTTCTCTGCATCTATGAGTCTGTTTCTGTTTTGTTCTTTAGATTTCAAGTATAAATGAAATCATATGCTATTTGCTTTTCTGTCTGATCTATTTCACTTAGCATAATACCCTCTAGGTCCATCCATATTGTCACAAATGGCAAGATTCCAATCTTTTTAATACATATTCCATTGTGTAAATGTACCACACCTTTTTTATTCACTCAGCTATTGATGGGCACTTGTGTTGCTTCCATATCTTGGCTATTACAAATACTGCTGCAATGACATAAGGGTGCATATATCTTTTTGAATTAGTGTTTTGAGTTTCTTAGGATATATACCCAGTAGTGCAATTGCTGGGTCATAGGCAGTTCCATTTTAAATTTTTTAAAAATATATTTTATTGATTTTTTACTAGAGGAAGGAAGAGGGATAGAGAGTTAGAAACATCGATGAGAGAGAAACATTGATCAGCTGCCTCCTGCACACCCCCTACTGGGGATGTGCCCGCAACCCAGGTACATGCCCTTGACTGGAATCGAACCCGGGACCCTTCAGTCCGCAGGCCGACGCTCTATCCACTGAGCCAAACCGGTTTCGGCAAATTTTTTGTTTTTCCACAGTGGCTGCACCAGTCTGCATTCCCACCAACAGTGCACTAAGGTTCCCTTTTCTCCAAATCCTTGCCAATACCTATTTTAATTGATTCATTGATGACAGCCATTCTGACAGGTGTGAGGTGATATCTCATTGTGGTTTTAATTTGCATTTCTCTGATGATTAGTGACATTGAGCATCTTTTTATATGTCTATTTGCCATCTGTATGTCTTTGGATAAGTGTGTATTTAGGTCCTCTGCCCATTTTTAAAATTGAATTGTTTGTCTTATTGGTGTTGAATTATATGAGTTTTTGATAAATTTTGGATATTAACCCCTATGGAATGTATCTTTGGTGAATATCTTTTCCCATTGAGTAGGTTATCTTTTCATTTTGTTGATAGTTTCCTTTGTTGCACAAAACCTTTTTAGTTTGATGTAGTCCAGAGTTCTGCATTTTTAACCAAGACCCCAGGTGATTCTGATGTGGGTGAGAGATCATAGTCTGAGAAATCCAGGCCTAGTGCTTCACTGGCAGGAAATGCAGAAGATGATTCTGGAACAATATATGAAGGCCAAGCTGTGTAGGGTGTCAAATGCTGTGCTAAGGAATTTGGACCTTTTTTTCTTAGTGGAGATAGCCCCTAGGAGGCTTTCAAGCCCAAGAATAACAGTTTTGGAAGGAGAGTTTTGCCAGCAACCTGGAGGGGTACTGGAAAGGGAAGCAGCCTATTACAAGGCTTTTACAGCTGACCAAACCCATGGTCCTGACAGCCTGAGCCAAGGTCAACCAAGGAAGTAGCAGGAACACTTGGGGGTGGATTTGAGAGGGCTCTGGAAGATGGGACCACAGATCCGAGGCAGATGGGACGAGGGCAGTGGAGGAGGGGGAGATGTTGAGCGCAAGCTGACATTTCCAGGTGGGGGCCTTAAGGAGTGGTCAGATACTTCGGTTGGGGACAGGTTGGAGGAGGAACAGTGAGTTTTGATTTGCATGTGGTGGGTTTTAGGATGCACAGGACCTCCAGGAGACGGTGGGTAACCAACAGTGGGTCCAATCTGGGCCAAGGCACCGAGCAAGTGGGGAAACTGTGGGTGGAACCTTGGAGAGCACACCTTTTCAAGACAGGTGGAGGCAGAATGAGGGGGGAAAAGCGGGCAAGAAGAGCGAAGTGGAAAAGCAGGCTGTCTGTTACCAATTTCCCATCTCCACTTTGAAGAGGAGAAAACTAAGGCACGTAAATGGTTTGTTCTCTGTCACTGTGCTTACTGGGGTGAAGCTGAAATTTCGAACCCAAGCCTATTTGGCTCCAGCCCCCAAACTCTTATCTCTGTAGAGACTCCAGGAGGCAAACCCCATCCCCAGATACAAAGTCAACAGATTCCTAAGTTGGGGTGGGAAGGTGGGGTGGGGGGGCTGGGGAGGATGCAGCAAAAAGAACTTGCAAGAGGAAGGCCGAGGAGAACGTGAGGTAAGGGAGCACATTTTTCTTTACCTCAACGCTCCCCTCCCCTAGAATATTTTGAAGCAAATCCCAGACTTCACATCATTTTACCCATAAACATTTCAGTATGTATCTCAAAAAGATATGGGCTCTTTCTTTGACACAGTCACAATACCATTATCACACTTAAAAAAAAAAAATCTAACAATCATTCCTATTAAGTCAACCTATTGAAGGCAATTTGACAAGAGCTCAGAATGGAAGCCGGGCTGGCTTATCTTGAGCAGGTATTGTCACAAGGCCATGATAAGGAATTTAAATTTTCCCAAGATAATTACAGTGATGGTGAACAGGGGATTGCAAAGGAAGGAGCTCTGAGAATCTTGTCGGGGCCCTGGAAAGGAAATGTTATAAAGAAAGAAAGAAAGAAAAAAACCACTCTGAAAGGATGGCAGCGTACAAAAGGAAAGAATCTTCTTTCCGACTTCCCTTTTCCTCTCCCTCAGCCTTTAGTCATACTGTGACAGAGGAACCAGGGCTAAAATGAAACCAAAAGGGTAAAAATAACACAATGAGTAGACGTTAAATGCAATAAAACAGATTTATGGGGCTCGTCTCTCACCAAGGCCTTCCAGACTGCTTATTTTATAGATAAGGACTGCTACGTGACTGCTGTTTAGACGGTTAGTTTCCTGGGGGGTCCTGTATATTGATTACTAACTGGTTTATTAACGAGACTCTGCCCTTCCCTTGAGCATCAGGCAACCTGGTTCCTACGTCCAGTGCCTCTACACACTTGTTTGTGACTGTGGTCAAGTTATTTCACCTCTCTGAGCTGATCTGCAACATCAAAGTATTATGCCGCACGAACTCAAAGTTCCCTTAAGTTCTGAATTCTTTGCTTCAATGAACACCTAATGAAATGGTGCTTATCGTCTGGAGTTTCGACGGTATTACCAGGATTTCATTTGATGTTACCCGGTGTCTGCAGAATGCTTGGATAACCTCGACGAAGGGTGCCATGGAGATGCCCCATGTCTATTATGCAAGTTCATGCTTCAAAATCACCCTGCGTTGTACTTGGCTGAACCCCTGGAGGAAGTCCAAAGGCAGCTCCATGTGAGCTCCCAGGAAACCAGCAGTGGATGGAGAGCAGAAGGAAACTGCACAAGCGATTCCCATATGGAACAGGTTGCCTGAGGCCCAGGTAGTAATAAGTTTAAATGACAGCCCAATGTGTGTGTGTGTGTGTGTGTGTGTGTGTGTGTTCAATGGAAGGTAAAGGGGTTGATAGATGGCAACCAGGGATTTGGGCTGAAATGGATGGGGGCTGTGAAAAGCTGTTGGATCACGTGTCCATATGTTGCTGGGATTCTGGGCCTGGGCCTGGGGTGCTGCATTCGAGTAGAATCTTAAGCACTGAGGTTGGAGGGGAGCCAGAGGAAGACACACAAGAATGTGAACCAGAAAAGGTAGGGGAGAAACAAAACATACCCCATCCTGGGCCAGAAGAGAAGAGCAGCCCTTCCCACAAACCATGCCCCTGACCCAGCTCCTCACCGTCACGGTAGGAAGGAGAGGATGCGGTGGCTCTCAGTTCCAGCTGCCCTGATTTCTTTTCTTTTTTTTTTTTTTCCAGTTCCTCCAATGTGCTCTGCTCTTTCCCATGACAGTGCTTTTTCTGGAGCTGTGTTTTCTGCCTGGAAGGCAACCCCCTTCTTCTGGTCAACTTCTGCTCAGACCTTAGCTCAAACCTGCCACCTCCAGGAAGCCCTCCTTGGCCTCCCTATCTAAGACATACCATTCCATTTTTAGGTCCTTATACAATTAAATATTTTTAAAAATAGCACTCCTCACTGGCATAATTTTTATGTATTTATGTGACTCATTTTAAATTTGTAATTTGAAATAACTTTAAGCTTTCAGAAAAGTTGCAAGAATAATACAAAAAACTCCCATATACTCTGCCCAGAATTCAACAATTGTTAACATTTTGTCCCATTCTCTCTCTATTTATATACAGACATATATGTAATATAGTTTATGTAAGCATACATATATAGGTAATATAATACAATATAGGATTATTATTTTGGGGGGAATTATTTGAGAATAAGTTGCAGACATCTTTTTAATTTATTTATATTTTTTAATTTATTTTTTTAATCCTCACCCGAAGATATTTCTTCCATTGCTTTTGTAGAAAAAGTGGAAGGGAGGGAAGGAGAGGGAGAAGGAGGAGAGAGGAGAGAGGGGAGAGAGAGAGAGAGAGAGAGAAACATCGATGTGAGGAAGACACATTGATTGGCTGCCTCCTGAACATGCCCTAGCTGGGCCCCCAGAACAAACCTGCAACTGAGGTACATGACCTTGACCCGGAATCAAACCTGCAACCCTTCAGTGTGAGGGCCAACACTCTAACCACTGAGCAGACTGGCCAGGGCAAGTTGCAGACATCTTGCTCCTTTACCCCTAAATACTTAAACATTGTTTCCAAAGAACAAGATCATTCACTTACATAACCACAGAAGGATTAAACTGTAGGATTCTTTGAGTAACGTCTGTCTCCTTTTACTTAAACACAGGCTCTATGAGAGCAGGGGCCACTCTTGCCAACTGCCCAATGTGTGCACCACCTAGCATAGTGTCTGGTAGATAGTTGGTGCTTTTACAAATATTTGTTGAATGTACAAGAAATCCTGAATTTGGAGAGACTTGTTATCAATGTTGCATTCTACCCTAGCTCCGAGCTTTCTCACTCAGCATGCAGTGTGTATTGGATGGGGTTGGACGTTCCGATGCATCTGCCTGTCTCCATTTCTGTGGGGAATTGGGATCCCACTGCAGTAAATTATAGTGCCTGAAGATTTGGCTTCCGTCATTTTCAAATCCTTCCCAGCCAGCTCTGCCAGTCTTGATTAGCAGCTGCCTTTTTCTGGCTCAGTAGCACCTGTTGGTCATCACACCCAGTTAATTGGCCCCACAAGAGATTTCTGGCAAAGACAGCTGGAATGCTGGCCAATCTTCTCCTGCAGTTGCTTATATGAGGCACTGGACTTTGCCTTGGAAGCTGCCCTCTAAGCTCTTGGCCCACCAGGTGTTTTGGGCTACCTTACAGCTCATGTTTGGCCCTCTGTCAGGATGTCGTAGTTGCTTAGTTAACAGAGGAGCTGATGGAGGGAATGGATGTGCTCAGGGCAAGTGGAATCTGAAGCTCACAGCCCACAGAATCCAGATTTGGAGAGGACTTTAGAGATAATTTGTGATGGTGGTTTTCCAAATATGGTCCCCAGTTGCAGTATCCACAACTCCTGGGAAGTTTTAAGAAATGCTGCACCTCAGACCTATTGAATCAGAATCTCTGAGATGGGCACAGCCATCTGTGTTTTAACTAGCACTCCAGGTGACTGGATACATGCTCAGGTTTTCAACCCTCAGCTTTAGGCGGATCCAGTTTTTAAGAGGCTACCTCAAGCTCCAGGAAGGTCACCCTGGTGCCTTCTCTTACACTCACTAGCACCTTCTCTGCTCGTTGCTGCTATCAGCAGCTTGCTGGGGTTTTTTTCCCTTTTTAATGTTTTCAGGATTATAAATAAGCTTATCACAGGCGATTGCATTACCATGGCAACTTGACAGCTGGCTAGAAAAAAAGCAGGTAGCACAATTGCCTTGGGGGTCTCCGTGGCACTAAAGTGATTGAGGATTTTCTCTCTGCCGGTCATTCTCTCTATGCATGGCCTCTTGTCTCTCTTCTCTTTTTCTTTTCTTTTCTTTTCTTTTCTTTTCTTTTCTTTTCTTTTCTTTTCTTTTCTTTTCTTTTCTTTTCTTTTCTTTTCTTTTCTTTTCTTTTCTTTTCTTTTCTCCTCTTTTCTTCTCTGGCTCTTATTCCTCCTGTGTCTCATTAAGAGCAACGTGTCCTAATTGTTTCAGATTTTCCAAGTGCTGCCAAATCTGGCCTCTTCTTTGAAACTAACAATAACACCAGGAGGTGGGTGGATGTGAGCAGGTCTGTTTGACTGTATTTCTATCCTCATCAAATGTTGTGTTAAAATTTTCTTGAATTAATTGACTTATCTTTCCAGAAGGTACACGCACAGGGTGCAAAATTCAGAAGGTACAATACGGCACTCATTAAGAGCAAGTCTCCCTATGACCCTCAGTGTTTAGGACCCTCCGGGAGGCGGGTATTCCATTACTTGTTTCATGTGCATCTTTGCTGAGATAGCCCATGCATATATAAGCATGTTCCTTTATGTCCTTTCTCCTTTTAAAAATGTTTTAAAATATTTATTATTGAGAGTATTACTGACATCCCTTTTTTTCCTCCCATTGCCCCCCTTCATCTAGTTCCCACTCCACCCTAGGCCTTCACCACCGTATTGTCTGTGTCCATAGGTAATGCATACATGCATATAAGATATTTGGTTAATCTCTTTCCACTCCCTCACCCCCCTTTCCTCTGAGATTCGTCAGTCTGTTTCATGTTTCCATGCCTCTGATTCTATTTTATTCATCAGTTTATTTTGTTCATTAGATTTCTTATTTATTTATTTTGAGATTCAATTGTTGATATTTCTATACACCAATAGTAAACTTATAGAAAGAGAGACTAAAAAAGCAATTTATTGCCATTTTATTGTTCATAGTTTTATCTTTTCCTCTTCCTTCTTCTCCTTCTTTGAGAATATCCTTCAACATTTCACGTAGTACTGGTTTGGTAGTGATGAATTCCTTTAGCTTTTTCTTGTCTGTGAAGTTCTTTATCTGACCTTCAGTTATAAATGATAGCTTTGCTGCGTAGAGTAGTCTTAATTGTAGTCCTTGCTATTCATCACTTTGAATATTTCTTGCCACTCCCTTCTGGCCTGCAAAGTTTCTGTTGAGAAATCAGCTGACAGTTGTATGAGCACTCCCTTGTAGGCAACTAACTGCTTTTCTCTTACTGTTTTTAAGATTCTCTCTTTGTCTTTAACCTTTGCATTTTAATTATGATATGTCTTGGTGTGGGCTTCTTTGGGTTCATCTTTTTTGGAACTCTCTGTGCTTCCTAGACTTGTAAGTCTATTTCTTTCACCTGGTAGGGGAAGTTTTGTCATTATTTCCTCAAATAAGTTTTCAATATCTTGCTCTCTCTCTTCTCCTTCTGTTACCCCCATAATGCGAATGTTGGTATTCTTAAAGTTGTCCCAGAGGCTCCTTACACTATCTTCATATTTTTGGATTCTTTTTCTTTTTGCTCTTTTGCCTAGATGTTTTTTGCTTCTTCATATTCCAAACCATTGCTTTGATTCTCAGAATCCTCTACTCTACTGTTGAATCCCTATAAATTATTCTTTATTTCAGTTAGTGTACACTTAGTTTCTGACTGATCATTTTTTGTTTTTGACATTTTTATTAAGATCCTTGAAAGTCTCTTCTCAACAAGGTGTGAATAGAAGGATCATACCTCAACATAATAAAAGCCATATATAATAAACCCACAGCTAACATCATACTCAATGGGCAAAAACTAAAACCATTTCCCCTAAGAACAGGAACAAGACAGGGATGCCCACTCTCACCACTCCTGTTCGACATAGTACTGGAAGTATTAGCCATTGCAATTAGACAAGAAGAAGAAATAAAAGGCATCCAAACTGGAAAAAAAGAAGTAAAGCTGTCCTTATTTGCAGATGACATAATATTGTACATAAAAAACCTGAAAGACTCCATCAAAAAACTATTATACTTAATAAATGAATTTGGCAATGTAGCAGGATACAAAATTAACACCAAGAAATCTATGGCATTTCTATACACCAAGAGTAAACTTACAAAAAGAGAGACTAAAAAAGCAATCGCATTTACCATCGCACCAAAAAAAATTAAGATACCTAGAAATAAACTTAACTAAGGAGGTAAAAGACCTATATGTGAAAAACTACAGGACACTGAAAAAAAGAGATAGAGGAAGACATAAACAGATGGAAGAACATACCATGTTGATGGATTGGTAGAATCAACATTATTAAAATGTCCATACTACCCAAAGCAATAGATTCAATGCACTCCCCATTAAAATACCAATGGCATATTTCACAGACCTAGAAAGAACTCTCCAAAAATTCATCTGGAATAAAAAAAGACCCCGAATAGCCACAGCAATCCTGAGAAAGAAGAATAAAGTAGGTGGGATCTCAATACCAGATTTCAAGCTGTATTACAAAGCAATTGTTCTCAAAACAGTCTGGTACTGGCACAAGAACAGATATATAGATCAATGGAACAGAACATCGACCCAAACCACTATGCTCAATTAATATTTGACAAAGGAGTCATGAACATACAATGGAGTCAAGACAGTCTCTTCAATAAATGGTGTTGGGAAAATTGGACAGATACATGCAAAAAAATGAAACTAGACTACCAACTTACATCATACACAAAAATAAACTCAAAATGGATACTGGACTTAAATGTAAGATGGGAAACCATAAAAATACTAGAGGAATCCACAGGCAGAGAAATCTCAGACATATGCTGAAGCAATTTCTTCATGGATACTGCTCCTAGGGCAATGGAAGCTAAAGAGAAAATAAACAAATGGGACTACATCAAAATAAAAAGCTTTTGCATAGCAAAAGAAACCATCAACAAAACAACAAGAAAGCCCAGTGTATGGGAGAACATATTTGCAAATGTTATCACTGATAAAGGTTTAATCTCCAACAACTACAGGGAACATATACAACTTAATAAAAGGAAGATAAATGATTCAATAAAAAAATGGGCAACAGACGTATAGAATAAATCTTTATTGTTCAGATTATTACAATTGTTCCTTTTCCCCTCCAATAGCTCCCCTCCACCCCATTCCCATACCACCCTCTGCCCTTACCCTCCCCGCCCCACTGTCCTCATCCATAGGTGTACGATTTTTGTCCAGTCTCTTTCCACACCTCCCACACCCCTTTCCCCCCGAGAATTGTCAGTCCACTCCCTTTCTATGCCCCTGATTCTATTATATTCACCAGTTTATTCTGTTAATCAGATTTTTTATTCACTTGATTTTTCGATTCACTTGTTGATAGATATGTATTAGTTCATAATTTTTATCTTTACCTTTTTCTTCTTCTTCCTCTTCTTAAAGAATACCTTTCAGCATTTCATATAATACTGATTTGGTGGTGAGGAACTCCTTTAGCTTTTTCTTATCTGTGAAGCTCTTTATCTGACCTTCAATCCTGAATGATAGCTTTGCTGGGTAGAGTTATCTTGGTTGTAGGTTCTTGCTATTCATCACTTTGAATATTTCTTGCCACTCCAGTCTGGCCTGCATAGTTTCTGTTGAGAAATCAGCTGACAGTCGTATGGGTACTCCCTTGTAGGTAACTAACTGTTTTTCTCTTGCTGCTTTTAAGATTCTCTCTTTGTCTTTTGCTCTTGGCATTTTAATGATGATGTGTCTTGGTGTGGTCCTCTTTGGATTCCTTTTGTTTGAGGTTCTGTGCACTTCTTGGACTGGTAAGTCTATTTCTTTCACCAGGTGGGGAAGTTTTCGGTCATTATTTCTTCAAATAGGTTTTTAGTATCTTGCTGTCTCTCTTCTTCTGGCACCCCCATAATTCTGATGTTGGTATGCTTAAGGTTGTCCCAGATGCTCCTTACACTATCTTCAAATTTTTGGATTCTTTTTTCTTTTTCGGTTGAGTGTTTTTTGCTTCTTTGTATTTCAACTCTTTGACTTGATTCTTGCAGTCCTCTAGTCTGCTGTTAGGTCTCTATATAATATTTTTTATTTCAGTCAGTGTATGTTTAATTTCTAGTTGGTCATTTTTCATATGCTCAAAGTCACTAATTATCCGAGAGCTGCAAATCAAAACAACAATGAGATACCATCTCACACCTGTCAGAATGGCAATCATCAACAAATCAACAAACGACAAGTGCTGGAGAGGATGGGGAGAAAAAGTAACCCTCGTGCACTGCTGGTGGGAATGCAGACTGGTGCAGCCACTGTGGAGAACAGTATGGAGTTTTCTCAAAAAACTAAAAATGGAGCTTCCATTTGATCCAGTAATCCCACCTCTAGGAATATATCCCAAGAAACTAGAAACACCAATCAGAAAGGATATATGCACCCCTGTGTTCATAGCAGCACAATTCACCATAGCTAAGATTTGGAAACAACCAAAATTCCCATCAGCAGATAAATGGGTTAGAAAACTATGGTACATCTACACAATGGAATACTACGCTGCCATAAAAAAGAAGGAATTCTTACCATTTGCAGCAGCATGGATGAAGCTGGAGAGCATTATGCTAAGTGAAATAAGCCAGGCAATGAAAGAAAAATACCACATGATCTCACTCATTTATGGAAAATAAAGAACATTATAACTTGTTAAATAAAAAGGTAGATACAGAGGCAGTAAAGCACCCAACAGACTGTCAAATTACAGCGGGAAGGCTGGGGAGTGTTGGGGAGGGAGGGAAATAGATCAACCAAAGGACTTGTTTGCATGCATATAAGCACACCAATGGACAGAAGACACTGGGGGTGGGGTGGGATGAGGGCATGCGACAGGGGTTAGGGGAGGCTGGGGGGTGGAAAAAAAAGGAGATATATGTACTAATATATATAATACTTTAAACAATAAAAAATATTTAATAAAGGACCCTTGAAAGTCTCACTAAGTTCCTTGAAGCTCTCGTTAAGAGCCTTGAGTAAGCTTATAACCATTATTTTGAAATCTGTATCCAGTAGCTTGCTTGCTTCCATTTCTTTCACTTGTAACATGTTTCTTTGCCTCCTTCCCTGTGTTTGTTTATATGTATTAGGTAGAGCTGTTATGTTTCCTGGAATTGATAGAGTGGCCTTGTATAATAGGTGTCCCGTAGGTCCTAGTGGCTCAGCCTCTCCAGTCACCCGAGGTGGGCACTGTGGGTGCACTCCTGTGTGGGCTGTGTGCACAGTCTTGTTGTAGTTGAGCCTTGATTGACGTCACTGGGAGGAATTGGCCTCCAGGACAATTGGTTGTGAGGACCACCTGCATCTACAATGGAAGAGCTGTTATGTAGAAGACCCATGGAGCTTCGTGCTTTCTCATAGTTGCATATTCCATGGTGTAGATTTGCCATTATTTATTTAAGCAGTTTCTGTTGATGGATATCTGGGTTGCTTCGTCTTTTGCTATTTTCATTCCAATTTTAGAGCTGGGAAAGCTGAGATTCAGAGAGGGAAGTGATATGTTCCAATTTCCAAAGCAATGTTGGCATCCATAGACATTGGTACAAAATGTAAAAAAGAAGGGAGAGTTGACTGACCTCCGAATTACAGAAAAGAAAGGGCCATTTAGAGACCTTATTTCTTCTCTTTCCCTACTAGTGTCTTACCTAGTTCAGTTAAATTCTGCTAATATTGCCTGACATGTAATTAAATAATTGTGGAAATATTTTAATATATTTTTATTGATTTCAAAGAGAAAGAGAGAGAGAGAGAGTTAGAAACATCAATGATGGGAGAGAATCATTGATCAGTTGCCTCCTGCACACCCTACACTGGGGATTGAGCTCCCAACCCAGGCATATGTCCTGATTGGGAATTGAACTGTGATCTCCTGGTTCATAGGTCGATTCTCAACCACTGAGCCATGCCAAGCAGGCAATTGCGGAAATATTTTATATCTGTCTATCCTGCTAGATGATAATCTGTGTTAGGGCAGGAACCATGTTTTCCCAACTACTGCATCCCTAGCAAATACTATATTCCTAGCAAGTACTGAGTATACAATAGGTGCTCAGTAAATACTTGTTCACTGAATGAATGGGCCAAAAGTGTATGTGGTTAGGAGGAGAAACCAAGATGGCAGCATAGGTAAGCACCTAAACTGCTGCCTTGCACAACAATTACAAAACTACAACTAAAAGACAGAACAGACACCATCCGGAACCACAGGAAAGCTGGCTGAGTGGAAATTCTACAACTAGAAGGGAAGAGAAAAGCTCACGGAGAATTGGAGGAATGGCAAAGTGTTGAGGTACGGCAAAGGGTCTTTGTGTGCCCAGAGAGGAAGGGCGGCTGAGAGCCTGGCTGACTTTCTGTGGCAGGAGGGGGACGGAAGCCCTCAACTTCACTGAACCCCAGTTCTGACTGCACTGAACCCCAGTTCTGGGCGAAAGCCCGTGGACCCAGGCTCATACAGGGGGAGTCTGGACCGTCAGGTAGAGAGAAAGGCACTGGAAGACTCAGAGACCTGGGGGAGGCCTGCACACACGAGTGTGCACAAAGACTGTGGAGGTTGCCACAGGCTTTCCCTAGCAGAAGGGAGTCTGAAGCTCCTGACTGCACTGAGCCCCAGTTCTGACTGCAATGAACCCCAGTTCTAGGCAAGCCCCTGGGGACCCACGCTCTTGTGGGGGGAATCTGGACTCTTGGGCGGATGCTCAGGAGGCGGAGAAGGCAGAGGTCTGGAGGTGTGCGCACGCAAGGGCAAGGCTGAAGGAAAGCCAAGACTGTCTGCTCCACCCTGAGACTCCACCCCATCCAAGCTGAGCACAGAGGTTTTTGCAATTTGGCAAGTCTAATCCTATAAGGATGTCTCCAGCACCAAACTTCTCCCAGCGTAGACACAGCTGATCCTCACAGCCAATTGGCCTGGAGGTCAATTCCTCCCAGTGATACCAACAACAATCAAGACTTAACTACAACAAGGCTGTACACACAGTCCACAAAGGGGTGCACCAAGAGTGTCCACCTCAGGTTAACTGGGGAGGCCAACCCACTGGGCCATATAGGAAACCTAGCACACAAAGCTACCCTACGAACTCAGGGAAGCAGTGAAAATGCAACGACAAAGAAACAGATCACAAACGAAAGAAATGGAGGAAAACAAACAACTGGATATAGAATTCAAAACCACGATTATAAGGTTTTTCAAGAATATCCTAGAAAAAGCCAATAAATATAATGAGACCCTCGAAGATATGAAAAAGGACCAACTAGAAATTAAACATACACTGACTGAAATAAAAAATAGTATACAGAGACCCAACAACAGACTAGAGGAACGCAAGAATCAAGTCAAAGAGTTGAAATACAAAGAAGCAAAAAACACTCAACCGAAAAAGCAAAAAGAAAAAAGAATCCAAAAATTTGAAGATAGTGTAAGAAGCCTCTGGGACAACTTCAAGCATACCAACATCAGAATTATGGGGGTGCCAGAAGAAGAGAGAGAGCAAGATACTGAAAACCTATTCGAAGAAATAATGACCTAAAACTTCCCCACCTGGTGAAAGAAATAGACTTACCAGTCCAGGAAGTGCACAGAACCCCAAACAAAAGGAATCCAAAGAGGACCACACCAAGACACATCATCATTAAAATGCCAAGAGCAAAAGACAAAGAGAGAATCTTAAAAGCAGCAAGAGAAAAACAGTTAGTTACCTACAAGGGAGTCATACGACTGTCAGCTGATTTCTCAACAGAAACTATGCAGGCCAGACGGGAGTGGCAAGAAATTTTCAAAGTGATGAATAGCAAGAACCTACAACCAAGATAACTCTACCCAGCAAAGTTATCATTCAGGATTGAAGGTCAGATAAAGAGCTTCACAGATAAGAAAAAGCTAAAGGAGTTCATCACCACCAAACCAGGATTACATGAAATGCTGAAAGGTATTCTTTAAGAAGAGGAAGAAGAAAAAAAGTAAAGATAAAAATTATAAACAACAAATACATATCTATCAACAAGTGAACCTAAAAATCAAGTGAATTAAAACCTGAGGAACAGAATAAACTGGTGAATATAATAGAATCAGGGGCATAGAAAGGGAGTGGACTGATAATTCTCAGGGGGAAAAGGGTATGGGGGGCACAGGAAGAGACTGGACAAAAATCGTACACCTATGGATGAGGACAGTGGTGGGGGAGGTAAGGGCAGAAGGTGGGGTGGGAACCGGTTGGAGGGGAGCTATGGGGGAAAAAAGGAGAAACACTTGTAATAATCTGAATAAAGATTCATTTAAAAAAAAAGTGTATGTGGTTAAAACAATGGACTTGGGGGCCTGGGTTTGAATTCTGACTCTAACACTTATTAGTTGTGTAATCCAAGACCCAGCACTCAGATTTTCCATGCCTCAGTTTCCTTAGCTGAGAAATGGAAATGCTCCCTCAGGGTTCTTGGGAGGATGGAATGAGAACGTGCAGGTAAGGTATCTATTACAGGGCACTGAAAGACCCTTTTTCCGTATGATCACATTCTGAGGTACTGAGGTTGGGATACAAGAATGCAGGTCAGGTATCTATCGCAGTGAGGGCTCAACCATTTCCCTTAGCTTCTTTCACTGTCATGTACTGCTGGGAACTTCTGATGGGGGAACTGTAAAACCTTCAAAGAGGAGGCAATTTGAGCTGGGCCCTGAAGCCGGAGTAAGATTCCAGCTTGTGTGGCTAGGGCCAGAACTCTTTACTGAATTCATTCAACTACAAAATGGAGATGATGACACCCAGTTTCTGTTTCCCTCTGGGGAGATGGTCCGGCTTAAACTCCCTCAAGAGGAAGATTCCACCCAGTTAAAAGGCAACATTATTAGTCAGCTGGAACCGTGCCTTCACAAGACAAGTGAACTAATCCCTGCCAAATATGATTCTGCTTGTGCTGTGTGTAATTGAATATTTAGTGTGGATTTAACCCAGGGAGCCAACTGCGCTGTTAGTTAGAGTCAGATTTAATGGAGCACTTAATAAACGTGGAGGTAATTAATAGTATCCAGATGCTGGATACATATAAAGTCTGTGCTGTTTCCATGACTGAAGCATTTCAGAGATAATGTTCTGGACTTACTCCTCAGGAGGAACTGAAAGTGAAAACCCTGGCCTGGGTCTTTGCTTCTGCTGTAATCTCCTCCTGGAGATTGAATATCACCTACTCTGGAAAGCCTTCCATGATTGCCAAAGGCAGAGTCTGGTGCATCTCTTGTGTTCTTATGTCACTCTGCACACACTTCTTTTGTAGAACTTCTATAATATAATATCCTATTGTGTTAGTTTGTTTCAATGTGTCTCTCCCACCAAGGTCCAAGATCTTGTCCTCAGTACGCACCTGATATACAGTAGGCATTAAATGAATGTCTGCTGAATAAAGCTTTTCAGGTTTTAGAACTCTGGGAGATTGTGGGTCTCAAGAACAATTAGGGCATTTGGATTTTCTGGAGTTGGTCAGACCCTCTGTTGTGTTGACATGTAATCTATTTTCTGATGAAAATTCTTTTTGATGACCTTTCTAATGAGCCAAGTGTTGAAATATGAACCTTTCCTCCACTATAGCAGAATGAGCACTGTGTATTTACAGACCCCTGACAATGGAATCCAATCCTGAGGCCACATCTTTAGAAAGCAAGAGAAGAACAGGCCTTGAACAATCAAAGTTGATTATCTGCTGTGAGGATCCTGGAGGCCCAGAGAAAGAGTCCAGAATATGATGAGTCTCCATTGCTGTTTGGGCTCTGCTGGCTCCAGGAGGAATGTGTCCCCAGCCTTTCGGGCACATAGAAGTGTCCCTATTGCCGGGATGAAGTCAGCCCCTTGTTTTGGTCCAGCATTCCTTGTTCTACCCCAGAGCTGAACCTAAGGCAGAGAAGGTGTTGATGGAACCACCCAAGATGAGGTGTGGCCAAGATCCTGCCCTGAGAACCACCTGCTCTGAACAAGACCCCAGACTCTGGGCTCACCACAGTTTTTGACTGAACCTTGCAGCTGCCATTTCAGCTTTCAGATTCAGAGTCTGGGGTGGGGGTTTCTGATTAGGCCCAGCATCCATCCTCTAGCAGGGATTGAAGAGAGGGTGTGTCTACTCATCCAACTGCCACAGTGGGAAAGGGGGCTGCCTCCTCCTGCTTCTTGGGATTGCCACAAATGGGGACTCAGATGTTGGGCAGTCCAAGTGACCAAAACCAGCTTTCTCACCACTCTATGAAGTGGACTCTATGAAGTCCATATTCTCTTCCATTACTCCTCAGAAGGGCCCCATCTCCTGGTCCCAGTTTATCACTCAACAAACAGTTATTGTACCTACATGTTCCAGGCAGTGTGCTAGGTATTAGGACAAAGGAGATGGAGATTACATTCTACTTGGGGAGAGACTAATGATAAATAAGTAAGGAAACAAGATAATTATAGGTGTGATGATACTATAAAAGAAATGGGCAGGAAGCTGTGAAAGAAAGTAAGTATATAGAGAGAGTTTCTGTAACCTGGACCCCAAAACTTAGTCTTACGGCACTTTTACTTAGCTTGTGATTTTGTGGATCAGGAATTTGGGAAAGCCTGGGCTGGGAGGTACATCTCTGCTCCATGTGGTGTTTGCTGAGGTGCCTGGGGCTGGAGAACCCACTTCCAAGATGGTTTATATTTTGCCCCAAATTTTGTAGTGAAATTTTTCAAATATACAAAAAAAAAAAAGTTGATAGAATTGTACAGGAAACACTATACCTACCACCCAGATTCTCCACTTAACAGTATATCATCTTTATCACACACCTGTGCATCTCTCCACCTGTCCAAGATGGCTTTTTCATTCCCAGATCAGGTGTCTCCTGCTTCTTGAATTCTCTTCCTTACATGTGCTTTGAGCTTCTCATAGCTCAGTGATCTCAGGCTAGTCACACTTATTTACATGGTGACTGACTTCCATGGTATGCTGTTGGTGAAGGTAGGCATGGGGTAGAAGAGTATATGGGATAGGTCCATCTGGAAAAAAAGGATCAGCTAGAAAGGGTGATAAAAGAAGCCCTTCCTGAAAAGGTGGTATTTGAGCTAAGTTTTGAGGGATGAGAACAGCCTTTCATGTGAAGATCCAGGAGAAGAGCATTCCAGGCAAAGAGACTGAGGAAGGCAAAGGCTTGGAGGTGGGAAAATAAATCTTTCTACTTTACTTTTCTTTTTCATATCCAAATCTGACTAAGCATCTGGGAACCACATCAGCCACCTCCCTCATGAAGCCTTTCCAGATACCTCAGTCCTTGATCTTTCCCTCTTCCCAGAGCACTCATGCCTGAATTGCTTATCTGACTTGCATAGGTTGGCTGGGGAGTGCAATGGTTACAGACACAGCTTGTGTGAGGCCTTGGAGACATTGCTTACCTTCTCCAGCCCTAGGTTTCTTCACTTGTAAATGGGAATAATAACACCTGCAATATCGGATGGCTGTGGGGAAACTATTAACATATGTAAAGTGCTTGGCACCTAGTGAATATTCAATAAATGGCAGCTATAATTAATAATTGCAAATTGGGTAACCCCATCATGTGTTAATCTAGTTTAGAATTTTTTTCAGAGCAGAGACCATGCTTTTTTCAATCTTTTCTCTTTCATAGGGCAAGCAGTGTGCCTCGAGTAGGTATGATGGATAGAAACAAGCATGCCACAAAGCTCTCCATTGTGCTGTGGTGCTAATGGAGCCATGCATAGCTCAAAGATGAGCAAGACTCAGCTGGAACCCTTCAGAAGCTTGAGAAAGTAGCTGTGCCTGCAGCGGCCGGACTGAGGATCATTCACATTTGGATATGTAGAGTAACAGTTTTCAGAAAGCACCTGCACATCTGTATTAGTTTTCTAGGGCTTCAGTAACACAAAGTAGGTGGCTTACACAACAGATACTTATTTTCTCACAGTTCTGGAAGCCAGGAGTCTGGAATGAAGGTGTGTGTCAGCACCTTCTGAGGGCTGCAGGGAAGACCCCGTTCCATGGCTTTCCCCTAGCTTGTGGTGGTTTTCTGGCATTCATTGGCATTCCTTGGTTTGTAGAAGCATCACTCTGATCTGTCTCCATTTTCATATGGCATTTTCTCTATGTGTGCATTTGTGACCAAATTCCCTTCTTTGTTAAGGACACCAATTATATTGGATTAGAACCCACCCCAGTGACCTCATTTTAACTTGATTGCCTCTATAGGTTCCCTATTTCCATATGATCACATTCTGAGGTACTGAGATTGGGACTCCAACCTATTTTTTTGGGGGGGGCCACAATTCAACTCCTAAAACATCTCTATCTCCTATGACTCTCTTCATCTACACCCTACAGTTAACCACTTCTGGGCAAGAAGCAAGTCTTGTGCTAAATATCTGTACCTTTCAGGCCTTCTTATGCTCCAAGCCTTTCCTACAGCCTTTCCACCTCCCACCATGCTCTTCTCTTTGCCTGGAAAACTCCAACTCATTCTTCACTTCTTAGCTTACATGTTACCTCCACAGAGAGGCCTTTCCTGATCACCCTCTCTTGATGGTATCTCCTATGTCATTTATTCTCATGGTTTCCTTAAATGAAATATGTTTCATTTAAACATATTTCTCTGTGTGATTGATTAATGGAGCTGTCACTAGTCTGTAAGAACAGTGAGGGTAGGGACCCACCTACTCATCATTGTCTTCTCAGTTCCATAGCACATGACTGAGAATAGAAACTCCATAAATATTTGTCGAATGAATGAATGAATGAATGAGTGAATGGATCCTTCATACCAACCTCACATAGTATGGGATTCGTGAATGTTGAGTAATTACAATAATTTCTGTCTGTATCCTCCAAGAGAGAGTGAGCTCTTTTAGGGTAAAATTAGGTCTCTTTTGTTGTTAATCCTCATCAGAGGATATTTTCCCATTGGTTTTTAGGGAGAGTGGAAGAGAGGGAAAGACAGAGAGAAACATTGATGTGAGAGAAACACACCAATTGGTTGCCTTCTGCACTAGTCCTGACCAGGGCCTGGGCTGGGGAGGAGCTTGCAAACAAGGTGCATGCTCTTGACTGAAATTGAGCCTGGGACCCCTTGGTCCACAGGAGGACGCTCTATCCACTGAGCCAAACCAGCGAGGGCATATGATTAGGTCTTAATTCTTTTTTGAATCTTCAGCATTCAACCCCTCTCCTCCTTGATCTTCTACAAAGTAGTTATCTATGCTGCACACAAATTACTCTGAAATTTAGGAGCTTAAAATAGTAGCATTTATTATTTCACAATTTCTGTGGGACAGGAATTCAAGTATGACTTTGCTGAGTGTTTCTGGCTCAATGCCTCTCATGCAATTATATTTTATGATTTTGGCCAGGGCTGCAAGTCATCTGAAGGTTTCACTGGGGCTGGAGTATCCACTCGTAAGGTCGAGCATACACACATGTCTGGCAAATTAGAGCTGGTTGTTTGCAGACGGCTTCATTTATTACCCAGGGGAGCCTCTTTCTAGGGCTGCCTACTTGTCTTCACAACATGAATTCCCTGTGAGAGATCAAAAGAGAAAAAGAGGAAGAGCAATGTCTTTTATGTGTTAATCTTGGAATTCATGTTCCATGATTTCCACAATATCCTATTGGTTATATTGGTCTCCTCTATTCAGTGTTGGAGGGGACTACACAAGGGCATGAATACTAGGAGTCATGAATCATGGGGGTCCATGCTGGAGGCTGGTTACCACACACTAAACTAGATCTCCTTTCCCCCTATTTGCCCACCCATACTCAGTCACAGAATCCTATTCTTTGGCTTTCAAATACTTATCACATTACATGATTACATGTTCATTTAATTATTTGTCTATCTCCTTCCACCAGAATGCCAGCTCCATGAAGGCAGAGATTGCATCTGTTTTCTTTAGCACTGTAGCCCCGGTAACCAGCACAAGGCATAGAGTTGATGCTCCGTGAATGTTCTGAAGGCATTCTAATATTTTGGTTCTGTTAGAATTATAAGAATGCGCTTGTTTGTCACCCCTCTGCATTGTAGACTCGTAGCTCAGGGCTCGGCACAGAATTAAGGCTTCTTCCATAAACATCTATAAACGTTTGCTGACACGGGCTGAGAGACAGATTTGGAGAAGCGAGGCGGGGGTGGGGTGGGGGGGCGTGTCTCGATCTTGCTTCCCCAGGCCTGTCCCTCTGGCTCAAACCCACAGAGTAGGGACAAAAGTCTAACAAACCACCAGCCTTAGCAACGCGGGCGGAGCTTAGACCGCTGGTTGCTCAGGCGCGTCACTTCCGGTAACCGTGGTTGCAGAGAACCACTTCCGGAGGAGAAGCGCCGGCGGCGCGGGAGGTGAGTGTGGTGGCAGCGCTGGCGGCCCGGCGAGGCTTGGGGCGGGGCGGAGTCGCAGCGGCGGCGGGAGCGCGGTTTAGGGTGGGGCCCGCGGCTCTACGGTCCGGCGGCTCTGTTCCGCTGGCTTCAGTCTCTCTGCGCGTGGCCAGAGTAACTTCTTAGGGGCCGTTAGGAAGTTACTTGCGGAGGGAACTTGAGTGCCCGGGTGGCGGAGGCCTCGCCTGGTGCCGTCCCGGCCAGAACCCGCGTCCCTCGCGGTCGTGACGGGACCTTTCCTCCGACTGGTGGAGCCAGACTCCGGGGTTCGACGCCTGAGTGCCCCGTGGTGCTGTGTGAACCCGCGGGCCATCTCTGGCTTCCTCGGCTTGACCTGAGGATTAAATGAGATGGTGAATGCAAAGCAGTTGGTGAAGGTGCACAGTGCGTGTTGGGTGAATTCTTTTCAGAGCAACTGGGAAACGAGTATGTGAAACCTCACACTTTTTAAGTGGTGTAACAAATTCTAGTTTGTTAATTACATTTTACAGGACCCCTGGACCCCTGTTTCAGCCTACTGGTTTCCAGTCTGACTGTGCTCTGGGAGGTGATATTTTGCAAAATTTTAGCCCACTTTGGAGCATTCTTGGGAATTTGTTGTAATGGGATGGGTCTGGTTATACACAGCCCATTGCTATAGGACAGTGACCAACTCATCATATGATACTGATTTTCTATTCCCTAGCCTGTTTCAGTTGACTTCTCAAAAGAGAATTTTATTTTATTATTTTTAAAAATGAGGCATGCCTTTAAAAAATAATTTTTTTCTATTGATTTCAGAGAGGAAGTGAGGGAGAGATAGAAACATCAATGATGAGAGAGAATCATTGATCGTCTGCCTCCTGCACGTCCCACATGGGTACAAACCTGGCAAATTCCGGTAACCTGAGCTACGCCTGTGGGCTCAGAACAGAATTTTAAAATCGCTTCATTAGAAGCCAAGAATCCCCTACCAACACATGTGGAATCCGGGTTTTTCAGTCTTAGAGAAGATTTTATTTCTATTTGCTAAGTTTGGAGAGCTATAAATGTCTACGGGGTTATTTATTTTGAAATGTTGACTTTTTCAATAAACTTTTATTTTACAACAATTTTAGATTTACATAATTATTGTGAAGATACTACAGTGAGTTCCCATATGCCCCATACCCAATTCCCCTATTAACATCTTACATTGGTAAAGTACATTTTCCACAATTAATGAACCAATATTAGTAAGTTATTAGCTAAAGTCTATGCTTTATTCAGATTTGCTCAATTTCTCCCCTAATGTCTCATCCAGGATGCCACATTACTTTTAGTGGTCATATCTTATTAGGCTCCTCTTGGCTATGATAGTTTCTCAGACTTTGCTTCTTTTAGATAAACTTGACAGTTTTGATTATTACTAGTCAGATATTTTATAAAATGGCCCTCAATTGGGGTTTGTCTGTTGGTTTTCTCATGATTAGATTGGAGTTATAAGCTATAGCGAGGAAGACCACAGAGATAAAGTGCCATTCTTATCCCATCACATCCCATCAAGGACACATACTACCAAATATAAGTTAGCACTGTTGATGGTCATTTGGATGATTTGCTTGAAGTAGTCAAGTTTTTCTACAATAGTTACTCCCTTTCAGTTGTCTCCTATATCCCTTTGACATACCCCCAACAATGTTTTGTTCTGTTGAACACTTTCTTTCTGCTCCAGGATTATCTTGCATGTTTTCTGCCTCAGTCCTAGAATTAATCATTTCTCCACGGAGTCCTGGTTCCTTTTGCTGGAGAATGGTATTAGACACCAATATCTGGGTACTAGGTATACTCATTGCTACTGGGATGCTCTTGCTTCTAAGGCCCTCTCAGTGGACAGAGCAAGAGATATGTGTGTATCTCTGTATATACTTACATATCTATAAATATTTCTATATGTAGCCACTGGTATCTATATTAAGCTGAACATGAGTTCATACTTGTGTCTGCAACACTTACGCATTCCATGTGAGTCATTCTAGTCTCCTGGCTTATCTGTAACCTCCCACTCCAACAGTGATAAACCTAGCTTTCACCGGCTCCCATTCATTTACTTACTTGTTCAATTCCAGTATTCATATATAGTGGCTTCAGAATTATTAACCTACCGTATATCTCCTGTGGGAATAACTTAATAACTTAATTGACTGGAGTATAGTGCACATGTATTGTTCCTTTTGCCTTTTGTCTTACAGACTCATTTTCAAAGTTACTGAGGTCAGTAACAGACCCCTTCAGTGAATTTTTTAATGCATTTGTATACATTTAGATTCAGAATATCACATTCTGTATTGCATCTGAGATACCTTGACCTCCTAAATGATTTTTTAAAAAATATTTGCACTCACAAAAGTTTATTCTTTGTGTATAAAATTCTATGCGTTTTGACAAATGTTTAAGGTCCTGTATTTACCATTATAGTAGCATACAAAATAGTTTCACCTTCAGGGATTATTTTTAACTTCTCTCAGATTTCACCTCAGCAATCGTGTTGACTCTCTTCAAAATATATCTATAACCTGAGAATTTCCCACCTCCACTGCTGCCACCCTGGTGCAAGTGTGACTTTGACTATTATAGTTACCTCCTAACTGATCTCCTTGTCCCCTACAGTCTATTCTCCACACAACAGCCAGAAGGACCATTTTAAGATGAGTCAGACCATGCCATCATTATCATCATCGTTATTGTTATTTCTAAGAACCTTCAAGTGACTCCCCTTTCACTTAGAGCAGTGGTCGGCAAACTCATTAGTCAACAGAGCCAAATATCAACAGTACAACGATTGAAATTTCTTTTGAGAGCTGAAAACCGACTTCTGCGCATGGGCCACAAAGTTTCAATCGCACTGTTCGTGTGCGTGCCCACATGTGGTATTTTGTGGAAGAGCCACACTCAAAGGGCCAAAGGGCCGCATGTGGCTCACTAGCAGCAGTTTGCTGACCACTGACTTAGAGGAAAAACCAAAGTCCTTATAATGACCTATTGACTTTACACAGTTTGCTTACTCTACTGTTCTTGATCATCACGTTCATTCCTGCCTCAGGACCTTATCCCTTGCTGTTCCTTCGTCATGGGGTTCCCTAATAGGTATTTTGATTACTTGTTCCTTTGCTTTCTTGCTTCCGCTGAAATGTCACCTTTTCAGGGAGTCCTTTCCCTGACCAACACATATAAAAACTCTTTTTATATTTTCTTATAATACTTACCCTGACATTACATTATATGTATATGTGTGAGTGCCACTAACTGGATGGAAACTCCATGGCAAAAACTAGAATGTACATAGTAGGTTTTCAATAAATATTGAAATGAATGCCTTTGACTACTAGTGTCTGGCATTCAGAAATGAACCTCAAGGGGTATAGTAATGAAATTATTTGACATGTTTGGTAATAAATTAGTATGCACTTTTTATTAAATTTTGGTAGGGGTATGACATTTCCCCATTACTCATCCTAATATATAGAAACCCAGGGTTGTAACATCTAAAACGACCAAAGGCTTGACCGACTGAGGAGCCAATGGCTGCTTAGAAGGCGGAGCTTTTGACTCTGACTGGCATAGAATCCGACCAGTCATAACCTAATCTGGGTGAACTGCGAAAGCAGAACCTAAGGTGGGGGCTGAGGAGGGGTTTTAAGGGCAACAGCTGTTTGGGGTAAGGTGTAAGAAAGTGGTTCAATTTTTTAATGACCAGTTTGGCAGTATAGTGCATATGGCTGGCTATCAGTCCAGATATAGAGATTATGTATTTTTGTCTGCCAAGAGCATCTCCTCCTGATGAAGAAGGCTCCTCCCTTCCCCTCAGCTCCATTTAAGCAATCCTATCCTATATAATCTATACTACTAAAAGGGTAATACGCTAATTAGACTGGGTCGATTGGCCATCTTCTGAACATCCAACTTACTTCCGGACAAAGCCATGGTGGTAGGGGCCAAGGCAGAGGCCGTTATGGGCGATCAGGCCGGCAGGGGAGGGCAGTTGGGGCAACCAGGCTGGCAGGGGAGGGCAGTTGGAGGTAAGATCAGGCTGGCTAGATCAGGCTGGCTAGAGAGGGCAGTTAAGGGTGATCAGGCAGGCAGAGGGAGTTGGGGTCGAGATCAGGCCAGCAGGGGAGAGCATTTGGGGGTGATCAGGCAGGCAGAGACAGTTAGGGGCAATCAGGCAGGCAGGCAGAGACAGGGGCAATCAGGCAGGCAAGCAGAGAAGTTAAGGGCGATCAGGCAGGCAGGCAGGCAGAGAGGTTAGGGGCGATCAGGCAGGCAGGCAGGTGAGCAGTGAGGAGCCAGCAGTCCCAGATTGCGAGAGGGATGTCTGACCGCCAATTTAGGCCCTATCCCTGTGGGACATCCCCGAAGGGGTCCCTGATTGGAGAGGGTTCAGGCTGGGCTAAGGGAAACTACCCCCCCACACACACCCCCACACGAATTTTGTGCAACAGGCCACTAGCATATATATATTTCAGAGAAGGGGAGAGAGAGAGAGAAACATCAATGATGGGAGAGAGTCATTGATGGGCTGCCTCCTGCACATCCCACATTGGACATCGAGCCCACCACCTGGGTATGTTCCCTGACCAGGAATTGAACCGTGACCTCCTGGATCAATTCCTGTTCAGGGCACATGCCCAGGTTCATGGGTCGATGCTCAACCACTGAGCCACGCTGACTAGGTGCCCCTTTGCTCTTTAGCAAGTCTAAGCACCACAGGATTAGAGAGATTGCAGGATATTCATCTCTGCTCTGATTCACTGGGAAAGCCTAAGTGAGAACCATGCCTCTCAGCTCCTCCTCATTGTTAAATGAAGCAGTTGGTTGAGGCATCTGCTCTTGCTTTAAAGGTAGAAAACGGGCATAGGCTTTATTATTTACCAAATACTTCAGTCAGGCCCAGGACTGAAGATGGACCTAGGGTCCCTGGTGTCCAGGAGGTTAAGGTGGAGCAAGTAAAAAACTTGACTCAGTGTAGCATTTATCAAATAATACACTGAGTGGCCAGATTATTATGACCACTTGATGTTTGTAGGCACATTAGCCGTACACTGCATCATATAAGATATGGAAGCCGAAGGCCTGTTCGAACACCTTTGCTGTCTGCAGTTGAGGTAAAACGTCTCCAATTCGCACAGGAACACAAGGATTGGACTGTCGAGCATTGGAAAAAAGTCATGTGGTCCGATGAATCACGTTTTCAGTTGCATCATGCAGATGGCAGAGTGAGAATTTGGCGGAAACAGCATGAAAGCATGCACCCCACATGCATGAGTACAACCCTTCAAGCTGGTGGGGGCAGTGTTATGGTTTGGGGCATGTTTTCCTGGCATGATTTGGGCCCTTTAATTCATGTGGAACAATATCTGAATAGCACAACATACCTAAGTATCGTTGCTGATCAAGTTCATCCTATCGTGTTGATGGCGTATCCCAATGGAGATGGCTTCTTCCAACAAGACTATGCGCCACGCCACGGTGCTCATATTGTGCAGGAGTGGTTTCAAGAACATGAGGGAGACTTTACCTTGCTTAGGTGGCCCCCAAAATCACCAGATTTCAATCCAATTGAGCATTTGTGGGACGAAGTTAAAAGAGCCATCAGGCAGCTGGTTCCACAACCATCAAATCTCACAGAACTGGACAGTGCTATTCATCAGGCATGGTGTCAGATTCCTTGCATCACCTTTCAATATCAATGCCAAGAAGAATTGCCACAGTATTGAAGGCAAAAGGTGCCCCAACGAAGTACTGATGGGGTGGTCATAATAATCTGGCCACTCAGTGTAGGAAATAAATGTTGAGTCCTGGACAGATGGCTCAGTTGGTTGGAATGTGGTCACATACACCAAAAGTTTGCAGGTTCCATCCCTGGAGACAACTGATTAATTTTTTTTTAAAAATATATTTTATTGCTCTTTTACAGAGAGGAAGGGAGAGGGATAGAGAGAAACATCGATGGGAGAGAAACATCGATTCAGCTGCCTCCTGCACACTCCCTACGGGGGATGTGCCCGCAACCAAGGTACATGCACTTGACCGGAATCGAACCTGGGACCCTTCATTCCGTAGGCTGACGCTCTATCCACTGAGCCAAACTGGCCAGGGCAATGTTTTTCAAATTGATGGACCTCTCTCTCCCTTTCTTTCTAAAAAGCAATAAAAACATATTCTCTGGATGAAGATTACAAAAAAAAACCCAAAAGAAATAGGTTTTGAATTTTGACCCAGAACATCTATACTTGGATATAGATGGATATGACTGAAAAAAAGCTCAGGATACAATGCTCACCTTTGCTAATGTGATATTTTCTATTGTTATTTATTTATTTTTTATTTAAATTCTTTATTGTTTAAAGTATTACATATGTTTCCTTTTCCTCCCGTTGACCTCTCCCTGGCCATTCTCACTCTCCAGCACATACCCTCACCCCCTTACTGTCTGTGTCCATGGGTTATGCTTATATGCATGCATACAAGTCCTTTGGTTGATCTCTTACCCCACTCCAACCCGCTCCTCACCCCCATTCCCTACCTTCCCTCTGAGGTTGTACGGTCTGTTCGATGCTTCTATGTCTCTGGACCTATTTTCATCAGTTTATGTTTATTCGATTCCACAAATGAGTGAGATCACGTGATATATATCTTTCTCCGACTGGCTTATTTCACTTAGCATAATGCTCTCCAGCTCCATCCATGCTGTTGTAAATGGTAAGAGTTCCTTCTTTTTTACAGCAGCGTAGTATTTCATTGTGTAGATGTATCACAGTTTTTTAATCCACTCATTTGTTGATGGGCACTTAGGCTGTTTCCAAATCTTAGCTATTGTAAGTTGTGCTGCAATGAACATATGGGTGCATATATCCGTTCTGATTGGTGTTTTTGATTTCTTGGGATATATTCCTAGAAATGGGATCACTGGGTCAAATGGGAGTTGCATTTTTAATTTTTTTGAGGAAACTCCATACTGTTTTCCACAGTGGCTGCACCAGTCTGCATTCCCACTAGCAGTGCACGGGGGTTCCTTTTTCTCTACATCCTCGCCAGCACTTGTCGTTTGTTGATGATAACCATTCTGACAGGTGTGAGATGGTACCTCATTGTCATTTTGATTTGCATCTGTCGTATGATTAGTGACTTTGAGCATGTTTTCATATGTCTCTTGGCCTTCTGTATGTCCTCTTTTGAAAAGTGTCTATTTAGGTCCTTTGCCCCCTTTTTTATTGGATTGTTTATCTTCATTTTGTTAAGTTGTATGAGTTCCCTATAAATTTTGGAGATTAAACCCTTATCAGATATAACATTGGCAAATATGTTCTCCCATGCAATGGGCTCTCTTGTTGTTTTGTTGATGGTTTCTTTTGCTGTGCAGAAGCTTTTTATTTTGATGTAGTCTTATTTGTTTATTTTCTCCTTAGTTTCCATTGTCCTAGGAGCTGTATCGATAAAGATATTGCTACAACATATGTCTGCTATTTTGCTGCCTATGTATTCTTCTAAGATTTTTTAAAAACATTTTTATTGATTTCAGAGAGGAAGGAAGAGGGGGAGGGAGATAGAAACATCAATGATAAGAGAGAATCATTGATTGGCTGCCTTCTGCACACCCTATTGGGAATTAAGCCTGCAACCCAGGCATGTGCCCTTGACCAGAATTGAACCCCGGACCCTTCAGTCCATAGGCTGATGCTCCATCCACTGAGCCAAATCAGCCAGGGCTATTCTAAGATTTTTATGGTTTCCTGTTGTCCTTCCTGGCCTCGTTGTCAAATATTAATTGAGTATAAATGGCTTGGGTCGATTTCTGGGTTCTCTGTTCTGTTCCATTGGTCTATATGTCTGTTCTTGTGCCAGTACTAGGCAGTTTTGAGAAGAGTGGCTTTGTAATATAGCTTGATATCTGGTATTGTGATCCCTCCAACTTTGTTCTTCTTTCTCAGAATTGCTTTGGCTATTTGGAGTCTTTTTTTATTCCATATGAATTTTTGGAGGGTTTGTTCTAGCTCTGTGATGTATGATGTTGGTATTTTAATGGGGATTGCCCTAAATCTATAGATTGCTTTGAGTAGTATGGACATTTTAATTATGTTGATTCTGCCAGTCCATGAACATGGTATATTCTTCCATTTGTTTTTGTTTTCCTCTATCTTTTTTTCAACGTCCTGTAGTTTTCCGAGTACAGGTCTTACCTCCTTCGTTAAATTTATCCCTAGATATCTTAATTTTTTTGTTGCATTGGTAAATGGGTTTTTTTTTTTTAGTTTCTCTTTCTGTGAGTTCATTATTTATGTATAAAAAAGCTATGGATTTCTGGGTGTTAATTTTGTATCATTACCTGCTACATTGCCAAATTCATTTATTAAGTGTAGTAGTTTTTTGATGGAGTATTTAGGGTTTTCTATGTACAATATCATGTCATCTGCAAATAATGAGTTTTACTTCTTCTTTTCCAATTTGGATGCCTTTTATTTCTTCTTCTTGTCTGAACACTATGGCTAGCACTTCCAGTACTATGTTGAACAGGAGTGGTGATAGTGGGCATCCCTGTCTTGTTCCTGTTCTTAGGGGAAATTGTTTCTTTTTTTAAAAAATAAATCTTTATTGTTCAGATTATTACAGGTGTTCCTCTTTTATTTTTCCCCATTGCTCCCCTCCACCTGATTCCCCACCCCACCCCATGCCCTTACCCCCCGCCACTGTCTTCATCCATAGGAGTAAGATTTTTGTCCAATCTCTTCCCGCACCCCTCACACCTGCTTCCCCTGAGAATCGTCAGTCCACTCCCTTTCTATGTCCCTGATTCTATTATATTCACCAGTCCATTCTGTTCTTCAGATTTTTCATTCACTTGATTTTTAGATTCACTTGTTGGTAGGTATGTATTTGATGTCATTTTGTTGTTCATAATTTTTATCTTTACCTTTTTCTTCTTCTTCCTCTTCTTAAAGAATACCCTTCAGCATTTCGTGTAATCCTGGTTTGGTGGTGATGAACTCCTTTAGCTTTTTCTTGTCTGTGAAGCTCTTTATCTGACCTTCAACTCTGAATGATAACTTTGCTGGGTAGAGTAATCTTGGTTGTAGGTTCGGGGAAATTGTTTTAGTTTTTGCCCATTGAGTATGATGTTGGCTGTAGGTTTGTCATATAAGGCTTTTATTATGTTGAGGTATGATCCCTCTATATTGTCATTTATTTAAAGTGCTGGCTAATAAAGTTAAAAAGAAAAAAGTGTTGGTTACAGCTTTGGAAATGGTTCCCACAGCTGTTTGAAAACCATTGATCTAGTGCAGTGGTTCTCAACCTTTCTAATGCCGCGACCCTTTAATACAGTTCCTCGTGTTGTGGTGACCCCCAACAATAAAATTATTTTCGTTGGTCTTAGGCTCTACAGCAGCGGTTCTCAACCTGTGGGTCACGACCCACAGGTTGAAAACCGCTAGCAGGGTCGCCTAAGACCATCGGAAAACACAGATATTTACATTACGATTCATATCAGTAGCAAAATTACAGTTATGAAGTAGCAACGAAAATAATTTTATGGTTGGGGGTCACCACAACGTGAGGAACTGTATTAAAGGGTCGCGGCATTAGAAAGGTTGAGAACCACTGATCTAGTGGGTGAGAGTTCAGGGTCTGGAGGAATGAGCCAGTTTCAATCCTGACTTTGCCATTTCTCAGCCAAGTAATCCCTGGCAGGGCCATGGAAGCTCTCTAGGCCCTGGTTTCCTCATCCTCATTGGTAATGCCTGCCTCCCAGACTGGTTGTAAGGTGAATGAGATGAGTGTGTGTGTACTCTGGAAAATGATTTTTTTCCCTGCTACTGCTGTAACAGTGGCCAGGGTGTGTTTGGGGGATAGGAAGTGAACAAAGCGTGTCACAGGAAGCCTGAAGGTAATGCTCCTAGTTGAGAACTGAAGGATGAGTAGGACTCTTGTGACTTATGTAATCAGAAAAGGAAAACCCAGAAATACTGGCAGGCAGGCTGGTGTTGCTGGTGACTACCATATTAACGAGCATAAATATAGAACATTTCCATCTTGCAGAAAGTTTTATTGGACAGTGCTTCATTAAACCCTGTAAAAGTCTTGTGAAGGAAGTACATAGGACATGGATTTTCCTTTTATTTTTTAATTTTGTAGTTATTTTTAAAATTCTTACTGGAGGATATGCTTATTGATTTTTAGAGGGGAAAGGAGAGAGCGAAACATAGGTGTGAGAGAGAACGATTGGTTGCCTTCATATATGTTCAGGAATTGAACACACAGCCTAGGTATGTGCCCTGATGGGAAATCAAACCCAAAACCTTTCAGTATACAGGATGAGGCTCCAACTGAGCCATACTGACCAGGGCAGGATTTGCCTTGTAAATTGTATTCATTGTTTCAATATTATTCCAAAGATTGAAACTAATGACTCCTTCACTTTAACAGCAACTATTTACATTTTCCTATGGCCTCTTTTGATCTTTAGTCAAAGAAATCACAGTTTCTACGTGTTTGCAATCAGTGTTTATGTAACTGTTTTACTTTTTCCTCCTCTTTTTTTATGATACATTTTTTTATTTGGGAGGGACATATTGGTATATTTTTATATGCTTTATATCTTTATTGGGTGACACTGGTTTACAAAATTATATAGGTTTCAAGTGCACAGTTCCACAACACATCATCTTAAACTGTATTGTGTGTTCACCATCCCAAGTCAAGTCTCCTTCCATCACCATTTTTCAGTTAATGTTATTTTGCAAAGACTTTCCCCTGACCTGATAAACATTTATATTGGTCTTTTTAGTGAAGGGGGAATATGCCATGATGTGCCATAATTGGGTTAACTGGTTTTTTATTGTTGGACACTTTCATTGTTTCCTGTTTTTCAGTATTATGAATAGCACTGCCATGAACTTTTTTATACCTGAAGCCTTTTTCTTCTTTTGAATTGTTTCCTTACTGTAAATTCTAGGAAGTGAGTTAGTCAGTCAAAGGATATAATCACTTTTATGGCTCTTGTTATATATTGCCTAATTGCCATGAGAAAAAATAAGACTAAATGCATTATGGCTTTGAATGGATATTGTTGTTTGGCTCCTGAGAACAGGAGGTCAAGAGATGGGCCCAAAGTGTAGCTAATCGCTGATGGAGTCAGGGTTTGTGCCCAGGATTCCTGACTTCTGGTCTCACGTCTTTTATTGTTGTTAATCCTCACTTGAGGATAATTTTCCATTGATTTTTAGAGAAGGGAGAAACATTGATGTGAGAGAGACACATCAATTGCTTGCCTCCTGCATGTGCCCCTACCAGGGCCAGAGATCAAGCCTGCAATTAAGTACATGCCCTTGACCAGAATCAAACCCCGGGCCCATCAGTTCAGAGGCCAGTGCTCTATCCACTGAGCCAAACCAGCTAGGGCCCATGTTTTTATTGTACTGCAAATACAATAGTGTTGTTGTTGGTAACACTAATAAATCTAAATATCGATAAGCCAAGTAGGCTTGTTACAACCTTAAGGGTAAAGCTTGGGGCTGAACGCATCTCCATGCCCCGCCCCCCCCCAAAAAAGTTTATTTAGAAAGTCACGGAGTTAGAAGAAGTGAGCTGCAGAAGAAATGAGATCAGGAAATAAGTTACAGGGGGAAAAGAAAAAAAGAAAATGAGCCCTTGGAGTTAGGAGAAAGAGGCAAGGAAAACGAGCATGGAGGAGGTCATGGGGAAAGGGAGAGAGAGAGGGAGAGAGCGCGTTTCTGAAGGCATTTAAAAAAAATGTGTTTATAAGGTGCAACTGAAGAAATGAGAGGCCTTTCTTACACCTTGTTATTTACATGGCATAGTATGTACAGCCCTGTTGGGGCTGTAGGTTTCCTCCAGTGAAGCTGTTCTCACAAGGTTGCGTTGGAATTCATTTCAGGGCCAGTTTATGAGCCACCCCAAAAAATCTGCTTGGTGTCTTAGCATCATACCTTATATTTGACCAAAAATGGTATTCCTGAGCTTGCGGCCCCACCTGATTCACCACACTTGGATCCAGATGATGTTGGGTGCTTTCCAGAAATCAAATTCTTCCTGGGAGGATGAAGATCTGCCAGCTCTGAGAACTTTGGGGGAAAAAAGGGGGAGGAGGGCTCAGGCTTTGAAGACTATTCTCAAAGAAGACAAGTAATGTGAAAAGGTGGCCACCTTGTTAGCACAGCATAGGACCAGGTTGCAAAACATACAATATATATTTGTATAAGTCCCAGTCTCTTTAGTTAGAAGGTCATTTTTGTTATGCTTTAGTCACTCCTCTTTCATGTTGGAAAATGTTGCTAACTAATAAGCTGTGGAGCCAAAGTGGAGGAAGGTCTTAGGACAGTCTTTAGCCAGAGTTATACCATAGGAATACAATGCAGGCCACGGTGTAATTGTAAATTTTCTAGGAGCAACATTTAAAAAGTAAAAAGAAACAGATAAAATTATATTTTTATTGTGGTAAAATACACATAACATAAAGTTTATTTTGACTATACCTGTGGTCGGCACACTCATTAGTCAACAGAGCCAAATATCAACAAATTTCTTTTGAGAGCCAAAAACTGACTTGCGCATGGGCCACGAAGTTTCAGTCGCGCTGTATGTGTGCGCCCGCACGTGGTATTTTGTGGAAGAGCCACACTCAAGGGGCCAAAGAGTTGCATGTGGCTCATGAGCTGCAGTTTGCCGACCACTGAACATACAATTCAGTGGCATTCACAATATTGTATAACCATCACCATCCTCTATTTCCAGAACTTTTTCGTCATGCCAAACTGAAACTTTGTACCCATCTATATATATCAAAACTTAAGTGACCGTCCAACCAGTAGCTGTGATGCATACTGACCACTAGGGGGCAGACACTCTGACCGGTAACTATGATGCGGACTGACCACCAGGGGGCAGACGCCCAATGCAGGAGCTGCTGAGCTGTGGTGACTTGGCAGCTGTGTTTCTCAGGTGACACACCTGGAACCAGAGAGGAGGAAGACTGATTCTGGAGTGCCTCACCGGAGAACCGCCTTCTCGCAATCTGGGACCCCTCTGAGGGGGGATGTTGGAGAGCTGGTTTTGACCCGATTCCCCGCAGGCCAGGCCAAGGGACCCCTACCGGTGCATGAATCCATGCACCAGGCCTCTAGTTAAACAATAATTCCCCACTCCTCTTCTTTATCCCCTGATAACTTATTCTAGTTTCTGTCTTTATGGATTCGCCTACTCTCAGTACCTCATATAAGTAGAATGACACAACATTTATCCTTTTGTGTCTAACTTATTTGATTTAGCATAATGTTTTCAGGGTTCATTTGTGTATCAGAATTTTATTCCTTTTAATAGTTGAATAATATTTCTTTGTATGTATATACCACATTTTGTTTATCCATTCATCTGTTGATAGACTCTTGACTATTTCCATCTCTTGAATATTATGAATAATGCAGCTGTGAATATTTATATACAGGTGTCTGGTTGAGTACTGCTTTCAGTTCTTTTGGGTATATACCAAGGAGTGGAATTGCTGGATCATATGGTAATTTCTATGTTTAACTTTTTGAGACATCACCAAACCTTTTCAATTTGTCTTTTCACTCTCTTGGTAATGTCCTCTGATGCACAAAAGATGTTTAATTCTTATGAAGTTCATTTTATTTTTTTCTTTTGTTGCCAGTGCTTTTGGTGTCAAATCCAAGAAATCCAATGTCACAAAGTTTCCCCGTAACTTCTATAATTTTAGCTCTTGAGTTTAGATCTTTGATCCATTTTGAGTTAATTTTTGTATATGGTATAAGGTAGGGGTCCAGCTTTATACTTTTGTATGTGAATATCCAGTTTTGCTAGCACTCTTTGTTGAAAAGACTGCCCTTGCCCCATTGAATGGTCTTGTAACCCTTGTTCGGAAATTAATTGGCTGTATGTGTGAGGATTTATTTCTGTGCACTCTATTTTATTCCATTGGCCTAGATCCTTATACCAGTACCACACTGTTTTTATTATTGTAGCTTTGTAACAAGTTGTGAAATCAGAAAGTGAATCTTCTAACTTTGTTTTTTCTTTTCAAAATCAGGTGAAATTGATACTGTAATCAGTTTAACCCAATATATCATTTCAACATGTAATCAAGATAACACATTATTAATGAGATCTTTTACATTCTTATGTTCATACCATCTTCTAATTTGATTATCTATTTAACTTAACAGCTATTCTCAGCTTGGACTAGTTATAGTTCAACTCTCAATAGCCACATGTGACACTTGGTCACCATATTAGCTCAGATTTCACAGAAAATTGCATTGTGACACAGATCTCTGAAAACAAAAGGCTTTGGAGTCAGGTGGGCCTGGTTCCAAAGTAATTTAGCCCCTTGTTCGTTGAGGTGGGCAGAAGGAAGCCACTTGTGAGTGCTGTGGTAGAGGGGGAGTAGTTCAGTCAGGAAGGCGGCAATAAGAAAGACATGCCTGGGAGGTGGCACTTGAGAGCTCAACCTTGGAGGAAGAGCCTGGTGCTCTTAAAGAATTACAGGCAGTTCTTTCAGCTTGACCAGGCTATTAGGAGTGGGGGGCCTAGGTAGAAGGAGAGGCCAGAGGTGGGCTGAAGCCAGACCTTCTACCACTGCCCCTGTCATCCATGTCTCCAGCATCTCTTACTTGAGTTACTGGCAATAGCCTCCTCACTGATCTTCATGTCCACTCTGTACCCCACTTTCCCTCATTAGTGTAAGTCAAGTCATGTCACTTCTTTGCTCAAAGTGCTTCCATGGCTTTACATGTTAATCAAATTGAAAGTGTGAGGGTTCTGCAAGGTCAGCTCCCACTCCTCTCTGACCTTACCTCTTTCCTCTCTCCCTCCTGAGTTCCCCTTTCTGGCCCTTTTGGACTCATGTCCTTGCCCCAGGGCCTCTCACTTGCTTTTTTTCTCTTCCTGGGACATGTGCCCTGAGATGTTCCTATGGTTTACTCGCACATTTCATATCTCTGCCACTTTATTCCCATCTCTCCTTCAAAGAGCACTTCCTGTCACTCTATACAAAATAAATGATGCCCTTCTTAAGTTTTTTTTTTTTTTAAACAGTTCTAAATAGCTGGTGTTTCACATCTGGATGTGTTTTTTGCCTCTTTCTTGAGATGTAGACCCCATGAGAATAGAGATATGTCTTTCTTGAGATGTAGACCCCATGAGAATAGAGATATGTCTGTTTTGCTCACGTTTCAATGCTTGGTGTTCAATAAGTATTTGTTGAATGAATGACTAGATGAATAAGTGAACACATAAGAAACATAGCAGGCCTTCAATAAATGTGTGTTGATTTGAGATTTTTGTTGAAGTGTTTGCATTTACTTACTTATTTTTCCCTAACTTTGTAATTGGAAAAAATTAAAACATACCCAGAATGGTTCAATGATATCCATATATACTCCACCTAGATTCAGTAATTGATTTCACCACAATTATTTTATATATTCTTGCATATATATGTGTGTGTGTGTTGTGTAATGGGACCATTTAAAAGTCAGTTGTAGAAAATGACACTTACCCTTTGCCTTTAGAAGTTGTAGTGTGGTGAGTCAGAGGAGACCTCAGATAGCAGGAGCCATGGCCTCCGACCTGGACTTCTCACCTCCTGAGGTGCCTGAGCCCACGTTCCTGGAGAACCTGCTACGGTATGGTCTCTTCCTGGGGGCCATCTTCCAGCTCATCTGTGTGCTGGCCATCATCATACCTGTTCCCAAGTCGCACGAGGCGGTGAGTCCTTCCTTCTCTATGTCCCTCAGCTCCTCAGGCTGGGTTCTGGGTAGTGAAAATAGATATCACAGCAATGAAGAACAGTAGGGACTATGCTGGGCTTTATTGATAATGTGTCCCCAACTTCCTGCCTGGTGGCATTGAGCCATGTGATTAATACTTTATTTGTTCACCTGTGTGTTAAGCAGATTTTTATTTAGTGTTACACTCTGCTAAAAGATGTGGTGTCTGTCCTGAAGGGCAGATGTGAAACATACACATCTGAGAAGTACAGGGTGTTATGAGGGTGTATGGCAAGAGGGTACCTGAGTGGCTAGGTCACTTCTCCCCAAGGGAGAGGGAACTGCATGGTAAGTACCTGAGGAATAAAGGAGGGGCTAGTTCAAGGAACTAAATGCAGGTGATGGCAGTTAGAGCTCAGAGGGGACATGATGAGAGAGGTGCAGAAGAGTCGACAGAGCCCAGAGGGTTTTAAGTAAGAGAATGACATGATCAGATTGGCTTTTTTGTTGCTTTGACTCTTATTCTATAGTTATACACCCTCCTTCCTCCACCACCACCACCACCCTTACTTTTCTCAAGATATTAATTGGTGAAAGCAGGTCATTGTCATCTATAATATCCACATCCAGGATTTGGCTGATTGCGTCTCTGTGATGTCACTTGCCCTGTTTCTCTGTTTTGCATATTTCCTATCAATAGAAAATTTGATATAGAGGCTTGCTTCAATTCAGATCAGGTTATTGGTGAGAACACCTCATAGCTGGTGCTGTGTACTCCTGTCCTATGTCATCAACAGGCAGATGGTATCTGGTTGTTACATATTTAAAGATTCTAGGATTGATCATTGGGTTAAGGTGAAGCTAGCTTATCCTTCTATTATAAAATCCCATAAGTCTTTCACCTAGATGGTTTTAGCACTCATTGATGATCATTGCTTAGATCCCTTATTTCTTTCTCCATTTATTTGTTGGAATTCTTCATTGAAGAAGGCCTTTTCCTTATTGTCTGTGTGGTTACTCTGAAATGCTGTTCATACTAAAAGGCAAGATTTATGCTTGGATCTTTCTTTTTATTAATTTTCAGAGTAGTGAGTTTGGGCTTTAGCAGTCTCCAATTTTAACTAGTGAAGCTTTTGTTTTCATATATTTTGAACATGTACTGTATATTTATATGTTATGTTTTAATTAATTTTAGGGTTTTTTAAATGCTCAAATAGTCGCAGTGAGAGCTCCATTGAGTTGTGTGAAATATTGTCTACCAGGGAAAGCCATTAGAGACTCATTGCCTAGGGTTTTTATTGGGGATGGTCACATAAGCACCCTCTGCTTAGCACAGACTAAAGTTCCAAACTTCTGGAAGGAAAGCAGGTATTCAGCATAAGCCTTATTGTTTGCACAAACAGTTTTTAGACACAGTGAGCCACTCTTACCAGTTCTGGGAATGGTGGGAACCACCCCAAATCCAGTTTCCCAGATGCCAGCCAAGGGCCAGCCTTACAAGCTGACTTTCTAAGGATAGCAGCTTTTTAAATGATACTCTATTCTGCACATCTACGATATACTTGTTATAGTTTCAAAATAACTATATTGGGTGCACTACTAATAGTAAGACTCAGAGTGAAATTTAAGATTTCTTTGTGGTTCTGTTTTGGCCTACAGATATGTTCCAGTAGGTATGTCTGGTTAGAGTACTGCATTTAGTAATTCTTTTCTTCATATAGGTATACTTCCGTCATGACATACAATTAGGTTAATTTGCTTTAATTTGTTTTTAATTTTCAGGCCTTTTTTTCTTTTGATTTAATTAAAATTGTATAAAACATTTATATACAACATTTCCCAAAGTCAAAACTGTATAACAAGATACAGTCACAGAAGTTTCTTTTAATCTCAGTATTCTTCACCCTTTTCCCATCCTTCCTCCAACTAGGTAACCATTTTTATTATTTTGATTTATCCTTTCTTTGTTTCTTTTTGAAAACATACACAAATGCATATTTGTGATATATGTATATTTCACATCTATATGTCATATATATGTATGTATGTATGTATACTCCCTCCGATACACACAAGGTAGCATACTATTACTAGTGTAGCGGTTAATGCGGATTTTTCTCAATAGATGGAGTTACACATATGTTGATATATATGCAATTTGGATATGTATGCTATTTTGCTGTATTGACAACAAGCTTCAAAACTTCATATGTCAAAATTTTCTGAAGGTGTTAACATCATAGATATTTTTATGCTTAAAAATGTCGAATTTCGTGCCAAAAAAAGCATTTGTGGGAAGTTTTAATTCATTATTTTGAAGAGAAAGTTATTGTATACTTCGGGAAGGTTATGGTGAACATACTCCATCTCAAGATACTTGTGAATTCCGGTTTAAACGCTTTAAAAATGTGATGATTTCTATGTGAAAGACAAAGAACGTCCAGGTCAACCGAAAAAGTTTGAAGACCAACAATTACAAGCATTATTGGATGAAGATGCGTGTAAAACTCAAAATCAACTTGCAGAAAGATTAAACATTGCTCAGCAAACAATTTCTGATCATTTACAAGCAATGGGAAAGATTTTAAAGGAAGGAAAATGGGTGCCACATCAACTGCACGAAAGACAAATGGAAAACCGAAAAGTCATCAGTAAAATGTTGCTTCATTGGCATGAAAGAAAGTATTTTTTTGCATCGAATTGTGACTGGCGATGAAAAGTGAATTTATTTTGAGAATCCCAAACACACAAAATCATGGGTTGATCCAGGTCAACCATCAAGATTGACTGCAAGGCCAAATCGCTTCTGAAAGAAGACAATGCTCTGCGTTTGGTGGGATCAGGAAAGTATGGTGTATTATGAGCTTCTAAAACCAGGTGAAACCCTTAATACTGATCACTACCGACAGCAAATAATCAATTTGAACCAGGCTTTGATCGTGAAATGACCAGAATGTGCCAGAAGACACGGAAAAGTAATTTTGCTTCATGATGACGCACTATCACACACTTCAAAACCAGTTAAAGACACGTTAAAAGATCTTGCCTGGGAAGTATTAACTCACCTGCCGTATTCACCAGACCTTGCTCCTTCAGATTACCACTTGTCCCGATCGATGGCACAAGCACTTTCTGAGCAGCACTTCAAAACATATGAAGAAGTGGAAAATTGGGTCTCTGAATGGTTTGCCTCAAAACAAGAAAAGTTCTATTGAGACGGTGTCCACAAATTACCTGAAAGATGGGGGAAATGTGTAGCTAGTGATGGACATTACTTTGAATAAAGCACTTTTGATGTTTCTCTTGAAATTATCATGTTTTCTTTGATTACAAAATCCGCATTATTAACTGGTACACCTAGTAAACACAGTTTCACATCTTTCTTTTTTCACTTAACATAATACAATATGTTCTGGAGATCCCGATGTCCTGGAGATGACTGTGTCTCAGAGAGCCTGCTGTGTAACTGGATGCAGTGGGGAACCTGGTGAAGGAGTAGGCTTAGATGGGGATGGAAAAGGAACATGCTGAGTTCAGTTTTAAACAGGTGCTTTTAAAATGTACAGGTCTGTATCAGTGGAATCACCTGGGTTGAGGGTTGATCAACATTTGGGAATTGATGACTTATAACTGAAGCCAAAGGAGAAGAAGAGGTCTCCTAAGGAGAGAATATGGAGCAAAATGAGAAGAGGGGCCTTGAGGAGCTCTAGCACATAGGGAACAGGCAGGGAGGAGCAGTGTGGGGGCGGGGGAACCTTGGTAAATATGGACAGGCTCGTGGCCTCTGGGTTGTTCTGTCCATCTCTATTTCTTATTCTGATATTTTGAGAAGGAGGTCATGATTGAAGTTTTTCCACCCACAATTGTATCACATTCTAAAAACATAATCCCTGTGCTTTGGGGCTTTGTCCTCAGACATGGCATGCTATTGGGCATTATAAATAATAAACATTTTTATAGTCATTGGCCACTGGTGAAGTCAGCTAAGAGTCCCAAAGGAGGGAGGTGATAAATGTTCTTGTTTTATAGGCAGAGATGTAAAGTCAGAGGTGTGTGGCCTTTTGGAGAGCTACTGATTGTGTCTTAACCCTACGAGGCTAGCCACAGAGGCCTGGGTCAGTTTAGCAAACTTTCAGAAAGGGGGGTGTCCTTTACTGATCTCTGAGGTTTTTAGTGGTGCAGTAGGTTGAGGTCTTTTGAGGCAGGGAGTTGACAAGTTGACAAAGGATTTACAGTATGCCTCCATTCTCCCTCCCCTGACTTACCCTGCCATTTAGAGATTAATTTGGGACAACAAATCTTATCTTTTAAAATATAAATATAGTACATAAGCTTTAATTTTAATTATCTTTGCAATTGAAGAGGAGTGAGGCTCACATGAGTGAATTGTCTTCATAACTGAAGCTTACTGTTTTAGCTCCACCACCAATATTCTAATGGATCAGTAACAAAAAATACAGTACCATTAATTTAACTTCTTATTGGTGCATCACTAGCAAATGGACCCCAGTTATGCCAGCTTTTCTCTGTGTGCCTCCATAATTGCAGCCTTCTCTCACTCAGACTCCTGAAAAAATGGAGAGGGAACACAATATTCTGTGCATAAACCATCTTACAAATTGAGAGAGAGCGTGCTAGTGGGATTTGGAATTTGGATGGGGAGGGGAAAAAATGGGAGGGGGGGTTTGACTTGGGGCTAGGCAGCTCTTAGGAAGGAAGGGAGCCTGTGGGAATGGGGACAGTTTGTGGGACTCCAGGCAGCCCAAGAGCAGGAGCGGGTACCTGGAAGTGGAGGGTGGCTGGAGGTGGGAGAGGGCAGGAGTGGGGGTGGGAGGATCCAGAGAACAATCTTGTTCTTTTTGCTTTGTTGCTTAGGGCAAAATCATCTCTCTTGCTTGGCCTATAGAAAGAAACAAGGTTTATTACTAGCTTTTTGGGTCAGAAGATAATAATTTTGGCTCTAGATGATGGGAAAGCCTTTGCAAAGCAAAAGAATGTCTTTCCTGTTGTTCCAGTAAGCTGATTTTTTGCAACTAGTTTATGACTTCAATACTCCAATACTTAGGAGATTATTTGAAAGCTCTTTTGAGGGTAATCGGGGAAGAAAAAAGGAACACATACAAATACTTCCCAACCCACCCCCTTCCTTTTCATATTAGGAGCAAGAACCAATTGGTAAAATCAAAACTAAAGGTCCTAGAATCCTAAGCCAAATGAGGAGTCGTCCCCCCCCCCCCCCCCCCGCTTATTGACACTTCATTAAACTAAGACCCGAGAAAACAAGCATTTGTTTGAGCCTGAGCTGCTCCCATAGAAATTTTGATTCAGTTGTTCTTTGAGGCCCTGGCTTAGTATTTTCTTCAAATGCCCAGGTGATTCTGTTATGTAGCCATTGGAATAGTCCTTAGACCATTTCCTGAAGCATAAACCAATTTCGGGACAGGAGGTGTTCAGTTCTACAAGTGTTAGGTGTGAAATGATAGCAAGACATCCAAGTGAGAAGTTGGGAATAGAGACCTGGGAATTATTTTATCAGCATAGCATTATTTTTTAAAACCCTAAGAATGAATTGTTAAGCTTTTCAAGGGAAATTAAAATTCAGGAGAGGCCTGTACTCAAGGCATTGCCTGAACTACTTGAAGTAGCTTCTGTGCAATGTAGATGTACTGAAAAGATGGGGGTACTGTGCCCAAGCAGGGATGCAGCTGGGCCTCTGGGAGGGGTGGGAACCTGGGACCCCATCACTCACCATCTGCATCCCCTTGGCTTCTCCTCTCTGTCTCCTGCCTTTCATTTCTCTTACCTGAGCCCTGCTTTCTCTGTGTGCTGTCCTTGTGGTTAAGAAGAAACATGGCCACTAACAGCTCCCAGAGCTGACGTCCTTCAATTGCAACATCTGGAGGCTGCCTTCCTGCTTGGTCCCAATTTCAAAATCCCCAGAGGAGGAATTGTAGCTGACCTAACTTGGGACAGCTATGGCCAGTGTGGGGGAAGGTGAGGGTCCTGTGGCGTGACCTGTAGGAGTGGAGGGGAAGGTCATTTCTCAAAGGAGCAGGAGTGCTGTGCAGACAAAGCAGGGGTCTGCATTCCTCTCACTCTCTCAGGAGACTGGGCTGAGCAGTGGGCAGACAAACAGGAGACTGTGGTCTCCCTGAAAACCACCCAGTGGTTCAAGGAGAGCACGTGGAAAACCCAGTCCCTACAGAGACCGGGTGATGAAAACAATTGCATGATTGAGGAGAAGCTGCTCAGTTTGACGACAATGCTGTGTTCAGGCTGCTCCTTCAGTTTGGTTTCAGTAGAACAGAGTTCTTAATGCTGAGTTCCTGAGTCCCTAGGGGGTCCCTAGATAGGCTTTAGAAGTCTGTGAGCTCCCTGGAATCGTGTACAAAAATGGTGACATTTTCATGTTCATGCACATTTTCTGGGAAAATAGTCCAAAGCTTTTCTCAAAGTGGAGTGCTATAGTTTAATGAGGTGGGAGCCAGATCCAGGAATTTCAAGAGTGGCTAATAAGATAGTGAAGGTAGGGAGCCCTCTCCCCTTTCGTCCTGAAAGCCTGCCTTAGCTGACTCCCAAGCCTCCTTTGGACCAGTTTCTACACACAATATGGATCCACTCAACCCTCAGCCAGTGGGTGTGTACTTAGTTCAGCGATTCATGCAGCAGATAGTAATAGTTCATCTGGCAGTTAATCATGAATTCTCCTAGTAGTTTAAATGCTGACTGTTCTAATATCTTCAGATGTTTAGGTCACATCTCCCCAGTCACCCAATGCCTTCATTTCCACTCTGATGTCTTGTGGATTGCCACAGTCTCTTCTTGTATTAATGGGAACGCTTTCTGTTGAAAGTTCAGAAACTCTGCTCCAGCAGTTTCCCCAGAAAATGGTATTGGCTCTTTGAACTGGGAATTTCAAGGCACAGCTGGGTTCAGAGGCTCAATAGGGTTCTGTTGGTCTCTTCATTCCTGGAGGCTTTCCTGCAAGTGTTGACTTCATTCTCAGGCCCTTGCCATGTGTCAGGAAGTTGGCTGCAGAGGTCCCAGTCTGCATCCAATTGCTCATTATTTGTAAGCAAGAGGGGCCATTTCTCTAAGCGCATGGCCAAACTCATGCAAGACCTCTCCTTCACATGCTTGTACCTTCTCCACAGGTGAGAAAGGCAATAGGTACCATTTCTGCCAGGCAACTTTACCTGTCTACTAGTATTCCTATGTCCACAGTGACTGAGAGGCCCTCAGAACCACATGGGATAGAGAAAGGGAAGGGCCTTAATTGAAAGGAGGTGCTGGGCAGACAAAGACTATCTATGCCCAGCCTTGTGATCCAGTGGAGGGCAACTCACCAGAATTGATGACAAGATGATGGCTTTCAATGCAATGCCCAGGTAGACTTTACTGTCAGCCAGAAAACCCTACAGTGTTGGAGCCCTGGAACCAGTGTTTGGATGGCACCCTCCTAGGGGCAGTGGCCTAGAAGTTCAGGACCCTGCTGGGAAATTCTGCATGAGGGTGTTGATTTTATACTAGGCCCCCCGATTGCCAGTAAAGGCTGCCCTAGTAAATAATTAACCTGGGTAAGTGTATTCCTATTCTCAACACCTTAGGAGACAGGTTGTAGAACCAACTGTGCAATTCTGCCCTGTACTTTTTTTAAGCTTTGGAGGAGTTTGCAGTTGAAATGGGCAGTAGGTATTTTTCCACTTAGTGAGTCGTCTCTGAGAGATTGCTGTGTGGTGGGCAGGGTAAAAATATAAACATGGTCTCGAGATGTATACCTGCTTGTGGAGAGACAGCGGGACACATAGGGAACCACAGACCAGCCGGTGGGAAGGGCCTGTGTTGTGCTGACTTGTGTCTGGAATGAATTCCTAAGGCTATTCTCACTAATCACAGTTCTCCTTGCCTGCCAAGCACGTCCTGGATGCTATGTCTCTGTTTGCCATGTCGAGCCCACATGGACGGCCTCCCCTGCTCCCTGTTTCAGCTAGTCCTATTCTCCTCAAGGCCAGAGTGGTTCCATCTCTGCAAGGTCTTCTCATTGCCCACCCTGCCCAGGGCCCTGGGCAGGATTGTACAGTGGGGCAGCAGGAGCTTCAGCACTAGTCACACCTGGCCTAGGTGCTGGCCCACCCTCATCTCCCTGAGCCTGTCTGCTGAGCTGTAAAAGGAGGGCCCAGCCCACAGAGTTCTTGAGGATCAAGTGAGATAAGGTGTGTGGGGTTTTCTGAGCTGAGCATAGTGGTTTTCTTTCCTGGACCATTTTAGAGAAAAGCATGGTTTCAGTCTGTGCAGAATGACATTTGGTCCTGATTTATAGGACCAAATCCACACTGAACTGTGTAGTGGAAACCATAAAATTCTGGGCGCTTTCCCTGCTGGAAGGGATTTGATGCATTGTGGCACAGATTCGATTATTTGAAGCTGATGAATAGCAGCAATTTTCTGGCCTCATAAGCGGTTGTGGAGCTACTTCATTATTGATGAGGCCTCTGTCCACAGAGGACATCTCTGCAGACCCAGGAGCCTCCTGGCAGGAGAGATTTTCTTTTACTCCTGGTAGTGTGATTGTCGAGGAAACTTAAAACTTGCTTCAGAGGAAGAGAGGTGTTCCCAGATTTGAAGGGGAGGCTGTAGCTTTTGGAATCTGCCCCCTGCCTGGCTTGTACCAGCAACGTGCAGTTGAAGAGCAATTAAGTCATCCATTCGTCAGAGTCATTCTTGCCAGCCAAGGACTTGGAGCTCCAGCTCTGTGTGGGTAGGGCCCCAGCAGCCGAATCATGTGTAATAGCTGCCTTGCTCCCTACAGCTTGTGTGGAAGGTAGCTGTGCCTCAGTGGACCAGTCTCTGAGCCTTAGTTTCCTCACCTGTAAAATGGAGCTTACAGTGGCTGGCTGGTCAGGGTGATGGGAGGCTCACTGAGCTGATGTTTGTGAAGCACCCATATGGTGCATATCACTAAGTATGCATTATCTTCATTACCCTATGGTGCCCGGCACAGAACATGTTTACACTGGGCATAGACAGGTGATGAATGCGGAGTGCCTGTGCTGAGCATGACAGGGAACTGAATACCTGGGAGATGCTAGCTTGATCAGTAACCCAGAGTGACAGAGTGGGCTGCATGAAGGGGTGTGTCCTGAGACAGGGTTGGGGCTAGAGTGACAGGGCCCTGGAGGCCACGCTTAGGCTCTAGGAATTATATTGAGAGGGAGCCAGGGACACTTTTAAAGCAGAAAACAGATGTGGTCTCCTGAAACAACAGTTTTAGATTCTGAAAGCAATGTGGCAGGTGGTGAGGAAAATCTGTGGGAGGCTGATACAGTGAGGCAGGCAGGAGACTGTGGGGTCTGATCTGGCACAGTAGTGTGTGTCCAAAGCGGGTGGTGGAATGAGAGCCCATTGGAAGGCAGAGTGGACAGGACCTGGGGACAGGTGGAATGTGGGGCACCAGGGAATGATGAGAACCCAGCAATGACTTGGAGCTTTTTAGCTTGGGTAACTAGGTGGGTGACAGTGCCAGAAATTGAGATGGGAAAGGGAGGAGGAGGGCTGGGTGAAGAGACAGGTAAGACATTCAGATGGCTCGATGACTGTAATATGTACATACACCTACAGAGAATTGCTTCCATCTGTAGAAAGTAAAGCCTGACTCGAGGAGCACTAACCCACTTTTCTGACTCCTGTAGAACTTTAGTCACAAACAGGGGTTCTGGATGACCCATTGACAGACAGAATCTAGAACCAGTTGTCCGTGTCAATTTGTGAAAGTAGATTTCATAGTTGACTCAAATTCTCTGTCTCCATAACCCTGAGCTCACCAAGGAAGCTGGAGAGGCTATCCTGTATATAACCATTAAGAGCTTAGGTTCAAATTCTGGCTCTGCTGCTCACCAACTGAGACCTTAGCCAAGTCACATTACCTCTCTGAGTATTTCTTCTTTCATCTATAAAATGGGCTCATTATGGCACTTTGTGAGGCTAAAATAAGATATGCCCAAACCATGGAACACAGGCATATCTATACTAATAAAAGGGTAATATGCTAATTAGACTGGGAGACCTTCAGGGAGACCTTTCCGGATGTCCTTCTGGACAAAGCTATGGTGGCGGGTCCGAGGCAGAGGTGGTTAGGAGTGATCAGGCCAGGAGTGGAGGGCAGGAGTGGGTGGTCAAGCCAGTGGGGGAGGGTAGTTGGGGGTGAGCAGGCCGGCGGGGGGGGGCAGTTGGGGGCAAGCAGGCCAGCAGCCAGAGTGGTTAGGGGCAATCAGATAGGCAGGCAGACAGGTGAGCAGTTAGGAGCCAGCAGTCCTGGATTGTGAGAGGGACATCCTGTGGGATCGGGCCTAAACCGGCAGTTGGACATCCTCCGAGGGGTCCCAGATTGGAGAGGGTACAGGTCACGCCCCCTGCCCCCGTGCATGAATTTCTTGCACTGGGTCACTAGTTGTAAATAATATGAGCAGCTGTTGTGGCTGTTGTTGTTATTATTATTGGTTGCTATGTCTAGTCATATATGCTTCAGGTTATGTATATTGGGTTTAAAATCTGCTTGTGTCCTCTGTGCCATGGAAAAAGTGACGCCTAGTCTTAAGTTATGGGCATCTCCCATGGTTATGGGAGATCTTGCCTATTCTTTCATTTCACTCATTCATTCAGTAACAATTGAAGTCCCAAGGAGCTCACAAGCTAATAGGGGAGACCAGCATGAGAACATGTAACTATGATAAGGTAATAGTGGCATTAAAAGGTTCCTGGGGCCCTGCAGGGTAGGGGTGGAGGAGGGATGTACTTGGCTACAAGTAGAGGAGTAGAGAAGGAAGATTAGACTGTAAGTAGGAGTGTGTTCTACTTACTGAACCAAACCATGGGGAGGGCTTTATTGGGAGGCCAAGGAAAGAAGGTGCTCCTCTTGTTAGGGGTGACCAGTTGGGAGTCTGGGGCCTGACCCAGTGTGGGTGGTGGTGGTGGTGGAGAAGAGCACAGTTGAAGCTGGAGAGGTGGTCTCCTTAGATGCCATCCCAGGTGTGGGACATGAGACTGTGAGTGATGGAAAGCCACTGGAAGGTTCAAAATGGGGGCATATGCATTTAAAAAAAATTCCTTTGGCAGGTACACAAGGAATGGCATAGAGAGCAGGGAGGTTGGTTAGCAGAGGGGGAACTGAAGTAGGGACTCTGATGCTAAAGAGGGGCTGAGTCAAGAGGTAGGGAAGGTTGAATCAAAGGACGTGGTGACTAACTGTATGGTATGGAGGAGGGAGAGAGTGGTTCCCTGGGACTCTGGTTGCTCTGCTTACAGGTTGGAGGAGGGAGAGGGGAAGGCCCTGGCCTGCTGGAGAAGGGACCATGTTTGGTCTAGGACAGTGGTCTGCAAACTCATTAGTCAACAGAGCCAAATATCAACAGTACAACGATTGAAATTTCTTTTGAGAGCTGAAAACCGATTTCTGCGCATGGGCCACGAAGTTTCAATCGCACAGTGAGCGCCCGCACGTGGTATTTTGTGGAAGCGCCACACTCAAGGGGCCAAAGAGCCACATGTGGCTCACGAGCCGCTGTTTGCTGACCACTGGTCTAGGACATCTGAGTTGGAGGTGCCAGGGATACTCCAGTCTTAGTCATCTGACAGACAGCTGGATCAGGGGAGAGGTCTGGTAGAGGCACCTGAGAGAGGGTCTGTGGATGAAGGAATCAAAGGGGACGGCAGCTGGATGTCATATTCTCTGTGGATTGAAACCGGAGGAGGCATTCAAGCTCAGAGTGGGGCTCCACCTGGAGATCCTGGAAGGCCTCAGCAGGTGCCCTGTGCATAAACCATTGGTCTAATCAGGGCCTGTTTGCCCAGGGCACTCAGGGACCCACTGGTTTCCAGGGACTGACTAGTACTGCTCCCAAGGTCTCCCAAGGCATTGTGCCCTGTGGGGTTTGCTTTAAACACTAGCCTTCCCGCTGTGCTCTGCAGCATGCAGCCTGTGTACTTGACACACTGGCTCCTCTGAAGTTTGATTTTGTTTGCTTTTATAATGGGACTTTTTTTCCCCTCCAAGTTACATAAACAGTGTCAGCACAGAGGGACAAGCTGGGGAAGTCTAGAGTTGTCATCAGAGACTTGGCCTGAGGAGAGACAGGCCTGCTTATTATCTTGAGGTCACTTGTAGGTTCCTGGGGCTGAGGCTGGGCCTTTACATCTGACGTCTCAGCTGGCAGGGTGGAGAGAAGACAATACTGGCTGATAAGAGGGAGCTGATGGACCTCTGGACTGAGCCTTCTGGCGGGGACTGCCCCTCCCCAGCCAAGGTCCTGCCTCTTCTGTAGGGTGAGACTTAGACCAGGGGCCAGTGGGTGAGCTGGAAGGATAGAGCTTAAAGCAAGCTGAAGCTGGGAGTTGTTCAATTAAACAGGGGAAAATATTTTTCTCTTCCAGAAAAAGTGTGTTCTCTCCTAATATTCTTAGTCTTTTTTTGTTTCCAGATTATTTAATAAAAGAACACAGGTACTGAGAAACATTTTCTTTCTGTAATGTTGGGGGCATCAGGGTCGTGGGGGCTATGGGCACATGAATAAAGGGGCAGCTGCAGCTCAGCCCATTTCTTCCACAAGGGGATTCGGGGCTAGTGTCACCGGATGTTTAAAGTTTTCAAAAAAGCTATGGATCTGGATTGAATGGGAAATCTCCCAATTGGCTTAAATTCTTAAAAATAAACTCTGTAGGCCAAGTGAAGTTCGCCTGTGGGCCAGATGAGGCTGGGAGCTGTGGTTTGTGCTCTCTGAGCTGGATGGAACTTGCTGACGTCTTGCCTGGCTGTGGCACTGTGATTGATCACCCAGGGGAGGAAGGGATACTCAACAGGACTGAGTCCTCTCCAGATACTTCTGACATGAGCCTGGGTGACTGGAGAGGCTGAGGCCCTTCCCCAGAGCCCACTTTTTATATCAGCACAACAAAGGCCAGGGTTGAATCGGCAGTTTGAACCTCTTTTAAGCCGCAGAACCTTTGATTAAATCAAGTCTTATTGGGAAGAAATCACAGTGTTTATGACAGATAAAACCAGAGCTCCTCCAGGCATCGGGAGAGTCTGGAGTTCTGCCCTGAAGCTGCCTTCTGCCCACCCCATGGGGTACCTCTGCCAGGTTCCACAGAACAGTGCAATGGCTGCCTATCTGCTAGCATGCCACCCCTGTGGCCCTGGCATTCTGTGGGCTGAATGGTAGGAGGAGAACAGCTGGGCCAGAAGGGGAGAGCAGGCCATAGTGGCGTTGCCCCACAGCTGACTCTTCACCCAAATTCTGCCCAGACCCTGCCCAGGGTGATCAGTCAGCCACTGGGTGCAACTACATTTACTGGGTGCATTTTATGCATTATTGCCTACTTATATTAGTCTTCCAAGCTGTGCATCACTACTTCCATTCCATTGGTGGGTTAACCAAGGCACAGAAAAGGGAAGCGGATTGCCCACAAGGTCACTTGGCTGGAACATGAAGGAGCCTAGATTCTACCCAGGCCTATAAGACTCCAAACACTGTGTCCTGCCCTCAGGGCCTCCCCCTCTCTTTACTAAGAACTGCCCAGCTCCCAGGGACTAACCTGCACACATATGCGTCCTGGGTCCCAGCCATCGTGGTTTCCATCCCTTGTGTTTCTGTGGCATGCTTCTGTCTGCAAAGTCCCTTCAGACATGATCTCATTTTGCTGATGTCAGGCTTGATTAATCTGAGCAGGACTCTTTGTTTTATCACCATGCAGGAGACAGAACCATCTGAGCCCAGAAGTGGGGAAGTGAGGAAGCCCAAGGCTGCTGCTCCTTCCACAAACAAGAGGCCCAAGAAGGAGGCCAAGAAGAAGCGTTAGAAGACGAGGCTGTGGAGCCGGGTGGAGGGATGAGACCTTGAAGGCGGCCCTTTGGGGACTCAGCATCCTGTTCCCTCACTCCATCCGGGCTCAGAGATCTGGACAATCATGACAGTCCCAGGTCCCAGCTGGGCAGACCACCACTTCCTCTTCCTCCTGCTTCCTTGGTGGTTTAGAGTCAAGGAGACTGAAATACCCTGTGAGCAGAGACTGTCTGAGAAGTCTGTTCACAAGTCTGGTTAGATTATATTTTCTACTTAATCATGGAGTCTGGCCTTTAGTTACCCACCTTGTGGATTTACACTATGTTTCAGAGCCATTATCTAATGCTGACAAGCACCGCCCTCTCCCATTATTTGTGCACCACAGACCTGCTAATCAGTTACCTTTGTCTCCTCCGCTTGTGGCAGGAAGCCAGGCCTCACCTGTTTAGGTCAAGACACCATGGCCAGTAGTGTTATGGCCAGGTCTGAAAACTGCCTGGGGTGAGAGCCAGCAGAAGACCCGGGTCAGGGTAATGTCTGGTTCTCTTCTCGCAGATGGAAGAGGTTTGGGTGAATAGTGAGTGTTTCTTGGGCCCAACTTTCTGAGTCTGAAATGGGGGCCTGTCACTCTCAGACCAAAGTCTTTTCATCCCATCATAGCATATTCAAGGTGAGCCTTTTGGCTTCCACCTCTACAATATCCCATGTCTCTCTTCCCTAACCCCCCAATTCTTTCATTCCCTGACCAGCGTGGAAAAGTCTTTGGGGGAAGTAAATGTGAATAAACTGGCCTGCATGCTGAACCTCCTGTGTGCTGTCTGTTGCTGAGGGAAAGGGGGAGCCTGGTCCCTGCCTTAGAGGTGAAGGAAGGGCTCATCTTTGGAGAGATGGGACATTGTGGCTGAGGATGGCCAGGGGTGAGGGCAGCTCTGCAGTCATCCTGGGAAAACTTTTCAGGAAGGGTTTAGCCAGCTGCTTTGTGTGGTCTTTAGTCATTGGAAACACTTGTGAATGTCCGTGTATGTGTTAGAGTTTCCACTGGGACCAGGTCCCACTCATTCCCAGTTCCTGTTGCCTGAGGAAGGAGCTGCTTGTCCTTAGAGTGACTTGAGAAAAATCAAGTCAAAGGCCTCACGTGGCATGGGGTGGGTTGTACAGGTCCAGCCATGTACCTTGAGTCGGCTGCCAAGGAAAAGCCTCGACCTAAGTCCGATTCGCCCAGCTGGTTTACATTTTGCCAAACACTTTCCCAAATGTCATGGCTGATGAGGGGGAGCTTAAGGAGTGAGCATGTATCATTTCCATTTTAGAGAGGGGAAACTGAAACTCTGACTTCATGAGTGCCAGAACTCAGACTTGGGCCAAATCCATGGCCCTTTCCTCGGGATTTAACAAATATTTAGTGAGTGTCAATAGATTTGGTGCCGTGAGGGTCCCTGCACTGCTACAGTGGGCCTGGCAAGATTTTCCACCACAGCAGGTCTGTCTCCCTTAAATTATCTCCCAGAGAGGCTGTGTGCCAGAGAACAGACCTAGGAAAGCAAGGGTGGTCATCCTCTACTCCACTGCCCCATTCCATGCTTACTCTGGACAGTTTCTAACGTTTGGCGCTCTTGGCTTCTAGGACCACACCCTCCCCTGGTTTTCCTCCAACATCATGGTTCTCCTCAGAGGGACCCGTGGTTCTCTTATCTCTGCATGCACTCCCTTGACTATCTCATCCAGGCTCCTGGCTTTCAATACTACCGTGTCTCCCAAATAAATCCCTCCAGATCACTCTTCTAAACTCCAGACTCATATATCTGACTTCCCACTCAGTATCTCCATTGGATACTCACATGCATCTCAAAGCAAATCCCAGAGCTCTCACTAGCCGTCCCAAGTCTGATCTTTTTGTGGTCTTCCTCATCTTAAAGAGCATCTTAATTCTTCCAGTTGCTCAGGCCAAATATCTTGGAGTCATCCTTGACTCCCCTCATTCTGTGACACTCCACTTCTGACCCTTAAGTGGTTCCTTGTTACTTGACCTTCAAAATCTAGAATGAAACCTTATGTCACCACTTTCCTCTACTACCATGGTCCAGCCACCATCATGTTGCCCAGATAGTGCAGCAACCTCTTCATGATAGACTGTACTCAACATAGCAGCCAGAGGGATGCTGTTAAAACCCGTAAGATCGCGTCCCTCACATGCTCCCATTTCAAGTAAAGGCTAAAGTCCTGCAAGTGCCACTCCACTTCCTTCACCTTTCTGACCTTGTGAGAGAACACTCCTCCCTCGCCCACTCTACTGCGTCCTCACTGGCCACCATCTTCTTCAAACATGCCAGGCAACTGCTGCCTTAGGACCTCTGAACTTGCTGTTCCCACTTTCCCTAGATACTATGCCCCAAGTGGTAGAATAATGGCCCCCAAAGATATCCACATCCTAGTCCTGAGGACTGGTAACTATCACCTTACATGGCAAAAAGGACTTTGCAGGTATGATTAAATTAAGGATCTTGGGATGGGGAGATTATTTTGGATTATCCAGGTGGGTCCAATAAAATGACAAGGGTCCTTATAAGGAAAAGAGGAAGGCAGGAAAGTCAAAGAAGGAGATGGGATGATGGGAGCATACGTTGGAGTAATATGGAGCCATGAGCCAAGGAATGTGGGTGGCTTCTAGAAGCTGGAAAAGACAAGGCATGGACCTTCCCTAGAGCTCCCAGAAGGAAAACAGCTCTGCCAATGCCTTGATTTTGGTCCAGCAAGACCTATTCTGGACTCCTGACCTTAAGAACTGTAAAATACTACATTTGGGTTGTCTTAAGCCACTAACTTTGTGTACTTGTTACAGCAGCAATAGGAAATGAATATACCTTACTTCCCTCAGATAGTTATTCAGGGAAGTCTTCTCAAACCCAATTTAAAATTGTAACCTTTCCCCAAAACTTCCTGTCCCTATCCCTTATTCATTTTTTCTTCTGAGCATATACCATCATCCAATATACTATGTATTTTACCTACTTGGTGTGTTTTCTTGTATCTCAATTGGAATGTAAGTGGCTAAGAAGAAAGGAATTTGATTGTTCTTGCTTGTAGATGAGTCCCCAAGGCCTAGAAGAGTGCCTGGCACATAGTAGCTGCTCAATAAATATTTGCTGCATGGATGATATTAGGAGAAGGTGGCCTGCCCTCGCAATATAGCTTAGTGAATAAACATTACATGTGCCCAGACACGCTGTATACATGATTCCATCCTCACAGCAACCCCATGAGGATGGTAACATGATCATCCCCATTTTACATTTGACGGCATGGAGGTACCTGGAAATGAACTCAGGCAGCCTGACTCCAGGCCCCACTCTCTGAGTCATCCTGCTGCCTCCTCCCTTTTCACCCTGGAATTCTCACGGAGGGCTCTCTGCGGGGGGAAAAGATTGGGCCCAGGTTCTGGAGGCATCATCACCCAAAGGACTAAATCACCAATGGTAAAATTATGCTCTAGAGTGGAGTTAAAAAATCTTGTTGAAGTGAATAAACATAAAATGAACTATTTAAAGTGTACAATTTAGTGGCATTTAGTATATTCACAATGTTATGTAACCACCACCCCATCTAGTTCCAAATTAACTTTGTCATCCCTAAAGAAAGCCCCAGTAAACAGTTTTTCCCATTCTCCTCTCCTGAGCATCTGGCAACCATCAATTTACTATCTGTCGATAGGTATAGATTTACCCATTCTAGATATTTTGAATAAATGGAATCACACACCAAATGTGACCTTTTGTGTCTGGCTTCTTTCACTTAGCATGATGTTTCTGAGGCTCATGTATCATATCAGCACTTTGTTCCTTTTTATGGCTGAATAATGTGTGTGTGTGTGTGTGTGTGTGTGTGTAAGGCAGCTTGGTGAATGTGATTTTGGAGCAGTCACATTTTTAATCTGATTCTGTGGAGATGTAGCTATGTGGTGTTAGGCAAAGGAATTCACATCTTTAATTTTCAAAGTTCATTAAATGGAGATCATATATCAACCTTGCAGGGCTATTGAAAAATTAGACACACTGTGTGTATATATGGTGTGTACAGCATAGTAGTAGTTTATAAATGGGAGCAATGAAAATGGATTATTCAATCCAGGACAAAATTATTGTCATTAAAACATGATCTTGGCTTCCTCAGAAGATGAGCACGTCCTTACCCCACAGTCCTGGGAAACCAAAGTTAAGAGAAAGGTTCCCAGGTTGAGCTCATGCTTGCTTTTGTAGTTGGAGAGCTCTTTTGATTTCTGGTGGATTGTGTCTTCAGTTTTCCATTCCTCATTTATTCAAAAGTCCTTCAAATTATAGAGGCTGAAAACTACATGGTAGCAAAGGGGAGAGGAACTACCTTTAAAAAAATTCTAAATAAACCCACGAAAGGAGTTCATTAGTCATCAGGGAAATGCAAATGAAAACCACAATGTGATACCAGAATGACAAAAATAAAAAAGACTGACAAACACACACACACACACACAAAAATCACAGCAAATGTTGCGGAGTCTGTGGAGTGATTGGAACTCTCAAAGATTGCCAGTGGAAGTGTAAAATGAACCACGTTAGCAGACCATTTGGGAGTTTCTTTACAAAGTTCAGCATACATCTACCCTTATGATCCAACATTCCACTCCTAGGTATTTACTCAAGTGAAATGAAAATACTTATCCATGAAAGTCTTGTACTAAATTCTAGCTAGAATGTTCATAGCAACTTTCATCATAATAGGCAAAACTTGAAAATAGCTCAATTGCTGATCAATAGAATGGAAACACTGCAGTGTGTTTATGCAGTGAAATGCTACACACCAAAAGCAATGATCTACTCATACACCCAATAACAAGAATGAACCTCAAAGCTATTGTTTTAAGGGGAAAAGAGCAAACATACAAACACAAATACAATGTATCACCTAGGGTGATAGAAATAAGATCAGGGGTTGTTCCTGGGAGGATTGACCAGGAACGGGCATGAGAAAACTTTCTGAGGTAATTGCAATGTTCTTTATCTTGATCTGTAGTCATCGAAATGGAATGTTTTAAGATCTGAACATTTCATTATGTGTAAATTACACCTTAACAAAAAATATTCCTGTGGGCCAGGTACTACGCTATGCTCTTGGTACTCATTATGTCATTTAAGTTGTCAGCAAATCCCATGAGGAAGATATATGGTCTCTGCTTTAGAGATGAGAAAACTCAGAAAGGTTAATCAACTTACCCCAGGATACACAGCTAGAAAATTAGATTAGAATCCAGGCGGTATGACCCCAAAGCCCATTCCTCAAGGATCCCTTCTTCCTCAACACATTCTCTTCCCTGAGATTTTACAGATGGGGAAACTGAGTCCCAGTGAGGGCTGGTGCTCAATACCATTTAGCTCTTTGGAATCAGAATCAAACTAGAACCCAGATCTCTTGAGCTTTCTTATTATATCACATTCTCACTTGGGCAAAGAGATCAAGCTCACTCCTACTTTTGCCCATATTGGGTTTGGGAGCTAAGAATATAATTTTTAAAGAGTTGAGTACAAATTCATGTTGCAGGAGACGAAACTTGAGGCACAGATATCCTGTACCTTCAAAATGAGAGACGGCTTTCCACCTCTCTTTGTACTGCTACAGTCATTCCAGGTTGGTTTTCTGTGGATTATGGAAGTCACTCTCACTATAATTCTACCCGCAAGACCCCACTAGACTCACATGTTAACCTCTGTCCATGCCTGCTTGGGTAGCCAGATGTCCAAACCCTCCAGCATTCAGCAGCTCCCTTAATTTAAAAGGAGCAATCAGTTGGAATTCTGGCATGGATCAGCATAATAAACAGCCAATCTAATTTGGTTTTAACTCACATCCAGTCAACATTAACAGTGGTTACCAGGTTCAGCCATCATGTTGTTTTAAAAACACTGTTGTCTTTGGTGGTCTTAGAGGGTACCACCTTGTGTTTTGGGAGAAGTTGGCTCAAACCATGATTTTTTCCTCTCCCCAAAGCTTGCTCTCTGGAAGGAAAAATATGTATGTCCCAGCTCGCTCAGCCTCTGTCCACTAAAGGGAAACTTCATCTTGAAATTTCTTTGTCTCCTTTTTTAAAAGTTGCAGAATGTATTTCATGTTCTGTCTTTTCTCTGGAACTGGCAAATAGTGCTGTGAATGAATCACCCTGTTTCTGGGAATGTTTTGCTCCAAGAGTTCAAGGGTGGGGGTGGGTACAACAGGATGATAAACAGCCTCTTGAGGGATCTCTCCTCCCCCCACTGTGGGGCCTGTGGCCTGTGGCCTGTGAGTTCATAGAAAGGGACCATGGCTGAGCTTTCTGAGACTGCTGGGTCTAACCTGGTTTTGCAGATAAGGAAACCTAGGCCTTAGCATTTATGGAAGGGGAGCTATAAGGCAGAGTCAGGGCCATGTATGTGAGCGCGATTCATCCCCACTGATGGTGGACCGGTGGATTGTGCCTTCATTGCTCTGAGCTTCAACTTCCTCCTCTAGAAAATGAGGGCAGGGAAAATTATGTCCCTGTTGGTTTTTAATCATTTAGGGGCTCTATGCATCTATACGGCTGCCTGGTAGAAGTGCTGAATCTGAAATGTGGTACTTTGCCTCCCAAGCCAGAGAAGCATCAAGGCCTGTGGCCTTCACAAGGCATCAAGCAGCTCATTTCAGTTGAGGTTTAACAAACACACCCAAGTCCCTGCTCTGTCTAGACCCTGACCTGGGCACGGGGGACACCAAAATGGATCAGACATGGCCCCTTCCTTCAACCTGTGGGGCCAGGTAGACACACAAATTATAAGAGATGTGGCAAGCCTGGTGATACTTTGCCTCAGGGACTTTGGGAATGCAGAGAGGGCCCTAACCACACTGCCTTGAGTCAGCTATAGATGCTCTGTGGTCCAATCCCCTGGACACTTTGTTATCCCTCTCTTCTCTCATGTGACTCCCTGACAACATCAGGCTGACCTAGGAGAACCCCCTTCTGGGAGCTCAGAACCCCTTTGGAGGCCTTTTCCTGTAGCATTTTAGATGTGAGGGCTCCTTTGGGCTCTACATGGCTTTCTTCTCATCCTATATACAATGTCTTACTGTGAGCCTCAGTTTTCTGACCAGTGAAATGGGCATAATGATAGGTCCTTTTTCAAGGGGTTGGTGAAGGGGTTAAATGAGGTACTATACATAAGGCACTTAGTTCCTGATGCAGTGTGCTCACTTAACTGTTGGCTGAGTATTACTAGTTTTTTTCAACATCTCCATGGATACATAATAGGTTTCTCCAACATCATTTGGCTAAAACTGAACTCTTGACTTTTTCCTCACAGTGGACTCCTACCCAGACTTCCCCATCTCAGTAAATGATAACTCCATCCCCTCAAACCAAAAACCTGGGAATCAATCTTGATTCCACCTGCTTTGTACACCCACACTCCTGATCCAAGCAGGGACTGTGGGTGCTTCCTCCAAATGCATGTGAATCATGCACTTCTCACCACCTTCCTGCCAGGGCTGAGCCCCTTCCACCCAGAGGACTTCCCAGCCTCCACCTGCCCCCCTAATCCTCCTGCATGCCGCCGCCAGTGGGCTCTTTCAAAACTGTACATAGGACTGTGGAGTCACCCCTCCTCACTGAACAGCCACAGAGGCCTCCCCATGCATTTAAATAAAGATCACGTCCCTCACGACCGCCCAGGAGGCTCCAGGCCCTCTCATGGCTCTAACTTCATCCCCCACTGCTCTCCTCCCCACCCACTGTGCCACCCGGACCAACACAAGCCAGATCTCACTTCAGGGCCTTTGCCTGAATGCTCTTCCCCACCGCATCTTCCACAGCCACTCTTTCATCATTCAAGCTTCAGCTAAAATTCATCTCCTCTGAGAAGCCCTCCCTGGCCTCCTGGCCTTGGTGTCCCCTCCCTCCTGTCCCCACTCATTTGCATCCTAGCCTGTAGTATAGTCTGTATTTCTGCATCAATAGCTGTGTTCTCTGGTTTATCGACCACCTCTCACACTAACCTGTGAATGTCATCCAAGGCAGGAGCTGTATGTATTTCATCAACCAGTGTGCACCCACCAGGCAGTAAATGTTTCATCAATTCCCAAGGCCTCAACGAGACCTCCAGTCCTGGCTCTGTGCCCTGGGGATGTTGCTCACCCTCTCTGAGCCTTGAGTTTCCAGTGCCTGGCAGGTAGAGGGGTCTGGCAGGTGATATGGACTCCTCCTCCTCCTCCTCCTCCTCACCCTGGCTCAAGGAGCAGGGGGGATAGGACGCGGCCCAGTTTGGCCTTTCCCTTGCTGTATACTTCTCAGGCATGTTTTCTCTTGTTGACACAGATAGCAATCCACAAGTGTTTGCAGAGTTGAATGGAGTCAAATAGCCCTGCCCCACAGTCCTAGAAACACAGATGCCAGCACCTCCAGGAATGAGGAGGCTGCAAGGGAGCTAGTTCAAGGCCCAGGGAGTGAATTTAACGATTGGATGATTAAATATGTTTAATTATTGGGAAGTAGCTGTGGTGAGAAGTCAAGCACAGATCACAAGCGGCAAGAGGCCTGGTTCAAATTCAGGTTGTGGGGAGGAGCTTCCCTGCCAACTCTGGGACTCTCCTAGACTAGGCTTTGAGATGAGAGAGGTCTCAGCCAGGGACTGCAGGCCTTGGTGGCTGAGGCCTGGGTCAACATGGAGGCTGGGCTCCTTCCTGGCTCCTCTGGGGATCCATACCCCACTGAGTGCTTACCTGAGCTGGAGAGGGGATGTGGGGAGGTATGGGGAGAAGGTGAGGCCAGATTCAGGGCGTGACCTGGGGCAGGGTGGCTGGCTCTGGCAGCCTAAGTTCATGTGCTAGCCTCAGGCCAGGGCTGGGAGAGGCTTGGCACTATTTCAAGGAACTTGGGGAATCCAGGTCTGAGATTCCTGCCCCAACAAGCATGGGGCCTGTTCAGTGTCAAGCCCTAGTCAGGGTAAGGTTGGGGCACAAGAATGACCCAAGCCCAAACTCTACCCACTGGAGCTCTTGGCCTGTGAAGGGAATGAATGGATTACCATGAGCATTTCTTCTGAGAAGTGCAGATGGGGTCCTTGAAGCTTTGGACCTGGGTGGAGGGTCAAGGGAGAGACCAAAGAATGAACAGGATTAACTTGGGAGCAAGGGCAGGGAGACCCTAGCTCAGGCAGAGAGTGAGCAGCAGGTAAGCTCTGGGGGAAGATGCAGATGGGACTGGAGAAGCCAGCAGAGCCTCCTAAGCATGGGGTTTGGCCTGAGGCCACAGGGGGAACCCCTGAAGGACCAGAAATGTGTTCTGGAAAGAAGAACATGAAGGCTGTTATAGAACCAATCAGGGATGGAAAGCCAGAGGCCAGGAGATCACAAGGACACCAGGATGGGGTCTGGGTAAGTGTGGTGGGAGGGACAACAGGAATGGGTGGTTGGACTGGTAGAGGGAGTAGGTCTTGGGTATGGGACTGGGGGGAAGGCTGGGGATGCCCACTCTTTGGCTGAATTGCCTGAGAGGATGGAACAGCTATTTCTAAGCTGGGGACCTAGGAGGGAGGCCAGTTTCAGGGGACAGAGGTTGTGTTCTGCTTAGGATAAGCAGAGTAATCTAGGTACCAGGGTAGAGATTGGGGGGCTAGTCTGGAGGATGAGGGACAGATGGATCCAGAGCTCTGGAGAGAGGCCAGGTCTAGGGGTGGTGGTGAAGCTGGGTGGGTGGCCCTTTCTCAGGTCTTTCCCTCAGGCTTTCTTTCGGGAGTCAGGGAGCAGGCTTGGTTAGAGGGAATTAATGGCCCTGAGGCATCCTGGAACCCAAGAAGGACAGGAGTGGGGTTCACAGGCTCCTGCCCCCTCCTCTGGGCGGCATGCTGAGACTTGTTTGAGTTCTCAGAGGAATGGAGTTCAGGTTGCCCACAGGTGACCTCCTTATGTTGGCTTCTCTCCTTCCCTACTAGTATTCCTTCCTGTTCCCTCGCCGAGGTATGGGATCGCTTCCCAAATGAGTACTTGTTTTGGGCTCTGCTTCAGGAGAACCCAACTTAGAGAAAGTCTAGTTGAAGCTGTGAGCCTGTGAGCTCCTCTTGGGTGAGCACTGGCTGTGTCCTCAGGCCCACAACCCTGCCCAGGCCGAGGAGTGCCCCCTCCTCATTACCTGCCTTTGCCCACCCTGGGAGGCTTTGTGGACATAAACAGGGTGAGCCAAGGCTGAGGGCAAGGGGAAGAGCAGGGTCCCAGGACATCCTGGGAGAGAACTGGGCACTTCCCCTGGGAGTCTTTCTCTTCCTTATCAAATGGAGCCAGGAACAAAATGAACACTAGCACCCTAGGCAGATGCACCTTGAGGGGCCAGCCCAGAGCAGGTGGGGAGAAGTCAAGTGCATGACCAGCTCATCCCTGTGCACTGTGGCCCCCAGGAGCCTTGAGCTGTGGAATGGGGAACAAAGACCCACTGTGATCAGAGTCACAAGTAGTCTATATTGCTTGCTATTGCCCGAGTAACATGAGTTCACTGCAGAAAACATAACATAAAGACAAGCACAAAATAAAAAAATTATTAAGGTCATTTGTGATCCCTCTGTGGGGACAACTGCTGGAAACATGGCAGTGTTATCCCTTTTATTTTCATAGGCCCACTTATTTTATTTTTAACAGAAATGGGATTATATCGCTAATACTATAACATTTTAATTGCCTAATATGGCATAAATCCTTTCATGGCAAAAGGTATAGATCTCCATTGTTAATTTTAAGGCTGCCATAGTTGTCCACTTTATTAATGGAATCTTAGGTCGGCCACAACAACAATGTCCATTTACTAAACATCTAGTATGTGTGTCATGCTAATCACTAAACCATCATAAGAGGTGTGTCTGGTTTACGATGAAGGAAGCGAGGGTGAGAGGGTCAAGTGACTTGCCCAAGGCCACAGAGCTATCGAGGCAGAATTTAAAGCCAGGTCTCTGCGTATGTGCCTTTGACCAGAATTGAACTGGTGACCCTTCAGTTCACAGGCCAACACTCTAACCATTTAGCAAACTGGCCAGGGCTCCATAGCTGCTCTTAACCATGATATTGGGCCACCTGGTGGGTCCCCTTCCTAGGCCCCTATATTTGTTTCCACCCAGAGATTCTGATGATCGGAGCCCTGTGGATGCATTTTACCAGTTCCTTTTAGAGGGAAACTTTCTCTTGGGTTGGCAGGGTTGGATGGATGCAATCCTCACCATCCCTTCTGCCCATTCCCTGTAGGTCGTTGACCCTCTTCCCTCAGCAGCTCTGGAAAAAACCCCGGCCAGGGAGGGGAAGGGACTTGCCGAGGCCCCACTGCACAGAGGCTGCACCTGACTGGAGCCCTGGCTTCCGATTCCCCACCCGGACCGTGGACAAAACGTGCTGGATACACAGGACGTAGGGGTTAGAGGTCCAAGCTCCAGAGGACAAGGGCTGTGCCAGTCTTGGTCACTGCTGTATCTGCCTCCAGCCACAGCATGGCGCCTGCTATGCAGGAGGCATAAGTGGATAAAGAGGATAAAGAGGCCCGGAAGGGGTAGGGGGTCTCTGTGGAAGTGGGGGGAAGCATGGGACTTGTTTGGAAAGTCTATAAGGAGGATTCTTTGAAAGGTCAGGGGCTTCTGAGGGGACCTTGCCAAAGGCAGCAGCCCCTACCTTGACTTTTCCAAACAAGTTCGATCCCCGGGGTGTTTTGCTAGAATCTCTATGTTTAGTCTTTAAAGACCCGACCTTGTAGAAGCATATTAGTATACTTTCTCAAGAATACCTACCTTGCTAATTGTATCTAGAGGTTAATTTTAGTTCAAGCTGTGATGACAATGAAAGCCAAAGGAGGCAGGTGAACAGGGCTGACTTGGCAGAGACGGCCAAGTAGTGCCTTAGCCTCTCTTTCACAGAAATGCGTGTCGGAGCAATCTGTTCTTCCACTGCTCAGGGGCTGCCAGTCAGCCCCCGCAGAGTGTGCCCCGTGTGAGGGGGAACCAGGAATGCAACGAAACGCGACAGAACCCTCGAAAACTAAGAGTTAGAAAATGGAAGTCACTGCGCAGTAAGTCACTGGAGCCCCAGGGTTTGAATTTTAAGAATTTCTTTCTTTATGAAGGAAAGTTTATACTTAGGGTATATGGGAAGCTCTGTCAAATAAGGAAATAACAATTATATTCTATTTATATGGCATATTAAATAAATTCTAATATGCTTTCATTTATAACTAATTGTTATAAGTGATAATACTGTGTGTTGCAAAAAGGACAAGATTCCATGTCATTATTTTACTGTATAAAGTATCTGGAATTATAGAAATATTGGCAAGAAAAATTAAGAAAAAAAATTTGATTATAGGACTAAATGAACTAAAAATAATTATAGTTTTGTTAATTATTATTCTCATGGCAATATGTTTGTTTGCATGAATCCAATAAGAATCTGATTTTTTCATAGCAGGACATAAGTTAGTTTCCAATTGTAGTTATATTAAGCAAAACTTTACTGGAATGTCATGTCTGAAAGAGAGACATGCCAGGCCTCTGGATGTCACCGGAAAGCTCTAAGGAATGAAGATGGACTTTGAAGCCTATAAGCCCCTTGAATAAATAGCCTGGTACCTTGCTTGGTCACGTGGTTCATGGCAGTCTTTCCAGGTAAGGAAAGAAGGTTGCTTTCCTGGGAGATGGCATGAGAGAATCCTCATAGACATTCCAACCAAGTCCCCGCATGGAAGGCTTCCCCACATGGAGGCTTCTAAACAGGCCCAGATGGGCTGAGGAGGGGGAGTGGGTTTGGAAGGGCGGGGAGAGGAGGCAGGGGCGGTACCGCATGGGCAGATGGGTGGAGGCGGGAAGGAGACAGGGGACGTTGGAGGTTGGGAATGAGACCAGGAGAAGATTGACCAGGGCATCTGAGTGGCCAGAGTAGATGCATGGAGGCTCCAGTCCCAGCCTTTGGGGCAGCTTCCCAGCCACCACAGAGCCCTGCCTGGATGGCTCCTGAACGGGAACAGAAGGAGGAAGCTGTTGAAGTGACACTCAGCCAGCTGGTGAGTGGGTGGCAGGGCTTGCTTTCATTTCCAGAAGAGTCCAGGCGTCATTGGGCTCTGCCACCCGCCCCCACCCTTGCTCACCCCTGTTGCCTTGGCCCTGGGCTCAGGAGATGGTGAACCCCAAAGACAAGAGCAGCCAGGAAGGAGGCATCAAGGCCAGGAACTGGGGAAGTCCCATTGCATGGGAAAGCCCAGGGAGAGGGGCCTGTCTCCTTCTCGGCCACATCCTTCCTGCCTGGCAAACGTCTTCCAGTCATCAAGACCCAATCTAAATGTCCCTTGTCTGGGAAGCTCCCCAGAACCCCCTACCAGAGCGAACCTACAAATCGCCCCCTCTCTGAGCGCCTCCAGCACACAGACTGCACTGACACCTAAATGAAAAGCGTATTGTTTATTGAGTGTTTGCCGTGAGCCAGGCGCGATGCTAGGTGCCTCGCAGCCTCCACTCGGTACTGGATCCTCTGTGTCACCTATAGTCCGGGGGTCACCAGCTCCATTTTACCCAGCAGCACAGTGAGGCTGAGCAGGTTCTCATGTGTGGCAGATGGTGGGGCTGTGTCTTCTGGATACGGAAGCTCATGGTTCTCTACCCCTCCTGCTCAGGGTGTTTCAGCATCTGTCTCCCCACTGGCTCCAAAGCGCCAAAGGGCAGGATCTGCGTCCCAGAGGCAGTGCTGACCCATGGACAAATCTTTGAACCTCTCCATCTGTCTTCACCGCGAGGATGACTCAGGCTGGCACCGTGTATATACAGCAGGCATTTAACACATTCTTGTAACATGGAGGAACCTTGACCCTAGTCCAGGCTGTCATAAACTTGCAGCATGACCTTGGGCAAGTCACGTTCACGCTCCAGTCCTGAGTTTCCCCAATTTTCGAAAGAAATGTTTAGAGACGGCTCTCTTGGCTTCCTGCCTGTCCTAAAATTCTGTCTTTTGCTCTAGAACACAGCATGGCATGTACCCCACAGCCAGTTTCCCCTATTATAAGCATCTTATATGACAACTAGAGAACCGATGTTGATACATTATTATGAACTAAAGCCCATACTTTATTAAGAGCTCCTTAATTTCCCCACAATGTCCTTTTTCTGCCCCAGGGTCCCCTCCAGGGTCCCATGTCCGTTTAATGATCACGTCTCCTTAGGCTCCTCTTGGCTGTGGCAATTTCTCGGTCTTGCCTTGTTTTCGATGACCTTGACCATTCTGAGAACTGGCAGCTATTTTGTACAATGTCTCTCTATTGGAATTTGTTGGTGTTTCTTGTGATTACACTGGGATAATGGGTTCTGGGGAGGAAGATCACAGAGGTGATGTGCTATTCTCATCACATCATATCAAGGGGACATTTGTCACCATGTCTTACCCTTGTCATTGCTGACCTTGATCACCTGGCTGAGGCAGTGTTTGGCCAGGTCTCTCCAACTTTGTAAAGTTATTCCCTCCGCCCTTTCCTGTGCTGTCCTCTTTGGAAGGAAGGAAGTCACTATGAGCAGCCCATGCCTAACTAGTAGGGAGTTAAGCTCCCCTTCTTGAGGGCAGAGTATAGGATTAGCATTTTTTTTCTTCTTTAATATCTAGTTTTTGAAGTATCCTACAGAACATTGCTACATTCCATCTTCCGAACAGACCTGGGAAATGTGGGACATGGAGACATTTCGTGAGGTGGAAGTCAAGGCTCAGGGTGGGGGAGCAGTGATTGGGTGGGGTTCTGTGGGTCCTGCTTCTCCCTCTTGGATGTAAAATATGTGAGAAGGGAGGCTCATAGAAGGTTTGGACAGGACAGAACCGTAGAGCCTGAGTTTCGGACTCAGGAAGGCTTGAATTGGGCCTGGGTTTGAATCTGAGGTCCTGCCCTCCCTCCCTCCCTGTGACATATCACCTTGTCTCACCTCAGTTTCCTCATCTGTACAATGGGGATAACAATAGCTCTGACACGCAGTGCTGTGAAGAACAAATGCGATGCTACACACAGCCTCTAGAACAGGAAACTGCACAGAGTGGCTGTGAGCCGTCGCTATGATGATTATTTTTACAATTGCTCTTTGAAGCTCTCCTGTTGCAGGCAGCCTCCTCTCTGCTCAGCAGGTTTTTATCCCTGTTGAGTCACAGCCCTAGCTGCAGATTTCCGCCTGCCCTCTGCCCTCCTGCCGGGCCAGGAAGATCAAGGGCCCTGGCTCCTGCTATCTTCTCTCACAGACATTCTGAGATATGGTGGAAGGAGGCTTGGACTGGAGGGGGCCTGGCTCTGCCTACCAGTGACTCTCCCTGTGACCTTGGGAGAGTGCCTGTCCCTCTCTGGGCCTCTGCTGTGGCCTGAGGGGAGTAACGTGATGAATGGCTGACTTTCCCTGCACTTGACCTTCACACACTATTGGTGAGGCCAGACGTGTTACCTATTTTCATATAGGCATCCCCTGTTTTGTATGACATCCCCTGTTTCGTCTCCAGAATCTGTGGTGTCAGAGAAGTGTTTGAGCCTCAAGCTTTCCATCTGTGCATTGGCCACAAAGCTGCAGGTGAGGCTGTGAGGATTTTGAATATGTGTGGCTGTGATCAGTGGTTAATGCTGTCATTTGTATGTTATCCCTTGGGCTTCCCCTGCTCAGGTGCCACTGTCTCCATCCCTTTTCTGGAGAGTAGGCAGACACTGGAGCAACTGCTGGCAGCTGGCTACCCCTTTTGTGCCGGCTTCTGAGGGAGAACATGCTTACTTGCTCTTGGCTCCTTCTGACTCTCATGAGGCTAGGGAGGGACGCTTCTCTAGTGTCCTGTGTTTTAGGCCTTTGAGTAAGTTTGTCCTCATTCCTGGGACCTAGGTATGTGCCCACATACTCACATACCAGTGTAAGCCGGGGCTCTGCCTCAGCTGGTCCGCAGCTGTGGCTGCCATCAGTGAAGAGGCCTCCAGACTGCTTCTCCCTGTCCCTGCATCTGTTTCACACTCAGTGATGACACACCTCCCCAGACCCTTCTCTGCTCACACCCTGCATGGCTCCCCGCTGCCTCCAGGGCAGAAGCCAAGCCTGGCATTTAAGGATCCTCAGGGCTTACCCCAGCCCCACTTCCCACCCCAACTGCCCCACTCCAGGTTGTGTTCCATTAGCACTGTTCTGGTTGTAGTTCCAAACATAGCAGTGTTTTTGGCTTCTGTGCCTTTGCTCATGCTGTTCCCTTTGCCTGGAACACCTTCTCTGTCCATTGTCACCTAAAACCATCTCTTTAGGCTTCTATACTCTCCATAGACAGCTTCCTTTCTTCACCGGCCCCGCTATTCCAACACATGTGCTGGGCTAGGGCTGCTCCTCTGCGCTCCTCCAGCCCCTTGTGCTTGCCCCATCACCACCTGGAACTCTGGTCACACTTCCCTGCTCCTCCAGGCTATGAGCAACTCCAGGCAGAGATGAGACCTAGTTTGTTTACTTCTGTATCCCTAGCACCTAGCGCAGAACCTAACACATGGTAGATGCTCAGGAGATATTGAGAGATCAGAAGAAAGAGTAAGGCTTAGTCAGAGGCTAGGAGGTGGGGAGAGTTTCAGACAGAGGGACCTGAAAGGGTAGAGGACTCAGGATGAAAGGAGCTGCTGTGATGGAGTGACAGCACAGATGCAGGTTGGACAGAGCTGGGAAGAGAGCCTGCACGGGAGGCCTGAGTGGCTGGTAAGGGCCTGATCATTGGATGCACTGAGGAACCAGATATCTCTGGGTAAGCTGTAAAGTGCAGTGCCGTGGAGGTGGCGAGCCCATTCCATAACCTCAAGCTAGAGCCTGCACATTCTTCCACCCTGACCTATGCCCCGAGCCAGGTGGCTCTGAACAGACAACTCACAGCAAATTATCTGGGGAATGACAGGGCTGGTCTGGAATTTGCCGCCAAGTGCCTGTGATGGGTCCAGCCTCCTGGTCACCGCTCCAAGAGCTTGGAGTGGGCACAGCGGATAGACCACCATCAAGCCAGAGCCACCAGGGCCCTGGGTGAGGTGTGGGCAGCTCCCCTGATCCTGTGTCATGGGAAAGCTCTTACCAAAGAGTCTGCTGCCCATTGTGTGGGGCCAGGCCTCATGCTACTGTCTCCATCCTGCCCTCAGGTATGGCTTTGATCCAGGTGAGGGGAAGGAGGGAAGAGGTATCTAGAGATAGACGAGTGTGTACAGCAGGTGTTCACCATCTCAACAATGTTGACATTAACATCTGTCATCAGCTGGGTGCTTTGGGTTGGAAAATTGTCCTTGGTGTTCCAGGCCTGGCCCAGGGCTGTATCTATCATTGGTGGTCAATAAATGTTTGCTGTCCATTAATGATGATGCGTGATTTGGAGATACTAAGCAATGAGTTGCTATTTTACTAACAATTTTAAACAAAACAATGCAGAAAGAGTCACTTATCCATCAGGCCAGACCACTAACTCTTGCATCTGCATAATCCTGGGAGTTAGTGGGGTTGTTGTCCCATTTTATTGATGAATAAACTGAGACTCAGAGAGGGCAGGGTCACAGAGTCAAGGACTGCAAGAGTTGGGACGTGAATGAGCTCTTGTGTGTGGGTCCCTAGTCAGTGTGTTCTCTCCAGCCAACGGGGCAGCATCTGCTCTGTGCTGGGCAGGGGCCAGGCCATAGTGCCTGCCTTCAGGGTGAGGACAGACCCGCCCTCCCCCCCCCCCCCCCATGGATGGGGACACCCAGAATGGATGGCGTATGCCTCCATCAGAGGTCTTTCAGGAAGCATGTCCTGGAGGAGATGGCATTTACTTGGGACCTTGATGGCTAGGGAGGGGTGGGAAGCTAGAGATATGGGGTGAGCATTCCTGGCAGGGCAAAGGCCCAGAGGGATGGTTGAAAATAATGAATATTTCCAAGGCTCAATAATAAACCCATTGTGCTGGCCACATCCTCTTGAAGTGCCTCCTGAGAGCCTCAGCAGCTGAGACAAGCCCTTAGAGCCAGTGGTTCCAGATAGAAGGCTGCATCTGTGCTTGCAAAGCCAAGACTTGTACAGATGATCCCCGCTGCTCCAAGAGAGAGTGTAGGGGTATGAATGACAGCAAGGGCTCACACGTACTGAGCTTACAGCATCTCATTTCATTCTCACATGAGTCTTCTGAGGGAAGCACAATATGTAGCCTATTTTTCAGGCTCAGAGAAATGGCAGGCTCAAGGTCACATCCAAGAAGTTGGGACTTGAACTCAGGTGTGTGGGCCCAAAGTCTCTACTTTTAAGCCCTTTGTCATCCCTGCTCTAGGAGCCCAGGACTTCCAGTTGGGACGTGAACTCTTGGGCATAAATCTAGTGATGTGCTGGTAAGTATTTAATAACCAGCTTTCTGGAAGGGGGGAAAAAAAGCCTTAATTTGCAGTGTTTGCCAATTTCCAAGGTGTATATACGCCCACAGTGACTGATATCAAGCTACCAATCATTAAGGTTGAAGTTGGAAAAGATGAACAAAATTTGCTCTTGCAAGTGATAAGATACAGGTCCAGCACGTCACTGGATGAACATCCCATCCCTAGCTCCATGTGGCCAATAAAGACCTTCAGATATGTCTGCAGAGTGAATGAGGGTTGAGAAACCCGCTTCTCCAGCAAGGGCCCCGCCCAGAATCCTGGGAAGCTGAGGTTAATCTGTAAACCAGCCTTGTAAACAAGTGAAGCCATTTCACAGTCACCAGCAGAGGATGGCCTCCTGTGCTGGCTCTTTCCTTGACTCGCTGGGTGAATTCCCGCAGCCCCTCCCCCCTCAGTCCTCAGTTTACTAAGCATAAGAGTTAGCATTTGTTAGCATAACCTCAAACACCCTCACACTTGTCAGTTTTAACCTTCCCAGGAGTCATTTGTGACCATGTTCACTCCTATGACTTGTACAGGATGTAGCAGGTGGGCAAATAGCCTACATTTAAACCCAGATCAGTCGGGCTCAGGGCTTTGCTCATTTCTGGTCTCCTGGGTGCTATTTTTATACCTTGAGGCCTCTGCCTCCCAGGTGCCAGGGTTCTCCTCCCAGCTCCTCTCAGGAGGTATCCAGGCCTGGTGCCATTTGACCTGGCTGGGCCTTAGTTTCTCATCAGTGAAATGGGAGAACTTTTAGAGAAGGAAAACAGCGGTATTTAAAGAAGAATTCCGCCTATGATTCCAGGAGGAAAGGTGAAGAACCAGGGTGGGTGCGGTGCTGACCCCCAGTAGGGCAGCCTGAGCCAGGAGGGGTGGGAGAAAGGTGGGGTCAGATAGTGGTGGTGGGTGGCTTTGTGGCTGAAGCAACATTTCCTCAGTGTCTACTTTCTCTGCTTTACTCCCTGCCCCTGGCATCCAGATGCACTTCGCCTTTTTATCTACTTAAAAGGGTAATAATTATCACTAAATACCTGCTTCAGCCCCTTCCTCAGCAGTAATATCCAGAACTCGGTGACTTTAATGGGATGCCTTAATTGCTTTTTTTAGAAGAGCACATTAAAATGAACACGAATCTATTAAAAATAAATGTTTCTCTTCGCCACACTGCGTCTCAGGCCCCAGTCCCCACTTTGGGAAACTAAGATCAAGGCCAGAGTCCAAGGTCAAGGTTCTTGTAGGTGACCCCCTTCTCCGTGCCTCAGTTTCCTAATCTGTAAAATGGAGATAATCATCCCCCCAAGTCCAGCTGGTTGTTAGGAATAGATCCTAAAGTCTATCAGAGCCATATTAGCATGGCACCTGGAAAGAAACGAGGGTTTCTTAGTGATGATATTATTATTACTAATATTGCAACAGAGGTAGATTTGGAGTAAATAGGGTGGGTGGATTGGGGGGAATTAAAGAGCGCGTTTTGGCACGAGGACCCATGGGGTCCTCCAGAGTGGGGCGTTCTTACCGGCCGGGGTGGGGGGTGGGTCTCCTGCGCCGCGTGCCTCCGTCCCCCAACCCCCCCGCTGCGCCTGGACCACCCCCCCCCCGCCCCCCTTGGAAAGTGCTTGGGGGCCGCGCAAGGGTCTCTCTAGAGTCACCGGCGGGGAATCCTTCCCACGCGCTTCCTCCTTCCTCCTCCTCCCGGAGGCCTGCCGGGCCCCTCCTCCCTGCTCGTGCGCTCCCTCCCTCTTCTTCCCTCCCTCCCTGGGCCGCCGCCTCCTCCTCCTCCCTTTCTCTCCCGCTCTGTCTCTCCCGGCTCGGAATCCATTCCGGCCTGGGAGCCGGAGCGGCCTGGCCGCCGTCTGCCCGACCCCCTGGCCGTCTGGCGGTCCGCCCTCCCGTGCGCCTGCCTGCTGGTGCGCCCGGCTGTCCGCGGCCCAGGTGAGCACACCCCCGCCCCTCCGTGGGCCCCCTGTCTCAGCCGGTGTTGGGGAGCCCCCGTCCAGGGACCACCCTGGCGTCGGATCGCCGGGCCGCGGGGGCTCCTGTCCACCCCTCCAATCCCCACCCCCCTCCAACCCCCACCCACGGCGGAACCGCGGTCTCGGAGCGCTGGGCGAGCGCACAGGGTTTTGCCCAGGTCGGCCTATTGTTGTGATGCAGCGGAGGGAGGGGGCTGGGCGGGGGTCTCGGGGTCCTGTCCCTGCAGGGACCTCCTCCGCCTCACCCTGCACCTCAGAGCCCCTTGAGAATAGCCAGCCCGGCCCAAGCCTTCAGCACGGGTCTAGGCCAAATCTGAAATCTGAGCCAGTCGGCGCCACCTCTGGCCACGGCAGCCGGGCCTGGTGCCCCGGCCCAGGATGGGAGGTGGGGAGGGGTCCCGCAGCACCCAGGCCTGGGGGCGCCAGGCTGGGGACGCCAGGCTGGGCACCAGAACCTCTGTCCTCGTGGGGCTTTGGGCAGGGCCTGGTGCCACTGGCTTGGAAGGGACTGGGCCAGACTGGGCTTGGGCCCGCCTGTGCCCAGCCCCCAGAATCACCCCTGATTGGGCCCAGAGGCCTACCTGCTCAGAAGTTGACAAAAGTTTTGGATTTTCACCACCAGGCTGGGTTCACCTGCCTGCCTGGCCTGGGTTTGGGTGTGGGTGTCCCTACTGGGTATCCTCAGATAACTGCCTTCCCTCTCTGAGCTGGAGGGTCTTCATCAGTGGCCAGTGGGCCTGGCTGGGATTACTGGGCTGGTGGAAGGATGGGGGTGAACATAAGTATCTCACTGTGAGGTATCAGCCCAGCTTCCCAGTTCCCTCTCTGGGGCTTTCAGGCCAGCTTGAGCGTAGACAGAGCATGTGGGGCCCTGGGTGAGGCTTTCTGAACTTCAGGGATTCTGTACAATTGGAGCGTGGTCCCTGGGTGAACTGGGGTGAGTCCAAGACCAGCTACAGTGAGTGGAGATCAGACTGTTTTCAAGAATGGGCCGGGCTGGTCCTGCTGCTGACTCTCTTCTCAGCCTCCTGGCTGGGGAGCCCAGACATCTAGGCTGCACATCTCACTGGGTGACCTGGGCCAAGGGACTGTCCTCGTAATTCCCACATGTGGAATGGGAACCCTTAGGGCAAGAATCTATGTGTTTCTGCACGTAGGGGCTTGGCATGTAGTAGGTGCTTAATAAATGAGCACTTCACTGGATGCATTTCCTAACCTGGGTGGGAGGTGAGGTCATAGGCCCTGGTGGGACTCGTCTCCAGAGAGGAAAAGCCACCTCAGAACCCCCTGAGAAAGAAACAGCTCCAGCACAGCCCTGCCACCCAGCCGTTGTGTGACCTTAGGCAACTCACTGCTCCCTCTGGCCTCAGTTTTGAAATGGGCCAATGAGAATGATAGCTGCGAATATGTACTGAGCACCTCCTGCGAGGCAGGGACTCTTGTTTATCCTCATTTTGCTGATGGGGAAACTGAGGTGTAGAGAGGGGAAGTGACTTAACCAGGGCTGCACAGTTTGACACTGGAATTAGAACCTAGACCTCAGGGGCCCCAGTCCAGCTGCCCTCGCACCCCTCCAGTGTTGGGGAAGCAGGAGTTGCCCAGTGTGCGACCAGGCACATGGCATTGTGGGAAAAGACTGTACTGATGGGTGATTGCATGGAAGACATGAGGCTGTTTGGTAATGTGTGTGTCTTGGTGATGTGGTCTTTCCACCCAGGGAAATGATTTATGGTGTGTCACCTTTCTCAGCTGACTGTCTGGCCAGGTCCTCCTGTGTGGCCCCTGGGCCTTTGCTCCTGAAGTTGTCCCTGCCTGGGCTGTCCTGTCCTCTGAGCTGCTTATCTGCTCTTGCTCTTTAAGGCTTAGCTTAAGGCCCACCTCTCCCAGGAAGGCCCTCCTCTGCCACCTCTCCCCCTAGCTTTCTCCTCCTCTCCCTTAGCCTCTTCCTGGAGCTTGAATTATCCCTAGCTCACAGCCAGTTCCTGCTTTTGCTTCTTCCCTGATTGTGCCCTGGGAATGAGGCAGGAGATGGCTCAGTGACTTGCTGACAGACACCCTTTCACCCCCCCTGGCCCTCAGTGGACTCTGTTTTTCCCAAAACCATCTTGATACAAGCATCCATGACCATTGAGCACTGACTATGTACTAGGAGCTTTGAACTCAGGCTGAGCAGTGTGGTGAGGGGGTTAGCAGTGGGAGCTGTAGGGAGGCATTGGGAGGCTTTCAGAGGTGGTGCTGAGAGGAGCAGCAGTTCACTTAACAAGGGGACAGGGTGCTCTTTCTTTGCTTCTGATACTTGTGGGGAGGAGTTGGCCTGGGTGGGTTCTTGCTGGGGAATTGTGAAGAGATCCCTGGCCTCCCAGAAATTTGGGTCTAGAGGGTGAGCCAAATAGCAAACAAGTTGCCAAATGAATGAATATATAATCACAGATGTGATAAGGGCTCAGAGAAAGAGGTGTGGGATACAGCAGAAACTTGAAGGAAGCGTGGAGGAGCTGGTCAGGCATGGAGCTAGGGGCAGTGGTCGGCAAACTCATTAGTCAACAGAGTGGCAAACTGCGGCTCGCGAACCGCATGTGGCTCACGAGCCTCAGTTTGCTGACTGCTGAGCTAGGGGAAGGGCTTGTCAGAGGAAACTACATGTGCAAAGGCCCTGTGGTGGAGGAGTATGTGCTGTTGTGGAGAAACAATGGGAAAGCCGGTGAGTCTGGAGCACAGAATTAAGAGGATTGGGTGAGAGGTGAAACTAGGGGTGTTAGCAGCAGGGCTGGATCTGAGGAGTAGTTTGGCCTTCATTTCACACAGGGAGCTGATGGGTGTCCCCTGTGTGAACAGCTCCATGCTGAAGGCCAGGGGTAGAACTAGATCTGTGGGATGGACTTTAGGTATTCTGTGGAGGCCAAGATCAGGTCAAGAGGAGGAGGCATTTGAGGGTGGGCTTTGGAAGTGGAGTAGGAGTTCACTAGCAGGAAGGCAGGAGAGAGTGAGAGCTATGGGTTGGGGAAGTGCAATGCAGGGTAGCTGGAGGCTGGGAGTGAGGTGGGGAGTAGCGAGGGGTCAGCTGGAGACCAAAGGTATGGTAAGGGCTTAGGAGTCAGACAGGTCTGACCGTCTTCACTTGTTGTGTGTCTCTGGGTCATTCATTGTATCTGAGACTTAGTTTCCTTGTCTTGAAAATGAGGACAATAACTACCTCCCTATCAGGCAAGGGTTAAAGGAAGGCTGCATGCCCAGTACCTGGCACCGGTGGGCACTTATTTGGCATTACATTGGGCAGGTCGGTTGGCCCATTGGGTCTCGCCTCGCCAGCTGTGTGGTGAAGGCTTTGAGTGGATGATCTCACTGTGTCTGAAGGTGCTGGTCTGGGCAGGACTGTCCCAGGAAGGGATGTTGGCAGCCAGGGCCACCATGTTCTGGGTGACTTTAGCTCTGCCCTGACCTCTCTGTCTGAGGAGGCTGACCTGGGTAGGAGAGTCCAGCTCACCCCAGCATCTTGAAAGCCTGCCTTAGGTGAGGGTGGTTCATTCTTCAGATGAACATACTAAGATCCAGAGAGGAGGTCTTGACTAGACCATGACTGGGGTCTCCCAGTTGACAAGTGACAGGGCTGAGCCAACGCTGTAGGGTTCTGGACTCCTAGTCCAGTGCTGGGAGCTGCCAGGAGCCTCCCATGTCATTGTAGGCCTCAGAGCCACTTCAAAGGACCTCTGCCGCTGCTTCTGGCCTTTCCATTAGAGCCTCATTTCCTGCTTCTGTCATGTGATCCTCCACACCTCTATCTCCCTTTGGGTTCCCATAGCCCTTTACTTCCCTTCCACGGTCCCCACCCCCTTATCTCCCTGGTAAACTGTCTGGTTTCCACTTGAACCCGTGGGGGAGGCACTTCCTTTGGGGCACCTCAGTTTCCTCATCTCTGAAGTGGGATAATATGAGTCATGGCTCCCATGATGTCCTGAGAGGACTGACACAATGCATTCAATGCATTAACTTGATAAATAGGAGTGGGGGAGAACCAGACATGGGCTCAAGTCCTTCTTCCTCTGGCAGCTGGCACCCCTTCCTGTGACTCAGTTTCTGAACCTGTAGAATGGGCATGAGGCTTGCACTTAGTAGGGCCCTGAGGAGAATGGAGTGAGGCTGTACCTTAGGGGCTTACTTGGTGGCTGATGGCTGGCTCTGTGTCGCTGTTCTGGGGGAGGCTGGTCCAGTAGATACCTCCCCTGTGTCCAAAGGCAAGTCATGTAGCCTTGCTGAGCCTCAGCCTCGGCACCTCTCCCTTGTGACGATTAAATCAGCTCACGTCTCCCATGGCTTGACTCTATTGGATACTCAGGAAATGCTAAGTCTTTCTTTTTCCCTTCTCCTCCCTCAGGGGTGCTCAGATATTATCCAGTCTTGGGTAATTCTCCAGACCTGGACTGCTATGTTGAGAAGCATTCTGAGGCTCAGCCTTGGCTTCATGGGAAAGAGTACTGCGATAGATTTGTGATGTCTGCCATGGGCAGAGGATTAAAGAACATCCTATGTGTGCCATGAGTATGTTATTCCTGATTTATTCTGACTTTCTCTTCACAGATGCGGGAAATGAGGCCAGAAAGACCCAGGACATATTATCCAAGCTGGGAGAAAAATGCACATCTTTTGTCTTTTGATCCAGGGCTCTCCCTACCCAGCCAGCCTGCCCCTTCCCACAGCCTGGGTGGGGCTGAGTCAAGGGGTCAGTGATTGGAGGAGGATCCTAGAACTGGAAGCGAACACCACCATTTCCCTCCTCCTTGCTGTGGGGAGCGAGTGACTTCCCTACAACCTGGGCCCCAACCCCTCCCCTCCCCCTAGAACTACCCAGAGAAATTCTAGAATGAAATGAGAAGCCAGAGGGAAGGAGAACTGGATGATCTGGGCCAACTCCCTTCCTGCTCTGGTCCTCAGTTTCTTCATTTGTGCGCGAGGGCTCTTCCCTCCCTGAGGTTCTGTGGTGGGGATCCTAGTCCCCCACAGGGTGGGCCAGGCAGAGTCCTCTTCTTTGATGCCCACTGTGGGGCTGTTAAGACACTTTGGGAATGGGTCCTTTGAACCCTCAAGCTTCCAGTACTGGGGGATGGAAGTTGGGGTTGGGTGTTCGGCTCCCCCATTAAGGGTCGATTATCTTCTCCTGGGCTGCTTTGTCCAGGTTTGTGGCCTTGACTTTTACTCTAATTCGATGTCAATGTCTTTGCATTGTGCTCTTCCCACCCAGGTCATAGCAGGTGACCCATTCCATCCCTTGCCCCATCATGGGGTGGGTAGAACTTTTGTTCCTATTACATCGAACAGGAGTCTGAGGCTCAGAAAAGCCAAGGTCTGGGGCCATGGCCACTCTGCACAGTGAAGTGTGAGCCCAGACTTCGGCTTCTGGGTGTTTTTTGACACCTGAGTCCCACTGAGTGTGCACCAGCTTGGCTGAAATCTTTCCCTAGGCAAGGGTGAGTGTGTTGCTGGGAGCAGGTATTGTGACTCTCTGGACTTCCGGCTCTGACTGATGGATCTCCACTTGGGTCTGGAGTACTCTGATCTTGCAGAGAACTCTCAGGTCTCAGTATTGGCATATTAGGGTGCTCAGTGGATGTTAGCAAGGCCTTTGGAGCTGGTTGGATCTGGGTTCGAATCCTGGCTCTGCCACTTGTTCGCTGTGTATGACTGTGGGAAAAGGATTGCTCTGAGCTTTAGTTTCCCTGTTTGTGATGTGGGGATGACAGTACCAGTACCAGCTTTGACAAGGTGCTGTGAGCATCAGGTGAGCTAATGTGTGCCTGCTCTGGTGCAGGGCCTGTACACAGGACATGCTTAATATTTCTGAGTGCCTGTGATTATGAAGGTAGTTCCCTGGCAAGGTGGGATTGCTGGGCCTCTGCAGGCCAATTGATTCCAAGGAGTGAGCCTGGACACACCTCTGTCCATGATGGCCTTGACCTATGGGGTGGGGCTAAGGAAAGGTTAACTAGAGACAGACAAGTTTGGATAGATTGGAAGTCACCAGCTCTAACCAGCCTGTCTGAGCCCAGCTCCTGCCTCAACCTTTGCGCACCTCTAACTCATCAAGGCCTCTCTGTGCCCTCATCCCTGACATTCAGTACTCCCCCCCCACTCCCACCCTCCCGAATACATCCATCTCTCCAAAGGTGGCCGCTGGTTAAGCACTGGGTACTTTGTATCTTTGCCCACTTGGCCTGGGAGGCAGCTGAGGCTAAGAGAGGCCAGGATGGGCCCAGGCTCCATAGCACGGGCTCCTGCTGTTGGTCTGGGCCAGAGCTCTGTCCTCTACCTTATCCCTCCATCATCTCCCACATTTCCCTTCCACTCAGGTGACCCTTTAGCCTTTCTGAACCACTGGCTGTCTTCCTACTTGCCCTGGGATGTCTAGCTTCCACGCCTTTGCCTCTGGGGGTCCCACAGCCTCTGTGCCCTTCCTCTCAATACCCTTCTAGTGGCTAAGCTGCCTCTGTCTCCCGAAAGCTTTTACTGACTATCCTCTCTGCCCTAACTGGAGCCCATTCTTCCCTCCTCTGCCCTCCCTCATGGCTCTGACATGTTCTGCCTTAGATGGCAAGCCATAAGATTCTTTTTATTGTTTAATCCTCACCCGAAGGCAAGCTTAGAGAGAGAAGGAGGGGGGTAGAGAGAAAGAGAGACACAATAATGTGAAAAACGTCAATTGGTTGCCTTCCATATGTGCCCTGGACAGGGAATCGAACCTGCAACCTTGCAGTGCACAGGACAACGCTTGACCAACTGAGCCACTCTGGCTGGGCAAGCCATAGGATTCTTTTTAAAAAAATATATATTTTTTATTGATTTCAGAGAGGAAGGGAGAGAGAGGGAGGGAGGGTGGGACTGAGGGAGGGAGGGGGGCAGAGAGAGAGAGAGAAAGAAATATCAATGATGAGAGAATCATTGATCAGCTGCCTCCTGCATGCTCCACACTGGGGATCGAGTCTGCACCCCAGGCATGTGCCCTGACCCAGAATCGAACCGTGACCTCCTGGTTCATAGATCGACACTCAACCACTGAACCACGCTGGCTGGGCAGCCATAGAATTCTTTTTGCTGCCGTGGGAGAGCGGTGATAATCATCATTCTGAAGGGTGCTGCACTTGATAGTTTACAAAGCACTTCCCACAATCACCTCTGAGTATCCCTAAGCAGGGCTGGGAGGGAAGCAGACCTGTCGTAATAATCTTCTTTTGACAGATGGGGAAACTGAGGCCCCATTTCTGGGTCATGCCACGTGTTCTCTGTGCTTGGACAGATGGAACTGAACCTCCCTCCCTCTCCCCATCCCCGTGAGCCCCCTCTCTCATAGTCCCTTGAAGCCTCAACTTATTGTCAAAAGGAGCTTCTGGAGGTTCAGAGAGGTGAACTGACTTGCCTGGAGTCACACACAGCCTGGAAGGCTGGCAGAACTGAGAGGGTTCCTTTTAGGAATTAAAGAGGCAGGCCGTGTCCACATTTCCACCACTCCCGAGTGCAGAATCAGATACAACCAGGATCCTGAAGGAACAGTGAGCCTCATGGACCAGCCCTGGATTCCTTTAATAGTCATTCATTCCTTCAGCACCGGTGAACGCTTGGGTCTGATCCTCACAGCATCCCTGAGAGGCAGAACTTCTGGCTCCATTTCACCAAAGAGGAAACAGGCTCAGAGAAGCAAAGGGACTTGCCCAAGGTCATCCAGTGCCTGGATTTGGACCCAGGGCCTTCTGAGCACCGCAGGCCAAGTCCTTCTGTACCCCCTGCCTGACGCCTGACACTTCCCCAGCCCCTCCCCCGTTTCTCTCAGGGCAGGGTGAAGGCCAGGCGCCTCTTCTGTAAGCACTCCGGCTCCTAGCCCAGGGTCTTCTTTACTTCTAACTGCTGTCACCCACTAGCCGTGTGGCTCAGTTCACCTTTCTGTGCCTCGGTTTTCCCATCTGAAAAACGGATCAAATGGCAGTCTCCACATCCTGGGCTTGTTCTAAGAATCAAGTGAGTTATTATGCAACTTGCTCAGCAATACCAGCACATAGTAAGCTCTCAATAAATGTTAGTTGTTATTTTATTATAATTTGCATCAACCTGAAGAGGAACAGAATGACAGCTCTATTCTCTAGATAGGAAAACCGAAACTCAGAGAAAGGAAATAGGGTCCACCAGGCCACAGTAGGGTGTCACAGCCAGAGGTTCCTGGGGCACATGCCACTTTCCAGATGGGGAAACTGTCCCCTTCCAGGACTCAGTTTTCTTATCTGTACAATGGGTCTGTGCATATTGTGAAGGAGACAGTCTCATCCCATTGTACCAATGAGGCTCTTCACTCAGCAGCTAGCCAACTAGGGGGGAGTTAATTCTGCCTAGGCAGGTGGGATTGTGCCCTGTATACTTTGCCCCTGAAATGTGCCAAGTCCCCAAGGCTGGGCCTGAGTAGGAGGCTGATCCAGGCCCCACCAGGCCTTCTGGGTGCCCTGTGACTGCTGGCACCTAGGAACCACCATATCACCTGGCCCACCTGCCTCCTCGGCTGGGTCCTTTGGGCAAATGGCTTCTCTTTTTGAGCCTCAGTTTACTCATCTATGAGATGGGTGCAGGAATCTTTTCCTCATATGGATGTTGAGAAGACTTGATAATCTCATTCTGCTTGCATGCCTGCCCATGCCAAGCTTACAGAAAGTGCCCAGTCAGTGGTCAGGGGCATAAAGATGGCAGGATTCTGATTGGCACGAGGGGAACAACATTCCAAGCAAAGGATCCATGCAAGCGAAGGCTCTGAGGGGGACAGTTTAGGGAGCACCCTGTAGCTAGGTGGATGTGGGAGAGGACCCTCCCTTCCAGGATTTGGATTGGCTCTGTGGGAAGTGGTTGGGGTATCAGTGCCGATGGTGATGAGGTTGACTTCTCTGCTTTTTAATCTTCAGAGTTCCTTTCGATCCTTGGGAGCGGCCACCTGCCCTCCCCACCCCCACCCCTGCCAGGTGTTCCCGAAGGCCCTGGAACCAGATGAGCCACAGTTCTATTTGGGGACAATTCTGCTGTTCCTGTTTCTCTCCTGTGCCCTAGTTTTAGAAACAACGTGGGTTTGGTTACCAGTTGGCCATTTGCAGAGAGGCCCCCCTCTGCCTATACCTTAGGTTTGTGGACTGCGTGGGCAAAATGGGACTCAGTACTGTCATGGGCAGTTGCTCCTGCCCTCTACCCCTGGGTTTTCTGGGTAGGGAGTTGGCAGCTGGATTCTCGATTACCTGCTGGTGATGTCTGGTCCTTGTGCTGGGTGCTGGGGACCCCAAATGTACACTTCGGGAGCAGCCTGCGCGGTGGGGGAGCCAGACACAGACCCTGCTCATTGCCCTGCCATGGGGGAGGTGCTATGAACTGTGGCAGAAGGTGCTATGAACAAATGCCAGAAGGGCTTCCCAGAGGAGGTGATACCTGGCCGAGGCTAAATGGTAAGCAGGAACTCAGGAGGAAAAAGAAGGCTGGGGGCTCGCTGGGGAGAACGGGCAGCAGGGGCAAAGATCTGGGGGTGTGAAATAGTCTGGTGTGTGCAGGCATAGCCTGAGGAGGTGGGGAGCTGCAGGTCATGTACAAGGCCATTAGAAGATGAGTAGGTTGATCAGGCCTAGTGCTGCTAGGAGCAGGGCAGGCCTCCTGCTGAAGGTGTGAAGAGAGGACAGAGAAGGGTCAGACTGGGCTCAGGTGCTCAATTACTATTGTCAAGTGAAGGCAGCCCACCAGAGGCTGGGGTTCCAGATGGGGATCAAGAACCCCCACTTGGGGCAGAAGGTTGAGGCTGGTCTGGGGCTTTGGAGGGAGTGAGTCAGGGAAGACTTCCTGGAAGAAGTGGTACATGTGATATACCTGGAAGGTTGGGATGATTCTCTGCGGCGAGGGGGGGCTTGAGCAAGGGCCTGAAGGTATTGCAGGAGCAGTTCCTCTTGTTGGAGCTCAGAGGAGCGGAGGAGATTTAACCTGAGAGGTGGCTAGTGTCAATCAGTGGAGGGCCTCGAGTACCTGCTGGGGATGTCTACATGCTATCCTGGGGCAGTGAGGATAGGCTGCTGTAGGACTGACGTATCCAGCACTGTGGGTAGTGCCTGGCTCAGGGTAGTGTGGCTTTGGTGAGGTGGCCCTGGTGGCTGCACTGAGAGCAGATGAGCCTGGAAAGAAGGTGGGTGCTGGCTGGCCAGGCAAATGCTACCATGCTGGGTTGAAAGGGGAACAGGAGGGTGAGGGGTGGGGGGCCTCTACCCTCCTCTGGCCTGCCTGCCCTTATGTCCTTTCTCTGCAGGTGCCCTGACTGGCAGGAAGTGGCGGGGACTTGTTGGGGCCTGGCCAGTAGATTCCATAAATGCCTGGAATATGGGCTGGGTGTGTGGCAAGAACTCTGGGTGCAGGGACCAGCCTCCCTCCCATAGGTAACCTCTACAGGGCAAAGGTCTCCCTGTTAGGGGGAAGGGCTCGGCATGGTTGCCCACCTGTGCTTCCAGAAAGGCCCCTCCACCCTCTTGAGCCCAGAGGGTCCCTACTCCAGACAGGGTGTGTTGAGAGCTGTAGCTGACAACTCTGGTGCCAGATGGGCCTGAAGCTTTGGTCTTTGCTGGCTGGGAGATCTTGGCCAAGTAACTTTTGCCTTTCTGAGCCTTGGTTCCCCAGAAATGGGGGTCATCCCAGGGCCTCCCTCCTAGAGAGCATTAATGAGATTTTAGAGGGCTGTGCCCAGCACCGTGCCAGCTCCTGCGATTGGACTTTGGAGCTGTCGGTCCAAGCTTACTGGGGGTTCTGGGACTTGCTGGGCAGCTGAGGGCGACTTCCGGTTGCCCTCAGGCTCTCAGCACTGAGGACAAAGCCCCTTTGTGGTGGGACAGATGGAGCCTGGGAGCCCCCACTCTTTGGGGACTAAAGGGCCACCTGCCCCTCCTCCTCACCCAGTTCCCGAGGGGGAAGGAGTTTCCTCAGACTGAGAGGATGGGAAATGAAAGTTGGGTTGTGCAGGAGGTGTGGCCAGAGCCTGGCTGGTGAACGTGGGAAAGCCATTCCCCTCTTGGACCACCTTCTCAGGGCCACAGGCATCTCTGGCAAATCTCAGGCCCACTGTGTGTGCCCTGTTCACTTATCTATCCATCCATCCATCCATCCATCCATCCATCCATCCATTTGTTCACTCATTCATTAATTACCAAGTGCCCACTCCACGCTAGGCGCTGTGCTTTGGGCCAGTGTCTGCTCTGACCAGATGGTGCCCAGTCATCCCAGCTGTTAACTGTTCTGAATCTTACACCCACTACAAAGTGTTCAGCTGTGAGTGTGACAGAAGTGTTCCCTGTCCTCATCAGACATGTACTCATACAGTGAGTTATGTATTAGAACTGTGGGCTGGGCCAGGAAGGAGAAGTTGAAGGTTCTCACTTGGGCTGGGGGAGGTCAGAAAGGACTTCTGTGAGGAGGTAGTTTTTAAATTGAGATGCAGAGAGCAGGTTGTCTGGGTGTGTTGCCATTTAAACAGGTGGTCAGGAAAGGCCTTTCTGAGTAGGTGTCATTTCAGTAAAGCTCCTGAAGGAAGTGAGGGAATTAGGCGTGAATATCTCGGGAAGTGCGCTCTGCGTGGAGGAAGGACAAAGGGTCCGAGGCAGGGGTGTACTGAATTCTTAGGGAAAGGGGAAGCGGCCAGTGTGGAAGTGGAGTGAATGAAGGGTGTGGGCTGGTTGAGTCCACTGTAAGGGGGGGGGGGGGGCCCTGAGAGGACTTTGTTCTTAGTCTTTGAGTCCAGGGGCTGTGAGCCTAATAAGCAAAAGTTACAGGTTCAGATTGACACTTGAAAAAGGTTTTCTGCCCCCAACTGGCCGATCTTTGGGAAGAGGCTGGGTGGAGGGAAGGAAGGGGATTCAGGATGTGTTTGGAGGTGGGACTGACAGGGCTTGGGACTGGGTTACATGGGGGACAGGAGGAATCATTCTTCCTCTCTTGGGCTGCTGATAATGAGGGGCTGAGGCTCTGCCACAGACCTCTGTGGGGTTCAGGTTTGTGTTCGCTCCCCTTCTTCCTAATATTTCTGGAGGTACATAGGCACTCACTTTGTCCTGAGGGCTGGACTGAGTCCTCCTGCTGCTATACCTTAGCCCAAACTGGCAGGATCCCACCCATTTCACAGATGAGAAAACTGAGGTCCCTACCTCACAGTGCTGTAAGGAGTACCAGATGAAACAGGCATACAGTAAGCGTTCAGTATCAGCAGGTGTTTTTATTTAGTAATCAGCAGGTAGTATTGTTTCTGTGAGGAGTAAGGACATGTGTGCGAGTCTGGACTCTGGCCATGTCCACCCCTAGAGCTGGGCTTTGGGGTAGGGCTGGAGCTGCTGAGGAGCTTCTTCTCGGTCACTCAGCACCTTGGGATTGAAGGGACCTGGAACCCATGCCCAGCACCACTTTCCACAGAGTGCAGAAGGTCACAGGATTGGCTCATGCTAGGCCGTAACTTGGGACAGAGCAGGGTTTTACACGCATCTCCTGCTGCTTTGTCTTGCGCCAGGGTCGCCACTTCTGGGCCTTACCCTTCTCTCTAAGGTTTCCAGACTGTGGCTGGGCCCTGGGCGGGAAGGGATTCTGCCCTCCACAGTGCAAGTCAGGCAGGGCCTGGGGGCTGGAAAGGGGTCCCCTTCCTGCCCAGGAAGAAACCTAAGAACTTTCAGGGCCTGGACCAGTCCCTTTTCTGCAGGACTGAGATTGGTGGGAGTGCCATGGTCTACTCACTTAGCCTTTGCTCTCCCCAGGCTGTGGGTCTCTTCTCTGGCAGCCCCCCTCCATCTCTCTGCCAGGGCCAGCTTGAGCCTGCAGCGTCCCGCCCCGCCCCAGCCACACTGGCAGAGCCGGTTTGAGGCCTGTCAGCCCCTAGCGTGTTTGCAGGAAGAACATGGGACCAGACATGTTCTGGCTGCTCTGGCCCACAGACAGCCCCCGGCTCACTCGTCATTCACTCTTTGCTCATTCAGCAAACATTCTCTAGTACCTGGTCCACGTCCAAACTCCTACCAGGCGGGGCTCTGGGTCTGAAGTTGTCTCAGACTTGCACATTGCTCTGCATATTGCTTTGTATGTCAGGGTGATCAAAGGCCCTGCCACCTGGATGTGCCAGGCAATGGCAGGAGAGTACAGTGGTTGGGGCATAGGCTGTGGTGGGGCTGGACAGAACCAGGACAGGGACCTATACCTATTCATCTTGTGGGGTCCTGGGTAGGATCCATTCATCCATCCCTCCGTCCTTCCCTTCATCAATCACTCCATTTCCATGCCCCCCTTCCATAAATATTTACTGAGCACTACCATGTGCCAGACAATGTTCTAGAGCAGTGGTTCTCAACCTTTCTAACGCCGCGACCCTTTAATACAGTTCCTCATGTTGTGGTGATCCTCAACCATAAAATTATTTTCGTTGCTACTTCATAACTGTAATTTTGCTACTGTTATGAATCGTAATGTAAATACCTGTTTTCCGATGGTCTTAGGCTCTACAGCAGCGGTTCTCAACCTGTGGGTCGTGACACAGATATTTACATTACGATTCATTATCAGTAGCAAAGTTACAGTTATAAAGTAGCAATGAAAATAATTTTATGGTTGGGGGTCACCACACCATGAGGAACTGTATTAAAGGGTCGCGGCGTTAGAAAGGTTGAGAACCACTGCTCTAGAGGCAAAGAACCAACCAGACAAAACCCCAGCTCTCGCAGAGCTGGCATTCTAGGTGAGGAGGCAAAAACACAACAAAGGGGGAAAATATGCACACAGTTTGTAAGAGTGACACGTGTTATGGATCCAAGGTAAACTGCGAAGGGGTTGGAATGCTGGAAGGGCATGAGGAATGAATGGGTTGTGGTTAGATGGGGGCCCTGGGAAGAAAGACCTCTCCCAGAAGCTCACATCCAAGCATGGGAGGCGGCGGGTCTTGTTGCTCCCCAGGGTAGCGAATGCAGGTAGAGGGAACGGCCAGTGCCAAGACCCTGAGGTAGGGAGGTGCTGGACTGTAGGAGTGTAGGAGGAACAGCACGGAGGGGAGGAGAACAGAATGAGTGAGGGGGAGAATGGAAGAAGAAAAGGGCAAACTGATCCAGGGGCCAATGAAGGAGGGTCTCTGGACCATTCTAATGTTGGTTTTTAACCATAATGCTGGCTTTTAACTCCGAGTGAAATGAGGGCCATGGGATGGTTCTGAGTGCATCTGGCTGCTGTGTGGAGAACAGACTGTGGGGTGGGAGCGGGGGGAGGGAGGGGACGGAGTGAGGGCGGAGGCAGGTGGATTACTGCGTTAGTCCAGCTGGGGGAGGGGGCGATAATGGTTTGCCCAGGTTGGGGGCAGTTGGTGGAAGGGGGAAAGGGGCTAACCATTGTTTTTTTGTTATTTCATTTAATCTTCTCTTTAAAACTCTATTATGTAGGCATATTAGTATAATGAACCCCCATAAGCCCATCACTGAGCCCCAAACACCATCAACCCTCGGCCTGTCCTGCCCCCTCCACACCCATCTGTCGCATCCCCGTCCTGTGCCATTGAAAGCAGATCCCACATGTCATATTTCATGTGTAAATCTTTCAATATGTATGTCTAAGAGAGAAGGACTCATGTTAAAAAAGTAGCCACAAAACCGTAATCCTTCTAAAAGAAATGAGCAGTAATTCCTTAACGTCACCAAAAATCCCCTTCTCCCACATGTATTTTTTGATGCATCTGGGCCTCCCTCTCTTTACCATAAAGTGAGCTTCACAGTGGCCCCTCCTCCCACGCTCCTGTGAGAGAATCCAGGTGAGATGCTGGGCCTCGCATGCTGTGGGTATTCAGCAAGTATCAGCTGCTGCTGTTATGGATCGATGACACACGCTTATGGGACATTTGCTTAGGTGTGGGCTCTAAGTAGTTCACGAATAGGAATCCATTTAATTCTCACAACAATACTTTAGGTAGCTTATTATTTCTGTCCCTATTTTATGGGTGAGGAAATGGAGGCACAGAGGGGTGGAGTAACTTTCCCAAGGTCACACAGCTAGAAAGGGCCAGAGGTGGGTTTTGAACCTAGGCAGTCTGGCTCTTAATCCCCATGTTATGGGGGCTATGTGAGCCCAGAAAAAGAGGGGCCAGGTAAGGTCAGGTGTTGCCTGTGGTCAGATAATAGGTACATTGGAGTTCATGTGGGGGAACAGGGGCAGAGGAGGTGGATGGTGAAGCTTCAGGGAGGGATTAGCATGTGCGATGATCTGGAAGCTAGAGGGTAATTATGAGTTGAAGGGAAGGTCAAGGGGTAAGTAGGAGAGAGCATGCAGCAGGCCCTCCTCCATCCTTAGCCATACCTTATGAGCTGTAAGGGTTTTGGCCATCTTGCTCACCACAAGATGGGGAGGGTTGGACCTTCCCAAGGGCACACATCCAGGGTAGGCCACCTATGGGCTTTGAGAGTTGGGGGAGGGGGTTAGTTCAGGCTGACTGTGTGCGGGGCCTGGCCACCAGGTGCTCCTGCCCACCAGTCTCCCTAAAGGGAGTTACTGTATGCGCGTGGGGGGGGGGGGCACTGTGTGTTCTCAGAGCAGAGAAACAGCCAGAGCTGCTGGCAGGAAATAGCGGGCACCGTGGGCAGGGGCCAGCTGGTGACTGTCCCCCCAAGGCCCATCAGCCAACAGATAGTGGGGGTGCAGCAGCTGGGAGGCCCCGAGAGAGATGACTGGAGAGGTTGGGAGAGAACATAACGTCACCTCAGTGTTCCTTGTGATGACCCCCTGATACTGGGGGTCTGGTAAAGAGTCCTGGGCTTGCCAGGGACTCTGTCCAGGTGCAGGTGCTGAGGCCCGAGGGGAGGCATGACTTGCCCAAGGTCACACAGGGATTCTGATGGAAACCTTCCGCTCAGCCCTGTGGTGGGCAGCCCTCATCAGGTCAGGCCAGTTGGTACCTGGCTGGTCCCTGATACCTGCCTGGTCTGTGGGTTTGGAGCCAGCATCTCCTTTTCCAGCTTCACCTCAGCCCAGCACTCTTGGGTCTGGTGTTCCAAGAATTTTATCTTTAGTCCCAGTGCCCACACCCTCATTCGAGGGCTGGCCTCCGCCTTGCTGTGTGACCTGGGCCTGGGCACGCCCCTCCGAGTTCTCTTCACACCTGTCCAAAGGCCAGCCGTGACCCAGTTAGGCTGGGGCACACTCAGCCAGATCTCTCAATTGATAACTCCCTGCACCTCTGACTTTCCCACCTTTGAGGCTTTGCACATGCTGTGCCCACTTCCCGGGCTGCCCTTCCCATGCCTCCTTACAGATGCAGTGGAGAGAGGATGGCTTTGGCATCACTGTGATCTGGGTTGGCATTCTATCTCTCTACTTCCTGATGGGGGCAGCTTCCTGGAGCCTCCATGTCCTCAGGACTAAAACGAGCATGGCCACAGCTTGTTCCAGGGCTGTTGGGAGAATTAAAGGGGTGGCATGAACCCCAGGTGGGAGGATGTGGGGGGTGAAAAGCGTGGGTCTCAACACCCTCATCAGTGTGCCCCATTCCACCTCCCCAGCCTGCACTGGAATGGGGGCTGGGAAGGGGGCTGAGTTGGCCCTGGAGCTGACCAAGAAGAGCCCAGCTGCAGGCTTCTTTCTTGGGCCCTTCCCAGGGGTTCTGGGTAGCACCCCTCCTTAGGGAGAAGCTCAGAGTGGGAGGGACTTATAACTCAGCTGCTAGAAGGTGGAGTTTTGATCACATCATTAACCTATCTGTGCCTCACTTCCCCCACCTGTGAAATGGGATAATAGGAATGGCACAGAGTAGGTGCTAAGTAAATATTAACCATTACTACTGTCATTATTCATGCCCCCCAATTGGAGGCAGGAGTCCTTTCTACATTAAAAAGCCACGTGTAGAAAAAATGCCCCAGTTGAGTAGGTAATTTTTTTGAGAGTCTGAAGGGAAACAATGGAATCAGGTAAAGATCCCTGCCCGTGGGGAGCTTCCCTTCTAGTGTGGGAGGTCACAGGGGAGGCAAGAAAGGGATGCAGCCCCCATCTGTGAAATGGGTACGTTGGGTGGTGTCCTCTCCCGTGCTGCTCCGGCCCCAGCTTCGTCCTCTGTGGGCAGGACCGGTGCTGGCCATTCCTGCCCCACAGGGCTGTGGTGAGGAAGGATGGAACATCAGTGGGGGACCCAGTCTTGGGCGTTTAGAGGGGTCGCATATTTACTCCATAAGTAGTCCTTCTTGGACTTTGTGGCCTTGGGCCAGCCACTCTCCCTGCTCCAACCTCCATTTCCCTGAATGGAAAACAGACTGTCCCTGCTATAAGGATACCCAGCGAGAGCCAGTGGGACCAGTGGCATTGTTGGTAAGAGGTTGATAGTGGTCTGGGGCCAGGAGGGCCAGGGCTCCCAGGGCTCCCAGCTGGCCCTCTGCTGTCTTGGATGGTGGCCAGACACCTGACTTCCCTGAGCCTCCTTCTGCCCCCTCCTCTGAAAGACCCTGTGTAGCAGGGTCCTGGTGAGAACTGGAGAGCAGAACAGTGACAATGGAAATAATAATGTTAGCAGCAATAGTCACAGCATGGCCTGTGTGCCCAGGGCTTGGCATGGGTAAGCTCACTGGCCTTTGCTACTGCCTAGGAAGACTGTGGGCATCCCTATGGTACTGAAGAAGGTTTTCGTTTGTTGAGAGAGAGAGAGAGAGAAACATTGGTGTGAGAAAGAGAGAAATATTGGTCGGTCACCTCCCATAAGTGCCCCAACCAGGGTTTGAACCCACAACCTGGATATGTGCCCTGACCAGGAATTGAACCCGCCACCCTTCAGCATACCGGATGACGCTTCAACCAACTGAGCCACACTGGCCAGGGCTGAAGGAGGTTTTGGTTGATGTCCCAGAGTCCTCCCTATGTCACAGCAGGGGCCCATGGTGCTGTACCCACCTGTTCGGGCAGGTGCCTCATGGGGCCTTTGTGCTCCCCTCTCTCCAGAGGCAGGATGATGGCTGCCAACCGGCCTTGTCCGTCCCCACTGCCTCCTCCCTCCTCTGTCCTCACACATTCCTGCCACACCTCCACCACCCACTCTTCCCCCCTCTGGTGGGCCATTGTTACCAGGAGACATTCCTGGACTGCCTGAGAACAGCTTCCACCTTGCCTGCCAGTGGCTCCCTTGGGGGATGGGCCCTGGGCACGAAGCTGTGAAGCCCAAACAGTCTGAGCCTGCCTGCTGATGCTGTCTCTTATGAACTGTGTGACCTTAGGCAAGCAACTTGACCTCTCTGTGCTCAGTTTTCTCATCTGCAAAGTGGGGCTGTCCACATAGGGCTGCAGTGGGTCTCCTGGGCTCGTGTGTGTTGTGCACTTCTTAGCGTGGTGTCTGGCACACAGGAGGCTCTATCCATCAACTAGCTGTTGTTATCATCTGAGAACCAATTGTCCCTCCTCCTTGTGTGGGCTCCCAGTTTAGACTGCATCTGTGTCCACCTTCTGTGCTGTGCACATCAAGAGGGTCTCTGTGGGCTTTCTCTTCTCCAGGCCTGTGGCATGAGGAGAGGTCAGAGCTGAGAGAGCTATTTTCAGAAGTCGAGAGCCTGCTGTGTGACCTTCGGTTGCACCTCTTCCGGCCAAGCCTCCTATTTCTGGTCTGCTCTGTGAGCACTTGGACCTGGGTAAGGCCCTAGGCCCTCATTGTACCCATCACTGCACTGTCTGCAATTCCTTCCTTGGGTGGTCTTTTGTTTGTCTTTCCCACTATAGTGCCTGGCCCATAGTAGGTGCTCAGCTAAGCTTTGTTGAAGGAGGCGATCGATGCACAGTGATTGAGTGAATACCCAGGGCTTTCCTATTCCCAGGCCCTTTGCCAGGAGCATCATCCTCAGTCTTCTCTGCTTGTGGAACTCCTTGTCCTTGAAGCCCTTCTCAAATGCTGCCTCTGCTAGGAAGCCTTTCCTGCTGTCTCCCAGTGGGAGGGGATTGCTGGTGCTCTGAACACGTGGTCTGAGGATCTCTGGTGGCCCCTGCTACAGTCCACCTTGGTACACATAGTACCCATGTGAATAATCAACTAGACCCAAGCACTTACTAGGAGCCGCACATGGTGGGGAGTCCTGTGCCTGCGAGTCTTATTTAATCCTCCACAACAACCTTGCAAGGTAGCTATTATAATTATCCTTCCCTTTGCAGAATTCAGAAGCTCAGAGAAGTGAAGTAATTGCCCAGCTATGAGAGAGCGAGCCAGGATTTGAAACCAGGTAAGCCTACATTTTTTCTTAAAAGGGAAAGAAAAAGCATTGATACACACACAATAAAAAATAATTCAAACAGTACAAAAGAAACAGGAAAAAGAAATCTCTTTGCACCCAGGTCTCTTTGCCAGAGCTATCCATTGAGAGGTGTTTCTGGTGTGTCCTAGGGAAATCCAGGCATATATAAGCGTAAATGTCAGAAACATTATTTTAAAAAAGGTAGCACATGGTATACCCTGTTCTGTACCTGTGTTCTCTTAACAGGGTATCTTAGAGATAATTTTGTGCTGCTTCCTTCTTTTTAAAAAAAGTTTAAATCTTCATTGTTGAAAGTTTTACGTATGCGTCTTTCTTTTTCATGGTTGCATAGAACTCAGTGTGTGGATGGAGACCACGCTTTATTTAATCAGCAAGGAATACTTTGGTTGTTTCCAGACTTTGCTTAATTATAGACAGTTCTGCAACGAATATCCTCAGTCATAGGCTTAGCGTTCGCGTGTGAGAATACCTTTCGGATGAATCCCAAGTTGCAAGGTCATAAGGTGTGTGCAGTTGTAATTTTGATGTATGTTACCAGGTTACCCTTCAGGGTGGCTGTGCTGATGTACCCTCACACCATACTGTCCGGTTTGCCTCACTCTCACCAACCACGGGTTGCTGTGGAATTTTAGGATCTTTGCCAACCTAATAGATGATCAATGGCCTCTGGTGTAGTTTTCCCCCCAGGAACTTTAGCTTTTAATTTTTATTTATTTCAAAAATTTTCATTGAATTTATTGGGATGACATTGGTTAATAAAACCATACAGGTTTCAAGTGTACAATTCTATAACACATCATCTGCCTACTGCATCGGATAGTCACCACCCAAGGTTTTTTTTTTAAATAGTACAGCTTTACTTAGAAATATTTCACATACCAACCAATTCACCCATTTAAAGTGCATAATTTAATGTATTTTAGTATGTTCACAGAGTTTTGCAGTCATCACCACAGCCAATTTTAGAATATTACACCCAAAAGAAACTGTGTGCCCATTAATTACGCTCCACTTCCCCTCAAACCTTTTCCCCAGTCCCAGGCAACAACTAGTCTAGTTTCTGTTTCTATACGTTTGCCCATTTTGGAAATTTCTATGAAATCATACAAGATACTGTCTTTTGTGTCTGGCTTCTTTCACTTAGTATAATGTTTTCAAGGTTAATTCATGCTGTTGCAGTACTTCATTCCTTTTTCTTGCCAAATAGTATTCTGTTATGTGAATATGTCACATTTTATTTATCCATTCATCAAGTGATGGACAAATGGCTTGTTTCCACTTCTTGGTTATTATGAATAATGTTGCTATGAATACTTGTGTACAAGTTTTTATGTAGATTTTTCTTCTTCTTAGGTATATATTAGGAGCAGAACTTCTGGCTCGGTGTTTAACTTTTTGAGGAAATACCAGACTGTTTTCCAAAATGGCTACACCATTTTACATTCCTACCGGCAATGTGTGACGTTTCCAGTTTCTCCGCATCCTTGCCAACCACTTGCTGTTATCTGTCTTAATTGTAGCCATCCTAGTGTGTGTGAAGTGTTATCTCATGTGGTTTTGATTGGCATTTCTCTAATGACAGATGATATTGAGCATCTTTTCATGCAGTCATTGGCCCCTGGTATATCTTTCTCTGGAGAAATGTCTATTCAAATCCTTGGCCCACTTTTAAATTGGGTCCTTTGTCTTTTTGTTGTTGAGTTATGAGAATTCTTTATATATTCTGGATACAAGTTCCTTATCAGATATGTGGTCTACAAACATTTCCTCCCATTCTTTGGATTCTTTTTACTTCCTTGATGGCGTTCTTCGGCACATAAAAGTTTTTATTATTGATAAAGTCCAGTTTAACTTTTCTTTTTTTGTTTGTGCTCTAAGGATTCAGTGTGATCCAAGGTTTGGTGCATATATGTTGTTTTAAGAATTTAGAAAGTTGTACCCTGTATATTTAGCTTTGTGATCCATTTTGAGTTCATTTTTGTGTAGGGTTTGAGGAAGGAGTCCAGCTTCTTTGCTTTGCATGTGGATATTCAGTTGTTTCTACACCATTTGTTGAAAAGACTGTTCTTTCTCCATTGAATAGTATAAGTACACGAGTCAAAAATCAATGGAGTGTAGATGTGAGGGTTTATTTCTGCACTCTAAATTCTGTCCATTGCTTTGTAAGTCTATCCTCATACCAGTACCACAGGGTAGATTACTGGAGCTTTGCAGCAAGTTTTGAAGTTGAGAAGTGTGAACCCTCAAACTTTGTTTTTCTTATTTAAGATTGTTTTGGCTATTTCTGGTCCCTTGGCTTTCCATATGAATTTTAGGATCAGTGCTCGCTTCGGCAGCACATATACTAAAATTGGAACAATAGAGAGAAGATTAGCATGGTCCCTGTGCAAGGAGGACACAACAAATTTGTGAAGCATTCCATATTAAAAAAAAAAATTAGGATCAGTTTTTCAATTTTTGCAAAGTACCTAGTTGGAATATTGATAGGGGTTGTGTTGAATCTGTGGGTAAATTTGGGGACTTTTGCCATCTTAGCAATGTTTAGTCTTCCAATCCATGAATATGGGATGTCTTTTTATTTATTTAGATCTTTAATTTCTTTCAACAATTTTTGTAGTTTTCAGAGTTTAAGTTTTGCACTTTTTTTGTTTAAGAAGTATTCTTTTGATATTGTACATTGTTTCCTTAATTTTATTTTTGGATTGTACATTGCTAGTATATAGAAATACAATTTATTTTTATAGCATGATCTGGTAACTTACAACCTTGCTACACTTGTTTACTAGTTCTAATAATTTTTTTTTAGTGGAATCCTTAGGATTTTCTGTATATAAGACCATGTCATCTGCAAATATAGTTTTATTTCTTTCTTTCCAATTAGGATGCCTTTTATGTCCTCTTTTTTCCTGCCTAGAACTCCAGTCCAGTGTTGAATAGAAGTGGTGAGTGTGGACATTCTTGTCTTGTTCCAATTCTTAGGGGAATGCATTCAGTCTTTCACCATTAAGTATGATGTAAGATATGGGTTTTTCATAGATGCCCATCATCAGGTTGAGGAAATTCCCTTCTATTTCTAGTTTCTTGAGTGTTTTTGTTATGAAAGGGTGTTGGATTTTGTCAAATACTTTTCTGAATATATATTGAGATTATGATGTGGTTTTTGTCCTTTATTCTATTGGTATGGTGTATTACATTAATTGATTTTCAGAAGTTAAACCAACCTTGTATTCTTGGGGTCAGTTTTCATTTGGTCATGATGACCATATGAATTTAGGTATTGCTGGATCCAATTTGCTAGTATTTTATTGAAGAGTTTTACATCTTATATCCTAAGGGATAGCAGCTTGTAGTTTTCTTTTCTTATGGTGTTTTTGTCTGTTTTGGGTATTTGGGTAATACTGGCTTCATAGAACCAATTGGGAAGTGTTCCCTAGTGAAGAATTGGTATTCTTTCTTTTACTTTCCTGTGTGTGTGTGTTAATCTTCACCTGTGAATATTTTTTACCATTGATTTAAAAAATATATAATTTTATTGATTTCAGACAGGAAGGGGTCTGGAGAGAGAGAGAGAATCATCAGTGATGTGAGAAATCATTGATCAGCTGCCTCCTGCATGCCTCCCATTGGGGATTGAGCCCACAACCCAGGCACGTGCCCTGACCAGGAATCGAACCATGACCTCCTGGTTCATAGATTGACGCTTAACCATCAAGCCACACTGGCCAGACTCCCATTGACTTTTAGAGAGAGTGGAAGGGAGGGATGGGGGCAAAGAAAGGGAGGGGGAAGAGAGAGAAAGTGAGGAAGAGAGAAACATTGATGTGAGAGAGACACATCAATTGGTTACCTCCTGCACGTGCCCCGACCAGGGCTGGGGAAATGGACCTGCAACTGAGGTATGTGCACTTGACCAGGAATCAAACTCGTGACCCTTTGGTGCTCAGGCCGATGCTGTACCATTGAGCCACACCGGCCAGGGCTATTTCTTTAAATGTTCAATAGAATTCATCAGTGAAGCCATCTGGGCTTGGTTTTTCCTTGTGAGAAGTTTTAAAATTACTAATTCAATCTCTTGTTTTAATTTTATTCAGATTTTCTATTTCGTCTTAGTTTCAGTAGTTTGTGTTTTTCTAAGAATTTGTGCATTTCATCTACTAGGTTATTCAGTTTGTTGGCATAGCATTCTCTCATAATCTTTATTTCTGTAAGGTTGGTAGTGTTGTCCTCTCTTTCATTCCTGATTTTAATAATTTGAGTCTTCTATCTTTTTCTCTTGGTCAGTCTAGATAAAGGTTTGCCAATTTTGTTGATCTTTTCAAAGAACCAACTTTTGGTTTTGTTGATTTTCACTATTTTTTTTCTATTTCATTAATTTTTCTGCTCTAATCTTTATTTCTTTCCTTTTACTTGCTTTAGGGTTCATTTGCTCTTCATTTGCCAGTGTCTTAAGGTGGAAGGTTAGGTGACTGATTTTTCCTTTTTTAATACAAGCTTTTACAGCTCTGAATTTCCCTTTAAGTTCTCCTTTACTGCATCCTACACATTTTGATAAGTTGTTTCTTCATTTTCATTCATCTCAAAGTATTTTCTACTTTTTTGTGTGACTTCTCCTTTGATTCATTGGTTATTGAGGAATTATTAATTTTCACATATATGTAATTTCCCAAATTTCTCTCTGTTAATGATTTCTTATTCCTTTCATTGTAGTCAGAAGCATACTTTGTATTATTTCACTCCTGAATTTATTAAGGCTTGTTTAGTGGTTTAACAAATAGCCTCTCCTGGAGAATGTTCCATGTGCACTTGAGAAGAATGTGTAGTCTGCTGTGGTTGGGTAGCTTGTTCAGTTTTAATTTGCATTAATCTTATAAGTGCAGTTGAGCACCTTGTCGTATGTTTAAGAGCCATTTGTTTTGCTATCTGTGGTTACTTTTCTTATTTTGTGGGAGCTCATCATGAGTTACTAATATTTTCCTAGTTTGTGTTCTTATGATGTTTATTGAGTTATGCAGACATTTTATTTTATTTTAAAAAGACATTTCACAAAGTCTCATTTTGTAAAAAGATTTTGTTAATTAATATATATACATATATATTTTAGAGAGAGAGAGAGAGGAAGTGAGAGGAAGAAAAACATTGATGAGCATCAATTGCTGCCTCCTGCCACCCACCGGGGACCGAGCTCACACCCCAGGCATGTGACCTGACCCAAAATGAACTTGCAGCCTTTCAGTACCAGGACACTGCCCACGCAATGGCGCCATATCAGGCAGGGCTATGCAGACATTTTAGATTTTTATGTGGATTGATTTATCATATTTAAAATGATTCTTAGGTTTTGTGCCATGTTTAGAAATGCTTTTCCCATTTGGATATAAGAAAATGTGTTCTCCCCTCCCCTTTTTAGAACTTTATAGTTTTGGTTTTGTGGGATTCAGAGCTGATTGATCTGGAATTCATAGGCATATGGAATGAGATTGACATCCAACTTTGTTTCCTGATGGCAAATCCTTAGTCCCAGTTCTGTCTGAAATATAGTCTATCTTTTTCTCATTGGTGTGAAATACCACTTTCATTATTTATTAAATTTCTGTATGTGCGGGGCCAATTTTTGGACACTCTATTCTGTTCCATTTATTTGTCTGTTTTTGTGCTGGTATCACACAGTGTTAAGTACTACGATTTTATGGTAATTTTTACTATCTGGTTGGGCTATTTCGCCTCCCGTTATTCTTCCTTCTAGGATTTTCCTAGCTACTCATACCCCTTTAATTATAAACTTTAAAATGGACTTCCTTAGCTAAAAGAAAATCCTGTTGGGGGTTTTATTGATATCACATTCAATTTTTAGATTAATTTAGGAAGAATTGATATTTTTATAATGCTAGGCTTTTACAGAATTTTATTTTCTGCCCTAGCTTGTTTTGCTCAGTGGTTAGAGCATTGGCCTGCAGACTGAAGGGCTGTGGGTTTGATTCTGATCAAGGGCATGTACCTCAGTTGCAGGCTCAATCCCTGGCCCTGGTCGGCGTGTGGGAGGCAACCAGTGGATGTGTCTCTGTTGCATTGATGTTTCTCTCTCTCTTTCTCCCCCTCCCTTCCACACTCTCTAAAAATCAGTGGAAAAAATATCCTCAGGTGAGTATTAAGCAAAAAACATTAAAGAAATTTTTTTTTGGATTGCTGTTGGTATATAGATACAGTGTTGATTTTTTGATATAACCTTTTAATTTCCTACCAGTTAACTTAATTCACTTTTTGCTTAATAGTTTTGCAGCAAATTCTTTTGGGTTTCCCAGATCTTCATTGATAACATCTGAATATGGTGATTCTCATCTTCCCTTTTCTAATTCCATTTTATTTCTTCCATTTCTTTTTCTTAGCTCATTGCATTGGCAAGTATCTTAGAGGAAGGTTGACTAGTGGGCATGCTTGTCTTTCCTGGACTCTTCCCCTGTGAAATAGCTTTTGTAGGCCTGGGCTCCTACTCCATTCCACCAGACAATCCTTCCAGGGCCAGACACAAGGCTTGACTCAGAGTAGGAATTTTGGAAGGCTTTGCTTAATTGTAAGGGTGATTAGAAAAGAGAGCAAGGGTCTGAAATGTAATGATCATAATAGCTAATATTCACTGAGCACTTCTTAGGTACCAGGCACTTTAGAAGTATTATCTCATGTTTTCCCCACAACATGCCCAGTTACCTAGGAACAATTACCCTGATTCCCATTTTTGATAAGAGGTAAACTGAGGCCCCCTTGAGGCTGCATGGCTAGGAAGTGGCAATCTGGCATCGGGACCTGGTATTCTGGGTCCGGGCCTGTATTTTTGACTCCTCCATATCGCTTCTTCCTCCCCAGAGGGTGCAGAGATCTGGATGGTGAATCGGAGGCTGGAGGGTGGTGGTGTGCCTGGGGCAGTGGGGTTGTCAGCACGGGGGCTGGGCCGTCAGAGGTGTGTTCTGATGACTCTCTTGACCCTCCAGCTCCCAGCTCTGCTGCACTCACTTGTGTGGCTTTTGGCAAAGTTCTGACTTTTCTGAGCCTTAGTTCCATCTGTAAAGTGGGTATAGTGATAGTCCCTCCTTCACTGTGCTCTCAGGATGCTTGAGTATCAGTTGCTTATGAGGATCTCAGCTCCATACTCAGCTCTGTACTTAGGCCCTGCCACTTAAATCCTGCTTCCTGTGCATTGCTCCTCTTATTGCCTATAACGATCAAAACAACATTGTGTGCTGTTAATCAAACACTTATTTTGTGCCGTTCACATGGACTCTCTCACTTCATTCTCAGATGTTAGGTTTCTTATTATTCCCATCTTATATAATAAAAGGGTAATATGCAAGTTGTCCCCTTGACCGGCAGTTTGACTGGAGTTTGACCACAGGGTGGGACCAACCCGCCAACTGCCTGGGGCCCCTCCATGTCTGTGTGGTTTATAGAGATGCCTCGTCTGGGAGGAGGTTGCACTGGAGGGCCCACCCTGCTGCCCTGGCCAGGATGATGGCCTGGCCTGAAGGAATGGAGATAGGGTGGGAAGAGGATGCCTGTGAGAAAGATTGGAGGGAGGATGGGAAACCAGCCCTGACAGTGACATGGGGCGGGGCAGCCTTAGGAAGAGATGCCAGATCAGGTTGGGACCCTCTGAGCATGAAGTGTTGGGGGCACTGAGCCGGGCCGCATTCTGGCATTTCTCATGGGTAGCGATAGCTCAGGCCCTCTGTCTGGAGCCTGTGGTCGGGAGCGGCTCCCCAAAGGAAAGGGGCCACCTTCCTCTGGGAACCTCAGGCACCCCAGCACAGAGCCCTTACCACTTCCCCTTACTATTTCTGCCTTGGCGTGTGTAAGTGGTGGGAGAGATGTAGGTAGGGTGTGTGTGTGTGTGTGTGTGTGTGTGTGTGTGTGTGTGTGTGTGTGTGTGTGTGTGGCGGGGGTTGGCCATTCTCAAATGGGCAAGTCATGGTGACTTGGTGTTTGGGCCCCGAAATAGGGTCCTGCCTGGAGAAAGGAGACTGAGGCCAAGAGGGCCGTCCCTCCGTGGTCACAAGATGGTGGCAGCCCTGCAGGGACTAGATCCCACCCTAAGTGTGCCTGTCCTTCCTCAAGCACACTCTGCTTTGTAAGAAGCCGGAAACTTCCAGCTTTCTCTAGGAGTGGGGCTGGACTGCCTTACCTGCTCCTGGCCTCATCTGTCAAGGTGTCTGGCTGTTCGGTGAGAGAGAGGTCCCGAGGGCAAGAGGTGGGTCCCATGAGCTCCTCCACCCTGAGCAGCCCCGGATTGCTGCCTGCCTGTTGTGTTTTCCTACCCCCACTTCTTTCCATTCTCACCCTCATTGTGTGACCTCAGGCAAGTTCCTCAACCTCTCTGTGCCTCGGTTTCCTCATCAGTAAAATAGGGACACTGTTAGCATCTACCTCCTAGATTATCACGGGGATTCGATGAGTCAGTACTTGTCAGGTGCTTGGTTCAGGGCCCAGTACAAGGTCCAGGCTCTGGGAGGGTTTGAATATCGCAGAATGATACTTGGTTTCTACATGAAATTGCAGGATCAAAGTAGCATGCAAACCATATGTCCATGCTCTTTAGTCTTTTATCTATTCTGCAGATATTTCCAGAGCACTTTGTAGGAGCCAGGCCTCCTGGTCACTGGGGATACGGAGATGGCTCCACCCTGGTCCTGCCTGCAGGGAGGTAGGGTCCAGGGCACCACATGGATCCCAGTTTACAGCCCTACAGTCATATGATGCCAGAAGGAGATGTGTGCTCCATGCACTCCCCTCACTGATTCTCCCAGCAGCCCTATGATGTGGTACCTTTATTATACCCAATTGACAGAGGAGGAAACTGAGGCACAGGGTCCCATGCCAGGGTGGTAGGGCTTGGATTCAAACACAAGTAGTCTAATCCAGGACTCTGGCTCTTAACCTCGACCTGCCTCGATCTGCCTCCACAAATATATATATTTACTTGTATAATTAGAATCAACACCAAGGACCAAAAACCCCCACAAAAGACCAAACCCCAGAAACCAGCAAACTCTGCAGTCAGAGGCCCTGACCCACCTTGGCCTATTCTTGAAGGCTGTCTTACGCTTTTTTGAGTGCCCCGGTGGGGAGTGTAAGACTTAGGGCCAGGAGCTGTCTCTTTTCTTCGCCCCCTCCCAAGAGGGCACACACATCCTCTTGGTGCTTGAAAGAGCCTCCAAGGTCCAGCGCTGGCTCTACCTCTCACTCCACAGCACATTAGCCAAGTACCCTATCTCCTGTTCTTGGTTACCTCCCGTGAGAGGAGGCTCACTTTTCATCATTCAGTTCATTGTAAAGAAAGTTTGGAATCTTAGAAAGTTCTTCATTTAAAAACTTTAAAAAATTATATTTTTACAATTTTTATTTCCTCTCAAAGTGCCACAAACAAGTGCTCTGGTAGGGCATGCAGTCTCTGATGCAGGACCTGGCCAGTTCATCTCTTTGTCCTGCTGTAGTGACTAACAGAGAGCCTCCTGCACAGTTGGTGCTGTGAATGCTGGACCAAGGAGCAAGTGGGTTGGAGGTATGGTGGTTGGGGCTCAGCCTCCATCGAGCCTGGGAATGTGGGTAATCAGGTCAGTAGGTCCCACGGGACACTGACTATATGAGTGCTGATGGGCACCATGACCTCAATAGATTGGGTTGCCATAGAAATTGGCCATTTTTGTCCCCAGGCCCATTGGTCCCTCAGGAGGCCCTGGTGATCCTTTGGACTATTAAGCAGGTCTCCCTAGGGCCTCCCCAGCCCCACATGCTCTGAGCTGGAGGGACCCCAGGGAGCATGCAGGCCACACCTCCATTGTGCAGCTGAAGTCCAGAGGGTGTAGGGACCGGCTAAGGTTCACATAGGGAGTGGGGTCACAGAGCTGGGCTCAGCTCTCAGGGTTCACAGGCTTGCCTGGGGCCCCAAGCAATTAAAGGGACTTTTCTCCATCCATAGGTTCCCAGAGGAAACTCTGGACTAATCCCAGGACCTGCAGCATGCCCTGGAGAACAGTCGGGACCACCTGGCGGGTGTGTCCAGAGTCACACAGATCAGCAAGAGCTGATGTGCAGGGTGACCTGTTGTGTTCCCAGCACTCTGGCTTGCCTCGCTCAGTTATGTCCATGACCCAACCATTTCCAGATGAAGAAATGGGGCACAGAGAGGAGTTAAGTTGCTTAACTGAGGTCATGCAACTGATTAGGGACAGAGCCAGGACCTGAGCTGTGGAGTCTGGCTCTAGAGCCCACTCCTTACCACCTTGCTCTGCTCAGCATCGTTCTCGCTCAGAAAAGGCTTTGGAAGGCTAGCAGCAAATTTCAGGTTTGGGAAGCTGTTAGCTTTGTCTACCAGAGGCAGAGCTGATAAATCATGACCCACCATCACAGTCATGGTGATTTCTCTTCTGCTCATACCCTCACAACAGCCCTGAGAGTTTGCTTTATCCCTGCTTTGCAGATGAGGATGCTGAGGCCCAGAGAGGGGAAGTGACTTGCTTAAGGTCACAGAGTGGGAAGAGGTGAAGCAGGGCCTTTAGTCTGCGACCCCTGACTCCACACCTGGTGTTTGCTGAGACCCCAGGCTGCTTCCCAGGTCCTCTGGGACAGCCCCTGCCTTCCACCAGGTGAGGTGATGACCCATCAGGACTGCCAAGATGAGGGAGCAGGGAGGGGTGGCCATGATGGTAGGGAGACCCTGGCTAAGTTTGGTGGGAGTGGGGGCCAGCCAGGACCGGAGAATGGGAAAGTGGGGGGGCAAAAGGGTATGGCAGGGCAATGGGTATCACTGGGAAGTTTTGACCTGCCAGATTTCTGGCTCAGAAATTTCTTTCATTCTGCTGTTTATTGAGCACCTGCTGTGTGCCACACAGTGCTAGGTACTGGGAGCATAGCAGTGAACTAGACAGACTAAAGTCCATGACAATAATAGTAATATAATCACACAAATACAAATTAAGTGATTACTGGGCCACATGTTACCAAGGAGAGGCACAAAAGTCACATGAACTTAGACCAGTGAAAGAATTTGAGGAACGTTTCCTAGGGAAGTGACTTATAAACTGAGAACTGAGGGAGGCCTGAGTTACCCTGGTGAAGTGGTCAGAGAAGAGGATTTAGGCAGCGGGAACAGCATGTGCAAAGGCCCTGTGGCTGGGGTGAGCTCCCAGCCATCTCTTCTTTCAGCTGCCTGAGTTGATTGCAATTTTTAGCACCTTTCCCCCTGGATCAGACAATTTCAGTCAGTCATGTATTCACTCAGCAAACCCTCAATGAGCCCTCTCCTATGTGCTGAGTGCCTGGGGCATAGACATGACTGAGATACTGTCCCTGCCCACGAGGGACAGAAACAGTGACTCAGGAGAATGTAGAAGAGGTTAGGGCTTCTGATTATGAGGTTTCTTCTGTGCTTGATCCTGTACCAAGGAAGCCCTTTCTGGGTGACATCATCATTCCCATTTTACAGAGGAAGATATGGAGGCTCTGAAAGGCTGACTTACCTAAAGAGGCTAGTACCCGTCTTGGCCTCAGATTTCCCATCTGTAGAATGGGTTAGGGTGGAGGCTGTCTAAGGAGCCCAGGTAGCCCTACCTGTTCCCAGGGTCCCTCCTTCACTCCAGGGTCCTCTCTCTTCTCCAGCCAGGACCATGGGCAGCAACAAGAGCAAGCCCAAGGATGCCAGCCAGCGGCGCCGCAGCCTGGAGCCTACTGAGAATGCCCATGGTGGTGGCAGCGGGGGTGCCTTCCCCACCTCACAGACCCCCAGCAAGCCGGCCTCCACTGATGGCCACCGTGGCACCAACACGGCCTTCTCCCCTGCCGCTGCTGAGCCCAAGCTGTTTGGAGGCTTCAACTCCTCGGACACAGTCACCTCCCCGCAGAGGGCGGGGCCGCTGGCTGGTCAGTGGACCTGGGGGCCTATGTTCCAGGATGCCTCTGCCCTTCCTGGCTGGGCCAGGCTGCTCTGCCAGAGGGCTGTGTGTCCTGGGGCAGCAACACCCCTCTCTGGGCTGCTGTTTCTTTTACTCACTACAGGGGAAGTGTCTATGGGTTAACTGGCCTTGGGGACTCCTGGGAGTTTCTTGGAGGCTGTGGGTGGGAAGTGTGGTGCACAATCCATGAGACGCAGAGCATAAAGGGGTCTAAAGATATAGGACTGTAGGGGGAAACTAAGGCCCAGAGGGTCAGGGTGCTGCTCAGGGCAGCATGGAGACCAAGTCTGGGGCTTTGCTCTTTGCTTTGGTCAGCCCAGAGATGGGTTGGGATAGGTAGTGTGTGGTCAAGGGGCCAGGCGGGTTGGGAGGAAAAATCAAAGCTCCTCTTCTTCAGAGGCCCTCTGATGCTGAGATGCGCCCCTGTGCCCTCTGCTGGCACGTTGGGTTATAACAGCCAAGACAGGGATGCTTGAGACAGATGTGGTCCTGAGAGACACATGACACTCTCAAGCACTTGTACTCTCATCCAGCACACTCACACGGAGCCATACACTCATGGTTACACAACGAGTCAGCACCTCATTGAAAGAAATCATTAAAAGACATGTGCATGTGCTAAGCTGGAGATTCCATCATAGACACACATCTCACGCATAGAGCACACATGGATGTGCGCTCCCTAGGCACAGACACACCCCCAATGCAGGTGTACACAAATATACACACACATACAAATAACCTTCTGCTCCCAGATGAAGACACACACGTGTAGTCAAAGCCCTTCAAAGACACACACGAGACACAGACACAGACTTAAGAAACGAATTTACAGACACCCACAGACTCACAGAGGCACAAGTGTACACACAGGCAGTGAGAACACAAAAGCACACAGAGACACATGGACACTCATGGACTCCTCAGGCACAGACACACGTCCAAGTGAGACCAAGAGACCCACATGCACACCCTTCATTTGTTCAAGAAATATTTGTGGCGCCTCTACTGTGTGCTAGGATTCTTCTGGTCTGGGGACCCCGCAGTGTGTAATGCAGACATAATACCTGTAGGGGAGGGAAACAAAGCAAGATGTGTAAACTGTGCGGCATATTAGAAGGTGGTAACTGGTGAGAAGGACCGAAGGGGCAGGGAGGGCATTTTGGAGGATGGAGGGATAGAGGTTGTAATTAAAATGGGGGACAGAGAAGGCCTCTTTGAGGGTACAGTTACCTGCCACCAGGCTCTCCCCAGACACATAGAAGAACCTGGAGAGAGAAATAGAGCCACCTCCCCTGGTGCCATTTCCTTCATTCACTGGTTCATTCATCCCACAGTTGTTTCTTGAGCACCTACTATATGTCAGGCTCAGGAACAAAACGAAGATGCCTGTTAGTAGGGGCTTCTGGTTCTATGGAGAAGATAGACACCAAACAAATGCCTAGCATCACCCGGAGCCCAGTGGGACACAGACACGAAGAGATGCATGCCTTCTGCACGCCCTCACAGGGGTGCCCAGGCACATGGACACAGATCTGAATGTGACCATGACTCTGGGCTGGGCTCTGATGGCATGTGGGAGACCAATCTCCACGCCCTGGGGTACGGGGCCCTTTTGTCCACACCTCTCCCTGTCCATGGCCCCTGCTGTTCTGATGTGCCCTGACCCTCTCTGCAGGTGGTGTGACCACCTTTGTGGCCCTCTACGACTATGAGTCCCGGACAGAGACTGATCTGTCCTTCAAGAAAGGGGAGCGGCTGCAGATTGTCAACAACACGTGAGTGCCTCCCCTCCCTGTCGTCCTTGGGCATCCCGTCTGGCTTTGGGCCAGAACCACTTCTGAGCATCCCAGGCTCAGGGGCAGCATGTTGGGCAGCAGGCACAGACGAGCGCCGAGGCTGTGGAGGCCCAGGAAACGGTCCTGGGGCCTGTGGGAGTGGTAATGAGGCAAGTGGTTGGTGGTTGGGGCTCCGGGAGGGCCCCTGGGACAGAGGTCTGGGTTCAGTAACTTGTCAGCAGGGCACAATACCCCCGATCCCTGGATCCCAGACTCTGCAAGGGGGAATGTGGTCAGGCAGAACTGGGCCCGGGACCCAGGACTCAGGACTACAAAAAGCAGGGCTTATCACTGGAGGCCATGCCCACTAGAGGTGCCCCCATTAGTGACCTAGGGTGGTAGGGCCCAGGGCAGCCGGATAAGTCAGCGTGTCCCACTGTAAGGGGAGGAGCCCGCCTTGGGAGGAGGGTTGGGGCACCCATATTGGGCACACAGTGGGAGAAGGTCAGCACTGGACATGTGGATAAGATGATAGTATAGGGTGTGGAGGGCAGGACTCCCTGGTGGATGTCTGGTTTACCTCCAGGGACTCCATCCTTGGGGTAGGCTATCCTAGAGCCAGGCTGGCCTATGGGGGCCCGTGCCAGATGCTGGGCCTCTGTGGACAGGGGAGCAGGGAGGAAAGAACCAGTGAGGGGTGAATGGGGCCCCAGCCATGGGGTGAGGTCCTTCTCCTCCTATCCCCTCCTTTTCTTTGCCTGCCTAGAGTGCAGTGGGAGTGAGGTGCTACACCTGTCATGGGGTGTGCCATGCGGCCTTAGGGCCCAGGGAGGGGCGGTGGAGGGCTTCAGGGTGGGCTTGGGATGGGTTTGCTCATGCAGGAGTGCTGACAGGGCAGGGCAGAGACTGCACCTGCTGCATTGCTGCCCCTGGCAGCGCTTGCTGTCCCCCTCCTCCTGCAGCCTGGGACCTCCCCACCCCATTCCTGGCCCGCACTTGCTTCCCCCAGCCCTCTCTCAACTTCTCCCTCTCTCTGCTTCTTTCTCGCTGGCCCTTAGGAGGAAGGTGGATGTCAGGTGTGTACATACTTCGTGGGCGGGCTGGGTGGGGGTGCTTTGCTGGTGGGGGTGGGACTGCTGTCTGCATGTGGCTGTGTCCCTGCCTGTGGTCTCTGGCTCCCTTGGCTGTCCGCTTCCAGCTCCCCAGCGTGTGTCCTCACCCCCAGCCAGTTTGACCAGGTCCCGACGTCAACCCCAGGCTGAGAGTGGGGAGAGTCCTCCCAACACCCCTGCCACTCTCCACCACCCCTCCTCCCATCCACCCTCCTAACCCACTCCTTATTCTGATCCATCCGCTCACATTGAGTGCCAGCTGCAGGCATGGCTCGGTGCTGGGCCCATTGAAGCATGGGTGGAGAAGGCCTTGTCTACGCCTTTCTGGAGCCAGAGGGTAGCCAGGAGCCAGCCCCAGGCCAGGCAGAGTGGCAGGCAGAGGATGGGTCAGCCCAGGCATTTGGGCTTCTGCTGTGGGGCCCACTCTGGTGGTAACCACAGAGTCTGGGAGTTTCAAGGTCTTTGGAGGGAGAACAGTGAAGTTGAGTGGCAAGTGGAGGTGGTGGAAGGCAGTCCCTCACAGAGGGGCAGCTGTGGGAGGTGCAGCACTGAAGGGAGCTGTGGAAGGGCAAGAAGGTCCCAGAGGACAGGGTAGAAGTGATCCCTGAGTGTCCTCGAAGGCCTGGCTATGGAGATTGGCTATCTCCACCCTCTTCGAGTGTGTCTTGCTTGTCCGTGCCTCCCTGCCCTTGTGCATGCTGTTCCTTCTGCCTGAAATGCCCTTTGTCCCATCTCTGCCTGGCAAACTCCTATTCATCCCTCAAGATCCAGCTGAAGACTGCCTTCTCTGAGAGGCAAGAGGGAAAAGAGGTGCCAGGTGCTGGGCCAGGCATTTTAAACCCATCTCCTCAAATTTGCTCAGCTGCAGTCCCACCAGGGCTGTAGTGATGGGGGGAGGGGATGTCTCCATTTTGCAAACGAGGAAACTGAGGCTCAGAGATGTGAAGGCCCTTGCCCAAAGTCACACAGCTACCAAATAGCAAAGCCAGGATGGGAACATGGGCAGCGGCTGTCTCCCTGACTCAGGCTGCTCTCCCTGAGGGAGGGGCTTTCCCAACTTTCCACCCCCTTGTGTGTCCAGTTCCTAGTGTCACTCCAGTTCTCTCTCGGTTCCAGTTGTTTGTATCTGCCTCCCCCCACTTTGGGGGGAGGGCTTGCCACATTTCTGGGTCCTCCTATCACCTGTTGCTCAGCACGCTGGGGGTACCCCTCTGGTGCAGGTGAGCCAGATGGATGAACAGTAATGAAACAGCCCCCTTTATTGTGCTTTGTGTGTGAGCCAGGTTTCTGTGCTGAGCGCTTTGGCTGCATTGTTTTATTTGCACGTCACCACACTCCTGGCAAGTGGAAACTCGTATTTGCTCCATTTTACAGATGAGGAAACTGAGGCCCAGAGAGGTGAAATGACTTGCTCGAGGTCACACAGCTGGCAGTGGCAGAGCTGGGAGGGTAGGCGTGACCCAGGGCCCTTGCCGGGGAGGTGCAGAGGAGCCAGGAGGAGGGAAAGGTGGTGCAGGGGAGGATGCAGGGTTAGAGGCTTTGAAGATCTGGAGGGCATCTCAACCAGCCACAATGGGAAGGGCATCTCGGGCTGGGGTCACAGCTTGAGCAAAGGTGTGGCGGGAGGAGCGGCTCTGGAAACTGATTCTGCATCTTTCACCCCGAGAGCAGCCCTCGCTCCTTCTTTGTCCACCTCTTCCCTTCCTTTTTCCTGCCTTTGGTGTTTGTCCAGCCTGTGGCTGTCAGGGGGGCTGGCCGTGTTGGAGCCCCGTGCATGGGAAGCCCTCGGTGGCACTAAGGTGCCCTGATTGGAGGATGGGGGTGAATTGAGAGTCCCTCCACATGCACAGTGCTCAGCCACTCCTTCGCCTGGGAAATGTGGTGGTGGCAGAGTTCAGGGCTGGCATTAGAGGAAGAGGAGAGATGAAGGGATCCGAGTTGGGGGTTTATCAGAAGGTGGGGTGTTCAGGTCTCATACCCCACCCATGGACCACCCTACATGTCCTTCCATTGTTAATGCTTAGGGAGCATTATTGTTTAATCCCCCTGCCCCCTGCCCTAAACCCCCACCTCCTCTTAAGAGTGAGGAACTTTCTGAACATAACCTGTGGCTGGGCTGGGTGTCGGGGGAGATGGAGAGCTTAAGGAGGAGTGCATTTGTGGCTGGGGTTTGGCCAGGGCTGGCTGGGCTGTGGCCTCACAGCAGGCCTGGACATCCTGTTCCCTGGATCTTCATGCCCATATGGCCCTGAGCCCGAGAATCCTGGGCACTCGGTGGCTCTGGGTCTGAGGAAGCCCATGGGGGTCTGAAGTCTGACTGTCTCAAGCCCAGAAGTGTCTGAGTCTCCAGAAGTCAGGGCCCCTTTGGGTTGCTCTCTGAACTGCCCCTTTCTCCCGCCCACATTCTAGCGGCTTCTTTGGGGGAGCACTAATCTCTGACACTTTGCCCTGGGTACTCCCCACCGTGGGGCAAGGGACACCTTCCTGTCCTCCTTACTCGACCTGTCCTGGCCTCACCTGCCCTCTCGCATGTGCCATGTGCCCAGGCCTCAAGAAACTTGCCTGCTAGGGCCATGCCCAGCTGCCCAGGCTTGCCTTGTTGACCAGTATGTAAGCACCCAAATGGGCATAACTTAGGTTCCAAAACTGCCACAATCCTGACCCACGTACCAACCCGGGCAGTACAAAGATTAGGGTCCAAAAAGAGGGTCCCGAGGCTCAGACAGGTGTGGTCAGTAGCCCGAGGTCACACAGCTGGTGAACAGCAGTTGAAATATAAAATGGTAGTTCAGGGGCTTCTGGTCCATTGCTTCCTCTTCTGGCCACAGGTGGGAAGGTGAGGGATCAGGCGGGGAATGACTTTGTTTTTTTAAATCTTTATTGTTGAAAGTATTACATAGGTCCTCCTCTTTCCCCCATAAACCTCTTCCAGCCGCTGCCATCCTCCCCTGCACCCAGGCCCTCACCACCCCATCGTCTGTGTCCATGGGGAAATTCTCTTCCTTCTTTCCCTTTTTCCTACCCATTGGATAAGGACTAGGCCCCAGGGAAGATGCCAGATGTGGCGAATCTGCTCAGCCTGATAGATTAATTCACTGTTGCTTCTGAGGCTGGCCTTGGACTGGCGTCCCTGCGGCACTGGACTGGTCTGGGAAGCTGCGGGGCATCTCCTGTGGGAGCAGCCTCAGGCCCTGGGCACACCTGTGGCAGGTTTGAGTCTCCCAGGCCAGTGGTCGCCAACCGGTGGTCTGAGGATCACTGGTGGTCCGTAAGGTCCGAAAGGTTGGTGACCCAGACTATATATAGACTTGGGAAGATGGGGCTTGATGGCTCCCTTTCACAGGTGGGTAAACTGAGGCTCAGATGATACAGAATTAGCTTACTGAAGCTGGAGCTAGCTTGATACTGATTGATTTACATACTTTGCAGCAAGGATGATTCTGTGAAGACGGAAATAAAAAGTATTATTTATAGTATCTTTTGTATAGATGAGGAAACTAAGACCCAGAGAGGGCAGGGTACTTGCCCAAGGTCACACAGCATATCCTTATTGGAGATGGACTGAGCTGCTTTGGCTTTAGTTTTAAAAACACATTTTTGAGAGTGGGGAGAGGGGCACCATTGAGATATAAATTCAACATTTTTTTATTTTGAATTTTGCTGACTTGGCCCTGTCTGAAAATATTAATAGTTCATGCACATTGAGCACTCCTTGGAGGGATGCATGAGTATCCCCATCCTTCAGATGAGGAAACAGGCAGGGCCAAGGTCACACAGCCTGTGGCTAACTCTGATGCTCCAGCTCTCTGATGCCTCTCACCCTGGGTCCTTTAGTGAGATTGCAAACAACCACCCTCCCTGCCCTTGTGAACTAAAACTCAGAAACGGGACTGGGAACCCAAATTCACATACAGGCTGATGTCAGGTAGCGAGAGGCTCTGCTGGCCAAAGTCTGGATAATGCCAGCGGAACTGCACCCTCATTGCTTCTGGGTCTCTCCTTGGCGGGCCTCTGGACACACGCTCCACCAACCTTCCCCTCTGAGGCGGTGGCTGGTTAGCTTTCAGTCTCTGGTTTGTCAATCTGCCTCGCTTTGTACCCTGTGACCTAGACCTCAGCCCAGTCCCCTGCCCTCCAGTCCCCTGCCTCCTCTTCATCTTCCCCTGGCTTCCCCGAGGGTCCCTAGGCCCCTGAGGGCCCGGGGAGACGGCAGGTGTCCTGAGACCTGCTGTGCCTGGCTGCGGGCACTGGGCCCGGCCCCACCTCTTGCTTTGCCCTTGATTTGCGATACGGCTTTGGGCACATCACTGCCCTCTCTCTGCCGTATTTTCCCCATTGGTGAAATGGAGCTTTGGACTGGAAGATCGCAGCTGTTCCTTGTGACTTGAGTCCTTGCTTTGTAGCTTTGGGCAAGTCTCAGCCCCTCTCTGTGCCTCAAGTTCCTCAACTCTACAAAGGAAGTGCTGGGTTGCTCCAGCCTGGGTGCTGTGTGTCCTAATGTGGGGGCTGAGGCCTGCCTTCCTCCTGCTTAGGGTGGCCTTGAGGGTCAAAAGAGACAGACAAGTATAGACACCCCTGAGTGGGTGCACAGCAGGGGGTGGATGGAGGCCCTGGACATCCAAGGGCTTCTTTCCTAGAGGTGGGCCTTGCCCCCTTACTCTGGGGCCCTCTCTCTCCTGCAGAAACTCCCACATGAACTGTGTCCCTGGCTGAGTGCATGTCAGCGATGGCACAGCCAAGTCAGCCTGCACAGCCCGTATCATGCTGCTCTCACCTCTGTCCAGCCAGAAGGGACTCTACCCCTCTGGTTCAGCGCCCCCTCCCATGGCTCAGCCCTGGTCTGAGTGCTCACCTACACTTTGCCAGGTCCTTGGAGAGCATCCCTAGCCCCATGCTCTTCTGGCCTCAACTTCTCCATCTTCAAAATGGGCTGAAGAATGTGGGTCAGGGGAAGCTCAGAAAAACCAGGAGCCAGGGATTTGGGTTCAAGTCCAGACTGTGTGACTGTTGGCAAGGGTCTTTCTCTCTCTGGGCCCTGGTGATGGGGAGGGGAGTACATCCCGCTAGCTGTATATCTCCTCAGGGTCGTGGTGAGGCCCAGAGGCATCCTTGGATGGAGAAGCTCAGCAAGCTGTCAAGCCCCTGTAGGGAGAATGCCTTCTTATCTGGCAGTTGGAGCCTGGGCCTGGCTGTGTGACCTTGAGCAGAGGCCTTTGCTTCTCTGGCCTCAGTCTTCCCATCCACACAGTGGGAATGGGAGGGAGCTGGATCCTATTTCCCAGGCAGCCCTTCCCATCACCGCCCACATTCCTCATGGACATCTCCCCAGCCTCTCTGGTTGCATTGGATGCGAGGCCTCTGTGGCTGCCCCCTTGTTGCCCATCCCCAGCACCGCCTGGCTGTCCTGCTCTTTCCCTCGCTCTTTCTGCCTCTCCCTCTTACCACCCCCATCTCTGCCTCTTATTTCCCGTTGGGCTCTCGCTTTCTCCTCTCTCCTCTGTGTCTCTGGACCCCCGCTCCAGCCAGACCTGGTTCACATTCAGATGGCTGCAAAGGTACTTCGCCCCCTCCCTCCTCCCACCCAGGCCCAGGGGACCCAGCCCTGTGGGGAGCTCCTCCTGCCCCATCCCCATCTCCTCTTCCTCCTTGTGTGGCCTTAGTATAGAAGTGTCCTGGGCATTGGGACTTTGCCACCTTAGCCCCCTCTGACATGGCTCGCTGTGTGATTTTGGGCAAGTTCCAGTCCCCTCTGGCCTCAGTTTTCCCCATAGATGGGCAGGATGCAAGAGGAGGCCTGTGGTTTTCAGTCAAGGAGCCCTTTAGGTGTGACCTGTGATTTGTGATAAAGGCAGGCATTGCTCTAGTTTGCAGGGTTGGCACTTGGATTGTCATCAATCCCCAAAAGGGCCACCCCCTGCCTCCACCCAGGTCTCACCAGCTCCCAGGATTGGGGTTCCAAATCTCAGGGCTTGGGGAGACTTTGAAGGTCTGATTTGACATCCATCTACGACAGGAACTTGCTGCTTTAACTTGCTTGCTCCCCAAAGACAAGGAGCTCCTTATCTCACTCCCAGGCAGCTCTTGGCATCTTGAACAGCTTGGTCTATCTGAAGGGAAGCAAGCGTCCTTCCCATTGACTCTGCCCTGTGAATTCAGGCTTCAGGCTGACCAAGGTCAGTCCTGCCATAGTCCTGGACAGAGCCCGTCTGAGTCAGCTTTGGCCGAGGCATGTGGGCCAACGTGGTCGGGCAGGCTGCGAGGGGCCTGGTCCCACTGTTCCCTGTGCTCCACTGGCCTCCAGGGCTCCCAGCACAGCACCCCTGAAAATTGCAGGCACCCGGACCCACCACTGATGATTCCCGTCTCCTTTCTTCCCTCCTGCTCCCCCACTCAGAGAGGGAGACTGGTGGCTGGCCCACTCGCTCAGCACGGGACAGACGGGCTACATCCCCAGCAACTACGTGGCACCCTCCGACTCCATCCAGGCTGAGGAGTGAGTATGAACTCTGGCCTCCTGCTTGCTCACTGTTGCTTCTCTCCTGGGCTGGGGTTGGAGGTCTGGCTGCCTAGGGCCCAGGCCAGAAGCACTGTGGATGGGCAGAAGCCTGGATCACCAATATTATCCTCCTCCCTCCTGCCCCAGGTGGTACTTTGGCAAGATCACGAGACGGGAGTCAGAGCGGTTACTGCTCAATGCGGAGAACCCGAGAGGGACCTTCCTAGTACGAGAAAGCGAGACCACGAAAGGTAGGAGCCCATGGGAATTGAATCTTCTGGTGGGTAGTTTGAGCTGGGTGTTGCAGAATGAATAGGAGTTTGGTGTATGCCGTGAAGTGGGAAGAACCCTCAGGGTGGAGGAAATGACAAGACCAAAGGCAGAGAGGTACATCTGAGGACACTACGTTATCTTGGGTGGCCAGAGGTGCAGTAAAAGAGGGCATGTAGCCTCTCTGGCCTCAGTTTCCTGAGATGAAGAATGGATACAGATTGTCAGGAGGGCTAAGGGACACCCAGTGAAAGGCTTGTTCCCAGGGTGGGTGTTGCTACAATGGGTCCCTCTTCTTCCCCTTCTTCAGGGGCCTCTGGGGCTGGACTGGGTCCTGGGACCTGGCTTTACCCTTCCCCCATCAGTCCTGGCCCCTGTTCTTCTGTCCCTTCCCCCCCAGCAAGAGAATGCATATGTATCACCGCTTTCTCTCCAGCCCCTCTGCAAGTGGGTTGCAGGCACCCCATCACCATGGCAACGAAGCTGGGCCACTTCCTGTGGGCCTGGGCCTCAGCAGGAGTTGGGAAAACCTATCACCCATGTCACGCATGTGCACGGTCCTGTGGCCATGCACGCCATGTGTGGGTCTAGGCATGTGTGCACATGGGGGTGGAATTGTGTGTGTATTGTTGCATGTGAGTGAATTGTGGGTTTGTCTTCATGCCTGTGGGCCTGGGGAGTGTGTACCTTTGTGAACATGCAGCCACTGGGCACAGGCACCCCTGTGTGTGTGCACATGGTCAGGCTGGCTTCAGGCGCAGGCCTGTGGCTTCCATGTGCACAGGGCCGGGGTCATCTGTAGTAAGTCATGGTTGCCCCATGCAGGCTTTAGAGACCCAGGTACCAGTTCAAGTCAGCTCGGTGCCTGACTTGCTGTGTGACCTGAAGCCTAGCTGCTTTCACTCTCTGGGCCTCATTTTCCCTTCTTTACATAGATTTTAGCCTCTGTCTGAGGACTGTCCAGAGGGTCCATGGCCTATGGGGACTGGACTTCTAGCAAAGTGCCTGTACGCTGCCTCCCAAGAAGGGCTTTCTAGTCTGTGGCCACGAGAGCTTTTGCACCCACTGCCCCACCTCTGGGCTCAGCCTTGTTCCCTGAGGCCACCTTGTTCCCTGAGGCCACTGTCTCTTGGGCTCAGGTTAACAGAGGCTCCTAGCCAGGCCTGCTGGGTAGGAGGAAGTTGTTCCAGCCCAAAGCTTTCTCAGGCTCAAGGAAAGCAGGGAGGGGGCCATTGTGGCTGGCCCAGCTGAGCCTTAGCAGCCTTCAGGTCATGCCCAGCACATGGGCTCCTGCCTTGTCTGCCTCAGCCTCAGCCAATCACCGGCTCCTGCCTGAGCCTGGAATCTTCATGAAGTAATGGGGCACAGAGAGGGCTCCCAAGGCAGACCCAGAGAGGGGCAGCAGTTAATCTGGGTACACACAGGCACGTGGGGCCACTTCTATGCTCCCATCAAGCATTTTTTGAGCACCTCTTATATGTAGACTTATTGAATCTTCCCAGCAGCCCTGGGAGTAGCCCCATTGTGCAGAGGAGGAAACTGAGGCATGGAGAGGGCAAGCAACTTATTCAGGTCACACAGTTCAGACACTCACTCAGGTTTCAGGAGCCTTGCCGGGGTCAAGGGTGCATGGCAAAGCTTTCCAGCCAGGTGCCGCCTTGCTGACTTGGCCCTGTCTCAGTGGCTGCCCCAGAGCTGGGTTGAACCAGACCTGGCTCTGCCTGGGCCAGGGGCTGCCGACTTGGCATCCCTCTCCCCTCCCGTGTTGGACAGGCACAGAACTGTGCTTAGTGTTGTGGCCTGTGGGGTGGCAGGCCTGGTGATCACGGCTCCTCTCTGGCCCTTCCCTGCAGGTGCCTACTGCCTCTCAGTGTCCGACTTCGACAACGCCAAGGGCCTCAATGTGAAGCACTACAAGATCCGCAAGCTGGACAGCGGCGGCTTCTACATCACCTCTCGCACCCAGTTCAACAGTCTGCAGCAGCTCGTAGCCTATTACTCCAGTGAGTGCCACCCCCAGCCTGGTGTGAAGCCTCCGGGGGTGGGCAGCTGGGCCAGGGGAGAGCCTGGCTGGGACTAGGCCCTCTCAGGGCCTCAGCTGCAGACCCTGAGGAGGGGGCTTTGGAGCCAACAAGGGCTGGGGCTTCTGTTATGCTGAGGCTATGTGGCTCCTGCCTTCCTCCCCCCTTCTTTCCCTGCCCCTTCTTCCTTCCCCTCCTCCCTCCCCATTTTTTCCGTTCTTTCCTCCCTGTGCTCTCTTCCTTATTTCCTCTCCCCCACTCTCCCCACTGCTTCTCCTTCCCTTTTCTCCTCCTCTCTGCAGCTGGCTGGTGACGAGGGGGCTGCCTGGAGGAGTGAGCAGGGAAGGGAGGGGCACAGGCGGTGTCGTTTGTCTCTGCAGCCGTAGCACCAGTCTGAACTGGTTACTGGAAGAGGAGGAGGGGGCTGCCACATTGATTGCTGCTGGGAGAGGGAGGCGCAGGGGGAGCGAGGGCTTGTGTGCTCACATGCACAGCCCCTGTATATACAGAGTGGCTGTTGCATCTGGATGTCGAGGCTGTCCGGTGGACTGAAGAGTCCCGGCCTGTGTGCACCCTGTGGTGGGCCTGTGGGAGTCTGTGTGCTTGTGGTGTGCAGCGCTGGCCTCTGTGCAGGTGTGGCCTATTCTGAGAGTGCCTGCTACTTCCCACTCCACACGCCCTCCTCCTCCTCTGCCAACACGCCTCCTGACTCCTCTAGGATCTGCCACTTCTGTCAGTCCCTTGGCCACCACTACTGTTCATTCTGAATCCTGTTCTCCCAGTTCAAAACCCTCCCGGGGTGCTCTTGCAATCTTAGTGTAAGGACCCCAGTGTGGTCTCTGAGGCCTTGAGTAGTCTAAGCCTAGGGCTGCCCTTCCTCCACTCACTTCCCTGCAGCCCCCAGTCTCCTTTCCGCTCCTCTCCCTAGCAGCTGTCCCTCCCTAAGGGCCTTTACACAGGCATGAGCACTGTGCCTTCTGCTTAGAGTGCTCTTCCCTGGTTAACCACTCACCCTCCTGCCCACTCAAGCCCAAGTACCACTTTCTCTGGGAAGTCTTCCAGGACTCTCTCCACCCCACCTGCTCTGGCATGCACATCACACATGTGGTCCTGGGAGTTGATTAAGAAAGTTGGGCTCCCCCTGGACTGTGAGCTCCCAGAGGCCAAGGTTCCACTGGACTTGTCCTCCAGTGAGTCCCTGGTATCCACCTCACTGGCCACGCCTTAAAGTGTGATGAATGCATGGACTCAGGGAGCAGATGCATGGGGCAGGGTGAGCCTGTGTGGGGTGAGGGTGTGTACACACAGGTGTGGATGCTTGGCCTCAAGGGCATCCTGTGTGTCCCCGAAGTCTGTGTGCATACAGCGTGTAGGTCTGTACACATGGTGGGACAGGGAGGCCCCAGGGCGGACACCAGGCCTGAACTCCACTTCCCTGTCTCCATCTTCAGAACATGCCGATGGCCTGTGCCACCGACTCACCACTGTGTGCCCCACGTCCAAGCCACAGACTCAGGGCCTGGCCAAGGACGCTTGGGAGATCCCCCGGGAATCACTGCGGCTGGAGGTCAAGCTGGGCCAGGGTTGCTTTGGAGAGGTGTGGATGGGTGAGTCCTTGCCCCTACCCTCCAAGGAGAACACAGTCCCCTTGGGTGACTTTGGTGTCCCCACCTGAGAACCAGGCAGATGTCCATCTGTCTGGCAGCTCAAGATCCTCTTATCCCCCTTCCCTTTACCTCCCAGCGTTTCACTCGCCTCTGTTGAACAGTGGGCCCTATTTTAATATGAAGCTCCCCCAGTGGTGGCTGGCACCAAGATGGGGAGTAGCTTCTTCATGCCTCTGCAGAGGGGCTGGACATTGGGCCAGGTGGCTTCACTCTGAGCCTCAATCTTCCCAACTGTGAAACGGGGCTGCTGATAATAGGACCCACCGTGGGGCTGTGTGAGCGTGCATCCATAGGTTAGCTCTTAGCCCTGGGAAGAGTAGCCTCAGCACGCAGAGGGAGTGCTGGGAAGCACAGGCCTGGCAGGTTCTGGGCCTGTTAATCTCCGGTCTCACCCTGGAGAAACAGCAAAGCCGTCCTTGAAAACAAACACTCTGCGGTCCTGACAAAACTCAAGTCCCTTCCACGGCCTGGTTTCTGCTGACAGAGGGATCGTGGAAGTTGAGGTAGGCATGACTGCTGTAAGCCTGTGGCTTCAGCGGAGGGACAGTGGCCAGTCTTCAAGGTGTTCCTCTGAGCCACTGTCTTCACTTTTCTCCCTTCAGCAGAAGAGATGATGGAGAGGAGCAGAGAAGGTTCCTGGGTGGGAGGCACTGCAGGGACAAAGGCCTGGAGGCTAGAGCTCAGGCCAAGTCAGGAAAAGAGAGGTGCTGGCTTTGAGCTAGAGAGAGGGCAGAGGATAAGAAGCCAGCTCTGACGCACATATGCAAAATGAGGATGTGAGCAAACGCTGGATAAGTCCACGCATCAGCTGTTCCGGTGCCTGCAAGACTCCTACCTTGGTTGGTTGTGCATTAATCAATGGGGGAGGTTCTTACTTCTTCCCAGTTGCTCTCAGCTCCAGCCCCATTCATTTGCTGGCACCTGAGGCACCTTCTTTGTGCTGCTGAGAAGGAACAGGATCGATCACCCAGGAAAGAGTAGTTGCATTGGAACTGTGATCTCCCATCTCAGGTGAATGTGCTGCTTTTGAGGACATTCCTAATAACCATAGTCCTAACAACAGCTACTATTTCTGGAGCACGTACCAGAGACTCATTTAGTCTCTGGAATAGTCCTGGGAGGAGCATCTGGTCTTGTGCCCGTTTTACAGGTGGGAGCTCTGAGGCTCAGAATGGCCAGGGAGGCCAGAGCTGAAATTGGTACCTGGGCAGATCCTGGGTCCCTGTGGGTGGGAATGGGGGCTCTCCACTGAGGCAGCCTGCATCCCTCCCCACACAGGGACCTGGAACGGCACCACCAGGGTAGCCATCAAAACCCTGAAGCCAGGCACGATGTCTCCCGAGGCCTTCCTGCAGGAGGCCCAGGTAATGAAGAAACTGAGGCATGAGAAGCTGGTGCAGCTGTATGCCGTGGTGTCTGAGGAGCCCATCTACATCGTCACGGAGTACATGAGCAAGGGTGAGGCTGGTGACCGGCACCAAGATGTGGGCAGCCCCTGGCTAGGTTATCTCTGACTCAGGGTGCTCACCAAACAGCAGGTGGGGAGTGCTTTACTGCCCCCCCAGATCAAGAGGGTACCTCTTTAAAGGTGGAATGGAATAGAACACAACTTCTCACATTGATGGAAAGTTAAAACAAAGATGGCCTTTCTCATTTCATTTTGTTTTTAACGCTCTCCCACAATGCATCTTGTCTACCTCAGTTTGCTGGTTTTTCTAAAGCCATTTGCCATTTTGGGGCAGAAAGAGATCTTCCCCCAACCATCCAAACTGAGCCACATTAAGTCCCTGGCTTTATCTTTACTGAATTTTAAAATTAATGAGTTTTTTTTTAATTCTACTTTTTAGAGGCATAATTTATGTATTATAAAGTTTACCCATTATATATTATAAAATACATCCAGTTCAGTGAGTTCTAACAGACGGACGCGCTCTGTATTCCTTACCACAATCTGGATAGAGAGGATTGGTGTCACTCCAGACAGTTCCCTTTCCCCCTCCGCAGCCCCAAACTTGGGCAACCACATGCTTTCTGTCATCCTGGGGTTGTTTCTTCTAGGACATCACTTATGTAATCTTTTACACCCGAGGGTCTTCCTGATTGTGTGCTATCCGTACTTTGTTCCTTTTTTACTGCTGAGTAGGATTCCATCCACGAATGGACCATAGTTTCTGTTCCCCTGGTGGTGAACATGGGGTTGTTTCTCATTCTGCTTGCTTTTGAATGACAAACATTGAGTGAGACTTTATTCAGAGATGGGTTTACATAAAGTCTGCAAAGCTGGTTAACGCGTGGCCAGCCCTTCCCATTTGGCCAGGACCTGGGAGTCACTGCTTCCTGGCTCAGGGAGGGCAGGGCCGGGGCTAGTGCTGCCTTCTCTCTGCCCAGGGAGTTTGCTGGACTTTCTCAAGGGGGAGACGGGCAAGTATCTGCGGCTGCCTCAGCTGGTGGACATGGCTGCTCAGGTGAGTCAGCCCCTCTTGCACCCTTGGCTTCGTACACTCAGGCCCACCGGGCTCAGCCAGCCCTGGCCTCTTGCGTGCCGCCTCCGGGAAGCTTGCTTTGGTTGCCTTCACACGCGCTGATCTCGCCCATATTACTGGGAGCACCTACAGTGCTGCAGGCGGTGGTTCTGGCAGAGGAAAGAGCCCTTACCGCGCAGCAGGAGTCCCTGACTTGCTGTGGGACTTCAGGCCTCAGTTTTCTTCTCTGTAAAGGTAATTCACTCACTTAACAAACATGTATTCACAAACATGTACTTGTTCGCTCAATAACCATTTTTTCACTTAATCCTTATCACAACCAGGGGAGTCAGGGATGGCTATTACTCCATTTGATGGGTAAGGAAACTGAGGTTCAGAAAGGGGACTTGGGACTGCAGGCAGGACCTGACACTCCTCTGTGTCTCTGGGGCATCTGGGGTCTCTTTTATGGTCACCCACTTTCCTGGGTGCCTCTCTTGTGCCTCCCCTTTGCCCTTTACCCTTTGTCCCGCGTTCCCTCCTGCTGAGCGCTGGCCTTGCTTTTTGTGCAACAGCATTTTTTGTAACCTATGTCACTTGCCTGAACATCGGGAGGGCAGGGTGTTTGGTTGGCTCTCTATCCTCGGGATGACCCCAGCCCTGGGCACATGCCTGTGACCTGGGAAGGGCTTGGGGTGGCCCCTGAGCCAGGCTCCTGGGTTTTGCCTGCAGATCGCCTCAGGCATGGCGTATGTGGAGCGGATGAACTATGTCCATCGGGATCTCCGTGCTGCCAACATCCTGGTTGGAGAGAATCTCGTGTGCAAAGTGGCTGACTTTGGCCTGGCTCGGCTCATTGAAGACAACGAGTACACAGCCCGGCAAGGTGGGCAGGGTCTGGGCGGGTACCATGTGCCTTGGGAAGTCCTGTCTCTTCTCTGAGCCTCAGTTTCCTAATCTGTCATGTGGGGATGGGAATGGTGCCTATATGACCTTTTGCTCCTGCAGGTGCCAAATTCCCCATTAAGTGGACGGCTCCAGAAGCTGCCCTGTATGGCCGGTTCACCATCAAGTCAGACGTGTGGTCCTTTGGGATCCTGCTGACAGAACTCACGACAAAGGGCCGGGTACCCTACCCTGGTAAGAGGGCTCCCACAGCCCATCTTTAGTTCCTGAACCCCTCTGCCCTGGTAACCTGGGACAAGCCAGACCACCTCCCAGGCCTCAGTTTCCCCATCTGTATAAGAAGGAAGTTGAACATCTGATCTTAGGCTCTCTCTCTGGTCAGGGCTTCCAGCCTTAGGGAGGGGCTTACGCTTACACCCACCCTGTTCTGGCGGGAAGCCCTCTCTGATATCCCCATCAGCTTCCCCCCACCCCAGAGCCAGCCTCCTCACTCCTCCCTCTGCCCACAGGGATGGTAAACCGGGAGGTGCTGGACCAGGTGGAGCGAGGCTACCGGATGCCCTGCCCACCCGAGTGTCCCGAGTCCCTGCACGACCTCATGTGCCAGTGCTGGCGGAAGGAACCCGAGGAACGGCCTACATTCGAGTACCTGCAGGCCTTCCTGGAGGACTATTTCACATCCACTGAGCCCCAATACCAGCCTGGAGAGAACCTATAGGGGGCAGCCTCAGGGCCAGACTGGCTGCTCGGCTTGGATCGGGCTGGGTGGCCCCCAGTGTGGGGTCCTGCCTCGCTCTTCCTGCCCGCTGTGGCTCCTCTGTGGGGCTGAGCTGTCAGTGACTAGGCCTCTCCCTCTTTTGTGGATGGAAGGGCTTGGGGCCTGGAGCAGCCCTGAGGGCGGGGTCCAAAGCTGGCACAGTGACTGTGTCCTGGCTCCTGCTCCCGCCATACACCTCCTCCTTGTACACCTCCTGGAGCTCCATGAGTTGCGGCAGGAGGACCTGGGAAAAAGGGCTGGAGCTGAGGGCTCCCTTTCCCAGCCTCAGCCTCTTCTACACATTGTCTCCTTCCCTCTTCCACAATCTCCAGGGCTGTCTCCAGAGCTGGCCAAAGAGCCTTTCCAAAGAAAAGTGATCGGCCCTTGGCCATCAGCCTGCCTGATACCCTGTCCCTTGCCGTCCATTTCTGAAACACCTGTTCGTGGAGGCCGCTGGGTCCAGACCCCTCTGCCATGGCTCCCGGGCAGGGCAGCCTGAAGCCTAGACTGATTTGATGATGGTGGGTGGGGTGGGCTCCCCCCAAACCCTGCCCTTCTTAGACTCTTATAGATCATCAATTCCTTGTCCCTTATTACCCATGGGGCAACAGTCCAGAGAGAGGTTGTGACTTACCCACATCCACAGAGCAGTTCAGAGTTGAGGTGGGATCAGAACCCGGTGCTCCCTCCATCTTCCTCAGGAACCAACAAGATTGTCCTCAGCGGCATCATGGACAGACTGTGGCAGCCCAAGGGACAAGGGGCCTGAGGGTGGGTTAGAATAGCAGAGAGTTCTGCTGCTATTTCCCGCTCAGCGGGGCTGTTGTGGGGGGAGAGAGTGGGGCTGAGCTGGGAATGAGGGGTGAAGGTGCAGGTGTAGGGAGGCAGAATTCAATCAGAATGTGGGTGGATTTTGACCTTCAGGCTTAGCCAGCCACGAAAGGGAGTGAGCTCCCAGGCTCTGGGGGCAATCAAGCAGAAATTGAAGATCCAAGTGGTTGGGAAACTTGCCCTGGCCTTAGGAGGGAGCCCCAGGTTGTCTGCCCAGTTTGCCCTGTGTCATTTCCATGCCTGGCCCCTGCTCTCCTCCCCAAGTTGGCACCCTAAACTTATGAGTAGGTAAAGGAGTGCCTAGGCTGGGGTGAGGGAGGATAAGGGTTCCACTGTCATGTATCAGGACTGGCTGTGAGACCTTGGGTGGACCTGACTTCTGTGGGCTGCAGCGTCTGCCTCCTTATGTGGCCATGGCCTCTGCAATTGCTCCCCTCCTGCCCTGTCCGGACCCCGTGACCTGGCGTCATACAGTGAGCGCAGCCCGGGCATCAGGAGACTGTTTTGGCCCTCGCTCTAGTGTTCAATCTTAGGGTATGTGGTGGCTTTTCCCTGGGCCCCAGTGTGCTCCTCTGAAAAGGGGAAGCTGACAGTTTGTGGGCATCTTGGTAAGGGCCTCTGTGTGTGTATGTGTGTGCGTGCATGTGTGCGTTCCTCCATGTGTGTCCATATTTAACATGTAAAAATGCCCCTTACTCTGTCGCCCAGACACATTGTACATTTCACCCACAGCCCCCCCTCATAGCAATAACATTCCTGCTGCCAGGGATTCTTGAGCCAGCCAGGCCCTACCAGTGGGGAAGGTGGCCAAGAGGTGCCTGCCTATGAAATTTCAACTTTTCCTTTCATACATGTTTATTACCCAAGTCGTCTCCTGTCTGTCCCAGTCCCAAATCTGGACTAGCATACTCGAGCGTGCTCTCAAATCCCTTCTAACTGCCCAAGGCCCTTTGTATAAGGTGTCCTAATACTGTCCTTTTTTAAAACAAACAGTGTTTTGTAGATTTCAGATGACTATGCAGAGGCCTAGGGGACCCCTGGTTCTGGGCAGGGCCTGGGGGTCCCACATTCCATGGCCCAGGTTCGGGGGGTGGGGGAATCCAGATTTGGTTGTAAATACTTTGTATATTGTCTGATTAAACACAAACAGACCTCAGAGTTCAGCTAGTGGTTTACTGAGCCTCTACTGTGTGCCGGAGGGTGACAGGGTGGGAGGTGAGGCCAGACTTCCATCAGAGGGGCCTTTGTGCGGGTGCTGGGCCTGGGCATGACATGATCAAATTGGAGTCAACAGTTACCGTGGCATGTGACCATGTATGCACACCTGGACCTGCATTTGGGGAATGAGCAGAAGCCAGGCTTCTTGTGTCTGAGATGCACAGAGGAACCCCAAGACGCCCACAGTGTCCGCAGTTGAGAACTCCGGCCGGGTGACTGGTGGTGGCCGACGCTTCAGGGTGGCTGGGGCTGTCAGACCTGCGTGGAGCTGTGGATGTGCTCATGGGGAGGTGGCTGTGCGGGTGCTATTTGTGTTTCTGGGAGTGCGGGGCTGGGTGGGAGGTGGGGCTGCATCGAAGTCCTGGGCACTTGAGAAAAATTCCACTCTTCCTCTCCTCCCTTCTCTCCCGCCACCAACGGACACAACCTGGGAAGTTCATTTGCAACTGTCTATACGAAGAAAGGAATTTTACATCAGATCATGCACACATCCACGATTCCCCTCTGGTGGTAATAACACTTCAATTAAATGGGGATATTACTTTGTCAGTATCATTTTAACAAGCTGGAGAGATCCCAGGGGTGTGCTCATGACTTGGGAGCATGAATAGGAATTCCCGAGGAGCGTGGCTGTGAGTTTGTGGCACAGGTCTTCTGTTTGTTCCTGGGGGTGTGTGTCCTTGGATGTGTGTCTTTGTGTTCATGGGTGTGTGTGTGGGGCTGTTGGCCCATGGCTCTGTGTGTCTATATACACACACGTGTCCAGGTAGTGTGCTAGTCTGTGGGCTCCTGGGGTGTGTGTACCTGGGTATTAATGGGGTATGAAGTGAGGAAGTCTGATTTCCCAGCTGCGTGTGCACAGATTTGTGTGTATTGTGTGGACACAATTCCAGGTCCTTCCAGCTTGAACCTGTGGGCTCCTGGGCTGCGGGCACCAATGTGTGTAATTGCTTCTGTGGACGAGCATGGAGCAGCGTGCGTCAGTGCAGATCCCTGTGGGCTCAGAGCGCACATGCCAAGTGGGCTGCTCCCGGCAAGACCCATGTGTGCGCTGGGACGCAGGAACAGCAAGCAGGCGGGGGACACCCCACCCTAGTGGCGACAAAGAACTGCCTGCGCATTCCCCGGCCGCACCTGGCCCACTCCTCCCGGAAGAGGTCCTGCACCCCCTTCCTCTCCGCGGTCTCACTGTTTCTCTGTTTGCCTTTTCCCTGTCTTTCATTGTCTGTGCCTCTGCAGTTTCTCCTGCCCTCTGTTAGTGTGGCTCTGGCTCTCGTTCTTGACTGACAAGTCTTTGTTTCTTTCTGTTCCCTCCCTTAACCTCCCTTCTCCCCACTTCTTGGTCTTTCTCTGTGTGCCTCTGTGTGCTTCCAATTCGTTTTCTTTTTCTTTTTTTTTTTTTTTTAGATTTGAAAAGCATTTTTATTTCTTTAGGAAGTTCAAAACCAAATAATTTGAGGCAAATGCTTAAGCATCTGGAAATGCCAACTCTTTCATTATTTTGGTCTAATCTCAGAGAGATGCAAGCATACATTGGAGAATCGCCTCAGCTTTTCCATTCTTAAAATTCTTTTTCTTTTTTTTTATTGATTAAGGTATTACTAATGTTTTTATGTCTCTCTCTGTTTCTCACTGTGGATAGTTTTTCTCTGTGCCTTGCTGTTCTTTCTCTACCCTCTCTCCCTCTCTTTCAGATTTCCTTTCTTATCCATATCTTGATGCCTCTGATTCTTTCTCAGGCCTTCACGCCTCCATGCCTTTGTTCATTCAGTCTGTTTCCACTACTGGGAATGCCCTTTCCTTCCTCTCTGCAACTTGGCAAACTCCTATTCCTCCTTCAAGACACATCTCGAGGCGACGGACTGCCTCTGGGAGCTTCCCTGGCCCCCCTGGAATTTGCAGGGTTGTCCAGAACAATAACTTGAGAGAATTGGGCAAGTCTCGCTGATGCACCCGATGTGGCCCACGTGGGAAGGGAGGCAGGGCAGCTCCCTCTGTCTCGCCCACCGATGGTTTGGACTCCCTCACTCTGGGCCTCCGTTCAGTTGCTTTGCTCTACTCTTCGTGAGAGATGCAGAATGTGGAGGGGCAAGAGATGCCCACTGCGCTGGGCCCACTATCTCAGACCCAGCTCTTTCCTCCTTGTGCAACTCGTCCAGTTTGCCTGGACTTCAGAGGACTGGAGACCCCGGATCCCCACGTCCCCGCCACCTCTTCCTAATTTCGGTGGTTTTCTCTTATTCTGCATGCATTTTTTTTCTTTGAGATAAATGTTTTCTTCCATGAAAAAAAATATATATAGCAGAGTAGGAAAGATACAGAAAAGCACATAAAAGGTCATAATTTATTTTCCCTACCCCATCCCTCCCACCTGGAAACATGGGGCATGTTTCTGGGTATGTGTATATCTGGTCTTGTCATCTGTTCTCTGCCCATCACCTCTGAGCCTCCTAGTCTCTCTGTCTCTGAATGTGCCTCTGTCTCTCCATCCTCTGGTCCATGTGTATTGGCTCTCTCTCTGGGCTGCTGGCCCATTCATTCTTTCATACGTTTACATGTAAAACTCATATTGAAGATTTACCCTGGCCCCAGTCCTGCCATGGGTCCACATGGATGTGTGAGCGCACGTGTGCCTGTACAGCTGTGTCAGGCCTTCTGTGCCAGGTCTGTCTGTCTTTCTCAGCCACTCCCTGCCTCCCTTTCTCCACGGAGTCATTGAGCTCCCTCCCACGGTTGCACTTCCAACGTGTGTGGTGTGTATAGTATGTGTTACATTGTGTGTGAGCAGTGTGTGTGGTGTGCACTGTGGTGTGTGGGCTGTGTGTGCTGTGGCTGTGTGTATGGTTTGTGGTGTGCACTGTGTTGTGTGTCCATGGGCTATGTGTGCTGTGGCTGTGTGGGTGGAATGTGAGTGTCCCTGCTTCCCCCTGCCTCCCAGGCTGCTACCCCTCTGCCGCCCATCCCTTCCTTCACGCTCTGCTCCTTTCATTTCCTTCCTCTCTTCCTCATAAAGTTCTACCCAGACCTTGTACTGGAGGTGCATTTGAGTGCACGCGCACACACACACAGTCACACACGTAGTTCTTCGTCTGCATTTTCTTTCATCTGTCTTCTTTCCCTTTTTTTTCTCTTGAAGGCTCCAAAAAGCTGTGGTTTTCAGAGAGAAAAACAGAAACAGACAAACACAGAGATAGAGAAAGAACAACCACGGATGGGGGTGGGGGACGGGGAAGGGGTCTGGAGACAGCTCCGTGCATCCGTCTGTCATGCACCCCTCCCTCGCTCTCTCCAGCCTTCCTCTCCCTGGGGTCTTCCCCTCTAGTGCCCAGATCTGTGCTCCCTTCAGAATGTGACTCATGGGACCCCGGGCCACTGTCCCCTGCCAGGCTCTGTCTGTGCATTCACCTGTCTGTCTGTATGCCTTTGCCTGGCCCCTCCCTGTTTCCCCTTTGCTGTGGAATCATTAAGTGTCCATCTCTTTCTTCGGTTACCCCTTCTCCAGGGTGGAGAGTGTGTGTGTCCATGTGGCTGTGGCTGGATCTCAGTGCTGTGGGGTCTGTCTTTCCCTACCTCCCACGTCCACCTCCCTGCAGATTTTATTAAATATCCTCTTTCTTTTCCTTCTTCGTGCCTCTCCTGCTGCCCTCTTGGTGTGTGTGCATCTACCTGTGAACCTCTCAAAACGTTCATGTTTCTTTTGACTAAAAAATTAAATTATTTTCGTGGCCCCTAAAAGCATCGTGAACTGGTGATTTACTGAGCTCCTCCTCTGTGCCCGTCCTGGGCCAATGCTGTTCCTGGCAGGGCTGCGCGTCCTTTGTGCCGGCTGCTCTGCATTTTCATGCTGCTCCGTTCTGCTCCCTGCAGCTTGCCCTGGGCTTCTGCGAGTATATCAAAGGCAGGTGATGTGTGCCAGCCCCTCCCCCACCTCTGTCTTTCTCTGTCCATCTCTCTCATCCTGGCAGGGGTGTCTCTTTCTCTGGGGTCCCCCACTCATTCATTCATTCATCCCCCCAACATCCCTGCATATCTGCCAGGAAACAGGGGTCTGGCTCCCCACTGTCCCCTAGGCCTTCTGCACCCCCAGAGCTGCAGGCTGGTTGCCTTTCCAGTGTGGGCTGTGCTCCCCATGGCCCCTTGCCGTGGCTGGGAGAGGGAGGGGGTGTCGGTGCTTCCATCAGTCCCTCAGCTCTTCAGACTCTTCTTGAAACACTCATTGTGGAGCAGCTGCTCCTGCCTGGCCATGAGCATGTGCGTGTGTGCGTGTGTGCGTGTGAGTGTGTGTGTGCCTCTGTGTGTGTGTGTGTTCCCCCCACCCCCAGGCCTCCATCTTGATTATTCCAGATGTGCCTGCCCATCTTTCCATCCCCCTCTGGGCCTCTCCCTTCCTCCCTCTGCCCCCCTCTTTTACCCTATGCCTTTTCATCTTCGTTCATCCTTGATGCTCTCACTCAGTGTGTAAGCATGCATCCACTCACTGGTCCATTTCTTCCTTTAACAGGTTTCCATGGAGTACCCACTTCATGCTCACCCTGGTTGGGGGCCCAGGGGCGAGGGAAGTTTGCTGGGAGCAGCCCTGGACACGCACTCACTGTCTAGAAGGACAGATGAACAGAACAGGTGCAGAAAGACCCTCAGTCCCAGGAGTGCAGAGAGCTTGAACAGAGGGTCAGGGAGGGCTCCCCTAATGAGGAGCTGAGGGAGAGCTGAGAGTGAGTAGGAGTAACAGGAGAAGAAGGGGAGGAGGGGGCGCCCCAGGTAGCAGAACAGCCATGCAAGGTCAGGAGGTGGGAGCTGGGCAGAGCCAGGGTGGGACTGCCACTGAGTCTTGATCCTCTCTTGCTCTGCCCCCTTCTTCTTCCCTTTTCTGGGGGTTTGTGATTGTGTGAAGAACCAGCGAGAGGGAGACAGACAGACACCAGAAGAGGGCGGGAGAGGCACAGGGAAGTCTCCTGCTTTTTCTGTTCACCTCCCATTACTCCCCTTTCCCTTCTCTCTGGGCTGACCTAAATCCGTGGTCGGCAAACTGAGCCACATGCGGCCCCTTGAGTGTGGCTCTTCCACAAAATACCACGACCTGGGAGAGTCTATTTTGAAGAAGTGGCTTTAGAAGAAGTTTAAGTTTAAAAAATTTGGCTCTCAAAAGAAATGTCAATCATTGTACTGTTGATATTTGGCTCTGTTGACTAATGAGTTTGCTGACCACTGACCTAAATCTCCTCTTTGTCTGGACTTGCTGCATTTGTTCTTGTGTGTGTGTGTGTGTGTGTGTGTGTGTGTGTTACATGTATGGTGTGGATGTGTGGCATGTGGTGTGGATGTAGTATAGTACATGTATTGTGTGTGATAGGTGGCGTATGTGGCCTGTATGTGCTGTGGTGTGTGACATGTGTGTTGGTATGTGTTTTGTGTGTTGGGTGTTGTGGCGTGCATGAAGTATGTGTGTGTGGTCTGTGTGTGGGGGTGTGTGAGGCATGTGGTCCCTTGCTGACTCCCACACTGTTGCCTGAATCCAGCAGGGGCTGTGCTGAAGTCCCTCCCATCCACACAGGCATCTTTCTTTCAGGTGCTTGTTCTGTCCGAAAACGCACGGGGACCGTTCTTCAGCGGCAGCGAGGGTGGGATGGGTGCATCTGCCTCCTCTTCATGCTTCAATCGGTCTCTCTCTCCGCTTCTCTTTCTGAACCCCTCTCTCAGGGTCACTCTTGTTTGTTTATTTATTTTTATTTAAAAAACATTTTAAATATTTTTATTGATTTCAGAGAGGAAGGGAGAGAGAAAGAGAGATAGAAACATCAGTGATGAAAGGGAATCATTGATCGGCTGCCTCCTGCATGCCCCACACTGGGGATCGAGCCCGTAACCCAGGCATGTGCCCTGACCGGAATCAAACCCAGGACTTTTCAGTCCGCAGGCCGACACTCTTTCCACTGAGCCACGCCTGCTGGTGCAGGGTCACTCTAGACTTCTGTGTGCCTCTTGCATTTGTGTCTGTCTGTCACCTCTCTACCACACTACCCCCCCTTTCCTTCTCTCTCTTTGTTCTGATTTTCTTTGTCTCTGTTTCTGTCTTTCTCTTTTTGTTTTGTTCTTTCTTTGTTTCTCACTGTCTCTGCCTCTCAGTTTTAACTTAATGTTACTTGGTGTTAACTAGCCTTTTTCTATCAATATGTGACTGCACAGTCAAATGTCTGCTTGTGTGTATGTGTGTCCGTCCGCCCCACACTGTACAGGGCCTGTCAGGCATGTGCATGTGTCTGTGCGGCTGAGCCAGCGTCCGGCTCCAGCCCTGTCCCCCGAGCCTTGGCCTCCCCGTCTCAGCTGGCTCTTTGGATCTCTGTTGCAGGCAGCTGTTGCCCCTGCTCCGCGCTGGGGGTCATTGCCACGGGCTGAGGGTTTTGTTTCCTTTCACTCCCTCCAGTGTTCCTGAAACAGTCATCCGAGAAGCAGCTGCTCCTGCTGGCCTTGGCGTGTGTGTGTGTGTGTGTGTGTGTGTGTGTGTGTGTGTGTGTGTGTGTGACACAGAGACAGACAGGGACAGAGTAGCCCCCTGCCCGGCCCCCTTCTCTGTGAGGTTCCAGGCTTTTGTATTCATTCCGAGTCACTTGCATTTGTCCCTCCATTCAATCAACACCCCTGGGCCTCTCCTGCGTGCTGGTGTGAGTGTGTGTGTGACTCGGCCTCCTTCCTGCCTGTTGCTGCCCCGTCTCTAAGGCAATTCTGAAACCTGCCCTGGCTCTGCGTGGCGTTCGCAGGGAGGGGGTGTGAACCAGTGTGTGGCCAGCTGTCAGCGTGTCGGCTCTGCCACTTCGCTAACCCGCTGCTCCCACTCTGGGGGCAGTTTCCTCTTGGTCAGCAGACACTGAGCACCGTGTGTGTGTGTGTGTGTGTGTGTGTGTGTGTGTGTGTGTGTGTGACAAAACTCTCACCCTGGAGCTCTCTGCTCACCACCTCTCTACAGCTCCATCTTGATTTTTCCAGACGTGCTGGTGTCTGTTTCTCTCCCCACTCCCCCCAGTCTCTCCCTTTCTCCTTCCCCATCCATCTCTGAGGCTCTGTCCAGTGTTGCTTTCACTCTGGGGATGAGCACATGCGATCTGTCCATGCATCCATCCATGCATCTGTCTGTCTGAGAGTTATTTCTGGACCATTTTCTAACCCCTCTTGCTGGTCCCACTGTTGTCCTCCCCTGTGCTGCTGGGCCATCTCAGCACTCACACTCACCCGGCCTTCCTCTCTCCTGGGGCCTCCCTCGCCCCACCCTCTGCTGTGAGCTCCAGACCCGAGCATGCAGCTGCTCCTGGGCCCCTCACCAACCCCAACCCCTGCACCCCTCTAGGCCCACCTAGACTCAGCCCTTTCTCTGCCCCTTCTCCCCCATGTGCCTGCTTCACCCGCCTCCAACAGGACACCTGCCAGGAGCCCCCAGCAGCCCAGACCTCCAGATCGAGGCCACTGTTGGAAATTTCCTTCCTGCCCTGTGGACCCCCCCTCCGAATTCAGGTCTCTCCCCAGGTCTCTCTCTTGGCCCATGTGAGGTTGTAGGCATTAGTCTTTCTCTCTTGGGTCAAATTACTTTTTTATTTCTTTTTCGGCATATTTTGTCAGGGTTTGTTCATACCTGGGCATTGTGTGTGTGCGTGTGTGTGTGTGTCTGTGTGTATCTCTTCCTTTCTCCCTGTCTGACGCATACATCTTTCCTTCCCTCTCTTATCCTCTTTCTCATGAAAAAAACACCAAACTGAGGTATGCCCAGCTGGCGTGGCTCAGTGGATATGTTGACCTATGAACCAGGAGGTCACAGTTCAATTCCCGGTCAGGGCACATGCCCGGGTTGGGGGCTCAATCCCCAGTGTGGGGTGTGCAGAAGGCAGCCAATCAATGATTCTCTCTCATCATTGATGTATCTATCTCTCTCTCCCTCTCCCTCTCTGAAATCAACAATAAAAATATATTTAAAAAATTAAAAAATTGTGGTATAACTTACATATCATAGAATGTGCAACTCTACACCCGTGGAGCCACCTCCCCAAGCAAGAACCAGATCACCCGAGCCGCCCCAGCCTGTTCCTCCCTCACACCGCCCCTCTCCCCCCCAAGGGAACCACTGTTCTGACTCAATTAGTGCTTCCTTTCATTGTTTTAAATCCAAAACGCGACATGGTTTTCCCCCTACTGTGTGTATGTGTGACTGTCTGTCTGTCTTGGAACTTTCTCAGTTGTTACTTCCCTTCTGGGAGTTTCTTGTCTTTGTCCTCTCATTCATTCAACAATTATTGAATACCTCCTAAGATGGGCTGGCTGTGCATCTCACCCGCTGCCTTCTTTCCCCCCTTCTCCAGCAGCTTCTCTCCCGCTCCTCCGCTGTCTCCAAGTCATTATTGAATTCTGTCTCGATTCTGTGCGTCACTGCAGGAGTGTGTGTGTCCTTCTCACCCACCACCTCCCCTTCACTCCCTGCTTCCCCCACCTCTGCCTCCCTCCCTCTCTCCCCCACTCCTGGGGGCTCCATCTAGATTTTTCCAGGTGAGCCCAGCTCTCCCCCCTGCCTCTCCCTCCCCTGCTTCCTTCCTGCTCTGTCTCAGAGGTGGTGAGAGCTGGCTCTCCCCGGTGTGAGGTGTGCTGGCCTGTCACTTCCGCTGCAGCTCTGGCCTCACCCTCGCGTCTCCTGACCCCCTTACTGAACGCACTTGGTTCCACAGACAACCAGTTGCCATCGGGGTCTCTAGCTGGGACCTTGGAGCTGAGCCCCAGACCCACTCACCCACCAAGGTCCATCTCTCCTGCTGCAGAACCACCTCCACGCCAGCCCCAGGGCTGTCTTCACCTCCAAACATCCCCCCATGCCTTGACCTGCTGCATTTGTTCCCGTCCTGCTAACCAGCTCTGCCATGGCCTCTCCCACCTTCTGCAAACCCCGGGGCCTGACTGCAGAAAAGTCTGTTCCCTGAGCTTCACTGATGCCACCTCTGGAGTCGTCGCTTCTCCCCCCACGGCCTTTCATGGTGTCTTTCCCTTTTCTCCCTTCCCACCGGCCTGGAGGCCTCCCCTCTCCCTCTGTGTGAACATCCCCGCTCTGTAGACCTCCCTGCCCACATACCCCCTGGACATTGCACCCCTGCCTGCTTGGTAGCAGGGCAGACCTCAGGGTCGGCGCTCACCGCTCCTTGCCCACAGCCTGTACATCCCAGCGCCTCGCCTTGGCTTGCACCTTGTCTCCCCAACCCCCTGGGGCCCTGCTCCAGTCCACCCTGGCTTCCCTGTCCCTTGTCACCTGTTGCCATGCTCCAGCCTGCCCTTGGCTCCCCAGAGTGGCCCTCCTACATCAGGCAAATTTGGTTGTGCATTCAGTCAACGAACAGTGACCAAGCAGCCTGTGGGGCAGGCCTTAGGACACTGACGTTTCTGTGGCCTGGCACCCTGGTGTGGAGGGGAGAACCGAGCTAGGTGGGCTGGGTGTGTGCGCACAGCCTCACTACTCTTTCTCATTTTCGTGGTCTCCCTTCCACCAACCCCTCCACCCTCCGTCCACCTGCTCTGCTGGTCCCTCCACAGTCAGTGCATATCTGCCTGTCTCGGAGTGAGGGTCTGTGTGTCTGTCTCTATCGGCAGTTTGCAGTTCATCCGTCTGTCCCTGTGCACCAGTGTGTGTGTGTGTGTCCCTGGTCTTCCTGTCTCTCTGTGTGGCAGTGCACGCACGCGCTTGTGTGTGTGTGTGTGTGTGTGTGTGTGTGTGTGTGTGTGACAGTCTGTATGTCCCTACCTGGGTTTCTGTCCATGTGTCTTGCTGTGGGGCAGCCATCTGGCTGTATGCCTCTGTGTGCCTGTCTGTGTGCAGTGGTGAGTTAGGCATGGATGACTGTGCATTTTGGGGGTGTCCTGGCTGGGTATCCATGTGTTGTGAAGATCATATTGTCTCTGGCTGTGTCTCCCTGCGTGTAGGGATCTGTCTGTCTGGGTGATTTTGTCCGAGTGTCCTCCTCTCTCTGGGGCTCTGGAGTGACACCGGCGCTCTGTCTGTCTGGCCACGGATCACCTGGCCCCTTGCTACCCAGCTCACGTCTCTCCCTCCCTCTTCTTCCGTCTCTGCACCCCCTTTCCTGGGGGCTTTGTGGGCTCACGTCACCATCACCATCTGCCTGGCGTCCTCTGAGACCAGGCAGCATGCGTCACGCCTTGCTCTGCCTGGGACCTTCTCCCTGCATGGTCCGCATGCGTCATCCACAGTGTGGGGGTCCCGCAGCGCTGCTCCCCCTCTCCCTGGCCCCTCCTCTCTCCCTCGGAGCCTTTCTTGAGCTTTCTTTTCCTTCCTTCCTGCGTCAGGCCTGCATCTGTGTGTGCCTGTCAGAGCTGCTCACTCTGGCCCCTCCCGTGGCCTTTCTGCTGCGGAGTTTGTTGGAGAAACTTTCAAACTTTACTCAGTTTTCCATCAAAAAGCCCCGAAGGGCGTTTGGGCAGGGGGCTTGCCATGCCCCCTCGTTTCCTTCCACCCCCCGTCCCTGCTAGGGTCTGTCTCCCTCCAGGGTACCGACAGGAGGACAGAGAAGGCCTCACCTCCACAAAAGGCCCTCACCTCTAGCTCCTCCCGCTTCCCCCCTGTCCCCGCCCTGCCCCCGCCCTGCCCTCAGTCTCTCTGGTACATGCCGCTCTCACCTCAGGGCCTTTGCACTGCTGTCCCCTCTGCTGGGAGTGCTCTCTCCAGAGATCTGTGCTCTTGCCTAGTCCCTTCCCGTCTCTGCTCCCAAGTATCCTCTTCGGAGAGTCTGTCTGTCCAGTGCTGTGTGTCCAGCTTCTAGAACGTGGCTGCCGGGTAGAAGGCCCCAGGACCTGCTCACTGACTGAGTGAGCGAGCTCTTTGCTAAGCCCTGTCCCACCAGGATGCAGGGACATGCCCCTTGCTGCCCACCCCCTTGGTGAACTGGTTCCCCTCCACCTCCTCCTGGTCCCCCTGCCTCTGGTCTTACCTATGGACCCATTCTCACAGCACCAGTGAGGGCTCTGCACAGCAGCCCTGGTCATGCACTCCCCGCTCCGCGCTCCAGGCTCCCACCTCCACCAAGTGTTCAGGCCCACCTGCCTCTGCTCTCCTTTCCTCTTCTTCCTAGGCACCGCCCCCCCCCCCCGCCCCCCCCTCCCCGCAGCCACCCCTTCCCTCATCACCTGCCCTCAGACCTCTACACCTTTGCATGGGCTGGTCCCTCCACTTGGAAATACCTGTCCTCACTTGCCTACTTGGTAAATTCTTACTTTTAAAAAAAATTAAAAACATTTGTTATTGAGGTGAAATTCATACGACATAATTTATATAACTATAATCTTTGCTTTCGCTCTGCTCTGGCCCCGGGGTCATTGTCATTGTCATTCTTCAGGCGTGTCACACACACAATGAGAGAGCAAGACACCCCCCCCCCCCCCGCCCCCGCCAGGCCCCGCTCTGCGGGCTCTTGCTTTTGTGCTCATTCTGAGTCACCGGCATTCATCCTTCTATTCAGTCAGTGCCCCTCTCCAGTCTCCTGCGCTGGGCTGTGTGTGTGTGTGTGTGTGTGTGTGTGTGTGTGTGTGTGTGTGAGAGAGAGAGAGAGACTCTCCTCTCCCTCCCTTCCTCTAGTCTAGCCCATTCCCTGTCTCTAAGGCGGAACTGAAATCTGCTCTGGCTCTGAGAGAGACAGAGATGGGGGTGTGGGGGTGCCCCCTTTGTTTGCTGCTTCCCATGTCCCTTCTCTCTTGAGGTCTCTGCCTCTGACTCTCTGGGTCTCTGCTCCTCTCTCCCCATCACGCTCTCTGTCTCCATTTCTCTGCTCCTGCCACTCTCCCTCTTTCTCTTGGCCTCTCCCTCCTTTCTCCTTGCTTTTTCCAGATGTGCCCATGCCCGACACTGTGTCCCATGCCATGTATTTCCCTCCCTCCTTCCTCCTCGCTCAGGCTGTCTTCTCCCCCTTCCTCCTGGCCTCCAGTGTGTGTGTGTGTGTGTGTGTGTGTGTGTGTGTGTGTGTGTCTTTACCTCTCTGTGTGTCTCCACATCTGGGTCTCTTTCTCTCCCCCTGCCTGCCCCTAACCTGCTGAGGCTCCTAGGAGCACTACCTCAGGGCCTTGTCTTCACATTCGTACCCCAGCTGTAGCCTCACCCCCTTCTGGGGGTGGTGCTGAGGGATCCTCATACCCCATATCTGGCAGACTCCAGCAAGCTCCTCCTGAAACCTGGTCCCCAGGGTTCCTGAGCTGGGGATCCATATAATTCCCCTAGTTGCCCAGGTCAGCCCAGTCCCCCCCACAATCCCCCAGGGAACTGCCAAGAAGATGCCTGGACTGTCCCCTCAGCAGCTCTCAATCTGGCCACTACTCTCCCTCCCCAACAGCTTCCCCTGTGCTCTCCCTGCTCCTGCTCCCCATCACATACCAACTCACCCCAAACCCTAAACCTGACAACTTCCTGTTGTGCAAAGAACACAGCCACCTTCCAGAGTCTTCCAGGCTCCCATACTCAGGCTCTGCCTGCCCTGAAACCTCCTCTGCTTCTCTGTCTCTGTCTCTCTCTGCTTCTCTGTCTCTCTCTCTGCTTCTCTGTCTCTGTCTCTCTGTTTCTCTGTCTCTCTCTGCTTCTCTGTCTCTCTCTCTGCTTCTCTGTCTCTCTCTGTCTCTCTGCTTCTCTTTCTGCTTCTCTGTCTCTCTCTGCTTCTCTGTCTCCCATTGCTTCTCTGTCTCTCTGTCTCTGTCTCTCTCTGCTTCTCTGTGTCTCTCTCTGCTTCTCTGTCTCTGTGTCTCTCTCTGCTTCTCTCCCTCTTTCTGCTTCTCTCTGTCTGTCTCTGTCTCTCTGCATGTACTTCTGCTTCTCCAGGCCTTTGTCCTTGTGCCTGAGCTTTGCCCCTGCCTGGTGAGGAGGCCCACTTTCTTCTCTGCCCATCTGTTTGGCAAACTCTTCTTCCTTCCTCAGGGCCCTGCTTTGAGCTCTTGGGCTCGGGGACCCTCCTCTGGAGACCCCACCTCTGCCCAGGCCTCTGAGTTAGCCTTGATTGGGTGCTCAAGATTGCAGTAGGCTCCAGTGGACCAGGCTGGAGCCCCAACCTCACCCAGGGGCCTGTACACAGTAGATGATCAAGAAAAGCACCCCCAGGCTCCTTCCGAGGTTTGTCCTCCCTGTGTGAGTGGGGTGTGTTTGGAGGTCTGGGGCTCTGTGCCTCAATCGGCCTACTTCTCTTGCCTCTCCCATCCCCAAGTCTCCCTGCAGACCCAGGGTCCATGGTGTGTGTGCAAATGTGTCTGATCACCTCCCCTTGCTTGCTTTCTGTGGCTTCATCTCCATTCTCTCTCTTTTTTTCCCTTCACTCTCTGTACTATTTTTTCCTTGTCTTTTTCTCCCAGGGCACATGTTCTTTTCCTGATCCCGAGAGAAATGCATCCATCTTTATGAGAGAGCATTTAGAAAATACAGAGAGGCAGGGAGAGGACAATAGATGTCCCTGTTGGTCCTGTTTCCCAAGAGGAAGCAGCGGACCGAGCAGGATTGTAACGTGTGTATGTGTGTGTGTGTGTGTGTGTGTCCCTCCCAGACTCTCTCTTCTTGGCTTCGCACTCAGCTCCTCTCCGTCCCTGTCCCTGGTCTGTCTGAGTGCCTCTGCTCTGTCTGCCTGGGTTCTGCCCTCACCCTGGGGCTCCCACCCACATTCACGTTCATTCATTCATGAAACTCCTTCTGAGGGTGAGGGGCCAGGCATGTGTGTTTGTGGGACAGCATGCCCCATCTCGTGGCTCAGGTCTCACTGAATTCCCCCCAGACTGTGAGCTCCTGGGGTGCATGTCGGGGGGTGTGTCTGTGTGTCTGGCTCCCTGGACACTTGCCCATCTGCTTGCCACCTCCCTCTCTGCAGTCGTTTTGAATTGCCATCTTGCTCTTTGCCCGTCGCTGTGTGTGTGTGTGTGTGTGTGTGCGCGCGCGCGCGCGCGCGTGTGTTCACTCGATTCCCTTTTTGGTTTCTTCACAGCTTGCTCTCCCTCTGTCTCCATGGGTCACTCCCATTCATAAGTTTTTTGCTCATTCAAAAAAGAGAACATCACATTTTCTAAATTGTCTGCCAGCCACACAAATTGCATTGTTACCTTTTAACAAGAAACTCCCATTAAAGTGATAACTACAGCCACCAGGCCCGGCGCTAGGTCGGTGTGAGTGTGTCCTCCCCCCACCTCCGGCCTTCCCGTCTGCCTCTTCTTTCTTCTCTTCTCTTTTCCACTGCTTCCTTCCTTGGAGATTTCTGGAATTTCACTCTGGCTGCTCATGCTTTCAACCTAGAGAATGGGATTGTGTGTGTGTGTCTGTGTGTGGAGTAAGTGTAAGAGTGTGTGAGTGAGGGTGTGTAAGCATGTGTGTGTGCTAGTTGTGTGCAGGTGTGGGTGTGTGAGCGAGTGTGTAAGTGTGCGAGTGTGGAGTGTGCATACGCGTGGCCCTCCACCGCCTCTCACTGCTTCTCCTTGGCTTTGGCTGGCTTTGTTCCCCTTCTGTGGATGTTTTCTTTCCATTAGAAATGACATTTATTGTTTCCCTTTGGTTTCAGAAGTAATACATGTTCACTGCAGAGAAGGTAGAAAATACCAGAAAGCATGTGCAGAAGAGAAATGGAAATCCTCTCTAATCCCACCCTCCAGAGAGAGCAGCCTCTGTTAACATTAGGGGGAGGGGGGTCTTTTCGGAATCTTTTCCTTGTATCTGTGCACTTTTTCTCTCTGCAAATTCAATTCCACTCTATTCTCACACATTCCTTCCTTCAAAAGCATTTGGGAGCCCCCACTTGGGACTTGGTCAGCCCGTCTGAATGTCTTGGTCTGGGAGGTCAGTCTGTCTGTCTGACAGTCTCCTACCTCTCTCCCGTCCTCCCTATTTTTGCTCTTGGCTTTATCAGATGTGTGTGTGTGCGCGCGCGCGCGCAGGGGGGCGGGGGGGGAGAGAGAGAGAGAGAGAAAGTTAGACAGAGAAAATGTGTAGAAAGAAAAAGGCCAGGAAAGAGAGACAGACACCAAAAACACTCGCATCCCCTCCCCCCGCTTTCCTCTCTCCTGCCACCTCCCTCGGGACTCAGGGGACTGTCTTGGGTGCCTGCCCGAGTCTCCCCATCCCCTCTCCTACCCTGTCCCTCTGTCCCCAGGTTCCTTAAGGATGAGGAACCTGGGGCATGTGGGGCGGGGGCGGGGGGGGGCGGATAAAGCAGGTGGAGGGCCAGCTTCCTGCGGAAGCAGGAAACGGCAGTGTTCCTGGAAGGTTTTCTGGTGCAGCTGGGAGATGGGGGAGAGGGGACCAGGGCCTGGGCTGGAGGGGGCTCCCTCCTGTTTCAGCCTTGTGGGGCCTGGGGAGTAGAGTAGGACCTGGCTCATAGGCAGCAGGAGTGGCCAATCTACTCTCGCAGCCTCTCCCCATGGCCCAGGTCACTGCAGTCAGAGGACTCAGCTGTCTCCATCGGCCCCTCTGTGTCTCACTGTTTCTCTCCCTGCTGGTCCAGGGCTCTCCTCTCCATCTTACTCTGCCTCTGCCTCATACCATTCGCACTAGATCAGCTTCTGGACTTCGGTGCCTGACACCGTTCACATCTTACTAGCAGGCAAGTGATGGAGCCTAAGAGTCCTCAGCTGCAACCTGGGGATAAGAAGAGTTTTGAGGCTCAAATGTGATGGTTCCTGTAAAGAATGCTTAGCACCAGGCAGGGCAGACAGCAGGCGCCACTCCATGCTGGTTACCTTTGTGCCACCGTCCCTTTCTTCTTGTCCCTTTCTTCTCTGGGAGGTGACTCACACCTCACTTAACTCTGCAGGCCCCTTTCATCAGACCTTCCCTTCCTCTCTCCCCCCTCTCTCCCTCCTTCCCTCCCTCTCTCCTTCCCTCCCTTGCCCTCCCTCTCTCCTTCCTTCCCTCCCTCTCCCTCCCTCCCTCCCGCTCCCTCTCTCTCTTCCTCTTTCCTTCCCTCCCTCCCTCCCCCTCCCTCTCTCTCTTCCTCTTTCCTTCCCTCCTTCCTCTCTTTCCTTCTATACACAACTCCTTTCCTGGCTCCAGGCTCTGTGCTGGGCCCAGGTGTGCACATCCATTTGTGTACAGCACTGAAGTTTCACTAAGTCCCAGGAGTGCTCTGCCCCAGCTCCTTCCCCGATCCCTGCTCCACAGGCTCCACAGCTTCCTTCTGAGCAGCCATCATCAGAGGCGTGACATGAGGCCCAGCCTGCCTGCTGCTCAGTTCTCCTCTGGAGCGTTGGCCTCGCCCCTCTGGCACAGGGCCGGGCAAAAATGAGGCACTTGAGAAGGGAAGGGATGCTGGAGATTGTCTGGAACAGCGAATAACCTTCTTTCTCCATCTTGCTAACTTGTATGCATTCTTCAAGGCCCAGCTCAAATGACCCTTCCTTGCTGATGCCTTTCCTGGCTCCCTATTAGAAAATGGCTCCCTCTGTGGGCCGTCTCATAAGGGGGACTCTTAAAACAAATCTCAGGTCCCATCATTGTGTGTGTTTTTTAATATCTGCCTTTCTAATGGCTGCAGGTGTTCAAGGGCAGACCGAGACAAAATAAAACAACAGCTAATTCTTAACTAGCATTTACCACATGCCAGAAACTATCCTAAGGGTTCTATATGTCTTTTTTCATTTAATCCTTACAATGTAACTATAGATACTATTATTCCCATTTTACAGATGAGGAAATCCAGGCTCAGAAAGGTTAAGTGATTTGTCCCAGGTCACACAGCAAGTAGTGGAGGTGGGACTTGAACCAGCCTGCCTGGCTCCAGAGTCCCTGTAAGTGATTTAAGGTGAGATGTTAAGCATTTTTATTGTAAAGTGTAAAGGACCCTGAGTCTTTCTCTTTTCTGTATCTTCTGTTCTGCCTGAGCTTCTCCCTGAAGCCCTCAGTCCCTCCCTGCAGTCTTTAAGGGTGAGACACTCTGCACAGAAACCTCAGGCCCACCACCTTGTCTCTGCAGCCCCACACATGTTTTTCTCCTGTTCTCATTAGCGCCCACGGAGGGCTGCAGCCTGGAGCCTACAGCCATCTGTCCAGCTTCCTGTTGACTTCCCCTCCAGGGCCCCTCAGAAGCCCCTGCTTCATCCCTTCCTGCAGCAAAGTTCTCTCCCTCCCCCCCACCTTTGCGCTCACCCCTCCACTTCTTGCTCAAACAACTGTCACCTTTCCAAGTCCCCTCGCCTGTAAACGAAGCCACTGACAGCATGTTCCTCATGGGGTGCTACGAGGATTAGATACGTTTTGAAAAGCTGTTACCGCAGGGTCAGGCTCATGATCTGTAGCTGTTATTAGAGATTAAATGGGTAGCTGTGATTAAAGATTTTCTGAATGAATGAACGAATGACCCAGTGGGCACGCCATTCTTTCTCATCCTCTCAGTACCCGCTTGTCCCCCTCCCACCTCCCTGTCTCTACGGCAGTACTTTTTAACATTTTGGAAGTACATTTTTCCACTTTGAAAAAAATGTTTGGGTCCTTCCAGCCAGCAAGCGAATCTCTCCCATCCTAGGAAAAGATCCCTCCCTTGGCCCTTACTCACCCCCAACTACAGGCCCGTCCCTCCTCAGAAAAGCTTGGGGGTAGCGTTGCCCCTTCCCTCCACCCACTGCAGTTGGCTCCCCCAGGTCATCGTGAGGCCCCCAAGCTGCAAGTTAAGGGACGTTTATATTTTAGTCACTGTCCTGCTTGAACTCCCAGCAGCATTTCAATCCTGTTCGCAGCCTCCACGGCACCCTCGTCCTGTCCTCCCAGGGCTGGTCACTGGAGAAAAGTCGGAGAACCCCATGTAGGTCTTGAAATGTTGGTGAGCCCATGGCCTAGTCTTTGGATGTCTATCTGTCTGTCTCTGTCTCCCTCTCTGTCTCCCTCTCTCCTTCCTTCCTTGGGAACCTTGATTTATTCAGTGCTATGACTTGAAAACCCAGCAAGCCTTATTCTGATGACTCCCAGCCAGGGCCCGAACTCCAGACCCCTGTGTCCATCTGCCCTGTGGACACCTCCATGTGGAAGTCTAAGGTAACTCAGCTTGAATGTGCTCCAAATGAGCCCTTGACTTCCATCCACTAAGCCTGGCCCCCGCCTTGCCTTCTTCACCTCAGGAACTGGCATAACTACCACCCAAACATAAAACAAGGGCCTCACTCCTGACATGCCGCCCTCTCTCATTCCCAGGACTGGGTCTCCAGCCCTCCTCATTTCTCCCTTCACCTGGTCTCTGCCCACTGTTTTCAGTAACCACTCAAATACTGATGACTCTTCAGTTTTCTCTTCTGCCTAATCATGATTTTGAACCTCAGATCGGTATGATCAGCCATTTCCTAGTTGCTTCTACCTGGATTGTCCCTCAGGCACCTGCCACTCCATGGGCCCCAAAGTGGACTCAGCATCTTTCCTGACATGTGCTCCTTCTGCTGGGCCCCAGAGTTGGTAAATAAGACCACCATGTGCCCTGCCATGGAGGGTGGTACCCCATATCTCTCTTGACTCAGCTTTGCTCAATCCACTTCTTCTTGGGGTGGTCATTTGCTAATCTTTCCTTGTATCCCCTCAATCACTAGCTATTTCCTGGTTTGTCTTCCTCTATTCCTAGTCCTGTAGCCATCTTTGATGACATCACCACCCATGTGAATGGTATAGCCAACACTGTAGTTCTGACCTGCCAAATGCTGAAAATTTTCTCTTCCAATTGACCTCAACCATGATCACATTTTTGACCTTGCCACACAATAAGAGTCCCAACTCTGGAATCCCAATTTCAAGCCATCCTACTCCCATCCACCATCTGCTGCCATTCCATCTCATTTACTCAAGCATGTCTTCGATCTCAACAAGACCTTAGAAGTCAGTCCCCAACCATTCTCTCTTTACACTCCTAACTAGCCTTTCACCGCCACCTTGCTACTGATATTGCTCTTGGCAAGATCACCAGTGGCCTCCATCTCGTCAGATCCAATGGTCAATGCTTGGTCCCTTCCCCCTTGACCCATCAGCAATGTCACAGGTGGTTGGGCACTTCCTACATTTCAGAGCATTCACTTTGTTTGGCTTTCATGATATGACACTCTTCTGATGTTTCCTTATTATTCTCTTGCTGGATCCTCCCACTTCTCCCAACCTCTAAATGGTCCCCTTCGCTTCATCTACACATTCTTCTTAGGCAATCTCATCCAGTTCAGTTGTTCGACATATTCCATTGGCTGATGTCTCCCAAACTCTGCCTCTCCCTCCACTGTCCATTCAACATCTCTACTTGAATGCTTGACAGGAATCTCAAACTCAGCTATATCCAAAGCTGAAAGCATTCCGTCTCCCCTCTCCACTCCCCTATATCAGTAAATGATGCCACTCTAAAACCCTAGAAGTCATCCTGGAGTCCCTTTTTGCCTTATTATTCATGCATAACCATACTTAATCTGCTGGTAAGTCACACTGACTGAACTCCTAAAGAATTCCACATCCATTCTGTTTTCTTTACTCCAGCTGCTCCAAACCTAACTCAAAACCCTGACATTTCTCTGGGACAATAGCCCAGCCTCCTCCCTGATCTCCCTGCTTTTACTCCTGTGTCCAATTCATTCTCCACCCAGAACCAGAGGGATCTTGCAAATTAGATCAGGCCACCACTTGCTTAAAACTTTCTCGTGTTTTCCCACCGCATTGAGCATAAAACCCAAGTTTTGTACCATCTCCTACAAAGTCTGACATGTTCTCATGCCTCCAGTCACAACCGTATTCTCCCTCCTCACTCAGCTCCAGCCCCACTGGCCTCCTTGCTATCCCTTAAATATACCAAGCTCATTCCTATCTAAGAGCCTTCGCTCTTGCCAGTTCTTTCAGCCTGAAAGATTCCTCTCCCAGAAATTCACAGGGCTGCCTCTTTCATTTTTGTCACTCAGTTCTCAGCTCAGATGCCACCTCCTCTGGGAGGCCTTTTCTGATCATCCCTTCTGAAATATTGCCTCCCTGCACCTCAGGCTCTGTCTTAATGCCCTGTTTTAACCTCCTCTTAGTTCTTATCAATATCAAATTATCTCCTTAACTTACTTGACCTTTTTTCTATACTGGAAGGTCAGTTCTGGGAAAGCAGGGGCTGAGTTTGTTCTGCTCCCTGCTGTAATTTGCTCGTTCAACAGTATCTGGAATATAATGGTGCTCTATAAAAACTCATGGATTGCATGCATGAACCCAATTGGTGACCAAGTCTGTTCCCTCACAGCTCTCACCCCTGTGCCCTTCACTCTAGCTCTCTGCTTCCCTGCCCTGCTGTACTGTGCTCTCTTCTTCATTCTCTCCTAGCTTCTGAGTTCTCCCACTGAGCCCTCACAGAGTTGATCCTCCCTTTCTGAGTGGACCGTCTTGTGTATGTATGTGTTTGTGTGTGTGGATTAACACCCATGCTGGGTGTGTGCATCTGTATCTGTCCGTTTCACAGTGGGTCGTCTTTCTGTCTCTCTCTCACTTTTTGGGTTTTGATTGAAATTGTATTTGATTCATTCATTCATTCATTCACTCCTTTGTTAATTTATTACTTTATTCAGTTATTCCATTTTTAAATACCTTGTAGTAGATGCTATACTAGACAGTGTAGATGTGTGATGGGTGTGTGGATGTATATGAGTCACTTACATTCTGGGCCCTTTATCAGGTTTTGTTCTCATCTCTGGATTACTCTTTCATCCATCATCCATCCATCCATCCATCCCCTAACAATTGCCAGAGTCTGCCAATCAGAGAGGATTTCTGTTAGTGTGTGTACAGTGTGCTTGTATCTGTCCCTGCTGTCTGTCTGAGGGTCTTTGCCTCTGTTTTTATCTCACTCCAAAGCCACATTCCTTTTTTCTCTATAAAGCAGTCTTGTTGAATTTTTGCTCTGAGTCTTTTAGCCATTCATGGTGTATGTGTGTGTGTGTGTGTGTGTGTGTGTGTGTGTGTGTGTGTGTGTGTGAGAGAGAGAGAGAGAGAGAGAGAGAGAGAGAGAGAGAGAGAGAGAGAGAATCTGTCAGTCTCTTGAGTTTTCCCCTCTGAGGCTTAGGCTGGGGCAGTTCCCAGACTCTGGGTCTGTCATTCATACTTTGTTCATCTGTTTGTTGATTCATCCACAAGAGGTTTATTAAACACCTGCTTCATGCCAAGACCTGGGCTAGTCCATTTTGAATGTGTGTGCTGTGCACGACTGTCTTCTGACTACTCCTGTTTCCTTCTCTCCTCTCCCTCTACCTGCCTTCATACCTGGGCCCCCAGTGCGTGTATCGGGCCCCATCCTCCTTCTCTATACGTGCTCATCCTGTCCTCCGTGATGACAGCCCTACAGGCCAGACTCCCTTTTTTTTCACAAGTTGAAAATTCAAAGCCAATCCCCAGCTGGCTTTGGTACTTCAAACCCAGCATATGACAAGCTCACCGCATCATTTCCGCACCTCTAATGGGTTTCTCTCCCTGTTCTCATTAGCGCTGAGTGTCACTGCCTGCCTGGGTCCGCAGCCAGAAGCCCCAAGTCATCTCTATCTTCATTCTCCTGCCACCCACAGCCCATCTGTCCTCCTTCCTGTAGAATCTTCCTCTCAAACACGCTCACCCCCACTGTCTTATCAGCCCCTGACTCAGCCCAGGCCTGGGCCTGGGCCTGGAAAATTGAAGCCTGGACCTTTGCATCCATTGTCCATCCATCCATTTATCCATCCATCCAACAAACTTGCCCTGAGCACCCACTGGCCCCAAACCCTGCAGGAGCTCAGAGACCAGGAGGAGACAGACCAGCCATCACTGCCCCACTTGATGCACATTAGGGGCTTCCTAAGACTTTATGTCACTGTGGTCACTACACTGTGTGTTTGGGGGGTGACATCTGTCTTATTTTCCTTGGCTTCTTCTTCGGACCTTCATCCTTCCAACCCTCCAAAATTGGTTCCCCCAGGGCTGCACTCTGCTCCTGTCTTTCCCTGACGCCCCTGCACCATGCTGTCCCAGTCCAGGGCTTCAGCGATGCCCCTCCGTGCAGATGCTTCCTCATGTGTATCCACTGCTTCTTCCTTCCTCGGGCCCACACGATGCCCTGGCAATACCACAGACTTACCAAGGTGGGATAAAGCTCCTCGCTATCCCTGCCTCTGTCCCTGTTTCCACTTTCCAGTTCTAAGACCAGAGATCTAGCCATCACCTTCTCTTCTTCCTTGCCCTCTATCTCTAATTTAATTCCCTCCTTGTTTCTTTTTTGCCAGTTCTTCCTCCAACATGTCTCTCTAGTCTTTCCCCGTGGTCCTCCCCCTCCTCATGGCCAACACAGTTCCCTTGGCAATAGCCATCCTTTCCCTTCTCTCCAGGCTCCTCTCAGGTGGGGAATGTGCTTCCTTCTCTCTAACTTGTGGAGAAACACTCCATCTTGCCCTTTCTTATCCCCATCCCCTCTCGCCTCCCACCTTCAGAAGACCTGGGGAGACTAGCCCTGGGCTTTAGCACGGCCACCCCCTTCCTCTGTGTCCACCATGAGGCTTGGGCAAAGCTCTCTACTGTCCTCCTATTTGCCAGATCTGTGGTCTCTTTTATTCTTTGCACATCCCACGGGCACCACCTCACTGCCAGCAAAGCTATAATGGCCTCTTTTCTTTCTCATTCCAGATCCACTTTTCAGTGACGCTCCTGATGGTCTCTCTCCCATATCACATCATGTCCCCTTACATCCTAGAACAGCGGTTGCCAACCGGTGGCCCGCGGATCACTGGTGGTCCATGAGGTCTGAAGGGTTGGCGACTGCTGACCTAGAAGCTCATCTCTGGGGTCGGTGCCCTTCTCCCCGCCAGACTGATTTCTTCTCTGGATGTCAGCACGGGGCGGAGGGCGGGGTGGGGGAAAACTAGGGAATATTTGCAACTGGGGCAGGGAGGAAGGATGGACAGACAAATGTTCTTTATCAGTAGTTCTTTTCTCCTTTTTCTGCCACCCCTCTCAATTTTTTAAAATAAAAATTACTTTTCAGTCTCTCCAGTGATAAGCAAATACAGTGGTTTGAAGTGTTTTCTTGAAAGATTAAAATATCACATATGAAACTAAAGTCTCTTTCACTGTCCCCACTCATCCTACATTTGATCCCCAATCTCTTTCCCAAGAAGAACCTACGGTTATCAAATCAGTGGGAAAACATTCATCACACACCACACACACACACACACACACACACACACACACACGCACGCACTCCTAAATAACAGCTAAAATCATACTCAGTGTGAAAGATTGCTTTCCCCCTAAGATGGGGAACAAGGCAAGGGCATTCACTTTTATCACTTCTATTCAACATCATATTGGAAAATCGAGCCAGTGCAATATCGCAAGAAGAAGAAATAAAAGAACATACAGACTGGGAAGGAAGAAACAGCACAGAGAAATTACTATCTGCATAGAAACTTCTGTAGAATCTACAGCAAAAGCTCCTAGAATCATTTAAGAAGTTTAGCAGGGTCATGAGATTAAAAGTCAATGGACAATAATCAGTGGAGGATGGGAAACCGGAGGCATCTACATTCCTCCAGAAAATGCCAAGTACGAGTTGGTAAACAGTATTCAGAACACTGTGTTGTTCCTGTTTTTAAAAGAAATTGCCTCATGCTGAGTATATTGTTCTCCAGTGGGCTTTTACTCTCAGCAGCTCCCTGAGGGCACTTTCCCTAGTCTAGGAGAAGGTAGACTGTAGTCAATTCCTTTCCTCTCCAGGCAGCATCGCAGAGAAGGGCTGTGCTGAGCGCATTCAGCCCCTCCCCCAAGCATGGGCATTTGGGTTATTTCTACTTTTTCCCCAACACAGGTAAGGCTGTGCTCACCCCGTGTGTGTCTCCCAATGGCTCCCTCTTCTCTAGGGTCTCGGGGCACCCAGACCTGGTCTGCCAGTTTATCTGTCTCCTGGGGGTCTTTGAGAATTCTTATCTCCTCCCTGCCTCATTCCCTCACTGTTCCTCCCTCGTCATTTCCCAGTCCTTTGTGGCCTTGGCCCTAGCTTTGTTCCCTGCTCTATATGTTTATTGGTAAAGATTCCATCAGGAAATTGATGTCACAATCAAACTTGGATTATTTGAGGAGCTTTCCTTTCTCTGGGGCCTTTCTCAGGTTTTGTTCTCATCTTGGCTCAGCGTGTGTGTTAGAGTGTGTGTGTGCCTCTCTCTCCATCTGCCTGCCTGCTTGTCCCGAAGCCCCCACCTTTCTTGCTTCTTTATTACTTTCTAACTTTTTAATTTACACATCATCTCGCTCCTCTTGCCTCTGCCTTGATCTCCCTCCCTCAGCGAGCTCTTTCCCACTCTCCTGAGAAGCGTTATTCATTATTGCTCTGAGTTTGTGCATCATTCCTGCTGTGTGTGTGTGTGTGTGTGTGTGTGTGTGTGTGTGTGTGTGTATCCATGTGTACACAGCTCGCCTCTTTAGCTCTGTCTCTTCTTCTTAAGCTTGTAAAGTTTTTTCACTTTTTCCTGGTCTGTGCCCTGTGCAAGTATACACATGTTTGGGTCATGTTTCTTTCTCTAAGGTAGGGTCACAATAGGGATTCTGCCCTCCCTGTCATATTCCAGTTACTCTTTTTAAAAAAACATTTTCAAAAATTGATAGAGAGAGAGAGAGAAAGAGAAGAAGAAGAAGAAGAAGAAGAAGAAGAAGAAGAAGAAGAAGAAGAAGAAGAAGAAGAAGAAGAAGAAGAGGAAGAAGTCACCAGAGGAAGAGATTTGTTCCCAAAATCTTGGTGTATCAGGACCATGCTCTAACCAAATGAGCTACCTGTCCAGGGCTCTAGTGACCTTCTACCATCTTCCTGCCCATCTATCCAAAACACATGTCCTGACTGTTTTTCTTCCCTGACCCCTCACATACCCTCACAAGGTGGGGCCCCTAGGTTTCTGCTCTGGATCTTTCCTGCTCCTATTTTTCATCGGCTCCCTGGACAGTCCTTCTTTGCAATGACACCTCAGGGTCCTCTTGCTTCCAGGCCCCATTCATTCACTCCCCCTCCTGCCACTGACTCAGCTCGCACAGCCTGGGACCCTGCATTCAAACCCTGTGCATCATCTCTGCAGCGCCAGGCACATTTCTCTCCCACTTCTTACTAGCACTAAGCATCACCACTACCTGGGGCTTCGCAGCCAGGAGCCCGAGTCATCTCCTGCCGCCCCCGTCTGTCCCCTGTTCCTGTCAAGCCTCCCTCTGAGGGGCTGCTCAGTAGTCCCCTCCCCACCCAATCCCATCAGCCCTGTCACAGCTCAGTCACCAGCTTCTTGATGCCTGGACCATCTGTCCAGCCAACAAACTTGCACTGAGAACCCACTGGGTCTCTGTTGAGGACACAGGCCCCAAAGCCTTGTTGTTCCCCATGGCTGCATCCTGCTCATCCGCCTCCCTCCCTCCCAGCTTTCCTGTTCTTGTCCTCCACTCCTGGGGGTTCAAGCGCTCCCTCTGTAAGATGCTACCTCACTTCAGTGTCTCTGCCACATGCCCTTAGGCTCAGGTCCCAGACCCTACAGATCCATTGTTCCCTCCTTGGCTATACTTAGTGGTCCCACCAGCATCACATACTCATCAAGCCAGGACCAAACTCTTCATCCTCCGACCAGAGCCCTTCCCCATTTCCAGAGTCAAAAATCTGGCCACCGCTCCTTGTCCCCACCTCATTTGCCCCAAGTTCTTCACAATCCCTTCCCCAGTCTTTCTCCCAACTCCCTCTCCCTCTTCCCCATCCTCATGGCAAATGTCATTGCCCTAACAACAGGTGTCCTCTCCACTTCTCCTGGGTCCTCTCAGCAGGTGGGTTCGATGGCCTCCCTCCCACCTGAGAAGAGATGTTCCCGCCTCCCTCCTGCCTTCTCTCACCTTCTGTCCACAGACAAGCAGAGGGAATCCTAGGCACTGGTCACTTCTCTCCCTCCCTCTCCAGCACTTCCTCCGAAGTTGAGGACCCCTGCCCGAAGCCCCTTTAGCACTTGGAATGCCCCCCTCACCTGCCCATTGACAAACCTGGCCAGTCCATTACACACCTCATACCCTTGGGGGCCCTGATGTTGGGGCCCAGTGCTGTGGACAGGGAGGGCTCTTGGTTTCCACCCCAGCTCAGGCTTGGCCCCCTCCATTTCCTTGGAGGGTTTTTGTCCACCAGTCTCCGTGTTGTCTCGGTGCTCCCTCCCCAGGGCCCTGTTCTGGCTCCTGCCTCTCCCCACTCTCCTTCGGAGGCTCCCTCACCCACTGAGCTCCAGGCCTGGCTCAGGCCATTCTGCTGTGCCTATACCCCAAGGGTATTGGCATGAGGAAGGCTCCCCCTCTCTGAACCCCCACCATGTGCAGAGAAAAAGGCCTGGGTCTTCTATCTTCCCCAGACAAGCCCCTGCTCCTGCCTTCCTAAGGTGCTGCTGGGCCCAGGGAGCACCCAGCACTGGGTGGGCATTTTTCTCTCCCCCAGGCGCCCGGAATCTGGGGCTGAGACTGCCTCTCTCGGGGTCTGCACAGAGGGAGGCTGGACTGTGTCTGTAACTCTCCTCTCCTCTCTTCTCCTCTCCTCTCCTCTCCTCTCTTGTTCTTTCTTCCCTTCTTGCTTCATCTCTTCTTTTGAAAATGATTTTTAATTCCACAAGTGATATAAGGACAAATTGTATTTGTTTAAAAAAAAAACCTAAGCCTTACATATACAGTGCAGGTCTCCTCAAATGAAGGGAGTTTGAGGAGTGTCTGCAAAGGTACGGGGTTCGGGGGTGGTCTAAGGAACCACGAGGACTGGTGCAGGAACCCCGGGGTAGTGTCAGTAAATTGTTGTCACCACTGGGAGAAGTTTCCAGAACTGTGTAAAGGGACACAGCCACCTGAGCTCTAGGAGAGTGAATAGGCTGACTTCTCTCTTCCCTCCCTCAGGGTCCCCTCTGGCCAAGCGGGGTAGTAGTGGTGGGTCCTGGGGGCCAAGAGCAGGGAAGAAGAGGAGGGTGGGGATGGAGCTGCAGGGCCACAGGAGTTATCGGCACCCTGTGTCACCCCAGGGTCTTCCATTCTCTGGGCCTTCCTCAGATTGTGTTCTCATCCCCTTCATCTGTCCACCTACAAATACTGGTGAGCATCTCTCAAAACTGGGCCTGGCTGGCTTGTCTGTGGTTACCTGTGCGTGCATCTCACCCCCACCTCCTGCCTCCCTGAGGGTTCTTCTCCACTTCTTCGGCTTTTAAAACTTTTCTCTAAGGTACCCCCTACCCTTACTGCCTCTGCTTTCATCTCAGCCATGCTTCTTCCCACTTTCCAGAGGGGCCTCATTGGACGTTGCTCTTCGTGTGCATCATCCCTGCTGTGTGTGTGTGTGTGTGTGTGTGTGTGTGTGTGTGTGTGTGTGTGTGACTGCTGCCTTTGCCCTCAGCTTTCTCTCTCATTTCTGAGGCTTGTGGAGTTCTTCCTACTCTGCATCTCACCATGTATGTGTGTGTGTGTTTGGGATCACAGTTAGCTCTCACATTTCTGTCCTGCTATCACCTGTCTTCCTATCTGTCCGTCTAACTGTCCATCATCCTTCCACCCATCCATCCACCCACCATACATACAGGGAGAGGGTAGATAACTCTGGGCTAGGGTCTGTCTGTCCTTCCTGCCTCACTTCATGTTCTTCCCTATGGTTCCACTTCTACACACCTTCACACATGGGGTGCTGGGGCTCAGGTTCCCTCCTGTGTCCCACGCTCTCTACTCTGCAGGACCCCTGCCCGAACCATCTTGCCCATGCTCCCCATGTGCACGTCCCTCATTATGTTCTGGAGCCAACACTCTCCTCAGGTGCCTTAAGTCCAGAGCATCAGAGCATCACCACATCATCTCTGCACCCAGACGGCTATCTCTTTCTGGTCTTACTAGTGCTGAATGCCACTTCCCTGCTTGGAGCACAGGGTCATCTCTAACTCTCTCCTCTGCCACCCATGACCCATGTGTCCCTACTTCCTGCCAAGTGACCCTCAAGAGACTGCTCAAAACCCCTGCCTAAGGTGCTGGGTGTGGAGGCCACGGGGTCATAGGCTACCAAGGAGACAGAACTGAACCTCACAGCACCCTGCTTGGCCCCGGAGGATGGCTGGTTAGCCAGAGACGGGTAAGATTCCTCAAGGAAGGAACAACCTAAGACAGGCACAGTCGCAGAGGGGCCATCAGGAGAGAACTTGGGGGGGCAACAGAAGTGGGGCACAGACCCTTACCCCCCCCAACATTGCAGGGGCTTGAACCCTCACCCCCTTCTAAAGGAGGTCTCCTACCCCCATGGCTGCTTCGCGCTTCCCACACCCAGCTCAGATCGGGACCCAGGCAACAGAAAGAGACCCGGCCCAGCTCACATAGAGTTACAGGTGACAGACAGAGACTTGGCCCAGCTCAGATCAGGACCCAGGTAACAGACAAGAGACTTGGCCGACAGCAGTTGCCCTATATCTAAATTCAGCTGAGCATTTGGAATGCTCAGGGCCCACTCAAGAATGCAAATAATCCTTCCCACTAATATTTATAGGGTAAACTAAGATTGTGGGTAGAGTATTAAATTTGACAGTAAAATAGTAATCGAGTTTTCAGATTAATTTAAATAGGCTAATTGAAATAAGTGAATATTCAAGTACTGGACAAAAAGCTATTCTTAAAGTAATAACTAAAATTTCTATCGGTAGTTCATCTCATGGTAAAATTCCTGAATATGCAATGAACCTAAAGCAGTCATATGTGTGGGGGAAAAAAATTTTTTTTTAAATTTAAAGTTATCAAGACTGCATTATAAAATTTACAAAAACCTCCATTAAAAAAAAAAGGGGGGGGGATAGTAGGGCAATATCATGTAAGGAAAAATATCCTATAAGTAAATTACATCTAGAAAATTTTTACTTTACCAAATTAAGGTTCATTTGCAATGCTAACAGCAAGACGGCCATTAAAAACACACATGGTGTCTAAATAAGACAAAGGAAAATCGTTTGAACAAAAATAAAAAGGATCCCAAATCAATTATATAGAAAAGATTCCTTTATTAACTTGTGGTCGAGAATATATTTGTATATTTTCAGAAAACAACCCCAAGACCAGATGGATTCCTGCAACAGAGAGGAATTGACAGGAGTGCTCCAACCACGAAGACAAGAGGAAAAAACAGTCCAGAGATGGAAGACGCTGACAACGCCTTGCCATGGGAGCAGTCAGCAGCTGTGCACCGCTGCAAGTTACCTAGGACCAAACCAGAGAGGGTTGGACCTGCATTGCCACCATGTGCCCACCATCCAGATATCACTGCTGACATGTACACATAAGGAACTGTTGGACATTGAAATTGGGACTCAAACATTTTTTTGTTTTGTCTTGTTTTGTTATTATATGTTTATTTCCAGTCTGCAAAGGCAAAACTTTTTAAAGGAAAGAAATGGTGGGAAAAAGATACAGAGGCAAAGAAGCATTGAACAGACTGTCCAACTACATTGGGAAGACAGGGGTGGTTGGGCGAGGAGGGCTGTAAGAGACCAACCGAAGGACTTGTACGCATGCATATAAGCACAACCAATGGATATAAGACACTGGGGCGGGGGGGGGGGAGGGTGGGCAGGTGAAGGCATGTCCTGGGGGGTAGGGGAGGTCGGGGGGAGATCAAAGGGGAAAAAAAAAGGAGACATATGTACTACTATTTGTAATACTTAAAACAATAAAAAAAAAAAAAAAAAAAAAAAAAAAAAAAACCCTGCCTAATTCCTCAGTCCTGCCTCAGCAAGGATTCAGAATCTTGTACCTGGACAACATCCATCCATCCATCCATCCATCCATCCATCCATCCATCCATCCATCCATCTGGTAGATAGTCAATAAGTGCAAGTGGAACACAGCGGAGTAGCAGTGTGTGCTCTGCTGAGGGGAAAAGAGCCCAACTCCCCATGCTAGATGCTGAAGAAACTCAAGAGTCCAGGGAAAGGCAGACTAGTCATTACACCATGAGAAGATGAGGGGTGATAAAGGCTCCCAAAGTTGTGGTCTCTGAGCATCACATTCAGTGTGTGTGTGATCTTTCTTTGTCACCCACTTCTTTAGACCTTCTTCCTCCGCATCCCTCCAGTATCAGTGTGCCCGAGGCTATATTCTCTTTCTGCTCCTCCACCCATGAACTCTCCCTGGGCCTTGCTACCCACATTTGGGGATCCCTCCACATATGCCGATGCCCACCCAGGCTCTCCTATTACACCCCAGGCCATGTATCTAAACATCTTTCTTCTTCACTTGCACGTCCTACCAGCTTTTCAGACTCACTAAGTCTGAGAGAAAATCCTTGAGTTCCTATGTATTATCCCATGTTCCCCTTTCCCCATCGGGCTACTGAAATCCAGGTCCCCTTCATCTCTCCTGCCTCCTACCCTTAAGTTTTGCCGATTCTTCTTCCAAACTGCCATCTCCCCCCACCCCATCATCCCCTTTACTTCTCTCCATCACCCCTGGTCGGTGTGGTTGTCCTGACAACATCATGTTTTCCTCTCCTGGGTTTTTCAGAGACAAACATGTTCACCTTCCTCTGCTGACCTTTTGTTCCCATCTCCCTCCTGCCTCCCTCTCCTTCAGTCCACAAGAGAACTTGGGAGGGAACATTAGATTATAAGTTTCTTTAAATAATTGATGAGAGAGAGGTGGGGGGAGAGAGAGAGAGAGAAAAGAGAGAGAGAGAGAGAGAGAGAGAGAGAGAGAGAGAGAGAGAGAGAGAGAGAGAGATATCAATTGATTTCCTTCCGCCTGAGTCCCAACCAGGGACCGAACCCGAAACCTGGGTATGTGCCCTGACTGGGAATCGAACCCTCCACCTTTTAGTGTCTGGGATGGCGCTCCAACCAACTGAGCCACACTGGTCAGCGCTAGGCTCTGACTTTTTCCTCATCCTTTCTCACCCCTCTGTGACCACCTGCAGCTGACCATGAGCCCATTGTGGTGCTCAATGGAGGCCTCCACTGACCTCCTATTTGCCAACTAGAATGAGGAGGCCTTTTCTCTCCTTCCCTTCCCTTGTCCATAGGGGCCCCTGACTCCGGGAACTGGCCCTGCCATCTGGACCCCTGTTCTTCCCTTAGCTCCAGGGCCAAGGAGGGTCCTGGTTTTCCGTCCACCTCTTGGGCTTCTCTTCGGTTTCCTTTGGAGGGTCCTCTTGCTCCATGACCTGTGGCATCTTAGTGTTACCCAGGACCATTTCCTACCTTCCTCCACTTGTCCTACCTCTCCCCCTACCCAGTTCCACACCTCCCAGGGCCAGGGGGGCATTCATACCTTGGCCATATTCTACTGTGTTTGCAGCCCAGCTTCCTTCTGTTGAGCTGGGACCCTCACATCCATTGGCCTGAGGGGGCACCTGCTGAGTGGCATGTGCACACATGTGGGCCTGCACCAGCATCTCTGCCTGCCCCCATCTGTCTGCCAGCAAGTCCTGCCACCCCCACTTCTTTTCAACTTTCTTATTGACATATAATCCCTCTTCGCTTCCTATATTGACTGTCTTGCTCATCTCTGCTCTTTCCCTGTTTCCGGAGGAGAATTATTGAATTTTGCTCAGAGGCTGTGCGTCATTCGTGCTGTGTGTGTGTGTGCGTGTGTGTGTGCGTGTGTGTGTGTGCACACGGGCGCCTGTGCTGGGCTGGCTGCCTTTCTCCTGCCACTCCCTCTTTTCTCGGAGCTGTGGAGTTTTGCTCTAAAGCCCTGAAATTCTCTTTGATCCCCCTGATCCTGGTTCCCACCCCCTCTTCCCATAGGAAGTCTCAGTTATTGGAAGTGACTGGCAAAGGGGTTTCACACATGAAAGAGTTTTTCTCTTTCTAGTTCTGTCATCCGATTTTATTCTTACTCCATAAGTTACTCCATTCATCCATCCATCCATCAACCCAGCATCCACAAACACACGCCAGCTCTTGGGTGCCAGATCGCACATCCTTCCTTTGCTCCTTCTCACCATGTGTGGGCCACATCTTTTCGTCTGACTGGAGTCTCTCCTACCCTCTCTATTACTCTCCTTGCCTGTTTATCTGCCTGCCCTTCTATATGCCCATAAACTGCTTACTTAATCCAGTGTCTGTCTGTCCTGTCTCCTCTCCTCTCCTTCTCCAATCTTCCTCTTTTGTTCTCCTACTTCATTCCCTACCAAAGCCTTGTCCCAGGTTCTCTACTCACTCCACACACATTCCCTGGATGTGCTCGGTCACTGTGCTCTGTTCTCATTAGCCCCCACCCATGCCTGCTGCAGTCCACCTTTCTTTTTCCCTCCAGCCACAGCCTTGAGTTTGAGGAAGCCCTTACCTAGCTCCTCAATCCCATTGCACTGTTTCTCTACCCCCTAATTGTGTTTCTGTTTCCATCCTCATCTTTGATGGTCATCACTGCCACATAGGGCCAGGAGCCCCAAGTCATCTTTGTTCCTATTCCTGCCTTTCCATGGCCCACCTGACCCACCCCCACCTCTTCCTGCCAAGTTCCCCTCCAAGACGTAGGTCAAGACCCCCTCTCAATCCCCTCAGCTCCTGACTCAGCTCAGATAGACAAATCTTATGCCTGGATCATATTCACACATCTGCCATGCTATCCTTCTAACCTAACTGAGCATCCACTGGGCTCTTTGCTGAGGACCCAAGAGGGAGACAGGTAAGTTAACACATCATGAGAAGATAGTGATACAATGAGAGAGGAGTCCCAAATCTTCTTATCACTTTGCACATCATGTTCTGAGTATGTGTGTGCACCTGAGGGAAGAGGGACAAGAAAAAGAGAGAGAGAATGATTGAAGGTGGGAATATACCTATTTCTTATCTTGGTCCCTTTTCTCTAGACCTCTTTTTATCCTTCCATTACACTGGCATCAGTGGGCCCAGAGCTGTGTCCTTCTCCTTCCTCTCTTTCTGGGCCATGTCACAATCAGAGATTCCTGCCCCCCTCCCTCCACCATGTCAATGGTGGCTTTATTCCACCCAGGCCTCACCGAGGCAGCACTAGACTCACATGTCCACAGTGCCTTCCTCAGCCCCACCAGCGCAAGTAAGACAGAATCAACATCTTCATCTTCCCATCCCTCACTCATGCTCCCATTGCCCCATCTTTGGGGTAAGGAATCTAGCATCTGCCTCCCTATACCTTGACCTCCCACGTCTCACCTTCCTACCAATTCTGCTGATTCCTCCCCAACCAGCTCTCTCAGAGTCCTTTTTCTCTTCTTCTTCCCCATGGCAACCTCCAGCATCCAGATAAACACTCACCTCTCTTCCAGAAACAAAATTTTCTTCCTGGACCCTTTGTTCCCACCTAGCTCCTGTCCTTCTCCTCCCCTGTCCCAGAGGAGTTGGGAGGGAAAGGCAGCTCTCATAGCCTTTCCGCTGCAGCCCACCATGCTTGGTCCTGAGCCCAGTGTGGTTTTAGAGACCTCCAGTGACCTACTATTTTCCAGATCCCATGCCTTATGAGTATCCCCAGTGAGACTGTGTCCCTGCCACCCATCCCCTCGGTCCTCTCTTTCTGGTTCTATGACATTTTCTCTAACTTTATGTCAGTTTCACTGTGTGTACTGGTGTGTGTATGTGTCAGTGTACATGTGTGTAAATACATGTCTGAAATGTGTTTCTCTCTCCAAGGCATGGTCAAGATCACTCTCATACGCTTTTCATCTGTTCATCCATCTTCCCATCTGCACACAGTGCTCACTGAGAGAGATCCAGGCGTGGTTTGTCTGAATCCCTTCATCTCTGTCTCTACAACCTCCCCTCCTGCCCTAAGATCAGGCCCCTGTTCCCTGTCCGGGCCCTGCTCCTCTGGCTGAAACCCCTAACCACACGCTCAGATTTGAAACTAATATAGACCTAGAGTGTCTCAGGGCATTTTCACGTCCCCAAGTGATCCACCTCTCAGGGTCAACCAAATATATCCTGGTTTCACTAGCACGGAATCACCATCTGGCTCAGCAATCAGGAGTCATCTCTGACTCTCCCTCTCCTGCCACCATGCCTATCTGTCTCCCCTACCTGCTGAATTTCCCTCCAAGTGGTTATTCAAGACCCCAGCCCAACTCCTCAGCTTTTTCATGGCCCAGGCCTCGTCATTTCATGCCTGAACACAGGCCTGTACTAACCACTCTATTCATTCTTCCATCCACCTATCCATCTGGTATCCTTCCATTGTTCCCTTCTTTCACCCACTCATCCATCCATACACCCATCCATTCACCCATTTTCTTATTTATCATTCATCCATTCATCCATCCACCCATCTATCCATCTATCCATTCATCCATGCATTCATTCATCCATCATCCATCCATTCATTCATCATCCATCATCCATCCATCCATCCTTCTAACAAACATGCACTGGACACCTACTGGGTGCTCTGCTGAGGACACAGATCCCAAAGTTCATAGTACTTTCTGGTGGAGCTGGGTCCATTGGAAGCAGCCATCTGTAATAAGGATATGAGGGTAAGTGAATCCAATGTTTTTATGTTACCCTGAGCAACACAGTGTGTGTGGTTGTGTATGTGAAAGAAAAAGAGGCTCCACATCTCTGGGTCCCTCTAGGCCTGTCTGCTGAAGCACCATGCATCTAACCACATGCCTCACTGAATACCCCATCAGCATCACAGACTTACCAAGTCCACAACCAGCTCTGTGTTGCCCCTATTTCTCAAATCTAGGGCTGAAAACATAGATTAGCCCCTAGCCCTCTACCTGCTTCCCACCTATGACTGTTTCTTCCTCTGAAGTCCCATCTTCTCCATCCTCTCAGTCAATGTGGTTGCCCTGGCAACAGCTCTTCCCTTCCTTCCTCTCCTGGGCTCTCTCAGCAGGTGGACATGCTCACCTCCCTCCCATTTGAGGAACCCCTTGACCTTTTGTTCCTGTCTGCCTCTTGTCCTCTCTCTTGCCATCCACTGAACAGCTGGGGAGGGACTCAGCTCTGGCTGTTCACCCACTCCTTCCCCAACTCATCGTCCTCGGCAACTTCCCACACAGCTGCTCTGTGACCACCACTGTGATTATGTTCGCAAGGTCTCATCCTCCCTCTTCCCACCACTCTATCTGCTACCCAGTGGTCTCCCTCGAGGGCCTGTCCCTCCTAGAGCTCTGCTGAGCAGGGTCCTGGGCACTCTGCAGGAAGCCCACCTGGAGAGTCTTTGCCAACCTCCCCCAGTGTTAGGACATCTTGCCCAGAATTAGTCTGCAGTATGCAGGTTCTTTTCTGCCTAGCAGCCTGTCCAAGCATTCACACTGTGTGTCCAGAGCTCTGTGAGTTGGCTTCTCTCTTCCCCTCCATCATTCTGTATCATCTTCTCTCTCATTTGTCCTCTCCTGATTTGCCCCCCTCCAACGGTCACAATTGGAGTCTGCTTCTGTGTGGACATGTGGGTCACAGTGTGCCCCTTTCCATAGGCCCTTTTTTTTCTTCTCTTTGATTTTTTCTAAAATTTAATAAATCTTTATTGTTCAAATTATTACAATTGTTCCTCTATTTTCCCCCATAGCTCCCCACCACCCGGTTCCCACCCCACCCTCTGCCCTTACCCTCCCCCACTGTCCTCATCCATAGGTGTACAATTTTTGTCCAGTCTCTTCCTGCACTAACTGTTTTTCTCTTGCTGCTTTTAATATTCTGTCTTTGTCTTTTGCTCTTGGCATTTTCATTATGATATGTCTTGGTGTGGTCCTCTTTGGATTCCTTTTGTTTGGGGTTCTGTGTGCTTCCTGGACTTGTAAGTCTATTTCTTTCACCAGGTGGGGGAAGTTTTCAGTCATTATTTCTTTGAATAGGTTTTCAGTATCTTGCTCTCTCTCTTCTTCTGGCACTCCCATAATTCGGATGTTGGTACACTTGAAGCTGTCCCAGAGGCTCCTTACACTATCTTCATATTTTTGGATTCCTTTTTCTTTTTGCTTTTCCAGTTGGGTGTTTTTTGCTTCTTTGTATTTCAAATCTTTGACTCGGTTCTTACGATCCTCTAGTCTGCTCTTAGATCTCTGTATATTATTATTTTTATTTCAGTCAGTGTACACTTAATTTTTAATTGGTCCTTTTTCATAACCTTGAGGGTCTCACTAAATTTATCAGTGGTTTCTAGAAAGTTCTTGAAAAACCTTATAACCATGGTTTTGAACTCTATATCCAATCGTTTGCTTTCCTCCATTTCTTTCATTTGTGATCTGTTTCTTTGTCTCCACATTTTGGCTGCTTCCCTGAGTTGATAGAATGGCTTTGTGTGCTAGGTGTCCTATAGGGCCCAGTGACTCAGCCTCTCCAGTTACCTGAGGTGGACACTCTTGGTACACCCCTTTGTGGACTGTGTGCACAGTCTTGTTGTAATTAAGCCTTGATGGTTGTTGGTATCACTGGGAGGAATTGACCTCCAGGCCAATTGGCTGTGAGGATCAGCTGTGTCTATGCTGGGAGAAGGTCTGTGCTGGAGACACTCGTATGACACAAGACTTGCAAAAGTCTCTGTGCTCAGCTTGGATGGGGTGGAGTCTCAGGGTGGAGCAGACAGCATTGGTTTCCCGTCAGCCCTGCCCTAATAGGCCCCTGTGTCTCAGTGTCCCGTGGTAATAGCTGAAAGCACCTCTGAGAGAAAGCTGCCCTAGAGTTCCGCGTGCTGCCAGACAGTCCAGTTTCTCCCCAAATGAGTCTGGGTCCCCAGAGTCTCACCCGGAACTGGAGTTCAGCGCAGTTGGGAACTTTTGTTTCCCTCCTGCTTGAGAAAGCCAGCCACGTACTCAGTTGCCCACCCTCTCCATGCACGTGCCTCAGTTCCTCTGCCTTACATAGCTCCTCTGAGTCTCAGTGTGCTTTTCTCTTTCCTTCTAGTTGTAGAATTTCCACTCAACCAGCCTTCCTGTGGTTCTGGATGATACCCGTTTTGTCTTTTAGTTGTAGTTTTGAAATTGCTGTGCGAGGCAGCAGTTTAGGTGTTTACCTATGCCACCATCTTGGTTTCTCTCCCCTCTCTGTAGGTTCTTTATCAGGTTTCTTCTTCCCACTCCTCCCTCCCTCCCTCCCTCATCTGCCGTGTGTGTCTGTGTATGCACATGTGTGCTTGTATCTCTGCATCTGCCTGCCTCTCTGTCTCCCTGAGGGCCCGCCACCCCCTCTTCTTTTTATTTTTTAACTTGATTATTGATGCACCCACACCTCTGCCTCTGTCTTCATCTCACTCTGTGCGCTCGCTTCACTCTCCGGAGGGCCTTATTGAATTTTGATTTGAGTGTGTGCGTCATTCCTGTTCTGTGTGTGTGTGCCTGCCACTTTCCCTTCCAACTTCCTCTCTCTCTTTCTAGGGCTTGTGGAGTTTTACTTTCTTTGTGTCTCTGGGTGTGTGCGCATGTGCATGGGTGTGTGCATGTGTGTGAGGCGTGTCTCTCCAGGGCATGGTCAGGGCTGGTTCCCATCCTCTCCATCATTATCTTGGACTCTTCTTCTGTTGGTTCATCCCTTCATCTGTCCACAGAATGCCTGGTGAGCTCTCAACCAGGGTCTGTCTGTCTTGTCTCTCTCCCTCTCCTTCCTTGATACCTGACCTCTCACTCTGCACCTGCTCTCTGCACATACCTACTGCACTCTGTAAGGACACCCCAATCTCCTCCTGCATCCTAGAACCACCCCACCCCATTCTCTCTCTGGAGCCATAGATCAGAGCCAATCAGTGTTGACTGGGCCTCTCCACAGTGCCTCAAACTCATCTTATCTTCTCCATGCCCCCAACTAGCCCCTTTCCTGTTCCCATTAATGCAGAATGTCACTGCCTCTCTGATGTGGTCCTGCAGCCAGGAGCCCTGAGTTGTCTCTGATTACTCCTGTTTAGCCACCCATGATCCATCTGTTCCCCCTCTGTGCCAACTCTCCCTCCAAGAGGCTGCTAATGCACCGCGCCCTGCTCCCCCCCACCCCCAGCCCTGTCATGGCATCATGTAGATGGATGAGTGGATGACTGCACCATCCATTTGTCCACCCATCAAACAGACACCCATTGAGCACCTGGGTGCTCTGTGGAAGAGAGGGGATCAAAGCCCCAGGCTGAGTTCTAAGGAGTCCAGGGGGAAAAAAGGCCAGTTATCTGTCACCCTTGAGAAGACGTGTGACAGGGACTTCTGAAGTCTCTAAGTCACTCTCAGCATCACTGTGTGTGTGTTATATGTGTTGTCTGCCCTGGCTACCTCTTCAGAACCTCTTCCTTCCTCCCGATCTTCCCTGTCATGCTTACCAGGGCTGTGTCCTCACTCCTCTCTCTTTATGTGCTCTCCTGGCCCACTCTGTCCACACCAGGGCTTCAGAGACTCCCTCCACACAAATGAACCTTGTTTCTCTGTTGGCCTCTCCACCTCCCAAATTCTTAAGTTCAAGCCCCAGACCTGTGCATCCATTGTACCCTGCTCAGTCATAACATCAGTGGACCACAGAGGATGAAAAAGGATGGCTGTTGCCAGGGCAACAATACTGGCCACAGGAACCAAGAGGAGCAAAGGAGATAATGAGAAATTTTGGAGGAAGAAGTAGCACAAACTTAAAGGATTGAGGTGGAGAGAGTGATGAGGGGATTCTTGTCCCTGGAGATGGAGGTTTGGGGGCATGGATGAGGGGCAGAGGGGATAAAGTTTTGTCTAGCTTGATGAGTCTGTATGCTTGTGGAGTTTTGCTCACTCTCTGACTCAAGGTGTGTGTGGGGTGTGTGCATGTGTGTGTGTGTGTGTGTATATGTGTAAACATGCAAGAGTGCCACATCTCTCTGAGGCGTGGTTGGGGTTGGCTCTCACCTTCTCCATCATTCTTGTGGACTCTTCGTCTATCTGTACATTCATTCATCTGTCCACAGCATACTTAGCTCTGGGCAGAATCTGTCTGTCCTATCTCTTGTTACTTCTCCTTATCTCACTCCCCACACACTCCCCAGCTGAACTCAACCCCCACCCTCTGACATCCCCCAACTGCTCCTGCAGCTGAGACCCCTTTCATTATTTTCTTTCTCTCAGGCAATAGACTTTGAGCCAACATTGGCTGGATCTTTGCACAGGTGCCTCAAACGCACTGCATCATCTTCACAGCCTGAAATGTGTTCCTCCTTCCATTCTCTCTAGCACTGAGCATCACTGCATGCCTGGAGCAACCAGGAGCCTAAGTCATCTCTGACTCTTCCTGTTCCTGTCATTCATGGCCATCTGTCCCCTTCTGCTGACTCTAGCTCAAGCCCCAGACCTGTGCATCCACTGGAGCCTGCTCTGAGACCCCTGTAATTCCAACCCCTTTGGCCCCTGTCTCTGCCTTGGCCCCAGCATCTTGTGTCTGGATCACTGAAGACGTCTTCTCTGTGGTCCTCCAGCCTCCATTTTTACTCCCTCCTCTTTATCCTCCATTCACATCTGGAGAAATCATGAAACTTCTTTGCTGAAACCCTCCCATGGCTTCCATGTCACTCAGAACAAAAACTAATATCCTCACAATGGCCCACAGGACTTACAGAGTTTATCTCCCTGTTAACTCTTTGCTTTCGTCTCCTACTCCTTCCCCTTTGCTCATGCTGCTCCAGCCACAGTGGCCTCCTTGGTGCTCCTTGAAAATATTGACACCAGGGCTGTCACCCATGGTTGTTTAAGGTGCACACTCTGCATGAGGACATCTGGCTAAGAGTGTGAGTGGAGGCCAAAAAGACTCTGTTCTCAAAGCCATTAACCCTAGTTTGGAGTTGCCTCTGCTTAGAAGAAAGATTGCCTTTTTTAAAAAAAAAATATGTAGAGAGAAAAGCCCTTTAACATTCTTACCTATTAGTTCCACAATCTCTGTTATTTTTTAAATTTATTTACTGACTTTTCTCTTAGTCATGGAACACATTTTTCTATTCCTTGTCCTGTCTAGGAATTTTTTATTGGATGCTGATATTGTGAAGGTTACACTATTTCTGGTCTGGATTTTTTTTTTGTCTTCCTATAAGAAATAGTATACAGTTAAATTAGTTGGTTTGGTTATTTTGATGCTCATTTTAAAGTTCCTTTAGGGTAGGTTCAGAGTAGCCTTCACTTGTGGAATAATTTAGCCCTTTTACTAAGTCATGGTGAAATGCCTTATCTGATCACCAAGGGTTTGAGCTCTGGCTAGTCACAGCTTGAAGTTTCCCCACCCTGTGTGACCTCTGGGAATTGTTCAGCTTAAAACTTCCCAGTCGTTCTTTGCCTGGCCTTGTGGAGTTTCACCCAACACATGCACAGCCTTGCACTTAGTAATGACACAAATGGACCCCATGTAGATTTCTGGAGTTATTTTTCTACATAGCTTCCTCCAGTTAGGTACTCTGCCCCCACATGACCCCCAGTTTTAGGCTATGTTAATAAAGCTGCTATGATTTTTGAGAGCTGGTCTTAGTGTGGGCATAGGTTTTAATTTTTCTTGGGTGAATATATAGGAGTAGAATTTCTGGGTTGAATGGTTAGTGTATGTTTAACTTTGTAAGAAACTGCCAAAATGTTTTTCAAAGTGGTTGTATCATTATATGTTCCTTCTAGCAATGTATGAGAGTTCCAGTTGTTCCACATTCTTGTTAACATTTGATATTGTCAATCTTTTTCATTTTAGCCATTCATTTTAGCCACATTGTGGTTTTAATTTGCATTTTCTAAAAACTGCTGTTGAGCATCTCTTCATGTGCTTATCTGCCATTCATATATCTTCTCTGGTAAAGTGCCTGTTCAAATATATACCAATTTTAAAAAGTAATTTTCAGTATCCTATTATTACTGAGTTGTATAAGTTCTTTATATATTCTGGATATGGAATTAGGTAAGAGTTGAGGTTCCTGTTTTTAGTTTTGTTTTTTTTTTTTTGTGTGTGTGTGTGTTTAAATTTGGTTTTCCAATCCGTCCAGCACCATTTGAGGAAAATCATCCTTTCCCCATTGCCTTGGTACCCTTGTCAAAAATCGATTGACTATATGTGGGTAGTTCTATTTCTGGACTCTACATTATGTTCCATTTATCTGTAGGCCAATGCCACATTATCTTGATTATTGTAGACTATAGTAAGTCTTGAAATTAGGTAATGCAAGTTCTCCTACTTTGTTCTTTTTTCTCAAAATTGTTTCAACTGAAGAGAAACCAAGATGGCGGCATAGGTAAACACCTAAACTGCTCCCTCGCACAACAATTTCAAAACTACAACTAAAAGACAAAATGGACATCATCCAGAACCACAGGAAGGCTGGCTGAGTGGAAATTCTACAACTAGAAGGAAAGAGAAAAGCACACTGAGACTCAGAGGAGCTACGGAAGGCAGAGGTACTGAGACGCACGCAGAGAGGACTGGCAACTGAGTGCGCAGCTGGTTTTCTCAAACAGGAGGGAGACAAAAGCTCCTGACTGCGCTGAACTCCAGTTCCGGGCGAGACTCTGGGGACCCAGACTCATTTGGGGAGAAACTGGACTGTCTGGCAGCGCACGGAACTCGAGGGTGCCTTTCTCTCAGAGGTGCCTGCAGCAATTACTATGGAACACTGAGACACAGGGGCCTATTAGGGCAGGGCTGACCGGAAACCAATGCTGTCTGCTCTGCCCTGAGACTCCACCCCATCCAAGCTGAGCACAGAGGCTTTTGCAAGTCTTGTGTCATAAGGGTGTCTCCAGCACAGACAATCTCCCAGCATAGACACAGCTGATCCTCACAGCCAATTGGCCTGGAGGTCAATTCCTCCCAGTGATACCAACAACAATCAAGGCTTAACTACAACAAGACTGTGCACACAGTCCACAAAGGGGTGTACCAAGAGTGTCCACCTCAGGTAACTGGAGAGGCTGAGCCACTGGGCCCTATAGGACACCTAGCATACAAAGCCACTCTGTCAACTCAGGGAAGCAGCCAACATGTGGAGACAAAGAAACAGATCACAAATGAAAGAAATGGAGGAAAGCAAATGATTGGATATAGAGTTCAAAACCATGGTTATAAGGTTTTTCAAGAACTTTCTAGAAACCACCGATAAATTTAGTGAGACCCTCAAGGTTATGAAAAAGGACCAATTAAAAATTAAGTGTACACTGACTGAAATAAAAATAACAATATACAGAGATCTAAGAGCAGACTAGAGGATCGCAAGAATCGAGTCAAAGATTTGAAATACAAAGAAGCAAAAAACACCCAACTGGAAAAGCAAAAAGAAAAAGGAATCCAAAAATATGAAGATAGTGTAAGGAGCCTCTGGGACAGCTTCAAGCGTACCAATATCTGAATTATGGGGTGCCAGAAGAAGAGAGAGAGCAAGATACTGAAAACCTATTCAAAGAAATAAGGACTGAAAACTTCCCCCACCTGGTGAAAGAAATAGACTTATAAGTCCAGGAAGTGCACAGAACCCCAAACAAAAGGAATCCTAAGAGGACCACACCAAGACACATCATAATGAAAATGCCAAGAGCAAAAGACAAAGACAGAATATTAAAAGCAGCAAGAGAAAAACAGTTAGTTACCTACAAGGGAGCACCCATACGACTGTCAGCTGATTTCTCAACAAAAACTATGCAGACCAGACGGGAGTGGCAAGAAATATTCAAAGTGATGAATAGCAAGAACCTACAACCAAGATTACTCTACACAGCAAAGCTATCATTCAGAATTGAAGGGCAGATAAAGAGCTTCACAGATAAGAAAAAGCTAAAGGAGTTCATCACCACCAAACCAGGATTATATGAAATGCTGAAAGGTATTCTTTAAGAAGAGGAAGAAGAAGAAAAAGGTAAAGATAAAAATTATGAACAACAAATACATAACTATCAACAAGTGAATCTAAAAGTCAAGTGAATAAAAAAAATCTGATGAACAGAATAAACTGGTGAATTTAATAGAATCAGGGGCGTAGAAAGGGAGTGGACTGACAATTCTTGGGGGGAAAGGGGTGTGGGGGGTGCGGGAAGAGACTAGACAAAGATTGTACACCTATGGATGAGGACAGTGGGGGAGGGTAAGGGCAGAGGGTGGTGTGGAAACCGGGTGGAGGGGAGCTATGGGGGGAAATAGAGGAACAATTGTAATAATTTGAACAATACAGATTTATTAAATTAAAAATAAATTGTTTAGACTATTCTAGGTTCTTTGCATTTCTATGTCCGTTTTAGGATCCGTTTGTCAATTTCCACAAAAAGGCTTCTAGGATTTTGATTGTAGTTGATGCTATCCACCTACCTGGGGAGAGCTGACACTTTAACAATGCTGATTCACATGCCTTGTGACCCTGGACCAGTATGTGTCATCTCCGAGTCTGTTTCTTCTCAGAGAGGTTTCATGAGCAGGTCAAGGCTGAACTAAGAAGTTCTGGGCGCACAAGAAAGTTGGCTTGGTGAGGATTTGGATTTGGAGACGGGGGCTGACACAATACTCTACAGCGCATGCCAGCAAAAGGTGGGGCTGCCCCAAGTGGTGGGTCTAGGTTCCTGGGCTGGGCCCTATGTCACTTACTTATTGCAATGTCTGGGCATGTGCTCTCTTCTTCCTGGGCCTCAGTTTTCTCATCTGTAGATCTGAGTTGGCCAGGGTTGCTGGGCAGATTAAACAAGAAGGCGAATGAGCAGGAGCTAAGAAAACCATCTGTTTTCTCCATTCCATCCCTGGGCTGCCAAGGAAAGCCGGCAAAAATCACATCATCACGCTGGTTGATGCCAACACAGATTAATTTTCTTTAACTTCAGCTGGGTCTTAAGTACAGCTCAGCAACCCCTCAATTGGTCCCCAAACGCCTTCTCTTTCCTTTCCTGCAGTAGCTTTTCTGCCCAAGCCCCCACCCCCTACCCTCTTTCCCCTGGGCTGATCAGACAGCTGGGCTCAATGGAGGAAACAGAGGCCTTTGTGGGGGCACCAGCTCCACCACACCCCTCCCTCACGACTCTGGAGTGATCTGCCAGCACTCTTGTATGTCTAAGGCCAGCTGTCCCTTACCATCTCCTCCTGGGCCTCACACCCCCTTCCTCCCATTTCTCCCTTTCTGAAGCTCCTTCCTCTCCACCCGTAAGAATTCTCAACTGCTCCCATTCCACAGCCTCTGCCTCCCCCAGATCCCTCTCCTCTCCTTCCTGGGGAAGCTTCTCCTTCCCTGCCCCCTATCCTCACCTTCTACCCCCAAGGTGGTCTTCCAAACGGTTCCCAGGAGCTCTCCTGCCCACTTACCCGCTTGGGGGCTTTCGACATGGGCCATGGTTTAGTGGCACAACAGCTGGGGACCCCAGGCAGGATGTGCCCCCCCCTCTTCCTGGGGCATTCGGAAGCCCACAAGGTTCATTCAGGACACGGGGATAAAGTTACCCGCTGAGGACTTAATTAATTCAGCACTTAATTAATGGCAGCTTAGCCCAACACTGACGTATTGTTTAAATCTAATCTTTCCACCTGGCTGATCCTGTCTACGTTGGCACCCAACCCCCCCACCAGCCTGTTTCTTCCTTCTGAAAACACCCTCCCTTTCTCCTCCATCCCCTGCTGCCCAAGTGCCCCCTCCCCAGGCCTGTTTCTGGCTGCCCTTTCTGATCTTGCTCCAGGCCCTCTGGACAATGAAAACCTGGCCAAAGTCATCAGGATGTTGATGGGGTCACAGCCAGTGGCTTTAGCTTGGCAGCATCTGAAATTGTTGACCACCTTCTTCCTCAAATGTGTGGCCCCTGGGTTTTCCCCAGCACCCCAGTCTCTCCTGGTTTCCCTCCCCCCTCTGGCCCCTTTCTCCTCACCCTTTGTGACCCCCTTTCCTTGTCCTCTAAGCCTCTAGGCTCCCTCCAGCCCACTCCTCTCTCCTCTCTTCACTCACTTCTGGGGCATTGAGTGTCAGACCCTTAGTTACCCATCGCCACCTCAGAGTCATCAGACCCCCAACCAAACTCTATCCTTCCTCCTGAGCCAGCTCTTCCTGAGTGTTCCATCTCAGTGGCTTCTGTCACTCATTGAGTCAACTCTGATTTACTGACTATCTACTAGATGCCAGGCACTGTCCTAATTGCTGCTATGCAACATTTGTGGTAGATATCGTGGACGATGCTCTGTTTAGATCCACTCCGATCTCTTTTAACCAGTGTTTTGTGCTCCTGATCCCATGTTAAGTGTGTTTGGGGTCCCATAACTGGCACCGGCAGTTGTTTTCTGCAGGACTGTTCTTAGGTTTCAGGAGCTTCTTTCCCCGCAGGCACTGAGAGCCAAAAGTGCATGGGGATTTATGTCTCCCTCCTGCAACCCCACTGTGTGCCCCAAATCCTTTACTTGATACTTGAGTGGGTGAGTGTGCAAGCCCAGATTTCTTGCCTCCATGAGGGGCAATTTAGAGGTGTGCCTGATCCTCCGGAGCTCCCGGTGGGATCAGGTTGAGGCTACCCTCTATGGAACCTTGTCTGCATCCTCCCCCTTTCCTGTCCTGCTTCCCCATTCCCTTAGTGGTTTGTCTTGGGACCACTTCCTTTATAAACCACATGCACCTAAATTCTTGTCCCCTGGTTTGGTTCTGGGAACCCTCACCTAAGACAGTGGTGAACACAATAGCCAAGGAACACCTTTCAGATTCTCACTCCCTCCAGCCTCAGGGCCACCCTCTGCTGTGTCCTTGTCACCTGGACAATGCACCAAGCTCCTCCCCGGTCCCAGGGCACAGCTGCATCCACTCTGGTCCCCTCCAGCCAGCACTGAAGCACACCTATGACGGTGCCCTTCCTCCACTCAAAACCCTCCCAGTCGCCCTGACAAAAACATGGACAAAAGATTTGAATCAAGACTAGAATGGCTAAAATGAAAACAAAACAAAATAAAACAAAACCCAACAATATGAAGTGCTGCCAGGGATGAGGAGCAACTGGACCTCTTAAATATTGCTGGCAGGAGTGTGAAATGGTACAGCCTTTAAAAATGGTTTGTTATACAGTTACCTAAGCATACATTTTACCATATAACACAGCAATTCCTCTTGGGCATTTACCCTAGAGCCGTGGTCAGCAAACTGTGGCTCGCAAGCCACTTGCGGCTCTTTGGCCCCTTGAGTGTGGCTCTTCCACAAAATACCATGGCCTGGGCAAGTCTATTTTGAAGAAGTGGCATTAGAAGAAGTTTAAGTTTAAAAAATTTGGCTCTCAAAAGAAATTTCAATCGTTGTACTGTTGATATTTGGCTCTGCTGACTAATGAGTTTGCAGACCACTGCCCTAGAGAAATGAAACTTGTCCATATAAACACCTCTACATAGATGTTTATAGCAATTTTATCACCAGTTGCCCCACACTGGAAATGATCCGAATATCCTTCAACTGATAAAGAGATAAAACAACAACAAAAACTGTGGCACATCCGTACAATGGAACAGTTCCCAGAAAGAAAAAGGAACAAATACTGAAACACACAACGTGGATGGATCTCAAATGCGTTATGAAAAGTGAAAGAAGCCAGACCCAAAGGCTGCCTGCCCTGTAATTTCATTTCTGTGGCGTCCTGGAAAGGTGAAAGTACAGGGACAACAGACCAGGGTGACTCGTGGTCAGTGGCACATAAGGGAATTTTTTTTGGGGGGTGATAGAAATGTTTTATATATAAATTATGTTGGGGGGTTATGCAATTATATGCATTTGTCAAAACTGTACACAAGAAAGAATGAATATCCCTGTATGTAACTCATACCTCAATAAACAGGACTTTAAAAACCTTGCTTTGTTGAGTGTAAATTGGTACAATTACTTTGGAAAACTGTTTGGCAATATCTACAAAAGCGAAACACATGCCTTCCCTCTGACCCAGCAATTCCACTCCTAGAACTACGCCCAATGGAAATGAGCACACAGATTCACCTGCTATAGAGGTATAGAAAATATTCACAGCAGCTTTCTCTGTCGTCATGGAAAACTGGAAACAACTCAAATGTCCATCAACAGGAGATCCACTGGTGGTATATCCATAGGAAGGAACACTCCACGGCAGTGAGAAAGAACAGAGCACATCTACACATAGCAACATGAGTGACCCCCACAGACACATATTTCGTAAAAAAAAGCCAGACACAGAGAACACACGAATTTAATTCAGGTGAAGTTCAAGAACAAGCAAGTTCTCTCCCCTTTGTTATAGAAGTCAGGATAGTAACTCCTGCTGAACGGTGGGTACTAACCGGGAAGGGGTTCAAGGGAGCTTCTAGGGGGATAAAATTGTTTTGTCTCTTGATCTGGGTGGTGGTTACATGGGTATACGCACAATAAAACATCATTGAGCTGCACACTTCAGCTCTGTATGCTGTATTGCTTGTATACTAGGCTTTTATACAAAACGCAATATATTTAGCACTCATTGGTTTTACTGACCAATGGTCACAATTTGCAAGTGATCACTTGGGAGAGAAGATGAGGAGTAAGTGATCCCAGACGTGATGCAAGGTGGAACAAACTGGTGCTTACGTGGGGCTCTGTTGCCCATGCAAGGGGCATAGATGAAGTCAGGCTACCCAGGAAAGGTAGTTTAATTAGGTCCTGTTTAATGTAATTCATATCTGATGGTAATCCCTCTGTTTACAGCCTTGGCACCATCTGGCCACTAGTTGTTGCATCCTTGCTTGCTTAGTGTCCTTGCTGTGTCCTCTCAGAACACTGACAAACTCAAACCTCACTCTGGGGAACGGGTCTCACTGGCTCCTGCCTCTCCTCTTCTCTTCACTTCCCTTCTCTCTCCGGTGGTTTCTCACCCATTTGTGCACCATCTCCCCTCCTGACCAGCTCCTCTCACAGAGACCCCCAAAACTTCCTTGTAGCCAAACCCAGGGGACATCATTCTTTCCTCCCCACCTTCATTCCAACATTTCTGCTGACAGCTCAAGGGTAACTACTCCCACCTTCTGGAACACCCACCTCCCTTGCTTAGCAGACCAACCTACTGTCCACCTGACCCCCCTCTGGTCCTTCCCCAGTATGCTTGCAGGGCTCTCTCCCTGATTCCGGGAAGGGTGAGGCCCCTGATTCTTCCCCTTACTGTGATCTCAGCTTCATGGACCGTCTCTTCCTTCCTGGCCACACATTCTGCGTTATATTTAAGCTGTAGACCAGTCCACCAAAGTCCCCCGGTTACCAACCATGGCGGACACTTGTCATCCCTCCCCACTTGGGTGCACACTGATGGCTCAGCCCTTCCTGTCCATCTCCTCCTTGGTCCCCAGAGCCACTGGCTCCAGAAATCCTGCTGTCCTGCTGGCCCATGCAGCTCATGTTTGGAGTGTGTCCTTCCTGTAACACTGTTTTGTCTGCCATAACACTCTTGCTGGGCCTCCTCACCTCTCTGGCTCAGAGGACTCCCACATCCAGACTTGCCCTATGCCAATCACCTTCCACGTGGCAGTCAGAGAATCTTTAAAAATGAAAGTCGTCTTTCAGACCCACAACGCTCCCACTGCACTTGGAATAAACTCCAAGGCCCGGTGTGAGGTGCCTGCCTGTCCCCCCACCATCCTACCACTCCCTGCCTGCCCCTTGCTCACCTCTGCAGCCACACTGGCCTCTTTGCTGTTCCTGGAACACACCAAGTTTGTTCCTACGACAGGCTCTTGCTCCAGAGGCTCCCTGTTGAACTGTGTCCCCCAGATTTATATGTTGAAGTCCTAACCACCCCCACGCCTGTACCTTCGAATGTGACCTTCTTTGGAAATAGGGTCATTGAAATTGTAATTAGTTAAGATGAGGTCATCCTGGAGTAGGGTGGGCCTCCAACCCAATATAACTGGCATCCTTCAAAGAAGGAGCCATTTAGACACAGATACACACACAGAAAGAGTAAGATAAAGATGAACATGGAGATCAGGTGACGCCATGTGCCTGTGTCCTCTGCTAGATTATCATGAGCTCCATGCGGTCAAGGGCATCTTCTCCCTCATCTCTATGCCTGGGGCATGGGGGCACTCAGTCAATATCTCCACTTGGATACACTTTTCCAATCAGCAAATATTTAGTGAGAATGTCTGCTGGGGAACAGGACAGCCCCGGTCCCTGTTTTCATGGAGCATCCCATCTGCAGGTGAAAAGACCCATATGAAACAAGCAATCACACAAATACGTAAACGCTGAGGGAGACAGACCAGGCGCTTGCTATGAGAGTGTAATCAAGGAAGACTGCCCCGAGGAGCAATGTTTCTGCTAAGCTAGAGCCATAGTAGCTGAAGCAGAGGGAGGCATGTGCAAAGGGGAAGAAGGTTCAAAGAGCAGAAGCAGCATGTACAGAGACCCTGAGGCTGGAAGAAGAAGATAATATGTGAAGGACTAGCGGGCTCTGTGGTTAGAGTTTAGTGAGCGGTGGGCAAAGAGGCTAGAAAGGGCACAGAGATCAGAATTATGTAGTTTTCTAAGGGCAGTGGGGAGCCACTGGTTGTTCTAAGCAGTGAGGGTTGTTTAAGCAAGAGTGGGCCTGGACAGAAAAGGTCAGAGGTTATCACAGGCAGAGTGAGACTATCCCCTGGACCAGGGAGGCAGCGGGGATGGAGCTGAGGACGCGGGTCTGAGAAATATCAGCAAGACTGAACAGATTGGACTTGGCTCTGATTGTTGGGAGAAATGTGAGAGGAGTGGGATCAAGGATGACCTTCACATTTTAGCAAGACTGATGGGATGTCAGGAGTCACAGAATGAGGCAGGGGAAAGGCACTGGGGAACACAGTGATTCCCAATCCCCTAGCCCTTGGCTTCCCTCAATCCATAGAGTCGGGGATTCCTGGGGGCACATTCCCCTGACCAGTGGCCTTGGAAAGCTGAGTGCAGCCTCTTCTCCATCCTGTCCCCTTCCCCGCTGGGCCCGCTCCCAGCCTCTGCCACTCTTCCTTCCACCCCAGGGGTTCCATTCATGTCCCTTTGACACTCCAATTGGTTTCAACAATTAAAAAAAAAAAAAGATTGAGCTGCATTTCAGACATTTCATTTCATGTCTGAAAACATCCTTCAGCCGGCCCCTGGGATTAAGGCGGCTGGTCGCCAGGTGCGGAGATGATTCAAAGGCCAGGCCCAGCTCCCAGCTGCGGGGCAGGACCGAATCCCCGAATTCGAGCTGCTGCCAGGCCTGAGCTTCGAGGGGCTTGGCAGCAGGAGGACAATTTAATTTTGTTCCATTCAATGAAACACGTGGTCTTGTCCAAAACTAATTTTCCATTGCCACGCGGGACCCCCCGCGCCCCCAGCGCATGTCCCTCTGTTCCATCACTCACTCTGCAAGGCGTACTTCCTTAGAGCTTCACAATTCTGAAATTTGTTTTCCCCATTTTTTATAGAATTCCACATTGTGCATCTGTATTTGCTGTCTCTGGAGGGATATGCTGATTGCCTTTAAGAAGGGGACCTCAGGGGGAGGGCAGGCAAGGGGGAGAGGTGGACTTCTTTGTAGGGTTTGAATTTTGAACTGTGGGAATGTGTTTTCTAGTTTAAAATTTTTAGATTAAGAAATAATTTCCATTAAAAAATAATAGCTTTCTGGACTCTGCATCCTTCCTAGCACACCTTGCCCCATCTTCTTTCGTAGCCAAACTCTTATTGCCTCCCTTCTCGGGGTTCCTACACCTTCCCCTGGGGAAGATCCCTAGAAGCCTGACCAAGGCCAGGTCAGCTCCCCTGAACTCTTTGGACACTGCCCACTGCTGTCCACTGGAGTGACCCTCCTTTCAGCATCTGCCCTTTGGCCCTGCCTTTTCCATCTTCCTGGTGGGCTCCTTTAAATGCCAGCGTGATCCAGGCCTCTGGCTGGACCCTCTCCCTATGTCACCATCCCTAAAGCTATGACCCTCTCCTGGCTCCAGTGACCCTGGTGTACACCCTCACCAGCACGGGCTTGAGGCAAGTCAGGGACCTGCCCTGTGTGGTAACTGCTTACACCACCAGCCAGGAGCCCCAATCCACCTGCCTCCTTGACACCCCCATTTGTTTCCCGTGGGACCCCCACACCTTTCATGGCCAGTTTACCTGGCTTCAAATCTGTATTCTACCCCTTCCTTGCTGTGGGCAAGTTTCTCAACCTCTCTGTGTCTGTTTCTTCCTGTGTAAATGGCCATAAATCAGGTAGTAGCTACCTTATAGGACAGTTGTTAAGGAGAAGTGAATTAACACAAATAAAGCTCTTAGAACAGAGTTGGCACATTGACAAGGCCAAAATGTATTTGCTAGATTAAATGTCCCAAATGAACTCCTGATCTCCCCAATTTCCCCGGCGGCATTTCTGCTGCCATCCGGTTCCTTCTGAACCCTGGAAACCTGGGGCTTGCAGTGTCTCCCTTCTCCTGCTCCTCTCCCTCCCCATTCACCAACTCAGGTCCATTTCACCTCCTAAATTTATCTCTGTCTCTATCTCCTCCCCCCCCCCCCCGCCCCGCCGCTGGCCCACGACCCCCTGAAATTGTTCTTGTTAAGCTCATCAATGTTTTACTAATTGCCAAATTAAAAGAAAAATTTTAGCCTTCAAGAGTTTGGAATTTTCTGCTACATTTGGTCTTGCTGATCCCCCTCTCCTAGAAACACTTCACTAGCTTAGTTTCCATGACAACCTGCTCTCGGCTCTGCTCACATGGCCACATGGCACAGACATTTTCTTCTCTCTGCTGCTTTGGTAGGTGCCCCTAGCTCTGCCAGCACCTGAAATGGCGGTGGAGGTCCTTAGACCCTGGCAGGAGTCTCTGTCTCTCAGTCTTCCTAAACCTTGGCTATTGACACGGTGATCACCCTGACTCCGTGTCTCCAGGTCTTCCAGAGGATCAGACTCCTAGCCCTGACTCCCTGCTGGTCATCCCCTCAAGGTGTTTTCAGGCCCCTCAAAATCAACCCTGGCCTGTGGCAATGACCCCTTTCTGGTCCACTTGCTTCTCCAAATCCCAGTGAGAACCCCACAAAACGAAAATCTGTCCATGGCACATGCCTGCTCATAACTCTCCCATGGCTCCCCATTGTCCAGAGGATTAAGCTCAAGCTTCTTAACAGGGCATGCACTGCTCAGCTGACTTTTCCAGTCTTGTTTTCCACATGTTCCTATCTCATCCTACACTCCAGGAACACCCAGCTGCCTCCAAGAACACACCACATGATTCCTGTCCTCCATGGCTTTGTTCACAACATGCTCCCCTTGCCTGGCAATTGGAACACTGGCAATCTCTTATACCCTGGTCCTTACTTCGAGAGAAATCAACTGAAGTATCGCCTTCTCTAGGCATCTTTTTCCTCTCCCTCCCCCCCCGCTCCCCCCCCTCCGCCATGCTGGTTCTCAAAGATGAAGTTACAGTCCTCTGCTTGTGTTCTCACAACACTCTAGGCATTACCTCCATGACAGCCAGGACACTTTTGGTTGCAAGCAACAGAAATCAAGTTAGAAACATCTTAGGCAAATGGGGAATGTATTGGCCCAGGAAGGGCAGGGGTTCATCTGGGTTTCTGGGAAACTGAATGTGGAGATGAGAGACAGGGAAAAGTCTAGGATACCCAGTTGCACCAATACGATGTATGTGTTTTTTTTTAAAAAAATAAATCTTTATTCAGATTATTACAATTGTTTCTCCTTTTTCCCCCCACAGCACCCCTCTACCCAGTCCCACCCCACCTTCTGCCCCCACCTCTCCCTCACTGTCCTCATCCATAGGTGTACAATTTTTGTCCAGTCTCTTCCTGCACCCCCCATACCCCTTTCCCCCTGAGAATTATCAGTCCACTCCCTTTCTATGCCCCTGATTCTATTATATTCACCAGTTTATTCTGTTCATCAGGTTTTTAATTCACTTGATTTTTAGGTTCACTTGTTGATAGATATGTATTTGTTGTTCAAAATTTTTATCTTTACTTTTTTCTTCTTCCTCTTCTTAAAGAATATCTTTCAGCATTTCATATAATACTGGTTAGGTGGTGATGAACTCATTTAGCTTTTTCTTATCTGTGAAGATCTTTATCTGACCTTCAATCCTGAATGATAGCTTTGCTGTGTAGAGTAATCTTGGTTGTAGGTTCTTGCTATTCATCACTTCGTAGATTTCTTGCCACTCCCGTCTGGTCTGCATAGTTTCTGTTGAGAAATCAGCTGACAATCGTATGGGTGCTCCCTTGTAGGTAACTAACTGTTTTTCTCATGCTGCTTTTAAGATTCTCTCTTTGTCTTTTGCTCTTGGCATTTTCATTATGATGTGTCTTGGTGTGGTCCTCTTTGGTTCCTTTTGTTTGGGGTTCTGTGCACTTCCTGGACTTGTAAGTCTATTTCTTTCACCGGGGGGGGGGGGGGAGTTTTCAGTCATTATTTCTTTGAATAGGTTTTCAGTATCTTGCTCTCTCTCTTCTTCTGGCACCCCCATAATTCATATGTTGGTACACTTGAAGTTGTCCCAGAGGCTTCTTACACTATCTTCAACTTTTTGGATTTTTTTTTCTTTTTGCCTTTTCGGTTGAGTGTTTTTTGCTTCTTTGTATTTCAATTCTTTGACTTGATTCTTGCGTTTCTCTAGTCTGTTGTTGGGTCTCTATATACTATTTTTTATTTCAGTCAGTGTATGTTTAATTTCTAGTTGGTCCTTTTTCATATCTTCGAGGGTCTCATTATATTTATCGGCCTTTTCCAGTATATTCTTGAAAAGCCTTATAACCGTGGCTTTGAATTCTATATTCAGTCGTTAGTTTTCCTCCATTTCTTTCGTTTGTGATCTGTTTCTTTGTCGCCGCATTTTCACTGCTTCCCTGAGTTGGTAGGGTAGCTTTGTGTGCTAGGTTTCCTATATGGCCCAGTGGGTCGGCCTTCCAGTTGCCTGAGGTGGACACTCTTGGTGCACCCCTTTGTGGACTGTGTATACAGCCTTGTTGTAGTTAAGTCTTGATTGTTGTTGGTATCACTGGGAGGAATTGACCTCCAGGCCAGTTGGCTGTGCGGATCAGCTGTGTCTACACTGGGAGAAGTTTGGTGCTGGAGACAGCCTTATAGGATTAGACTTGCCAAATTGCAAAAGCCTCTGTGTTCAGCTTGGATGGGGTGGAGTCTCAGGGCGGAGTCTCAGGGCGGAGCAGTCTTGGCTTCCCATCAGCCCTGCCCTTGTGCTTGCGACCCCTGCCTTCCCCGGCTCCCGAGCCTCTGCCCGAGAGTCCAGATTCCCCCCGCAAGAGCATGGGTCCCCAGGGGCTCGCCTGGAACTGGGGTTCAGTGCAGTCAAAACTGGGGTTCAGTGCAGTCAGGCGCTTCTGACTCCCTTCTGCTAGGGAAAGCCTGTGGCAACCTCTGCAGTCTTTGTGCGCACTGGTGCATGCGCATGTGCTCGCAGCTCCAGACCCCTGTCCGCCGGGGCTCCCCCAGCTCTCCCCCCAGGGCTCCGAGTCTCCGTGTGCCTTTCTTTCTACCTGACAGTCCAGACTCCCCCTGTATGAGCCTGGGTCCACAGGGTTTTGCCCGGAACAGGGGTTCAGTGCAGTCGGGGGCTTCCTTCCCCCTCCCGCCAGAGAAAGTCAGCAGGCTCTCAGCCGCCCTTCCTCTCTGCGCGCACAAAGACCCCTTGCCGTACCTCAACCCTTTGCCGTTCCTCCAATTCTCCATGAGCGATTTTCTTTCCCTCTAGTTGTAGAATTTCCACTCAGCCAGCTTTCCTGTGGTTCTGGATGGTGTCCGTTCTGTCTCTTAGTTGTAGTTTTGAAATTGTTGTGCGAGGCAGCAGTTTAGGTGCTTACCTATGCCGCCATCTTGGTTTCTCGTATGTGTTGTTATTATTTATTTATTTTGTATTTATTTAACAGTTTTATTGATATACAAATGACATATTGCATGTATTTAGAGTGTACAGTTTGGTATGTTTGGACATATATATCCACCCGTGAAACCATCACCTGTCAAGCTAATATACATACCCATGCCCAAAAGATTTGTGTCCTTTTGTGATCTCTCCTTTTCTTCCTGTCCCACCTCTCCCTCTCCTTCCATCCCCCAGGCCTCACTGATCTGCTCTCTGCCACTATACATTAATTTGCAATTCCTAGAATTTTATACAATGGAGTCATGCAGCATATTCCCATATTTTGTCTGGCTTCTTTTCATTCAGCATAATTATTTTAAGATATCCATTCATCCATTGACAGATATTTGGTTTTCTTTTTCCTCTCAGTTTTTGGCTATTACGAATAAAACTTCTATGAGCATTCCCGTAACAGTCTTTGGGAAGACACATGATTTCATTTCTCTTGGGTAAATAGGAGAAAAATTGCTGGAACATGTGGTAAGTGTATGTTTAACTTTTTAAGAAACTGCCAAATTCTTCTCCAAAGTGTTTGTACCACTGTACATTCTCACCCATAATGTACAAAAGTTCCAGTTGATATACGTCCTCACCAACACTTGGTCTGAGCAGTCTTTAATTTTAGACATCCTAACAGGTGGTGTGCAATTATGATTTTATGCATTTCCCTGATGACTAATAATGTTAAGCAACTTTTTATATGTTTATTTCATCTGCATATCTTCTTCGGTGAAGTGTCTGTTCAAATCTTCTGCTCATTTTTTTCTGGTTTGTTATCTTATTCTTGAGTTTTGAGACTTCTGTATATATTCTAGGTACAAATCCTTCATCAGATGTATGAGTTACAAATATTTTTCTCCCATTCTGAGGTTTTTCTTTTCATTTCCTTACCAGTGTCTTTCAATTTCAATGAAGTCTAATTTATCAATTTATTCTTTTATGGATTATGCTTTTAGTGTCACATCTTAGAAATTTTTGCCTACCCCAAGGTCACAAAGGTTTTCTCTTAGGTTTCATTCTAGAAGTTTTATAGTGTTAGGTTTTACCCTTTTTATTTTTTTTATTTTTATCTTAATGTCTGAGTTAATTTAAGTTGGGTTTTGGTATCGCAAAGGAGAGAGTCACTGTGAATATTGTAATCTATGTAGGAGGAAAAGCTTAAAACCTTCCATGCTCCTCATCCCCCTTGGGATAAAATCCTCAGCTCCCCAGCATGTCTCAAAGGACCTGCTTTCCCACCACCCTTAGCTCTGGATGGACTTGAATGAATGCCATTCCTTGAGCTCAATGCCTTGGAGTTTCAGGGCAGGTCAAGCCAGCTTACCAACTGACCAACTCCACTCCCCCTATTTTCCAAATGCAATGGTCTTTGAATTTGACACAACCACCCTCACGTGCATCTTCCAGGGCTTGACCATTTACTTCCCTGGCTTCCATCAAAGCTTACTTACCCTGAGCCCCTGCCCTTAGGTTCAGGGTCCTAGCACATTTCATTCCAGTCTTTTTAAAAAATGTATTTTTTTTCTTTGTATCCAGAGCTGAGATAATAGCTAGCATACAATCTGTGCCCTGATTTCTCACTTGCAGTTCCACTTCTATATCATAAGAATTTTCTGGAGCTTTTTGTAAAAAAACAAAACAAAACCAAAATAAATAAATAAATAAATAAACCCAAATGACCCAATTAGTTAATGAATAATAGTCCATTTAAATGGATATAAAATAATTTGTTAACATTTTCCCGATCATTGGTTATTCTATTGTTGTTGTTAAAAACAAGGCCATACCACATCTCTTTGTACATAAATCTTTGTCAATTTGGCATAGTTTTCTTCTGATGGAGTGCCGTAAGTGTAATTACCGGGTCAAAGGCTGGCGTGATTTACATTCCCATCAGCAGTATTGCCTGTTTCATCACACCCTAGCCAGCATGGGGTATTCTCATTAAATTTTTTTCCTGCACTCTGTGATGGGCAAAAAGTGTTATCTCACTGTTGTTTTAATTTACTTTTTAAAAAATAATTAGATATTGGAAAATAGGTTCAACCTATAAGCCATAAAAAATTAATCTTCTGTTAATTGAGTGTTCCTATCCCTCTGCATTTACCCAGCAGTGATTTGAATTTTTAAAACTCAATTTGTATGGATTCTTAAATGCCAAGATATTAACCCTCTGCGTGACATCCTCCAAGTTGATTTCAATTTTCATATAGCTAAGTTTAAAACTTAAAACCTATTTCCTTTTTCTTTTCTTTGTGAATGCTTCCTTTGCTTTTCGGCTTAGACGGTAACACTCATCCAGAGTTTTGAGTGAATATTTGCTTCTACTTTATTGGATATGATTTTTAATATGTCTTTAATCCATCTGAACTTAGTGTTGCTATATGACATGAAATGAAAATGAAGTGGATTTGCTTTTCCAAACAGCTTAGCGATCATTCGAGCACCTTTAATTGACTAATCCCTTCTTTTCTCAGTGCTTCAGTAGCCATGTGGGGTATGGTGATATTTTTCTCATCTACTGATTGTGGCTGTAGTGCGCTCTCCACCCACTCACTGTCTGAGCTTCCTGGGGGCTGTTCTCGGGTGCTGACATTAGGAAGAGTCCCTGGTTTGGCTTCCAGCTCCTTTGTGGGCTTTGCTAAGTTCATAGCACAGACAACAGTTATGACACTTTTATCTACAGGGGAGACTAGAGAATGAGAGTCACAGCTTCTGAGGCTTGAGAAAGAAGATTCTGGATTCCACAGAGCTGGGAGGATTTGATATCCAAGCTAAGGGAAGGGCAGAGAGTTGATGCATAGACAATAGACTGAAATGGCAAACACAATGACGTCAGAGTCTGGGCGCCATGAAGGGACAATGAGCTCAACCTGTGGGCAGAAGTGGAGAAATCAAAGGGGATTGACCAGAGCTTTGGCATTGCTTGGGTCCCCAGGAGAGGCTCAGGTCCCAGCCCCTAAGCTGAATCCCCAGGAAGAACATGATGGGGTTCCAGACAAATTGGGGGATCCAGAGCAGAAGTCTTAAGTCCAATGAGGTACATCAAAGACAGCACAGGCAGCGTGCTTCTAGCAACCTTGTGGGGGCGCTAGGGAGCATCGGAGAGTGTTGGGGCACCCATAGGGGACTGGTGGACTGAGGCCCAGGGGAGCCAGGGAAACCTGAGAGGATGCATGACTCATGGAGTCAAGGTCTGTGGCTGCCAGCACATGAGGATGGGCCCAGGAGAGGAGAGATCCTGCCGGGTGTGGCTGAGCAGCATAGTGATCCTGCCTGTGACCATGTGGGAGTCCCCACGTCCCAGAGCCTGAACTTGCACCCAGCCTCTGTGGCCTCACTGATGTGGTTTTGAGTTATATTTGATGTTCAGGATGGCTGGTCAAACCTTGAATTCCAGCAAGCACTCTGGTGAATGTCTTCTCTTGAAGACCCACAAACTCTTTCATTTCTCATAACTTTTACTTCTAATTCTGGACTTGATTTCTCCCACAGTCAACTTTGGACCAGGAGGTTCCTGTCAGAACTCATCCTGGGAGGTAGAGGTGCTGGGATTCTGGAGTCAGAGGCAAAGAGAATGGCCATGAGCACACTCTGAGGTCTTCAGGGCCCATATGCCCCAGGCTGGTTTCAGCTTCCTTCTCTGCTTGCCTGTAAAATGGGCTACCCATCTCTACCTGCCTCATGGGTTTTGTGATGATCACATGAGACAATGGCTGTGACCCACTGTATAAAGACCTGTGCCCACACTACAGTAGGTTGTCCTGGTTCTATCTCCTTCCCTCATGTCCTATAAGTCTTGCATGGCAAAGGTGCCAACCATCTAATCCATCCTCCCAAACTCTCCTAATTCCTCATTCACTTTCCAATGTAGAAATTGGCAACCTCCCCCGCAAAGTGTTTTTGTCTGATTGTTCTATTGATCATCAACTCATTTTGATTAAAAACAAATTTGACCTTCCATTTCAGACATTAAGTACAACTTGAACAAGTTAGAAAATGTTTTATTCAGCAATCTCTGGTTGGCTGCCCCAGGCTGGCAATGATTCCAAATGAATGAGAGAGAGAGTTCCAGCCATGGGCAGAGTGAAAATCCTGCTACAGTGAGATGTGGTTAAGTCACAAAGGTCACATACAAATTCCCGAAAGAAAGTGGGATGCAAGTTACTCAGTTAAAGGCCAAGTATTGAATTCTCTCCCGGGAGCTGGATGCACGCTATTGCCCAGGATGGATGCCTCTTGCACGTGGCCTCATTTCCTTGGAGGCCTCATTTAGCTAATTGCCTCTGTTCTGCAATGGCTTATATCCCACAGGTGCCTTCCGCTAGGGAAAATTAATATGCTAATATTGCCCTTTCATTAAAACCAAACCAAATGAAAAATTCTGCACCCTTTATCTACCTTCTTCCTTTTACCCTCCCTCCTGATCTGCACACCCGCCTGCAAAAAACTGGCAAAGGTTCCCAAAGGCCAGCTTCAGGGTACCCACCCCCGACACTCCTGGCCACGGCCCACCACTGGCCACTCTGACTTTTGGAAGCTCTCCTCCCTGGGCTCCTGGGCACCTCCTTTCTTTCTTTTCCCCTCCAGTTCCTCCTTCTCAGCCTCTGTTTCCCATATCCAGGCCACTAAGCGCTGGTGCTCTGCTGGGCATGACCTTCTGCTCATGCCTTCCATGCTCTAACCCTTAATATCAGCATCTCCTGAGCTGCTTCCACACCCCCTGCACTCCTACTTGCTCCTGAAGCCTTCCCAATCCCCATCTCCAGCCTGAGCTTTCCTCTGGGCTCCAGAACCCAGAAGTTCAGATGACTCCATCCTCAGCACACTCAACAGACCGCCCTTCTTGTCCGAAGTCTGGTGTTTCTCCAGAGTCCTGTGTCTCATGGAAAGACACCAACAGCCACACAGATGCCTGGGGTCTTCCCCCTCAGCTCTCACCCCCTCCATAGTCCAGGCCTACGTCTTGGAGACCTGACCTCCCAATGGCTCTTGGATCCTCTCAGTTCTCTTCAACTCCACCCCAGTGTGCTAGTCCAAGCCACTCCCAGCCCTGGTCTGGATGACAGATGGGAAGTTGCCCTCTCCAGATTCTCCCTGCAGCCTCCCTCCCCCCTGCAATCCTTCCTCACCAGAGGCCAGAGTGATACTTTCAATAGGCAAATAGGAATATGCCATCACCATTTTTTAACTCTCCAAAGACACCCCTTCCCCTGTTCATTCTTGGGAGAAAGCCCCAAACCTCCCCAGCCTGTGGACCCCTTCAACTACCTCACTGGCCTCCTTCCCTTTCCAGATCACATTCTGTAGGACCTTTGTCTGTGCTTTCCCTCTGCTTGGACTGCTCTTCTTGATTCTTCTTGGCCTGGTTGATACCCACTCCTCTTTCTTTAAGATCCTACCTGGGAAACATTAGCAGATCTTTCTCTCCCTGACTCTGGGTCTCTTTGCTGATCTCAGCACCATACACCTCTCCTTCATGATTTTCCATTTATTCATGGGATTGCTTGCTTCATGTCTGTTTTCCCCTTTAGACTATTAGCTCTTTGTGGCCAGGAATGTGTCTGTCTTGCTCACACGGTCTCCCCAATAGCCAGCCCATAGGAGGTGTTAAAAAAACATTTCTTGAATTGAGTTGAAAATTTTCTCTTGACTTCACACTCCACTCTAGCTCCAAGACAATCCTTCTTGAAACTTTTCTAATTATCTAAATTTAATTATTTAAACTTCAGTGAAACTGGGCATCTTCTCTGACTATCTATCATCCCCAGGCACTGCAGTCGGGGTTCTGCTCCATCTCACCCCTGAAACTGCTCTTGCTGAGGGCTCCGATAACCTCCTAATTACCAACTTCAGTGGGTGTTTTTCCATCCCTGTCTTATTGGAATTCTCTGCAGGGTCTGATATTGTTGATCACTCTTGAAATGCTCAGTTCTCTTGGTTTCCATGACAACACCCTCTCCTTGTTTTTAACCCATCTCTATGACGACTTTTCCTTCCCAGTCTCATTAATCAGAGCCGGTGAATCAACCACCCTTGAAATGTTAGGGTCCTGAAGACTCGATATTGTGAAGGTGTCAGTTTTCTCCAAATTAATGTACAAATTCAATGCCTTCCTAATAAAAATCCCACCAGGATTTTGTAATGGAACTTAATAAGCTGATTCTAAAGGTCATATAGAAGAGGAGATGGGAACACAGTAGGAGGAAAAGGACTGATTGGCCCTAGTAGGTAGCATTTGAGAAAGCAAAAGTGATTAAGCAGCATGGTCAGAAATAGGCATACTACCCACAGAACTGAAGAGTTCAGGATCAGATCCATGTCCAAAGGAAACTTGCCATATTCTAGGCATGGCATTTCAAATGACGGGCATTAGTCCCCAGGAGCACAAAGCTCCCCATTCCTCAGCAATTTGAAAGGGCAATCTGCCTCTCGCAAGACCATTTTCTTTCTTGCCCATCCCTCCTTCTCCCTTTAAAAATTGCCCGATTCAGGCAGGTATCATTCCTTTAAGATCTACCTTCCTCTTCCTCCTCCTCCTCCTCCTTCTCCTCCTCCTCCTTGTCTTGGTTTTTCTGTTAAAAAAGTAACACATGATCTTGGATGGTGAGTGTACTGCATAGTTTGTTCTTGTTCTCCGTATTTTTGAAACATATTACCATAAAAACAGTGATACCTGAACATTGCAGAAAATATGGAGTAGCAGCAGCACGGAGAACAGAAAAATCCTGACAAGAATCCCAACACCCATGGTCATGTTACATGAAAATGCATCTGAAAAGCACATCTCTTCTCAGTCCTTTTTATGCATTTGTTTACAATAAAAGCTTTTATTATATATTTAATTTTGCACCATCCTTTTACACTGATTATATGCTAAACATTTCCCCGTGTTAGTCAACATTCTTTGTAATTATAATGTTTAATCGCTGCCTAATAATCCACTTAATGAAGGAAACATAATTTGGTTAGCCATTCTTCTGTAGCTGGAGATTTTTTATAGCTTCCTATGCTTTCTCCCTTTCTTTTTAGCTATTATAAATAAAGCCACAGTGCAGACCTTTCTGTACCTATCTTTGGGCAGGTTTTAGATAATTTTCTTGGGATGAGCTTCCTGTGAATGGAATTTCCGAGCCAAACAGTATGAACCTTTTTGGGACTCTTCTTACCCAAATTGCCTTCTGGAAAGGCTTTGCCACTTGACAGTCGTGCCAGCTGTGCAGGAGAGATCCCATGCCACCAGGGCTGCCAGCCTCTCCGTTTGTAGCACTCTTTCGAGGGCCCAACGTGGTTTCTCTCCATTCCAATTTGCATCCAGTTTATTATGACAAGTTCAACATTTGCAACTGAATTTGCGTTTTGAACCTCATCTTTCATAAATGGACTCTTATCTCCTTTTATTGTCCCAACATTTCATTATGAAAATTCTTACTGCCTCTCTGAATGTTTAACTTATGAGAATTTTCCACACAGAGAAGCTTTACATTTCCCATTGTCAATTATATTTGTATTCACCATTATAATTCTCTCTATTGCTGTGAAGGCTACAATGGCTTCTCTCAATCACAGTTTGATGATAAATCATTTCCACCTTTTTTTCTGGTTAGTAGTCTGCTGTTTTTTTGTTTGTTTGTTTGGCATTGAACTCTTTAAATTACCTAGCATTGATTTTGGTGGTTAGCATAAAAGGAGGTAAAAATTGCTTTTTGTTTCCCAAATCCTTCCATTCCCCATTCATTTGTGGTGGCTCTGCTCTTAGAGGCCACAAGGGCCGATGTTCTGGGATCTGCATCAGGGCTTCATATTCTACTGCACTGAGATGTCTCTCTTTTCTTTCTTTTTTTGTTTGCAAAAGTATGTTATTTTTTCACATTAAAATGCAATATCTTAATTAGGATTAGAACCCTTGAGATCTCTATTTCATGCCAGACTGGTTGCCAAGCATCTGTCTTCCACATCCAACTTCTTTCTGGTCTCTCACCTGGGGTTTCCTACAGCTCCCACATGTATACTTTTTTCTAGCTATTCTTCTCCCAGGAAGTCAAATCATATCACTGTGCTCCATAGGGCAGGCGAGGGGTGGGTACAGCCTTGAAATCTGGAGACAGGGTCAGGAGATCTGGGTTTGACCACTGCCCCCGCCAGCCGTACCTTGCATCTCTGGACACCCAGTTTCCCTTCCTGTAAAATGGGGTTTCAATGACCAAATGAGGTAGAGAACATCAACTAATATGTGCGAGGTGTAGGAATACCAGAGTGGTCAGGGAAGAAATGGTCTCTGAAGAAATGGCCTTCTGGGAGCTTCCAGGAGAGTAAGGGTGGGGGCTCTTCTAGGGGGAAGCCCCTCAAACCAGAGAAGAGTGGCAACTCCAAAGAAATGATTACAAAGCCTGCGAAGGAAATGAACAGAACATGGAGGAAGGAATGAGGAGGGACCCTGCTCTGGACAGGTATCTGGGGAGAGCCTCTCTGAGGGACATTTAAGCCTAAAAGGCTGAGAGGAGGGGGAGCTTTCCTGGAATGAGGAGCAACATGAGCAAAGCCTGTAAGAGAGGAATGAGCTTGTGGAACTGAAAGCATTAGCTTGTGGCCAGGGGGCAGGAGTTGGAGCATCCAAGGGGGATTAGAATGTAGATGGCACATCAGGGGAGCCTTGAGAAAGACATTGGATATTGTTCTCAGAGCAATAGGAAGTCACTGAAGGCTGGTGATATGGATGAAAATGACATGATCCTATTTATGTTTTAAGAAGTCTCTTTTCACTGCTGTGTGAAAGCTGTGAGGCTATTGTGGTAAGGAGATGGGAGATGGAAGTGTCTGGAACCAGGCGGTGGCAGTGGGGTGAGGGAAGGGCCAGATTCTGGAGACAGAAGTGCCAGGATTCCCTGGATTTGGGTGGGAGGGGTCAGGGCAGGTTTGAAAAATTGAGTTGAAGGTTGGGTCTTTTGCAGAAAATACAAGAGGGGAGTAAAAGTTTTGAGAAGTTAGCATTCTGATTGGCTCTAGCAAGTGTGGGGTGTCCATGAAAGGCATCCAAGTAAAGCTGTTAGCTGGACAATTGGGCATGCCAGCCTAGAGAGGGCGGCGGGGGGGAGGGGGGGGGGTGCATAACTAGTCATTGGTGACTACCCAGGGTGAAAATACAAAGGAAGATGGAAAGGGCTCAGACAGGAATCTTATCTTGAGGGAACCCAACACCTACATGGTGGGTGGAGGAGTGGCCAGTGAGAGTGGAGGTTAACTGGGAAATCTTGGTGTCATGGAGGCCAAGGAGAGGTGCTTTCCGGGGGGAGTGGTCAACTGTGTTAAATACTGCCATGCGGCCCAATGAGTTTAAGGCAAGAAAAGCATCCTTCGGATCGGGCAATTGGGGTTGTTGAAAAAATGGCAGCGGTGAACAAGGGGTGGGAGGAGTGATGCCAGGCCAGCGGGCAGCACTGTCACCTACGAAGAGTTGGGCCGGCATTGGTAGGAGAACTCCCACCCTTCCTCCTGTGCACACATTCTTTGAGCACATCTCCTGATGCCCAGCCATGAAACTATCTGGTAACATTTCCAAATCCACAACCCTTCCATCCTCACCTACCCTAACAGCTTCTTTTGCCTGTAATCTCACTCCCTCAGAGTTCCCACATTGTACTTTTGATTAAAAGAACATTTTCTGAACTTCCATTTCAAACATTCAATTTCAAGCCGAAAGTAATTATCCTGCCTCTACCTAGCTCGCTGCCTGTTGCTAGGTGCCGAAAGGTACAAAGAATGAATAAGACATGGCCCCGGACGCAGGCAGGATAAAACTACTGCTAATTAGAGCTGTAGTTAAGTACCCAGAGGGCAGAGAAAAAGCCTCCAGAAGAACATGGAGATCAGGTGACTTGTAAAATGTACATGAATCAATTTTGTTCCTTTCCACCAACACAGCTAATCCCTTCACCTCTACGCTTAATCCCGCCACTCGAGGGCTCCTTTCATTACCTGTTCTTGCTCTTCAAACTCTGAAACTCAGGCTTATGTAGCCCTCCTCCATTCAAATGTCAGCATGTAAGAAATAGCATTTTCTCCACTGTCCCCCCTCCAGGTACCCCTTTCCCTCCTGCTTTCTCAGTCAGAGCCTCTATTATCCCCACCCATATGGGCTTCTGCCTCATTCCCTCCAAGTGGCCACTCTGATTTCTGGAAATGCTCTTTCATGGACCTCTGAAATCCGTCTTTCCTAGTCTTCTCCTCTTTCTCAGATTCCACTTCATTGGTCTCGGCCTCTTCTATCACTGTGCAACTTTTCCCTAAAGCTTTGCCTACCTCCTGGGGACTGATTCCCCAAGTAGAGAATCCCATCCTTACTGCCTTTGAGCTATAGACCAACACACTAATCTTTCTTTAATGATCACTCTCCCATTTGCAGTCCAGAGCTCTACTCCAAGCTCCAGAACCCACTCATAAAGGGAGTCAACATCTACCAACATCTCAGACATCTCAACAACATGATCCAAATGAAACTCCTAGTCTGTTTTTCTCTCTTCACTTCACTATCACTATTTGAATTTATTCAAATTCCTAAACTTTCTTCCCCAAATTTGTCCTCATCTGGTGTTTCCTCTTTAGGGGAATGACAATATGCTATAGTGAGAGACACTTGATAGTCACCCTACAACCTCCTCCTACTTCACCTGCCACATCTGTTTTGAAGTTAATTGATCTACCTTCTAACTGTCATATCAGGAGGTTAGTCTAAACCATCATCTTATGATTGGTCCACTGCAGTTACCTGATAATTGGTCTCCTTAAATCCATTCTTCCCACCAATAATCTAACCCTACAGAGCAGCCAGTGTGTCCCCCCCACCCCCCAGAATATGTATCTGTTTAATGCCCACCTCCTACTTAAACCCATTCAATGGCTCTTAGAGAAAGATCAACTTTGATTAATTCAGCCTCATTATATACCACATTCCTTCCACCGGACATGGTTCCTGCCAACAGTCTTTTCTCCTTGGTTCTTGCTAACAGAAGCCACTCTCCAAGTGACATAGATAGATCTATTGAGTCACAATGGTCAGGTTCACTTCTCTTGCCAGTGATTGGTTTTATGAGTGGGCATTTGATACAAATCTGGCCAATGAGAGGTAGTGGGTCTTTTGTGGAAGGTTTCTTAGTCTTTAAAAAGAAGTATAAGAAAGAACCACTTCCTTTTATCCATCTCTGGATCCATCATTGTATGATGGATACAATGCCTTGGAGTGTCTGCAGCCATCTTGTGATCATGGGGACAGGAGTCCATGTGCTAAAGATTGGGAGAACTGAAACAGGAACAGAAACTGAGTTCTAATGACATTAGAGCTGCCTCCCCTGGAACTTCTCACAATAAATTTCTTATTGTTTAAATGTGTTTCAGCTGAATTCTCTGTCACTTGAGTCAAAATTGTTCTTACCAATAAGTTCTGGTTTCTGGAATGCACCACCCTCCCACCACGGAGCTTCACATAAGCTGTTTCTTTATGGGCAATACTCTCCTTATTCCTAGTTAAAGTCCACTCATCTGATCAAATGTTACCTTTCTGGTCTAGGAAGATTTCTCCATGGCACCTATCAGAGTTTAAAATTATGGATTTCTTTATTCTCTTGATAAATATCTGGCTGTTTTGCTGGCCTGGCAGCTGATGTGGGCAGAGACCAGGTCGGTTTTTGCTCAGCATTGTGAAACTCTTACTTGTTGGTCCCAGTGCTTAGACGAAACCAGTTCACTGATTCAGCCAGGGTCCTGATGAGAAAGAGAAAAAATTCACTGAAACTAATTTAATAAAAGAACTATTCAGGTAAGGGATCTCCTTAAATCCATTCTTCCCACCAATAATCTAACCCCACAGAGCAGCCAGAGTGGAGAAGGGTTCCAGAAAAGATGAAGGACCCAGGGGTGAGCAACAGTTCAAAGCCATCATTACTTCTAGGACTGAAGAGATGAGAAGAGGGTGTGTGCTTTCAGCTCCTTAGGAGACAGCTGTGGCTTTAGAAAGGGATCCCACCTGTGGCCATAGTAAAGGAACACAGTCAGTGCCAATCCACAGCACATAGGAAGACAGTCAAGGGAACCTCACTTTCTTCCCTCCCCTCACTCTCCTGTTGGTTCCTTTACTGGTCAAACTCAACTAAAACCAGAAGGCAAAGAGACTGAGTGGTGTAAAGGTTGGCCATCCAGGGCACAGAACAGGATGGAGAAAGATAGAGAATGGCTTTGAAGGAGCCAGTGAAGAATATCTGAACAGGCATCAAATGACCTTCTAGCTACTTAATTCAATGTACCTTTTCACTTTCTTATCAGTGTCAACCATCCTGCAGAATTTGACAGTGTAGACAACCTTCTCCACAAGATTTTCAGGCCTGGAAAGGGCATCACAAGGGAATCTTTTCTGTCTCGCCTGCTTCCCTTGAGAAGTCTGCAATCATAGCCACATGTTTCCTTTCAACTGGATGGATCCCAGCTCACACATTGTTCCTCTTTTCATCCTCTCCCTCTCTGCTGGTGCCCTCTTTCAAGATGAGAAAATTTTAGGGTCTCTTGTTTTCAAAAATCCTCCCTTGATCACCCACATTTTTCTCCCTGCCATCCACCTCCTCCCCTAGTCACCCAACCTTCTCTAAGGAGGAGTCTGTGTATCCTACACCCATTCACTCTACTGCCTCCTGTAAACTAGGTTTTACCTCCTCCCCCTTCTCTCTTCCCCCCTACCAAGGTTCATAATAGCCTCCTGATTGCTAAATTCAAAGGACTTTGCTTTGTATTTTTCTGAGATTCAGGCCATATAGCAGCGTTGATTACTTTCTCCTTGAAACTCTTCACTACCTTGGTTGCCATGGCAACCCCCTCTCCAAGTTGTTTGTCTCATCTCTCTGGTCCTTCCCTCTCCCTCTCCCTCCTTTGTCGCCCACCCACACCTTAATCAGCCCCTCAAATGTCGCTGTAATTCAGGATTCTGCTCAAGGCCCTCTCCAATTCTCTCTATGCATTTTCCCTGGGGTTCCCATTACTCTCTATCCCTGGGTTGGCCCCTCCAGTCGAATCTCTTTCTGAGCCTCAGGCTGTGGGATCCAGCTGCCTACTGGGCATTACATGGCTGTGCCCCCAGGCCCCTCAGCTCTATCCGAGACTGCGTTCATTACCACCCTCAAACTGGCCCCCATGCTGTGTTCCCCACCAACCACTGAATTTCCTGACCCTCCCCCCAACCACACACACACACACACACACACACACACACACACACACACACACACACACGAGACTCACCCTTGGCTCTACCCTCACTCCCACCCCAACAGCCAACAATCATCAAACATTTTTTACTTTATTTTCTAAAGATTTCTGTCCAACCCCCTTTCATTGCTCCAGGTCAGGCCTAATCCTATTTTACCTGGACCATAGTATCTTAATTGTTCTCCCTTCCTAGAGCCTGTAACCTTCCAAATCTAGCCATCACACTGGCTACAGTGGTTTTCCCAAACCACAAATTGGACATATCACTGGTGTAAAAACTATCACTAGTACCCACTGTCTGTAGTATGGAGGGCCTGATCTTGGTCCTCTTCTTCAGTAACACTCTTCCCATTCCCTTCTTCTCTCATATTCCAGAAACACCAAATGCCCTCAAGCCTCACTTCCTGGGCTTTGCTCAGAGTGTCCTTCCAGTTCCTCTACCTTCCTCATTCCAAGTCAGACCAGTGCTCTCCTCCTCTGGAAAGCTCTGTGCATCTCTATGTTCCATTATTGCACTTACCAGACTATATTTTATGGTCTACTAAAATGTCGTGTAGTAGGATAATATTTTATATATTATTCAATGTGTCCCACACACTTCCTTGCCCATCACTATTTTGTATAACAATGACCCCAAACTTCAGTGGCTTAAAAACACAATTTATTACTTCTCATGGTTCTGGGGTTTGACAGGGCTCAGCTGGACGGTTCTTGTTTAAAGTCTCTTAAACAATTGCAGTCAGATGGCAGCTGGGCTTGACTCATTGAAGGCTCCACTGGGCTTCCAGCTCAAGAAACTTCATTAACATAGCTGGCAGTCAGCTGGGAGCTCAGCGGAGGTTGTTCACTAGCGTGCCCACACGTGGATCCACGACATGGATTGGACTTTTCACAGCATGGCAGCTGTGTTGCAAGAGTGTGTGTTTTAAGAGGTCTGAGCAGAAGTTACAAGGCTGCTGATGACCTAGTCTCACAAGTCCCGGATGTCCCTTCTGCTACATTCTATTGGCCAGGAAAGTCACTAAGGCCAGCCCAGATTAATGGGGGGGGGGGGGGGGTAAGTAAACTCCACCTCCTGACATGAAGAGTAGTATGTATATACATAAAGGTGGTGAGGGGAGGTGATGGTGGTGGAATTGATGGTGACCATCTTTGGAGACTAGTATCATCTTCACTCTCTCCTGATTCGTCAGAACTTTGGGAAATGGTTGGTATTGTTGTAGCATGAATGCAATGAGGAAGACAGCTGATAGATTCAAACAGTTTCTTGAACCCTAAAGGGAGTTTGGTTGTGGTTGCTGACCTTTTGTAAAGGGAAAAGAACCCAAGGAACTCAGAACTTGAAATTGATGCCATGAGCAGTAAATAGAGAAGAATGCAGACGCTGTCTTGACCAGTTAGTGGGAGAAGGGGCGTCATATGGAAACATAACTAATAGTATATACTAGATCTCTTATGGTGTTCCCCAGGAGACCAAAACCTCCCAGCTTGGCCTGGAGAGGTTGAGAGCCCTGCTGGGAGGAGATGTCTGACAGATGGGCCTGCGGGTGTCCTTCAGGGTCCTGTGTGTACCCATATCAAAGTACTGATGGTGAGGGTATAGGGAACTGGGTGAGTGTAGCTGGTGGAGTTGGAAATGCTTTGTGGTCAGGACAAGGATTCAGCCCCGGGTGTTTCAACTCAGTGGATACCAGTAGATCCTAATGATTGGGGTCAGATCTAAACCCTGGTGCCAGGGCAAAATAGGAGAGACCAGAACACAGATCACCCTCAGTGAGAAAAAGGACCAGCGGGAAGTAGAGAAGCTGGAAGTGGACAAAGAATCTACTTGGGACAGCCCTAGCTGGTTTGGCTCAGTGGATAGAGTGTCAGCCCATGGACGGAAGGGTCAGGGTTTGATTCCGGTCAAGGGCATGTACCTCAGTTGCCAGGGGTGAGCAAGGGAGGTAACCAATAGATGCGTGTCTTTCACATTGATTTTCCTCTCTGTCTCTCCCCCTCCCTTCCACTCTCTCTAAAAATCAATGGAAAAATTTCCTTGGGTAAGGATTAATAACAAAAGAATCTATTTAGGCCCGACAGGAAAAGTCCATATGTGGCTGCATTTACCTTGAACTGACATTAAAATTGTGCTACTGAACAGAAAGGAGTGGCAGTGGTGATAAGAGTGAGAGTATAGAGAAACAAGAAGCTATATTTTGGCAAGGCTCTGTTTATGATAGTTTCTGGGCCAGCAACCTGGGGCCATCTTCAACCTTTCATTCTCTCATCTCTCATGCCCCCTATATCTACCTCAGGAATTTCTCTTGAATCCATCTCCTCTCTATCTGCACTGTTGTTTTAGCTCAGCTGTGCATCACTTCTCACCTGGATAACTGTGGTGACCTCTAAGGCATTCCTCCTACCTCCAGGCTTGCGGGGCCCTTTTCAAACTCTTTTCTACAGGCAGCCAGAGGGATAACATGATACATCCATTATTTTCTTTACCTAGACCAGTGCCAATTCCCCTAGAAAATCATTCTGTACTTCAACCTACCTGTTTTGAATGGAATTCTCCTTATTACATAATCCATCTTATTGTCTATCACTGATTAGACTGGGGTAATTGGATCCCTGACTTAGGCTGAGTCCTTCCCCAGATTTTTTGACTTGGGAACAGAGAGAGCTCATAATGAACATCACTGGAGCACTTACTACATGTCAGGCCCTGAGCTGAGCATTTTACAGGCATTATCTCCTTTGACCATGACAACACTCTAAGCCTGGAGCTGCTACTCTCCTTGTTTCACAGATGAGGACACTGAGGGCAGAGAAATCAGCCAAAATAGTGAGTAGCAAGTAGCACTGACTTTAGTGAAACAGCTTAACCCACCTCTGGCACTCCCACCTTGGTCTCTGTTTGGCCACAAACCTGAGAGTGAGGCTGGTATGCAGCGGGATGTGGAGGCATAGAAATGAGGGAGAGTGGGTCTGCTGGTCAACCCCCTGGCTTCAGGGGACCTGGAGGCCCACTTAGCCTGTCCTGTGGTTTGGTTATGGAAGCCAACCAAGCTCTCTTTCTGACTGAGCTGGTTTGAGTTGAGCTTCTTTTACTGGCAAAGAAAAGTGACTAAATGAGAATGTGATCACGCCTGTCTCCCTCCTTAAGCACTGGTTCCTCATTACCCTTAGGAAGCTACTTGGTGTGACACACAGGCCCTGCATGTACTGGCTAGCCTGACTTGTCACTGCTCCATCTCCTGTTGCATCCATGCCCCCAGCCCTGTATGCTCCATACATGCTGGACTCACTGTTGTCCCTAATACCCTGTGGATGTTGCTGGCCTCAGGATCAGGTAAGAGATGAGATATAGGCCGGCTCTCCCTGCTCCCTTTCCCCTCCTGACTCTCAAGTTCTTTGAATCCAAGTCTCTTTAGGATTTCACCTGGGCAGTCTCTTCTAAGCTGTGGGCCCAAAACTTACCTCTGTCATAAGTCATCTCCTAAAAACATGAGTGTTTGACTTTTTCCCCCAATTATAAAGACAATTTGTGAACATCTTAGGTAATTGTGAAGTATCCAAAGTATCCAGAGGCAACCACTGTTCACATCTTGATATACTTATCAGAATTGCTTTTTAAAAGACCAATGTCCCATTTCTTTCCATGTAATATATAGTATTTATTTAGTTTTTCCAACAATTTATTGTATTGACCTATTCATTTCTTAACACACTTATTTTTAACCAAACTTTTCTTCAGTGTGTATCAAGACATAGAGACTATTTTCTGTCATAATCATCGCTGGATGGGATCAAGAAGAAATCCTTCCAGAACTATGAGTTTGTAACTAAAAGTTAAAGGCACTCCTTGAAAACACAGAGAGGGGTATTCTCCTTTAAAATGATCTTTGGCTCTCTGAGGAAATATTTTTGTCCCAACAACTTAGATACCTTGTTATTGGATTAGAGTTATTTAAAAATGTGACTTCTGGTCCCTTAACTACAACTCAAGTTTTCAATCCTCCAAAAGATTGTCAAACACAAAGCCTGTGCATCAGATGACTACGATCACGATAATTCTGCATAACAAACAACCACATATCTTGCAGCAGATACAGAAAGCATCTACTCAGCTCATGAGTCTTGAGGTTGGCTGGGGCTTGGCTGATCTAGCTGGATTTTTCTGGGCCAGCCTACTTCTGGCCCTGAGTACAATTTGGGTTGGCTTAAAAAAAATTATTTATAGTTGACATACCATATTATATTAGTTTCAGCTGTACACCCCAGTGATTAGACATTATACAGCTCACTAAGTGATCATCCCGATAAGTCTCATACCCATCTGATGCCACACATGGTTATTAGAATACTAGAGGCCTAATGCATAAAATTCGTGCATGGAAGGGGGTGGTGTGTCCCTCAGTCCAGCCTGCACCCTCTACAATCCAGGACCTGTCAGACATCCCTCTCGCAATCCGGAATGCTGGCTCCTAACTGCCTCTGCCTGCTGGCCTGATCGCCCTAACTACTCTCCCCTGCTGGCCTGATCACCCCTAACTGCCTCTGCCTTGGCCCCGTCACTGAGGCTTTGTCCGGAAGGACGTTTGGAAGATGTCTGGTCTAATTAGCATATTACCCTTTTATTAGTATAGATGATTTACATTCCCATGCTGTACTTTATACCCCATTACTATTTTGTAACTACCAATTTGTACTTCTAAATCCCTTCACCTTTTTCCCACCTCCCAACCCTGATCATCCTATCTGGCAACTACCAAAATGTTCTCATCATCTTATAAGTTTGTTTCTATTCTGCTTGTTTATTTTGTTTTTTAGATTCAATTGTTGACAGATATGTATTTATTGCCATTTTATTGTTCATATTTTTTTATCCTTTTTCCCCCTTCTTCTTAAAGAAGACCCTTTAACATTTCATGTAATATTGGTTTGGTGATGATGAACTCCTTCAGCTTTTTCTTGTCTAGGAAGCTCTTTGTATGTCCTTGGATTCTAAACAATAGCTTTGCTGAGTAGAGTAATCTTGGTTGTAAGTCCTTGCTTTTCATTACTTTGAATATTTCATGCCAATCCCTTCTGACCCACAAAGTTTCTGTTGAGAAATTAGCTGAATGTCTTATGGGAGCTCCCTGTAGATAACTAACTGCTTTTCTCTTACAGTTTTTAAGATTATCTCTTTGTCTTTAACCTTCAACATTTTAATTATGAAGTGTCTTGGTGTGGGCCTCTTTTGGGTTCCTCTTATTTGGGATTCTCTGCACTTCCTGAACTCATATGTCTATTTCCTTTACCAGGTTAGGGAACTGTCATTATTTTTTCAAATAGGTTTTCAACTTCTTGCCTTCTCTCCTTTCCTTCTGGCAAACCCATGATGGAAATGATGGTATGCTTAAAGTTATCCCAGAGGTTCTTTACACTACCCTCATTTTGTTGTTGTTGTTCTTTTTTCTTTTTGCTGCTCTGATTGGGTGTTTTTTTGCTTCCTTATATTCCAAATCACTGATTTGATTCTTGGCCTCATCTACTCTATTGTTGATTCCCTGAAAATTATTATTCATTTCAGTTAGTATATCCTTCATTTCTGACTGGTTCTTTTTTTATGGTTTCCATATCCTTTTTTTTAATGCGGTTGAAATTCTCATTAAGTTCATTGTGCATTGGTATAACTAGTGTTTTGAACTCTGCATCTAGTAGATTGCTTGTCTCCATTTTGTTTAGTCTTTTTCTGGAGTTTAGTTCTGTTCTTTTACTTGGGACATGTTTGTCTCATTTTGGCAATCTCCCTGTGTTTGTTTTTATGTATTACGTAGAGCTGCTACATCTCCCAGGCTTGGGATAGTGGCCTTATGTAGTATGTATTGTGTAGAGTACAGTGGCACAGCCTCCCTGATCACCCAAGCAGGGCACTTGAAGTGAGCCCCCAGGTGGGCTGTGTACACCTTCCTCTTTTTAAAAAAAATATTTTTATTGGTTTCAGAGAGGAAGACAGAGGGAGAGATAGAAACATTAATAATGAGAGGGACACATTGATCATCTGCCTCCAGCCTGCCCCCTACTGGGGATTGAGCCTGCAACCCGAGCATGTGCCCTTGATGGAAATTGAATATGGGACCCTTCAGTCTGCAGGCTAATGCTCTAGTCACTGAGACAAACTGGCTAGGGCTGTACACCCTCCTCTTGTAGTTGAGCCTTGATTGCTGTTGGCACATCAATGGGAGGGATGTACCCAGGGGTGAGCAACAGTTCAAAGCCATCATTACTTCTAAGACTGGAAAGATGAGAAGAGGGTATGTGTTTTCAGCTCCTTAGGAGAAAGTCCAAGCCAATCAGATGCAGGGACTGGCTGTAATCATTGACCATGAAGGACGAGCTGTGCAAGGGTCCACCTCACAGAGCAGGACTTACTTTAGCAGGGCTCTGGTGCTTGCTAAGTCAGTTAAACACAGAGCCTGTGCATCAGATGACTACAATCATGATAATGCTGTGTAACAAACAACCACATATCTTGAGTGTGTCTCTTGTGGAGATGGTTGTGGTACTTTGACGCATCTGAAGCTGTCCACTGGGTGTGCTGACTCTGGGGCCTCCCAGAAGGTTCAGGCTAATGTCAGCCACCACTTATGTTCTGCTCTGGGGCACCTTGAATGAGCTCCAGAGTGATCTGCAGATGGCTGCCACTTGTGCTGGGCTTGAAGGTGCCCAGGTAAGGCCACGCTGTGACAAGGCTGGCTGCTGCTAGTGCCAGGCCTGGGGCCACTTAGCAAGAGCTATGGGGCAATCTGAGGCCAGTTGTTGCTTGTTTGAGAGATTTTAGGAGAGTCTGAAGTATGAGCCAAAATAGGCCATTCATATGGAAAAGCCACTGAAAACAGTTTGGGTGGATCTCCAAGTAGGTTGAGGCAAGGAATCACCAGGGTGGGGCAAACAGTGTGAGCCAAGTTGATTGAGTCTCAGATATAGTGCCTGCCTTCCAGCTCCGTGTGTGTGTGTCAGGGGGAGGGAGGGGGGGGGGTGTCTCAGGAACAATGGCCTCTACCAGTATGGCAGAAAGTTGCCCCTCTAGCTCTTGCCCTGATGCCAGCCAATTCAGTTCCTCCCTATATATCCTTGGGGCCTTTTGAGCTGCTGCCTCACCACTGGAGCTCAGAGTGAGTCTGAGTAAGTCCATGCATGGGAACTGCCTGGGACTCCAGCAGCCTTCACAATCCCCCTGGTTTTTATAGCCATAAATTATGGGGACTTCTCTTCCTGGCACTGGAACCCTGGGCTGGGGGCCTGGTATGGGACTAGGACCTGTCACTTCTTAGGCGGGACCTCTCAGGCTAGATAATTCTACCAATTTTTATCTGCCAATCCCATGTCTCTGCCTCTCCTACCAGTCTTGATATGGTTTCTTTTTTCTTGTTAATCCTCACCTGAGAATATTTTTTTCATTGATTTCTAGAGTACATGGAAGGGAGAGAGACAGAGAAACATCTATGTGACAGAGACACATTGATTGATTGCCTATGCTCCAACACTGGCCAGGGTTATGGTTTCTTCTTTAAATTCCTAATTGTAGGACTTCCATTCAGCTAGATTTCAGGAGGTTCTGAATGATGAAGCTTAGTTATAATTTTGATATGGTTGTGGGAAGATACGGGTATGGGGTTTACCTATGCCGCCATCTTGACAGGAAGCCCCATACATATAGTTTTTAAAAATCCAAGAGGATAGAAGAGGTTTGATGAAAACTAGCCTTCTATGCCTTCTCCCCACCCAAACTGTCACCCCAGAGTTCCTGAGGTCACCTTCCCAGCTCTAAAAAGATCTTCAATTCCTTGTATTAGATGGAATGCTTTTACTAATCGAACAGAACACTTCAGAGTGTCTTAAGCAATAAGAATGTTTATTTATTTCAAAGAATGATAAGCCCAAAAGTCAGTGATTTCAGGTGTCTAGGCTCTGGGTCAGCACAGAGCTGCATCTCCTGGCCTTCCCCTCCTGGTCATAAGGTGGCTGTCAGAGCTCCAAGCATCACGTTTTCACCTAAGTAGAAAGGAAGGGGCAGGGCCAAGAAAGCTTCCAGGTTATTTCTTTAATCGGGAGGAAAGTGCTGCCTTGAAGCTGTCTAAAGATGTCCCCTTATGAGATCCTAGTCAAAACTGGGTCATGAGAGTTCTCTGAACAGCATCTGCTATTCCCTATATCTAGTTCCTAAGATCCACTGATGTCCCACATGGCAGATAAGGTGTTAGGTCACTTGGAAACTACTTCCCTCCATTCCTGCTTTTCCCAACACAGTTTTAAAGTACCTCAACTATTTATCAGTTTAATTGTAAGACATCTCCTTGTCTCTTCACTCCTGTTCTACTGTGTTCACAGAGGCTCTTGCCTGCCCACTACCATTCTCATCAGCCCTCCTACCCCCTCCCTACATCGGTATCTCCCAATCTTTACTTTCATGTTGTAATGGGTGATAATACTGACATTCTATGCTGAAACTATAAATCAAGTCCAGGCCAATACAAAAATTGAATATAAATGAAAACTGGAAAGGAAAAGACAAAATTATCATTATTTGATAATTCCATCTATTTCCTGTGGGTACCTATCCATGTATTTACAAGTTTTTATAAAGTTTAGAAAAGTGCACACTGAGCCCATTATAGTGGTTACCTCTTGGGAGAAAGAAAGAAATGGGACGGCAGTGGGTGGCCAAAAGGGACTTGAGCTTCATCTGCAATGTTCTAGTTTTTAAAATGGAGAATATATTCATGTTTTGCTGGTATCATTAAACTTTAATTTGAAAAAATTCCCATTCATTTTCAGCCAATTATGCCAGCTCTGTGTATTTGGCAGTGCTGGCATGTTTGTGCCCAGGGAGATAGAACATTTACTTTTGTGTGTGTATATGAATGAAATACAGTGATTAGTACATAGATTTAGAAAAATGTAACCAGCAAAAGCAAAACAAGAAAGGGGGTGAGAAGAGAACTCCTTCACAATCACAATACAAACTAGAGGAACAAACCATTAGGAAATGGATAGCTTCTTTATGGAGAAAACTGTAATATGTGGCTGAAAGACACACAAGATGATCAGAATAAATGTAGGGCTCCACGGTATCCATAAATTGAAAGGCTCAGTATTGTATTGATTCAATTTTCCCCAAATTGATCTTTAAATTCACAGAACTTGACAGGCAAGCTTTAAAATTCATGTGGAGGACTTAATGTGCAGTAATAAATTAGATCATTGGAAAGGAAGCACAATGAAATGGAACATTTTATTTAATGATACCAAAATGGTATAAAGTTATAGCAAATAAAATAGTCTGGTACAGACAGGAATATGTAACCCGATGAAACAGAACAGGGGCCTCAGACCCCCCTAGCACTTCAGCTCAAACAGAGAAAGAACGTACTAGTCAATCTACTGCGCTGCAATTATCAGCTCCGTGTTCAGAGAAAGGTTAGATCATATCTTATTTCAATCATAAAATATATTGCAGATGCACTAAATAAAAACAAAATTATCAGAAAAGAATACAGAATATATTTAAAACTTAGGAGTAAAAAAGGCCTACAATAGGATATATAAATAAAGGGAATAAGGGAAAAGATTGCTATATTTGATTATGTCAAAATTGATAAATTGTCTAACAAAAGATCCTACAGAGTTACATGAGAAAAAGAATGAACAGATAATTCAGAAAAGAGAACAAACAAATGCCACATACATATTAAAATCTCACTAGCAAACAGGTGTTATACATTTTTTAAATGATTCAATTTTTCATCCATCAGATTGGCAAATACTTAAAACAACTACTTATGGTATGGGGATTAGAGCCTTCTCATACCCTCTGCCTGGAAATTTAAATGGTACATAAATTATGGAGGATACTTTAGTAATATGTTTTAAAACTAAAAATGTGGAAAGCATGAGACCCCAAATTCCATTTCTGAATCACTAGTCTAGAAAAACATTATAGTGGAGGCATGTGCAGGCTGTTTTCCTACAGTGTTGCTTATAGAGGAGAAAAAAGGAAGCAACTTAATGTCTGTAGATCTTGGGGAAGAGAAAATGTGGTACATTCATGGGAATAAATATAATGCAGCTAATAAAGAATTGGGCAAGAGCCATTTGCATCAATATAAGTATATCTTAAAATAAAAAAATAAGTGAAAAAAGCAGCTCACACTAAAGTCCCTATACAGTGGGATGATTCATTCAAAATACCTACATTAATAGTATGGAAGGAGACAAACTGTGGACAGGGTGGGAAACTCAGACTTCAGAGGATGGCTAAAGGCAAGTTTAGCTATATTCACATTGTTCTACTTTTAATAAGGAAAATGCATTCATCCTTTACTTGTTTGATTAAAGTATAATTGTAAAAGATTCTAATTTGTTTTCAGCCAACTCCGCTTGCTCTCTGTTTGGCTGTGCCCGAATATTTGTGCTCAGGGAGAAAGAACATTTACTTTGCATGTGTAGCTGCAAAACAGGTACAATGATTATTAGCAAAGGGGTTGCAATAGAATATGAAAGAATAAGGACCAACCAAATAAGGGGAGAGGGAGTCCTATTCTTAGTTGACAGCAAAACTTATAAAACCTAGAAATACATTTATCAGGAAATGTGCAAGACTTTGGCCATAGAAAATCATAAAAGGTCCCTGAGAGACATACACACTGACTGGAACTGAGAAATATAGCAATGTGCATTGGTAGGGAGACTCAGTATGACAAAGATGCCAATTTTCTTCGAAGTTATCCATACACTCAATGTAATCCCAATTAAAATCCTAGCGGAAAATTTTCTGGAACTTGACAGGCCGATTTTAAAATTCATGCAGCGGGACAAACATGCAAGGATGACCAAAGCAATTTTGCTAAAACAACAAAGAGGGTGGGATTTGTCTCGCTTGTTAGCAAAGCATATTATCAAGCTCGGGAGTAGACAAATAGATTAGTGGACCAGAAAGAGCTCTGACATAGACCCGCATCGGCATTTAGTGTCAGGCAAAGGTAGCAATTTGAAATCACAGAAGAAATGACAGATTATGCAATAAGTGACATTAAAAAAAATTGGTTATCAATTTTGATATTTATGAAAATTAAACACCGATATCACATTTAAAAAAGCTTCATATACAGTAAAATCTTAAATGTTAAAATTGTAAAATGCAAAATATAAATACAAAAAAGAGAACTATGTAAGCTTTAGAAAAAATATAGAAAAAATGGTTGTGATCTTAGTTAACAGAGGGCCTTAAGGCAAGATTCTACATTTGACATAAAAATTAAAAGTTCTATAATACAAGATACAGTTCAGTTAAAAGACAAGGTTCAGAATGGTAGAGAATTATGTTCAATGCATAGAGTGGACAGGGAATTAATATTAAGAAAATATAAAGAATTCCCATAAATCAATAAAAAAAGATAACTCAGAAAAAATATGGACAAAGAATATGCACAGATGATCCCAACAGGGGGAAATATAAATGGCCAGAAACCTGTGAGGACAACACATAATGACCAGTCACTTAGCAAAATATAAATTAAACCAAGAAGAAACCATTTTTTTTTCCACCCATTTGAGCTATAAACTTTAAAAGCTGGCGATGATCTGGAAAAAATATGAATTTACAGTTAGTTGTGGAAGGAGTTTAAATTGGCACAGCCACTTCAGAAGCTAACCTGGGCCATGCCTAATAAAACTAAAACAGTGGACACCAGGGAGGCCAGATTTCACTCTCTCAGTACCAATCTCATAGAAACATTTCAAGAGGCTGTTCCCAGCAGCATTCTTCATAATAGGAGAAAACCCCTCAGGGTCTATGCATGCTAGTAAAGGGAAAATAGGGTACAGCCATGTGAAGGGGTACTAACAGTTATTATAAGGAGGGAATAAGAGCTGCTATATCAACTAACATTGTAGATCTCAAAAATATAAGATTCAATGAAAAAATGCAGGGTATAGTACAATACCTATGATGTGGTATAATTTATTCAAAATGCCTCCATCAATACTATGTGGAGGTTGATACATAAAATTGAACCAGCAGCCACCTCTGTGGAAGGGGAAGGGACCAGGATCTCAGGTGGCCAAAAGAAACTTTAGCTATATTCACATTGTTCTACTTTTAATGAGGAGAATGCATTCATCCTTTACTTGTTTGATTAAAGTATAATTGGAAAAGATTCTAATTTGTTTTCAGCCAACTCCACTTGCTCTCTGTTTGGCTGTGCCCGAATGTTTGTGCTCAGGGAGAAAGAACATTTACTTTGCATGTATGTCTGCAAATCAGGTACAGTGATTATTAGCAAACGGGTTGCAATGGAATATGAAGGAACAAGGACAAACCAAATAAGGGGAGAGGGAGTCCTATTCTCAGTTGACAGCAAAACTTATAATAAAACCTAGAAATACATTTATCAGGAAATGTGCAAGACTTTGACCATAGAAAATCCCTGAGAGACATACACGCTGACTGGAACTGATAAATACAGCAAAGTGCTTTGGTAGGGAGACTCAGCATGACAAAGATGCCAATTTTCTTCAAAGTTATCCATACACTCAATGTAATCCCAATTAAAATCCTAGCGGAAAATTTTCTGGAACTTGACAGGCCGATTTTAAAATTCATGCAGCGGGACAAACATGCAAGGATGACCAAAGCAATTTTGCTAAAACAACAAAGAGGGTGGGATTTGTCTCGCTTGTTAGCAAAGCATATTATCAAGCTCGGGAGTAGACAAATAGATTAGTGGACCAGAAAGAGCTCTGACATAGACCCGCATCGGCATTTAGTGTCAGGCAAAGGTAGCAATTTTAAACCAGTGAATAAATAATATGTTATTCCATAAGTGGTGTTGGAACAATTACCTATCTTTTGAGGGGTGGGGAGGGATTAAAGTTAGATCCTAAGAATCATGTTTATGGATTTTATTTTATATATAGAATAAAAGCTTAAATATATACATGTACGCAAACTATAAATTTTAGAGAAGAAAATACAGAAATGTTTTTGACCTTGATATAAGGAAGGCTTTCTTAAATAAGACTGTAAATTTATCAGTCTTTTATGTATTAAAACGTAAAATTTCTCTAAGACAAAAGATACAATGAAATGATAAGAATCAATGTAGAAAAACATTTGTAACACACATAACAAGGTATTATTATTCAAAATGCATAAAGAACTCCTAAAAATCAATAGCAAAATGACCAAAAAAATCTTTAAAATATAGGCAAAGGGTATGAACAAGCAATCCAGAGGAGGAATTATAAATAGATAGTAAACACATGAAGACTTCAGCCTTGCAGGTATATTCAGAAAATGCAAACTAAAGCAAGATATTATTTTTCATTCATCAGATTGGTTAAAAATGTAGAATTTGGAGATGGTCTGGGTAAATGGACACTCTCACACATTGCTGGCAGGAGATTCCATTATTATGACACTCTGAAGAACATTTTAGCAGTCTCTATTAGAATTTAAGTTGTGTATACTCTATGACACATCAATTCCTTTTCTAAGTATCTCTCAGAGAAACACTTGAATGTATGCAAACAGGCAATGTCCAAGGAAGCTCTTAACGGCTTCGTCTTAATGTAGTGACACTGGGAACATTTTAATAGTCAATCCGTAGGAAGCAAGGATGTCAAACGTGGTGTATCGGTTATGGCCGCTGGTTGCCAGCTGCAAGGAGCACTGTATTGTTTGGCAGGCTATACCAGGGTCCCGTAGGGCGCACTAAGCTGAGAACAACATCTCCAGCATGTACACACCATGTCTGTGCAAACAAACATACACACAAAGAGAATAAAAGATGTGTTTCAATGGGCATAGGAAAACATTTTGGGTAAACAGCAAAAACCTAAGAACAACTACCTCTGAATGGGGGAAGGGGCCTGAGTAGGTGGTATGGGAGGTCAGAAGAAGCCTCTTTATCTGTAAGGCATTAATTTTATGTATAAGGAAATATATTCATGTATTACTTGTATAATTAATATTTAATTCACAAGTTCTAATTCATTTCCAGCCAATTAGCTCTACTTTACATGTGTACTGTGTTCTCATTTGTGTGCCCAGGGACAAAGTACATTTATTCCGTGAATAAAGCATCATGATTAATAAACTGATTAAAACTTGGAAAATAATAATAAAAAAAAACATTTTTCCACTCACAAAAGCAACAAAATTGATAAGGTGGGTACACAGGCATACATCTATTAGGAAATGTGAAAAACTTTTATGACAAAAGTGACCAACCTTTATTAAAAGTCATTAAAAACCAAACCAAACAAATGAAGACTGATTAAATGGAGACAGATACCATGTTTATAGATGGGAAGAACCGATATCCTAAAGATGTTATTTCTCCCTTCAATGTAATCCCACTCAAAATCCCAACAGGAGGTTTGTTGTTGTTGTGTTTTTTTTTCATGGTAATCTGACAAGCTGATTCTAAAATGTATGTGAAAAAATGTGAAGTATGACCAGGGTTAATTTATAAAAGAATAAAGAGCCAGGAAGAGAGAGGTACTTACCATATTGGGTAGCAAGATAAAGCTTTGCTCATTAAAATCTGGTATTGGCCTAGAAGTAGACAAATAGATCTACAGATTTGAATAGAGTCTAGACATAGGAAACTGGGAGAAAAAATGGGATGGGGACAATAAATAGTGCTTACTGGTTATCCATTTGGAAAAAGATCAAATTAGACCTCTGTGTCACACCACACAATGAAATACATTTCAGATGGATTAAGGAATTAAACATTTTATTAAAATTTAGGAATTTTAGATGCAAATATAGAATATATCATTCACATGATGGGAAAGCTTCTTAACAAGAGTGCAACCTGCTCCGATGCCAGTTCTGCAGATTCCAGCACTGTAGTTTGAAAGGATGCTTTACTCTCTGGTAGGTCTCCAGTCGGACTGTACTTCCAACCTCCTGCAAGTGCCTGTGGAATATCTCCACCTGGACCTGGCAGGCCTCTCTTCCTCTTGAGCTCAACCTGGTCCTGGGAAGGGGGACTGCATTACTGGGTGGACTGAGTGCTGAACCCAGCTCCTGCCACTTATGCTGTATGTCAGTAAGGCACTTCCTTCTCTGGTTTCTGTTTCCTCTTCCTTGAAATGGGGCAATGCCTGTGTCTTGTGGGGGGATATGAAGTTCATATGAGATGGGGAATGTAAACCGAACACAGAAATGGCAGAGCTTATAAGGATGAAGGAAGCCGACTCCTCTACTTTTTCTCCACCCACCCACCCAAGCCCCTGCCATCCATGACTTATTATCCCAATTCTTTCTTCTTTCCTGCATTCTGAAGAATCGTCACACATTCTTTTTGGTCAAAAGTTTGAGCATTGACTTCAGATATTTGATTCCAAGGCAGAAAATACTGATTCAGCACCCAAAGTGCTTACTGCTTGAGGCTGGGTGCTGAGAAACACAAAAAATAGTTAAGACCTGATTCCAGCCATGAGGCAGGAGAAAACTGGTGCTAATTAGTACTGTAGTAAGTACACAGGTCAGAGAAAAGCTCCCAAAAGAATATGAAGATCAAATTACTCTCTAAAAGGTAAGTAATTTAATTTTGCCCCTTCCAGTCAAATACACATTATTGCCCCAAACTAACTTATCCACCTCAACACTTGATCCCAGTCCTTTGGGAGCTCATTTCACTAAATGTCTCTATCCGTAATCGCTTTGTCCCTTGGGCTCACATCCCTCAGAATATTTATATGCCAGTGCTGTTCTTTCCTTTAAGATTAAAATTAAAAAGTCCTAGCCCTGGCTAGATGGCTCAGTTGGTTGGAGCGTCATCCCATAAACCAAAAGGGTGCAGGTTTGATTCCTGGTCAAGGCACATAACAAAGTTGTGGGTTCGATCCCAGTTGGGGTGAGTATGGGAGGCAACCAATCGATGTTTCTCTCATATCAATGTTTCTCTCTCTCCCTCTCTTCCTACCTCTTTCTCTAAAAACCAATAAAAACATATCCTCAGGTGAGGATTTAACAATAATAAAAAATAAAATCAATAAATATATCCTCAGGTGAAGATTAAAAAAATAAAATAAAAAGCCCTAGACTTTGCTCCTTCCTCTTTATTCTCCTTAGTCAATACTTCCCCCATGCTCCCTCTGGTAAAGGTCCCCAGAGGTCTCTCATGGGCCCTGGAAGGTGCTAATCAGCACTGCCACCAGGCTCTCCAATTCCAGGGGCATCCTGTTGATTGTGCACATTGGAGGGGCTCACCAATCAGGCCTTGTCCCGTGACCTCTCTGCACATACCCTCTGCTGTCCATTTCAGCTTTCTGCTGAAAGACCACTCTGGCCCTTTCTTTTTAGTACCCTAGGAAGGTTTTTATTTTTTTGTTTTTTTCCCTTTTATAGTCCCCAAATGTTGGTGCTTCCTGGGCTAGGTTCTGGCTTCTTCCTCAGCATTCCTCATAGCCCCAGAAGGCTCCAGAAACCTGGCATCAGTTCACATTTCCACCCAGGATTCCTCAGGAGCTCCGAACCAGTCTCTGCAATTTCTCACTCTGTACTCTGCATCTAAGCATTCAGCCACTTCCCTCCCTACATCCATTTGGATGAGTCTCAGCTGTCTACCACCAGACTTGGGGGCTGCCTCACAGACATAGTCCCTTTCTAGGGCTCCCCAGTTCTGAGAACAGCACTGCCACCTCACCAGTAAGGCATGCCAGAAACTCAGGGGTAACCCTGAATACCTCCTCCTCTCCCTGGCCCTCTTCATTCCACCCAGCACCAAGATTAACCAGAATATGTTGTGTCCAGATCCTGGCCACTACAATGACATAAGCTTCTTAACTGGTCTCCAACTCTATCCATGCTGCCCTAATGACTTTCTCCATAGAACAGCCAGTCTCAGGTTATAGTGATATACTAGGGTAGGTCTCAACCCATCTTTCCTTATGTATATCTCCAATAGCTCTGTGCAGCTAGCACTGCCTGCCTCTCTGGTTTCACCTCAGATCCTTTTGCACAGGCTGTTCCGTCTGCCCGAATGCTTTTCCCAAATTTGCTCTGTCCCATGAACTCCTTCCCCTTCTTAACGAACTGGTTGAAGTGTCACCTCCTCATGGAAGCCTCCTGGAGTCAGCCTAGGGCAGGTCCTTAAATTGTACACCTCCAGCACTTAGTATCTTTCCTTCAGAGTGTCTATCAATGTTGGAAATTGTACGTTAATGTGATTATCTGACCCATGTGTTTCTCCCCTAAACCAAACAAGCTCCATGAGAACAGGGATTCTGTCTACTTTAATTCATTCACCCAAGTATCCATAGTGTTAGGCATACAATAGGTTCTAAGTTAGAAAATTAGGAATGAATAAACTTTTGGTCACTAAAGAATGCATATCACTTGTGGGGGTTGATGTCTGCCTCCTATGCTCAACCTCCCATCATGAAGTCTTTCTTCAGACTCTTCAAAGGACTCTTAGTGATGGATTCACCTCCCCCTCATATCTCAACATTATTCCAGCCTATGCCTGATCATTCCCCCAATGCTCTTATTCAGGTCACCAAAAGTTTATTGATGATCAAATCCAAAGTAGAAAATTCTGTCTTATTGGAATTCTCTGCTCTGCTGCATTTGACAGTGTTTACTTTCTTCTTGAAACGCTTCACTACCTTGGTCGCCATGGCAACCCACTCTCCTAGTTGTTTGCCACATCTTTCTCCTTAGTTGCCTACCCACACCTTGATTGGTTCCTCAAATGTCACTGTAAATCAGGATTCTGCCCAGGGCCCTGTCCCATTCTCTCTCTGGTGATCTCACTCATTCTCAAGGTTCCCATTACTCTTTGAGTGGGCATGGTTCTAGGCTGGTACTTCTGGTCAAATCTCTGAGTTCCAGATGTGGATCCAAGAGCCTGCTGGGCTCTACCTGGCTGTGACCCGAACCACTTGGCTGAATCTAAGCCCACTGTCTTGCCCCTCAAACTGGCTCCCCATTCTGCCTGTGTTCCCCATCCCAGGGGCCTCCCCACCATTCACCCTGTCACCCATCCAAGTCATCCTTGTCATTACCCTTATTCACCAATTATTTGTTTTTTATCTACTACAGGTTTCTGACCTATTTCTCTCCATCTCCACTGGTCTGGTTCAGGCCTCTCACTCTCCTATCTGGACATTGCTCCTCCCTGCCTCTGGGCTAGTTCTTATGATGGATGTCTGGGGATTTGGGCTTTCTAGTATCCCTTATTCTTCCCTAGCGTCTCTTGATACATTTAGGGAAATTTCCTGTTCCCTGGTTTATGTGGCTATGCTGGGACGAGGCTGCTGTCTCACAGACGCTCTTCTTCCAAGTTATGCCTCTCATCATCCAGGTCATCAGGGGGTGGCATGAGGCCTGAGCTCAGCCAGTTAGACCAAAGCTCTCTCCTGATTTTGACTTCTGTCCAAATATGACATAAATAGAATTATTCGATGTCTAGGACAGCGGTCGCCAACTGGTGGTCCGTGGACCACTGGTGGTCCGTGACGTCTGAAAGGTTGGCGACCGCTGGTCTAGCAGACACCACCAGGTACCCTGAATGTAGCATTTAAGACTTGTGCCCCAGTCCTCTTCTACTTCATTGCCCATCATTCTTTTCCTCTAATCTGCCTCTCTGGGCCTCAGCTTCCTAACCTGGGAGATGGGGCTAATGGTAACCCACTTGGTGTGGGAGGATGGGGTTAGGATGATCAGATGAGATAATGGTTATGACCCCACCATGTAAACTACTAGTATAAAGAGCTATGTCCACACTGGAGTGCAGAATATATACCCTGAAGTCCATATCACCTTGTATCCAGACAGCCTCAACCTTGACTTTTCCTTCCCTCTTGTTCATTGTTTTCCTGAGAATTGTTACAAAATCTCTGTGGTAAAAAAATTCTGAACCACTATTTCAGACATTTGATTTCAAGCAGAAAGTAATTATCCTGCCTCTACCTAGCTCGATGACTGTTGCTAGGTGCCAAAAGGTACAAAGAATGAATAAGACATGGCCCCGGACGCAGGCAGGATAAAACTACTGCTAATTAGAGCTGTAGTTAAGTACCCAGAGGGCAGAGAAAAAGCCTCCAGAAGAACATGGAGATTAGGTGACTTGTAAAATGTACATGAATCAATTTTGTCCATTTCCACCAACACAACTAATCCCTTCACTTCTGCACTTAATCCCAGCGCTCTAGGGCCCCTTTCGTTACCTATTCTTGCTCTTCAAACTTGCGTTTACAGAGCCCTCCTCCTTTCAAAGGTCAGCATGTAAGAAAAAGCACCTTCCCTGTCCCCTCAAAGTGCCCCCTTTTCCCTTCTGCTTTCTTAGCCAGATTATCCCCCATTCAGGTGGGCTTCTGGCCCCTCCCTCAAAGTTGTTGTGGCAATGATTCCCAAAGACCAGATCCAGGAGATGCCCTCACTTCCCTGACTCTGTGCATCTGGCCCACCAGTGGCCACCCTGACCTCTGAAAATTCTCTTTCCTTGGCTTCTAGTATGCCCACGTTTTTGGTCTTCTCCTCTGGCCCCTTCTGCTCAGTCTCCTTAGCAGGATCCTCTTTCTGCATTCATCCCTAAAATGTCAGTTACAGCTTTGAGTCTAGCCCTACTCCATAAACTCTGCACCTTCTCCTTTAAGCTCATCCTTAGTTCTCATCTCTATTGGGAGATACCCACACTTCCTTTGTGAGCTCCAAACTGGCATATATACTTTCCAGCTTGACAAAAGCCTTAGTCCAATGGTCGGCAAACTGCGGCTTGCGGGCCACATGCGGCTCGCAAGCCGTGGTTTGCTGCTCTGTTGACTAATGAGTTTGCCGACCACTGACCTAGACTCTCGATTCCAATAATTACAGGCTGATATTGTTCCTTGTGATTAAGCCCCCATCCCAGTGGTCGGCAAACTCATTAGTCAACAGACTGGCAAACCTCGGCTTGCGAGCCACAGTTTGCCGATCACTGCCCTAGTCAATGTCACCAATGAACATTTTCCCTCCTTACCCCCCTTGTCCTTTGATCTTCCCTGATTTATGCAGACAGGAGGACTTTAGGTGACAGGGCTTTCACTCTCTCTTCTGTCTATCCTATTTCCTCTTAACCCAGCTCAGAAATTCTCCCTCACTCAAATCATAATTAGCAACTTCTCCCCAGTTATCCCAAATTCCCCAGGATAGGTGGCCATGCTGCCTGGTTTTCCCTCCCCTTTCACTTCCATTTTCCTCTGCCACTTCATGTTCCAGTGAGGATTTAGCACCCCACCCCCCACCCCTATCCCCTACCCCCAATTGCTCCATCTGGTGGGCTCTCAGTCCTTATCTAACCGGCTTTTCTCTTTTGTCTTCATATTATTCTTTCCTGGAATAGCTCCACATCCCTGGGTTTCCATGTTACACAGGCTCTAGGTGCTTTTCCATCTCTGACTTCCTTTTTTGCCTCTATGGGCTTTTCTTTCTCTCTATCCACCCCTTAAAAGGGGAAGAGGTTCTCTGTCCAGACCCCCTTTCTCTTTTCAGCTGCTACATTCTCTTAGGACCACCTCACCAAAGCCCATGGCTATAATCACCTTTAGTAACAACCTAAATCTTTTGTTCAAATTTCCTGCTGGATCCAAACTCTCTACCTACATCCACTTGGATGCCCACCTTTTACTCAACTTGTTCAAAACTGGGCTCACTAATCTTTCTCCAGCCACACTCCAAAATCTGTTCTTTGCTCAAAATGCTTCAGAGGTTCCATTGTCAAAAGGAAAAAGACAAAACTCTTCAATTAAACAAATGTTACACTGTGATGAAGACAAACCTTCTTCATCTCTGCCTCTGATTTCATGTTTTGGCAAGCCTGAACTGTCTACGAATTCATCCATGATGCTTCTCACTTCTGTCTCTGCCCTATACCTGAAAACTACTTATCCAGGTACCTCTCTAGGAATGCCCCTGGATGCTCCCATAAAACTTCACACTTACTAGTTCACCACCCACAGCGGCTGCATGCTTTGCCCATGTCCCATATCTCTAGCCATCTTCTTACTACACATAGTAATTTTAGTATCTGTCTGTGTCTTTCTTACCTCTCTGACTGCATGCCCAAGAGTGGGCACCACATCTTATTTATCTTCATATATATATTTATCTTCATATATAGTAGTTAATGCTCACCTGAGGATATTTTTCCCATTGATTTTTAGAGTGCACACGTGAGAGAGAGAGAGAGAGGAGGCGGGGGGGGGGGTGGTGGGGGGAGAGGGAAAGAAACATCACTGTCTTCCATTTGCATTCCAACTAAGGCCGAGAATCAAACCTGCAACTCAGGTACATGCGCTTGACTAGAAATTGAACCCTCGACCCTCTGGTGTGCAGGCAAACACTCTAACCACTTAGCCACGCTGGCCAGGGCATTATCATCATATTTTAATACCTAGCACTATAACTAAGTAATAGTGCCCATTCCACTGTATCCTCATCAGCATTGTGTATTCTTAAACTTTTTCCCCCTAATTTGTTGGTAGGAAACTTATTGTTTTTCATTGATGATCTTGAGCTACTAATAAAATCGAGTATTTTTCAAAAAATTTTTAGTCAACTCTATTTCCGCTTCTGTAGACTCTGTTTAGGTGAACTACATACTTATTGGTTGTGTTTTTACTGTTAAGGTTTTGCATTTGTCCTTTTATACATTATGGATCTGCAAATAGTTCATCCACTATGCTTTTCAGTTCTGTTGGTGATATTGTTTGACACTGTAAATATTTAGTTTTGATGTAGTCAAATTGGTTTGTCACTGCTTTCTTGATGTAATTTTGTTGCTTTTTAGCTTAGTGGACACCCCCTTATTCAGATACTTGTTAAATATCCATTTCCTTTTCCCCCTGGTTTTTAATGGAAACATAGCTCTTTACTGACTTTTTAAAAGAGTTTTTGAATTTGGGTGTGTGTTCTCAGATGATGTTGAAAATAAATTATTATTTTTCCTTTAATAGTCAGAGCCCTAATTTCCAACAAGTCTTCCCCTCATGGCTCTGATTCTGAGTTAAACTATTCCTGGCTGATTATGGCGTCAGGGCCAGTCTTCTCAGAGAACATGCCACCTAGACAGGGAACTGGAAAGCTTTGGGAAAGTATGCTTTCAGACAGTGACAATGAAATATAGGGAGGCATTAAGAGGTGGGAGCAGAAAGCCTTTCTGGAAGCCCTGCCAGGACAGTGTGTAGAAAGATGGTTCAACTACTTTGCGGATATGAATGGCTGAATCTAGTTGGTACTGATCAGTCCTGGAGGATTCTGAATCTGCAAGGAAACATTACTCAGGGATCATAAGAGGGGGAGAGCCCAATCCCACCTCTCACCTGCATCAACCTACCTGTACAGACTCTGCCAGGACATTTTACCATCAGCAGAAAAACATCTCAGCCAGTTCCTGCCAAATTCATCTTCAAGAGTTCTGCAGCCATCACCATGATTTCTCCATGCTCCAAGATCCTGGGGTCATCATGTCCCCTGCCCAATTATTGCCCTAGGCACCAGGGCAGCTGAGGGAGATGCTAGAGCTAGAAAGGAACTCAAGGATTATCTAGTCCAACCACCTCATTTTACAAATGGGAAAACTGAGATCCAGTGAGGGGAGGTGTCTCACAGCCTCTTGTTGCTATAAGGAGGATGCCAAATTGTGGAGCCCTTTTATTAAAAATTGATTTTTTAAAAATTTATCTTTAGTGATGAAACTATTACAGATGTCCCCCATTTAGCCCCCGCCTCTCCAACACACACACATTGCCCACGTCCACCCAGTTCCTCCCACCCTAGGCCTTCACCACACTATTGTCTGTGTCCATGAATTATGCATATAAATTCTTTGGTTAATCTCTGCCTGCGCCGTCCCCCCTCCCTCCTTCCATCTGAGATCATCAGTCTGTCTTCTCACATATCTTTATGAAATACTAATGTTTATGATATCTATGTGTAAAATATAAGTCTGGAGGCTAGAAAATATTGCCATTTCAGAGTTGCCAAGAGAAGATTTGGGAGGCAAACTAAATTTCATTATTTCCTGGGAAGACTGGGACAATTAATTCCTTAGGGAGTCTATAGATTGATTGATTGGGCCATCTATCCATTTACTCACCTGGCCAGACATCAGTAGGTTCCCTGCCAGGCCTGGTCAGGCAGGTACTGTCCTGGTCAAGGGACAAAGACCAAGCCCCACCCTCAAGGGGTTGTGCAGGGTCTTGATGGTTAAACTAAGAAATTAGAACCATAGGCAACATGGAACCAATGAAGGGCTGTTTGTCTTCCTCCCTCAGAGACCTTCTAAGTCTGCCTGCACTCTAAGCTAAGATTCTTGATAGTTCTGCATCCAAGAGATTTAAAGTTTATTCTTTAACGCAAAAATCCTTTGATTAAACACTTGTTTTAACTCACTTTCTTTCAAGCAATATCTCTAAGACTAAAATAACAAGGGTAAAGTTCAGTGATGTTTCACAGAAGTTAGCTTTGGAAATATTAAAAGACTTCCTGGTCTAGCACCCTCCTTGGCAAATAGGTGGGCAAACAGAGACCTGGAGAAGAGCGAGCAAAGCACAGGAAGGTCACATGGGAAGTGGGCGAGGACCAGGATTGGGGCCTCAGCTCCCACTCCCCACCCTGCTCCAGGCTGCCTCTATCAGTTTGGAGGTGTAGGGAATTGGCAGAGGGTTTTGCTTTGGAAGAAGTGATAAGATATCCAAGTGCAGACTTTTCACAAACTGCCATACTGTCCAGGAAAAGAGGTGAGAGGCTAGAACCACTCAAAGGATTAGACTTCGGAGAAGGGTCATGTGCAACCCATATCTGTTTGAGAGCACTCAAACATATCCCTACACCGGTTCCTCATGAGGAAAAGATGGGACAGACAGCAGTTTCTCTCTAAGAGGGGGGAAATCCATGGAAGGTCTTGAGTAAGCTGGTGACCAAGGAACACATAATCAGGATTTTGGCCTCTCAGGAAAGAGATATGCTTTGGTATTCCTCTCCCTTTTTAGGATATTGTAATTTTGGGGACTGCAGAAAATAAGGAAATTCACACTGAGGTGCTAACATGTGATTTCTCTCCCTAACTCCATTAGAGCCTGAAAGACATGGGACTGTAATCACTTGCTTAAAGGACTTGCTGCTGTCCTCCCTCTGTTGAGCTGAGCCCCTCAAGGAAGGCCTGGTTTCTATTCTGCATCAGGTTCTCAGAGCTTGGCACAGGGTCTAGCCAATGCTCCTTCAAGAATGAATGAGCAGGAAAGCTGGATGATCAGATCACATCCAGGCCTGAGCTCAATAATGGTCAGTGGTAAGGGAGCCAGAAGAGAGGAAGTAACATTGTGAAAACTTCACCTTGAGCCAGGCTATGGTAGATGCTAGAATACCCATGTTACAAGTAAGGAAACTGAGGCTCAGGAGGGCACAGACATAAAGGCAAAGGCATAGGGTCTAGGACTCCCAGGGGCCTCTCCTTTAAAGGTTTATCCATCCTAAACTATTTCCCAAGTTCACACCGACCCACTGAGTACTGATAGCCCAAAGGGAGACCAAGGACTTCTGTCTGAAGCCTCTAGCTGCTGCTTAGCCAGCTTCCTCCCTTCACCTTGGGCCCATTCTATAATAAATTTTTCTCAAGATATGGAATTCTCAGAAGCCTGGTAAACCAAACTCTGCCCCTCCTCTGGCTTTCAGGAAGACACTGGGAAGGGAGGGTGCTGGGCTGAGATCAGATAAGCCCCCCATAGTCAGGATCAGCTTCTATCACTTGTTGAGGTGAGCACATCTTAGTTTTCCCCTCTTTTCAGAAGAGTGACCCTTTCACCCATTATGGAGGGGGTGGGGAATGCGGGATGAGCTCTCCACTGGATGGAGCAGACTGGGTTCTAACAACCCTTCTCTGGCCTCCTTTCCTGCAGCTATTCAGTGGGAGTCAGCTTTCCTTCTATCACCTTTTTCTGTCGTTCTCCTTCTCTAGCCTACCTTCTCCAGCCTTCTGTACCTCACTCACCATCAAGCCTTAGAGCTACTTCTCCCCAGGGCAATGACCTTCCTGACAGCCCTGCTGCTTTTCACTACTCAAATGCTATCCTGTTCCCTACTGAAAGAATCCAACCTTGAATGCTGTTCTGATTGGGTCACCCCTTATTCCCATAAGATCCTTGTTTGTGATGGTCCCAGTCACCTGGAAACAAGAGTTCTTGGGACTGAGTTTTGGGATCTGCCACCACCATGTCAGCCTTAGCCCTTCTCTGCATCTCCCAACACAGCCCTCTAGCTTTAAATAGACTGATCTCTAAGCCCACCCCTTTTGGAGTTCTGACTGTAGGGTAGCCAAGTACTGGTGGTCTTTCACTTTACTTTCAGCCCAGTCTTTTTATATGTAAGCACAGAGATGCTTGATCAAATGGTAGGAAAGAACATCGCATTTATTACTTCACTGTTCAAACATTTATACTTGTTCTTAGGTGTCAGCTTGAACAGCAATCCTCCTCAGTCTACATCAAATCCCCTCTCAGACTCCTCTTATATGGCACCTGCCACAATCCATGGTATATATACATAGGATTATCTGTCCAATGTCATTCCCTTTCCCAGTGGCCTGGTTGACTCCATGGTGGCATGGACTGTCCATCTTGTCTACAATGTGGCCCCAAGGCCTATTCCTGCATGGGATTCTGACAAGGACCTGCTGACTGAATAAAAATTCACGCTCCCTTAGGAGATAGGATCCCAATAACTACAGAAGAGGAAGTTGCCTAGCACTGAACAGGAGGCTGAGTAAAGTGCTCTAGGCAAGTGGATCTCCAGGGAGAGGGATGAAGTTCAGGAAGGCTTCCTGACAGAGGCATAGCTGAGATCACATGGTACACTGACTAAAGCATAAAGCATACACAGGCTGTCCTACAAGGGCACTGCCATGTAACTCACATGTATCTAGGAGGACCCTAAGAGAACTTATTTTACCTATAAGGAAAATGAGGCCCAAAGCAGGACATAGACTAGTTTCTAAAGAAGCTCAGACCTAAGCCTCTTGGGGTCTTGCAATTACCATGTCACACTAGGAGCTCAGAGACCAGCAGAATGAGAGCATGCTCTTGCTCTTTTCCAGAAGTATCTACTTTACACTTTTCTGAAAAATGTTTCAGGAAAGGGGGCAGGGTGCTGCTGGTGCTGCCTTGGTAAGGCGGAAAGAATGATTTGGCAGTCACCTTGGGAAGGGGTGGGCTGCAGGAACCCTGCTGTAAAGGGTCAGAAATCTTTCAGAGGGAGGCCTGTTTGTGACTCTCAAGCAGGCTTGACCTTTGACAGAAAGCTGGTTTCTGAGGGAGAGCAAAATAAGCAATAATCTTGGTTTCCTTTATCATCCAGGTGCCTCTACAGGAGAGTAGGGCCACAAAAGCCTTTTGTTTTGTTTTGTTTTGTTTTTGGAATTTGCAATTGTATATTTTCTTAAGTCTTCTCACTAGGCTAGAATCATGTGGTCTTGTAGAGTCAGGCCTAGGTCTTGCCCCTGAAATCCCCAGGAAGCAGAGAACAGGGGCTCAATGTTTGCTGAACAAACCATCCTTTCCACATGTGTGACTCCTCAGCTTAAGACTTTGCTGAACCAGGAAATATACCCAGAAACCCAGAAGAGAAGAATTCAGAGATAAAAGCATTGGAGAATCAGATAGGAAAAATACTCAGCAGATATAATCAATACAAGTTTGGTTCTTTGAAAATACCTTTAAAACGGACAAATCTTTGGCAAGTTTTGATCAAGAGAAATCACTAATAACACTAGAGTGAAAAAATGAAAAACTGACAACAGAGAGATTTAAAAAGGACAGGAGAAAATTACATAAAACTATAGCAAGAAATTAAAAATCTAGGTAAACTATGAAGTTACCAAAGACCTTTCACAACTGTTACCTCAGTAACAGCTCTGTGCCTTGGGACAGGTAGTGCTCTTATTATATTTTCTAGAAAAGATAAAGAGGTGGACACCCAGCACAAGGGCTTTGACAAGCTACCCTGTTTTGTCGCAAAGGTCACAGCCATTGGAGCACATGCACACCAATGACACTGAACTGCCATCACTGCAGGGCTTCTAGCCATTGCCTTAAGCCCCCTAGTTGAATGGCCCGACTTATTTATTTTTCCACTTCAGATGCCATAAGGGGTTTCACTTTATTTTTACTTCAAAAACAGCACCATAAAAATCCTTGATGATTAGAGCTCCAGCTGTCTTAAGTTGTTTGTCAAGGGATCGGTTACTCAAATCTCCTATGGAGGGAAACAATTTCAGACGAGAAGCCATGGGAGCTGAGAAACGCAAATGTCTCATCTCTGAAAACTTTCAGACTCCCTCTTGTTCACCGCCTGGCCTGCTCCCTGCTCCCCCTCTCCCAAACCCACCATCTGCTCTCCAGAGAGCAGATCAAATTTTCAGGCTAAGGTACTCTGGCGCCAAGGACTCAGCCCCTCCATGCTACCTTCTGCCCCCCACCAACTTAGAAATCCAACACCATGACCTAAATGGACTGCAGCCACATAAAACCACAAAGTAAAGTTTATAAAGCTTTATTAAACATTTCAGACAGCTGTGCAACGAACACACCAGAAATAAAAGCTCCAGAATAGCAGTCCAAATGTTCCACAAGTGTGGCCTCCTGGTCCCATTTCCTAGATGGACTGCCTCCAGTTCTGTCCTCTGCCTGGCCCACCTCCCTTCCTGCTCAGGCAAGAGAAAGATGGATGGTTTAGACTGGAGGGACAATCATCCCGATTGCCAGTGGGCAGGGACTAGGAGAAAGTCTCGTTTGCCAACACTTGTTTGAAAGCGCAGAAACAGCAAAAAAGTGACAGTCACAAGTCTTCCTCTTTGTATTCTTCATACAGTTTATATGTGCAGGACTGAAGGAGCTCCTGGCACGAGGATGGTCACTGCTCCCCTCTGTCTTGTCTGAACCACCTTGGAGTCCAGTGTGCTGGTCACTTTGCAATCCCATGCTAAATAAAAACTGTAGCGGCACCTACTATAGTAGCCATTGCTATACCTCAAAATCAGAACACATTCAGTAAAGCTTATTTAAAAGGAATATACACATGTATATTGTTCACATACACACACAGCACACCAAAAAATATCCAAACACCTATCAAGGGATCATGGCTGTTTTGAAACACACAAGTACTCTCTCATTCACTCAGCTGGGGACTCTAGATCTACATGAACACACTACACCTCAATCCTGCAGAGCATGCACAGGAGAGACAATGAGGCCAACCCCCCGGCCCCCTCTGGATAGCTGAGGAGGGCAGGAGGAAGGACAAAGGAGTGAGGCTGAGCATGAGCCCAGACACCCAGGTGAAAGAGCAACATGTTAATTCTTTCTTAAAAATGAAGTGGAAAAAATACTGGAGATTTGTGAACAACGAACAGTCAATACATGTTTCTGTCTAGCCTGCTGATCAGGGAAAGAAGAATGAAAAAGCGAGGCTCTCGGGCGTCAGCAATCTCTTTAAATTCGAGATAAGTGCAAAAATGAGCCCTGTCTTAGACAGATGCTCCCAAAAAAGGAAAGGGGTAGAAGAGAACTAAAGGGAAACCAGAAGAGGAACTGAGGATTTGGGAATATTCTGGGAAGGCAAAAGACCCTGACAAGGAGGGAGTCACAGAGGTGACAATGAACTTGGCATTTTATCTGCCCAGGTCATGCTGGGGTAGTTGATCAGGATGGGTGCAGACTCCTCGCAGGAATGAGGCGAGGGGGAGCAGGGGGCGCATCTTGACAGCTGGGACCAAGATGGGGACAGAACACACACAACCACAAGACCACCCACGACTATAGGACTCTACAATAAAAGCACCTGTCAGTGCTATTATTCACATTATAAGGATAAAACATCACAGGCCAAAAAGGCGCCGTCAGGAATGTGGCACCCGCAGGCTGCGGGATTTGAAACTCCAATGCTTTATGACCTATGTCAATGCCTCCCCTCCCGTCTTCTGCTTCCTTAGAAAGCTAAATGTGCAGGCTGTTAGGTGCCCACAACGCTGGGGTCATGTGCCGATTCCGGAAGCGGGGAATCAGAGCAGTGGTACAGGAAACAGTTTCCCCAGCAGCTATAGCAGATGAGGAACAGGGCTGCTAGGAAAACCAAGGCACAAATTGTGCAAGGCTTCCGCTCCAAGAGGAAGCTGAGCAGGTAGAAGCCCATGAACATGGAGTGGCTGAACCACAGGGCGGGGTTGAGGGGCTTGGGGATGAGGAGGACAGGCAGCAGCCACTGGAGGCAATACATGATCTCTGTCAGGCAGGGCCTTCGCCAAGGCCGCTGAACACCGCTGCAGGAACCGACCTAATGGGAGCCCGCGGGCGTGGGCGCTGCCCTCCGCGTTCTTCAACCCTCACTCTCCAGGAGCTCAGCCGCTGTGCTCTCTGGCTGTCAGCCCAGGATCACCAAGGCAGCAGGGGTCCTGAAGAGAAAAGTCAACACAACAGACAAACAGACAAAAACAGACAGACAGACAGACAAAAAACAAAAAACAAACAAACAAAAAAACAGGAACAGAATGTATACTTATTTGGGAAAATGGATCATGGTTAACAACAGTAAATGTGAATGCCCTTTCCTCCCTGCCCACCCATGGAAGTCACCATTTCTAGAAGCCTCCTGGGGTGTCTCCCCTGAGCTTCTTGGGAGCTCTTCTGGCAGGTCCCGAACAGTGGACTGGCTTTGCCTGGGCCCTGCCCAGCAGAGATCATGTATCGCCTCCTGGGGCTGCGGCCCGTCCTCAAGGGGTCCAGACCTCACAATACCGCTCTGTGGTTGCCATCAAATGGTCATGGCTCGATGTTGTGCCCCCACAGGATTAGCACAGGGTTCTCTCTCACAGCAGGTGCTCAGTAGGGAGTAAATCAGTTAACCGCACAGAGCCTGCGGGAAACTGCAGCAGCAGCAGTACCATTCAAATATTTTGTTTTAAGATGGCAGCCTGGGATGAGCTTGCTTTTACAAATTAGCTGGGCGTCATTTTACCAAAATCAGCCAACTTCTTAGAAAGTGAATATAAAAAATAATAATAAATCACCATGTTACTTTGTCTAAACTGACCTCGCTTGGATCACTTACACTCTCCATCTGCTGCTGGCACTGTATAGAACTTGATTTCTGTAAGCTTTTAATAAAAATTAATTTTCTGTCCACATAGGGGCAAATGCCAGTTGGCCCCTGTACCAGGCAGTGTGCTGGAAAGAGGTGCTCTCCGCGACAGGCCACCAGTGCCCTGGGGCCGCACTCCAAGACGCACTCGTGTTAAGGTCTAATTGATGCGCCTTGGATACCGCGGGAGCCACAACCCTCTGGTGGCGGTAGCAAAACCCTGCTCCAGCCGTCCAGTGCAATGAATACAAAGAACCTCGTTGGCTGCTGAAGACCAGGGCCGGAGAGGAGGCGGGGGGGGGGGGGGGGGGTGGGGGGGTGGGGAGGAGGGAGAACAAAAGACAGGTTGAAATGACCTGTCCAGCAGCAAACTATCCCACAGCGCATTCTGACCACTTCACGCGAGAGCTCATCCCATCCCTTCCTGTACCCCTCCTGTACCCCTCTCAGAGGGCATACCCAGTAACTACCGTTTTCCCGCCTAGAGTTCAGCCCTGGTAGGATTCCTACAATCGCCACAGCCATAGGTCTAGCAACGTAAGAAGTGGGATTCAAGGAATCAGGGAAAGATTACACGCTTAGAGACTCCCGTGAAACAGAGGACGCTGGCTTACAGCACATCAAATATTCGAAAAAGAGCGCTGAGCAGGGACCTGTGAAGACAAGGCTCCTGGAAGAGGCAGCCTTTTCTGTTCTGTGGGTAAATGATCCCTCTCTAAATTAGGTTTCCATCTGTGCCCAAGGTGGGTTCTGGGATGGCACCGGACATTGGGCTCGAAGAGATGAGGTCCCTACCAAGAGGTCCACAACCCCTACACTTGTGCAGTTCACTACTCAGAGTTGCAATCCCCCTCCATTTTACACTAAAATTCAAAAGCGAGTACAGCAGAATCTTCTGGAAAGGGGCTAAGATGAAACTCAGGAGGCGGGGGTCGGTGTGGAAAGAGCAGATGGATTATTTTTTCCTCTCCTAGCGAATGAGGAGCGCCCCCGGTTCCCCCATCCTGCAGGATCACTCCCCCCACCCCCCCGAGGTGCGCATGCGCATTTGGGTGGCGGGCGGATACTTAAGGGGCGGCTGCGGCAGTGCGCCCAACAGCGGACTCCGAGAGACCAGCGGCCCTCGGCGAACCCTCAGCCTTCGGCAAACTCTCTCAACCACCCACTCTCGGAACCATGGCGGCAGTGGCGGCAGCATCGGCTGAACTGCTCATCATCGGCTGGTACATTTTCCGCGTGCTGCTGCAGGTAAATGTGCCCGGGGTACTGGGTGGCAGAGGGGTCCCAATGTGTATACCCTGAACCGGCAAGCCCACGTTGCAATTGCCGCCTCTCATACCCATCCTATCCTGATTGCCGCGATCCCTGATTGCCGCGATCCCTGCCTGCCCGAGTGCCGCGACCGGCACCACGCGCCCCCACGCGTTCCCTGCGCCCTCCTCCTAGCGCAGACCCTTCTCAGTGCGCCCGCGCCCGGCTGGGAACAAAGAGTTGGGGCGCGGCGGGCGCCAGCCGCCGACGAACGCTGAGGCTCTTAGCAACCAAAGTGGTAAGAAAAACCCGCTACACTCAGACTCGACCCCAGGAGGGAGGCGGGGCACCTCTGTTTTGCGAAGAGACTTTAAAACTCGCATAGCAAAAATTTTCCGCCTTAAAAAATTGCGCATTGCGGGGAAATTTTCTTTTTAAAAAATATAGCGCTTGCGGGGCTGAGCCGAAAAATAAATTAAGAAAAGGCACTTCTCAAAAACAAATACAAAGCACTTCACAAAGACCAACAAACAACAAACTAGAAAAAAAGTAATTCTGGGGGGGGGGGGGAGGGATGAATTCGAGAAAATGCGCATTGCAGGAAAAATAGACAAAAGCACTTGGCAGAAAAATTGCATTAGATAAAAAGCGCATTGCAGAAAAAATTATTGACAAAGAAGCTAACAAAAAATGAATCGGGTAAAAGCGCTTTGAGGAAAACAATTAAAGAAAAAGGCTCTTTGCAGGAAAATGGAAGAGAAAAAGGCGCTTTCTAAATAACCAAATTCGCTTTATTTACAAAAAAAAAAATCTAATAGAGGCAAAGCACTTTGTGTAAAAAAAAAAAAAAAAATCAGAAAAAAGCGCTTTGCCCATAAAATCATTTACCCTAAAAGCACCCTTTGCAGGAATAATTTCCTGCTAAAGGATTCTTTTGCCAAAGGACTTGCATATTTCCTTCAAGGTGTTCCTGGAATGCTGCATTTACTGGGTAGGATTCCCTTTTCGAAATTCTCCAGGGACCCAGCCTATTGCAAGAAGTGAGGTATACTTAAGTTTTAGGTCCAATCAGCTTGCTGCCATGCAGCCTTCAGCACAGCTGGAAAAGCTCCAGTTGCTCTGACTCGTGGACAAGCTGTGTCCCTGCCTGCCTCTCCTAGTCGGACAGGTGGGCGGGGCAGGGGGTGGGGCGGGTGGCGGGAACAAAAACGCTGTACACAGGCAGCGGATCCCCGCATCTAAGAGCAGGTCCTGGGTCTCTCACTACAGGTGTTCAGGTACTCCCTGCAGAAGGTGGCGTACACCGTGTCGAGGACCGGGCGGCACGTGCTTGGAGAGCGCCGCCGGGCCCCCAACTGAGGCCCCAACCCCCAGCCCTGGGCGGCCTTGTCACCAGGTGCTCCTGTGCATCTCGCCCAGCATGGGAGCCAGTGCCGCCCAGGAATAGGGGGTCCCCTGTGCTCTCTCGCCAGAGGAGCATTTGCCAAGGTCAATGAGGGGCTGGCAGGCCTCCGGAGAAGCAGCACCGCAATGATGAAAATACCAGATCCCTTTCCAACCCCTCTGTACCCTCCCACTATGGGGCAGAGTAGAGGGAGGAGGAGGGATGGAGGGAACAGAACTCTGAGATTTGGGCATAGGCACTCCGATCTGGACCAAATCGGGCAGCGACATCCCAGCCCCACAGCCAGGGCCATGCCAGCAGGCCCCACCACAGAGATCCAGACCACCATACCAGCCAGCAGAATGAACATTCCAACATCATCGGCCAGCCCGAAGCCCTGAATCTCTGAGCAGCAGACAAGGAGTCAATTGCGTGCCTGTGTGGCGGGACAAGAGGGCTTGGGTGGGGGAAGAAGAGGGTTAAGAAACAGAGCGGGGGCCCTTTCACTGTCCCTTGCCTACTGCATGTGCATTCCAGCCTTGCTGCCTTTGCTCCCTCTATTCCTCCTCCCCACCCCCCCAACTGCCTCCCAAGCCCACCCTACCAGAAAAAATGTGTCACTCAATTCGGACCTATTCAATCAGTAAAAGAATCCCAACTTTACTAAAACACCTCCAAGCCCCCAGTCCCTCATTGATCTTTTCCCTGGTCTCATGCAATTGTGGTCAATATTGTGGTAATTGCTAATTGTAATAATTGTGTAAGTGTGCATTAGTTGAGTTTCCCCGGCTAGATTGTAAGCTCCTGGAGGACAGGGACCACCTCTACAAAAAATAAAAAAGAAGCACCTCCTCCATCCCACAGTGTCCCAGGACCCTGCGGGGCGGTGGAAGCGCACCAAAAAGTTGTCTCTTGTAACTTCTTTTGTGGCTGCGTCACATACTTCTAAGACTGGGTTGATGTGCCCATTGTGAAGTAGGCATGATACTTGGGAGGAGGGATGGAGGGTGAGGCAACAAAAATAGGTATTGGGACCCTCATATATCTCAACACTGTCCTGAGATAAAGGACCATATCCCCCTCCCCAAAGAGGTCTTCACTTGTGGTCTCAGAATAAGAGACCACTACCCACTCCCTTCCAGAGGGGTAGGTGCCTTCACTTGTCCAGGAATAAGGGGCCTTGGCAGATAATCACTGGGAAAGATGGGAGGAGTGGAATGCTGGGAGTGGCCCTCAAAATGGGGTATTAGGAATGGGGAAGGGGAGTGCGGGGACGGAGGGAAGGACACACACACACACATAGGACTTCAGAACACAAGCCCTACCTCTATCCAGGAGCCCCAAGGAAATGAGTACTAGGCAGGTGGGCACTGGCTTGGGCAATGAATATGGGATAAGTGGTATGCTGTGGCGCCTCCCTTGCCCAGTTCATCCTTCTAGGCCCTATAACCTCTATCAGGACCATTACAAGGGCATCCTGCTGGTCTTGCTACTCTCTAGGTTATCCCTCCCACTCCCAGAAACCTCTCTTCAGCGCACTTACCCCAATACTGGGTTCTCTGCTTCTAAAATTAGCCTCCTTATTTTTAGCAGTGCTTACCAGGATCCTGGCCCTCATGTCAGGGTGGGTGGGCTGCTCAGCTCCAGACTTCTCTCCCTTTTCCCACTCCTCACTGAGTTAGGGCTCCTGTTACATGGGGTCAGCTGACTGCCTCACCAATTGGCCCTGCTGTCTATTCAGTCTTGTCTGTGGCTTTATGTGTCTCTGTCACCACACCTGTTCCTGGGTCAACACCAAGGGAGGGAGTTGGAGAGCCATAAATCTCTGCCACTTACTCAAATCCCTTAGTCACAGCTGTCACAAACATTGGGAGCACAACTCGCCTCACCCCCTTGAACCTAATGTTTCTGTCCTCTTAGCAAGCCCCTTGTGTTTCTCAACCCAATCACCCGCACCTCTGGAGGCATCAGAGAATTATGGGGGTGGAGGGTGCAGACCTCACTTCTGATACCGGCTTTGCCATCAGCCCTGGGAATCTGGCCAGGTCACTTAACCCTCCTCTTTAGTTACCCTCTGTAAAAGGGCTGCTAAGATCCCAGTGAACCCTAACTAGAAACATTCTGCTATCAAAATGGCAATCAGGAATGATAGGACTGGAATGGGGATGTGCAATCTGAGACTCCATCTTCCTTAGGCTGGGTGGCTCCAGCTTCTACTATAGCCTGAAGGTAAGGCAGGTCTCTCTTTTTGCCTCATCAGCAGGCAATGCCCACACCTCCCTTCTGAAGCCCATCTCTTAGCAAGTCTCAAGACTGGAGTTTCTGTGGTTTTCTACCGAAACCCCCAGCACCATGAACATATTTCAACATGTGTTCTTAATGAAGGCTGCCTCTCCCTTCAGAGCCTTTCAGGGGTGTGCCTATTACCCCAGAGGCTCTAACCTCAGCCCAGTTTTAAGGCAGCTGGGTTCATTGAGACAGGCTGCAGCAGCATAGACAGGTCTGGCTGCTCTGGACACAGGAGGTAGCCTCAGAGCTTTATAGATGATCTTGTCAAAACCTATCCACGGGGCTTTCTCCATCCATATATCAGCAGGGCTCAGAGCATTGTGAGATGTCAGACTTCCAGGCAAAGGCTGCCATGATGGCCTACACCTGCATGGGTGGGCTTGAGTGTGCAATGTCCACTCCCTTCTTTTGTCCCCCATTACCAAACCATCATGCCTTGGCAACAAACATATCCCAACAGAGAAGACAGAAGGAATGCGTTCACTTTCTATTCCAGTGCAAGGACTAGAAGTCTGGTACAAACAGCTTGTTGATAATATTGTTTCCCCAGTTGTGACACCATTAAAACATCTTATTCTGACAGATAGCAATGGGAGGAGCTGAAAATGACTAGAGTTCTATTGTAAAGCCCTTAGTCCACAGGCCTCCCCTTTTCCTAAACTGTCTCTACCACCCCCACAAGGCCAAGGATAGAGCAGATGAGTTGGGAGAGGACTTTGTGGAACTGCAGTAACAGGTGAGACTGCCCCAAGAAGGTTGTTAGTTTCTTAGCTTAACCAACCCAAGTTAAACCCCAGGGGAGTTCAGGTACCATGACGTTCAGAGGTGCTATGTGACACTGTTACCTCTATCTGTGGAGTATCTGAATTGTGATTAAAGGAAGGGGCAGGGAGGACACATTTCTTAAGCTTCAACTATGGGACAGCAACAGTTTATTATACATGGTTTGGATGAGGGAGAAGGTTCGCTGTGAGCCATTTGCTAGACATTATTTTCAAACTTGTATTTGCTCAGGAGCCAGCATTCTAAAGTGAGAGTCTGAATTTGCAGTTAGTTTCTCTCCCGCCCGAGATTTAAATGTGCATGTGTGTGTGCACACAGGTGCACACACACACACACAACATTAATATCAGTCTCTTTTTCCCTGGTGACCACTTACTTCCTTTATATGCCCCAGAGACATATCATCATCTTCTCTGGGAAAGATCCTGTTCACCCTTGTCTCACCCCCTTCTCCTTCCCATAGGGCCCATACCCCCGCAGAATCCAGATTCCTGAGCATTCCCAGAACAGGAAGTCAGAGAGGCAGGCAACACATAGTCCTTGGTATATCACACAGTGACAGGTTTGAATGGAATGCATATGTTTCAAATATAGGAGAACAACAACAAAACGGTGGCCAAACCCAGACTTCCAGATTCCTCTTGGAAATAACACATTACACATAAAAGGTTAAACTGTTTTTGGCAGCAATTCTAACGAGACCAATTTTTCAGATATGGAATTGATCTAGTCACTGGAAACCAACCAGGGCTCTGAATCTTTTTAACAGATTTTCTTGACATTAATTAATCTCGTATTTAAAACAAATAAACAAGACCTAACATTTGGCATTAGCATTTAAGCTGGAACTTTTTTTGATCCTGGCTTTGGCGTTGCCGTCCAGAAGGCTGAGGGAATGGTTGGACCATATCAGGCAAGGCAAACAGAAGCTGTCCCCAACACACCAGTTCCCTGGAAAGGGATAAAACACGATCCAAACCTATAAACAAGAAAGACCATTTCTTTCCTAGGACAAACCCCAGTCTGTCCAACATTTAGCGTTAAAAAGGCACATAGAAGCCTGGAAGGAAATTAAAGAAGGTTTGGAAGGGGTAAGGAAAAAAGCAATTATCCCCCTAACCCCCAACCCCCATTTCCCATTTTCCTTTCCAGGCTATAAAGTGTGGCAGGCATTCCGTTCCTTCGGCTGCCCTTGAGGGCCACTCCCCATATACACTGAAGGAAAAGGGACGGGTGTCCAGACTTGATGCAAAGTTAGAGGGAGTAAGAAGTACCCGAGACTCAAAGCAGAGTCGACCTATCATCCCAGACACCAAAGCAGGGCTCGGGGCAGGAGACCCTTTTCTCTTTTCCCCTACGCCCCTTCTGACGTAAAAAAAATACAACCGAAGTGATGGGGACAGGGTGACAGGCTTCTCGGAAGCTGGGTCCCCTGCCAGGGCCCCAGAACTGAAGAAGGGATGGTCGCGCCCCCCAGCCGCCCGCTCCCCCCGCCCATACCGGGAGCGGACTGGCGAGCGCTGACCTTGGAGGCCAGAACGAGAACCCAGGAATCCCGTGACCCGCCCTCGGCCAGGAAGGGGCCCTCAAGGCCCGGGCTGGGGCCAAACAGGGCAATCATGTGAAACCCGACAGAGGTGGCCCGAGGGTGCGCGAAAGGAAAACCCCAGAAAGGGACCGGGACGCTTAAGGTGACCCCAAAGGGACAACATGGCGGCGCGGACGCATTGAGGCCTCTCATCCAGCCCCCAGGAGGCCGACAACACGGTACCTGCAAGCCCTGCCATGGCACCGCCACCACTGTCGCCTTCGCGGTCGCAGCCGGCCTCCACCTCAGTTCGCCACGGACGCTGCAGGAAGCAGGGGAGACGCCCCCTTCGTCTTCTAGTCCAGCGATCGAGGACCCCTTCTGGGATTTGGCTGTCTACAGCAGACGCCCGATCAAGAGACCCAAGTTGGGGGGGGTCTCTCCTCCTACATTCTCCAAATATTCACTCCAAATGACCCTTTGAGGACTTTCTACGTATGTTTGAGGAACTCTGAGGGCTCTAAAGTCTTCAAGCCCTAAGAATTTTTAATCAGGCGAATCCTGGGCAGCCCCAAATCACAGGCCCATGGTCCCCTCATGCATATGCAGCAGATTGTGATCACACACTTCTAGAGCTGAGGGGGGCGTACCTTGTTCTCTGTAAGTGCGCTTCTGTTCCCTTTGGTCCACGTGGATGACCCTTGTACTCAGGGAAACCCTCCTCTTGGCTCAAAGTCTTCCCGCTTCCTGGTTCTTTCACCAATGGGCCAAGGCTCAGGAGCGGAAAAATCCGGGCCTGGGACTTAGGACTGACTTGGGGTCAGGACCTGACTCCGCCCTTACTCTACCTTGGGCAAGCCACTTGCCCATCCAGGCTCTCAGCTTCGCCACGTCTGATGAAATACCTACCTCACAGGGTTGTTACGGGGTGCGAATGAGTCAGTGTACTCAATTATTAGCTAATTAAGCACATTTCTTGAGCGCCTACTACGTGTAAGTGCAGCACTAAAGGCAAGAAGGTAGAATAGAGTGTGATCATAGGTAGCGTATAACCTCAAGGCGCTGCCAGTCTAGCGGGGAAGCTTGGGGGAGGGGCAAGGAAGGACAGTCATCAAATACTAACTATATGTTAATTTTAATCCGATCAATCTATATATATAAAAGGCTAAGCAACCTGCCGACCGTCCAGTAGCTATGACATGCACTGACCACTAGGGAGCAGACACTCAACGCAGGAGCTGCTGAGCTATGGTGACTTGGCAGCTGCAGTTCTTGAATGATGCACCCAGAACCAGAGAGGAGGGAGCCCAATTCCGGGGTGTGCCACCCAAGAGCCACCCTCTCGCAATCCAGGACCCCTCAGGGGATGTTGGAGAGCTGGTTTCGGCCCAGTCTCTGCAGGCCAGGCCGAGGGACCCCCACCCGTGCACAAATCTGTGCACTGGGCCTCTGGTATATAATAATGCAATATGTGAAGTGTTGTGGGGAAAAGTATAAAGAGCTATGAAAAATTAATGGGGTCCTAATGCAGGGTGTTGGGAAGCTGGGACTTAGGCTGAGAGAACAAGGACAATTAGGAATTGTACAGGGCAAGAGTGAGAGGGGAAATGTTTTAGGCAGAAAGAACCACTTGTCCTAGATGTGAAGGTGGGAAGGAGCAGGGTGAAGGTTAGAGGTGACCAAGGGAGTAGTGCAGGTAGAGACCCCTAATGAATTTGGATTTTATCTTGAGAGTAACGAGAAGCCATTTTCTTCAGGGAAATGATATAAAATTTGGGTTTCTGAAAGGCCATCCTGGCTGCAAGGTATGGAAGGCACTTGGGAGTGGGTGTATGGAGACCAGTTAGAAGGCTGTTGCAGCTAGCCAGGTGCAAAATAAGAGTGACCCAGACAGGGTGGTGGTTTGGGGAGGTAGAGAGGATGTAAGATTGGAAGTGGCATAAACTAATGAACTAAAATAGATCCAGAGACATAGAAGCATCCAACAGACCCTTGAACCTTGGAGGGAAGGCAGGGGATAATGGGGGTGGGTGGGGGTAAGAGATCAACCAAAGGACTTGTATGCATGCATATAAGCATAACCAAAGGACACAGACAGTAGCGGGGGCAGGTACATGTGCTGGGGGAAGGGAGGGGGAGCGGCTGGTGAGAGGTCAATGGGGGGAAACGGAGATATGTAATACTTTCAACAATAAAGTAATTAAATTTAAAAAAAAAAGATTGGAAGTGGGTGGGTGCTGGGGCATTGGCAATAACACCTAGTTTATTGTCTTGAGTATGAAGGAGTGAAAGAGCCCTTGACTAAAGTGGTGAAGGCTGAAGAAGGATCAGATTGGGAGAGAAGATCAAGAGTTTGGCTTTGAGAAGGTAAGTTTGAAATGCCTGGGTGGCATCTAGGTGAAGAGGGTCAATAGGCAGTTTTGTATGAGACTGGAGCTCAGAAGAGAGGTCTGGACTGTAGATACATATGTGGGTATCTATCACTCACAGGTGATAGATACATCATGGTGTGGGATGAGATCCCAAGGGGGAAAGGTAGATAAAATAGTAAGCAGAAGAGGAGGAGCCAAGAAAGCAGGCTGAGAAGCAGTGACCAGTGGGGTAGGAGAAGGACCATCTGAGCATGGGATCCCAGAGAGAAGGTTTCAAGGCAGTGCTCAGTGGGGATGACTATGTGAGGACAGAAATGGCACCACTGGGTTTGGTTACAAGGAGGGCTTATGGACTATATCCTTTACATTGCAAGTCCCAAAAAGAAAAAAAATCCTACTGAATTGGCTTAAAAAATAAGTAGCCTACCACTCAATGGCAGGTTAATTGGTAGGCTTGGCAAAGTCATCAAGGACATTTCATGTCTCAAGTTCATTCCATCTTTGCTCTAGTGTCCTCATGTTGGTTTCATGCTCATGGTCATGGACAGCCATCCCAGTTCCTGGGGTTACATCTATGTCAATAAGATGCCCATTTATTCTCTAGCTGAGACTCAAACAAACTGTGGATGTGGCCTCTCACTCACTTGCTGCTAATGGGCTGAGGGATCAGTGCACCTCTGCCAGGCACACCCAGTATTCAATACTGGAGGAAAAGAGGAGTCTTAGAGTGAAAACTCTTGTTTAGAATAAGAGAAGGGGCTGAAAAGAGAAGTGTCAGCATGGATGGGGAGCAACTGAAATTCTTGCTGGTGAAAGAGGAAATTAGAAAACTAGAAGTTTCTACTAAATCTAAATATACACCTATGCTATGACCTAGAATTTCCACTCTTAGGTAGTCATTCTAGAAGTGAGTGCAAATGTGTACAAAATAACTTGTGTAAGAATTTTCATAGCAGATTTATTCATAGTTCAAATTGGAAATAGCCCAATGTTCACCAACAAGGGAATTAATAAACAAATTATGGCATGTTCACTCAATGGAATACTATGTTTTATATCTAAAAGTACAAAATACTGACATATGTGATATAATAGATTAATCTCACATAGAGTATGTGGACTAAAAGAATTCAGACACTAAAACAGTACATATTATATGATTCCATATAAAGTTCAAGGGCACGCAAAACTAAAATATGGTGATAGAAATCAGAATAGTAGTTAATCTGGGTTGGAGAGGGAGTAGAGATGGGAAAGGAGCAAGAGGGACTTTCCTGGCGTGCTGGGAAAGGTCTATATCTTAATCTGGTTGGTGATTACATGGGCAAAAATTCATCAAGTTCTACCGTAAGCGTAGGGGACTTTGTGTATGTTATATCCCCAAGAAAAATAAAATATAATAGAAGGAAGAAAGGGGTCCTGCCAACCTGTGGTCTGTGATGTGTGCTGCTGAGCAAGAATAAGGTCCATTTTGGAAGGACTCCACCTTCCTATAACCTTAATGCCAGGTCTGGGCATTGACCAGGCCTCAGTAGACAACCCTCCTCGTTGGAGCCCCAGAAAATTGTAGAAGGTGAGGCAGGGCTTCTTGAGTAAGACCAGGGGGCTGGCTCTTGCCCAGGTGGTTCCCTTTCTGTGTACCCACAAGACTGCTTTACCATATAAGCTTAGTTCCCATTGGTAGAAATGACACCAAAGCTGGGTTCTGACTTCAGGGCTGGAAGGTCTTTCTGCCCTAAAATTTTGCTCAACAGTTCTCAACTTCCTACCAAGGCCTTTCCAATCTGCCATCTGAACTAACCTATGTCTCCTGCTCTCTCCTGCTCCATATTTCCCAAGTCTAATCTATCCCTTCTAAATTCCTCTTCAGGCTTTTTTTGTCCCCACCAACAAAGCCTTGGTCTAGGCCAGTGGTCAGCAAACTGCGGCTCGTGAGCCACATGCAGCTCTTTGGCCCCTTGAGTGTGGCTCTTCCACAAATTATCACATGTGCGCACGTACAGTGCGATTGAAACTTCATGGCCCATGTGCAGGAGTCGGTTTTCGGCTCTCAAACGAAATTTCAATCGTTGTACTGTTGATATTTGGCTCTGTTGACTAATGAGTTTGCCGACCACTGGTCTAGGCCACCATCCTCTCTCCCCTGGACCCTGCACCAGCCTCCTCACTGGTCCCCCATCTCTCTAAGAACTATCATCCTTCATACAGCAGCTAGGATGATCTTTTTAAAGTAACCCTGTCCAGAGGGGAGGGTGGTTGTGGGGCTGGGTAAAAAAGGTGAAGGGATTAAGCAAAAAAAGCCCCCAAACACCCAAATAAACAAACAAACCTAATGGACACAGACAACAGGATGGTGATTACCAGAGGGAAAGGGGTGTGGGGAGGTAGAAGACAGTATAGGGAGGATAAATGATGATGGAAGGAAACTTGATTGGGGGGGTGTGAACACACATATAATATTCAGATGATGTATTATAGAATTGTACACCTGAACCCTATATAACTTTATTAACCAATGGATTTTTATCCTTTCTTTTGTTAATGTGAATCAACTATGTTGATTCTTCAATCCATGTATACTATAATAAATTAAATTATAAAGTAAAATAAAATGACCCTGTCACTTGTCTTCACCTGGCAAGAGCCTTTCCAGTTGTCAAAGCCCCAGATCAAATGCTGCTTCCTTTATGAAGGCTTTGCATTCATTCAGCAAACATTTGTTGAGCACCTAAAATGTGTTAGGCACTGTGCTAGGCAGGAATGATAAGAGAAATGAATAAGACAAATGCCATCAGTCTGCAGAGATGAGCAATTAAGCAGTGCCAATGTGTGCACACTTCCTATGTTGGTTAACTCTCACTAGCTGTGAGCTTTTTGAAGGCAGGGCTCATTTGGGGGTCATTTACTGGCTTCAGAGCCCAGTACAAGGCCTGGCAGGGAGGAGGAGGCAATAGCTATTAAATCAAGGAGTGAACAAATGAATGAAAGGCCAGGCCAACTTCCTCCTTTCTCAGTTGTCCTCCAAGCCTCCAATATAGCTGATAACCAGGTTCATGAAATTCAACTGAAACTGGATGGCAAACTTGGAGCTAAAGTGAAAGAATCAGCAAAAGATTGTTATTTATAGAACAACTAGTGGCCTGGTGCACGAAATTCATGCACTCGGGGTTGGGGGGGGGGGTCCCCCAGCCTGGCCTGTGCCCTGTCAAGAGTGCGGGAGCCCTGTGATCCATCACCCCAAAGAGGTAGGCCCCACCCACCCATCTGGGGCTCCTTGATGGATTGCCCCAAAGAGGTAGGCTGGAACCTGAGGAGGCCTGCAGACCCCCAGGCCAGGCCATGGCAGAGGCCTGCAGACCCCTGGCGCGGGCACATGGAGGCCTCTGCCGCAGCCCTGCCCCTAGGCTGGGCCACGGCGGAGGCCTGCGGACCTCCAAGTGGTGAAGGGGCCTCTCCGTGCCCCTGCGGACCCCCAGCCGGGCCGCAGTGCCTAGTCCTCTCTGCCGCAGCCCCAACCCTGGGCCAGGCCCATGGTGAGGCCTCTCTGCGCGCTGCAGACCCCTGGCGCAGGAGCGTGGAGAGGCCTCTCTGCCACGTCCCCACCCCCACCCCCAAAGCTGCAAGTCCCTGCCCACCTGTGTCTGCTGTGCACGCAGCCTGCTGATCCGTCGTTACTGTGCCGGTATCCTGACCAATTTGCATATTACCCTATTATTAGTACAGATATTTTGTAAAACCACAATATCTACCTTCCTATATCATCTCTCCATTTGATGATAACTCTTTTAGAAATCCACATTATTTCCTTACTAAAACTTAGATTCAGGAAATGTAACCTGTAATGGAACAATAGTAATTTATTAAGTCACCAAAGAAGCTATGTGATATAGAACGATTTAAAATGTAACAAGAATTATTACCAAAGAAGCAAGCTCTGGAATAACGTTGATTGCAGCCAGAATGCCAGGGTTTTGATTCCACTCTGCATTTACTATCTGTGTGTTGTTGAGCAAGTCACTTAACTCCCCTGTGCCTCATTTCCCCCATATAGTTGTTTCTGGAAATTCAATGAGTTTGTATTTTAAAGTGCAAATAGCACCTGTCACATAGTTAGCACTCATAGTTACCTCGTACTACAAATGAATAAAATAGGCTAGCCCAGGGCGGAGGCAGGACAAGTGAGTTCAAATCTTTCATGACTTTGCTACATCCCCCTACCAACTCTGTCTTCAATTTCTCCAACTCTAAGGCCCTTTTGTTGCATACTTCTTAGGGCTTATGTACTTGGGAAGCTAGTGCTGTTATTTTAGCCAAGTCTGTGTCGACACCTAGTGGTGATATAGAGAAATGCCTAATATTCTTACCAAACTGTCAACTGATTAATGATAGGGACAATAAAGTATATAAATGTCTCCCTATATGCCAGACACTGAGTGTTACATAAACTCTGATAGTTATTCAATTTCATTCTATAAATAATAGATTGTAATTCTTATTTTACGGAAGAGGAAAGGAGGATTCAGGAAGGAAGTCCGTTGCCTAAGACTACACAGCTATAGGTGAGGGAGCTAGATTTGAAAACCCTGAAGTCTGCATTTTTAACCCCTCTATGCCAGGTTCCAAGATAAGTACTATGATTGCATTAAATCTGTATATTTCTTTGGGTAATATGGCCATTTTAACTATGTTGATTCTTCAATCCCTAAATACAGGATATGTTTCCATTTTGTTGTATCTTTTTCAATCTCTTTTAATAATGCTTTGTAATTTTCAGTATGTAGGTCTTTCACGTTCTTTGTTAAGTTTATTTCTAGGTATTTTATTCTTTTGTTTGCAATTGCAAAAGGATTTTTTTCATTTCTTTTTCTGAAGTTTTGTTGTTAGTATACAGGAAAGCAATGGAGTTTTGTACATTGGTTTTGCAACCTGCAGCTTGACTGTATTTTTTATTGTTGCTAATAGTTTTTTGATGGAATATTTAGGATTTTCTATATACAGGATCATGTTGTCTGCAAAAAGTGACAGTTTTATTTCTTCCTTCCCTATTTGGATGTCTTTTATTTCTTTCTCTTGCCTTATTGCTCTGGCTAGGACTTCCAGCACTAGTTTGAATAAGTGTTGAGAGTGGAATTCCTGTCTTATTCCTGATCTTAGAAGAAAACTTTCAGTTTTTCACCATTGAGTATGATATTAACTGAGGGTTTATCATATATGGCCTTTTTAATGTTGAGGTACTTTCCTTCTAATCCTATTTTATTGAGTGTTTTAATCATAAATAGATGTTGTATCTTATCAAATACTTTTTCTGCATCTTTTGATGAGATCAAATGATCTTTATACTTTCTTTTGTTAATGTGGTGTGTTACATTGATTGATTTGCATATAGTGAACCATTCTTGTGCCCCTGGAATGAACCCCACTTGATTGTGTTATATTATTTTTTTTATTCACTGTTGTATTCAATTTGCTAGTATTTTGTTTAGGATTTTTGCATCTGTGTTCATCAGAGATGTTGGTCTGTAGTTTTCTTTTTTTGTGTGTCCTCTTTGCCAGGTTTTGATATCAGGGTTTATAGTGGCCTCATAGAATGTGTTAGGAAGTATTGCCTCTTAAATTTTTTGGAAGAGTTTGAGAAGGATAGGTTTTAAATCTCCTTTGAGCGTTTGGTAGAATTTACTGGTGAAGCTATCTGGTCCTGCACTTTATTTTTGGGGAGATTTTTGGTGACCAGTCTATTTAGATTTTCCAATTGTTTATGGTTTAATCTAGGAAGGTTATATATTTCTAGGCACTTATCTATTTCTTCTAGGTTATTGAATTTGGTGGCATATAGTCTTTCATAATACTCTAGTATGATCCTTTGTATATCTATGATGTCTGTGGTGACTTCTCCTTTCTCATTTCTGATTTTGTTTATATGGGTCTTTTCCCTTTTTTTCTTAGTGAATCTAGCCAGTCGTTTGTCAATTTTATTAATCTTTTCAAAGAACCAGCTCTTTGTTTTATTCATTTTTATATAGTCTTTTTGTTCTCTCATTCAGTTCTGCTCTAATTTTTATTATTTATTTCTTCTGCTGACATTGGGTTGCTTTTATTTTTATTTTTTTGGTTATTTAAGATGTGATGTCAGGTTGTTTACTTGGGATTTCTCTTATTTCCTGATATAAACTTCCCTCTTATTACTGCTTTCACTGCATCCCAGAGAATTTGATATGTTGTAGTCATTCTCATTTGCTTCCATATATCTTGTGATCTTGTCTTTTATTTCTTCTTTGACCCAATCATTTTTTAAAAATATGTTGTTTAATCTCCATGTATTTGTGGGTTTCTTTACCTCCTTTAATTTCAAGGCATCATGGTCAGAGAATATGCTTGGCATAATTTCAATCTTCTTGAATTTGTTGATATTAGTTTTGTGACCCAACATATGGTCTATCCTTGAGAATATTCCATGTGCAGAAGAATGTATAATCTGATGCTCTGGGATGAAAGGGTATGTAAATGTCAATTATATCCATTTGGTCAGTTTTTCATTTAAGGCCAGTATTTTAAAAATATATATATTTTTTATTGATTTCAGAGAAGAAGGGAGAGGGAGAGAGAGAGAAACATCAATGATGAGAGAGAATCATTGATCGCCTGCCTTCCACATGCCCCCTACTGGGGATAGAGCCTGTAACCCAGGCATATGCCCTTGCCTGAAATTGAACCTGCGATCCTTCAGTCTGCAGGCCGATGCTCTATCCACTGAGCCATGCCAGCTAGGGCAAGGCCGACATTTTTTATTGGTGTTCTGTTTGTTTAATCTATCTAGAGCTGTCAATGGAGTACTAAGGTCCCCAACTATGATTGTGTTTTTATCTGTTTCTCCCTTTAGTTCTGAGAGTAGTTGTTTTACATATTTCAGTGCTCCCTGGTTGGGAGCATGTATATTAAGAAGTGTTATTTTTTTCTTGAATAGTGTCCCCTTTATCATTATAAAGTGTCCATCTTTGTCTCTTGTCTTTGCTATCTTGAAATCTATTTTGTCAGGTATAAGTATGGCTACACCTGCTTTTCTGTGGATGTTATTTGTTGGATAATCATTTTCCACCTTTTACTTTGAATCTACCTTTGTCTTTGCAGCTTAGATATGTCTCCAGTAGGCAACATATGGTTGGGTTTTATTTTTTTTACTCACTCTGCTACTCTGTGCCTCTTTATTGGTGAATTCAGACATTTACATTTAAGGTAATTATTGATATACTAGAGGCCTGGTGCATGAAATTTGTGCATGGGTGAGGCCTGGCTGGTGATCAGGGCCGATCAGGGCCGGGCTGGAGAGGAGGCAGTGGTCTCCGGGCCAGGTGCAGAAGGAATGGACATTGGACGCTGATGCCACCATCATCCGCGCCCTGCCACCGTGTGGTCCCCTGTCTCTTCCCCCTCCTCCCTCCCTCGCCACTGCGCTAGCGCCACGGCAGGCGGGCGGCAGGCCAATCGGGGCCTGCCAGCCAGGAGGGACAGGGCATGGGAGGTTGGCCACCAGCACCGAGGAGGGAGCGGCCCTCGGCCCCCCTCGGAAAGGGGCCATGTCTGTCCACTGCCACCCACCCCCAGTTCCCTGTTCCAGCCTGGAGGTCAGAAGAAGGGAATGAAGGAGGTTGGCTGGTGGGGGCGGGGGAGGGACCATGAGAGGTTGGCTGGCCCTGGGGAGGTTGGCTGTGGGAGTGTACTGACCCCCAGGGGGCAGCTACTGTTTTCTGGCAGCTCTGTGCCTCCACTGGTCAGGGGGCAGCTACTGTTTTCTGGCAGCTCTGTGCCTCCACTGGTTCTTTTCCTTTGCAGTACTGTCTGTTGTGTGTGGTTACCATTAGGTTTATAAAAAATAAAATTGCATATATACTGTAGTATTTTTCTTTTGAGTGCATCTGCTCTTCATCCTCCTTTGCCACTCAGACCTTTACCCACTTCCCTTTTTTATTTTTGTTGTCACAAATTATCCCTATTTATGCTGTAAGTTTTTTGGTGATCTGACTCATAGTGTTGGGACCTTATGTTCTTTGTTTCAGGTAGAATAACTCCCTTGAGTATTTCCTGTAGTGGAGGTTTTCTGGTGATAAAATTCCTCAGCTTCTGTATGTATGGGAATGTCTTTATTTCTCCTTCATATTTAAAGGATAATTTTGCTGGGTATATTATTTGTGGCTGGTACTTTCTCTCTTTCAAATGTTTGAATATTTGGTTCCATTCTCTTCTGGCTTCTAGATTTTCTGCTGAGAAGTAAGATGAAATTCTGATGGATTTTTTCTTTGTAGATCACTTCTTTCTTTTCCCAGGCTGCTTTGAGAATTTTTTCTTTGTTATTAATTTTTGACAGCTTTAATACCAAGTGCCTTGGAGAGAGCCTCTTTGAATTGAGGTAACTAGGTGTTCTGTTTGCTTCTTGGATTTGGGGATCTAGTTTTTTTCCATAGGTTTGGGAAGTTCTCATCCACTATTTGCTTGAATAAACTTTCTGTTCCATGCTTCCTTTCCTCCTCCTCCAGAATGCCTATAATTCTAATATTACTTTTTCTGATGGAGTCAGATAGTTCTCATAGAGCTCTTTTATTTTTCTTCATGCTCAGGTCTCTCTTTTCTTCCCTCTGCATCATCTCTAGATTCCTATCTTTGATATCACTAAATCTTTCCTCCTCTGGTTGGCTCTGTTTTCTATGCCCAGTGGTTCACTCTTAATCTCCTTAATTGCATGCTTCATTTCCAGGATTTCTGATTGCTTCTTTTTAAAAATTTCAATCTTTTTGATAAAGTAATCATTTTGTTAATTGACTTGTGTTCTGAGTGCATTGAATTGCCTGTCTGTATTTTCTCACATCTTGTTCAGTCTTTTCAGAACTGCATTCTTGAAATCTCTGTCATTTATATCATATATTTCCATGTGTTCCAGCTTGTTTTCTAGGGATTTTTTATTTTCTTCCTGATCATCCTTGCTACTGTGGTTATTCATGGTATTTGCTGTTCTCCTTTGCTTAGGCATTTATATCTGTCTACATTAAGTTCAGAGAGAGGAAGGATGAAGGAGAGAGGGATAGAAACATCAAGGATGAGAGAAAAATCATTGATTGGCTGTCTCCTGCATGCTCCCCACTGGGGATTGAGCCTGCAACCTGGCATGTGCCCAGACCGGGAATTGAACCATGACCTCCTGGTTTATAGGTCGATGCTCAACCACTGAGTACCACTGGCCAGGCAAGACCATCTTCTTACACTATACACAAGAACAAATTCAAAATGGAGTAAAGACTTAAATGTTAAAATCAAAACTATAAGAATTGGCGTGTTTCCTATCCTAGGAGCATGCCTGTGCCTTTCCCTCTCTTCTTCCCTCTCAGGTGTGCATCTCCTAAACTTGCAACCAGGGGAGCAGTGGGCACTGGCAACTTGTCCTGGGTTAATCCCCTGAACTGTCTACAGGGTCCCCTTTTCTCTGACTTCTCGATGAGCCAAAGCAGCCCCGCCTAAACTCATTTCTTTCCTGTAATATTTCTAGAGAGCCAAAGCAGCCCCACCTGGGCTCTCCTGTTGCTTCTTCATCCTAAGCCCTTCCTTGTTTCACAGTAAAATCTCAGACATTTTTCATAGCAACATTTTTTCTGTTATGCCTCTTCAGACAAGGGAAACAAAAGAAAAAGTAAATATGCTACATCAAACTAAAAAGTTTTTGCACAGCAAAGGAAACCATCAGCAAAATGAAAAGACAACCTACTGAATGGAAGAGTGTATTTGCCAATGATACATCTGATAAAGGGTTAATATCCAAAGTTTATAAAAAACTTATAAAATTCAACATAAAAACAAACAAACAATCCAATTAAAAAATGGGCAAAGACACTTCTCAAAAGAGGACATGCACATGGCCAATAGACATGTGAAAAGATGCTCAATGTCACTAATCCTCAGAGAAATGCAAATTAAAACCGCAATGAGATATCACCTCATACCTGTCAGAATGGCTATCCTATGTAATAAAAGTCTAATATGCAAATTGTCCCCTCTACTGGGAGTTTGACCACTTGCTATGATGTGTGCTGACCACCAGGGGGTGGTGCAGAACATGGCAGGTGTTGGCGACGCAGCGCTGGCAGCGGGTGGTAGTGGAGGTGCTGCTGGTCCTGATGGGCCCTGATGAGAGTGGGACCACAGCGGGATGGTGGAGCAGGTGAGCAGGTAGTGTCAAGCCAAGGCAGGTGCAAGTGGGGCCCGGTCGCCCCACCAAACACCCTGCAGATGGCGACCAGCGGTGGTGGCAGGGCGGGGTCACCACCCAGCTCCCAGGCTCTGAGGGAGCCAGGTAAGGGCCCAATGACTCAGGCAGAGGGGGGTGGCGTGCAGGGGCCTAGGGGCCCAGGTGCTGCCACGGCCCAGAGGTCAGCTGGAACCTGCCCTTCTACGCTAGATGCTTGCGCTTCGATCACTGGCCAGGCCTAGGGACTGCAGCCATGCATGAATTCGTGCACCAGGCTTCTCTAGTCATCAATAAATCAACAAACAAGTGTTGGCAAGGATGTGGAGAAAAGGGAAACCTCGTGCACTATTGGTGGGAATGCATGTTGGTACAGTCACTGCGGAAAGCAGTATGGAATTACCTCAAAACATTAAAAATGGAACTGCCTTATGACCTTCTGATATATTAACTTCTGGGGATATATCAGAAGTAACCTGAAATATTAATTGGAAAGAATATATGCTCCCCTATGTTCATTGCATCATTATTTACAAAAGCCAATATTTGGAAGTGGCCCAGGTGTCCCATCAGTAGATGAGTGGATAAAATAGCTGTGGTACATTTACACATTGGAATACTATTCAGCCATAAAAAGGAAGGAAATCTTATTTTTAAGAGAGCATGGATAGACTTGGAGAGCATTATGTTAAGTGAAATAAGCCAGTCAGAGAAAGACAAGTACTATATGACATCTATGTGAAATCTAATGAACAAAATAAACTAACAAAATACCTATGAGTCTATTGGCTCATAGATTAAGAACAGACTGACAGCTGTCAGGAGGAGGAGAATTAGGGCTGGGTGAAAAAGGTGAAGGGATTAAGGGAAAAAACACCAGATTCATAGATACAAACAACAGTATGGTGATTATCAGAGGGTAAAGGGGGAAGGGGAAGGTGGAAGAGGATATAGAGGGGTAAATGGTGACTTGGGTAGTGAACACACAATAAACATGAAGTATTGTAGATTTGTACACCTGAAACCTATATAATTATATTAACCAATGTCACCCCAATAAATGCAATTAAAAAGTAAAAAATAAATAAATAAATTGAGAGGTTAGACATGATAGTTACAAAGAGAAGGTGTGAATTATTTTGTGAAATTTCCTATCAAAGTAGTCATTGTTTTGCGTAAGAATTGATTTTTTTTTTCTGGAAATATATCTTGTACTTAAGGGTCTGGACTTCTCTACAATTTTAAAACTGAAAATGACTTTGACTAGGGATGTTGCTGAACTCAAAAGAAAAATACATTAGGTTTCAACAATGTGAAATTTTAAATTGAGTAGTTTTTCCTACATATGAATAAACTTCCTGACATCCCCCCCCCAAAAAAAAAGAGGAAACTAAAAAACCAACCAAGCAAACAAAAAAACCTCATTCTTAAGGTCTTAGTTTTAGTGTTTCTTCCTCAGAAGCTCTCCCTGGCTTTCGAAGTGGAATTGGATACCCTCGATAGAAGCTGTTTCTGTCCCAAGTGCTTCTCCTTTGCAGCCCTTGTCATAATTGTGACTAAATAATTTTGGTTATTGACTGTGAACTCCATGAGGGCAGGGACTAAGTCTGTCTTGGTCCCTGTTATACTTCCAGAACCTAGCACAGGGGGTGTGAGCTTATGATGCTGGGAGAAATTTAGTCTAAAACCTAAGTGGCTGGTGACCACAGTGTCTCTTTCTCATTGATGCTGCATGCCCACTGTGGCTCAGCTGGGGCTCTGCTCTATACTGTTTCACTTTGGCACCAGTCAGATGGAGCAACCTCAGTTTGGCTGGTACCAGGCCTGCCTTACCTGTGTGTGCCTAGCCTAGCACAAAGGCGGGTGCAGCTTGGAGTTGGTTGAGTGGAATTGTACTGAAGTCCTGGCAGAGAATGGGGGTTAGTCCTAAGACTCAGCTGAGTGGGAACACCACAGACTTTTCCTTCAGGACATTTGTCACTCATTACACATGCTTCTTATATCCTTCTAATATTAAAGATGACTTTTATTTTTTTAATATATTTTATTTTTTTTTACAGAGAGGAAAGGAAAGGGATAGAGAGTTAGAAACATCGATGAGAGAGAAACATCGATCAACTGCCTCCTGCACACTCCCTATTGGGGACGTGCCTGCAACCAAGGTACATGCCCTTGACCAGAATCGAACCTGGGACCTTTCAGTCCGCAGGCAGACGCTCTATCCACTGAGCCAAACCAGCCAGGGCTAAAGCTGACTTTTAGAGAGTTTAAGGTAACATAGTAAGCAGCATGGAGCATAGGAGATTGGTCAAGAACATAGGCTTTGGAATAAAAAAGACCTGGGTTTGCCCTGGCTGGTTTGCTCAGTTAGAGGGTTGGGGGTTCAATTCTGGTCAAGGGCATATACCTCAGTTACAGACTCAATCCCCGGTCCCAGGACATGTGTGGGAGGTGGCCAGTCCATGTGTTTCTCTTGCTCAATGTTTCTCTGTTTCTTTCCCCCTTCCTTCCCCTCCCTCTAAAAATCAATGGAAAGGGTATCTTCAGGTAAGGGTTAACAACAACAAAAAAGACCTGGATTTAAATCCCACTTCTTTGTGACAATAAAATTTCAGCATAAATAATGACATTATTGCATTGTTTTCCATTGACTAATGTAAGAGTCCGTACTGTCAATAAAAAAACAAATGGGAGAGAACAGAGAGCCTTTCCGTACTGCAGAATGCCAACTAATAAATATAGAAGAGATGATGGAATTGCAACCATAATAGCAATTCATATGAATATGAGTATGACTCAGTGGATGCTAAAATTATGGGTGAAAGTTTGATGAGGAACAGAATATTCAGTCTCAAACTGTCTCCTCCTAAATAGCTTATTAGTTACAAAGGAAAAAAATGGTAACTATAGTGGAGAAAGCTGACAGGCCCCACCTTAGCTCAGTGGTCAAGGTTAACATCACAGTGAAAGGACAAACCAACATGTGTGTGATGTACCTAGGAGGCTATTCCTTGTGTGGTCTTCCTGCCCAAAGTGCATAGCCTGGATCTAATGAGAAAACAATTAGACAAACCAAAATGTGGGGCGTTTTACAAAGTAACTGGGCTGACCCTCCAAAAATGTCTATGTCAAGAAAGAAAAAGAAAGGAACTTAAAGGAGACTGCAGCGATTAACAACTAAATGCAACATGTGATTCTGAATTGAATTCTGCCCTGGGAAAAATTTGCTATAAAGGATATCATTGTGAAAATTGCCAGAATTTGAATGTGAACCATGAAATAGGTAATTGTAGATTACTCAATGTTAAATTTTCTGATTTTAATAGTTATACTATGATTATGTAAGAAAATATCCTTGCTCTTGGGAAATATTTAGGGAAAAAGAAGCATGATGTCTTCAACTTTCAAATAACACCCCACCTGCCCCACACCCTACTATATACATATATGAGAGAAAGAGGGAGAGAGGAAGATAATTGTATTTATTTTTATTGAATTTATTGGGGTGACATTGGTTAATAAAATTATATAGGTTTCAGGTATACAATTCTTTAATCATCTGTATATTGCATTATGTGTGTAGCACCCCAAGTGAGAAAAAATAATTTAAAAATAAATGTGGCAAAAAGTTCACAATATGTAATTCTGGGTGATTCTGGCTTAAGGGCATGTGAGAGTTTTTTTGCTCGATTCTTGTGACCTTTTCTGTAAATTTGAAATTATTTCAGAATAAAAGTTAAAAATGTAAAAAACACACACACATTTAAAAATCATGGCTTCTTCTATGTTTCATCAAAATCCTGATTTTAGCAATGTCTTAGAATAGAAAAAACATAGAAGTTGTGTGATCAGAAAGAGCAAATCATTTTACCTCCCTGTGTCTTAGTGTCCTCATCTGTCAAATGAAGCTCATAATTCTGGCCTCTTAGTGTGGCAGACAGTGCATGAGAAATATTTGGTACTAAGCTGGCACATAGCAAATGCTTGATAAATGCTCGCTTAGAAAGCTAGTAGAGGAAGGACAGCAGGGAGATGGTAGAATAGAAGGTCCTGCCCCCTCAGCAACACTAATTGGATAGCTACTCATGGACCAAAGTGCCTTTTGTGGGAGCTTTGGGATCCAGGTTTGGTGACTGTGAAACCCCAATAATGGTAAATTGTTTAAACACTTCTCTCTAATTAGATATGAGCAGGTTAACAGAGAGAAATCCTCAATAATTCTACCTGCAGAAAATCCATGTGTTTAAAGTTCCCATTGCACTTTCAAGACTCCAAAGTTGGAAATTATAGATGTAGGAATTTTGATTGGTAGAGAAAAGAAGAGGCCTTGGACCTATGTCAAAAGATCAGTGAGTGGAGTGCACATTTATGTTTCATGTTAAAATAAAAAACGTAAGCTTTGAATTAACACTTTAAGACTTTTTGTTTAATGAACAGACTAACATCCAGCCCATATACTAGTATTATCTTTGTGTGAATCAGAAAAGTCATCCCTTTCTCTGGGTTTTGGTCTCAGGCTGAATGCTCTTGTGCAGTACACAACCTGCTGGACAGTTAATGACATACCAGGCATGAATCTCCAGTCCTGAGCACAAATGGGTAAGAGGGCTGAGAGTAGTTACACCATCTTCCGAGTCTGAGGGGCACCTCACACCCAACAGAAAGGTCTCTGTTAGAATGCCACTCCTCCATCTTTCCTGGGGGAAGCATGATCACCGTGACCTCCTTTTTCCTATGTGTCTACATATTAAGGAGGCTGGAGATTGTGGGAGGAGGCTGGAGGGGATTACCAGGGTTGCAATCAGGGAGAAACTGATTCATTTTCAGGCAGGGAAATGGTGAATAACACCCCACCTGCCCCACACCCTACTTTTACCTTCTTCCCAGGGTTCTCAGAAGTGGGTGGGAGGGCATTTTTGGTGGTACAGGAAAGGAACTCTGGGGAATAAGGGGAAACAAGAGCAGGGCTGTGATGGCCTCTTAATGTGTTCATTAGTGTCCTGCCACACAGACCTAGCAGAGGCTGCCCTGCCCCCAAGGCCCCTCTATGGGGACTAAAGACTAGCAGGGGCTTGGATTCTGAGGCCAGGCCCACGAGGCCAGAGTGGCTCCAAGTTGTAGAGTGCTGGGTGGCTCAGTCCTGTGTCCAAGCTCAAGCAGAAAGCTAGAGCCTCCAAACCCCCTGACCTGGAATCAGCCTCCACTGCATGATCCAGCAGAGCTCAGTAGCTTCAAGGACATCTCTAGGGTCCCTCAGAGCATTTTAGTCCTACCTCCAATACTCATGTACCAGGTGAACTTGGGAAAGTCACTCTCTCTTGGAGCCTGAGGTTCCCCAGCTATATGGGTATAATCATGAAACTTCCTTCCTGGCATGGTTGTGACACCATTGATACAGATATAGCAGTTGGCACAGCGCATGGCATGGCACGCAGTAAACACTCAGGAAGCTGCCCTCATGACCTCTGGGATCCCACACAACCCCGTGTCCTAGGAAGGATATTACCCACAGAGTCTGTCAGCTACAAGACAAATATCAAATGGCCTTTCGGGGTTCTCAGTGATCTGGTTATAAACTTCACTGCAGAACTCACTGAAATTATTTTGCACAAGACAAAGGGACACTTAAAAATTGAATGAAAAGATCATCGTGTTTATTTTCCCAAGCTGGAAAACAGCTGTGAGTGGATAAGAACCCTTTTCTCATCACTTTGCAGACATCGATAAATAACTTGACATACTCCATGGGAGGACAGATTGTGGAGATTGCTTCAGATGGCTTCCAAAACCAAAACTTTGTTGTATAAAAGTCATGACATCATTTTGATAAAGAATTATTTCTCTGTCTCCAACCCTATTAGAGAAGGGGGTTAACATCAATGTTCTCAACTCCAGACTTGTATGTTCTACTGTTCACTGGGTACCATCACTTGAATGCCTAGTAGGCATCTTAAACTCAACATGCCCTCAACAGAAGTCCTGATGCTCACATAGCCAAATATACCGCGGTTTTGTCTATCTTGGCTGATGGCAAGGCAATTCTTTCATTTCTTAGGCCAAAAACCTGAGAACCACCTTGACTCTTTCCCTATGTCTGGTCAATGTCTACCTTTGAAGTATCTTCAAAATCCAACCACCTCTCACCATTTCTACCACTAACATCCTAATCCAAGATACCGTCACTTCTCACCTGGATCATTGCAAATACCTCTTTACTGGCTTCCTTTTTCCAGCCTTGTCCCTCTGGTGAAGACTAAACAGCCAGAGTGATTTCTTTAAAAATAAGTCAGCCTTAGCCGGTTTGCTCAGTGGATAGAGCGTTGGCCTGTGGACTGAAGGGTCCTAGGTTCGATTCTAGTCAAGGGCACGTGCCCATGTTGCGGGCTTGATCACCAGTAAGGGGCATATAGGAGGCAGCCAATCAGATTCTCATCATTGATGTTTCTATCTCTCCCTCTCCCTTCCTCTCTGAAATTAAAAAAAAAAAAAGTTAAAAAAATAAGTTCATGTGGGCAGGGATGGTTGCCTGTTTCAGATCAGCCTGACAGGCATAGCTCAGTGGTTGAGCCTTGACCCATGAACCAGGAGGCCGCTGCTTTGATTTCCGGTCAGGCACATGCCCAGTTGCAGGCTGGATCCCCAGTAGGGAGCGTCCAGGAGGCAGCTGATCAATGATTGTCTCATCATTGATGTTTCTCTCCCTTCCTCTCTGAAATCAATAAAAATATATTTTAAAAAACAAGTCAGATTATGTCAATACTGTCCTCAAAATCCTAAACCCATAATTTCTCCATGAGCTGCCTCCCTGCTACCCCTCTGAGTTCACCTCCACAGCACTCTCTTATTATTTTTGTTCTTTGAAGATTCAGACATGCTGCCCCCTTCTGAATTTGCACTGGCAATTCCCTCTGCTGGAATGCTCTTCCCTTAGATATTTTTGTGGCGTATTCCCTCACATCCTGTAAATCTTTATTTGAGTGTGACATATTGAACAAGGCTGACCTTCACCATCCCACCTGACACTGCAACCTATCCCCATAACATCACCTTGTAACATACTATGTAAGTGATTTATTTAGTATTAGATGCCCAGTGCACAAAATTTGTGCACTGGGAGGGGGGGGGTGTCCCTCACCCCAGCCTGCACCCTTTCTAATCTGGGACCCCTCAGGGGATGTCCAACTGCCGGTTGTGGGATTGGGCCTAAACCGGCAGTCGGACATCCCTCTCACAATCCAGGACTGCTGGCTCCCAACTGCTTGCCTGCCTGCCAGCCTGATCACCCCCTAACCACTCCCCTGCCAGCCTGATCGATGCCTAACTGCTCCCCTGCTGGCCCGATCACCCAACTGCCCTCTCCTATAGGCCTGGTCCCCCCCAACTGCCCTCTTTTGCCGGCCTGGTTGCCCCCAACTGCCCTCCCCTGCTGGTCTGATCTCTCACAACTGCCCTTCCCTGCCAGCCATCTTGTGGCAGCCATCTTTGACCACATGGGGGTGGCCATCTTGTGTGAGGGCATGAGGGTCAATTTGCATATTACCTCTTTCTTAGATAGGATGTTTATTGTTTATAATGTAAGTTCATGTGGGCAGGGATGGTTACCTGTTTCATTCATTGATGTAAGACTCTTTTCTAACAGAATGCCCCATGAAATAGTAAATATTTGTTGGCTGAATGAATCTGAGGACTTTCTGAATATATATACACATGGGAAGAGGGATTTCACTATTGGATTTTTTAAAAAAAAATCTGAAAAATAGACTTATCTAACTAATTTATTGTTGACAATTTCAACTTCACCCAGAACTAAGCAGCAATGTCATGAAGGGCTTGTTCTGATTGTTCATAACTTTTTCTTTCTCTTTACTGAGGAGCATGTGTACTAATGAGTCATATTCTTTTTTTAAATATATATTTTAAATCCTCACCCAAAGATATTTTCTTCTATTGCTTTTCAGAGAGAGTGGAAAGGAGGGGGGGGGGGGAGAGAGAGAGAGAGCCAGAGAGCGATAAACATCAATATGAGAGAGACACATGGACAGGTTGCCTCCTGCACGTGGTCTGACTGGGGGGTGGGGAGTGAACCTGCAACCCAGGTACGTGCCCTTGACCAGCAATCAAATCCTCAACCTTTTGGGGCACCAGTCAATGTTCTAACCACTGAGCAATACTGGCTGGGCAATACATTCTTAAACAACCAATTATGAAAGCAGAATTCACAAAGGAAGTTAGAAAATAGTTAGAGACAAATGAAATGAAAACACAACATACCAAAACTTACGGAACACAGCAAAAGCAATGTTAAGGGGAAATGCTACTATTAAAAAAACTAGAAAGATCTCAAGCAACAACCTAATTTTACAACTTAAGAAACTAGGAAAAGAGGGACAAACTAAACCCAAAGCTAGCAGAAGGAAAGAAATAATGAAGATTAAAGCAGAGATAAATGAAATAGAAAAACAAGAGAAAATCAATGAAACCAAAAGTTGGTTCTTTGAAAAGATTAACAAAATGGACAAAACCTTTAGCTAGATGAACTAAAGAAAGAGAAAAAAGGACTCAAATGACTAAAATCAGAATGGAGAGCAGGGGCATTATTAATTCTAGAGAGATAAAAAGGATTATAAGAGAGTTCTGTGAACTACTAGATGCCAACAAATTGGGTAACTTAGATGAAATCCCTAGAGACACAAAACTTTCCAAGGCTAAATCACAAAGAAATATAAAATCTGAATACACCTATAACTAGTAAGAAGATTGAATCAGTAATCAGAAATCTCCCAACAAATAAAAGCCCTGGACCTGGTAGCTTCATTGGCGAATTCTACCAAACATTTAAAAAAGAATTACTACCACTCCTTCTCAAACTTTTCCAGAAAATCGAAGAGGAGGGAACACTTCCTAACTCATTCTATGCATTATCTTGGTACCAAAGCCAGATGAAGACATTAGAAAAAAAGAAAACTAAAGACCAATCTCCCTTAGGAACATTAATGCAAAAAACCTCAACAGCAATGATCTAATCCAGTGGTTCTCAACCTTTTTAATGCCGCGACCCTTTAATAGAGTTCCTCATGTTGTGGTGACCCCCAACCATAAAATTATTTTCGTTGCTACTTATAACTAATTTTGCTACTGTTAATGAATCGTAATGTAAATATCTGTGTTTTCCGATGGTCTTAGGCTCTGCAGCAGCGGTTCTCAGCCTGTGGGTTGAGATATTTACATTACGATTCATTAACAGTAGCAAAATTACAGTTATGAAGTAGCAACGAAAATAATTTTATGATTGGGGGTCACCACAACATGAGGAACTCTATTAAAGGGTCGCGGCATTAGAAAGGTTGAGAACCACTGAATAGTGCAGTTTGAGGAACACGTTTAAAACGAAAATGGGTAGTCTGGTTACATTCTCTGTAGTTCTCCAACCCACCCCCTCTTACTGTAAAGTCACTTGTTTATGTTTTCATGGCAGTCAAGGACCCACCACCAGACCTCATAGGTTAGTGGGGATATTTGAGTGGTAGCAAACCAAATCCAGCAGCATATTAAAATGATTATACAGCATGACCAAGTGGGATTTATTCCCAAATGCAAGGATGGCTCAACATACAAAAATCGCTCAATATACACAAAGTGGCCACATTATTATGATGTCTGAACGCATAATAATCTGGCCACTCAGTGTATATCCTATATAATAAAAGGCTAATATGCAAATTGTCCCAGGAGTTCGACCAGCAGGCAGGCCAGCCAACTGTCCACGTCCCCTTCCCTGACCAGGCTGGCCGGACCCCACACATGCATGAATTCATGCACTGCGCCTCTAACATACATATATATACTGAGTGGCCAGATTATTATGTGTTCGGAGATCATAATAATCTGGCCACTCAGTGTAATATACACCACATTAACAAAATATAAAAAATATATAGAAAGGCACAAGCCCTAGAATAGTAAAACAATCATGAATCAGAAGAAGAAAGTGGGAGGAATTATTCTACCTGATATTAAGGCTTACTATTCAGCTACAGAAATGTAAGCTGGTATTGGCAGAAGGGTAGATACATAGATAAATGGAAGAGAATGGAGAAACCAAAACTAGACTACCTAAATGTGCCCAACTGATTTTTTTTCAGAACCTTTATTTTTTATTTTTTCATTTTTTTAATTAAGGTATTACATGTGTACATATTTTACCATTGTCCCCCCACCCCACTCCCATACATGCCCTCACCCCCGCAATGTTTTGCATCCATAGGTTATTCTTATATGCATGCATATAAGTCCTTTGGTTGATCTCTTATTTCCCCCACCTCTCCCTAACCTTCCCACTATAATTTAGTCTGTTTGATGCTTTATTGCCTCTGTATCTATCTTTTTGTTCATCAGTTTATAATGTGTTTTTTATTATCCACAAATGAGTGAGATCATGTGGTATTTTTCTTTCATTGACTGGCTTATTTCACTTAGCATAATGTTCTCCAATTCCTTCCAGGTTGCTACAAATGGTAAGAATTCCTTCTTTTTTATGGCAGCATAGTATTCCATTGTGTAGATGTACCATAGTTTTCTGATCCAGTCATCTGCTGACGGGCACCTAGGCTGTTTCCAAATCTTAGCTATTGTAAATTGTGCTGCTATGAACATAGGGGTGCAAATATCCTTTCTGATTGGTGTTTCTAGTTTCTTAGTATATATTCCTAGGAGTGGGATTACTGGGTCAAATGGGATTTCCATTTTCAGTTTTTTGAGGAAACTCCATACTGTTCTCCACAGTGGCTGCACCAGTCTGCATTCCCACCAGCAGTGCACGAGGGTTCCTTTTTCTCCACATCCTCGCCAGCACTTGTCGTTTGTTGATTTGTTGATGATAGTCATTCTGACAGGTGTGAGATGGTACCGCATTGTTGTTTTGATTTTCATCTCTCTGATAATTAGTGACTTTGAACATGTTTTCATGTGTCTCTTGGCCTTCCTTCTGTCTTCTTTTGAAAAGATTCTATTTAGGTCATTGCCCATTTTTTATTGGATCATTTATCTTCCTTTTATTAGGTTGTATAAGCTGCCTATAGATGTTGGAGATTAAAACTTTATCAGTGATAACATTTGCAAATATGTTCTCCCAAACAGTGGGCTTTCTTGTTGTTTTGTTGATGGTTTCTTTTGCTGTGAAAAAGCTTTTTATTTTGATGTGGTCCCATTTGTTTATTTTCTCTTTAGCTTCCATTGCCCTAGGGGTAGTATCAGTGAAGAAGCTCTTTTGGCATATGTCTGAAATTTTGCTGCCTGTGGATTCCTCTCGTATTTTTATGGTTTCCCATCTTATGTTTAAGTCCTGTATCCATTTTGAGTTTATTTTTGTGTATGGTGTAAGTTGGTGATCTAGTTTCTTTTTCTTTTTCTTTTTTTTTTTTGCATGTATCTGTCCAATTTTCCCAACACATTTATTGAAGAGACTGTCTTGACTCCATTGTATGTTCATGCCTCCTTTGTCAAATATTAATTGAGCATAGTGGTTTGGGTCGATGTCTGGATTCTCTATTCTATTCCATTGGTCTATATGTCTGTTCTTGTGCCAGTACCGGGCTGTTTTGAGAACAGTGGCTTTGTAATACAGCTTGAAATCTGGTATTGAGATCCCACCTACTTTATTCTTCTTTCTCAGGGTTGCTGTGGCTATTCAGGGTCTTTTTTTTTTTTTTATTCCAGATGAATTTTTGAAGAGTTCTTTCTAGGTCTGTGAAATATGCCGTTGGTATTTTAATGGGGAGTGCATTGAATCTATAGATTGCTTTGGGTAGTATGGACATTTTAATGATGTTGATTCTACCAATCCATGAACATGGTATGTTCTTCCATTTGTTTACATCTTCCTTTATCTCTTTTTTCAGTGCCCTGTAGTTTTCTGCATATAGGTCTTTTACCTCCTTGGTTAAGTTTATTCCTAGGTATCTTAATTTTTTTTGGTACGATGGTAAATGGGATTGCTTTTTTAGTTTCTCTTTCTGTAAGTTCACTATTGGTGTATAGAAATGCCATAGATTTCTTGGCATTAATTTTGTATCCTGCTACATTGCCGAATTCATTTATTAAGTCTGTTAGTTTTTTTTATGTAGTCTTTCATGTGCAATATCATGTCATCTGCAAATAAGGACAGCTTTACTTCTTCTTTTCCAATTTGGATGCCTTTTATTTCTTCTTCTTGTCTAATTGCAATGGCTAATACTTCCAGTACTATGTCGAACAGGAGTGGTGAGAGTGGGCATCCCTGTCTTGTTCCTGTTCTTAGGGGAAATGGTTTTAGTTTTTGCCCATTGAGTATGATGTTAGCTGTGGGTTTATCATATATAGCTTTTATTATGTTGAGGTATGATCCTTCTATTCCCACCTTGTTGAGAGTTTTTATCAAGAAAGGGTGTTGGGTTTTGTCAAATGCTTTTTCTGCATCAATTGATATGACTATGTGATTTTTATCTCTCAGTTTATGTGATGTATCACGTTTATTGACTTGCAGATATTGTACCATCCTTGCATTCCTGGGATAAATCCTACTTGGTCATGGTGTATGATCTTTCTGATGTACTGCTGGATTCGATTTGCTAGAATTTTGTTGAGGATTTTGGCATCTATGTTCATGAAGGATATTGGCCTGTAATTCTCTTTCATTGTGTTGTCTTTATCTGGTTTTGGTATTAGGGTGATGCTGGCTTTATAGAAGGAGCTTGGAAGTGTTCTTTCCTCTTGAATTTTTTGGAATAGTCTGAGGAGGATAGGTTTTAGTTCTTCCTTGAATGTTTGGTTAAAACTCTCCTGTGAAGCCGTCTGGCCCCAGGCTTTTGTTTGCTGGAAGCTTTTTGATGACTGCTTCAATTTCTTCCATAGTTACTGGCATATTGAGCTGTTTAGATTCTTCCTGATTGAGTTTTGGAAGGTTATTTTTTTTAGGAATATGTCCATTTCCTCCAGGTTGCCCAATTTGTTGGAATAGAGTTGTTCATAGTATTTTTTAACAATCCTTTGTATTTCGGCGGGATCTGTTGTTATTCCACCTCTTTCATTTCTGATTTTGTTTATTTGGGTCCTCTCTCTTTGCTTCTTGGTGAGCCTGTCTAGAGGTTCATCAATCTTGTTTATCCTTTCAAAGAACCAGCTCTTGGTTTTGTTGACCTTTTGTATTGTTTATTTGGTCTCAATGTCGTTTATCTCTGCTCTGATCTTTATTATTTCCTTCCTTCTGCTTACGCTGGGCTTTTCTTGTTGCTCTTTTTCTAACTCTTTGAGTTGTAGGATTAGGTGATTTATTACCATTGTTTCTTATTTTTTGCAGTATGCTTGTAGAGCTAGGAACTTCCCTCTTAAGACTGCTTTGGCTGTGTCCCATAGATTTTGGATTGTTGTGTTTTCATTGTCATTTGTTGCCATGATGTTTTTTATTTCTTCCTTGATCTCTCTGGTAATCCAGTCATTGTTTAATAGCATGCTGTTTAGTCTCCATGTGTTTGATTTCTTTGGATTGTTTTTATTGTAGTTGATTTCCAGTTTTATGCCACTGTGATCTGAGAAGATGCTTGATATGATTTCTATCTTCTTGAATTTGAAGAGATTTTTGCCTATGTCCCAACATATGGTCTATATTTGAAAATGACCCATGTGCACTTGAGAAGAATGTATATTCTGTGGCTTTGGGGTGAAATGTTCTGAAGATGTCAATTAATTCCATCCGGTCTAGTGAGTCATTTAGGATTGATGTTTCTTTGCTGATTTTTTGTTTAGAGGATTTGTCCAATGGTGGTAGTGGGGTATTAAAGTCTCCTACTATGATTGTATTGCTGTTAATCTCTCCCTTGATATCCTCCAGGAGTTTTTTTTTTAATGTATTTGGGTGCTCCTGTATTGGGTGCATATATGTTTACCAGAGTTATTTCTTCTTGTTGGATTGTTCCCTTTAGTATTATGAAGTGGTCTTCCTTATCTCTTGTTATGTCCTTCACTTTGAGATCTAATTTGTCAGATATAAGTATTGCTACCCCGGCTTTTTTTTTTTTTTCATTTCCATTTGCTTGAAAAACCTTTTTCCATCCCTTCACCTTCAGTCTGTGTGCATCTTTTTTTCTGAGGTGGATTTCTTGTAGACAGCAGATACATGGGTCCTGTTTTCTTATCCAGTCCATTACCCTATGTCTTTTGATTGGGGCACTTAATCCATTTACATTTAAAGTTATTATTGATAGGTACTTATTTGTCACCATTTTTATTCTTCACCCCTGTGTTCCTTCTTCGCTTCCTATTTTCTTTTTTTACAGCAGACCCTTTAGCATTTCTTGCATTGCTGATTTGGTGGTAATAAATTCCCTTAGTCCTTTTTTGTCTGTGAAGCTCCTGATTTCACCTTCAATTTTGATTGATAGCCTTGCTGGGTACAGTATTCTTGGATTCAGACCCTTCCTTTGCATGACTTTGTATATTTCATTCCATTCCCTTCTGGCCTGATGAGTTTCTGTTGAGAAATCAGTTGCTAGTCTGATGGGGGTTCCTTTGTAGGTAACTTTCTGTCTCTTTCTGGCCGCTTTTAAGATTCTTACTTTGTCGTTGGTGTTTGCCATTTTAATTATAATGTGCCTTGGCATCAGTCTTTTGGGGTTCATTTTGCTTGGGACTCTGTGAGCTTCTTGGATTTGGATGGGTTTTTTCTTCTCTATATCAGGGAAGTTTTCTGTCATTATTTCTTCAAACAGGTTTTCTATTCCTTGCTCAGTTTCCTTTCCTTCTTGAATCCCTATTATGTGGAAGTTGTTTTGTTTCGTGTTGTCCCAAAGTTCCCTTAGGCTCTCCTCCTGCTTTTTAATTTTTTTCTAGAAGCTGCTCTACTTGGGTATTTTTTTCCATCTTGTCTTCTAGCTCACTGATGCGGTCCTCTGCTTCTTCTAGTCTACTCTTGATGCTTTCTATTGAGTTCTTTATAGCAGCAATGTCATTTTTCATTTCTTCTTGGTTCTTCTTCATTTCCTCTTGGTTCTTACTCATATTGTCAAATTTGTCTTCTATTCTTTTCAGCCACCTTATGACCATTTCTCTGAATTCTTTCTCTGGCAGGTTGCTTGCCTCTATTTCATTTACTTACTTTTCTGGTGATGCCTGCTTTTCTTTTCTATACGGGCTGTTTCTTTGTCTCCCCATGTTCTCTCTTCTCCGGATGTCTGGTTATGTAGTTCTCTCTCTCCTGTGTTGACTTAAAGGCACAAAATACAACACAACCAGGTACAACACACAAGGCACTGAACAGAATTGTATTCATGATATTAATAACCTCCAATAAAGGTGACCACCAGAGAAATGCAAATTAGGGGATAGGAGAGAAAGAAGAAGAGGAAAAAGAAAGGAAAAAAAAGGAGTGTCAAAATGAAATTGGGAAAAGAAAAAAAATAAAAGAGACAAGAAAGAGACTAAGAGAGAAAAGGGGAACAAACTATATATATGGGGAGAAAACTCCAATAGAACAACCACTAATCCCAGCAAATGCCAGCAACAAGTACCTGGGGATTAATACAAACTACACACCAACTAATATCAAGTGAGGCAAGGGAAAACAGAAGCAAAAAACAAACAAAAACAAAGCAAACAAAAACAAACAAACAAAAAAAGAATAAGCAAAACAATCTCACAAAAAAGCATTAACATTCGATATAAGCAACATTCAAGCAAACAACAATAAAAGGACAGAGAGAAAAACAATTTTTTGGATAGTTAAGACAGTGAAGAGAGAGGTGTGTATGGACTTGGAGCAGGGGATTGGAAATTAGATATATAAGTAGGGTGAAATTTTAACGGGGTAAACAGAAAGAATAGGGAAAATCTAAAGCAGGAAAGGGGTAAGATAAACAGGACAGCAAAAGGGGAAAGGTTGGGAAGAGAGTGATGGCTTAAAGGTAGAGTTGAGATAGAGTAAAACGATGCTAAAGGAAAGATGAAAATAGAATGTAGAATACTAATCCCAAAGTAAAATAAAGAGAAAATAAAATGACACTTTAAAAAAAAAGGTAAAATAGTAGTAGTAATAATACTGACTGAAAATAAAAATGTAATAATTAAAAAGGTAAAATCAAGTGAGAAAAAAGAAAAAAAATCGTTTCTTAAGTAAAAGATGCAAAAAATGAAAATAAAAAAATATAATGTGCAGCAGTGAAGGTCATTCACTTCCTCTATTGTTTGTTTGGCACACCTGTTTCTCAGTTCAGACAGTATTGCAGTTCTCCGTGTTCCACTGTTCCTCAGTGTTGTAAGCAAGTCCTGATTTTTAAGCAGGCGGTGTCTTATCTCATATTCCTTTATTTTTGGTTACACAAGAGTCAATTTGTGATTCAGCCCCTGGGTGGCAGTGTTTCTGGATTGACTTCCGGGTCTATATATGGCCTCTCTAGTCTGTGTTTAGAGCCTTCTTTCCCTGTGTCACTCAATACCGGTTTGTGGGAGTGGGCTGCCTCAGAGCTGGTTCTCCGACGGTTACTCCCCCGCTCCGACCCCCAGGTTCCAGAAAAACAACTTTCCCCTGCATTCTTCCAGGGTGTCCCCAACTGGGTGATCCTATGTATTGGGCTTAGTAATCAGAAGCAAGGATTTAAAGAGGAAAAAGCCCAAGTGTGCGAACAATGGGTCTGTGCGCAAGTCTAAGCAGCTGGCACTCCTTTGAAATTGTTAGGCTGTCCCTGCACATCAGATCAAAATGGGTTGCTTTTTAGAGATCCCTTCTGTTAGCAGCTCTGAGGACCCCCTTCCACATTCACGGATCACGGCAGCCCCAACAGCCACGGATTTTTCTAGGCACAGACTTCCCTGGTCCTCCAGCTCCCGCAAAACACGCGTTTCTCTCTCCTGCCGGGACCATAGTCCTCACCTTATCCCAGGCAAAATCTGACTTTTCTGTGGTGGAATGAAGAGCTCCTTTGAATCCGTGTGTTTGCGCCAAATGGGGACCAGTGTTCTGGGGCTCGCAGCTGTTCGGTGGTTGCTGCAGTTGTGATGCCCAACTGATTTTTGACAAAGTTGCAAAAGCAATTCAATGGAGGAAAGGTAATTTTTTCAATTACTGGAGCAATTGGACACCCATAGACAAATACACACATCAACCTAAATCTCACATGTTACACAAAATTTAGCTCAAAATGGGTTGCAGACTTAAATGTAAAACTATAAAATTTTTAGTAAAAAAAAAAAAAAGGAAATCATATGTAATACTTTGAACAATAAAGAAATATATATATATTTCTATATATATATGAAAATCTTTAGGATCTAGAGCTAGGCAGAGAGATCTTAGACTTGACAGCAAAAGCATGATCCATAAGAGGACAAATTGACCTTATTAATTTTGAATCCATCACAAATTTTGCTCCATGAAAGACCACATGAAAAGGATAAGAAGATAAGGCGTCTCCATCTCCAACCTCACCCTCATCCCGACCCTTCCCTTCTCAGAGACCCAAGTGCACACTCCTGTCCTGCCTCATTTTCCATTATTTAAGGTTGACCTGGTCATTTCAGCTTTCAAGAAGTTTCTAAGAATCAGGGACACCCTCTCCTGACCATTTCAGCTCCTCTCCCAGGCACCCCGGGAGAGGTCAAACCAACCTCCTTTCTGCTCTTTTAGAATCCTGCCTTTTGTGTTAGTTCATATTTTGCCCTCCACCTGGATGCCACACGCACAACTCCATCTCCTGAAATCCCACCATGCCATCGAATTCTGTCCCAGACATCATACTGATCTAGAGGTTTTCCCACCCCTTCCCAATTCCATTTAACTCCCCAAGCAGATCCCAAGCACCAAGTACATGTCAGATACAATGCTAATCCATTCGCTCCTTGTGGCCCCGTTCAGTCCAGCCAATGAAAGCAATGGTGCCTCTCTGTTCTCCCCCTCCCACTCTGTATGTCCTATAGCCTGTTCCCTCTTGGAAGCTAGTGTGATCTTTTAAAAGAGAGATCAAGCTCCATTACCCCATCCACTTAACTTCTAGCCCCTCCCATTGCTCTTAGAAGAAGTTCTTAATTTCTTACTGTGACCCTTCAGGCAATGTCTTAGCTTGGATTCCTGAGACCAGGATTTGGGTATAAGAAATGATCACAGGAAGTAAATGTGGGAGCTAGGAAGTGAGACAGGAAAGAGAGAGCCAACACAGGGCATGGCGATGGGTGTTAATGCTGTGGACAGTGGCTCAATCCCACGGGGACCCTCTGAGGAACTACATGGAGATAAATGTATACCAGGACAGAGCTTCCTTAGGGGTGATGAAAATGTTCTGGAATTAGATGGTGGTGATAGTTACACAATTTTATTAATATACTAAAAACCACTGAATTGTATGCTTTAAGAGGGAAAACTTTATGGTATGTGAATTATATCTCAATAAATGTTATAAAATCATTTAAGAAGCCTTCACTCTCAGGTGTGGACTCTACATTTGCACAAACATGAGAGTGAGGGTCTCAAATTTTGAGCTTGCAACATCTGCCTTCTATACCTTCATCCTGGCCCTGGTGGAAAGTGAGGTATTTATCCTCTAAATTCTGGTCCTCATTGATTGAGGGTCACCCCTGAGATTTAACACTCCTGGTTTGTCCTCTGTATCCAGCCAAGCTCAGTGCTGTGGGCAGGTGACTCCCTCAGGGAGAGCGACTCGGGAAGCCATCAGGGTGTGTGGGTGCTGATGACTATGGCACTGTCAGTGTCTGCATTGCCTGTGTCATCAGGCCACTAAAAGGTTCAGTTGGACAGCTCCCTCCCTGCCCCAGGCATTTATGGTCTGCTTTCTGTCACTGTAGCTCAGCGTTTCCTTTTCTAGAATTTCACATCATGGAAATGTACTCGTTGGTGTTTGATTTCTTTTGCTGGGCATCGTGTTTCTGAGATTCATACATGTTGTTGTGGGTATTAGTTATTCATTGTCTTATTGCTGAGCTGTGTTCTATCGTACGGATATACCTTGAGTTGCTTATTCACTCTGCTGTTGATGGATACCTGTTTCCACTTTTTAGCTATCAGGACTAAAGCTGCTGTGAACATTCACGTGCAAGCCGTTTTGTGGACATAGGGACATACGTTTTCATTTTTCTTGGGATTACCTAGCAGTGGAATCGCTGGATGATCAACTGGCATCATATTTCCTATTTGCTTGCTTTTAAAAAAATGGCTCATCTTTCCACTAAGCTTTATGAAGGCCAGGACTTTGCTCTCAACTGGATGCTGGGTCCAAGCAAGCACATGGACCTGTAGTGGGTGCTCAGCAAGTCCATACTGAGACTGAGTGAGTGAAAAGCCAACAGGGCTGATTACCAAATGGAAGAGCTCCAAGCCAGGGGTCTGCTGACTTCCAGTCCTCCTCCCCGGCCCCAGGTGCCTGCTGTGGTTCCTGGGGGACTTGTATACTTGGGACCCTGAAGGTAGAGGGAAACTAATGACACAATCCCACCAGGGGTTTCGAACCCTCCACCCAAATTTCCCTGAGAGTTTCCTGTAACACTGACATGTGACGGTGGAGTTGGCTTGCTCGGCTTGTTCCTTGCACTTGGCACTTTCCCCACTGTTGGGTGACTGGGTGCCTTTGCCTCATGGGGTGTTTTATGCAGGCCCGCCCCTTCCCCCAGCGCCCCACACCATGAGAGGCCCCTGGCCCACGGGAGTCCAAGCTCTGTTCACACCTTCCACTGCCAGACACCCCTTGCTCTTCTGGGCTCCTGGGGTCATGGGAAAGGCCCAGGTGGTATTGTGTCCATGTTTTAGGGTGGGCCAGGCGTGTCTGAGGTCGGCAGGTATTTGTGTGTCTGTGAATCTCTCGCCACCTGTGGTCCTAGGCTCATGGCACAGCAGACCGGATCTGGGAGGCCTCACCCCCATCTGCCTGCAGACAGCACCCCAGCGGCGAGAGCCAAGACTGCCCTCCCGCTTCTGTCCAGCAGGGGGCGCCAGCGCTCCGTGGAGAAGCGGCGCGGCGTTTTTACTCTAGCTGTGGCCGGAGGGTGGATTAGGATTGGGAGAGATCACTCTCAATTGGTTCTGAGACTCCCCATGCCTCTGTTGTTCAGAAAGAGGGAGGAGGCTACTCAGATCTCCTAAACCCCAGTCTCTGTTCCCAGCGCACCACACCCTCTCCAGATTTAATTGGGGAGGGGGGATTCTGTAGGAAATAGGGTGGAGGACTGTTGTCTAACTGGGCTGCTTAGACTTGCTTCTAAGCAGTGGGATGGACTCAGTGACTCTCACTTCCCTCCAAGAAGTCTTTGGCTGCTGGGAAGTCTTTGAGGTATAGAGGGCAAGGGAGGGAATCTTGCCCATCTGGAGGTTCCGCAGTATGAGGGAAGGGCTCCAAAGAGTGTTTGCTCATCTGTAAAATGGGTATGTAGGGAACCGGCACCTCCAGTGCTTTCTCTTCCTTTCTGCTTCAACCTAGCTCAGGCTGGAGGCTTAAGGGGTACCTGGGCCAGTGTCCTAGGGACTCCATCCTTGCACCGTCCAAGCACAACCACTTCCGGAAGAGACCACCACTCATTCCTGGACACTGCTCATTTGTATAATGAGATGGTCATCTGAACCAAGAGTGTGCATTTTCATTACCTAAGCAGCCTAAGTCAAAATGATGAGTTGGGTCAATTAAATATCACCCTCCTGTTCTTTCGGGAAACATATTGAGGACCTGCTGTGCGCCATGCTTTGTGCTGAGTCCTGGGGATAGAGCAATAAGCAGAAAAAGTAGGCCCTGTTCCCAGGGACCTTGCTATTTAGAGGGAGAGACAGACTATCAAAACAAGAAAACAACAAAGAAACAATTAATTGCAAATTGTGGTCAAAGCTGTGAGGGAAACCCAGAAAGGGCAGGATAAAGAACAATTGAGTAGGGGGGCTCCTCTTAGCTGGAGCTGTCAAGGGAGCGCCCTCTAATGAGACAGCATTTAAACCAGGAGCTGAAAGATGAGATGGAGCCAGCCAAGCAGAGGCGAGGCAAATGGAAAGGGTGAAATAGGGCACGGAAAATGATCAAATTCATATTTTTAAAAGATCCTTCTGGCTGCTGGTGGAGAATGGACTGGAGCAGGGCATGCATGGAAGTCAGAAGACCAGACAATAGTAATTGTTGCAATAATTCAGGGGAAGATGCTGGTAGCTCAGACCAGGGTGGTAGTCATGGACGTGAAGGATTCTGGATGTATTTTAAAGTAGGGGTGATAGGTCTTGCTTTTAGATGAGAGGTAGGAGATAGGAAGAAGTCCAGGATGATGCCTTAAAAAATTAAGTGGTTGGAAGTATCCTTTACCGAGATGGGGAAGGATGCAAGTTAAGCAGGTTGAGAGGGTCATAAGTTCAACTACTGGCAGAAATTTAGGAATCCGAGAACGGGGTCCAGCCCTCTTCCCTCTGTATTCCCCTGCCTTTGGTGGTGTCATGGTTCTGAACTCCAGGGTTAAGGCTCCTGAACTTGGCCTTGCCTCAGCATCACCCTGGAGCACTGGGAAATATGATTCCCCAGACCTAAATCTACTGACACGGAAGCTCCCAGGTGCTGCTGATTCAGCTGGTCTGAGGACATATGTAGGAGCGCCTGCCCCAGAGCTAGGGTTCCTGTTCCCATTAGGTCCCTCGTGTCCTCTGTCTTACACTTCAGGTGGCCAGACCCAAGTGAGGAAGGAGTCTGGAGAGTCAGCAGGGACCCAGAGAGAGACAAATGAGCAGCGGCTGCTGAGAGTCAGAGATGCCAAGACTTGCAGGGAAAACAAGCCACCTTTAAAAATTTTTGTTTCTATTCTTACCTGATTTTTAGAGAGAGGGGAAGGGAGTGTGGGAGAGAACATCAATGTGAGAGAGAAACATCTATTGGTTGCTTCCCATATGCGCCTGACCAGGGATCACACCTGCAACCTGGGTATGTGCCCTGAATGGGAATCAAATCCGCAACCGGAACGACATTCCAGCCACTGACCCACTCAGCCAGGGCAACAAGCCTCCTTTTAATGTTGACTTCATCTCTAAAGAAGCCCAGCTACCAATACATTATATTGCTTCCTGGGAAGTGGCTGGGGGAAGCACCAAGAGCATGTGGCAAACAAAACAGGACACTAAGGCTGGAGTCTTGGCACCGTGCACTTGCAGAAGAAGTGAAGGGCTTGAAGGCTGAGGCCTGAGGGCCACTGGGACCCTGGGCTTGCTCCAAGCTAAATCTGCCAGCTGAGGGCAGCCTAGTCCTCTCTGGCCCCATCCCTTGCTTTGGCAGATTGAGAGGTACAGGAACATTCTCTCTCCCTGACCCTCTTCATCTGGGATCATCTTTTAGGTCTCAGCACAAGTATCACCTTTGCAGGGAAGCCCTCCTCAAGACCCTCCCCGCCCCGCTTCCTCCCCCCGCTGCCCCCCTATAACTGGGTCACATCAGTAATGGTGAGCACCCACTTGGCACTCTCTTTCCATATTCACATACATGGTCTGCTTTTACTCTGCAAGGCAGGCAGAGAAAGGCACTAAGATTCAGAGAGTTTAAGCAGCTTGCCCATGATCACACAACCAGCACACAGCCTCGAGCTTCCATGGCTGCCACAGATCCAATAAACGTTGCCCCCCCAATCCTTTGTTAGAGCTGAAGACCACTTACCAATGGAAAGCTGTGGATAAGCAAAAGGATCAGATGAACCATTCTCAAAGGTTCTCATAAATATCAGTGCTGGGCCAGGCACTGGGTAGGGATTAGGCTTCAGACCCCATGCCCTCCTGGCAACATACCCCAGAGACCAACCTCGCCTGAATGGAGCCCTCCCCTTTCCCAAAGTCAGCTGTTTCTCTGTCTCTGGAAATGCCTCTGAAATGTCAATTGCGGGCCACCCTCCCTCCCTCCCCTGCTGCGAGTCATGTAGCAGCTCAAATATATTATACATATTAAAAAAATATATTCTCTGGCAGCCCTGAAGGGGATAATGAAACCTATATATATATCTATATATTTATACACAATGGATTGGCTCGAAATGCTCTGAATATCCCTCCAGCTGTGGCAACCCTTTGAAATATGACACTCAAACAATGCCTCCCCCACTGGCGGCTGGCGGGAGACATTAAAGATTTAAAAAAAGAGAAGGAAGGAAAAAGAGGAAGGAGAAGAAAAAGGAGGCAGCTACTTTTGCCTTTGGCTGTGCAGCGGCAAACTGTGTTTAAATATTAAAACCACCCATCACCCAGCCCAGCTGTCCACCCCTTCAGTGGCCTGGGTAAGCACCACGGTTGGGGGTTGCCATGCAGATCTAACAACCTCCTAACCCCAGTGATGGGGTGGAGGGGCGCGGCGCTGAGAGGATGGATGGGGGGCTCTTCTTTAGATTCCAGACTCTGGGCTGGTCTAGGCTTGGCTGGGGAAAAGTGCCTGATGTAGGAATGGGGTGGGGTGGGAGGGTCGGGGGAGTCTGCTGGATTTGAGGCTGAAAATGTAGGTTTGATCCTGCCTCTGCCTCTTAGGTCTTGTGTGACCTCGACCTTGGGAAGTCTCTTCTAGAAGTCTCAGGGCTCCAGTTTTCTTATCTATACTATAAGAGATGTGGATGGATCATGGGAGTTCTTAGACATTACATGCAAAATTGGGCTGGAGTCAATGGGGTCATTAGGTTCATTAGAGTGAGTGGTCCTTCTCCGAATGTCCAGAGCATGATCTCTGCCTCCACGCTGCCACTTCAGGGCCCCCCAACCAGGCAGGGCCTGAGTTCCTCTGTGTCCCAGCTCCTGCAGGGGAGGAGCTTTGCGGTGTTTGCTGATGCTCAGAGATATGGGAAGGTCCATCCTGTTCCAACAATTTAATTAAAAATGGTCAGAAGTGACATGGTCTGTCTTGCAAGGTGGTGAGCTCCTTACCATTGAAGGAATTCAAACAGACTGAACTTTTGAGGGGATGCTGTAAGGGAGATTTCAGCATTTAACAGGGCCTGGTTTCCAGGTCCCTTCCAATCCCAAATTTCTATTATTTTAATTTACTATGATTACTTCAGCTATGATTGAGGAGAAAGAAAAGCTTGTGGTTTCTGTATATATCATGAGAATATGAAATGGTATGTAGCTCTGCCTTCCAGGTACCTCTCATGGTGGGTGTGGAGGTTGTCTTGCCACCTTGAGTAAAATTCCACGGTTTAAAGATACATAGTTACATAACTGCTAATTTATATATTTACATAACCTGTAATATTTTACATATTGTTGCATAATTACTAATTTACATACTTGACCTACTACTCCATTGAAAAGGCAGAGATTCGTTGCATCCCTGGCTCACTGAGCGATGGGTGGCCTCCAGCATGGGGTCTCCGGAGGATTAGTGAGGGGAGTTCACACCAGGTTGGAATATTTGCTCACCACTAAGTCTAGAATCAAATCCCTGAAGAAGATGTTCTAAGGCTAATTGGGATGCTCTAAGGCTAAGTTCCAGGAGTCAAAAGGTTTCAGGATTCCAGGACCTGAAGTCTCTGTAACTTGAAGTTTGAGGGACTTAGCATTTCTAGAAATCTTTAAAAGGAAGGTCAAGATAGGCTTTTCTAGGGGGAAGGTTGGGGTGGAGATGCTAAGGGGTGGATGTGAATTTTGTTGTTGTTGTTCCTAAGGTAAAGAAATCTGGGAAAAGACCAAGTGTAGAAAACAAAGTAATTTAGTTTTTAGAACTTAATTTTACATATTAAAAGAATATATTCTCTGGCAACCCTGAAGGAGATAGTGAAACCTATTGTGCATATATTTATACACAATGGATTGGTTCAACATGCCAAATAAAACATTTTCTAAGTCCAGACAGTGCTGGGGCTCAGGTAGGAGTCTGGTAAAGGGTTGCAGTCAGTTGTGTGCTGGTAAACCAACTCTCCATTGAGAAGCCTGCTTTGTAGCATTTGCCAGTTTCCATGGTGTAAGTTATTCCCACCATGGCGGATTTTAAGTTGCCCCTGTTTAATAACCACTTCTTCAAATTTCTGAAAATTGAACAGTCGCCTCTTATGACCTAGCAAAAGCTGGATCCAGTGCATCCTGGGGTGTGGTGGCTCCCAGGCCTCTATAATCGAACCTGGAAGGGTTGGAGGGGTTGTGGCTGTGAGGGCAGTTGTTCAAATTAGAAGAGAGCTGTGCTGATCTCAATGTCATCTCTGGAGGCAGGGGCTGCTTTTCCTCCTCTGGGCCAGAGATGCATGGAGGCAGCAGAGGTGAGGACTCATTGCTGCTGGGACTGGGGTGGGTTGAAAAGAAGGGGCTCACACAGGGCCCTCTTCCCCTGCCCCCAAACATCCTAGGCCAGTGCTCTGAGCCTCAGTCTTTTTCTCTGTAAAATGGGGTGAGTAGAGGAACCTGTTTCCTCATGGTGCTATTGAGAGAATTAAATAAAGGGCCCATCGAGTGTTTGGTCCAGGGTGGCTCACTGTGAGGACTGACAACCACAGCTATTCTCTCTGCTTGGCCAGGAGGCACCAGCTGGGAGCCAGATGTGAGCTCTGCACCTTCATTAACTAGTTCACCCTGGTTAACTGCAAACATCCTACCTAAAAACCCCTTACTTGTTGAACACCCTAGTTAACAGTGAACACTCTAGTTAACAGCAAACCTCTTTATTAACAGTTAAAACCCTAGTCAACCTGCAAACATGCTACTTAACAAAACACCTCGGTTGATAATGAGCACTCAACTATAGTTAACAGTGAACATATCCTAGTTAATGGTCAGCACCTTCATCAACAGTTAACTCTTAACAACCAACACTTCAAGTTGATGCTGACTCTTTGTCAGGAACTGAATTCCAGTTGGAAACCAGGATGAGGCCCTCACTGAGGGTGTGGGAGAGGGAGGAGGCTCAGGCCCTTGTTCTGCCCTGGAGGCCTGGCCAGCCAGTCCCAGCCCTGCCTCCAGCAGCAGCACGGGCAGCCCACCTCAAACCCCCCTGGCTGCAACCTGCTCCGCTCTGGAGTCCAAGTTTACAAAGGGAAAGATGAAACAGTCCTGGAACGTGAAATGCATTATTCAGCTCCAGCCTGGACGCCCACACTTCCCTCGAGGGAAGCTCAAGTTCCTCATGTATCAGAGATGAAAGTCCAGGCGGCAGTGGGTGGGGAGCTTGGAGCCATTTGCGGTCTCTCTTTCCCCTCACCCTCCCTTTCTCCCTGGCTCTTTGTCTTTCTGTTACACCCTCCCCTCCCCCCCTTCTTCCCCAGCCTTCTGTCCGTCTGGCCAGCTGGCTGAGTCTGGCTAGCTTCTCTCTATGTTGTTCCCCAATGGTCTCATTTCTGGCTCCTCTTTGCCCATCACCTTCTCTCAAACTCTCTTCCTCTGATTCTTCCTTTCCCACTTTCTGTCTCTTCTCTCTCCCTTCCTTTTGTCTCTGTCTCTCCTTCTTCTCTCCCTCCCTCCCTTCCTCCCTGCCTTTTTCCCTCTCTTTTCATCCTCCTGGTCTCAATCCAAGCACCACCTCCCCAGAAAGCCCTCCCTGACTGTCCAGGCCCAGCTTATGTCCCGCTATCACTCCTAGAACCTGATCCTTCTCTTTAAAGCCCTATTTGTAATAAATGATTACAAATCGGGGTGATTGTTTAATGTCTTTCTCCCATCAGAGTGTAAGTTCTGTGCCTGCTTTTGTCTTGCTCACTGCTGTCTCCTCAGTACCTGGTATGCAGTAGGTACTTATAAGGTGTGTCTGGTGTAATTGGCTTTCTTTCTGTCCCTTCTCCTCTCTCTGCTGTCTTGGCTGCCCTGTGGTCCCAGCCAGAGGCTCCTCCTCTTGCCTCTCATTCTGCTCCTTAATTCCCATCCCCCCCCCACCCCCCTGCCCCAGCTCCTGGTGGTCTGGGTGGGCCTTGGCTCTCAGCCTGCTGACCAGGGACCCTTGCAACTCCCAGAGTGGGACCAGGGCCTGTTTGAGGCCCCAAAGTCCTCAGCCTGACCCAGCAAGCAGGTGTTTATTGTCCTTTTGTTGAAGGAATGAGTGACACAAAGAGGGATTTGACATTCTAATCCCTGCTGTCACACTCAACACCACATGGCCGTGACCCTGGGGTAGTCCCCTCCGAGGTCTGAGTTTCTCTTTCCCTGTCTGTGAAGTTGATGGGGGTGCGGGTGGGAGAAATGTGCTCTGTAAACCATACAGTGCCTGCTGGCAGCTGTGACTATCAGGCTTAGTGCAACATTTCCCTCTGCTGTCAGGGCCCTGGGGGAATGAAAAGTGAGTCTGCAGCACCAGGGAGCCCAGCTGGGGGACTCGGGGTGCTGGGGCTCTTCAGTGATGGGGGGTGGGGGGGTGGGGAGGAGGAAGTTGAAGTTCAATATGAACCCCTCATTGTCATTGTTATCCCTTTTATTTTATTTTATTAATCCCTTTTCATTTTTTATGCAAAGAGGTTTCCCCGCTTTGCTTTCTCCTGCCTCCTCAATCTACCACCAATGGATTTCATGTAACCCCCTTACATCTTCCCCTTTGATTCTGATACATAAAATAAGTGGTAGAACTGCCATTTCCCAAAGCATTTTTCTCAATCCATTGAGATTTTTGCTTTCCAGCAATTGTCATCAGTTTGGCTCAGATAAACTAAAAAAGAATTCTTACAGTTTGACACTGGGCACCCTTCCACACTCCGTATTACCTTCAATCTGCCCACCCAAATTGTGAGGAGAGCCTTCTCTGTCTGATGAAGAAACTGAGGATCAGGCCACAAGCCCAAGGTCATGTGTGCTAGAAAGGAGGAGCTAGATCAAAATCCAGATCTGACTTTAGGGCCCTAATTCTCTGACCTCTCTTTCCAAACCTCAGTTTCCTTGCCTGCACGCTGAGGAGCTGAACTGGGTGATCTTAGAGATCATCAGAAATGTGGGTCAGAGGAGGAGAGCTGGGGCCAGGGAAGGAGGGGGGAGGGGTGCCCCGTCTAACATCCCTTCTGGGCCAGCCAGCTCAGCCTCCCCGCGGAACTTTCCAGGCTTCAGAGTCCAGAGGTGATTCTTATTACTGGCTCCAAATGATTTTGCATCTATTTATTTGCTGCATTTTGATTTTGCATTTAATTTCCGGTCCATTCACGGTGTCTGCCTGTTTGGATGATGCGAAATTGAGGCAGCCAGGAGCGCAGTTTGGACATGCCTGACAGCCTCCGCTCCTTGCTCCTTGCAGAGAGGAATGCTTGATGAGCCCACAGTGGAAGGGTCAGGTGAGCTGGGGGCTGTCTGGGCCACCACCCTCCCCAGCCGGAATCTGCCCCATGGACCTCCAATCGGGAAGCTGGATTCCTCCCCTCCTTCTACCCCAACACATATCTGAGATGGGAACCTGGCCAGTGCATGGGGATTACAGGAAAACACAGCTCTGGTTTACAAAGGATTTGAAATCCTAGTGGAAATGTGCAGGAGCATTTGAGAAGAGAGACCAGGGTTTGAATCCCAGCTTGACCCTCCAGCATCTCCTCCTCATTTACTATCAGGGGAATCTTCCTAAAGCTCAATCTGACCTTGCCACTCCCCTGCTCAGGACTCTTCCATGACTCCCCATTGCCCTGGAGACTGTCCATATCAACCTCCTCTCTCAGCACTTCCTGCCACTCACCCCCAAGCTCCAGCCTCTCCCAGCAGCTCAGACCTCCCAGTGTCCACACTGTGTACTGATTGTCCCCTCTGTCCAGACCATTTGCCTCCACCTTGTCCTCTAGGCAACTTCCTAGCACTTTTCACAAATTGTGAAAATGTCAGCTTTCTGTGCGAAGTCTTAAACTAAGCACTTTACTAGTATATGCCCTACTTGACACTCACAGCCCCGCTCAGATATTCCTATTACCAGCTCTGCAGAAGTCTACCAGCTCTCCAGAAGTCAGAGGAGACTCAGAGAAGCCAAGCAAGTTGCCCAGGGTCACACAGCAGATGCCAGTACAAGCAGTCCAACTCCAGAGCCCATGCTCCTAACCTCAGAACCCAGCTCTGAGACCATCCCCTGAGAGGTGCGTGCGTGCAAGCACACACACACACACACACACACACACACACACACACACACACACACACACGGCTCTTCCCTTCCCCATTTCCAGCAGAGAGACACTCCACCCCTGTCCTCATCTTAGGCACCCTTGTATGCAGGAAGTGTTGATTACTCTATTTCCACATTGGGGTGGTGCTTTCATGTTTTGCATGTCTGGCTCAAGGGCAGTGCAGTGGCTATGGTTTCCCAGTGCCTAGCATGGGGCTTGGCATGAAGGTAAACAGAAAGTTGGGTTTCTATTTATTTATTCTCATCAGGTACCCTGCAGAGATGATGGAGAGAGCAAATGAAGTAAGATCTGTAAACAGACCTTGTGTGGCTTCTGCGGGGAGGTGGGGAGGGAGGAGTGGGGCAGGGTGGGAATTATATTACAGAGAGGTGACATGAATTGCCAGAGGTCACACAGCAATGATCAGTAATGTCTACACTGCCTTCCCTTCACAAAGACAAGGCAGAGTCATAATCTCCTGAATGCCTGTGAAAGTGCACCCTGTTAGCTGGCTCAGTATCACTCCATCTCCCTGACCCCAGCCTTGGGGAGTTCTGGGGAGAAGGAGGGTGCCAACAGGGGGGAGGGGGCTCTGATGGAGGCCATATATCACAGCGGCAGCTGAGGCAGAGAGACGGGAGTGATTTTTCTTCATGGTTTTCAGACAAATGAGGTGGACAGAAAATGGATGGCAACCTTCAGCAGTGAGCGGCCGGGGCCAGGGGAGCCAGCCATGACCGCCTGGGCAGTGGGAGCACATTCCCAGCCAACCTCAGCAGAGGGTGGAGGCAGCCAGACTGGGGAAGGAGCCATGACTGGAGGTGAGCCAGGGTGTGTGTGAGGTGGCATGGGTGTGTGTGAGACGCTACTTGACTGTGACCAGGGCAAATCAGGCCTCCTCTGGGCGTCAGCTTCCCCTCTTGTATAGTGAGTGGGCTAGGGTAGGAGCTACAGCTTGGACTGACTGGGGCCTCTGAGCCTGCTCACCAAGGCCTGGCAGAATCTTGGAGTAAGAAGGACGGGGTTTTCCCCCAAAACCTCTTTATTCTTCAACTGTCCCAAAGGGGCCCGGAGAGTCAGGAAAATAGACACAATCCTGGCAAAGTTCTCAGCAGTCCCAAGGCTAGATCCTTCCCATTTCCAAAAGCCCTTGAACATGAGGTTTGGTAACCTGAAAAGCTTATCATCTTAGAAACCCAGATTCTCCAGAGGGCGCAGAGGGTGTAACTCCCCACCCCCAATACACATACCACTTGTACCAGGAATGTAACTTTCTTTTCTATAATGCCATTTCCATTTGGAGACCACAGTGGGAGGAATACAGGCAGACTGGGCTCTCCCCTTTCATGGGGTTGGAGGACCTTTTGGGACTGACACAGATCATGGGGGAGGACAATAGACCCGCAGTTGTTGTCTGCCCATCAAGACATGCTGCCCCTCTATTGCTGGCTGCCATGGTTCGCTGCTGGCCGTAGGCTGCTCTGGGTCTGGCGAGTTTTCCCAGTGCTCCTTCACCACGCCAGGCACGGGAGCTTCTGCAAGGCCATCTCAGGCTGCGCACCCAGCCATTTTTTCTCGGGCTCAGAAGAATGGGGCACAGGTCACTGCTGCTCTCAGCTCCTCCAGACCTGGCTGCAGGTTCTGTCATCACCCTCAGCACTGGAGACAGGGTGGGACTTCTTTTTTAATGGCCTGTGGCTTTAAGAGTTGGGTTCCCTCTGACTCTTCTTTTGAAGCCCAGCTGAGAGGGCTGTTGGGGTCTCAGGGGTAACTGAGAGTGTGGTTATACCCTGAAGCCTCAGCCTCTCTCCCACATCTATTGTCAGTGTCCCAAGTCTTTCTTCTTCCCCTCAGGGCTGTGGCTTTGCAAACTCAAGACCAGGAGGATACCAACTGGACTATGGGGGTGGAATCAAGGGCAAGGACATAATAAAATGGATTCATATTTCAAAAGGATCATACAACTACATTGAGATATTAGAATGATACAGTGCTGGGCACTTGTAATCTCAAAATCACAAAAACTCTGTATTTCTTAATTGCCATCTATAGGAAGATGACTAAAGTGTGGCAAATTAGTAAATTAACTATTCCAGTTACAAGTAATGAACTTCAGCCACATGTAGTGGAATGGCTAGATCTCAAAACTATATTGGTGAGTGGCGGGGGGGGGGGGGGCAGGAGGGGAGGGAGATGGGAGACAAATTGCAGAAGGCTATGTATGATTTGATAGCATTAATGTAAATATTAAAAACTCACCAACAGTGTGAAGACATTCATAAGCAGCTAAAGTATAAAAACCACAGATGGCTGGAAAGGTAACACATCATATTCCCTGAGAATGTTTCCTTTGGTCTGGGGAGAAAGAGAAAGGAATTGAATTGGAGAGTGGTATACGCAGAAGTCTTCAGTTGTAGCTGCAATATTTTATTTCTTTGAAAAGACAGTGACTAATTAAATATATACACACATACATGCTTGTGTATGTAAGTTGTTTATAGAGTTTTTGAAAGAGTGGCCTGCTCCATGTATCCTTCTTTCACTTGCTGAGATGATATTGCTAAGATTCATCTCTATTGTTGTTTGTGGCTATTGTTCATTCATTTTGGCTGCTGGATAGCATTCTATTATGTGAGATAGCAGAGGAAGCAGATCCCCAAGACCTCTCAGACACTGCTGGTGGAGTGCAAATTGATGCAACTACTTTGGAAAACAGTTTGGCAGAATCTCATGAAGCTGAATATTCAGCAATTCCACTCCCAGGTATATACCCAAGAGAAAGTCTTGCACATACACAACAGGAGACCTGACAAGAATGCTTGTATTCATTCTGCCCACAATAGTGAAAACCTGGGAACAACCCAAATGCTCAACAGCCTCAGAGTGGATGAATATATTTGTTTGCTGACAAAATAAATCTGAAAAAAAGAAAAGGTAAAAAGGCAAAATTTTGATATGTCAGAATGAGGTAGCAAGTACATTGGTCTTCATCCCATTATTCTTCACATGTTTGAAATAATTTGTAATAAAAAGGAACTGTATTTTTAAAAAAATTTCTGAATTATGGTATGTTGGACGTAGGAGATCTGCACTCTTTGGAGTCAGGAGGGGTTCAAGATGATCCTGTGACCCAGGATCTCGCCCAGCCAGCTTCCAGCCTCTGTCTGTGTACTCCCTACAGTGAAGTGGCCCAGCGCTGAAGAGGAGATGAACTTCAGGGGTGGATCAGGTCAAGAAACAAACATAACCCTCATCTGTAGAAATTGCTCACAGGGAAGGGAAGTGACCTAGGGTCACGCGGGAAGAGCTGATAGGACAAGGAGAGAACCTAAGTGGGCATCAGGCCTGGAAGATCACACCTCCCTCATGCTCTCCCCTCTAGAATCTTGTCCTTCTCACCACGTCTCTTCATATTTCACAATCCAGTCCTCCAATCCCTCTGAGACATCCGTACCACATCTTTCTTAAGCTCCAACAGCACACATGCCTGAGCACATGGACCATGGACCTACATATGCATATGCTTGGGCCTGTGTACCCACAGGGTCCTTGGGGGTAATTAGCTGTGGGCTTGTGTGGCTACCCCTGGGCCTAGCCCAGGCCACAGCATCAGTATTGCTGGATGACTCTCGGCCTCTTCTTGGCTTCTCTGCTTCCACCTCATCCTATCCATGCTCCACATTGCAACCAGAAGTGAGGGCAATCTTTCTGAAGCACAGAGCTGACCCTGTCAGTCCTGTACACGGAAGAGCAAATATGTGTCACAGACAGATTAATATATTTATGCATGTGGATTCCGGCATCAGTGTGTGAGCACTTGTACATGTGTGTACATACCCTTTTTACTTTTATATATATTTTACTTTCTGATTGGGTAATAGCTGGACATTGGGGAAAAACCTTCATGCAATGCAGAAAGATGCATAGGAAAAGTCTGACCTCTGGAATGGTGGAGGAAGGACTTTCAAAAATCAACTCCATAAACAGCAGTGAGACCACTGGAAGAACCCTCAAATACACTTTTTTTGGATGTTGGAAATGAAAGACTTTCAACAATTCAAGGTATAGTTATTAAAGAAAAAAATGGCTGAATCTTGGTAAAAAAAAAAAAAAAAAGCAGTGAGTGTTATGTTTTTCACTTGCCTTAATTTCATCCCCTCTTTCCAGTTTCATGGCCATCTTGAAAAATCAAGTCTTGCAACCACCGTAACCGTGTAAACCAGCAGCTGAGCAGCGATTAGAGAGGATGGAGCAGGTTTGGAGCTCCTCCAAAGCCCTGTCCCCAGACACTTGTCAGTATTTTTAAAAATTGTTTTTAGAGAGAGGAAGGAGAAAGTCAATGTGAGAGAGAAACGTTGATGTGAGAGAGAAACAGCAATTGGTTTTGCACAGGCCTGGACCAGAGATCAAACCCACAACCTGGGTATGTGCGGTGACGGGAAATGGAACCTGCCACCTTTGGTGTGCAGGACAACACTCCAACCAACTGAGCCACATTGGCCAGGGTGAGACTTCTCAGTATTTGACTTGTCTGGCAGCTTGCTCAAAAGCTTCATTTCTAGGACTTTTCTTTGTTTGGCCTGAATTAGAGATCTCTCCATGCAAAAGACCTATCTCCAAGGGCATTTGTCAATGACCACCAGATGCAATTGTTGAGCATCATATCTGCCTGAGGCAGCCATACCAGCTGGAGCTAAGAAGAGACTAACCAAAAATCTTAAACAATGTCACTCCAATAAGTTTCATTAAAATAAGAGTTACAATATTCACATTATATAGGATGATTACAAAGTATTTCAAATACACTTTCAACTAATGTTAGATTATCACTTAAAAAATGCCACCCTTTGTTTTAAAATAAAATGATAAACTCCAAAAAAATATATTGAGGGAATGGGTAAGGGACTTTGAAAAGTTCTAGCATATTCCTGGCAATTTAGAAGGCCATGTTCATGTGCATGCCTACAAAAGATTTGAGAAGATCATAACCTTTCACCTCTGGTTGAACTGAGGCTTTGTGTAAGCAGAATGAAGGCAAAGGCAGAATTTAAATTCCCCACAACACTTACACAGAGCCCCTTGGCAAAGGCTGTGAGAGTTATTAATTCAGGGCACTTAAGAAAACCTTTTTCCATGCATTAGCTGACCACTAAGCTTGCTGAGCAGAGACTTCAATGGCCACACATGACAAAGAATACAGACTTTGCAGAATTAGTCCAAGAAAGTCAATAAGCAAACAAACAACAAACCCTGGGAGGGAGAGGAAGGGACTGATTTTCAGCCTTCTCTATCCAGCAAAATTATCCTTCAAAAAGGAAGGAGGAATTAAGACATTCTAGATATTTTTAAAAATATTAGAGAATATATCACTAGCAGACCTGCTTTTTAAGAAATACTAAAGAGAGTCCTTCAGACTGAACTGAAAGGACACTGAGCAGTCATAACTGAAGTCTGCATGAAGAAACAGAGTGTAGAAATAAAGAGGAAAGGTAAGTACGTAGGTAAATACACAACAGCATGAGTGTAATTTTGTTTGTAACTTTTTCTTTTCTTACCTTATTTAAAGGACAACTCTATAAAACAATAATTATAAAACGATGTGAATGGGCTTTAATGTATAAAGATGTAATTGTATGACAACAATAGTGCAAAGGAGGAGGGAGGGAATAGAGCTCTATTAGAGCATTTTTGTATACTATGGAAAATAAATTGGTATTGGTCCACAGTGAATTGTTTCAAGTTAAGATGTTAATTGTAACTATCAGGAAATGACTAAGAAAATAACTCAAAAATATAATAAAATATAAAATGAGAATTAAAATGGTATAGTAGAAATTTTCCATTTAACACAAAACAAGACAATATTAGAGGAACAGAGGAACAAAAAGACATAAGACATAAGAAAATAAAGCAAAATGGGAGACATAAATCTTAGTTCATCAGGAAAAAGATGGAAAAGTATATAACATGCAAACAGGAACCAAAAGAGAGCTGGAGAAACTATCCTAATACTAGACAAAATAAACTTTAGACAAAAGTTGTTACTAGAAACAAAGAAGGACATTTTATAATGATAAAAGGGTCAATTTATCAGGAATATGTAGCAATTATAAACACACATGCACCTAATGAATATATAAAGCAAACACCAACAGAATTGAAAGCAGAAATAAACAATTCAGCAATAATAGATGGACACTTCAGTACTCTACTTTCAATAATGGTAGAACAACTATGCGAAAGATTAACAAGGAAATAAAAGACTTGAATAATACTATAAACTCAACCTAACAGAAATCTATAAAACACTCCCATCAACAACATTCTTCTCAAGTGCACGTAGAGCATTCCCTAGGGTAGATCATGTGTTAGGTCACAAAAGAGGTCCCAATAAATTTAAAAGAATTTACATCATACAAAGTATGTTTTCTGACCAGATGGAATTAAATTAGAAATTGACAATGAAATTATTTAGGGAAATTATGAATATGTGGAAATTGAATAAATCACAAGGAAAAATTAGGAAATATTTTAAGATGAATGAAAAGGAAAACAACATAAAATTTATGGGATGCTGCTAAAGCAGTGCTTAGAGGGAAATGGATAGCTGTAAACATGTATATTGAAAAAGACAAATCAATAACCTACATTTCTACTATAAGAAACTAGAAAAAGAAGAACAAACTAAACCCAAAGTAAGCAGAGGAAGTAAATAATAAAAACTAGAGAGGAAATAAAGGAAATATCACTTTATACCCATTAGGATGAATATAATAATTTTAAAAGGGCAGTACAGGTGTTGGCAAGGATTTGGAGAAATTGGAATCTTCATACTCTGTTGGTGGGGATGTAAAATGGAGCAGTGAACTGAAAACAAAGTGGGAGTTTTTCAAAAGGTTTAAATAGAGTTACCATATGGCTCAGCAATTCCACTATTAGGTAGATATCCAAAACAAAGGAAAACATATGTCCACACAAAAACTTATTCATGTGTCTTCATAGCAACATTATTCACAATAGCAAACGATAGAAACAACAAAAATATCCATTGACTGATGAATGTGTAAAAAATGTGGTATATCCACACAATGGAATGTTATTAAGACCTGAAAAGGAACGAAATATGTGCTTACATGTTACAACAGGGATGAACCTTAAAAACATTCTGCTAAGTGGAAGAAGCTACCCACAGGCCATGTATTATATCTTTCCATTTATATGAAATATCCAGAAAAGGAAATTCCATGGAGACAGAAAGTAGATGAGTGGCTGCCTGGGGCTGGGTGTAGGAAGGAATGGGGAGTGACTGCTAATTTGGGGGGCAATGAAAATGTTCTGGAATTAAATGGTAGTGATGACTGCATAACTTTGTGAATACACTGAAAACGCTGAATGTATAATTTAATTTATTTTAAAACAATATTTTACAATTCATTTAATGACAACTGGTAATCATGAAATTACTAGAGGTTATCTTCAAGTTATTGTACTAGCTGTGCTGTCATTTCTGGAGGTTAATCATATAAATCAGACTTGGTTTATTACCAGCATTTATAAAACCAGACCCAGGGAAAGAACTAGGTCTGGGGCCACATGCATGGTCTTAATACAGCAAATGTTTAGCCTGTCCTGATTATTACAAAATCAGAACAGTGACTTTATTCACAGTGAACATATAATTTTAAAGGATAAATTTTATGGTAAGTAAATTATATCTCAACAAAGCTATTATAAAATAAAAGTATCCCTCCAATGCTGTTTCCCTTGTTTTTTTGTGTATCCTTTGGGGAATACTCTATGCACATTGGAAAGGACATATATGCATATCATATTTCACTAAATCTAAGACCCTAGCAATGATAGCATGTACCATCTTTTATGTACCAGAAAGAAATTTTAAAAATCACTGCTTCTTTTAATTGTAAAACATCTCCCAATTTCAGGGGTGTTAACATGTTTAAAATGTTAAAATAGAATCAATACATATGGTGTATGTTTTTCATGTGTTTTTCTTTAATTATCTCTTGGTCTTTTTATTTTTCCAGTTTTATTGAGATATAGTTGATATACATCACTATATAAGCTTAATACATCACAACATAATGGTTTGACTTACACATACTGTGAAATGATTACCACAATTAGTTTAGTTATCATCCATTATGTCATATGGATGCAATAAAGAGAAAGCAAAAAACAAAATAAATTTTTTTTGTTGTGCTGAGAACTCTTAAGATTTACTCTCTTAATAACTTTTGTAATATTATATAGCAGTGTTAACTATAGTCATCATGCAGTACATTATTGTATCCCTAGTACTTGCTTATCTTGTAATGGAAGTTTGTTCCTTTTGATTACCTCCCGCCAATTCTTTCTCCCCCCACCTCCCCTTTCTACCCCTGCTTCTGATAACCACAAATCTGATCGCTTCTATGAGGTTTCGTCAGATTCCACATATAAGTGAGATCATACAGTATGTCTTTCCTTGTCTGATTTATTTCACTTAGCATAATGCCCTCAAGTTGCTTCCACATGATCACAAATGTCAGGATTTCTCCTTTTTTTATGATTGAATAATAATCCATTATATATATCTCTCACAACTTCTTCATTCATTCATTCATTGGCAGACTCCTAGATTGTTTTCACGTCTTGGTTATTATAAATAATGCTGCAATGAACGGGGGTTACAGGTATCTGTTAAAGTCAGTCTTTTTGTTTCCTTTGGGTTTGCTCCCAGAAGTGGAATTGCTGAATCATATGGTAACTCTATCTTTAATTTTTTTCAACTTTTAGAAATGATTTATTTTCTGTCGGCCTTATTTCCATTCTGTTAAGAGTTTATGGAAGAACTGTTAAGACCACACAGTGGTTGCTCTTACCCTTTCAGTGGCCTGAGCAGTGGAGGCTGCAGATCAGTCTTCAGCAGCAGGCTGAACACTCCAGGCTTCAGTAGGAAACTGCTGGACAGGCACGGGGGGCACCTGTGCCTTCAGACCCGTCTGTGACCTCAGGCTGAGCAGCAGTGAACTCGGGAGCTGGAACGGTCCACTCACCCTGAAATTCCTCCTTGGTCTACTTTTAATTTTTTGAGAATCTTCCGTACTGTTTTCCATAGTGGCCACACCAGTTTACAATCCGTGCACAAGGGTTTCCTTTTCTCCAGATCCAGGCCAGCAATTGTTATCTCTTTGTTTTTCTTTTTTGCAATATGGCTTTATTGAGACATCATTCACATACCATATAATCCACTCACTTAAGGTATATCATTCAGTGCTTTTAGTACATTCACAGAGTTGTGCAACCATCACCACAGTCAATTTGAGAACATTTTCATCACTCCAAAAAGAATGCTGTACCCTTTGGGAGTTGCTCCCCATTCCTCCCAACCCTCACATCCCCCTTGCCCTAGGCAGCCACTAATCTACTTTCTGACTATAGATATTTTGTGCATGGCTTTTGATGTTTCCCAGGCTGAACTGTTTCCAATTTTACTAATTTAACTGCAATTGTTATCTCTTGTCTTTTTGATGATGGCCATTTTAACAGGAGGGAGGTGATATTTCATTATTTGGCATGTTGTTGTTTTTCACCCCCTTTTATACCTGTTTTTGAGAGCACACATATTGAGGTATGCCCTGTGTGGAGCAGACACTGTCAGTGACATTCCTGTTCCTGGCCTATCCTATGTGTCCTGCCTGCCACAACAGCTCTTGCCTATGCTTATGGCTTTCTCCATGTAAGGGTGCCTCCTGGATATGCTCAACCTAGAAGTGCAGGAAGGTTAATGTCCAGGAGCCACACTCAACCAATGAGGGACAGGAGTTTTAGAGAAATAACTAAATTTCCTTACCCTTCCAATTCCGGTGTGTTCCACACCATCTTTCAGAGGGTCTAGTAGAACTAACTCCTAGTCCCCCTGGGCCCCAATCTCCTGTCTTCCTTGCTGTACTTCCTGCGATCCCAAAGCAACTGCTAAATCACTGTCTTAGAGTCTTCGTTGCAGAGAACTCAGCTTTAGACGCTGTGTGCATGTGTGGATCCGGGTGCACACGTGTTCTTGTCCATGAGCATGCAGGAATCAAAATGTGAATGCATGCAGGTGTGCGCCTACAGGAGCTATTCTGTTTGAGAACTGGTGTGAATGTGTGTGCATGTCAGTGTCCACACACATGTAGGTAGTTGTCATATGGTGCCTAGATGGACTCTCAGATCTATTTAAGGCCATGTCTGTGCACACACATGTGCCAGCAAGGTCAAGGGAGCCAGACAAAGGCCCTGTGAAGCTCTCTGGTGATGAAGAGCCTCTTGCCAGGTGGTGCTGGGAGGTGGGCAGGGTGTGCACTGTAATAGGGCCTGTCTCCCGTCCCCCTTTCTCCACAGCCACCTGTCTGGAGACAACCTCATCAGTTTGGTCTCAGATGTGTATTCTCTCCTATGGGAGACAGCTGGAGCGGCTGTCACAGGCATCAGCAGCGATAGCGGGAACTGCCTGGCACCTGTCGGCAGCACCTAATCGCTGTCCTGGTGATGGCTGTGAGAGGGAGCAGGAAGGTGACATAGGGCAGCTCTTCGCTCCACTGCTCTTTGACCCCTCTACATAGAGGGCGGACCCCAGTTTCCGAGCACCTGGATCACAGACCCCCTCCCCAGTCCACCCCCAGTGGATTGACGTCGCTGGCTTTGACTCCAACCTCTTCCACTCACGGTCGTCCAATCAGGCTGTTTTTGGAGGATAGGCTCACGCCTCCCTGTATTTCCTGCTCACTCTGCCTCCAAGGCTTCGGCTTCCGTCTTCTGCCAGGTGAACTCTTTTCAGGGCCAGCTCACAATCCCTTTCTTCAGACTGCTCCTCCTGCTTCACCCAGGCACATCCTTCCTGCCCAGACCTCACAGAACTCTTTGCACATTTCTCTGCTATTACCCATGTCGATTGTCAGGAAGGAGAATTCAGGTGGATGCCTGCCTTTAACTCCCAATCCCAATGTTTGAGGCTCAAGGAGGAAGGTGGGCTCAGGTGCCCTCAGCCCAAGGGGACAAGGGCCAGAGGCAGGGCAGGGTCTGGATCCCAGGAAGACAACACTGTTGGTATTAAAATGAAACGACCTGCCCAGCGCGTGGCTCAGTAATTGAGCATCAACCTATGAACCAGGAGGTCATGGTTCAATTCCCGGTCAGGGCACATGCCTGGGTTGTGGGCTCGATCCCCAGTGTGGGACCTGCAGGAGGCAGCCAATCCATGACTCTCTCTCATCATTGATGTTTGTATCTCTCTATCCCTCTCCCTTCCTCTCAATATATTTAAAATATATATATATTTTAAAAAACAGCGAGACCACCTGCTGGTGTGAGGAGAGAGGGCTCAAGGGCACAGTGAGGGGCCCAGAGCCCTCATGCCCTCCAAGAGTAGGGGCTGCTGACCATAGGGCAGGGTATCAAGGTCCTAAGAAAAAGGCACGGAAGTCAGGACAGGGTGCAGTCCAGCAAAAACTGGAGTAAAAACCTCATATTTCTGATTGAGCCCACCAATCCCAAATGAGACTGGAGCTGATGGACCTAGGTTCAAATCCTAGCTCCTCCGCTTATCCACTGTGTGACCTTCGGAGGTTCACTTGACCTTTCTGAGCCTCGGTTGCCATGGTTATAACACAAGGACAATAGTGCTCAATTTAAGAAGATAAGTTGGGGAGGGTCTAGCATAGAGATTGGCAATAGCAAGTGCTGGACTCCATCCTGGGGAAAGAAAGCCACAGCTCTGTCCATAGGGGCTGCCTGAACAAGCTCAGGGAAACACTGCCAACTCCAGCTCCTATTGCTGGTGGGCAAGGGCTGCTGGCAGCCCATAGGCAGCATGCACTTGATTCCTGACTCCTTTACCTCCTAACTGAGTACGTCATTTCACTTCTCCACACCTCACTTTCCTGTCTTATAAACTGGAGATATATTAATAGCACCTACCTTATGGGGTTGTTTGTTAGAATGAATTGCTATGGGAGTGAATTACTTGTTAATTGCTATGAATGTTAAAATGTAATTGCTGAAAGAGTTAATTGTTTTAAAGCACATAGAAAGCATTCAGTATTTATCAGATATAATTATTGTCTTTATTGACATTTGAGTGCCTGCTGTGGCCACACTTCATGCCAGACACTGAGAGCCTTGGGAGAGAGTGCAGACCTGGGCGTGATTTGGTCTGTAAGCACTCAGAGCCCATTTGGGGGTTGGCAGGGGTGGGAGATAGAAGCACCCAAATTATCTGAGAAAAGTACATAACTTTATAAGACAGCGTCAGAAAAAGCTGAGGTGCGGGAAGGCTTCCTGGAAGAGAAAGCCTTTGATTGGTACTTTGATGACTGGAAATGCAACAGCAGTGTAATTAATGTTTATTGAGCACTTACTATGTGCCACGCACTGTAAATGTGTTGCCTGCAATGTTTTATTTAAAGCTCATAATAGCAGTAGGTAGTAGAGACTACTATATCCATTTTATAGATGAAGAAACTGAGGCTTAGAGAGATTAAGACATCTGCCAAGATCACCTGGGCCTGAATTTGAATTCTCAATTACTTGAGCTCTGAAGCCCCACATTGCTCTTCACTCCAGGTAGAGGAATGTAAAGTTGCAGAATTAGGAAGAGGATGGGTACAAGCATTAACTGCACACCTGTTCTGCAGGTATGTCAGGCCCTGGGCAAGGCATTTTGCCTACTTGATCACATGGAAACCTTAGAACAAGCCACATGAGGTAGATAATATTTTATCTTCATTTTGCAGATGAGGCAACTGAGGCTTAAAACAGTTGAGCATTTTGCACAAGATCAAACAACTAGAAAGTGGTGGCATTGGAGTCTGACTCTAGGCAGTCCAATTCCCAAACCCATATTATTTCTCTAACACCAAAGTTGTGCCCTGGGAACAGAGAAGTAATTGTCCAATGCGGCTAAAGATTTGGGTTCTTGGAGGGAACAAAGCATTAAGCAGTTGGGGCTGGATTGTGGAGGGCTAGATGCTTGTTCATGCCATTCATACAGTAGGCAATGGGGAGCCACTAAAGATTGGAAAGCAGGGGCATAACAGGGCCAGAGCTGCATCATCCAAAGATAAATCTCACTGCAGCACCCAAGATGGATTGCATGGGGTTGAGAGAGGCAGCAGGAGCCCCATCAGGAGACAGCACCAGGTGATGCTGACTTTAGATGACAAGCGATAGGAACGAAGTGGCCTTCTGCTGGGGAAGGAAAACAGAGAGCTCAGAGATGAGAAACAGCCAGGGTCAGGGCCATTAGCCTTATCAAAATGCTGATTGCTCTTAGCAAAGTATTTAATACGATTTTCCGCTATTAGGGCCCAAACCTGGGCTAGCAAGATTATTAATTCTAAAGATAATCATTAAGCTGGGCGGACCGTATTTTAATATATGGCAACAGACAAGCTATTGTCATTTTTTCCCCTTCTATCTTGATTGCAGGTCACCCAATTAGAGCTGGCTTCAAATGCCCCTTCCTGGAGGTAGTGAGATAAGGCTTAATGTCCTCAAACAAGAGCTATCGGCTGTGACGAGAGCCCCATAAATATTAATAAATCTATAATTAGTCCTGTGAAAAGGGGGATCAATCCAGCAGAAGGTTCTGCCCATTAACACTAGAAATCACTTCTGAAAAGTTGCTGGGAAAGCAAGGCTTTTCTGTTCCAAATGCCAGGCTGTTTTTTGTTCTAAGAGGAGGTACTAGTAGTTCTGTTGAATCTACCAGCTCTGATTCCCATCTTACTCTGAGATAGTACCTGTTTTTTTGTTTGTTTTTTTGTGTGTGTTTTTCTTTTGGGGGGGGGGGCGGTTTGAGAAATTAATCAGGGGAGAAAGACTTTCCAGAGGTGGTGATAGAAGGTAGGGGCCCCCTATGATCTTGTCTTTAAACTTAAATTGTTTGATTAAGTTATTGTATTTCAGAATCCCAATGAAGAAAAGACTTCTCATTTTCCATGTAAAATTAGAGTGCCCAGAGATACGAATTCGTGCTATTTTTCTATTTAAAAAATTTTTTATTGAAGTCTAACATATACCCAGTAAAGTACACAAATGTTTAAAGATATAGCTCAATGACTTTTTATGTAACCAATACCAGATGAAGACAGAGAATGTATTCATCACTCCAGAATGCTCATGTCCCTCCCAGTCCACATCCCCTCAGGGGTAACTATGCTTCTGACCTCTGGTACCATAGACACTGTTTGTTCTTGAACTTCTTATGAATGGAATCATACAGTGTGAACTTCTGGGCCTGGCTCCTTTTATGCATTATGTTTTGATATAAAAGGTGAATTATCTGTTCTTAAATAATTGATTGGTTTTTTTTTTCCTTATCACTAGAGTAATACTTGTCATTGTAGAAATAATACAAAGCACAAATGAACAGAAATGAAAACAATGGGCATCACTTTTGTACCTGAGTACTTCTAAAGATTCTCTCTCTATTTTTTTTATTATGATAACTAGAGGCCCGGTGCATGAATTCATACACTAGTGGGGTCCAGCCAGCCCGCCCTGATGGGGACCATAGGGGGTGGGCCGGTTGGGGCGAGGGGCTTTGGTTTACCAATTGGGGTGGGGGTGCCCGCTTGGGGGGTGTGGCCTGCCAGGGCGAGGGGCTGGTTGGGGGAAGGGGCCGCAGGCTTTCTGGTCATTCCGCTGTTTGGTCCATTTGCATATTACCCTCTTATTATATAGGAGGATTAGACATGCCCATTTGTGGAAAGGAAAGACCCTCGGTTACAATGGACAGAAACCCAAGATTCAGTTGTTGGCTCATGTAACTGATAGACCTGGGCACTCAAACAATCTCTTTCTCTGTCTTTCTCTACATCTTTTTCAGGTGTGGCTTTGTTTATACAGAAAAGTTCTCATTATGGCAGATAAAATGACCACTAGCAACCCAGCTTTAAGTTATTTTAGCAGTCCTAGTTGACAGTCTTTCTCCTTAGGTCTCTATAGCAATCCCAGGGCAAACTCTGATTGGCTTTGCTGGGGCCACATGCCTGCCTTGGACCAATCACTGTGTCTAGGATGATGGGGGACTCTGATTGGCCAACCAGAAGTCAGGGCTGGAGCAGCATCATGACTACAGCCCCTCCATGGCAGAAAGTTGGGGAGAGAAGGAGCTCCCCAAAGGTACCAGAAGAAGGGAGGCTGAAAAAGAGTGCTGGAGACCTTGTGTTTGTTCATATGCCGTGTGGGGTGGGAAATTCTTCAAGGATAGGATCTCAGGTTGCTTCATCTCCTTGGTGCTCTCTTACCCAGCTGTCCCATTCTTTGTCTCTGCTTTGTGCCTCCACCTGGTAGTTTTCAAGGTCAAATAAGCTTTGGGGCTTGAAAATTAGGTATTATGCAGAGAATACAAACTTTAACAATCTAGTCAAAACTAGCAGACCCTGAGCTCCTGTGTACACCAGACCAGCCTCCTGGCTGGGTCCCCAGCATCCAGGCCAGAGCCTGACACAAAGACAGTGCCATCAGCTGTCATCTGATGGGTGGAGATAGTAACAGCATTCCTTGGAGCACTCACTGTGTGCCAATTCTCTGTAATTCTCTAGACATCTCGCTTTATCGACACAACTGTCTTATGTGGTATTTTGTTCCCCATGTAACAGATTTGCTCTGTATTTATGTCACCACTTATTCACTATTGAGTTTTCTAGGGTGTGCAAAATAGGCAAAATATGGGCTCTCTTTCAAGGAGCTTAGAATTTGGTGGGTGGGGAAACTGAGGCTTGCACAGAGGGTGAGCAGAGTGAAGCATGGAGAGGTGGGGGTTTGGGTGGAGGAGGCCCTCCAATTCTTCATCTGGGAGGCGTCCAAAATCGCGCTGAGATGGGTCGCCTGAGCCCTAGGCGTGGGCTAGGAGGAGAGGGAAGCCTGGACTGGTTTCAGCCAGTCTGGGGCCAGCAGGGCTGCTTCAGTTCTGGCCTTCCCCCTCCGCTGTCCCTTCCCTTTCTCTCTTCCACTGCCTCTGGCGCAGTGATTGACGTGGTAATTGGCGCGCGTAGGCACCAGGCTAATTGAGGTCCGGCTGCTGATTGCAGCGCCCTCGCAGAGGCAGAGGGGGTGGGCTCGGGGCTGCGCGCTTCCCCTCCGCTTCCAGGGCCTGTGTGGGGACGGGCAGGGTGTGCCAATGGCCAAAGGTGTGGAGGCTACTCTGCAGAGGAGGTGTCATGGGGAGGACTCCTGGGCCTTCCCATTGCAGGAGGATGGGAGACTCCAGGCAGGAAGGCGGTGGGGGGGGGGGGGGAGGGCTCTCCCCGCCCCCCGGGCACCCCCCCCCCCCCCCCCCCGCCCAGGTTGAAGCCACTCCCTGGTGCCTGAGCTCCTGGGAGGGATGGCCTGGAGAAAGAGCCCAGAATGGATCCTTGCTCCGTATAGCAGTGGGGGGCGTGGCGGGGGGGGGGGGGTTGCCAAATAATTTCTCCTCTTTGAGTTCCATTCTCATTCATTCACTCATTCAACATTCATTTATGTCTGCGTTAGATGTTTCAGGCACTCGAGATGAAGTTGAAATCAGACAGACATAGTCCCATCCTCAGGGAGCAACAGCCAGTGGGAAGATAAACCAACCAATATGTGCTATTACAGACAGAGGTGCTGGGAAAGTCAGTATCTGCGGGGAAGAATTCACGTGGCTGGTCTAGGAAGGGCTCTCCACAGGAGGGAGGGACATTATACTGAGGCCTGAGGAATGAGAACACACCGGAAGTGGGCAGTGTGTGCACCTATATGTGCTTGTGTGTGAGGAGGCGGGGAGACCTTTTCTCTAAGGGGTGGGCAGGAAAGGTCTGAATATGTCATTCTGCTCTTGCTGGTTTGGACTCATAGACTCTTGAAATGGAGCCCTGTTGACACTGAACCCACCACTGGAGAGGTGATGTCCTCATCTGCAGGCTAGTTTGGGGAGGGCCAACAAAGCTGACAGGGCTGGAGGCTCAGTGCAGACAGAAGGCATGGGGAAGATAGGGAAAAAATGTACCGGGAAAGGTTTATTTAGCCCTGCACCTGCAAATACTCCCCAACAGGCCTAAAGGAGTCAGGGAAAGAGGCGTGGCTGAGTGGTAAGAGGTGGCCTGAGTTCTCATCTCAACTCAAACTCAGTGTAAAGTTTGAGGTGGTCCTTTCCCTTTTCCCATCTGTAAAATGGGTGTATGTGTAAGAACCAGACAAGGTCAGTGGGTTTTCCTCTTGGTTCTTATTCTAACTCGGTTTTCTTAGATTCTGTATTTGTCTATTTGGCATCCAATTGTCAGAGGCCCAAACTAATGGCCACAGTTGTTTATATCTTCCCTATGAGCTTCCCCATACTCCATTATTTAACACACACCTAGCTATTATTTCCCCAGTCCTAACTCACCTAGGATAGCCTCTGTGCCCCAGAGTCCACTGGAGTCACTCAAACTGATCAGCCCTAAACTGGCTACCCGGCCCTGCCTTGCCTTTCTGGTGGAAACCCCAGTGAAGTCTGTGGCCGTGCCTTCCCTAGCTCCTGCTCCTGCCTCCTGACCAAACTGGTGCTTCCTCATGTGGCCCCCTGGCATGCTCCCCTCTCTTAGGAAATGTGATACATTCTTCTTTCAATGGCATTAACTTCTTCGTGTTGTCACTCAGTATTCTTTATAAATTAAGACCTGGGCACAGTCAGTTCATCAGAGTAGGGTGGTTGTGTGCAGTCCCTTTAGGCACTATCAGGAGGGCTTTGCGAGGAGGGGCCAGTTGCAGAGAGGGGCTGGATATGTCTTCTCCCCGGCCTCAACTAGAGCTGCTCTCTGGGACACATGCAACTGCCCCATAGGGCTCATCCATCCCAAAGATTTGTGTGTCTCCCACCTTGGTGCTTTAACCGACAGAAATCCATCTACGTCAGTGTATGATGTCAGAAGGGTTCTTCTGTCATTTGCTCTGATGACTGAGGGGGTCCTGTGGGCCAATTATTTACTGCTGGCTCTCAGTCCCATCTCACCCTTCTCTACTCGCTTGTTATTGCTGGGTTAGAAGCCTGCAAACTACATTTCCCAGGTGATCTCATCAGCTGGGCCAGTAGATTCTGTCAGTGAGAGATCCTAGCGGAGATTAAACACAGCCGTGATGACAACAGATGGCTTCCACTGACCGCTAACAAACGTGGGCTCCAGCAGTGTCAGGAGTTGAGTAGTGACCACAGGAGAGGCTCCTGCCCGATGGCAGGGGCAGCACCTGCAGCCACTCAGCCTAAGTGCTGGCCTGTGGGCCAAGCCCATATAGCGGTAGTTGCTTCTGCATAACGGATTATCATCTTCCCTGCTCTGACCCCACCCCAACACCTTTGTTATACAGTTCATGCATTCACTTCCTCTCTGCTGAAAAGAGTTGTTTCTGTTTTTTCTGACAACAATGACTGATATACCCATATGACTCATTCCTTAGAAAGGTATGAAAAGGACCTCATGCTCACCTGGACATGAGTGGTGTCTTTGGCTGCATCACGAGGAGTATGGAGCCTGGACCTAGGAGGGTGATATCTGGATCTCCTCTGTGCTGGTTAGTCAACCTGGGGGATGGAACTGAACTGGATAAGCTTATGGGGCTCTCAACAATCTTCAGTGGGCAGGGGGTCAGGGTGGTAGCTGGTTAGGTGGTAAGATTCTAAGTCATCTTTTCTTTTTTTTAAAATAAGTTTTTATTGCTTTTAAAGCAAGAAGATGGGAGAGGGAGAGAGAGACAAACAGAGACCCTGGACTTGAGAGACAGAAAGAGAGAGAGAGAGAGAGAGAGACAGAGAGAGAGAGAGAGAGAGAGAGAGAGAGAGAGAGAGAGAGAGACATCGATCGCTACCTCCTGCATGTCCCCTACCAGGGATCAAGCCTACAACCTCGGCATGTGCCCTGGAATGGGAATGGAACCGGTGATCTCTTGGTATGTGGGACGATGCTTAACCAACTGAGCCACACAGGCCAGGGCATAAGTCATCTTTCCTTATCTGAATGACAGCACCAGCCTCCTCACTGGTCTGCCTACCTCCAGCCTTGTCCCCTCCAGTACATTTTTCACATGATGCACCAGAGGCTCTTTCAGAAACCAGTTCAACCATACAAACTGCCCCCTCCCCAAACTGAAACCCCTCAATGGCTCTCTGAGGCTCACAATTTTTAACTTGACATTCAAGACCTTTCCTACTCTGATCCAGCCTCTGCTTGACTTCTCCTTACCTAGCAGGTATGATCTAGCTGCAGTTCTCTGTATGTGCCATACTCTATTTACTCAACTGGTATTTATTTAGTACCTACTATGTGTTTGATGCTGCGCTAGGATTGGTCGTAAACAATTCACAATCTCCTCCAGGCCATTGCTCATGCTGTGCCCTTTGCTTTGAAAGCTTTCTCTCTAGTTTTACACCATTCTCCCTCATTTCACCTCATTGTCTGCTACCTTCAGAGCTCAGCCAAGGCATCACTTCCTCAGGAAGTCTTCCTTGGCCCTGACCTCCCTGCCCCTGACTGCGTAGCTATTTCCTTTGTGCTCCTACACCCCCTGAGCTTCCTTCTGCTCCAAACATGGATCTCTGAGTTATCACTGCTGATTGACACTGAGAGCTCCTGGAAGGCAGGATCATATCTGATGCAGGTCTGTGACCCTGGACTTAAGTTTCTGCCTATGAATTTGTTGAATGCATGAACATCTATGGGCTAGAAAACCAGGAAACTGTTGGAGGAAAGTCCTAAGGGGGCATCAAAGGTCATTCTGAACAGGGACTAGAGGATGCAGGATAGAGCCTTCCTTGGTTCCCATTATCCTCGGGAGCAGGCTGCTGCAGGCCTTAGTATTCACAGCACCTCACCGTCTGGTCCTCCCGACCTCTCCAGCCCTGTCTGTACTTTCTCAATCCAGATCCAGCTCTTTAAGCCAAATAGGATTTTGAATTTGGGCTCAGCAAGATCCTGGCTGTGTGAACTTGGAAAATGACTTCGTGGCTCTGTGACTCAGTTTCCTCATCTTTAAAAGGTTTTAGATATCTCTGTCTCCCAGGGCTTTTGTGAAAACTCAGACAATCCATGTAAAGCACGATGCTCAGGGCCTGACCCATAGTCGGCGTTCAATCAGTGGGTGCTTTCACTGTTATTACTTCTGCTGAGGGCAGTGGGGAGTTTTGGGGAGATGGGACTAGGTTTGCTGCTTAGTGCTCTGGAGGTGGCTGTGAGGAAGATGACCTGGATGGGGCAAGACAGGAACAGGCTGCTGCAGGCTGGTAATTTACTCAGCTGTCAAAATCAGATCTTTAATGCTTTTAGCCAACGGCTATTATAAAATTTTAGAGTGAAATATAACATAAAATCTAATCTTCAGAGTAAATTATAAAACACAAAGCAGAAACAAATTAGACAGACGATACAATCTCATTGAACCAAACCAAAAATGTTCCCAGTGACAACTCTGGGCTGGGTGAGAAACCACTTCTGTTGGGTCCTCAGGGCGTCAGGGTCAGGTGACTGGAAGTGTCACAGACATATGTATGGCTTCCAGGCACTTGGGTTTCCAGATTCAGTCTCTTTTGTTTGAAAACAAGTTTGAAAATTATGACAAAAGTAATATATACTCACAGTTAAATATTCAATTATTACCGAAGACATAGAATAAAAAATTCTCCCTCCCATCCAGGCTCCAATCTTCTTCTCACTGATTATAATTTATTGCTTATCTTACCTGAACATTTCTATCCCTTTGCAAGTACAGATATACACAAATCATTCCTTTCTCTCCAACACGGTCGATATGCCCTGCTTTTTTTTTTCACTTAATGGTGTGTCTGGGAGATCTTTTCATATTAGTTCTTTTAACAGCTGTGTTATAATCCAGTGTGTGAATGGACCATAAGTTACTTAACCAGATCCTACTAATGAATATTTAGGCTGTTTCTTCAGTGTGTCTGTAGGAGAAATTTCTGGAAGTAAGATTGATGGTTAAAGGATATAGACATTCTCTATGTTGGTAAATGTTTCCAAATTATCCATTGTAGGGGACACGATTGGTGCTCCACCGTGATCTCCACCGTGATCTCTCTTACTGTTTGCTGTATGTCCCCCAAATTTGTGTGCTTTACTTATAATAGTTCACACCTATGACCTCCTTCAGAGGCCTGTACTCAGGCTCCTGGAGCTGCCTTGCCTATAAAACAAGTGAAATACCAGGGGGGACTTAAAACAAGTTACGTTTCACCTGCGGGAACTAGTCAAAGACTGACTGGTCCAGGGGTAGAAAGCCCAGTTTCCGTGCCTTGAGGCTGGACAAACTCTGAGGTGTACTTTATACTCCAGAGCTCCCTGTGCGACAAGGCTGAGGCTGGGACTTTGCCTAAAATCCCACTGTGGTCGGCAGCCTCTAAGATGGCCACACGATGCTTGCCTCCTGGTATTCATAGCCTTGTGTAATCTCCACCCTTTGAATACAGGTTGTGATGTGACTCCCAAGGTTAGGGTGACTCCCAAGGTTAGGGTGGAAAAGACCATGGCTTCTGTTTTGGAGGCTTCCTCTCTCAGCTCCCTTGTTCTAGGGGAGGCAAGCTACCATGTTATGAGTAGCCCCACACAATGGTCCGTGTGGCAGGATCTGATGTCTGTCTAGCTGCCAGTGAGGACCTGTGGTCTGTCCACACTCCAAAGTGGGTTTAGAAGCAGATCCTCCCTCAGTAAAGCCTGGAGGTGACTGAAGCTCTGACCAACACATGACTACATCCACTTGAGAGACCCTGAGGCAGACCATCCTGCTAAGCCACTCCTGGATTCCTCACCCACACAATAAATATTGAGAGAAGAAATGTTGATGGGTTCAGATTCTAAGTTTGGGAAAATCTGTTATTCAGCAATGAGTAACCCATACACATACCTTGGCTTCTTCCCCTTCCCTGTCCTGCATCCACAACTCTCATTGCAGTCTTCCCAGGGAGTACCCCCTTAATAAATCACATGCACAGGGATTCTTGGCTGATTCTGGGGAACCCACCCCAGTAGGGTTTGTGCAGTACACACTGCCAGCATTTGGAGGGGTAAGAGGCTTCATCAGTAACTGTGCTATCAAACTTTTCAACTCAAATATAGCCTGGAATTGGACATACCAGGATAACTCTGATTCCAAAGAGAGTCACCCAGTGAAGTGTGCATTTCAAATGCCATCACACTGACCCACGTGCCTCTCCCTCAGCATTCCCTGTCAGTCCCCACCTTTCTGCCCTCACTTCACCTACCCACATCTCTGTCCTTCCGATAAGGCCCAGATCTTAAATACACCCACCCTGAACGAAGCATCTCCCGACTTCTCCTCCCAGAAGTGACGCTTCCTGCTCCCTCGGCTCCCCCAGCTCCGTTTCTCTTTCTGATGACTGCTCTGAAGGCTTTTCCTCAACTTATCATGATTTCTGCTCAAGTAAATTTTCTGCTCCCTGCCCCCACTAAGAGCCCTTTACAGGCTGGGATCCACCTCTTAGGAGAGCTCTTGGTACAAAGCCATGGAGACCTTCAGGAGTGAACACCTGGCCCAGTGCTGCTCAGGGAGACATCTGCACTCCCTCCCCTCTGTCTGTCCCCAATTCCTGCTCATTTTTCTCTTGGATTCTAGTTCAAACTCACCACTTGTACTGACGGTTTCAGCCCTTTCTATTCTCCTATGCTCCCCACTTCCCACTCATTTCTTGCTGTCCCCACTGCCTCCACCCTCCATTCCAGCCATGCAGAGCTACTCACAATTCCCTAAAAAATGATAATAGTTACCATTTTCTGAGCCATTTCCAAGGTTCTGCGGTAAACATGTTACATTCTCATGATTCCTGTGCAGGAAATACCATTATCAGCCCCATTTTACAGACAAGAAGACAAGACAAGGAGAGGCTAAGTTCACACAGCTGGTGAATGGCAGGGGCAAATGGCCGTGGTGTCCTGTCCAGCTTCGAACTTCCCCACGGGTTATCTGTAGACTGATCCTGGACATGCTGAGGGCATTCGCTGGCCTGCTAGAGTATGTGAGCCTACAGGGTAGGCATGATGGGCAGGGAGGTAAAACCTCGGGGCAGCCCTCAGTAAGTGAGGGCAGGGTTCCAGCATCCTCACCCCTCAGGGGACAAGTCTGCCGCCTGTTTCACACACTCTCTTGAGGATCCGCAGCTGAGAGATAGACTGTTTCTATCTCTCCAGTTGCCCACAGCAGCTGCCTGCTCCTGTACACACCTGTATTAGCTTCCTTCCCTATCTGTTCTCACATCCCTGCTCCCTCTTGTGCTGGGATCACCTCTCTGATACACCACCTGCACCCACATCCTCCTCTCAGGATCTGCTTTGAGGGAAACCCACTGAAGCCGCAGCAGAGGGGATTTGCACTTGCTCTGCCTGCCTGAGGCGACTCTGCTGCCCAAACAGGGCTGGCTGTCCCACAGCTCTGAGCCCTTGCCCATCCTGCCCCTAGAACCCTACCTAGAATACACACTTCATCCCTGCTCACCTAACCTTCAGCATAGCCTGGCCAGTGTGGCTCAGTGGTTGAGTGTTGACTCAGGAGGTCAGGGTTCGATTCCCAGACAGGGCACATGCCCAGGTTGCAGCTCTGTCCCCAGTGTGGGCATGCAAGAGGCAGCGAATCAATTATTCTCTCTCATCATTGATGTTTCTATCTCTCCCTTTCCCTTTCTTTCTGCAATCAATAAAAATATATTTTAAAAATGTAATATCCAGCTTAGTAGATTTGTATAAGAACATTTTATGTGACACCCCCTTCCCTAGTTAGAACTGGCCACTGCCCTAAGTATTTCAACAAATGAACTTCACCCTCAGCCTCTATAATTTCCCAGCACTCTTGTTTGTGGACTTCTGGGGCGGTGGGGGCGGGCGAATTGTCTTACTCATCTTGGAACCACGCCCCCAGGTCTGCCCAGGACTAAGTAACAGAGCAGGCAGTGATCTGTGTTTAAACTGAGTGCACTCAACACACAGGTGCCTCTTCTTCCTCTGCCTCTCTCACCCCTTTGCACACCAGACCATTTCACATCGTCTCCAAGGGGCAGACCATTGATCACACCTCTTTGCCTGTCTGTTTGGGCACCCCCAGGTCTGCCTCACAGGGCCTCACCCTTTCCCTCTCTGGCAGACAGTATTGCTCTCTGCAGACTTCCATCACACTTCATTGTATTAATTTATTTTCCTATCTACCTCCCAACTGGACTGTGAATCCTTTGAGGCCCCCCATGTATCTTGTTTATCACTATATCATCACTGTGCCACTTGCACAGTGCCAATTACATAGTGGGTGCTAATAAATGTTTGTTGAATGGATGAATGAATTGATTACTTAATGCACATATCCCCAGATCCCTAAATGGAAGGATATAGAACTGGTATAAATTACTTAGGACTCTTTGGGTTGTAAGTGGAGAGAAACACACCTCAAGCTGGCTTAAGTAATAGAAGGAATTTACTGGCTTAATCACTAGGATGCCAAAGTGGACTTCAGACATGGATAGATTCAGAAACTAAGTAAGGCCAGCTGCTAACTCTTGCTTTCTCTCTCTCTCTCTCTCTCTCTCTCTCTCTCTCTCTCTCTCTCTCTCTCTCTCTCTCCCTCTCTCTCTCTATACCTCTCTGTGATGAAGCATTGGACTTGGTTGGAAAGTCTGTAAGAAGGATTCTCCAAAAGGCCGGGGGCCTCTTTGGGGGACCTTGCCAAAGGCAGCAGCCCCTGCCTTGATTTTTCCAAACAAGTCTGAGCCCTTGGGGTGTTTTACTACAATCTCTTTGTTTAGTCTTTAAACCCGACCTTGTAGAAGCATGTGCTTTCTTAAGGATACTTACCCTGCTGATTGTATCTAGAGGTTAATTTTGGTTCAAGCTGTTGTTACAATAAAAGCCTAATGAGGCAGGCAATCAAGCCTGTTTTGGTGCCTTCTGCCAACCAGCCCCTTAGCCTCTCTTTCACAGAAACGTGTGTCAGAGTAATCTATTCATCTGTCGCTCAGAGTCTGCTGGTCAGTCCCGGCACCTCTCTGTTTCTTTCTTTTCCACTTTGAATTACTTAATATTATTCTTTAAAATAACTTGCTTATAAGACACATAACTAAAAGCATTTAAAAAGAATGTCACATCACTTGCTTGACTTACTAGTTATATCTTTTTCTAATGCTCTTTAGAGTAAATTCAAAACTATCAGATATAAAGGTTTTATACCAAATGCGCAAAACCTGGTACATACCCCCAGCAGCATGCATGCCGTATGCATACAGTGCTTTGTTAAACTCTGAGCCCATCCAGTCTCCACCCTGACCATGTCCTATTGTAAACCAAGGCCCAGAGAGGAGCAAGGACAGAGCTGAAATCACATGGAGAGTCAGCAGCTGAGCAAGGGCTGGAGCCCAGAGTCCAGGCTCTCCCACGGTCCCACTACTCGGGCATGAGCCTGTGCCCTCACCTGGAAACTTCCTCGAGACTCAAAGAGTCACCTTCTCTGGAGCACCCCTGGCCTGTTTGGGAATCTCTCTCTGCACTGAGACAGGAGGTTTTTGGAGGCAGGGGCAGGTCTGATTCATCTTTCTGGGTGTGTGCACCCTGAGTCTGGACACCCAGGAGGCCCTGAGCAGTGCTGGTTAATTAGGGGAGACTAAGGAGAGTGGGACCCAGAGGGACCAGGCCCCAGTCCTGTCCAGGCCCCAAGAGGGACAGAACAACCAGGCTTGCAGCTTGTCCCAAGTAATGAAATAGTTCAGCCAGGGCCCCTATCACTCCACCAAATATATTTCAGTGGTTAAGAAAGAAGTTCAAAGGCTCACCTGGGTTTGTTGCTTAGCAACAGGAGGCTGTAAATGACATTGCTCCCCACATGACCCCACTTTAACCCCTCCACGACAGGCAGAGGACAATGAAGGCAAAGACAGACAGTGCAACAGAACTGAAAACCAGACCCAGGAAGAGAGCAGAGGCAGACCTGGGCTTGGGGAAGTCTTTGAAACATTTGGTGGCTGCTCTGTTCCTGGGAGCCTTGTTCAGGAGTTCTGGGCATGTTTGCTAGCCTTGAAAAGGGGATTCACTAAGCTTGGTCCCTAACAATAGGCTTGTATTTCCCCTAGCACTAGGCCTGTAATTCCAGCAATTGCCACTAGAAGGACAGCAGCAACTCCAAGGGTAGTCAACTCACAGTTGACAGAACTCTTTATAGACCTTCTTGGGGGCAGGGTTGACATTTCTTTTGTTAACTCATGTGATCCTCATGTCATGATTTAGGGAGGGATTTCCATCTTACAGATGAAGAAACTGAAAGACATTGATTCATTAAATGTGTAATGAGCTCCTCCTATAGGCCAGGCACACTGTTCTAGGCTCTGCATATGCAGCAGTGAGCAAGACAGGCAAAAATTCCCGCCCTCATGGAGCTGACATTCTAATCAAGGGGATAGTTAATAAACAAGAAAAATAAGTGAAATATATGATATATTAGATGATGACAAGGGCTATGGAGGAAAATAAATCAGGAAAAGGAATAGAAGATCTAGAGGAGCAAATATATTGAGTAGTCAGAAAAGGCCTTACTGAGAGATGTTGGAGCAGAGATGTGAAACAAGTGAGGATCAAGTGTTGTGAATATCCAGAGGAAGGGCATGCTGGGCAAAGATCTTGAGGAGGGAGTAAGGTTGGCATGTATCAGGTTTGGTAAGGAGGCCGGTATGGCTGCAGCAAGGTGAAAAAGGAGGGAAATAGAAAGACAGGAAATTAAGTGATGAGGCCAGCTCCTGTAGGGTCCTGGAGGCCACTATAAGGGAACAGTTTAGTAAACAGGTGGGAGTTCATCTGCCTCAACTGACCTGGGACAAGCATCCAAACAAGTCTAATTTTTACTTGACCCAACTCACAGATGGAGATGAGCTGTCTAGGAGACATGGCCTCGGGCTGGGATGGTCAGGGAAGGTTTTATGGAGGAGGGGAGACGGGGCCTGGGCCTTGAATGATAGGTAGGACTTGAAAAAGGTAAGAAGGGCAAACCAGGCAGGAAGAGTAAAAAACAGAAGTGAGACCAAGCATGATGCATGCCAGGATCACAGAAAGTGTGTGTGCGTGTGTGTGTGTGTGTGTGCATATGTGTATATCTGAAGATAACGTTGGATTGAGCCAGAAAAGACTCAACAAGGAATGCTTGGAATCTTTGAATCTGCGGACTCAAATCTGATGCAAAGTCAAGCTCTTTCTCATGGTCCTGTCTCCTTTTGCCTCCACTGTTGCATACTTTAAAGACTGATGCAAAAGGCAGGCCCCAGAAATATCTGCAGACCTCCTGCTAGCAGAACCCCATCATAGGCCCTTGGGACAGTCCCTTCCTCAACGCAAACAAAGCAGTTACACTTTTATCGGCTTTTTATGTCAAGCTTCCACCAACAATTTCTTTTCAAGAAAGGTTTACATGTTGCATAAAGCTGGGAATAACCTATAGGTCCATCAATGGGGAGAATAGGTAAATGAACCATGAATTATTCATCCAGGGGACTGATATACTGCAGTGAAAAGAAATGAAATTGAATTGTGGGAAAGAAGCTCACAACATAATATTGAGTTAAAAAACGCAGGTTGCAGAAAGATACACAGAGGGTGATGCTGTTTATACAAAGTCTAAAAACATATAAAGCAATACTGTTTGAACATACACACCAGAGTAAAACATATCAAAGCATGCATGAAAATGCTAAACAGCCAGTGGGGATGGTGGTTACAACCTGGGAGCAGGGCAGGAGGGATGGGGTCTAGGAGGAAAACTCAGGGGACCTCAAAGGTCTCCATAATGTTCTGGTCTTTAAACCATGTGCTGGGTCCATGGGCATTTGCTACATAATTGACTATATATTTTGTACTGTCAAGATCATCTCAAAGAAGGAACTCTTACCTTTTGAGACAGTATGGATGGACCTGGAGATTATGATTCTAAGTGAAATAAACCAGTCAGAGAAAGACAAATACCATATGATCTCACTTATATGTGGAATCTAATGATCAAAATAAAATGACGAACAAAATAGAACCAGAGGAATGGATACATGGAATAGACTGACAGATGTCAGGAGTGGAGAGGGACTGGATAAAAGAAGGTGAAGAAGTTAGCCAAAGAACATATGTGCATAGCCCATGGACACAGACAACAGTGTGGTGAAGGCCAGAGGGAGGGGGCAGGGCTGGGTGTAGGTGGGCAAAGAGGGGGGAAATGGAGACATCTGTAATAGTGTCAACAATTTAAAAGAAAGATCAGCTCTGACAATCAGTGATCTGGAGCAGCGGTCACCAGCCTTTTGGACCTCATGGACCACCAGTGGTCCACGGACCACCGGTTGGCAACCGCTGGTCTAGAGGGAAGAGTAGACTTGGCGGTCTGTTAGGCCTGAGTTTACATCACAGCTTCCTAGTGGCTATGGGCCTATGGGCAGGGACTTCATCATTTGAGCCTCTTTAGATCTGTAAAATGGGCATAAAGAACTCTTATCTCATGGTGTCTTCCTCCCTCCCTCCCTCCTTCCCTCCCTCTTTCCCTTGTTTCCTTCCTCTTAACAAATATTTATTGAATGTCTGCTGTGTGGAAAGTCCTATACAAGGTACTGGAGATAAGGCCCCTCATGGTGCTTGCAGTCTTGAGACAGCTATGAATCAAACCAATAAATTAATACACAGAGGCAAACAATGATAAGAGCTATGAAGAAAATCAACAAGCTTCAGTGAGAGACTATCCAGACACTCAGATAGGGGGATCAGGGGAGGGACCTTAGAGGAGATCTGAAGGCATTAGCCTTTGAGAGTATGGGGAGAGGGAACAGCATGGCCAAAAGCCACTCACTCTTTGCCCCAGTTTTGCCTTATTGTTTCCAGTCTCCCGGTTTATGCCTCCGGGCCTTTGCTCCTGCTGTACCATCTGTTTTCTTTTTTTTATATATAATTTTTTTTATTGATTAAGGTATTACATGTGTGTATCTCTTCCCATTGCCTCCCCACACACACTTCCATACATGCCCTCACCCCCCAGTGTCTTGTGTCCATTGAGAAAAAGGAACCCTCATGCAGTGCTGGTGGGAATGCAGGCTGGTGCAGCCACTGTGGAGAACAGTATGGAGTTTCCTCAAAAAACTAAAAATAGAACTCCCATTTGACCCAGTAATCCCACTTCTAGGAATATATCCCAACAAAGCAGAAACCCCAATCAAAAAGGATATATGCACCCCTATGTTCATAGTAGCACAATTTACAATAGCTAAGATTTGGAAACAGCCTAAGTGCTTGTCAGCAGATGACTGGATCAGAATACTATGGTACATCTACACAATGGAATATTATGCTGCTATAAAAAAGAATTTGTACCATCTGTTTTCAAACCCTGCCCCTGCATTTCTCTGCTTTGTGCGTTCCTATGTGTGGGTGTGTTTTGTTTTTAAATTGAGCTCTTACTGTATGCCAGGCACCATGCTAAGCCCTTTATATGTGTGTTCCAATTCAGTTCCAAGCCACACTGTGAGATAGGTATTATCACCATCTCCATTTTAATTATGAATAAACAGAGGCTTAGAGAAGTAATGGACTGGTCTGAGGTTACACAGTGGTGGTGGTGAAGCCAGGACACAATCCAGGCAGTTTGACTCCCAGCCAACAGAGAAATATACAACAGTTTGAACCCAGGTCTATCTGTTTCTAGAATCTGTACTTAGTCATGTTCCTTGCCTCCTCTTGCACAGAATTCCTGTGCGAGCACACAAACTATATTCATTCAAAGCACAAATATTTATTCAGCACCTGTTAGGTCCAAGGCACTGGGCCAGGATCTTCATGAGCAGTCACTTTCTTAATCCTCACACCAGCCCTGGGAGGTCATCATTCTTACTGATCTCATTTAGCCGAAGAGGGCAACTGAGGCCCAGAGAGGTGAAGTGCAGGCCATGCACACAGCAAGTGGTGAAGTTGGGACACACACCCAGGCAGTCAGATTCCCAGGCCCAAACTCAGCCTCTAGGCCACACTGATTTTTGGTTTCCCAGCAGCTTTAAGATCCAGTTCAGACACCACCTCCGGGATGCTGAATGGGATTGAGGGGATTCATGGGTCTGGCTCTTTCACCAGCTCCCTTACACAGGGGTTTCTGAGCTGACGGCACAACATGCAGTGTGGTTTGAACAGAAATCAGGTGGCTGACAACACTGTGGGGCACCCCCCTTCCAGTTTTCAGCCTGATCCCCACCCCACTTCATCCCCACCCCTTGGGCCTCAGGCTCTGAGTCCAAACACAAAGCCAAATGACTTTCCCTCTGTCCCTTCCAACTCAGTGATTTTGAAGGAGAATAAATACCAAACCCACTGGCATGAATAAAAATTAATATAGAACCGTGCTAACTGCAAAGGGATGTTTTTTAAAAAGAAAAAATTCTCAATTTAAAATCTCAACACAAATAGACTCTCGTAAGGTCAAATGAAAGATAAATGCCTCTGGAAAGCAAAGAGGCTATCCTTTGGGCCGAGTTCTCTCACTCATCTCCTCTGCCCCTCTCTCATTCTGACCCCAGTCACATTTCTCTCTTCCTGTCTTCACCTCTCTTCTTACCTATTGCTTGTTCTTCCTATATGTTTGCATGCATCTCTCACTGTCAGTTCAGTGGCAGAATTTCAACCTCAGTAGAGTAGTGTGACCTTGCCCAAGTAGTTTCTTAGCTCTGTGATTCAGTTTTCCAATCTTCATAATAGGAAGTATGATTATTCCTTGCAGAGGGACACTAAAGACAGCAAAACAGTCCTTCATCAAGGAAAATGCTGCTTTCAGCCAGTGATGGGCAGTCTCACCCACCCTCTGGGTTCAGGCCTGGAGGGTGGGCAAAGATTTGGAAGATTTGGAGTAGGCACCATCTGGTCACCAAGTGGTGCCAATGAACCAATGTGGGTGAATGGTCTTCTGACCTTGGCCTCTTTTACTGTCAGTCTGATTAAGCTTAGAGTTATCTGAAAAAGATGATTCTGGCTTTAAAAGGGAGAAGGTGAGAGATATGCCAGGACTGGTGGGTAGGAGGCTCTTCAAAGGTGAGATAAGAGCCACACGGGATGGAAAATAAGCATGTGACAAGTTTGAAGTTAAAGGGATTTTGATTAGCAGAAGGAAGAGCTCCCTAATAACTAAGAAGGAACAAAACTCCAAGGAAAACCTATTGGAATGGGAGATGCTAAGCTGTGGCCTTTTTAGGGCAGTGATCTCATCATTCTTGTTCACCATTGTATCTCCAGGGCACAACAGAAGTCTTGGCTCCATAAGTATCGGTGGAATGGCCAACTGAGTGAATAAACATCTCTGTTCCTGGAGCCCCTTAAGGTAAGAGCCTTACACACAGTATGTGCCCATCAACCATTGGCTGAATATTGAATATGTGAGTTTTCTGGCTGCAGATATTGCTGCTACTGCATACTTTGAGGACCGAATGAATATGAGGGGGGAGGTGAGCATCTCCAGGTTGGAGCAGTGCCGGAAACTGACCATTGACCCCACTAGCAGAGAGGTGTGGAACCCGGAAGGCTGGTTAACCTTGGAAGCTCTGAAAGGTCAGAGCCACCCACTCACTATCTAGTTGAGACAGTGGTAGCTGAAGCAACTTCCACCTGTCAATCTTATGTAAGTCCTTGCTGATTGGCTATTACTGGAATTGCCTGCCTCTATAGGTGGATCCCAAACCTTTATAAAAGGGGTAGCAAGGCTGGAGCAGGGCATAGTCCTCCCCCTAGAGGTGGGCTCCCACCTGGCCCCCAATATTCCCAAATTAATGCTTTTCTAGTCTCTTTCATTTGTGTTCAGCCTCCTCCAGAACCCGAACCCTGAACCACGCGGGACGTGAAAGGGGTTCCCGCAGAGCAGGAAGGGGGATGCCTGAGTGACACTTCATCAGGTAGCTTAGGCATCCCTGCCTGGTCAATTTGAGGCATTCTGATGCCTAGAGGCCAAGGGTTGGACTGAAAGAATCACCAAGAGGCATCAAATCAGTGGACTGAGAGAGAAGAGGACTGGGACAATGGAAAGACCAGAACTAATAGCTTTTCAACCAGGAAAACACCCAAGAGCCTTTTAACCAACAAGACCGGCCCTAGCCTTGCATCACAGATTGGGTTCTCTGGGAGGCAGACTCAAAGGTGGAGATCAGCATGCAGGGTGCTTGTGAGGGAGTGCTCTTGGGGTCAACACCTGTGGATGGAAGGAAAGGAAGTGGGCCTGGGCAGAGGGAAAGTAGGGCTGTGAGGCCTCAGCCAACCCTATGCATGTTTCTGCTGCTGGGATGATATTTCAGAGTTGCCCAGAGTTGTGGGGAGCCTTTACACTGCCATATCAGTTATTGGATGCAGGCTGCCCCAGGAAGAGGTGTTACCAGCTCTCTTCAGCTGAGGCAGTTCCTGGAAGGGACTGATTGCTGGTGGCTTTCTGCCAATGGCACCCTCACTGGTGGAAAAAATCCTTCAGTTCTGAAGGGGGATCTGGGTGTGCATCGCAGCAGCCACCACAGCATGCTATGCTCACTAACACTAATCCTTATCGAAATCCTACAAACGAGATGTTATCATCCAGTTTCACAGATGAGAAAACTGAATTTTGGAAAGTGCATCAGCTTACCACAAGCCACAAAACTAGTAACAACTAGCTTACTCAAACCCAGTTCTTTAGAGCTCTTAAACCCTTATTTTCCAACTATATCTCACTCCTTAGATTCATTCACCCTGCCCAAAATTCTTCCTGCTCACACGGAATACTTTGACAAATAGCCTCCTCTGCATGAGGCTCAGCTACTCCCTCTGTAAACAAGGAAGTTAAACTATATCTGGTGTGGATGAGCAAAATTTGGGTTTTGTATATTTATCTGAGTAGAGGGTCCTAAAAAGTTTTTGAGTCTCAAAAGAGGTTGAGGAGAAACCAAGATGAACACCTAAACTGCTGCCTCACACAACAATTTCAAAGCTACTGCTAAAAGACAGAGTGGACATCATCCAGAACCACAGGAAAGCTGGCTGAGTAGAAAATTTACAACTGGAAGCAAAGAGAGGGGCACACAGAGACTCAGAGGAGCTGCAAAAGGCTGAGGTACTGAGACACGTGCATGGAGAGGACGGGCAGCTGAGTGCCTGGCTAGCTTTCTCTAGCGGGAGAGAGACTGTACTGAACCTCAGTTTTGACTGCACTGAACCCCAGTTCTGGGCGAGACTCTAGGGTCCAGACTCATACGGGGGGAGTCTGGACTGTTGGGAAAAGAGAGGAGCGCACGGAAACTCAGGGGAGCCGCACGAAAGGCAGAGGTCTGGAGGCATGCGCACAAGTGCGTGCAGAGAGGACTGACTTCTGAGTGTGCCGCTGGCTTTCTCTAGCGGGAGGAAGACGGAAGCTCCCAACTACACTGAACTCCAGTTCTGGGCAAGAATCTGGGAATCCAGAATCATTGGGGGAGAAACTGGACTGTCTGGCAGTGGGCGAAACTCGAGGGCGGCTTTCTCTCAGAGGTGCTTGCAGCAATTACTGAGGGACACTGAGACCCAGGGGCCTCATAGGACAGGGCTGACAAGAAGCCAAGGCTGTCTGCTCAGCCCTGAGACTCCACTCCATACAAGCTTAGCACAAAGGCTTTTGCAATTTTGCAAGTCTTGTCTCATAAGGCTGTCTCCAGCACAGAAGTTCTCCCGGCGTAGATACAGCTGATCCTCACAGCCAATTGGCCTGGAGGTCAATTCCTCCCAGTGATACCACAACAATCAAGACTTAACTACAAGGCTGTACACACAGTCCACAAAGGGGTGCACCATGAGTGTCCACCTCAGGTAACTGGGGAAGCTGAGCCACTGGGCCATATAGGGCACCTAGCACAAAGAGGCACCCTACCAACTCAGGGAAGCAGTGAAAATGCGGCGACAAAGAAACAGATCACAAATGAAAGAAATGGAGGAAAGCAAATGACTGGATATAGAGTTCAAAACCACGGTTATAAGGTTTTTCAAGAATTTCCTAGAAAAGGCTGATAAATTTAGTGAGACCCTTGAGGATAAGGAAAAATGACCAAGTAGAAATTAAACATACACTGGCTGAAAAAAAAAAAAAAATACAGACCTAACGGCAGACTAGAGGATCGCAAGAATCAAGTCAAAGAATTGAAATACAAAGAAGTAAAAAACACTCAACTAGAAAAGCAAAACGAAAAAAGAATCCAAAAATTTGAAGATAGTGTAAGGAGCCTCTGGGACAACTTCAAGCGTACCAACATCAGAATTATGGGGGTGCCAGAAGAAGAGAGAGAGCAAGATACTGAAAACCTATTTGAAGAAATAATGACTGAAAACTTCCCCCACCTAGTGAAAGAAATAGACTTACAAGTCCAGGAAGTGCACAGAACCCCCAAATAAAGGAATCCAAAGAGGACCACACCAAGACACATCATAATTAAAATGCTAAGAGCAAAAGACAGAGAGAATATTAAAAGCAGCAAGAGAAAAACAGTTACCTACAAGGGAGCACCCATACGATTGTCAGCTGATTTCTCAACAGAAACTATGCAGGCCAGTCGGGAGTGGCAAGAAATATTCTAAGTGATGAATAGCAAGAACCTACAACCAAGATTATTCTGCCCAGCAAAGCTATCATTCAGAATTGAAGGGCAGATAAAGAGCTTCACAGATAAGAAAAAGCTAAAGGAGTTCATCACCACCAAACCAGGATTACATGAAATGCTGAAGGGTATTCTTTAAGAAGAGGAAGAAGAAGAAAAGGGTAAAGATAAAAGTTATGAACAACAAACACATATCTATCAACAAGTGAATCTAAAAATCAAGTGAATAAAAAATCTGATGAACAGAATAAACTGGTGAATATAATAGAATCAGGGGCATAGAAAGGGAGTGGACTGACAATTCTTGGGGGGAAAGAGGTGTGGGGTGTGTGGGAAGAGACTGGACAAAGATTGTACACTTATGGATGAGGACAGTGGGAGGGAGGTAAGGGCAGAGGGTGGGATGGGAACCGGGTGGAGGGGAGCTATGTGTGTGTGTGGGGGAAGAGGAACAATTATAATAATCTGAACAATAAAGATTTATTAAATTAAAAAAAAGAGGTTGAGACATACCATACCAGATGGTGTATTATCCTCTTCAGCACATACTCTTGATTCTGTACCCTTGAGAGCCGAAAACCATGGACAGCACCAAAGCCATTCAACACCACAGAGTCATGCCCTGAGGTCTGTGGCAAAGTCCCACCAACTTCCACACTGACCCAAAGGATAGATGATTCAGGCTGCCGAGAATCAGTGGAGTAGGAAGTCAGAGCCTGTAATACACACAGATGGCATTTCTCTTACCCCCATTTGTGTCTGTGGTGTGTGGTGTGTGTGTGTGTGTGTGTGTGTGTGTGTGTGTGTGTGTGTGTGTGTGAGAGAGAGAGAGAGAGAGAGAGAGAGAGAGAGAGAGAGAGAGTCCTAAATGTTGCAGTTGTCCTCACAGTGACATTTCCCCCATCCTGGGGGCCTCCTGTTCTTCTCTCCCCAACAGTGACGAAGAGGGTATCGAGCTGGGCAGTGGAGTACCCCAGTGACAGATTAGCGCTGCCAACCACCGACACAAAACCATTTGGTGTGGGGAAATGATAGATGCTAACACTCATTTTAAACACAGGCAACTGAATTCCTGCAGACAGGCGCCACGGCTGGAATTTAGGGCACAGCTGCTAGGTTCAGATAAGGTGCAGCATCAGCCCAGCATACCGCGATGTTACTTAATAATGAAAATGTGGTGATTGATGCTGCTGTCTCGAGGATATAACCTCCCCATTTGGAGGTTTTCAGCTCCCAAATCATCCATTCCACCGTTTTTTTCCCCTTTCTTTTTTTGGAAAGGCAATGTGGGGGAGAAGTGGGTAAAGGATTTGGTCGGAGTGCAGGGGGGTGGGGAGAAGGCACCTGGCAGCAGGAAGCTCATGATCCTAAAAAATTTTGAAAAAGTCCGAAGAGCTTAGTTTGAAATCATTCAATTCTGGCAAATTCACCATGAGTTCAACACAAAAGACAGCTAGATCAGTCAATATTTTTATGGTCAAGGGCTTCATTTACTACTACCCTCCAAATTCTATGATGTCACAAAGAGCCAATCAGAGTTTTTGATACAGAACAACTCCCACCTCTCTCCTGAGCTACAGCAGGGATATGCCATTTACCTACTGCCCCCTGAGCAGTGTTCCCTGGAGAAATCCTCAATTTGCGTGTCCAACGCTGAGCTCTTCCCCCTCCTGTCCAAACCTGCCCTTTTTTCTCACTTCAGAAAGTAGCACTATCCTAGACAGATACCTGGACATTATTAAGGCTCCTTCTCCCTCCTTTCCCATATCCATCCTTCCAAACTTGCTGTTTTTATCTCCCAAATCACTCTCTCTTGAATTTACCCACCTTTCTTTATCCTCATAGCTTTAAAAAACCTCACCCTCTTTCCCCTAACTAGCTTCCTGGAGTCTGGTCTTTTTCTCCAATCTATCTTCCATTCTGGACATTATATTATTATTATTACCCCATGTTACTCTTCTGCTTAAAACCCAACAGTGGCATCTAGCTTCCTATAGGACAAAGTCCAGTTTTCTTAACTCCCAAAGCCTTTTTTAGGGTCTGGTCTCAGCCTATATCTGAAGCATATCTTTCAATGTACATCACACTTTTTGTTGAAACCATATGAAACACATGCTTATTTCTAACTCTTTGCCTTTGCACATGCTGTTCCCTCTTTCTTGCATACCATTCCTCACCGTCATCTACTTGAAAAGCTCCTAATCATTCTTCAAGATTCAAATGTTTCCTCCTTTGAGAAGTCTTCTTTACCATCCTCCCCAACTCCTGATTTTCCTTCTTTTGCCTGTGCTATTACAACTATAGTCATTCTGTTTTACCATGATAGGTAGCCATCATCACCTCACTGGTTAGACCTGGGTTCAAATCCCTTTTTCATTATTTATCAACTGTATGACCTTGAGGAAGTCATGAACTCTCTGTGACCCTCAGTCTTCCTCTACAACATGGGGATAGTAATAGGACCTATCTCATCAGATGGTTGTGATAGATATACATGATAAATATAGAGCATCCAGCATGGACTCTGGCACATAGTGAATGCTTAATAAACATTAATTCTTCAGTAGGGAAAGGTCATTAACCTAGAGTCCATGACAAACTTGGGAAGTGGTGTTCCAGGTTGGGGGTCCCAGAAGCAGAGCAGATAGGGAATCAGTGCACGGGGTTTATTGACGAAATGCTCTTTAGAAAGACCACTAAGGAGGGAGGGGACCAGGAGAAGGAGAGGGAAGGGGACAAGCAAGGATGTTATCTCAGGTAAAGTCTACCCTTGGCTTGACTCACGGAGGGCTCTGGAGCATAAATGGCACCACAGGGTGGTCCCTGACCTGAGATGAGGAGGGCAACCTTTTGTACCCCATTGCCAGCTGTCATTGGCTGTGGGCTTCCTCAGGCTGAGAAAGGGAGTTGTAACCTCCCAGAAGAGGTGGCCTCGATCAGCTAAGGGCAATTATGCAGAGAAGGGAGCAGCTGTTGAGCAGGCATTCAACCCTACAGCAGCAGGGGGATGGGTGTGCCTGCCTGGGAAAGGGGGTCTGGATTGGGCACTAATGGGATCCACTACAGCAGGGATGGGGAACCATTTTTCTGCCAAGGACCATTTGGATAGTTATGCTATCATTCATGAGCCATACAAAATTACCAACTTAAAAATTAGCCTACTCGCTTGCTTGCATGGCTCAGTGATTGAGCGTCGACCTATGAACCAGGAGGTCAAGGTTCAATTCCTGGTCAGAGCACATGCTCAGGTTGTGAGCCCAGTGTGGGGCATGCAGGAGATAGCCAATCAATGATTCTTTCATCGTCGTCGTCATCATCATCATCATCATCATCATCATCATCTCTCTCTCTCACTCGCTCTCTCTTTCCCCCTCCCTTCCTCTCTGAAATCAATAAAAATATATATTAAAAAATTAGCCTGCTATATTTGGTCAAACATTTAATTAAGTCACCCCTAATCATTTCTCAGGGCCAAACCAAACGATTTCACTGGCCTTATGTGGCCCATGGGCTGGACATTCCCCACCCCTGAACTACTGTGTCATAAGAGAGTGTCACTACTTTCAGGGGGCTGTTTCTCATGGAATGAAGGCAGAGTCCAAACTCTATAGCTCTCAGGCTTCATTCACTCAAAACTTCATGTATTTGTTCAAAAAGTATTTATTGAGCATCTCCTATGTGCTAGGTACTTTGCTAGTTGCTGGATATACACTGGAGAGCAAAAAAGTCTAGTGTAGGGGACAGCTATGCAAGAAGTAATCACACCAAATGATGAAGGTCTCTAAAGAGAAGGAACTCAGTTCTGGGAGGGTGTATAAGAGAGATGCAGGTCAGCCGGGTGATTGAAGAAGCTTCCAGAAGGAGAAACTTTTTAAAATATACATATTTTTATTGATTTCATAGAGAGGAGGGGAGAAGAGAGAAATTGTAACATCAATGATGAGAAAGAATCATTGGTTGGCTGCCTCCTGCACACCCCCTACTGGGGATCGAGCCTGCAACCCAGACATGTGCCCTTGACTGGAATCGAACCTGGGACCCTTCAGTCCACAGGCTGTTGCTTTATCCATTGAGCCAAACCAGCTAGGGCCAGAAGGAGAAAGTTTTGAGTGCTAGCCTGAAAGATAAGAACTTAATAGTGAAAGATGGTGTTGTGATTAGGTGGAAAAGGGGAGATGTGTGGTTCTCTTCCTATTTCTTTCTTAAAGTCCTGAGGGAGTGCCACTGCCTTAGAGTTGTCAGTCATTTACACTTGAGTATGAATGAGATTTTGAATTTTTTCTTGAAATAAAAAAGAGTGTTGAAGGGGAATAAAGTTAAGATCTGGGAGCACTGAACACTTTGGGGAACATTATGAAAAGGGATAAAAGGGGAGTTGGGCAGAAAAGGAAAGCAAGGGCTTTGAGACTGCTGATTTTCCATGGGCAGCAGCATCTCCTGCCCCACCTCCCTTGCTATCCCAGGCCATTGAAGCTGGTGAGAAGAAGCTTGGCTTGGAGCCACCTGCACCCAGCATCTGCCTTTCTTGAAACCAGAGGTGACAATTACCTGTGCAATCCTATTTAATAAAGAGATAATATGTAAATGGACCATCACACCCTTGCATCACAAGATGGCTGCCCGCATCATCACAAGATGGCCGCCCCATGCTATCACAAGATGGCCGCCCCCATGTCATCACAAGATGGCCACCCCATGTCATCATAAGATGGCCACCCCCACATCGTCTCAAGATGGGCACCCCATGTTGTCACAAGATGGCCACCCCCACATCATCACAAGATGGCCACCACAAGATGGCCGCCCCCATGTCATCGCAAGATGGCCACCCCCACTTTGTCACAAGATGGCCAGCAGGGGATGGCAGTTGGAGGTGACCAGGCCTGCAGGGGAGGGCAGTTGGGGGGACCAGGCCTGCAGAAAGGGCAGTTGGGGGTGATCGGGCTGGCAGGGGAGCAGTTAGACGTGAATCAGGCCAGCAGGGGAGCGATTAGGGGGTGATCAGGCTGGCAGGCAGAAGCAATTAGGGGCAATCAGGCAGCTAGGCAGGCGAGTTGTTAGGAGCCAGCAGTCTCGGATTGTGAGAGGGATGTCCCCCGAGGGGTCCCAGATTGGAGAGGGTGCAGGCTGGGCTGAGGGACACCCCCTATCCCCCTAAGTGCACGAATTTCATGTACCGGGTCTCTAGTATGATATAAAAGTCTCCTCTCTGCCCTGCCTACTGCCAACATGCCAGTGGTCACTCTTGAAAACCCCCCCATTAGCATCTCAGAGCCTAGGCAGCTCAGTTCTCTTTCTGGCTCTCTTCTGACCTTGGGCATGTCCCTTCATTTCTTGGATGCTAGGAGGGGTTTGCACTAAACTCTGAGGTCCCTGCAGGCCTAGCTGTCTATTTGTTTCTTCCTAACTCACGTACTGCTCTTCTATGGTAGAAATTTAAAGGTGGTGATCTGGAGAACCCCCAAGAGGGCTGCGGGTCGCCTGGGCACCTGGAATGTGAGCTGGGCCCCTTCCTCCATCCTCTGGATGGCAGAGGTTGTGGACTGGGAGTTGGGAGGGAGAAGGGCACTGGAAGAGGCCTTCAGCCCCTTGTGGCCCTTTAAATGCTGCCAGAATGACTCCTGCTCCCCAGATTGCTTCCTGCGGCTGTCAGACACGCGTCAAGGTCAGGGGTGTGCATCTGCCCCAGACACAGCAATAATGGCTTCTAATGGACTGTAAACAGGTGAAGTTTGCTGCAAAGATGCTGCTGCTGGAACAATAAAAGCTCCTTTTTCCTTAACCCTCTCCTGGATTTTGATCACACCATGACTGCACTGTCTCCTAACAGCGCCTTCTTCCAAGACTTTCTTGCCTGGCATCTATTTTGTCCACCCTTCAAAACAGGTTAAGAGGAAGGGTATCATTATGTCCATTTTACAGATGGGAAAATTGAGGCCCAGAGAGGGAAAGAGACTTGCCTGCAGTCCCAGTTATGATGTGGTATAGTTGAGACTAGAACTTAAGGCTTGTCTGGTCTTATAGCCCAAGCTGCTTTGAGACCCTACTATATTCTGTCTGTGGCTTACTGATGATTTGCATTAGACTTTGCTAGTAGCTTCAAGAGACAGAAAGAGTGACTTTGAAGCCCAGAGTTCTAGACGGCAAAGTGAAGGCCTTTGAATCAGACCAACCTGAGTTCAAATCCTGAACTGCCTTTTCCTTGCTGTGTGACCTTGGGCTCATTAACTAATCTCTCTGAGCCTTAGCTTGCTCATTTCTTACACGAGCAGTAGGATGCTTGTGAGGCATGAAGGAAATTATGTGCATGGAATGCCTGGCACAGAGGTCTTCTGAGGGTCAGTCCCCTCTCCTACTCCACCTTGAATAAAACTGGGATGCCTGGGGCTGCCAGATGAAAAGCAGGGACCCAGGTTCCAAAAGCCACCCCTCCTCTAGGGACCTTCAAGGACATCATGTGCCAAGGTCATCATGTGCTAGGCAGGCAGAGAATAGCCTTCCTCCCCCTCCCTCCAGCCCTAAGACGGAGGGCAGGAGCCAAGACAGTGAGGACCATAAATAAGGCCAACAAGGAAGCAGTAATTCGGCTGCCATTTCCTGTCATGCTGCTACCGTTAGTGCCTCCATGTCACAGCTGAGGTTGGGGGGAGTTGGGGGAGGGGGAGGGGCATGCAGGGGAGTTTGGATGGCTCCTTCCATGGGCTGTTTTTTTTTCTTCTTCTGAGCCTGTTAGATGATCAGGAGACAGGAAGGTGAAGGAAGTGAGGGCAAGGCAAGTGGGGGAGAAGGGAGTGGAACCTCACCCTAGGCCCACCTACCCGCTGCCGCAGCTGCTCTCCCACATGACCCCTCCATGCTGCCCTTTACACCCCACATGGAGAGCAGTCTCCTCTTGGATCAACTTCTCCCAGTGGACCCCAGAAGAGAGGCCTCTACTGTGGACACCCACATGACCATGCTGTCATCCCCCACTTAATTTCTCTCAATAGCCCTTTTCATCGTTGATCCTTTATTTATTTATTTTATGTTGCCTGTTTCTCCCCAGCAGATTGTTTCCTCTCACCAGACTCCTTGATGCAGAGATTTTTGCGTTTTACTCACTGCTGTATTCCTAACAACCTAGATTAATGCCCAGCACATAGTAGGTGCTCAATAAAGTACAGAGTGTGTTTATGACTCAGCCACTCTGTTATCTCACAATTCATTCAAAACAAATGGATGTAATAAATGATCCTACCAGTTCTGAGCACAGGGTTAAGTGCTGGTGGAATCTAAATGAACCACACAGGACCCCCACCCCCTTAAAGTGGGCGGGGGGGGGCGGGGCTCACAGCAAAGTGGTAAATAGAGGAATTATGATTACTGTCTCTGGAGTCAGAATGCCTGGGCTTGCTTGGAGTCTGACTTTAGGAGAATTTCTTATACCTCTGAGCCTCAATTTCTTCATCTGTAAAGTGGAGATGGTCAAAGGTATTGTAAGGAGTCAAAAAGAGTACTAGGAGTGCTCTGTGAATGAGGGCCATAGATCTGAGATTACTAGTATGCGTGCTCTAATGGAGGAGGAAACCACGTGATGAGGGTCTGCAGGGAAGGAGCAAGTAATCCTGACATGAAAGTTCAAGGGCAAAGTCTCAGAGGAGGCAGCATGTGAGCAGAGCCTCCAGGAGCCCAGTGTCCCTGGTGGAGGAAGGAGCAGGAGCAAAGGCAGAGGTATGGGAGGAGCTGCGGGCTCCTGGTGTGTGTGTGTGTGTGTGTGTGTGTGTGTGTGTGTGTGTGTGTGTGTGTGTGTGTGTGTGAAGGGAGAGGCGGTAAGATCAAGGGATCTTTCAATGCTGAGGGAAGGGTTTGCACTCTGTTCCAGGGTGGTAAGAGCCACTGAGGGGGTTTGAGCAAGGTGGGGCATGACCAATTCTGGGATTTAAAATGTCCGAGGTAGCCTGGATGGGGTTGAGGGGACAGAAGGCAGAGAGGGCTACTAAAAGGGGCTTGATATTCCAGGCAGGAGATTCTTAAACTTAGACAGAATGTCAGGAGGCAGCTGGGGGCTGGCAGTGGCACCCAGATCCAGACTCCTTGCTGATGGGCATAGGCCACCTCCATACCCATCCTGGTGCCCACTCCTGATCCCTAGAGGATACCAGGAAGGGGAGAGAAAACCTGGAGCCTTTGTCCCCTGCCTCCTCCTTTAATATCTCTGACCGAATACCCTGGGCATCCACCCAGCCTGGTGGTGGAAATCCAGCTCCTTCACCTGGGGCAGGTCACTTAGTCCTTCTGGGTATGCTCCTTTATCTGAAAAAAATGGGAACAGCTGAGAAGAGAATATCCCATGATTCCCTACACTTGCTAGGGGAAAATGGTCCTCTCCTGGGCAGTATGAGAATTCCATGTGAAGCCTTCAGAAGGAGCCTAGTCCACCCTGGGGGCTCAGTCAGCACCCTCCCTTTCTTCCCCCTCCCTCCTTTTCTTAGCACTCGAGGAGAGCTGCTTTTAGCACTCTGTGCTCTGGAATATCTGGCTGATGAGAGCACTATCACCTGGACAGGACTTTGCAGTTCACATAGCACCTTCAATCCCATTCTCTCACTGGATGCTCCTGATTAGAGGAATTATGAGCTCCCTTGTATGGACAAGGAAGCAAGTCCAGAGAAGTTAAGTTACTCTCCTGAGGTCACACAGGATTCAAACCCAGGATGATCTGGTCCAAACCCAAAGTGTTTCCCCTTCAGTCTTTCCACCTCCCCAAGCATGTGGGTTTCCTGAAGGCAGGACCATCTTTGATGAGTTGATTCTCCACAGTATCTCCTCCCAAGGGTGTGTGTGAACCGAGAGAAGATGCCACCAGGGATTTCTTGATACCTACTATGTGCCCTTTCCTTATGTCTCTTCTCTCTAATCTCTATGATGGACTCCATGAGTGGGGACTTATTCTCTCCAATTTACAGATGCAGAAACCAAGGCTCAGAGACATGCCAGCTCCAGAGGGGCAGAGCTGAGAGTCAAGCCTACAGCTGTCTGAATCCATGGGCCAAGTTCTCTCATGGTGGAAGGCTGGTGGTCCAGCTGGCAGGGGTGCCACAGTCATCAGGGAGGAAAGGCAGGGCAGGGACAAGCTACACAGGCTTTGTCTGGGTCAGGTCTCTGGCTGAGGTTAGGCCCTGGCCCAGCCAAGTGCCCTTGCAGCATGGCCCAGTTGGCTTCAACCCTCTGTTCCTGGAGCCCCTCCTCAACAAGCTTCCTCACCAGCCTTCCTTTGACACCTCTAGGCACAGGAGGGCCCTCTGGGCAGCCAACAGGGCTATTGCACTTTGTAGCCCTTCCCAGGAACCAGGAGTAAAGCTTGGGGACAAAGTCCCATCAGGAGCCTGGCCCCATCCAGCAGCCACCAAGCCAGTGCTCTTTCATTCCCAATCCAAAACTCCCAGTGCTGCACACTTGGCCTCACTGACTCCTCCCAGGGCCAAGGGGACAGGGAGGTGGGGCAGAAAGTACCCAGCACCTGATTCAGGCAGACTGGTTCAAGTCCACCCTCATCACCTCCTTTCAAGGGCCTTTGGAGAAGCCACTTGACCGCTCTGAGGTCTCATTTCTTACTCAGCTGTTATATGGGGCTAATCGGTGCTTGGGTAGTCTTATCTCCATTTTACAGATTGGGACACTGAGACTCAGAAAAGAGAAATGAAGTGGTGGAAGCAGGCAGTCTGATTACAGGGGCTGAAACGCTCCTGATTCCTATCTTAAAACTAAGTGTAATGGGAACCTCAGGCCTGTGGATTTTGCCAACCTTGTTTTCGTCTCAGCTTCACGGCTTATTAGTTCTGTGGTCCTGGGCAAGTCACTCCCCCTCTCTGAGCCTCAGTTCTTCACTCATAAGTGGTGCGATATTGCAAAACAATAAGAATAAGTGTAAAAGTGCCAGGCACATAGGTGCACAGTGAAGTAGCTCCAGCTACTGTTCCTCCACCTGTAAAATTAGGAGGTGGCCCCGGAAGATCTCTTACTGGAGGTGAAGTCTAGCCCTCAGCTGCCATGAGAGCTGTTGAGGTGATGGAGCTGTTCAGGTGTCCGCAAGCTACACGGGGCAGGCTTCTAGCTTCATCTCTACACGGGCCAGGAACCTACAAAAGGTGGGAGCAGCTTGGGGGTGGCCAGCAGGAGGGGATCCATGAGAGGTGAGATGTGAGCCAGGAGTCCCAATTTGCTCCTTGAGGTGCTATTACTTGGTGCCTCTGGAAGCCCTGGGGAAGCTGGGTCCCACATCCCGTGCATGGAGCTTTATCTGAATGTGAAAGTGGCAGAAGGATCCAGAGCCTCTCTCTCAGTGGATTAGACCCAAGTGTCAGCTGCTGCAGCTCAGCTTGATGGAGGTCATGAGGAAGACTGACCTGCACCTGGGGGAGACTGAGGCAGCTGGCTTAGAAGATGAGGCAAAGGCAGAAGGCCAGGCTTGCCAATGGCGAGAGGGATGAGATAGGACTGAGTCAATCTGGGAAGATGCATGAATTGGATTTGGTGCACCAGATCTGTCTCAGTTGGGAATTTAAGCAAAGTGGCCAGAGCTGAGGTTAGATAGGTGGGCAGGAGCCAAAGCTTAGAGGCCTCATTGACTGACTGGAGACAGGGGACTTGATCTGTGGGGCAATGGGGAGTTATGGGAGACTCTTAATGCCTGGCAGGATGGCCAGCACCAAGAGCAACTCAGGACAAGCTAGATCCCATTGGCAGAAGTGGGCCCAGGGACCTCTGATGGGAAGAGTGCAGGACTGCCCTACCATCAGGCCCAGCTCCCCACTCCCAGGCCCAGCCATGATGGCTGCAGTGTACATCCTTCAGTGTGACATTGGAGCATCACTGGAGGAGTGGAGGGTGACGGAGCACCATCCCGGGCGGTAATGGCTCCAGCGCCGGGAGGAAAATGACATAAATAATATCCCATTAGAGGTGCCGAGCTGCTCTGCTGAGTGCCTTGTTTTGTTGGCAACATTATGGGCTTCATAAACAGACTCATCTATTTTCCAGTCCTTGCTCTGGCTGAGGTGAGGTGGTGGGGGTGGGTGCCAGGGAAGGTGACTGGGGCTGCAGAGGTGATAGAGGACAGGAGCAGCAGGGTCCAGTCCTGGCCCTGGCTGCTGAGGCCCAGCACAGGCCATCCATCTCAGCCTCAGCCCACACACCTCCCTCAGTATCACCAAATCTGCCTGCCTCCTGCCCACACTCCTCTTCTTCCCTCAGAATGCTCTCCCCAGCTCAGTCTTTAGAAATTATGCTACGTCTTTGAAGGCTTAACTCCGGTGCTCCCTCCTCCATGCAGCCCTCCTTGATTCTTTGTTCTTATGTGACCTCAGGGCTCCCTTGGCTCCTGGCGAGGCAGCCTGGCATGCTGGAAAAAGCCACAGGTAAATCTGGTTTTAAATCTTGACCCTGCCACTTACAATCCTGGTCACCTCAGGTAAGTCCTCTAACTTATCTGAGCCTCAGTTTCCTCTTGTGGAAGGTGGAAATAATAATATAGGCTTGTTAAGAGAGAGGTCTTTTAGGATTGTAGATATCTTTTAGATTTCCATAAATAATTTCTTTTTCCTAACTCCTTTGCTCTGTGCAGAGAAATTTGGGTTCTCTCTCCCCAAAGGGACAGTGTATGTTCTGTCTCTGTCCCTCCTGGAGTCTAGCCTTGCCCTTTTTGCATAGCAGGTCTTCGGGGCAGCTGTGAGGGTGTAGGTAGAGGAGCTCTAGGCCAGGAAAGTGGACTCTGGGTCTTGCCCCAGCCAGAACATTGGTGAGCTATGTGAACTTGGGAATGTCCCTTCTCCTCTCTGGGCCTGTCTTTCTCCCTTTCTCCAAGAATAAAACCAAAGGACATGCTGGTCCCTTTCAGCTCCCACTTCTGGGATCCTAGCACCTAATCCCTCCCCACCCGTCAGGAGATGGGCTCCGGCTTTGGGATCAGAGAGAATCAGGCTAGAATCCTGTCACGGTGTGTGAGCTTGAACCAGGACTAAACTTCTCTGAGTCTCAGTTTCTTTTCCTGTAAAATGGAGACTACAGAGTCCACTTTGCAAGGCTGGTGTGATTCTTTAAAGAAATCATTAATTCAGAGGTATTTACTGAGCACCTATTATGAGTCAGGCACTGTTCAAAATGCTGGTGAGCAAGACAGTGATCCCTCCCCACTCACAGAGCTCACATGTTAGTGGAAGAGACAGAGACAAAAATCAACCATCTTGTAAATAACTGTATTATTACCCATTGTGATACATGTTATAAAGACAAAGAAAAAGAACTAGGGGGACCTGACCTAGAGCTCCTGGTTAGGGAGGGCTTCCCAGAGGAGGCGACACATGAGCTGAGGTCTTGTGCTGGTTATCTATACTACATAACAAATGAACCAACAACAATGATGCTGTCGCTGCTCATGTTTTCTGTGGATCAGGAGTTCTGGAAGGGCTCTGCTGAACAGTTCTGGTTCAGGGCCCCTCACAAGGCTTCAGTCAGATGGTGGCTGGGGCCGGAGTGGCTGTGGGCCTATGGGCATCTCTTTCCTTCTCTGCATGTAATCTTGGGTCTTCTCCATGTGGTTTCCTGCATAGGCTAGCTTGGGCTTCCTCAGAGCATGGTGTCCTCTGGACAGTCATGCTGCTTACCTGGTTGCTCAGGGCTTTGGAGCCAGTGTCCTTGACCTCAACTCAGATATATATCAGTATCACTTCAACTGCATCCTATTCATTATAAGCAAGTCATATGCCCACCCCCAAATCAAGGGTGGGGGGGGGAGTAGCAGGATCATATTTTATTAAGAACATGTAGGATGAAAGATTTTGTGGTGATAATCTTTGGAAAATACAATCGGTCATAGATCTAAAGGGTAAATAGGAGTTAAGTAGGGGAAGAGGGTTCTAAACAGAGGGACAGCTGGTACAAAGACCCTGGGGTGAATTTATGACTTAGTATTGAGGAAGCATTCGGGACACAGTGGTAAATAAGACAGAAACCCATGACCTTTTGAAGGTTACATTTCAGTGGGGACAACAGACAATATCTAAATGCACAAATAAATTAACAACATGATTTTGGTTTGTAAAGTGTTGGGAATGGCATATATTGGGTGCTATGATAGTGTGAGATTGTAGTCTGAGGAATTATTTCAGGCTTGGAAGACCTCTCAGAGGAGGTGAAAACTGAGCTGAGATCTGTGGATGACAAGGAGTTGGCCAATTATGCAAAAAACAGACGCAAGAGCTTACTCATCAGAGGGAACAGCATGTGCAAAGACCAAGAGGTGGGAAAGGACTTGGCAGTGTGGTTGGGACTGGGTAAGTTGGTAAGCAGGTGTGACATGGTGATCAACAGGGAAGGAGAGGCCAGGATTTGCAGAGCTCAGGAGTTTGGATTTATTTCTAAGTGTGTCAGGGATCTACTGGTGGGTGTTAAGCAAGGCATCGATATGATCTGATTTTGTAACAAAGATCCCTTTGGCTGGCATGTGTAGAAAGAAGCATATGGGCCAGAAAAGGAAGCAGGTAATCCAGGCAAGAGATGATGGTGGCCTGAACCAGGATGGTCACAGTGGAAACAGACAGGATTACAACAGATTGGGAGACAGAACTGATCAAATCTAGTGACTAGGCGTGGAGCAAAAGGAGGAGAAATGGGATGACCTTTAGGTTTCCGGCAAAGCTTAATCTCATTTTACAGCCCAGAGAGGTTTAGTAACTATCCCACGTCACACAGCACATCCATGGTATTACCAGAAACAGAAGCAACCCAGCATGCCCAGAATTTAATGCCATCCTCTGAGCCAATTCTGGGCCTGGGTTGCTCTGTCAGGGGGTTCTTGGACCTCCTCTCTGTGTCTCTCCTGCCCCACCCCTCCCATTACCTCCTCCCTCTCCTCCTGAGATGCTGGTGGCTCTGGCTAACACAGGCCCAGCAGGTGTGCCTTGCCAAGCTGTCGGCATGATGAACAGCCTCCCTTGGCCGAGCAGATAAAGGTACACACACAGGTCAAGGGGGGCCCATGTAACCCATCCATCAGTCTGGGGAGCAGGCGGAGGGCTGGCATTCCCTTGCGCCTGTTATCTGCCACAAATGTGTTTTTTCCCCAAGGTTAACAGGAAGACTGACGGCCAGGCTCCTGACATCAGCTGGGCTGGTGCTCACAGGAGCCAGCCAGGCTTCCCTCCCTTCCTTCCTTCCTTAGCCTCAGAGGGCTTCTTGCAGCCTTTCCCAGGAGAAAGGACCAGCCTCCTGGGTGTGGAGATACTAAGAGCCCCAAAACTGGAGTCTTTTTAATCCTTGGCACTGAATCTTTGAAACTTAGATGTACACTTAGATGCACAGTGTCCTTAATTCTTTTAAGCGGGATTGTGCAGTGGTTAAATACATGGACTCTGGACCCTGACTAGCCTTGGATTCAAATCCCAGTCCTGCCATTTGTTAGCTGTGTGACCTAAGGCAAATTACTTAACATCCCTGGGCCTCATTAAGACAATAATAAGAGTGTCTGTAACATGGGTGGTTGTAGGGATTAAAGGAACTACTCTTTGTAAAGTGCTTGGAATATAGTACATTGCTCAAGTTAGTAGAGTTCTTAAAGACACAGAGTCTTAAATTCTGAGTCTTAGAAACACAGAACCTTAAAACCTTTTAATCTTTTTAGGTGCATTGATTTTTCAGGATCTTGCTATTTTATATTATTACTATAGTCACACCTATAGTGGGAGTGTTGAGAAGTGGCTTAAAGGGACTTTAACTCTCATTATTTCCATCACCTCTTTCTTCTTTTTTTCATGTGGACAATTGATAGTTTCTGAGTCCTATGTAAAGTGTTCTGCAAATAGTGTTAAGCCCCCATTCCAACCAGTTTGTTGCACACACATAGAAATTCTTGAGCACCCACTGCATAGCATTTCACAGCCTCTATTTATTTGTTTATCTATCCACCCATCAATCCATTCATAATCAACCCATCCAGCCCCTCATCCATTTACCCATCCACTCCACCATCCATCCATCCTTCTATCTATCCATCTTCTCATCCAGACATTTATCCATACTCGTCACCCATCTATCCTCCCATCCTTGCTCCCTCTCATTTATCTATTCAAATCTCCTTCCCTCCTTCCTTTCTTCCTTCCTTCCTTCCTTCCTTCCTTCCTTCCTTCCTTCCTTCCTTCCTTCCTTCCTTCCCTCCCTCCCTCCCTCCTTCCTTCCTTCCCTCCTTCCTTCCTTCCTTCCCTCCCTCCTTCCTTCCTTCCCTCCCTCCTTCCTTCCTTCCCTCCTTCCTTCCTTCCTTCCCTCCTTCCTTCCTTCCTTCCCTCCTTCCTTCCTTCCTTCCCTCCTTCCCTCCTTCCCTCCTTCCTTCCCTCCTTCCCTCCTTCCCTCCTTCCTTCCTTCCTTCCTTCCCTCCTTCCTTCCTTCCTTCCCTCCTTCCCTCCTTCCTTCTTTCCTTCCCTCCTTCCTTCCTTCCTTCCCTCCCTCCCTCCCTCCCTCCCTCCCTCCCTTCCTTCCTTCCTTCCTTCCTTCCTTCCTTCCTTCCTTCCTTCCTTCCTTCCTTCCTTCCTTCCTTCCTTCCTTTTCTCATCTATCCACTTATTGAACATCTATTACAAACAAGGCACTGGGCTGGGTTATAAAGGGGCATATGAATGAGTCTCAGTTTACACTTTCTCTGAGCTTTCAGTCCAGCAGACTAGATAAGACACAAACAGAAGCCAGCCAACACAAAATTGGCCATATTCATTAGGGATAAAAAGCCATGCAGAGCGTCAAAAAGAGAACTTTCCTTTCTGCTGGGCTTCTGGGATGACTTCATAAGGGAGGTAGTGTTTGATCAGGATCTTCAAGGATACTGTCTTGATGATATCATAGGTAGCTTCATGTTTTAAGGGACTGGTTGGAGGGTAGAACCATTAATAGACTCGGGGGAGGAGAGCTTTGAAGGGTCTTAAACACCATTTAGTCCAAATGGATGACCAACGCTAGGGGGTTCCCTTCAAATAGTATGTGAAGTATTGCTGCAGTCCCTGCCTGCACACTTCCCGGGCTGAGAAGCTCACTACACGACTAGGAGGAAGGCCTCCAGAACTTCCCTGTGCTCCAGGTGCTTACCAGCATTTCCAAACTTGATTTGACTCAGAACCTTTTTTCAAGAAGTATCTGGCAGGACAGTATCTTGAGGAACAAGATGCCTTGTGCCCTGCAAGCTTTAAGAGCAGGCCCCATCTTTGATTTTTCTCCCCAGATCGTAGCACCTAGAGATTGGAGGGCAGGAGGGAGAGAGAAGCCAGGCAGTTTTTCTGTTATCTACTTTTCCCAGCATCTCCAGTAGCTGTATCGCTTCTATGGTTCCTGGTCCTGAAAAGATAGCTCCTCCCTCCAGGCAGCCCCAGCTCCTGGGCTCTCATAACATTACTTCCTCTCTCCAGTCTGAGGCTCCTTTTTCCAAAGCATACTGTTCATGAGCTGTGGCCTCACTAGTTCATATAAGATACCTTGGAAATGCTATATTGGTAGATATAATCTGTACACACACTGAGGCACCCAAAAAGACAAATATCAACCACTACTGGAGAGTGAAATATTAATAGGGTTTTTAGGAAATGAGAATAGCTCATCTCTTGTTTCACTTTAAAATGACCACGTTTTGTATAAATCTTACTCCAGGAGGATGGACAATGGAGTTTACTTTGAATACTCTCTACAAACCAGGGAAGTCCTTCCTCCCCTCCTCCCTCCCTCCCTCCCTCCCTCCCTCCCTCCCTCCCTCCTTCCCTCCCTTCCTTCCACAAGCACTTACGTCACTTTTCATTTTGTGCTACATGTCCAGCACTGGAGGCACCAACATTTCTACAGCTTGTAAAGAGATCATTTTGATGCAGTGTGTAGGACCAAGACATGCCCTATATACTGGGAGCCCAAAGAGAAGCTGCCTATGACCTTCTGAGAAGATTTCCAGGAGGAGGTGAGACCTGAGTTGAATCTGAAAAGGTGGGAAGTTAATAGAAAGGGCATGGATATTCTAAGAACCAGCCTTCGCCCTGACTCCTTGGGGTGAGAGTTCACCGTAGGCCTAGGAGGAAGGCAGATGTGAACGGAGATGCTCTTCCCCCAGTGGTCATTCCCCTATTGTGTTAGGAGGTTGTAGTCCACGCAAGAAGCAAGGAGCTGGGAGTCGGATAACCCTGGAAGCAAGCCCAGCCCCCTCACTCGCATGACCTTGAGTAACTCACACCCCCTCTCTGCACTTTAGCTCTCTCATTGGCAAATTGGTGATAGTGAAGCTTAGCTTACCGGGCTGATGATGGGTGAGGAAGTAATCTGTAAACTGTCAAGTGCTGTGTATACTGTAAAGCCCAGTGTATATGCAACATGTTAACTGCATGTCTTAGCTCTGGGCCCAGCTCACAACAGGGGCAGGAAGAATTGCAGAACCAAATTATTCTGCCACCAGTTGTGTTCTGTGCCTCAGGCTCTTGACATTGTTTGGGTCTTCCTAAGGTCCCTTATTAAACTGCCAACACCTTGAGAGGTGTTAATCCTTATTAGCTACTACCTTAGCTAGTGCTGGCACTTTCATAACAGTTAACACCTCTAGTTAGCAGCTAACTCCTTCACAGGAATCACCCAACATTCAGCTGTAAGAAGCTTCAGGAATGGGCCAGAGGGGGTGGGGGGCTCCTGGTGGTCTTGGGGCCCAGGGGGTGGGGGGCTCCTGGTGGTCTTGGGGCCCAGGGGGAGAAGTTGGGGCTCTGCAAGGAGAGAAGATTGTCTTGGAGGGACACCCATGACTCAGCTGTTTTGCCACACGACAATTCCATAGCCTTTCCCTTAAACTGTCCCCCAGATAGCAGTTTATCTTAAACTGTCCCCCTGAGCCATCTCTGCCTCCTTCCCTTTCTGAGAGGCTTTGGACAAACTACTTACCCATTGGGAGCCTCAGTTTCCTCTTCTATTAAATGGGCCATTCAGCCATACCTTTGGGGGGTCTTCATACCTAATACCAGAGTTATGCTGTAACAAATGACCCTCCCCCACATCTCTATGGCTTTCAACAATAAGGTTTTCTTTTTTGCTCATGCTACATGTCAGTCTGGGTCTGCTTTGTTTCATCATTCTGAGAACCAAGCTAAAGGGGCAGCCACTGCTTAGAATGCTCCCAGTTACACGGTACCAGGAAAAGAACAATGGTAGAACCACATGATGACTCTTAAAGCTTCCATTCAGAGGTGGCACACAACGGTTCTGCTCAAATCAAGTCACATGGCCAAATTTGTAGGCAGTGAGGCAGGAAGTATAATCATTTGCAGGAAGGCACCTGGTAAGAGGTGCAGGGAGTATTTTTGAATAGTAATACAACCTAGTACAGTAATTATTTTAAGGTGTATTCCAAAATACACAGCTACACATACACACACACACACTAGAGGCCTAGTGCACAGATTCGTGCACCAGTAGAATCCCTCGGCCTGGCCTACGGATATCCCCCAAGGTGTCCTGGATTGTGAGAGGGTGCAGGTCAGGCTGAGGGACCCCACTGGTGCATGATTGGGGCTGGAGAGGGACCACAGGAGGGCTCCAGGGTGTGTCCGGCCCATCTCACCCAGTCAGTCAGACCCCAGCAGCAAGCTAACCTACCGATGGGAGTGTCTGTCCCTTGGTGGTCAGTGCACGTCATAGTGACTGGTTGAATGGTTGAACGAACTGTTGGACACTTAGCATATTAGGCTTTTATTATATAGGATATATAGAGATTGATAAAACAAATGGGGCAAAATGTATAAAACTGGTGAATCTGGGTAAAAGGGTGTATAGTTGTTCTTTGCAACTTTTCTGAATAGTTTGAAACCATATTAAAATAATAAGTTCCAGCTCTGGCTGGTGTTTCACAGTGGTTAGAGTATTGGCCTGTACACCAAAGGGCCACAGGCTCAATTCCTGGTCAAGGGCACATACCTGGATTATAGGTTCTATCCCTGGCCCTGGTCAGGTCATATGGGGGTGACAACCAGTGTGTCTCTCTCACGTGGATAGTTCTCTCTCTCTCTCTCTCCCTCCCTCCCTCCCTCCCTTCCTTCTACTCTCTAAAAATCAATAGACAAATTGTCTTTGGGTGAGGATTCACACATAAAAAATTAAGTTTTATGATATATATATGTGTGTGTGTGTATATATATATATATATATGCTATATTTTTTATATATGGAACTTACATATATATATATATCTCAGATCAAACCATGATACCATGGTTACTTAAGGTGAGACAGAGAGGATAAAAACTAACTGAGCTAATTTAAAGTAAATGAGCTTGGCTAGTATGGCTCAGCAGTTGAGCATAGACCCATGAACAAGGAGGTCACAGTTCGATTTCTGGTCAGGGCACATGCCTGGGTTTGGGGCTCAATCCCCAGTAGGGGGCCTACAGGAGGCAATGATCAATGATTATCTCTCATCATAGATGTTTCTATCTCTCTTCCCTTCTCCTTTCCTCCCTTTGAAATCAATAAAAAAATACAAGGTCATAGAAACCAATTCTAGTAGAATGTGTGAGGGAACTGCACAAGAATGTGACAGGGATTATTGGGGTCAGCCTTGAGGCTGCCTACACTATAGGGTGCTACAGTGTACTTTAGTATGCACCTGTGAAGATTCTGTAGACCAGTTTGAGAAAAGAATGATCTATAGAGCATGCCAGTTTTTAAAAAGTGCATAATTTGTCCATCCATTCATCAATCAACAAATATACATCGTTTTCTGAGATTAATTTAGGAAATGTTTTTATCACTGGGATAAAAAGTCTTTGAAATATGTCTGAATAGATCCCTGAGATTCTGTCAAAGGCATGACTAGAATGGGGGAAACACTGAAGATGATATAAATTCCCACCTGGTGACTTTGAAGCATCCTTACCCAGGTAAGCAATGATTTGGTAGCTGCCTGAAGTACTGAAGATTTTCAAGCAAGTAAACTACCCCCCCCCAACATACACATATTATATAAATAAATAAAGTAAATGCAATAATAGTACCTGGATACAACATTTGTGAAAGTAGGACTTGAAGGATGGACGTTTGGGAAACCTTTGGATGAAGTGTCTGGCACTTCTCACACTTCATCAGGGGGTCCTCTCCCTGGCAGCCCCCTTCTCATTCATTCATCCTACACCTAGTTATTGAGCACCTACTGTGTGCCAGGCCCCTGCAAGGCACAAAGTATACAGCAGTGGATGACCCGTGGCAGCCACAGGCCCTCCCTGGAGTTCACAAACTCATGAAGGTTTCATAGAAAGACACATGCAAGTGGCCAGGGAGCCCAGCTGTCAGCTAGAGTTGTCTGCCCAGGGAGCAACTGACTATCTAGTGGCTCACCATGGCCAGTCGGCGTCAGAGAGAACCTCGAATCTTGCAGTACTGGGTTTTCTAACAAGGAGCACGTGTCCTTAGGTCCCTATGACAGTATGTGTGTGAGTATGGGGGTGGGGGGAGTACATGGGCAGAGTCACAGTGTAAGCACCACACACCTTCCTGTAATGCTTATTTGATGCCAAGATTTGTTGCCATGGGGACTGGAGAACCTATTATTTTTATATTAGGAACAACAGAAGGACTGGGAAGGCACACAATAGAACTTTTTAGGCTAATAAAAACGTTCATTTCCTGCTCAAGGTGATGGTTATATGGGTGTCTAAATTTGTCAACACTCATTGAAATGTGCATTTAAAATGGGTACATCTTATCATTTGTAAGTTGTACCTCAATAAAGTTGATTTACAAAAAAATAAAAACCAAACCAACAACTAAAAAAAGCAGGGAAGTATGAAAATGATACATTTATTTTGGAGAGGCTCAGAGAGGGCTGATTAAGTTGCCCAAGGTCACACAGCTACTGAGGGGGAGGAGCAGGAAGTGAGACCCACATATGCTCAACTCCGGCAACGGTGCCCCTAACTACAGGTAACACATGTCATATATTTACCCACACAAACAAAAGTGACCTCTGTTTTGAAAGGCAACATTAACAAACAGCACCAAATCTCCCGCAGAAATAAAGATTTCAGGATTAGAAAAGAGTTGTAGCCCCCAAGTTCTACCTCTTTCTTCTTCTGCCCCATGACACACACGGACACCCTTGGCCTTGGCCTTAGTTGACCTCTGGCCCCTTAAGGGCCGCCTTGGAACTTTCCATCTATACTTAGGCTGATCAAGCCTTCCTTACCCTGAGCCTCTCTTCTGCTTTCTGCCCTTACCCTGGGTTCTTGAGACTCTGCTCACCTTGTCCTAGCCCAACTAACAGTCCTCATGTTGTCCTTGCTATTTATTCTTCTACAGTCGGGAAGGCTGGGAAGGAGCCATTTGATCTGGGTGGGAGGCAGGGACCAAATCAGAGGGTTTACCTTTGACTCCTTTATAAGTGAAACAAGAAGACTCAGAGAGGTATGGAACCTGCCTAAAGATCACAAAGTTTGCAGGGGTTAGAGCCTGTACCCTAGGATCAGTGGGCCTGATTCCTGATCCTGGTCCCTTACCCAGGAAGGCAGAAGGAGGCCAAGTCACAGGGATGGGCATGGAGGTAGGTAGAGCGGGTGGGAAGTCCCCCCTAAATTCTCCCCATTCCAGAACCAGCTCTGCTCTGTCAATGGCTGAGAAACCCCCAGCCCCTGGAGGGATGAAGCTGCCAGGCCCTCTTGCTGAGTGACTGCAGGCCACATTTTTCTTAATCTAAATTGAAAACTGCTCAAGTAGAAAAATCATTTTGTTGCTTCATCTCAGAAAGGAAGAGAGGAAGGGAGAAGGGAGGGGTTGGGTGGTGGTGGGGAGCTTGTGTGTAGACAGAGAAGAAAGGCTGGTGACTACAGAGTGCTGATTCCCTCCCTGCCCCAAGCCTGGCATCAGCCCTGCCCCACCTGGCCACCCCTGGCCCCAGGGCCCAAGCAGGTGGACCTGCCAGGCTGCTGATGCAGTCAGTCAACAAATATTGAGAGCCCTGAGTAGTGATATTTCAGCAAAGGCAGGAAGGGCAGGTAGGAGTTATCCAGACAAAGGCAGGTGGAGAGGTCAGTGAGGAGAGTGGGGTAGGTTAGCACCTTCCGGACAGAGGGAAGTAGTTATGGGATAGAACCTTAAACTAGGCTGAATCGGTTCAACTCCCAGCTCTGCCACTAAATAGCTATGTGATCTTGGACAAGTTGATTAACCTATCTGTACCTCAGTTTCCTCATTTTTAAACATAGGGTAATTGGGGGGATTGGGTAAGTTCACATATGTAATATGCTAAGAATGGTGCCTAGCATACAATTTTTCACTAAACAAGCAAACAAAAAGCTTCAGCACGTGCAAAGGACCTATGGCAGGGAGCTGCAAAGTGAGCCATGGGAGAAAAATCTATAAACACGCTTTCTCCCGGGGTAAACACAAACCAGGTACACATGGTGGAAATCCAGAGGGTGCAGCGCTACAATCCTTAGTCTGCCACATAATCACAGCGAACATATGCTGGCACTTTATACCCCTCTCTCCAGGTCTTTCTCACAACCTGGAGAAGTAGCCATGATTATTCCCTCTTTACAGGTGGGCAGACTGAGGCCCAGAGAAGTCAAGTGACTAATCCAAAGTCATATAGTTGGGTGGAAGCCCAGGTTTGGCTAACTCCAGAGCTAAAGTTCCTTCTCACTGTGCTCTGCTGCCTCATTTCTGAGACATGACTGATGAGAATCTGTGTCTAGGTTGACTATTTGTGTGTTGGATCCTGCACTAGGCATGTCCCACAGGAAGCAATTTATAAGATGCAGTCTAAGGAGGGTAGTCATATAATATTTTGCCTAAACCTAATCACTTAGGACAGTGAAAGGAGCACTATTAATATTTACACTGGGTCAGCATGTGTAAACAGGAACTCATGGCTACCCCAAGCATAGGGGAAGGTGATTGAGAGCATGGAGCCTACCCGGCTGGCGTGGCTCAGTGATGAACATTGACCTATGAACCAGGAGATATGCCCAGATTGTGGGCTTGATCCCCAGTGTGCGGTGTGGGATCATTGATGTTTCTATCTCTCTCTCTCTCTCCCTTCCTCTCTGAAATCAATAAAAATATTTTTTTAAAAAAAGAGCATGGAGCCTAGTACCATGGTCGGCAAACTATGGCTCTTGAGCCACATGTGGCTCTTTGGCCCCTTGAGTGTGGCTCTTCCACAATATACCACGGTCTGGGCAAGACTATTTTGAAGAAGTGACGTTAGAAGAAGTTTAAGTTTAAAAAATTTGGTTCTCAAAAGAAATTTCAAACGTTGTACTGTTGATACTTGGCTCTGTTGACTAATGAGTTTGCTGACCACTGGCCTAGTAGACCTGACAGGCTAAGTGCCCTTAGGCAAGTTACTTAAGTTCTCTGAACCTCAGTTTCCTCATGTGAGGATAATAATACCTACCTTCTGGAGCTGTGAAGATTCAATTGGATAACGGATGACAGGAGCTTAGCATAAGTGTCTGGCATGGAGTACCCCTTCAGTGACTGTTAGATATTATTGTTATTGAACATGCAATCAACGAAATTCCCTCTGTGCTCTTTCAACCTATTTGTCCATCTCTCTGTTTCTCAGATCCCGCCCCCCCCCCGCCCCCTTCATTCCCTCTACCCCTTTCAAGATCCAGGTCTAGACTGAGTTGCTGTGTGTCCTAGGGCCCATTCTTTTCCATCTCTGGGCCTACTCTCCCCAATCAGACTAGAATGCATCAACAAGGCTTCTGGGTGCCTCCTGCTCTCCTCCCTTCTTCCCTCAGCTGGCCTCCCTGCCCCACCATCTATCCCCAGACTCATTTTACAGGTCAGTTCCCTTTAATTAGTGAGGCTCCAAGTCTTCTCCTTCAAAAAATGGAAACTGCAGGTCCATCAGAATCTCATTAACCTCTGTTTCCCCAGTGGTCCAGCTGTGGTCAGGCCTGTTTTAAAAAAGCCACCTCCCAGCAAGCCGGGGTCCAGGTCTGTCTGGGCTGGGGGTGGGTGGGGGATTCTGGTTTGCTGGCTCCAGGCAATATTCTGGTCACAGCCCCCGACCCTGCCAGCCCTTGCCACCTGGTGGAGCAGAAAAGAGAGGGGGTGTCTTCAACACTGTAATTTGAAAGCTTGCCAGGGGACTGAGGGACATCGGGAGCAGAGGGAAATGGCTGACTTCAAACAAATTAATACTTGGCTTGTGGCTGGCAATTTTCTCTGCTTTCATGTCACCTGGATCTTCTTTTTTCCTTCTCCTTTATCCTCCCTCCTTCCCCCTCCCCCTTCTTCTCCTCCTCCTCTTCTTCTTCTATCATCTTACTTGGGGAGGTAATGCAGTCCATCACTATCTCCTTTGTCATGGTCCTAATTTTTAATCTGTGACTTGCCTGAGCCTGGCTCTGGGAAGACCAGTGCTCACCCACTGGCCCTCCTCATGAGAATGGCCACTCTGGAGGAGCTTGAGAGCAGCGTCTACCTGTGGGACGCTGTCACCTACTTACTGTGGGGCTTTGGGCAAGTTGCTTAGTCTCTGAGCCTCACTTTCCTCACCTATCTGTAATAATAAAAGCATCATATGCTAATTAAACCAGACAGCCAAACAACCTTGCGAACATCATTCTGGATATCCTTCTGGATGAAGCCATGGCAGTGGGGCCAAGGCAGAGGTGGTTAGGGGTGATCAGGCAGGCAGGCATAGTGGTTAGGAGTGATCAGGCAGGCAGGAAGGAAGGCAAGCGGTTAGGAGCCAGTGGTCCTGGATTTCGAGATTGGGCCTAAACTGGCAGTTAGATATCCCCTGAGGGGTCCCGGATTGCAAGAGGGTGCAGGCTGGACTGAGGGACACCTCCCATGCACAGATTTGATTTCGTGCATTGGGCCTCTAGTCCTATATAATAAAGAGGTAATATGCAAATTAACCATCACGCCATCACAAGATGGCTGTGCCCACAGCAGAGGCGGGGTTCCCATAACACAAGATGGCTGCACCCACAGTGGAGGTGGGGTTCCCATAATGAGCGATCAGCAGGGATCTAAGGCTACATGGAGCTGGGCCGGGGCAGGGGACCTGAGGCTGTGCCCCCCATCCAATGGGGTTTGATTGGGGACCTCAGATTGCACCCTTCGCACTGGCCCAGGGGACCTGCGGGTGTGTCCCTCACCCAGCAGGGCTTGATGGGGAACCTGAGGCTGTGCCCTCTGCCCAGCAGGGCTTGATGGGGGTGGGGCTGGCCAGGTTTGGATCTCACCCAATAGGGGTGGGGCCAGCCAAGTCTGGGTCTCACATGATTTTGAGGCGCACTCGGGTGGGTGGTGACTTGACTCTGGGTCCCATGGTGTGCCCCAGACTCTGACAGGAGGAAGATTTTCATATACATTTTACTAATTTTCTTTCATCTCTGACACTTCTATTATAGAGAAGGAGCAAATAGCAATATTAAAATATTTTCTCTAATTAATTTCCTTTTAATGTGCATGAATTTTGTGCACTGGGCCACTAGTCTGTATATATAAAGGCCAATATGCTAAGTGTCCAACTGGTCTCTATGATGCACACTGACCACAGGGGGCAGACGCTTAACACAGGAGGTGCCGAACTGCAGTGACTTGGCAGCGGCAGTTCTCAGGTGACGCACCCTGAAACCAGAGAGGAGGGAGCCCCCTTCCTCGTAGGGCCTCGAGATTCCACCAGCCATGGGTTATGTTGTTGCTGGGGCACTGTCGGCCCCGAATCTGGTTTACTGTACACTTGCATTTGCATTCCACACCCTGCAACTTTGCAGAGTGCCCTCTCCCACTCTGGGACCCCTCAGAGGATGTGGGAGAGCCGGTTTAGGCCCGATCCCCAAAGGCCAGTCAAGGGACCCCACCTGCTGGAGGGACCCCACTCACTCCAAAGACTCTGGGAAGGGACTGTGGGAGGTTGGCTCCAGGGCATGTCCGGCCCATCTCGCCCAGTCCTGCCTCGCCAGCCACCTTCTAATTAATTTCCTTTCAATGTGCAGGAATCCATGCACTGGGTCACCAGTTTGAGAATAAAATGAGATAATGTATTTTGTGCCTGAAAAACACTTTGAAAAACACTGTGGCAGTTTCTTATAACATTAAACCTGAACTTATCAGATATTCCAATGATCCAAATATTAACATGTATTTAAAAGAAATGAAAGCCTATGTCCACCAAAGACCCATATGCAAATGTTTATAACAGCTCTATTCATAATTGCCCAAACTGGAAACAACCCAAAGGTCCACCAATTGATGATAAATGGATAAATTAACTGTGGTACATCCATACATTGAAATACTACTTGGCAAGAAAAAGAACAACATGGACGAATCTCTAAAATGTTCTGTTACATGAAAGAAACAGATTGAAAAGGCTAAATGCTAAATGATTCCAATAAATGACAGCCTGGAAAAGGCCAAGACACAGGCCCCATGGTTGCCAGGGGCTGGGGTGGCTGGGGTGGGGGAGGGGAGTCAACTGCAAAGGGTCACAAGGCAATTTTGGGAGACGATGGAAATGTTCTATATCTCTCAAAACTCATTCAACTGTACACTTTAAAAGAGACATTTTATTGCATGGGAATTTTATCTCAATAAACCTTACTTTAAAAGTAATTTTAGCCAATAAGAATGTTAGTTAATTTAAAATTTATTATTTTCTTTTATTAAGGTATGGCACACAAATAGTATAGTATACCGTAAAGGGCACCAATCTCATCCTGGTGAGTTTTTACATTTTTGCACATCTCATCCAGATCAAGATAGGGGTCCTGCAGCTCCAAGATCATGGCCCTCAAAGTTAACCACTATTTCAGCTTCCATCACTACTGGTTAGTTTTGTGAGATATTTGGATCTCACACAGATGGAATTTTTGCATATATAATCTTTTATATTTGGCTCATAACTAGTTGTTGAAGTCATCTTTTAAAAAAACACAGATCAGATCACCTTATCTCTTGATTCAAAGCCTTCCATTGTCTTTCCAATAAATGTCAACTAAAATCCCAAACCCTTACCCTGCCCACCAGGCTGTGCACAGTCCCACCCCCATGAATCCCACTCCCTGGCTTGCCCTCACTAGCCAAACCGGCCTCCCTTCATTTCTGTGGCTCTTTCCAGTGGCTCTTTGCAGCGGAGGGTCTCTGCCCTCTTGGATCCCTCTGCAGGCCTGACGCCTTTCATCCTTCAAGTCTCTGCTTCTAAATCCTCTCTTTAAATCTTCTCTTTTGAGAGGCCATCCCCATGCCCCCGCCGCACCCTTTGTTTACCATCTCTGTGCCTGTTGGCCTCTGTATAACCCTCATCCTGGTTTGTAATTGTTTGTTTGGGGGTTGGTCTTTATCTCCCACAGATGACAGCCTGGAAAGGGCCAAGTCTGAGACTTTCTGCCAGGGCAGGGACTGGGGCTAATCTGTGTGCCCTAGGTGGCCAATCCTGTACGTGGCACATGTATCTGCTTAATACATGTTGGCCGAGTCAGTACCCAGGCATTAGTTTCCAATTTAGAAGTCGGTTTGTCACACACTCTCATGTATTCCTCACAATAACTTGGCAGGGACGGCAGGCGTCATCAGCCCCTCACCATCTGAAGAGCCTGGAGAAGTTAATCTGGTTGCCCAGGTGACAGAGCAGGAGCCTGTCACCACCTCCTTGCCCCTTTCCCACCTCCCTGGGCCAGTGAGTCTGCCCTTGACTCCTAACCATCTTGTTGCTATTGTTGTTGTTAAATAAAAACGTGTCCAGTTTGATAGAATTTTACTTAATATTTACAGAACCGCCACCCCAACTGAGCTGCAGAACAGCATCTTAGAAGCCCCCGCATAATGGGCCCCTTCCCAGTCAATGCCACCTCCTCCAAAGGGTAGCCATTATTCTCATTTCTATCATCATCATTTGTCTGTTTTTGAACTTTATATAAATGGACCCACTGTTGTGTCTGATTTCTCTCATTAAACATAATATTTGGAGATTTACTCATGATCTTGCATGTAGCAGTAGCTTATTGTTTTCTATTGCCATAAAGTACTCCATTGTATGAATATATAATAGTTTGTTTATCCATTCAGTTGCTGGACATTTGAGAAGTTTCCAGGTTTTGGGCTATGAATAAAGCTTCCATGAATATTTCTTTGGTAAGTAAAAGTATTTATTTTTTGTTGGGTATATACCTAGGACTGGAATAGCTGGGTTGCTTAGGCATGTGGTTAGCATTCTTAGATATTGTCTAACAGTTTTACAAAATGATTGTATTTTGCACGTTTTAGGAACCCAGCAGCTGGAAGGTTTGCACTGACTTCCCTGCAGCCCCAGCCTTCCTGAGACTGAATCCTGAGCCACCAGCTCCATTAGCAATCACAGCAGGGAGAGGGGGTCGAGCTGAGTGTCAGTGCGGGCCTTTCTGCTGGGAGGCTGGCTGGCTGAGCCCAGCAAAGGTTAGGCTGCCTTGCATTTTCCCCTCCAATGATCTCAGCTCTTAGGGGCAATTAGCCATCAGTGGAGCAGGCAGCTCGGAATACTAACCAGACCTGGCCTATTCTGGGGAGCATATTTTGTCCTCCAATGGGGCTGAGGTCTTGCAGATGGGGTGCCTGGGTGGAGATCCAGGGGAAGGGAACATCCTTTATTACTGTCCGCGTACATTTTGTTAATGTTCTGGGTCACCAGATGCTCTTTGGTGGAGAAATGGGTGCGGCATCTGGTGCCTCTGCTGTTGTATGCCTCCAGGGACAGGATTCTCATCACCACTCCTAGCTGCTGCTTGCTTCTTCAGGCAGCTCTGCTCATCACATAGTACTTCCTGATTTATTGCAACGCTATTTGCAACAGCCCTAAACTGAAAATAAGCTAAAAGACTATTGGAAGGGGACTGGTTAGGTAAAGTATGTTACATCCAATTAAATATATAATGGATACGCTGCAGCTTGAATATAATGCAGACATGTCAGGCCTCCCAACCTCAGCTCTGCCAGCCTCTTCTTTCATGCCTCTGCCCAACCTGGCTGATCTTCCCTACTTGCTAGCCCTCAGCCTCATGATTGTTAAAGAGGGGAAAAAAAAAGGGGGGGCGGGCCTGAGATGGGCACATCACCCCTGTGTTATTCTTACCAATAATGTGCACCCTCAATCTAATCCTGAGATGATATCAGACAAATCCAAATTGATGGACAGCCTGCAAATTAACTGACCAGTACTTTCAAAGTGTCCAGGTCATGAAAAGCAAGGAGAGACTGAGAAGTGACAACTAAACACCATGTAGGATCCTGGATTAGATCCTGGAACAAAGAAAGGATGTGAGTAGAAAAAAACAGGTGAAATTCAGATTTTATCTGAAGATTATTTAATAACATTGTACCAATGTTAATTTCCTTCCTTCAATAATTAGTCTTTGATTATGTAACATGTTGACATTAGGGGAAGCTGTGTGGGGAGTACATGTACTATTTTTGCAACTTTCCTGTAAACTTAAAATTATTTCAAAACAAAAAAATTTTAAAAACAAACAAATGATCATTTAGATCAGAGCTTCTTAACCTTTGTTGTGCCAGGGACCTTTTGGGGGAGACCCATTGACCCTTTCTCAGAATAATGGTTTTAAACATGTAAAAGATGCTTAAGCTTTCCAAGAAGACCAATTATATTGAAGTACAGTTACCAAAATATTTGGAAATTTCTGATAAAGCAATATATCATGCTTTATTACCATATTCACTAACAAGATCTAGCAGCAGGTGTAAAAACAGCATTGTAATTTCAAAGCAGTGATGAGCATTAACAGTATTTGAAGATACCTGAAACAATGGGCTTTTGATATGAAAATATCTGTGATCACTATCGGTGGTGAAGTCATAGATACTGCTGATGCTATTGTGGCTTGTTGCCTGCATTCAAGTGGAAGGAAATGAGAAACTTTAGCTAGAAGTTAGGAAAAATAAGGATGTAATTTTTTCATATTCAAATTCATGGACCCCACTGAATTCTATTTGCAGTCTGGCAATATCTATTACATCCCTAATGTAAATATGTATTTATTGAACTGGAAAGAAGCTCATATTGGTAAAGGGGGAAAGAAGGTTATAAAGAAATATGTACAGTGGGATCCCACTTTTGTAAAATAAAAATGTGTGTGTGCATTATGTATTCATTCAACAAACATTTTATGGTTAGCTACCTTGAGCCACACACTGGAAATCTATAATAATAAAAGCATAATATGCTAATTAGAGTGGATATCCTTCCAGACATCCTTCCTTCCAGACAAAGCCGCAGCAGGCGGGGGCCATGGCAGAGGCGGCAGAGGCCCTTGGCCACGGCTACGGCGGCGGACAGGGGCCAAGGCCCTTGCATGAATTTCGTGCATTGGGCCTCTAGTATCACAATAAAAGATAGACATGGTATTACCTTCCCAGAGCAGGGTAGCTAGAAACATTAATAAAGTACAACAAAATGTTACGTGAGTGTTTTTCCCGCCTTCTTCTTGCTTATCTGTATTTTCTAATTTTTCCAAGTAAACATGTATTGTGGGTGGAAAAAAATTTTAAACGAAGAAAAAGAAAATTTATTTTCATCCCAAGCTGAACCCTGTTTGTAGGTAACACATTCACTGTCCCTAGATCTATTTTCTTATGTCCCACAAAACTCACCCCCACCTCAGTGCCCCACACTAGTCATCAGGGACAGGGATGGACATCTTCAGGCCTTCTTTCCTCCAGGCTCACCTGCCTCAAGTTCCTTGATGAGTCCCCACCCTCCATCATCTCGTGTTTTTTCACTCACAGTGACCTTCCTTTGTACTCACCCTGGTATTCCACATTCCTGTTATAGTGTGGCATTGAGAGCTGAACTCCAGATGGGGTCTGTCTCACTTAGATTGCAGAGGACTATCACCTCCCTTCTTCTACACATCATACTTCTACTTATGCAGCCTAATGTAATAATCATTTTAAAAGAGCTTTATTGAGATATAACTCACATACCATATGTATTAGTTTTCTACTGCTGCTGCAACAAGTTAGCACAAATTTAGTGCCTTAAAATAACACAAATGTATTACTTTATACTTCTGTAGTTCAGAAGTCTGGCACAAATCTCACCAGGCTAGGATGAAGGTGTCAGCAGGGCTCTGAAGGCTCTGTGGGAATCCGTTTCCTTATCTTTTCTAGTTTCTGGAGCCAGCCTGCATTCTTTTCCTCATGGCTCCCTCCTTTCATCTTCAAATCCAGCAATGTGGGAACAAGCCCTTCTCAGATGGCGTCTCTCTGATTCCCTCTTCTAATTTTGAAGGTCCCTTGCAATTGTATTGGAACAATCAGATAATCCTGGATAACCTCCCTAATTTACAATCAGCTGATCAACAACTTTAATTTCATCTTCAATCTTAATTCTTCTTTTTCCTGTAACCTAACATATTCACACATTCCAGGGATTAAGACATAGATATCTTTGAGAGGTCATTATTCTGGTTACCACATCATAAATTCACAATTTAAAGTGTACAACTCAATGGTTTTCGTATATTCAGAGTTGTTGGACACCATCACCACATTCAATTTTAGAACAGTTTCATCAACACCCAAAGAAACACTGTACCTATTAGCACAACTCCACACAACCCCCACCTCTGCCCTAGGCAACCATTAGTCTACTTTCTATCTTCATAGATTTGCCTATTCTAAACATTTTGTATGAGTGGAATTGTACAATATACAGTCCATTGTGACTAGCCTCTTTCACTTAGTATAATATTGTAGCATGTCTCAGCATTTTATTCCTTTTTATTGCCGAATAATATTCTAATGTATGCATATACCATTTTTTATTTATCCATTTACTAGTTGATGGACATATGGGTTGTTTCCCCTTTTCAATTATTATGAGTAATGATGCTATAAACATTCATGAACAAGTTTTTGCGTGAACAATTATGTTTTAATTTCTCTTAGGTATATCCAGAGAATTAATGGGTCATATGGCAACTCTATGTTTAACATTTTGAGGAACAACCAGACTGTTTTCCACAGTAGCTGCACCATTTTACATTCCCACCAGCAGTGCGTGAAGGCTCCAGTTTCTTCACATCCTCACCAACACTTGTTATTATCTGTCTTTTTATTATAACTAGCCTAATAGGTATGAAGTGATATCAGTGTGGGTTTTTTTGCATTTCCCTAATGATTGATGATATTGAGCCCCTTTACATGTGTTTTTAGCCATTTGTATATCTTCTTTGAAGACATGCCTATTCAGATCCTTTGCCCTTGAAAAAATTTGAGTTATCATTTTATTATTGAGTTATAAGAGTCCTTCATATATTCTGGATCCAAGTCCCTTATCAGATATGTGGTTGGCAAATATTTTCTCCTATTCTGTAGGTTGTCTTTTTACGTTCTTAATGATATCATTTACAGCACAAATGTTTTTAGTTTTGATGAAGTTAAATTTTTTTTTCTTTCATCACTTGTGCTTTTGGTGTTGTATCTAAGAGACTAACCTGAGATGATGAAGATTTGCTCCTATGACTTATTCTAAATGTTTTATAGTTTTAGCTCTTACACTTAGGGCTATAATCCATTTTGAGTTGACTTTTGCATATGGTGTGAGGTACAGGTTCAACTTCATTCTTTCGGATGTGGATATGCAGTTGTTCCAATACCACATGTTGAAAAATGATTCTTTCCCATTGATTCCTTTGTTGAAAATCAATTCACTGTAAATGTAAGGGTTTATTTCTGGACTCTCAATTCCGTTCCACTGATCTGTACATCTATACAGTACCACACTGTCTTGCTTACTGGAACTTTGAAGTAAGTTTTGAAATCAGGAAGTGTGACTCCTCTAACTTTGTTATTCTTTTTCAAAAATGTTTCGGCTATTTGAAGTCCCTTGCAATTCCATATGGCTGTTAGAAATAGCTGTCATTTTCTGCAGAAAAAAACAAAACTCACTGAAATTAAAAAAAAACACCAAAACACAGAAAATAAAATAAGACCCCAGCTGAAATTCTGATAGGAATTGCACTTAATCTATGTTTTAATTTGGGGAGTATTGCCATCTTAAAACTATGAAGTTTTCTGATCCATGAATATGAGATGTCTTTTCATTTATTTAGGTCTTTAATTTCTTTCAACTAATACTGTGTAGTTTTCAGATGACCAGTTTTGAACTATCTTTTGTTAAAGTTATTCTTAAGGATTTTATTCATTTTACTTTTTGTAAATTGTTTTCTTAATTTTACTTTTGGATTGTTCATTGTAAGTATATAGAAATTTGATCTTGTATCCTGTGACCTTGCTGAATTAATTTGTTAGTTCTAACAGCTTTTTAAAAAATATGGCTTTCTTAGGATTTCCTATCTACAAGATCATGTCATCTGCAAATACAGATATTTTTACCTTTCTCTTTCCAGCCTGAATGCATTTTATTTCTTTTTCTTGCCTCATTGCCATGTCTAGACCCTCCAGGATAATCTTGAGTAGAAATGGTGAGAGCACATTCTTATTTATTCCTGATCTTAGGGGGAAAATGCATTTGAACACTTAAGCATATTAGGTGGGGTTTTTTGTAGATGGCCTTTATCAGATTGAGGAATTTACTTTCTATTCCTAGTTTGTTGAGTGTTTTTGTCATGAAAGAGAATTAGGTTTTGTCAAATACTTTTCCTGCATCTATTGAGATGATCACGTGTTGGGTTTTTTTTGTCCTTTATTCTATCGATATGGTGTATTATATTAATTTATTTCATGTATAACCCAACTTTGCACTCCTGGGGTAAATCCCACTTAGTCATAGTATATAATACTTTTTATAGGTTGCTAGATTTGCTATGCTAGTATTTTTATTGAGGATTTTTACATCTGTATTCACAAAGAATATTAGTCTATAGTTTTGTTTCCTTGTGATGTCTTTAACAATCTTTTTTTTTTTTTTTAAGCTACATCATACTGTTGACAGCATTGTGAGAAATTCCCTTCTACCAGATGTTTGGAGACCTGGTCTGGTCCCAAGGTTAATACAATCACACATTGCAATCTTGAATTTGCTCTCTCCGGACCTCAGTCTCCTCTTCTGTCATTACAAGATTGTAAACTTTCCAGTGTCATAGGATCTCATGGCTGGAATGGCCTCCCAGTCCAGGGCTCTTCCTGTGGGACCAAGTCTGAAAAGATCTTTGCTGTCCCCACTAATAAATAAGGTAGATCAGTGCTTTTAAAACAAAGTATATATAAACATGTTTGTGAATCACCAGGCAATCTTGTTAAAAATGCAGGTGCTGTTTCAGTTGGTCCAGATGCTGTGTTAGTAGGTTTGCATTTCTCTCAGACGCTGCTGCTACTAATTCATATTTTTGCTGCATTCTTCTTTTATCTATACAATTTGAAAATATTTTTAATTGATTAGCAATTAAATGACTTCTTTGGGTGAAATTTAGACTCATTTTAGATCCCAATAAATACCAACTCACAGGTTTTATAATCTAGTTATGTTTTCTAATACACATAACTATTCAAATAAAAGAAATGTTTACCTGTGTGCTACTAGGAATTATCTCATGTATCACTGGTCCATGCAGCCCCACGGTAAGTGTTGCATTAGAACTTCTAAGGGACTGAAGATGGTTCTTGCCCTATAAACCTTATCACACTTTATTTATTTATTTAAATATATTTTATTGATTTTTTACAGAGAGGAAGGGAGAGAGATTGTTAGAAACATCGATGAGCCAGGAACATCGATCAGCTGCCTCCTGCACACCCCCTACTGGGGATGTGCCCGCAACCCAGGTATATGCCCTTGACTGGAATCGAACCTGGGACCTTTCAGTCCGCAGGCCGATGCTCTATCCACTGAGCCAAACCGGTTTCGGCAAACTTTAACACATTTTAATTGGACACTTTTGACTGGCGACTCATGCTTTTCCCCATTTTTTTTCTGCTGCAATTTGACCAGTGATTCCTGTCTCTCCCTCTATTATCCACTCTGATTAACTCAGCTGCACCTGTCAGCCTTTATTCCAGCGAGCGCATGGAGCGAGGCGTCCTGAAGAAGTCGTTAAAATGCATGAGTTTGATCATATTCACTCTTTCCTGTCCAGAATGTAGGGAAATGATGCTTGGGCTCTGCATCAGGGCTTCATTGCACAGGCCTGGGGTTTGTGGCCCTGGGTGAGGCTGCCTCTCAGAACCACCAGGATCAGCCTGCAGGCTTCATCTGGTGGACACTTTGAGAGCATGGCCTTGCTGGGTCTCTGGGAGGCTGTGAGTTCCCTTTGGGAGACTGCAGGATGCAGGGACCTGGCTGCTCAGTGCATTTTATCTTATTCTCCAGGAGTGGTACTTATGAAGATGAAACAAGGCTGACTAGAGAATTTTGATTTCTCTTGTTTCTGCTTGTTTGTTTCTTGTGGGTAGGAAATATCACTTAACCTCACTGAGTCTCCTTGTCTTCACCTGTAAAATGGAATTAGTAATGACTGCTATGTGAGGTGGGAGGTGCAATCGGTAAGAATCCAGATTTTGATGTCCAATAGGCTGGTTCTGTCATTTACGATGTGTGTGACATCTGTTTCCTCCTCTGTGAAGTGGAGATAACAATACCTGCCTCACAGGGACAAAGGGAGTGTTAAGTGCTGTTAAGCCAGTGGCTGACATAGGATGAACACTTAGTAGACAATAGCAATTACTAAGATCATCGTTGTCATCACTATTATCTATAATAATAAAAGCATAATATGCTAATTAGAGCAGACTTCCGAAGCCCGGGCTGCGAGGGAAGCCCAGGTCCCAGATGCCAGAGGGAAGCCGGTGCTGGCAGCTGGGGGAAGAAAGGCCTACTCTTGCCTCTAGTTTTTATATAAACTATTTAGCAAATCCGGAATATTTTAATGCCCAACATCAGTTTCTGCTTCCTTCCTCTTTTCCTCCCTTCCTCCCTTCTTTCCTATCTTCCCACCTTCCTTTCTTCTCACTTTCTCACCTTCCTTTATGCATCTGATCGAAACTCAAGGAACAGTGGGCACTTAAACTAGGAAAGTGGACTGTGCTCAGATCCTAGAGGGATTAAATATCAGGAGAAGGCGTTTGAACAAAGGGCAGTAGTGAGCCATTGAAGGTTACAGAAACCGGATGCAGTGAAAGTGGGAGATGAACTTGGCAGCCTAGATGAGAAGGAATGGTGAGCACAGATGCTAGAGCCACAGACGTGAGACAACTCGAGGGTCCTGGGAGTCAAGGATAAGGGTGGGGAGGAAAGGCTGCATCTCTGCCCAAAACTTGTGTGGGGGACGCAGTTCCAGCCCCAGCTTCCACCTTGTCCACAGAAGCCAGCCAGCGTTCCCCACCTTGTTGTGTGACCTCAAACAAGTGCCTAACCTCTAGAGCCAGCAGTAAAGGAGAACCCAGGCGTCGGTGACCCCTCCTGGTTTCCCAGCAGAGACTGCTGGATCTTCCAGGCTTTCATCTTCTTCCAGGCTTCTCCTCGTTCAGAGATTAATTTGTTTACTCCCTTGCCTGGAGATGAACTGAGAGAACTAATCGTCCATCAGCCACGGCTCCCCCAACCCTGCATCGCCCAGTCCCGAATGTCCATTTCCTGGTAAAATATGTCCTTGCTGCTGCCAAAGCTGCTTGGGAAATGCTAATTTTATCCTCGAATTAAAATTTGTTCCTTTACCCTCGTTTTTATAAAAATGAAGTGTCCGGAAGAGAAAGATCTGACATAATTTTTTAAATGCCTTCAATCATGCTGCCTTCTGAACGGTCTGTCCTTATCACCCTGACCCCCACCCCTATTTTCCTACCCCCTAAGGCAGCATTTACATTTCTTAATAACCCCTCATTAATATTCATGAGAAGGGGTGGGTAATAATGGCTGAGCACAAGGCACTAATTCAATTTCCACCGCCTCGGCCTGTTTACTTAATCACCAAGGGACCCGGTTACTCAGTATAATTATTTATTCAGAATTAGATCTGGAGGCATCTGGACTGGAAACAGAGAACCAGGAGCAAAATGGAAATCGAATTCTCTTTGTCTTCCCCTCCTAACCTGCCTCCTCCTGACTGTCTGCCAAGGCTCCAGGCAGCCAGCAGGGCCTGGAGGACAAGCCTTAGTGCCAGTAGGGCTTGTGCTGGGCACTGGCTTGTGCTGGGGTCGAATGCGGTCCAGATCTCTGGCCCTGGCAGGAATCTCTCACCAACAGTGGCCTACAAGGTTATCACCTGTCCCAGGGGTGGGCCAAGCCACCGACTCAGCTAAGCGTGTGTCCACAAGTGGGGCCTATGGGGAAATTCTGGGGGATTGGCCCAAACTGGACATGTAAGGTGGCCAACCACTTGATCACAGTCCCTTGTAGAGGTGAGATCTAAATAATGCCTGTTTATCAGTCACCCTCAGCTTAACTGGCACCTCCTCCAGAAAGCCTTCCCTGACTTGCTAGACTAGATTAGGTTCTCAAGGACACACTTCTATTACAACCAGGATGAGGGTGTTCACACAAAGTCATTTCTAGTTCATTGTTCAGGGTCTGTTTCTCCCAATAGACTGCCAGCTCCATGGGGGCAGCTCCCATGGCTATCCTGGTTATCTCTGTGTCCCCAGCATCTAGCAACAGTCAGTATAGAGGAGGTGCTTGACAAATATATGTTGATTTGTAGACTGACTAACTGATTCGTGAGGCTCCGTGGCCTTATCAGCAAAGTGAAGAAAACAATATCCATCTTGCAGGATTCAGTGGCTTCAGGGTAAAGAGATTTTTAGGATTTCAGTGTAAAGAGTGCAGAGTTGAGCCCAGTACCTGGCACATGATAAATGCTCAGTTAACGTGAGATGCTATTATTGTCATTGTTTGATTGGCCTGGGAAGACCCAAGGAGCCTGCTTCAAGTCTTGAAATGACATCCCCAAGTTCACACAGCTAGCGAGGTCAAACCTCAGTCTTGGCTTTGCCTCTTAAGAGCTGGATGACTTTGACAAGTTGCTTAACTTAAAAAAAAATTTTTTTTATTGATTTTTTACAGAGAGGAAGGGAGAGAGATAGAGTTAGAAACATCGATGAGAGAGAAACATCGATCAGCTGCCTCCTGCACACCTCCTACTGGGGATGTGCCTGCAACCAAGGTATATGCCCTTGACCGGAATCGAACCTGGGACCTTTCAGTCCTCAGGCCGATACTCTATCCACTGAGCCAAACCGGTTAGGGCTGCTTATCTTTATGAGCTCAGTTTCCTCCTCTGTCAAATGGAGATTATAATGGCATAATCTATTGAATTGCTAGGGCGACTCAGTGCTGTCCCTTCAATGATCTAGCATGGAAGTGGATAGAGAAACTCAGTAAAAAAGGTATATTGCTTTTGCAGATGTGGTGGGTGGTAGTCAAAGCAGGGGGGATGGCATGACTGTATTTATCTATTAGCTCATTCATTAATTTAACACACAGTCATTGGTCCCTGCTAGGAGCCTGGCCCATGCCATGTTCTAAGAGGGAGCAAAGGTGAAGGCAGTACCTCTCCTTCCACCAGGAGCTCTTGGCTGATAGGAAGGATGAAATAGGAAGGCCAGTTACTGGCACATCAGCAAATGCCAAGGCCATGAAGGGGTGTTGAAAAGGTAACTGTCAGCTCTGGGGTTTAGGGAAAGGTGACTGAAGGTGTGGCATTGAAGACAAGAAGAATTTGGACCAGAGTGAGGAGACAAGTAGAACGACAAGCAAGAGTAAATGCCTGGCATAGGAATTTTCTGTTACTTGCAGCCGAAACATCCTCAACTGATACACTTTTGTCTATATACCACTACTTACACCGCAAGCTCTCTACCTTCCTACTCAACAAACTCCTGCTCATCCTTCAAAACCCCATTCCAAAGGACCTCCCATTTTCGGATTTCCTCTAGTGAGCCACAACCCTTTCTTTGTGTCCCCCAGCACTGAATTCACACCTCATCCGGAGACTTCTCCCGTAGTATCTCTTGCTTACCAGTATCTCCAGTCCCCGTTCTACTATGTATTGCAGGGGAGTTGAATCCCATAGGCTGCATTTCCCAGGCTTCTGGGGTAACTGGCTTGCAGCTGGGTTTGGTCCATGGAAGGCACTGGTGAGAGATTGGAAGGCAGGATGAAGAGGCTAGGGCATTTCTCCCTCTCAGCCTTCAGCAGCATCTGCAGCAGTGGCTGTGTCTCTTCCACTTCTCCAGATCGCCCATAGCGCCATTGTTTCATTTTCCATCAAATGACCCTGCTCCTGGGCTGGCAACACTACCTCTGTCACTGTCCCTTCGGTCTAGGGGTGGTGGCAGGCTCCTGGTGTTATTCATCTTGGGGCTGCTTCACTGTTGCCAGTTGGCTTAGCTCTTCCATCACTGTCCAGTCGCTAAATTAAAGTTCCTCTTTTGTAAATATTCAAGTGTTTCCTGGTTGGACTCTGACCAATATACTTTCCTACCAGGCTCCAGGCTCCAAGTGAAAAGGGCCCCATCTTGTATCCTCAGGGTCTGGATACAGAGAAGCTACCAAAAAGTGAATGAATGAATGAATGAATGAATGAGTGAATGAGTGAATTTTTATTGCATAACTTTCCTAGCCAGGCTCTACTCTTGCTTAGCAAGAGAAGAGGCATAAAGGGAAAGAATTTCTCCCTGAAGTGAATACATATTTGTATTAAAATGACCAGTAATAACAACAACAGTAATAATGAAGTAAAAGGGAGACGGCTTTATAAATAGCTCTCAGCCTGTAAAGTTCTTTGAAAACTGTAAGGTTCTCTACCCACATTGGGCTGTCCTACTTTTTCAGCCAGCTCAATGTTCCTGCCGAGGTGGCTGTGGGCTGGGAGGCTGAAAGAAAGAGAAGATAACGAATTGAAGGCAACATCTCAGCCAAAGAACCAAAGGCAGGAGGAGCCCAGGGAATAGCAAATGATTTAATCATCACAGACTCATTTAGAGAAGTCCCTTCCCTCTCTTTCTGCTTCCAATGCACCTGCCCCCCTAGGTGCCCAGCCAAGTCCTTCATTAAAATTTCTCAGAACCAGGGCTGGGTTGAAAGATGGTCAGGACCTGCCAGCTTGTCTGCCCGCCCAGGGAAGAAGGCTGCAGGAGGGGCATTTGTCGAAGTCTGTTGGGAACAGCAGGCAGATGGAAGGTGGGAATCACAGAGAAGAATGAGTGAAAGGGAATTTCAGATTTGCCTGCCTTAATTGTGTTCCCAAAAAGAAGAGCCTGAGACAAGGACTCCGGTACAAGTGATTTTGGGGAGTGGTGATCACAGGAAGCAGGAGTGAAGGAGTGGGGAGGCAGACCCACCCAGCTCCCATTCCCCCAGGGGCTGAGTGTTGCTCAGGGGCATTAATGTTCTTGCACGTATGGGCTGTGCCTATGGGTGGGCTGAAAAAGGGACCAGGCCTTCCAAGAAAGTCTTGAGATAGAAAAACTAAGAGGCTGAGTGGGCACTTGAGGGAGGATGCTGCCAGGGTGCACGGGCACTGTGCACCACAACTGCAGCTGAAGGGCTGTGGCACAGGGCACCCACAGCATCTTGCACCCTCTACTGTCCCTGATGTTCTTCAGCCTGAGTGCCCAAGCTCCATCACCCTCCTCCTTCCTCTTTCCATTTCTCCTTCCTTCCTTCCTTCCTTCCTTCCTTCCTTCCTTCCTTCCTTCCTTCCTTCCTTCCTTCCTTTCTTCCTTCCTTCCTTCCTTCCTTTCTCCCTTCCCTCCTACAACAAGTACTTCCCCAGCACACACTATGCACCACAACTATGTGTGACTAAGACAAACTAATCTCATGCCGAGGAAGAAACTGGGAGATGGAGTAGAAAGAAAACATGGGGAGGGGGAGAGAAGCTATTTAGGCAGGGCTGACAGGAGGGTCACTCTGGGGAGGTAGGTGCCAGGGAGCAGAGCCTGAATGATGAGAAGAAATGGACATACACACCTCCTACCACCCATGCCTTCCGACTCAGTGTTCTGAAAACTGGAGGTTTCAGGGACTCATACAGTATAAACATTTTTTTTTTGAGAACCAATGTAGAGTTGCTTTTTGTTTTGTTAAAATGTTTGTTTTTAAAACATTTTAAAAATCTGACCAAAAATGAGCATTTGCTATCACCATGAGAGGACATTTTAAACACCCTCCCATCCCACTCCCATCCCCCATTTAAGAAGAACATGATCTCAGAATAAAGACAGTTCATTAAATGAAATAAATTAGCTTTGTCAAAACTCCTTTATTTTCCTCACTTTGGCCCCTGATTCTTAAAACTTCTCTCCATCTCAAGGCCTAGCTTGGGCTCAGGACACATTGTTCCATTTATATTCCTGGCTTGAGGATTTTGGTAACAGGAAATAAATGTAAGGAGTGCATGGATACGCCTCTGTCTATCAGTTTTTCCATTTGTATAGTCCGGGTGGGTAAGTGCTTCAATTCATCTCTAAAATATAGACTAGAAAGCCAGAGAAGACCTTAGCAATTCATTTAACAGGCACAGAAAGTGTGTGGAATTTCCCTCCTCACTCCCATCTTCTCTGCCTGGTGAACTCCTCTTCTACTCTCAAAACCCAGTTCAGCCCTGACCGGTTTGGCTCAGTGGATAGAGCATCGGCCTGTGGACTCAAGGGTCCCAGGTTCGATTCCCGTCAAGGGCATGTGCCTTGGTTGCGGGTACATCCTCATTGTGGGGGGTGGGGGGATGGGGGCGGGGGGGCAGAATGTGTGCAGAAGGCAGCTGATCGATGTTTCTCTCTCATCGATGTTTCTAACTCTCTCTACCTCTCCCTTCCTCTCTGTAAAAAATGAATAAAATATATCAAACACACACACACACAAAACCCAGTTCAAATATCCCTCTCCTGGACTTCTCTCTGAAATCAGTCATCCATCCTCCCGCTGCCATTGCAGTGTCTATATTGAGCACATATCCCCATACACTGCGAAGGCTGACTCTTTCTGGTGGGGGAGTCAGTCCAGTGCCCCCTTCCAGATAACCTTGCATTTTCCTAAAACTCCTCAGTGTGAACGTGGATAACACGGAAATACAGGGAACAAAGAATTGTGAGCAGAAGAGAAAGGGAAGAGAAGTAATGTTTACTGAGGATCTGCCGTCTGCCCGTGGGGCGCTTCAGACATATTATTTCATTTGGAGCCCTTACTTGCTTAAAAAGTGCCTCCCACACAACTACTGCTCCTCATGCCAACCCTACACACGGCCCTTTCCAACGGTGACATCTGCTCTCTGCATTTCTTCCCCCCTGTACTCCTCCCTCCGGTAGGGTCTGGTTTCCTCCTGTGTGCACTTGACTCCACACCCAGCACTTGACCATTTGTCCGCCTTGCCTAGAGGAAGGTGGTCAGTGCCTCCAGGCCATGCAGTTAGGGTCTGTACTCAGAGTTCATGGAGGGAGAAATTCTTAGATGAAAAGTCTGGCTGGCCCCTTCCAGCCTGAAAACACTGGGATCCTTCAAATCAGAGAGTCCCTGTTCCAAGAGTTGTTTGCAGTTTTGTGAAGATGGCCCTGGGATGCTAATTCTCCTCTTCCGAGATTCTAGACCTATGAGATTCCACAGACAGAGGAGGAGGCTTGGGCTTCAGGATCTGAGTGGCCTCTGCCATCTTCCAGGACCACCTCAGCTCAGGATCACACACAGGCCAGCTGGGGCCAGGACGAGCCTGGAGGAAAGGCCCAACTTGTCCCTGTCTTCAGGCTCTGACCAGGGAGGCCTCGTTCATAACTGATGCAGTTGCTTGGCGGGCAGGAGCCTGCAGAGGCATGGGGTATGAAGGGTGCTTCTGGAGGCACCCTTCTCTCCCTTTTGAGGAAGGAGCTGCCTCTGCCAGCCTGCAGGCCCCTCCATGACAACAGCTGCTTAATGCCTGGCAGTTCCCACACCAGCCTCCCTCATCCGCCCTCCTGTTCCCCTTTGTTTTCATTCTCCTGAGCAAGGAGCCAGTTTCACTCAGCAAACCTTTACCAACTGTCTACTAAGTGCCAAGTGCTGGGTTAAGCATTTGACATCTCTCACAGGTGAGGATCTCCATAAGCAGTTTGTGGTGCAAGATGTTGATTAGGGACCAACACCTATAAAAGGAAAGGGAGAAAGCAGACGTGGTCAGGCAGAGAAGCCAACTGATGCTGGTTCTCAAAGCCTCAGCCACCCAGGCAGGGAGCTCGGGAATGAGCGCTGCCTGGCCAGGCCTCTAAACCTCTGGCTCAGTCACTGGACACAGGCTGCCTTGGGAAGGGTGTGACCTCAGGCTACAGCTGAGGACACCTGAAAGAGATGACAGCTGGCGACTGCCTGCTGACCGCACTCCCCATGCTGGGCAGCGAGCCCTTCCTTGAAGGGATGCCTGGGAGCCCCTCTCTGTCTACAACAGCCACGATTTGACTGAACCCCCCCACCACCCACCCATCTGTGCAGGAATTAGCTAACCTCTTTCACAGATGAGTTCACAAAGGTTGAGCCCAGAGCAGCTTCCAAAGTTAGAAGCCAGGTCTGTCCATAACCAAAGTTTTATGGTCTCCTAACCATACCATAGGGGTCCTTTGTAGTGGGATCCACTTTTATCCATTTGCAAATGGTGGCTGGATAGGGAGCACCAAGGATGATTTTCCCGAGCTTCAACTCCATAACGTGTCCTTAGCATCCAGCCCCTTTTCTCTCATTTTCCTTTAGGACCTCCCTCTCTCCCACTCTCAGTCCCTGTGGTTCAAGTGGGGCTCCACCTCCTGCTCCAGGGACAAAGCATGTGACCCACGAGAATCCAACCAGCGCATCATCACTTTCCCCTGGTCTGGCAATTGGTTTCTAGCTGGCACATGACTGGAGGGGAACCAATCAGAGTGAATTCAAGGACTGTTGCAGGAGCTGCCAGAAAAGTCTGGTTCTTTCCAGCTGCACTTGAACCTGTAACAATTTAGCACTGCTGGAGCTACTGGTATGTTTCAATTATTCCTTGCTGTGTAACAAATGACCCCAAAACTTAGTGGCTTAGAGCAACAATGATTTATTATTTCTCAGGATTATGTAGGTTGACAGTGGAGCTTCTGTTCCATATGGTGTTGGCTGGGGTCACTCATGCGGCTGCATTCAGCTGTGACTGGACTGGAAGGGCCGAAAAGCAATAATGGAGGAGGATTGGTCCAGCCAGGGTACAGGCAATAAGGAGAAGCATATTCTGCAGAAAGCTTAAAGATGATAATAGCACTGACTAAAAGTCAATCTGCTTTTAATCTGGGTGCTGGCAATTCTAAACCCCACCCCACTGGGGCAGACTGCCATCCCCCTTATTACCAAGGCTTCTCTCAGGTTCTGGAAGCTTGGTGACTATTAGCTGGAGTACCTCAGTTCTCCACTGTGTGGCCTCTTTTCCCCCCATGTGACCTGTAATTTTCCCAGAGCTCTCCACACAATCTCTCTCTTCAGCAGGATCCCCTATACTTTCTTATAGCATGACAGTGGGATCTTAAGGGGGGGCATTGTAAGACGTCAGGCACAAATGGACAAGTGCTTATGAAGCCTCTTTTGCATCACAGATGTCAACATTCTATTGTCCAAAGCCAGTCACATTCAATGGAGGAGGGGACTCATGCGGGTGCGGACCCTGGGAGGCATGGTTTATTGGGGGCCACCACTGTGACAGTCTATCATTGCCACCAGAGAGGAGGGTCAGGTAGACCCGTGTATCAGGTAAGATCCTTAAAGGAAACAGATGCACTCAAGTAGTAATTTCAGGAGAGTATAATAAAGGGACTATTTACAAAGGTGCCAATAGTGTTTAGGGAATCCCACAAAGGATGGTGCTGTTCCTTTGGCCTAATTACAGTGGGGACTTTATACCCCTAAGCCTAAAGGACAATAGCAGGGTGTGGTTGCTAGAATACAAGGAGGGTCACTTTAGAGGCAGCTGCCTGATAGGAGCTAGGGCCTTCAGTAGAGGGATCTGACAGGAGAAACCCAGGAGGGAGAAATAATCAACTTTCATCTTCTCCCTTCCTTGATTGCCTGTCATTACTTCCCATTGGCTGGACCCCACTGGAAGCCAGAGGGCAAGGGGAGCTTGCTGATGCCATTCATTCTGGTCAACCTCCGTGCCACAAAGCCACAGAGTGGACAAGGGTAGGCAGCAGATCTGCAGGGCCCAAGGGAGATACCAGCACCAAGGGCCATCCTCAGGAAGGCTGAAAATGAAACAACGCAGCATAAGACAGAGAGGCTAGGTGGAAAGAAACTGAATCCTGAATGCATCCCTTGGGCCCCTGAACCCAGCAGAATCTGAAGAGGTTCTATTCCTGGGCTCTTTAGCTAACACATCCTCTTTTTGCTTAAGCCAGTGTGGTTTGGTTTCTGTCTCTTGCAACCAAAAGATTTCTGATGGATATACGCCCATTGAAGAGCTGGCCCTTTAATAGAATGACTGCATTTCACCTTCATCAGAGTCCTCAGAGGTCCAGAGGGCAATTCACATTGCATATGAGCAGATTGAGACTCAGAGAGGTTAAGGGACTTGGTCTAGGTCATCTGGCTGATTGGTGGCAGAGATGAGATCTGAACTTCAATGTTCAATTCTTCAATGTTCTAGCCACATTTTGCCTCTCTCTGTCCCCTGCGTATGCCATACTCTCTGGCCCCTGTACTGGGTCTGCACTGGGATGAATAATGTCCCCCCCCCCCAAATATATATATATATATATATATATATATATATATATATATATATATATCTCCAAGTCCTGATCCTTTATTTAAAAATAGGGTCTTAAAAATAAAAATAGAGTCTCTGTAAATGTAATTAAAGATCTTGAGGTGAGATCATCCTGGATTTCACAGGTGTCCTTATAGGAGAAAGGAAGAAATTTGAGATCTCTTCCTTTTTCCTATAAGGACACAGAGGGGAAGGCCAGGTAAAAACAGAGAGCAGTAGCAGAGATTGGAATGATGACTCTGCAAGCCAAGGACCAGCACGGCTTGCCCACAGCCACTGCAAGCTAGGGGAAAGGCATGGAATGGGTACTCTCAGAGCCTCCAGAAAGCACCAGCTCTGCTGATCCTTGATCTTGGACTTCTAGCCTCCAGAACTGTGAGAGAATACATTTCTGTCGTTTTGAGTCACCAACTCGATGTGGTAATTTGTTATGACAACCCTGGGAAACTAATACATGACCTTTGCATATGCTATCCCATTTGCCTGGCATAGGATTCTCTTCCCTTCCCCAAACCTCCACTCCACTCTGACATTTGAGGCTTACAAGTAGACAAACCTGCAGAGAAAAGAGGGGACCTTTCAAGGAATCACTCAAACTGCCCCCTTTCATCTTATTCCTCTTTGTCCTGCAGGTCTTAGCTCAAATGACACCTCCTTCAGGAAGCCTTCCCTGTGTTCCTACCCTTCTCTGTGCTCCCACAGCCCCCTAGACTACCTCTGCCACAGTTGTGCTGGCACTGGGTCTGTTGACATGGCTTATTTCCCACTCCCCTGCTGGGCCCTTCTCAAGGACAAGGACTGTACCTGGTTCTTTGTGGCTGGTTCCGGCACAGTAGGGATATTCACTAATGTTCAATTCCCCTTCAGTTCTGCTCCACCTCTGGATCCCCGTGCCTTAAGGCAGAAACCCTTTCTGAGCACACATGTGAAATAGCTTGAGGTCACTAATGACAGGTGGGGGTGGGACATCCCCCCTCGAGTCCAGCCATACCTTAGCACAGCCCTCCTGCCAGAGATGCAAAGACCCTGTCAGAGGCGTGACAAACAGCTTGGCTGATGGCTTATAATGTCAGAGATGATGGAAGCAGGGAGGCTATGGCTGAAAGAATGGGTTGGGGATGCTTGTCATAACTTTATTTGTGGGAGGTGAGCTCCTGTCTGCCGGGTGATGGATGGCGACAGGGCAGGCCCAGTACAGACCCTGCCACTGCATCTCCCCCTTCTCTCTCAGCCGAATGACTTTGGGGATGAAAAATGACTTTCTTGGGAAAACCAGGGAGAGGGGAGCTTCACGGAAAGTTGGCCGGGTGGTTGGCACCTTGGAATGACTTTTGCTTTTCTTGCTGAGAGTTGAGTTTTGCCTAGTCCAGCCTGACAGTTTCTTTTTTTCCTCCCTCCCTTCCTTTTAGGACACATTGCCAGCTGCCTTAATCCTCAAAAATGCCTAAAAAGAAATGTAAACTTTTACAGATGAGGAAGCTGAGGAAATAACCTGCCTGGGATTTGAATCTGGGTCCACTTACTGTATAGCCTGACCTCTCTCTGTAACAATGTAATGAAGACCACATAAGAAGCATGTGGAAGTTCCTAGGAAGCACAGCGAAGAGTACAATTAATCTAATGGGGGGAAAATCAGGGAAGACTGCCCAGAAGAGATGATATTTGAGTTGATTCTTGAAGGGTGAATAAAACGTTAACTGGTAGAGAAAGAAGATATTGGAAAGAAGAGAGAGAGGAGTAGCATACATTTTTGTTTGCTTACCCCAAGCCAGTCACTTCCCTCCTTCTCCCTGATTGGGCCGTGGGCTTGGCTTTATCAAATGGCCACGGGCTTTATCAAGCCATTCATGAAGTTTCCACTGCCCTGGTGAGTGACTGTTTGGAAACAGGAATGGGAACAATTCTGACCAATGAGATGATACAGTATAAGGAATGTTTACTCACGGGATTCTGGGAAAGGTTTTTTTTTGTTCTGAGAAAGAGAAAGTCCCCCTTTTTTGCAGGATGTGGTCTCCTCTGTACCTGATGCCTAGAGGAGTGACAGCCATTTTGTGACAGGTGGGCGAACTAACACACTAATGATGACACAGAGAGAAGATGGAAGTGACACCATTGAGCTGCTGAATTAATGACCCTGCAGCAGTCATACCTTGGAACCTAATCTTTGAGTTGATAAATTTTTCTCATTGTTAATCAGCTAAGTTGATGATTTTTTTTTCAGCTGAAAGCATTCTGACTGATACAAGAGGTAAAAAGGATGCCAAAGCGAATGATTGTTTTCACGCTCAGGCTTGGGAAAGAGATAAAGCTGAGAGACAGAGTGGGTTCAAGTCCTAGCTTAGCTGCTTCCTAGGGAGGTGAGGACTGAAAGAATGGGTTGGGGATGTTTGTCATAACTTTATTTGTGGGAGGTAAGCTCCTGTCCACCGGGTGATGGATGGTGACAGGGCCTCATGTCACCTTGGGCAAGTCATTTAATGTCTGTGAGATTCAATTCTTGGGAATGAAAATAATACATCATAGGGCTTTGATGATTAAGAAATGCACAAAAAGGGCTGCTTAACACGGTGCAGGCTGCATAGCGAGTACTCAATACATCATACCAGTGGTGGCTATTGTTACCATTTTTGAATTTTTGGCTGCTGTGGAAACCTCTACCCTCACCCCATTCTCCCCTTACGATTAGACTCATCTGAATGCCACTCACCCAAATCCAGTTTCCATAGCACTGGTGGTTATGTAGGTGTCCTGGCCTTGGAATTGCATTCCTGAATCTGGAGGAGGAGAAGGGAAGTGCTGGAGCCAGATCATGACATCCTCTGGCAGGAGTTATCATGGATTGGGTTCAGGTTCTGCAGCCATAGGTCAACCACAGATGGACCTACATAGGGGACTTTCTCGTTGGCCACGGCTGCTTGGAGCTTTCACATCTCAAGCAGTTATTCTGCATCTCAAGGTACTTCATAGTAGTGAGAAGCAGGTGACACTAAAGGGAAAACCAGGAAGAAGGGCAGCGTGGCCACCCTGACCTGTGCCTATGGACAGTGCAGCCAGCAGGCAATGAGCTAAGGCCTGGGCTGCCACACTGTTGGGCTCTTTGGCTTGGCTCGAGTCTTTGCTCCCCCTCCTTGCTCTGACTCTCTGTTTGGCTCTCTAACATTGCGGTCCTCATTTCTGAGAGGCATTCCTTGGACTTAATGCTGAGGTCAGTATTTGCTGGTGTCAAGGACGTCCATATTTGTATGGGGCCTACTTTCATCCTGCCGTACTCGCCCCTTGCCCCCTGTCTTTCTCTGAGCCCACCTTGTGGGAACCATGTCTCCTTCCTCTATCCTCTAAAGGAGCAGGCATATTTTTATTTGGCTCCAGCGCTCTGGCCATAGTTAATTGGGCCAGAGGTGGACACCCAACCAAAGCTAAACCAATCAGAAACATTTTATTAGAATTTCATCTAGGGGCAGAGCCAATCTCTTTCCAAGGTACAAGTTGTGGAATTTAAATCTGGAGGCTAAAGGTAGTCATGCTTCCCACTAGGTGAATGCAGTCAGCATGTAATGTGAGAGAATGAGGAAAGCAGAAGTCAATGGTGAGATGGTTCTGCCAGCTTCTGAGCCCATGGTCCCCCTGAGCCCATGGTTCCCCTGAGCCCATGGTGCCCGATTTCCTCTAAGGACTAAGGGCACCACTGCCTGGCTTCAGCCTTGAGTATTCTATCTATCTGATATACCAGGAGCCAATACAATCTCCTCTTTGATTTGACTAGGTCAAGTTGCATTTCTGTTCTAATGACAAGAACCCTGAATGACACCCTCCCAGGCTCCTTGGCTGCCCAGGGCCCGGCCAGTCCTCCCCCTTCAAGGTCTCTACCCTGACAATGGATTTGTGTAATCACCTCCTTTTTTCCAGTTTTCATCGTCAGCCAGGAGTCTGAACCTATCCCAGAGGCCCTGGCAAGGCTTCTGCCCTTCTCACCCCACTTGCTCTCCCTGGGTGACCTCATGCATTTCCATGGCTCGGCCTCAACAACCCCAATATTTAAAACTGCCAAACTCCTAGCTCCATTCTGGACCACATCTGAGCTTTAGGCTTTTGAACCATGGTGGAGACATGTTGATCACCTTAATAAGGGGTGTCAGTATTCTTCCTGAAAACCACTGTTTGGGTTGGAGAATACCTTGATAAGCCTTCTTGGGGGCAGGTGAGAGCACGGATGTCAGCAAGCACTACAATGTCAATTGCGGTGGCTGGAAGGTGATGATGTGGTAGGGGAAGCTGCTGGCCCAGGGCCAAGGACAGGAATTTGTAATTTGGACTGGTGAAGGTTAGCAGGATGGGGAACCTTTTTTCTGCCAAGGACCACTTGGGTATTTATAACATCATTCCCGGGCCATACAAAATTATTGACTTAAAAATTAGCCTGCTATATTTGGTCAGACACTTAATTAACTCACCCCTAATGCCTTGGCAGGACCAGACCAAATGATTTCGTGGGCCTCATATGGCCCGTGGGCTGGATGTTCCACACCCCTGGTTTAGAGGAAAGAAGTGAAGAGTTAGGGGGTGGTGGGGGGTAAACATGTGGAAGAAGAGAGAGAACATAGTAAGGTAGGAGATTGGATGCTATAATAAGGAAAGACCAAAGGGAGAGTGGCACCCCTCCCCTACTGGCACAGGGATCCCCAACACTTTGAAAATGGGGGATTTCTTATATAAAGGAGTGTAGCATGCAATAGTTAATAGGGAACGTAAAAGGCTTACACCATTTTACCTGAAATCTGGCTACACATGACTGTGTGACCCTGGGCAAGTCACCTAACTTCTCTGAGCCTTGGTTTCGTTATCTGTAAGATGGGAACAGAGTAGTTGTTAGGATTAAATAAGCACTAAGTACAGTGCTGGCATGTGCTAGGCCTTGGAACAACACATCTTTCCAAGGTACAAGTTGTGGGATTTAAATCTGGACCATTACAGGCAGTCATGCTTCCCACTATGTGCATGGAGTCAGGATGTAATGTGAGAGAATAAGGAATGCAGAAGCAATGATGGCAAGATGGGAAGGGAAGACAGCCAGTAGAGGGGTTATGAAGCAGAATGCACTGTGGTTGCCGGGGTTTTGTCCCACTGGGGACCTCTGGGAGCCAGTGAACAAAGGAAGCTGAAGTTCAGAGTATATAGGGACTTACTCAAGGTCATGGAGTCAACCAGTATGGCAGAGGCAGGCTGCAAACCCAAGAATGCCTGATCTCAGAGTTCTTTGTCCAAGGTAGCTCCATGGAGATAGGACCAAGGCCATGGCTGACAGCTCAGGACTGGATTTCTGGAAACTGAATCCTTGCTCTCTAGCACTGGCTCAGCCAACTGTGGCAAAGAGCTTGCTTCCTTCATCCTCCTTCCCGTCCTCTCTGCTCTCCTGGAGAGTATTTCCCTGGGGCTTCTGTTACTAGTTTGCAGAGCAAAGGCACGTGCAGGCAGGTCAGGGGTTGGAGCAAGCTCAGCAGTTCTGGTATTGTTTTTAATTCAATATTTTGTCCCTGTGTGCCAGCCTCCTTTATTGGATGAGAATACTGTTATTGGATCCTGCCCTGCAGGAGAAAACGCAAGCTTCCCTGGATGAAGGCAGCTATGTTGTTCTAGAATCTGATGAGTCAAGGCAGGGCAAGAAGACAGCAGAGAGTTTTAGAAAATCTGATGGTTACAAGCTGTTCTGTGAGATGCACAAAAACATTAACATATGTAATCTTGACCTTTCCCCTTGCCCTCCATTCCAGGGAGGACAAAGCCCGGGAGGCAGCCTGCACATCGCCCTCCTCCTTTTCCTGCACATCCACTGTCCAGCTTGGCTCTGATGATTTTTACCTCCACTTTCTCCAAGCCCAGCATCCTTCAGTTCAAGCCCCAGCATCTTCTGCCTCGACAACTGGTCTCCCCTCCCCTCCCCTGCTGCCTGCAAATCCATTATCCTTATAATATACTATCTTATTTGGGATCTCCTAAAAGCCTGAGGTAAGGATTCAGAAGTACAGAGTTTATTCGGAGAGTGATCCCAGGAAACACAGGCAGGGGAGTGGGAAAGAAAGTCAGGAAAGGGAAGGGAGTCAGTCAAGGGATATCAGACTGTTTGCACTGTGGGTACCTGGAACTTGATCCCATTGGGGACCTCTGGGAGCCAGTGAACAACACATGGGTCAGAGTTATCTCACCTGAGGAGTGAGGGAACTGGGTGTTTATCTAAGTTCTATAAGGCTGAGGGCTGTTCTGGAGTGAGGGGGATGGAAGGCGAGGAAAGGTTGTTAAACCTCTGGCACCTCTGCCTGCTCCACAGGCAAGCAGAGCCTGTTTCTGTGGTCTGAGAAAGTCCTCAGGTAAAGAAACAGTTGCTAGCATTTGCAACTGCCCACTGTACACTAAAATGGCAGGGCAAGGCCATGAGGGTGGGCACTGGTAGCACATTGCATTTCTTGAATTAAAGCCCCCTGATGGCTTCCCTTTGCTCTTTGGAGTAAGGACCCAAATTCTGTTCTTCATTCTATAAGGTCTCAGTGGGCTGCCCACCTTTACTGCATCACCTTAGCCCACTTGATCCCTCACTTCCTTGGGGACCAGCCATCTCGGCCTTCTCTTTGTTCCTCTGATGGGCTTTCTCTCACTACAGGACCTTTGTATGTGCTGACCCTGCTGCCTGGTTCTTCCACATCACCTACACAATTCCTATACACCCTTCAGATCTCTAGGCAGCCCAATACCATCTCCCAGGCTGGGTCTTCAAAGCCCCAGAGGATAGCGAAGCCACAAAGTGAAAAGAACCCAGATGCCTGAGTCAGCGTGTGGAAAAAAGGCCACATGCCAAACCATCCACATTGGACTATTTTACAAGCAAGAAAGAAACGTCCATTTTGTTGTGTGTTTTTTACAGCAATTAGATTACTTTGATTAATATTAATTCACACACATTTTACAGGTAACAGAAAAGAGGCTCAGAGAGAATTGAAGTGACTTGCCCAGGGTTGCACAGCCAGATGTGGCAGAGCCGGGATTCTGGCTTCAGAACATATACAAAATGTAACTGATGCTGCTTTCCACTTAGTAGGTCTATAATAAATATTTGTTGAATGAGCACAGTGAGTAGCCTTGATTCCGTAGCCTTTATGTTAAGAACCTAGGGAAAAAGTAGTTCAAAAATAAATCACAGGGTGACAAAAAAATAAAATCAAAATGCATGAGTCTCCTCCACTATATTGTAAGTTTCTGGAAGACATATGCTTTACTGTACTCATTTTAAAATATTTTACAGCATCTAGCACAGTGCTTGGTATGTTATAGGGGCTCAAACATGGCTGTTCAATTGAATTGTGACAGACAGCACAAACTGGGTGTTCCCCAACTTTTTCAGATGGTGGAGAAATGGTTTGAAATCTTGCAGTAAAACAGTGACAAATTAATTTTCAAATGGGTAAATATATAATTTTGTGCTAAAAGCAAATACCATCTTGTAGTAGGCTCCGCTAAAAAGTGAAAGCAGCTGCTAACATTGGGGAAAATAACTGGAAAATAATGACAAATGAAGGTAAGTATACCTATGAACCCTTCCCACCATGAATTGGCCCACAGCTACCAGGCCACTACAACTGGATTTTAGAACAGCTGGGCCCAGTTCAGGAAAGTGTTCCACAGGATCACAATTTGAAACCAGTAGATGAGGTAGTTGGAGTAGAAGGGACCAATTAATTAATGGACAAGTGCCTGTTTTTATATTTGCCAGTTAGTGGCTTAAAACCAACTAGTGGCCTCCTCAGAGCAAGCCACCAGGACTCTGTGCAGGCATTTTTGTATTGGCTTCATTCCTATCTCTGTTTTATCCCCTTTTCCACATTTTTCTTTTCCTTACACCTTCTTTTAATTTATGCTACCTTGCTATGTTTTATGTATGATGTAAGCCACCTCAAATCCTTTCTGGAATAATGTGGAGGTATAAATAAAAACATACAACATAAATATAAACTGTAACAAGCTCTGTAAAACCTATTTCTAAAATACCAACAGTGGTTGTTTATCATGGAGAGAAATAGGATGATTAGAGATGTGTTGGGAAGGGGGGGCAGTGTGCATCCAAAGGGGACAGATCTATGTAATTTTACAAAGCCCAAGATGTGGTATTATAAATAACTTTAGTAAACAGCATGGAGATAAAAATTAGTTTTATTTTATTACCTCTATAGATATTCATACAGCTTTTTTCAGGATAGAAGTTGAGGAAATACAAATAAACAGAAAGAAGAAAATTAAAGCCACTCAAAGCCCACTGCTCAGAGACCACCATCACTAACATGCAGTTTCAGAGCCTCTGCATCTTCTTCATGTAAGATTCAGAGAGGGGGCCCCAGCTTAGAATCTGATGGGTGGGGTGATGGGGGTGATGATGAGGAGGAAGCAAAGGAAGAGGAAGAAGGAAAGGAGAAGAGGAAGTGAGCAGTGGTGGGGGCAGAATTTTTGTAGGTGGCCACCTGAGGATAGATGGGGAATTGGGAGGACATGACAGTGTCTACAGTCTGAGCTACATAAGGCATGAATACCAGGAAGGGAGATTCATGGGGTCTGTCTTTGAGCCTCCAACTCCCTCAGGTCAGTGGCTCTCTGATCATCCCCGGTCTGACTCAGGAATAAAGTCTGACTCTCAGAGGAAGCGATGCTGTGGATGTGAGAGGTGAATGCAGGGTATAAGCAGAAGCACTTTGGGGTCCAGGTGACAGTGCCACTCAGCACTGAGGAGAGATGCCTGTATCCCATGACTCTTCAAGACACAGTCTGGCTCTAATGCTGTGAGGAACCAAGCAGGAGGCCATGGGAGCTCCAAGGTCCTTTCAGCTTCTGGAGTGCCTGATAACAATGCCTGGGTCAGGGCGGCAGTGGTGGGGGCGAGGCTCCCCTTCAGGTGACTTGGGGGCAGCAGGTACCAAGGAAGAGGCCAGAACAGAGGATCCCTTGAGAGGACCAGCCAGGTATATGCACACATGGTCATATGCACACCCAGAAAGCACTCAGTCGTTTATGAGAGCTGGGGCTTACACTGATGCAGGTGGAAGCTCTGAGTCAGAGAATGTTAATGTCATTGTGACATCACTTATTGCTCTGATGTCAGGCTTGGAAAAATTTAGGTCTTTTAAATATATACATGGACACGTATAGATTTTTTTTTTTAAAAAAGCAAAAATTTGAGATTGCACTTGGAGTAGAGAATTTTCTGAAACTTCTAAAGAGGTTGACATAGACCAGTCTTTCTTAGAGTGTATTTCTCATACTCCACTTCCATGGGATATTACTAGGCATTACATGAAAAAATGGCTTCTGTGGTCAAATGGACTTGGAAAACATTGAGAAAAACAAAATTAAACAGGTTTCCCCCTACAACACTGCTTGGAGCTTTTGGTATACTGATGTGCACTGTGATCCTCTATGAGAAAGTACAAATTTAGCAGCTGCTCCTGCAGCGGATTTTGGGTGTGGGACTATTCTCTGTCTTCATTGATATCTGCTGGGAATGGTTCAGGGAGTCTAATGGGTATTAATCAAATGCTCGATTTATCAATAGGTCACAGTAGCTACTAAGGATGGGAATGTCACTCTTTGGTACCTAACCTGCTTCGAATTTGTATATCTATTTTTGCATAACAAATTACCTAAAAACATAGAAGGTTAAAATACCAAAGCATTTCTTATCTCACCATTTCTTTGGATTAGGAAGTTGGATGGGTGATTCTGGCTCCTCATGTCTCACGAGGTTGCAGTCAAGTTGTAAGCTGGGGTTGCAGTTGTCTGAAAGCTTGCCTGGGATTGGAGGCTCCACTCCAAGATAGATCCAGTGAATCTCGCTTCCCAACGTTAATGAATAGGTTAGTTCTGTTCAACCTGTAGCATCTTGTAGAAATGATGGACAGTGACCTCTGAGACTAGGCCACAAAACATTTGTGGCTTCTACTCGGATCTCTCTTAGATCATCTGCTCTAGGGGAAGCCAGCTACCATATTATGAGAACACCCAGGTAGCCAGATAGAGAGATCTGCATGGCCAGGAATTGTGGTCTCTGGCAAAGAGGCAGCATATAACCTAATCCAATGATAGAATCACACACCCCCAAACCCCTGAAATAATTTTGACCTGCAGGCCTATTAATGAGCTACCTTGGAAGTGATTGACATCTTGACTACAATCAAGAGAGACCCTGACCCAGACTTATCCTGCTAAGCAGTTTCCAAATTCTCAGTCCACAGAAACTATATGAGATAATAAATGTTCATAGTTATTTTAAGCTGCTATGTCTTGGAGTAACTTGTTACAGAGCAATAACAAATTACTAATACACATCCTTAATGCTAAGCTACTTCAGCTCACTGTTGACTTCCCAAGCTGAAAGTGGTCTTGACCATTGTCTTTTTACTGACTCCCCATTAGTGGTTGCATAAATAGTTCTCTCCAGTCCTTACTATGAAAGCATCTCTTGATGGTCCGACTCATGAAGATCATTGGTGTGGGGTACTGATGAGGGGAGCCCCTCAGAAGTAGGGGTTTATGAAAATCATTACATTCTTATTGAATGAGCCATTGTGAGCCAGTTTTCATGACTTTTCTAGCCCCACCCATTTGATCACAGAATCCTTTCATTGTGCAATGGACACAGTTGGTCCCTACATACATCCTCTTTTCCTTCCCTCTTACTCCTAAGAGAAAGCCTCAGGGTAAGATGATGCCTCTTACTCTTCTTGATGTTGTGCCTGGAACGGTGGCTGCCATCTTGTTGCAGGAGAATAATAACATGAGCTCCAATGTCTCCATCATCCAGCTCCAACAATTGCTACCCATACCCACACCTGCCCCCACCTTTGGTTATTTTGAAGCAAATTCCAATCACCCTATTATTTCCTACATAGATTTCCGTATGTATCTTTAAAGATTAGGACTTAAAAAAACCTAATCCAATTATATTATCACTCCCTCCCAACCCCCCCTAAATAATTCATTTTCATTGCATATCTACAACTAAGCAGTTTCCAAATTCTCACTTATTTGCCTCACAGTGTATTTAAAAACATAAATTCTCCTCATACTTCATTAAAACTAGTGCCTGCTGGGAAAAAATAATTACTCTTTAACATTCAATAATCATCTGTGCCTGGATCATAAGTGTTAGTACTGTTTGAAAGGTTAACTGAGCCCAAATCCCTCCTGGGAAATGCATAGTCAGATGGGCTTGGCTTAGAGTATTTTCAGTTACTAACTCCATGACTGTGGGCAGTAACTAACTCTCTACATTTCAGTTTTCAAAACTGTTTAAAAATATTAGATTAGAGAGGATCCAGGAACCTGGATTTTGGAAATGTGAGGCAGAGGCAATAGGGACTTCTCCTGAACCCCAGAAATTGCATTCTGCTCCCCAGAAAACATATCTCTTTCCACTGCCCCCCCTGTCACCCTTCCCCATTCATTCAGAGCCTAAATATAGGAGTCAAGAAGTCTTCAGCACTGTCATATGTTTCCAATCAGCTCATGATTTCAGGGTAGGAGCTCAATATTGGTGATAAATATACTTTATGAGGTTTTTTTGTGTATTTTTAAAAAGACTGTTCCAATAAATAATTTACTAGGGCATTGAAAGATGGAGGAAGAGACTCTGATTACATCTTGAAGCACCAAAATCTTGAAGTTTAAGGAAGTTAGGCAGCTCACAGCTATTTAAAAACATTCTGGAGGGGATAATTCTTCCACACTACATTTTTTTAAAAAGGTTACAGCTCAGCAGCTGATCTCTTGGGCGGTGCCCTTCTCCCATCTCTCTCCTGGATGCCATTCTAAAATTAGCATCATCATCACATGATTTTGGACTGCTTGGTGCATAGCACATAGCTCTTCTCCGCCTACCCCTCCCACTTGTTAGTTTTTTATTTTGAGGTATAATTGACATAACATTATATTAGCTTCAGGTAGACAACATGATGTTTTATATTTGTATATATTGCAAAATGATCACTACGATAAGTTGAGTTAATATTCATCACCATACATAGTTAAAAATATTTTTTCTTGTGATGAGAACTTTCAAGATACACTCTCTTAGCTACTTTCAAATAGTCAATGCAATGTTACTAACTATAGTCACCATGTTATACATTATATCCCCATGATTTATTCATTTTATAACTAAAATTTGTACCTCTTTTACCTCCTTCATCCATTTTGCCCACCTCCCATTCCTGTTTCAGGCAACCACCAATCTGTTCTCTATATCCATGAGCCTGTTTTTTTGTTGTTTGTTTATTTTGTTTAGATTCCAGATGTAAGTGAGATCATATGGCACTTATCTTTTTCTGTCTGACTTATTTCACTTAGCATATACATAACTCTTCTAAACTTCTACTTCCTCATCTTTAAAATTGGAATAGCACAGCCCAGCCAGTGGTTGAGCATCAAACTATGAACTAAGAGGTCAAGGGTTGATTCCCCATTGGGGTGGGGGCATATGCCCAGGTTGGAGGCTCAGTCTCCAGTGGGGGTGTGCAGGAGGCAGCCAATCAATGAATGATTTTTCTCTCATCACTGATGTTTCTATCTCTCCCTCTCCCTCTCTGAAATCAATAAAAATATATTTCAAAAAATAAATCCTCAGAGCCTAGAATTGTGTCCGACATTGAGTAGTCAATTGGTAAATAATTGTTGAATACCTTACAGATGAAGAAACTGCAATTTAGAGAGAAAGTAACTTGCCCAAGGGCACTCAGGTAGATGTGTTGGGACTTTGACTAGAACCACTGGGAAAAAAAATCTGATTTGTAGCATTTCCACTATGGCTGATTTCAAGCAACTACACTGATATAAATCTATTTGCAAATTTCCTGAAAATTTAACTATAGGCTCTTGCAAGCCTGTTTTGCAAGCTGGCTCCACCACAGCAAGAACTAGGACATAGTTCTAAAGGGAACACAATTCTAAAGGGCACACTACCACCATTTCTCTATCCTGACGCCCTGAACAAGGCAAAGTCCATACTTACAGCTAAGTATGAGGAGAAAAGACACTGAAATAACTCTGTTCAAAGCAGGGTGCATAGGTGATTCTTAACCTAATCACAAAACTCCTCTGTGTAAAACGTTTTAGTATCGTCCCAATGTTCTCAGCATGAAATTCAGTTTCCTTATCATGACCCACAAGGCTCACTGAGAAAACTCCCTACTCTGTCAGGCACTGTATGAGACTTTTTGTAATAGGGTTTAATGGTGAACATGACATATATAACTCTTGCTCTCATGGACTCTGAGTCGAGTAAATGAGGCTGTCAATAAACAAATAATCAGCCATTAAGTAGAAATTACAAAAGCAGACATGTGCAGTAGAGGAGGTGCTTAGAAAGAAAATAATGAGGAGGAGTTGCTTACTCAGACTGAAGGTGAGTTGAGCTACTCTAAGAAAGTGACTTTTTTTTCTGTATATATATATTTTTTATTGTTTTAAGTATTACAAATAGTAGTACATATGTCTCCTTTTTTCCTCCCATTGATCTCCCCCCGACCTCCCCTACCCCCCAATACATGCCTTCACCTGCCCGCCCTCCCCCCTGCCCCAGTGTCTTATATCCATTGGTTGTGCTTATATGCATGTGTACAAGTCCTTCGGTTGGTCTCTTACAGCCCCCCTCGCCCAACCTCCCCTGTCTTTCCAATGTAGTTTGACAGTCTGTTCAATGTTTCTTTGCCTCTGTATCTTTTTCCCACCATTTCTTTCCTTTAAAAAGTTTTTCCTTTGCAGACTAGAAATAAACATATAATAACAAAACAAGACAAAACAAAAAAATGTTTGAGTCCCAATTTCAATGTCCAACAGTTCTGAGTCCCCGTTTCAATGTCTAACAGTTCCTTATGTGTACATGTCAGCAATGATATCTGGATGGTGGGCACATGTTGGCAATGCAGGTCCGACCCTCTCTGGTTTGGTCCTAGGTAACCTGCAGCGGTGCACAGCTGCTGACTGCTCGCGTGGCAAGGCGTTGTCAGCGTCTTCCATCTCTGGACTGTTTTTTCCTCTTGTCTTCGTGGTTGGAGCACACCTGTCAATTCCTCTCTGTTGCAGGAATCCATCTGGTCTTGGGGTTGTTTTCTGAAAATATACAAATATATTCTCAACCACAAGTTAATAAAGGAATCTTTTCTATATAATTGATTTGGGATCAGAACGGGACCCAGGCAACAGAAAGAGACCTGGCCCAGCTCACATCAAGATACAGGTGACAGACAGAGACTTGGCCCAGCTCAGATCGGGACCCAGGTAACAGACAAGAGACTTGGCCGACAGCAGTTGCCCTATATCTAAATTCAGCCCAGCATCTGGAATGCTCAGGGCCCACTCAAGAATGCAAATAATCCTTCCCACTAATATATACAGGGTAAACTAAGATTGTTGGTAGAGTATTAAATTTGACAGTAAAATAGTAATCGAATTTTCAGATTAATTTAAATAGGCTAATTGAAATAAGTGAGTATTCAAGTAAAGTTAATTGTACTGGACAAAAAGCTGTTCTTAAAGTAATAACTAAAATTTCTATTGGTAGTTCATCTCGTGGTAAAATTCCTGAATATGCAATGAACCTAAAGCAGTCATATGTGTGTGGGGGAAAAAATTTAAATTTAAAGTTATCAAGACTGCATTATAAAATTTACAAAAACCTCCATTAATAAAAAAAAAAGGGGGGGGATAGTAGGGCAATATCATGTAAGGAAAAATATCCTATAAGTAAATTACATCTAGAAAATTTTTACTTTACCAAATTGTTTCATTTGCAATACTAACAGCAAGACGGCCATTAAAAACACACATGGTGTCTAAATAAGACAAAGGGAAATCGTTTGAACAAAAATAAAAAGGATCCCAAATCAATTATATAGAAAGTGACATTTGAGACCTGAAGAATGAGAAAGAATTGGATGAGGAGTGGGGCTAGTGGCCTGATAGAAAAGGAGAGGATTTGGCACTTTGAGGAATAAAAATGATTTTTGTGTAATTGGAGACAGTAAAGATGGGCTGGGGAGGATGGTTATAAATATTGCTATGGTCTGAATATTTGTGTCCTCTCAAAATTCATAAGTTGACTTTCTAGTTTTCAAGGTGATGTTATTAGGAAGTGGGGCCTTGGGAGGTGATTAGGTCATAAGGTGGAGCCCTTATGAATGGGATTAGTGCTTTTATAAGAGGCAGGAGAAAGCTCCCTTACCTCCTTCTGCCATGGGAGGACACAGTTCTAAGGCACATTTAGGAACTACAAAGCATGCCCTCATCCGACAACGAATCTGCCAGCGCCTTGATCTTGAACTTCCCATCCTCCAGAACTGTGAGAAATAAATTTGTTGTTCATAAGCTACCCAATGTATGATTGTCCCCTCCCCCTTCCCCCCGCCCCCAACAGCCTGAAAGACAAGACAAATATAAACGCGAAGGACAGATGGCTAATGGCTAAGGGATAGGCTTAACACCCTTTGAAGATAGAGACTAATTCAAGTCACAGGAACTCAGATGCTCTCTTTGAGTTATTCTGTCCCAATGATGGGCAACTTTCTTCTACAGAAAACCTTTTCATGTTTCTTGAGTTTAAACAAGGTCATCCAGTTTCCACCAGATCTTGCATAAATGAATAAACAGAAGCCCAAAGAGGGAAATCTGATCACCAACAGTTTTTCAGCCAGTAATAGCTGTATGGCCTTGGGAAATATACTTTCTGATCCAGCACTATTCAACAAAAACAATGGGAGCAAGCCACAAAAAGAGCCACCTATGTAGTTTACATTTTCTACCAAACACATTTAAAAGGATATAGAAACATGTGAAATTAAGTTTATAATTTTATTTGACTCAAAATATCACTTCAACATGTAATCAATAGAAGTCTTAAAAATCCAGTGTGCATTTTATTTACCTTGTGGCACATTTCAATTCAATCTAACCATATTTCAAGTTCTCTTTAAAAAAATTTTTTTCCCCTAAATATATTTTTATTGATTTCAGAGAGGAAGAGATAGAAACATCAATGATGAGAGAAAACCATTGATCGGCTTGCCTCCTGCATGTCCCATACTGGGGATTGAGCCCGCAAACCGGGCATGTGTCTTTGTTCAGGAATCACACCCGAGATCCTTCAGTCCCCTGAGCTGACGCTCTATCCACTGAGCAAAACCATCAAGTTCTCATTAGCCACGTGTGGTTGGTAGGCATAGTACTGGACAGTGCAGTTCTATAGTTTAGCTTGCTTGTCTGTGAAATGAGGATAAAATTGCCTCGGTCACTGGAAGGAACAAGAAAGATCTGATCCTGGGAAACCCCTGCATCCCGCCCTGCCCTTAGGAAGTGCGCAATAAATCTTATTTCCTAAGGTCTTGTCTCTCATGGCACCGCCCTCCTTCAAGTCTCCGCCCCTTTCCCCGCCCCCTTCAGGCTCCGGGCGGAAGCAGCGCTGTCACAAATGCAGCGTGCTTTACGGCAGCTCCGCCTTTAACCGCAGTGTGGCTGGCTCGTGCGTCGCACACCCTTTGCCTCATTGGCTCTGCGTCCCCGCTCACGGCGCTTTTCGGCAGTGTGGCTGCCGAGCTGCTGAAGGGCTCCACGGCTAGGTTGTGAGTGGAGGCAAGGAACCAGAGTTACCGGTGTTAGCTGCGCCTGGAAGCATGGACGTGGGCGAACTTCTCAGCTACCAGGTAGGAGGGACGGGAGAGCTGGGGCGCCGTACCCTTATCCGAATGTGTGTGGCAGGTCGCAGGACCAGAGTCCCTTCATCTCACCTTTCTTCACCCCAAGTCCCGGGCCCGGGTCCCCTCACTTTTCATGCCACCGAGGTCCGAGCCTCTTATTTCACTTCACTCCCTCTCGAGACCCTCCTGTGCTCTTTCCATTTATTCCTTTCCAAGGCTCGAGCCCCTTTTCAACTCGTCTGGGCTCCTCCTCACCTTACCCTTGGGCCCTGTCCCCTTCAACTCTTCTTCACAACCACCCCCTTCACTCTCTTCTTCCCCAGTCATTGTGTTTGTGGTGGTCCTTGCATTTAAGACCCAGCTTCTCTACTGACTGGCCACGGGGCTTTTGAACAAGTTCTTTAATCCTCTTTGAGCCTCTGGTTTTGTATGTATAAAATGGAGAGAGTAATAACTTGTTTGAGCACTCGGTCAAACAAGTTATTACTTGGGTGTGAAAGTTGATTTTAAGGTCTAGAAAGCTGTACCCATATTAACTGCAGATGTTGGGAAATGTTTGGAATTCTAGTATGGGATGGACCCCTAGAATTTTCCTGTCCCCCTGGCTTAGGGTACTTGTGGGTAACCGGTGGCCCAGAGGATGGAAAGGACTTATCCAGAGTCACTCAATAAGTAAGGCCTGGGATTAGAGCTGAGATCTCCTGGCTCCCAGCTTAACATTTTCCTCCGTCTTTTGGCTTTCTAAAGAGGCTCCTCGGGAGAGGCAGTAGAGGTGTTCTGTTCAGTATTGTAGCCACTAGCCACATATGGCTATTGAATACTTGAAATGGGATTAGTCTGAATTGAGAAGTACTATAAGTGTAAAATCACACCGGGTTTTGGAGATTCAGTATGAAAGGAGTAAAGGTTTTGTATTAACTACATCATCATCTTAATCTTATTAATGACATTCATTATAGATCATGCTGATTAAGAGATCATTATGGATAATGGATGAAATACAATGTATTTAAAATAAATTTTACCTGTTTCTGTTTACTTTAAAGACATTATTGATTTCAGAGAGAGGAAGGGAGAGAGAGAGACACATCAATGATGAGAGAGAATCATGGGATCGGTTGCCTCCTGCATGCCCCCTACTGGGGATCGAGCGCACAACCAAGACATGTGCCCTCCCCGGGAATTGAACCCTGACCTGGTTCATGGGTTGACGCTCAACCACTGAGTCACACTAGTCAGGCTCTGTTTACTTTTATTTTTTTAAATATATTTTTATTGACTTCAGAGAGGGAGAGGAATAGAGAAATAGAAACATCAATGATGAGAAAGACCACTGACTGCCCCCCCCTTACCCCCCGGCATGCCTCACACTGGGGACCGAGCCCACAGCCCTGACCAGAACCAAACTGAGATCTCCTAGTTCACAGGTTGAGGCACAATCACTGAGCCACACCAGCCTAGCTCGTTTTACTTTTTAATGTAGCTACTCACCTTTTAATTTGGCTACTAAAATAACACATATAGCTAGCCTCATATTTGTACTGGACCAGCTCTGCAGAATAAAGAATAGGTAATTGAGAGTTATGAGTCTCGAGCCCCATGTTGCCTGGAATCTGTTTTGCTTATAACAGATTCCAACCATTTTGTTCAAGGAATAACCTTGAACAAAATGCTTAACCTGTCTATGCCTTGGTTTCCTCATCTGTAAATGGGGGGGGGGGAGAGCGGGGCAATGTTGATATCTACCACATAGGTGTCTTGTGAAGCTTAGACCAATGCTTGTCAAATGGTAAACATTCAATAAATGTTAGCAATTATATTCGTGCCACTACCTCAGCCACTATACAAAGAACTGACCTTAGAAACTAGATAGGACTTATAAAATGGGGAGAAGTAAAGCCAAAAGATTTCTCTTTTTGAGACAGTAATTGAAAGAAGGAAGGAAATAGGAGTGCTGTTGAATGAGTATGTCTGTTTGGGTGGTAGAATGGCTAGACATTGACTCATGGAATATTAAAGCTAGAAGAGGTTCATTCATTTGCTCAACAAATAATTATTGAACCAAACAGACAAGGTTCTTGCTTTTGTGAAGCTTATAGTCTGGTGGGAAAGTAACAAAATAAGTGAGTAAATAAGAATTCAGATTGTGATAAGTGCTTTGAAGAGTATGCAGGTAACACTAAAGAACTGTGCTGTTTAGTATGGTAGCCGCTGGGCACAGATGACTGTCAACCGTTGAAATGTGGATAGTTCAAATTGGGATATGATATATGTGTAAAATACACACTGTATTTCCAAGATTTAGTATGAAAAAATGAATTAAAAGTAATTTTTATATTGATTACATGTTGGAATGATAATACTTAGTATATATTGGCTTAAAGAAAATATATTATTAAAATTAATGTCACTTTAAAAACGTAATGTGTGCCCTAGCTGGTTTGGCTCAGTGGATAGAGCATCGCCCTGCAGACAGAAGGGTCCCAGGTTCGATTCCGGTCAAGAGCATGTACCTTGGTTGCGGGCACATCCCTAGTAGGGGGTGTGCAGGAGGCAGCTGATTGATGTTTCTCTCTCATTGATGTTTCTAACTCTATATCCCTCTCCCTTCCTCTCTGTAAAAAATCAATTTTATATATATATATATATATATATATATATATATATATATATATATATACACACACACACACACACACACACACACACATACACACACACACACAAACATAATGTGGCTATTAGAAAATTTAAAGTTATATATTTGGCTTTTTGTGGCTTTCAGAATATTTTTATTGGACAGTGCTGCTAAAGAAAGTAACTTCTGGGAGTGGGAGACAGGACCTATTATTTTATACTAGGGGCCCAGTGCACGAATTCATGCACCTTGAAGGGAACTGTGGGCCACGAGGCTGTGGTAGGCACAGGGGTGGGTCTTGGCCCATTCTCCATGCCCCCACCTGGCAACCCCCCCCCCCACCCCCGTGGTCCCAGTCCCCTGTCTGCCAGCAGCCCCGCTTCCGCTGCCTGACAGCGCTGGCCCTGCTCGCACCTGCTGACAGCACGGAGTGATTGGGGCTGGCGCCAGCAGCGCTCCGATTGCCCCTCAGGAGCAGGGGGAGGTGGAGAAGCCCTCAGGGGCGATCAGGGCCGGCAGCTGCTGTTTGCACCTGCTGATGGCACAGAGCCATTGGAGCTGGCTCTGGGCGCCAGCAGCAGGTGTGAGCGCCTGGTGGGATCATGGTGCGCGGGAGCAAAGAATTTTCAGTAACCACCAGAGGCTCGCCCTGATGACAGCAACCAGTGCCCTGCCTTGGTCTGGCACCCCCACTCACCTGCTCCACCATCCTGCTGCAGGCGCCGCCTCCCATGTTCCATGCACTCTCCCTGGTGGTCAGTGCACATCCTAGTGACTGGTTGTTCGGTTGTTCTGCCGTTCGGTCTATTTGCATATTAGGTTTTTATATATATATAGATAATATGGTCCAGAAAGGACTCTGTGAAATGGACGTTAAAGGACTAAAGGCTGAGAAGGAACCAATCTTGTGGAAAGGGCAGAATGATCATGGCAGAGGGAACAGTAACTACATAGGCTATGAGGTAGAAGCTGGTGCAGCCAGTTAGAGGATCAAAAAGAGCTTCGATGGTGAGTGAGCAGGAGAATGGCAGGCAGGTGATGAGGCTGGAGTTGTAGGCAGATGATAGGAGGTGTTGGAAAATGTAGGCCTTTCTGTGGGCCATGATAAGGAGTTTGAATTTCATTTTGAGAGATGTTGTAGATAATCTCATTCAAGCAACTTGTTTGCAGATGAAAAGTGAACACATTTTGGTAAAGGGACTTCCCTGAGGTTATGGACCAAGATAGTGGCTGAGTTGAAAGCAGAATCCTGATCTCCTTATTTCTACCTCTGTTCATTCCCAACCTACACTATTCATGCATTTTTCCTTTCTGAAAGATCAATGTTCACTCCTGTTGCTAAATAGCACTGTCTAGAATTTAATCTGTAACCATTCAAACGCACCATCCTTTTGTGGAAGTCATGAAGATCATCTACGAGTTAATGGATACAGAAACTCTTTGAAAACAATAGCACTTTATAGATATGAAAGATGCCTATTTACCTATATCATCTCTCTAAATTCTTATAACAACCCTATGAGGAGGGTGCTATTTTTAATCCCTGTTGCATAGGTGAGGTACAAAAAGTAACCTATCTTATTGCTGAAGTTCCTAAACACTGTGCTGTACTGTTTGTCTATTCTGTGCCAGATGCTGAGCTAAAGTGCTTTCAGATAAATTCTTACATTTAATTCTCAACATGCTTCTTGGCATACCTTTTGTTTTAATAGAAAAGGAAACTGAAGCTAGAGAGGTCAACTTACCTGAGCAAGGTTAAGAGCCAGTAAGGAGTAGAGGTGAAACTAAAACCTACTGAATACCCAAATCTAGTTTTCCATTTTGTTTTTAGCTTTTTAAAAACTTAAAAAAACTGAAGTATGGCACACATATAGAAGAATGCGTAAATTTTAAGTGTCAGTGATTATAGCTATGAACATTACCACTAAAGTTAATTTCTCAGGGACATGTGGGAACAAGATGTCTGATTTAAATATCCCCACCACTAGAGTTTGATTCAGTAAGTCTCCATGGGACCTTAAAATTTGCATTTCTAATAAGATCCCAGGTGATGTGAACCTATTGATCCAGGGACCGAATTTGAGATCCCCTAGTCTAGAACGATCTACATTAAAAAAAATATTTCTCCAGCTGAGACATTCTCCTCCCTTTTCATGGCCATTAGTTTGCAGTGTTTTTTTTTTTTTTTTGGAGCTTAAATTATACTTTTTCCCTGCCATCCAAGATATTGAGAGCAATCACTTAATCTTCCTGGGCCTCAGTTTCCTCACATGCCTAATGAGGGGATTAAGTAAGTCTCTCTGAGGTCCCTTCTAGCTTTAAAATTCTGTGATACTAATTATTTAGACCAAGAGCTTTAGAGGTTTCAAGGTATAAAAAAGCTTGATGTAGTAGACTGAAACAGGGCTAAAAATCAGGAAGATTTAAGTTTTAATCCTACCTTTATCATTACTTATCTGAGTGATTCAGGACAAGTCACTTCCCATCTCTGTACATAATTTTTTAAAATCTCTTATAAAATCGCCTATAAAATGAGGGGAATCAGCTATATAACTTCTGGCTCTTTCCTAAAATTTAGAGGCACAGGTAAGCAAAGAAAATATGTAATGTCAAAAAATGTTTATTAAAAGTATTTAATATTTTTAGTGTGCTCACTAAATTTAATTTTCCAGGCAACTTGGTGGGAAGATTCCTATTTTCTGCGGAGATTGGTTCTTCTAGTAATCGAGTTAGTCAGTAAGGGCCTCTCTGTATATGTCTTATATCCTTGACATATGTTAACTATTCATTTGAGAAGACAGGAGAATTATAATGTGGACAGAAGGTGTTGGAAAAAGTCTTAAAGAGGAAACCAGCTATGTTCCCAATATGGAAATGTACTTTTTTGATGCCTTCAGGCTTAGACGTCTCATCAAGAAGTGTGCCCAGCAGTTCCTTGGCTGAGAAGTTTCTGCTGCACATATAAACTCCAGGGTGTTCTCATTAATACTAATTTCACAGATGTCTGGAAAAAGTTCTTACATCCAAAGTTTTGCAATAAGGACTTCTCATTTAGTACAGGTTGGCTCAGTGGGAATGACTTCCTTTGTGACACAAGAAATGTTCTGTTTGAGGCAGATTGGGGTCAGAGACCCTTGGTTTTGACAATATTGCAGTTACCCACTACTCTTGTCACCTATCAGGGATATCATAGCATTTTGTTGGATTGCAGGTGCTTATAGGAATCTATAATCATGCTCCTTTCCCCTTATTATTTCTCCTTTTTGTAATAAAAATTCTTAATAACAATACACCAATAACACCAGTATTAAAATGAAGTATTTGAGAAAAGGAAACCCAATATCCTAATCTAATAAATATTTTTATATTCACACAGTCCTTAGGTATTTTGTATGGCTATAACTATTGTGTATACACTATTTTGTGTTACATTTTATTTTATTTTTATACTTTTATTTGGGCCAAACTGATGACATATACTGGGGAACCAAGATCTCAACCATGCTCCTATGTTATATTTTCAATTTAACATTGTCAGAAATATTTCCTGTGTTTCTACATATAGTCTTTGTTAAAAAATATTTTAATTGATTTTGAGAGAGAAACATCAATGTGAAAGTTAAACATTGATTGGGTGCCTCCTGCACATCCCCTACCAGGGATCAAGCCTGCAATCCAGGCATGTGCCCTGACTGGGAATGGAGTGGGCAACCTTTTGGTACACAGAACTATGCCCAGCCAACTGAACCACACTGGGTAGGACTCTACATAGTCTTTATGTTATTATTAACTAGAGGCCCAGTGCACGGATTCGTGCACTGGTGGGGTCCCTCGACCTGGCCTTCAGGGATTGGGCCAAAACTGGCAGTCTTACATCCCCCAAGGGGTCCCAGATTGCGAGAGGGTGCAGGCCAGGCCGAGGGACCCCACTGGTGCACGAATCTGTGCACTGGGCCTCTAGTATGCATGTAAGATCTTTGGAATCTCTCCCCCCTCTCTCCCTTGCCTCCTTCCCTCTGAGATTCATCAGTCTGTGCCATGTTTCTATGCCTGTGGGTTGAGCTGAGTGTCTGCCCCCAGTGGTCATGCACATCATGGTACCAGTTTAACAGTCACTTGGGCTTTTATATACATAGACTAGAGACCCAGTGCATGAATTCGTGCTCAGGTGGAGTCTGGCCAGCCCAGCCCCAATCGGGGCGGATCAGGGTTGGGCCTGCCAGGGGGAGGGGCTGCAGAAGGTTGGCCATCCAGCCCTGTCCCCTATTGGGTGGGGGAGTGGTCAGGAGTGGGGCTGGCCAGGGGGTGGAGCCACAAGGGGTTGGCTGGCTGCTCCACCCTTAATTGGGGTAGGGGAGGCCAATCGGGGTCAGGGCCAGCTGGGGGGAGGGGCAGTGGGAGGCCCCTGATCAGGGTCAGGGGGGCCAATCAGGCGTGGGGCCATGGGCCAATGGGGTGGTAGGGGTCCATTGGGTGGGGCCAGCCGAGGTTGGCTGGCAGGCCCCACCCCTGATCAGCCAGTTCGAAGGCCACAGTCTGCATCATAGCAACCGGTCGTTCTGTCTTTCCAGCCATTACAGAGTTCTGGTCGCTGGCTTTTTATATATATACTAGAGGCCTGGTGCATGAAATTCATGCACAGGGGGCTGTGTCCCTCAGCCCAGCCTGCACCCTCTCCAATCTGGGACCCCTCGATGGACTGACCATTTTCCCCTATTGGGATCCGGCCTAAACTGTCAGTCGGACATCCCTCTCACAATCCAGGACTGCTGGCTCCCAAATGCTCGCCTGCCTGCCTTCCTGATTACCCCTTACCACTTCTGTCTGCCAGCCTTATCACCCCCTAACCACTCCCCTGCCAGCCTGATTAATGCCTAACTGCTCCCCTGCCAGCCTTATTGCCCCTAACTGCCCTCCCCTGCAGGCCTGGTCACCCCTAACTGCCCTCCCCTGCAGGCCTGGTCCCCCCCAACTGCTCTCCCCTTCAGCCCTGGGTCCCCCACAACTGCCCTTCCCTGCAGGCTCAGTCGCCCCCAACTTTCCTCCTCTGCCAGCCTGACCACCCCTAACTGCCCACCTCTGCAGGCTTAATTGCCACCACCTGCCCTCCCTTGCACGCCTGGTCCCTCCCAACTGCCCTCCCCTGCTGGCCATCTTGTGGTGGCCATCTTGTGTCCACATTGGGGGCAGCCATCTTGTGTGTTGGAGTGATAGTCAATTTGCATATTACTCTTTTATTAGATAGGATGTTTGTATTTTTTTGGTGAGAGACTGACCATTTTCCCCTAAATTGAGTATGTAGGTGGTTTTCAGTTTTTTAGCCTTGGAGATAATATTGTAGTGAATTTCTTTAGTCATGTGGCATTTCCCCCTCCTATCTGTCCTTATTAATTATTGTGTGCCATATTCTGTGCTAAGTATTACATGTACTAAAATTATTAAGACATTGTCTGGACCTTAAAGAATTCATAATTTAAGGAGCAAGACAGACATTTTAACATCTAACTGTGTGAATAAAGCACAATAGAAGGAATGATTGGATATGCCTGGAGAGGGGATGTATTGGTGAGAATGGATTTGGTTTGGTCATTGAAGAAAAGGGAGATGACATTGGAATATCAGTTTTGAATGAATAGGAATTCTGTGGGGTAATAAAGGGGTTGAGGAGAATCTTGACTTGGATTAGTAAGAGCAAAAGCATGGGAATGAAATGTTAAGAGCATTGAGTAAATGAGGGGAGTGGCAGGTAATGATGGGGTCACTTTAGATGTAATTATGTTAAGCAATACATAGTGCTCATATGGAATTAATCCTTTATCAGTTTACAGTGCTAAGAGCAGTGTGTGTTCTGGTTTTACTGCACTTGATATTACTGGTTGTCATAATTTAATTTTTCCCATTAATCTATTAGGTATATAAAGTTAGTTCAAATTTGCTTTAATAAGCATTTTTTCTTGTGTGTTTAGCAGTTGCATTTGTTATTATCTGCCTCTTTCTCTTAAAGTAGTATAGTTTGTAACTGAGCTTTTCTCTCTCTTTTTTTTTTTTGATGGTGTGCGTTTAAGAAACATTGGAGGGCTGAACACTGCTCAGATATATTTTTCATTCATTGGTCGCCTTATTTTACTTATAAATCTGATATTATTTTATAGCATCGTGAAATAGGCTTTTTGCATGACAGTTTAGTGCTTTTTGAAGTTACTTTTTGTTGTGAAACTATCAATAACTGATAAAAAAGCTATTCCCACTTAAGGGTGTTTTCTGTTTTATCTCCTGAGTGATTTTATTCTTAGGTTCATTTCCTCCCTTTAACCTTTTTATCCTCTCTCTTTTCCCTAGTGTATTCGTTTATACTCACAAAACACATATGTATAGTTTCCTTGTACACTAGACAGTGAACTTAGAGGCAGGGACCAGCACCTAGAAGTGTCCTCCCCATAATTGATGCCTAATAATGGGTGTTTAACGATTGAGTGAATAACTAGTACATGCCTTCAAATATGCTCTGGTTATTTGCTCCTTTTGGAAAGCTTATTTGCTTGCTGACTTGTATCTTTGCTTTTGTGGTAGACATCAAGAAAGTTTGATTCAAATCTTTTACTTCAGTTTCTGAATTGTTCTCTTCCTCATTATGTCTTGCTACTCTTGCTATAAAACCTACATTAAAAAGTTTTTTTTTTATTTTGAACTAATTTTAAACTTCTAGGAAACAGTTTTCGTATACTCCTCACTCAGCATCCCATAAAGTTAACATATTTTATAACCATAGTACAATGATCAAAACCAGGAAATTAACATTTATATACCAGTAACGCACTAAACTACAGACTTAACTCAAATGTCACCAGTTTTTCCGCTAATGTTCTTTTTCTGTTCTGGGATCCTATCCAGAATCTCAGTTGCATTTAATTGTCATTTTCTTTGTCTCATATGACCTTGACATTTTTTGACTAGTCATTTATTTTGTAGGATGTCTAACACTTTCGTTCTTGATGGTTGTCAGTGCCCTCTTTAAGGCCAAAGATTTTCTTGACTCATACATTCTTTTGTCTTCTGTCTTTCAGCACCTTTATGTAGACATCTCTTAGTTCACTGGCTCTGATTTGACTTTCATGTGTTTACTGAACATTCTGGCCAGATGTTTTGGTATCACATAATTCTCTGCATCTCTCCACCTACCCCACCACCTACCCACAATTTTGCATTTTAGTCAGGGCTGTTTCTGTTCAGTAGACTTGAAGAAGCCTTGAAGCTATTTCTCAAAGATGAAAGGGCTCAATGATTGAAAGGCAAGGTTCTTTTCCTCATGGATCATGCAATCTCATAAGCTAGTTCCTCTCTCAGGAATCAAGTTGTCAGGAGTTGAAAATGATTAAGTCACAGTTCTTGCTCTTGTGAGGTTTATAGACTAGTGGGAGCATCCCACAGATTTCAAAACTGATAAGCCAGCACACAGTGTCAGTGCTGTTTACAGAGGTGTGAACAAGATGTGGTGGCACAGAGGCAGGAGCAGCTCTGCCACTGGGAAGTTGGGAAGACTTTGCAGAGGAGTTGTTTCTTCAGTAGTCTTCTGTCCTTTCCTTTCTCTTTGAAGCGCCATCGTCTTACTTTAGACTCGTGGAACTTGGTCAAATAAGTAGCTTTCTAGTTGGTCTTACCTTTTACCTTTGTGGATTTCATATTGGCATAGTGAATGTGGGTTTATCTTCTTCATAGACCAACAGAACACTCTTCTTTGATGGGACACTCTTCAGTCCTACCTATTTCAGCTTTCTTGGAGATAGGTCTTATTGAGATGCCTAATTTTGGAAGTGAACTTGAGGAAGAAAGACAGCCTTACCTTTTTCTTCAGTCTCTCACTAGGTGGTTATTGTTTAAATTGGGGATTGGATTGATAAGGCTTACCCCAATAGAGAAGTTTTCATGTATAAAAATGACTACATTGGAGAATGTGGATGGTTCAAAATAACTTGAAGAAAATAATTTATTCAGCATTGTTGGAGAAAATTATTCGAAGCACATGACGTTCTGACCGTGCCCATTAGGCATCGTCATTTAATGTTTACTTAGTGTATGAACACAAACTCTGGGCCAACTGCCTGTCTTTGAAATCTTCCTCTGTTGGTTGCAAGTTATGTGATCTTGGTTCAGTTAATTAATCTCTTTAAGCCTCAGGTCTTCAACTTTAGAATGGAGATTATATAATAGTGCTATCTCATCTCACCGTCTTTTATAATATATAGTCTTATTGATTTCAGAGAGGAAAGGGGGGAGAGAGAGAGAGAAACATTAATGATAAGAGGGAATCATTGATTGTCTACCTCCTGCACACCCTCTACTAGGGATCAAGCTGCAACCTGGGCATGTGCCTTGACCAGGAATCAAACCTTGGCCTCCTGAACCATAGGTTAATGCTCAACCACCGAGCTATACCAGCTGGGTTTATCTTACCATCTTTTTAAAATACAGGATTAAGTGAGACAATATGGGTAGTGCTCAGTAGTATAGTGCCTAACACATAGTAAGTGCCCAGTAAATGTTATCTGTTGATTTTTATTATTGACTAGAGGCCTGATGCATGAATTCATGCATAGGTGGGGTCCGGCCGGCTCGCCCCAGTTGGGGGTAGGGGCTGCAGGCAGTTCGCCAGCCCTGCTCCCTGGTCGAACTACCGGTCAAGGGGACAATTTGCATATTAGCCTTTTATTATATAGGATAATTACAAACAGTGCATATGCTGTAACCAAAAAAAAAAAAAAAAAGTTTTTCTTCAATTCTACAAAGCTGCCTTAGTATTCCCAAGGTCATTGGTTCCCTTGGAGGTTAAGGTTTAGAATTCTGTAAAAGGAAATGAGAACAGTTTGTCACCCACATATGCCATAGTATAGAACTGTTTTTAATAGATTAAAGCCCACCCTCTTCCACCACAGTTAGCAGTCATTGATATCAAGAATTATGTCATCAATGCAATAATCCCTTTCTCCAGGTCTCTTACATTTTTTTAAATTGGATTTGAGAGAGAGAGAGAGAGAGAGAGAGAGAGAGAGAAACATCAATTAAAGAGAAGGTCTCTTTAATATCACTTAGATATCTCAGTTTTCCTCTTTTCTAGAATCAGGAATCTCATTTACAAATTACTCCTTTCTTTTTCTTCCTCCTCCTCCCCTAAAGTTCCTGAAGGAAGTGGTTGGTTTTGGTCTGAGTCTTGTGTAGCTATAGAGAGACTGGACTTAGGAAAAGGTATAGCAGGAATTCTTACCTTCTCCAAGGTCAGCTATTTGATTCTAGTATTTCAACTGAATAGTTCAAAACCATTTTCCTTTTCATGGAATTCAAAGAGTGACTGATCTGAAAGTGTTGACCTAAATTTTAGGACCTCAGCTCCATTGTGGGTTGATAAATAGAAACTAGATTATCTTCATCCCAAGTTCATTAAAAGATCTAGTGAAAAACTGCTCATTTCATCTCTTAGCTCATTTTAGATTATCAGTTGCCTATAAGCAGATTATCTACTTTGGCTCTTTAGACTTCCCTTCAACTACCCATCAATGTCCAAAGTCATTGACTGAACCTAGAAGGATTTAAAATCAAGCACAGAATATTATGATGCTTCTCTCTGCATGTGACTGACTATATTCCAAAGGCAGGTATGGTTGATTATTGAACAGTTTGTTTGGCATTATTCATGTGCTCATTCTGTTAATACAAAAAATTGAGGATTGATTACATCTTTTACTTGACTCCCCTCTCTCCAGGTAAGAGGAACTGAGTTTAAGGACCTTTAAACTGAGTTTGGGACCTTTAATAGACTTAAACATTAACAGGATATCCATTCTCTGTTAGTGTATCATGTTGTGCCGGGGTGTTTCTCAGCATCTAGAAGGGTTCAGGAATCTGGAGAAGGGCTGCGAGTAAATTAATAAAGAGACTAGACATGAAATATAAATTTGGAATACATGGAGGAGTCAGATGGCGCTTAGTTTAAGTAACTAAGTTCTCTCTGAATCTCTGTACCCCAGGCTTTTTAGTCACACATTTTGGCCTATAGCAAAGTAGATACATATATAAATATCAAAGGTAAAGTTTGTTAAACAGTAAGATTATCAGGTTGGGGGAACTGCCTTCAGCTGTTTGTTCTTCAGCTGTTTGTCCAGCAGCAGGTAATAACATGTGGATTTTCAGGTTTGGGGAAATGCCCTCAGCTGTCTGGCAGCAGGCAATAACATGTACCTTCAGCCCTGCTGAAGCCTCAAGGTTCACCAACCTTTTGATGAACTTCTTGCATTTACTACCTGCTGGAATTAGCCTCCAGCAGTGTTGGAATGCTATTTTCTTTGCAGCTTTGGATAAAAAGAATTGTAGCTATAGTTTGTCTTGTTATCTTTTACCAGCTTCTTTGAACATTAATGCTTCCATAGGACTAGCTAATAGCTTCTCATTATCATTCATGATAAGAGAAACTTGAGCATTTCCAGGTTACATAATTGTTGACAGAGAAGCTAAAACATGGAGTAGGGGCTCTAGCCAGGAATAACTGTTGGACAGAGGAAAGTAGAGATGCCAAAGAATAAACAGAATGCTGCAACTCAGCAATAAAAGAGGAGAAGAAAAAGACATTACCATTGATGAATTGGGGGTTATAGCTGAAAGAAACCCATAATGAGGTTCTTTTTAAAAAGGGTGACATAGGTTGTCTTGAATTGTACTAATGCCTCTTTTATCTCAGTGCCTTTGGAAAATGTGGTGTTCCTCATAAACAGATTTTCCATATAACTGAAGCTTACAAGTGGGCCAAGAGTGCTAGAACAAAAAGACCTAGAAATTATTTATCCCAGCCTCTTTTTACAGACAGGGAAGGCTGAGCACAGAGAGGAAAGTGACTTACCTTGGGATCCCAACTATTTGGCAATAAAATGGGATTCAGAGCAATGTTGTTTCTTTTCTTTTTTTTTTCATGAACATGCCATGCTGCCTCCCCCTTTACATATTCAAAACTTGAATTTTTCATCTTGTGTGGAGTTCTTTCTAAAACATAAGACATTCTTGCCTTTCTCAATGGATGACACTGTTGTCTCAGGATCATTATTATGAGCACGTGGTAATTGTGCTCAGATTCTCGCATGACCTTTTGATGTATGGAAAGCTTTTAATCCCGCATTAAAACACTTGGAGTGTTAGAGAGATTTTGTGTTTTTGTGCCAATTTTTATAGTGGTTGTTTTTTTTCCTTTTTGATGCCAGCTGTCACTCCTTAGTGTTGTTTGTTTTATAGGATTTTATGTAACATTTGAGGCATGTTTTGCTTTCTTTTAGTGGTGCCATGAAAAGCTAAGATTGTTGAATAAATGAGGAATTAGTATTCTTGGTTATCTTCAGATGAACTGTAAAACTTTAGGGCTCTTTTATTAGATACTGAAGCTTGTAAATACTAGAAATCATGCTAGTGTAACTTGTCTTCATTTCTCATCTAGCATTTCTTCTAGCATCTTTTTGCCTACTACTAGCTCTTGGGGACTGAAGAATATCTGAATAATTACTATTGCCCACTAATGAGTCTTTTAGGAAAAACTAGCACAAATAGGGGCTCAACCTGGTTTTCTATGGAGGGACTCTTTTTTTTGTATGGCTGCTTATTTTTCTGGAGAGGAGCCATTTACCTGTCTGATTGCTTGACCCTATATCTTTAAGCTAGTCTTATAAATAAATTCACACGCCCACTAGCCCCTGAAATCTGGGTTATAGCAATCACCCAAGACCCCGTGTGCTTATTTCTGACTTGCTCATGCCTCTGCCCAATTCCTGTCTTGTGTTTGGCTGTTGGCTCACTCATTTCCTGTATTTCCTATTTCTCCTTCCCCACTCTCCTCCCAAAGCATGTAAGCATGCGCGCGTGCACAAACACACCCACACACACACACACTCCCCTCCCTCCCCCACACCAGTTTCTTTTAGACTTAGTATGTATCTGCTCTCTGGTTCCCAACTACACAGCCTCATCCAAAAGGACTATGCTGGCTGGGACTGGATCTACCTCATATAGTGTGCCTTATTTGGTGTAGCCCTGCCTTAATTGGATCTTCAAGACCCAATCTTTTGTCTCAGCCCATGGGTAATCACCATTGCTGGCCCATCTGATCTTCCTGTGAAAGAACAGTTTGGGCAACACCCTACCCAAGAGGCTTGCAGAGCTTTTAGTTCTACAGTGTTGGGAGTCTACAAGGTCTCCATTATTGTCTTGTCTCCCTTTACTATTATTTCCTAGTCATTCTACGGGGATTAGCAAATAGCCAACCAATGTTTATAGGCCCTTATGACATATGCTCACAGTCAGGCTATGTGTCCATCCAGATTTTCAAAGGTTAGTAAATTTTATTTGGATTAGTGATCCATGTTGAACCTTCCATTCTTTAATTATTCAACAAATGTTTATTAAATGCCTACTAAATGCAAGATGTTATATTAGACATTGGGAATAGAGTGGTGCACAGGACAGTCACAGTTCCTTGTGTTATGGAACTTATATCCAGGGAGGCAAAACAGACAGTAAACAAGGAAAACAAATACAAATTAATAAGAACAGTGAAACAAGCAAACAAATACTAGATAAACAAAAACAAGATATTCAAATAGGGATATGATGGGGGGGAGCTGATGTAATAGAAGTTTGAGGGAACATCAGAATGTTCTAGAAGGCTTCTCAGGAGGTAACATTTGAGTGAGAATTGAATAAGAAAGACCCAGCCATATGAAGTGCTGAGGGAATAGCAATGTATGCTATGGGAAAAACCAGTACAAAAGGTGAGACGAAGCTTGTGATTTTTGAGGCAGGTGGCACTCGAGCATGTTGAGGGAGGAGGGGGCAGTTGAGATAAGGACAGAAAGGTCAGCTGTGGGGAGGAGGGGAAACCCTAAAATTTTTATTTTATTTTCAGTACAGCAGGAAGCCATTAGGGGTTTTAGGCTGTGGAGTAATACATTTGGTTTGTTTTAAAAGATCACTGCATCTGTGGAACAGAGAAGAGGTTGGAGGGGAGCAATCCAGTCAGCTTAGTTGTTCAAGGCGGCACAGAATTCACCTTTGTGCTGCAGAGGCTGCAGCTGACGCTTGTGCTCTCCCTAGGATAATTGCTTTCCTGCCTGGGTTGTTTTCAGAACCTCCCAGTTCTAAACATTTAATCTGTGTTTTGGCTTAATCAAGAAGCAACACTATCCGAGTGCCAGGCTTGGCACAGAAAATGTGGGCATCATGCCTTTTGTTGAGCACCCTGGCCTAGAGAGAATGAAGCAGGCGGCCCTGGTGGACCTGAGGACAATGCAACTGACCCTCAGCACCTGGTAACTTGTAGGAAGCTTTGGAATCCATAAATTTTATGTGCTTCTGCAAAACAGTTGCAGATGGTCTGGACTGATGATTAAATATCACTGCTGTTTTGTCCAGATCTGCTGTGGCCATCCTCTTCATGCCTGGTTTTACATTATAGTGGGTAATTAAAGGGGCACAGCCATTTCTGGTTACTTCCAGGATATCTTTTTCACTTGGCTTAGGGAGTAATTTCAGTTTTTGCCAATTGTATAAGTGACAGCAGTGAGCAGTGGCTGTGACTGGCTACTTTTTGTTTTCACAATAAAAAAAAAAGACTTAAAAAGAACTTTCTCTAATGAAAGGGAATAATTGCCTGCCTGCCTGCCTTTGCTGTCTTTGCTGATTCTCCAGTGGGAGTTCTACCATCAGACTTGTCAGACTTGGTTGGCAGAGACTTTCTCTCCTGAGCTAGCACATAGAGATCTGAGCTGGCAGAGATAACACAAATTAGCAATGGTACAAGCATATCTGCAGAGGAACAGATTTCCTTCTCACCAGAAGTGCCATTGGTGGGCACCACCCTAATTCTCGATGCATCTCTTACCACTGATGACAGGACTTTTCAACAAGTAAAAAGAATTGTTTAAGCAACACCTGAGTTGGGCAGTTTTTATAAGACTTTAGTTTCAGAAGCCCTCAGGCTGCTCAGCCTGCCAATGTAAAGTCACTGAATATCGTCTCTCTGGCTTCTACTGGGGATCCTTATACCTCACTCAGAATAATGAACTTGGGGAAACAGAAATTCTGAATCTTTTACCTTTTTTTTTTTTTTTTTTGCCAAAGATTTCTTTTTTTCACCCCCACAGAACTTACAAGGACACAGAAGGCTCAATGGGGAGAATGAAAAAAGAGGTGGTTTCTGCCTTCTGGCTGACATGACTTGTGCCAGTGATCGCACAGGGATTCCATAATGAAGATTGCAATACCCTATAATTAGAAGATTAAGCATTTTGTTTAAGTTAATAATTTCCCTTCACCCTCTCTGTGTGCTTAAAACCACCATTAGAGCAAGATGGAAACTGGTTAACTGGTCTGATATTCAACTTTATGTTCTAGTTGTGATTGTCAGTAAGAGGTGAAGTTTCATTTTAATTAAAAAAGCAAGTTTTAGCCATGGTTCACATTGTGTGAAGCAGAGGCACTTCTGACCATGTGAATTGTTGATTGCTGAGTGCAGTGAATATAGCTTTTTTCAGGACCATGACACTGAGCCCAACAGGATAATATTGGTAGTTAGGTGTTGCATCTGGGCTTGAAAGATTGCTTGTGCGTTAAATGCAGATTTGCCTTTAATGGACAGATTGTCTTTGTTTGTGGGACAGTCACAACTAGAACATAAAGTTGAATATCAGACCAGTTTGTTTGTGGGAGAAAGGGGTTACTTATAGGGATGGTATATTCCTGATTTGAAATGAATGAAAGGCAGCTCATAGAGTAGCTTATAGAAATTGTCATATTTTAAAATGAAATAAAATAATATGTGTACTCCTCCCTATGTCACCCAGCCAAAAAGAACAAAACAAACCTCTGGGAACTACCTAGTATTAAAGCCCATTGAAAGCCGGGTATTGTGCTTTTTGATTTGTATGTTATTCTATCTCATCCTAAAGGTAACCCTAGCAAGTCAGTGTTCTTAATCCCATTTTATAGATGAGGAAAGGAAGTTCACAGAGGTTTAGTAACTTGCCCAGAGATTCTAGGAAGCAGATGGTAGAATCTTTTTCCTAATAGAGGACTCCAATGGCTGGAGGTAGCTAAAAGGAGAAATAACCTAGAGTAGAATGCAGCAGAAGGCTACCATCACCCTACCCTGAACTTGCCTCAGTCTACTACGTATATCATTCTTGTCCAGCAGAACACCATGCACTGGTTATCAAACCCATGGGAGCAGAATACTGGGTATTAGTTACTAATCCCAGGGGAGGACTCAACACTTCTGCCCATTGCATCTTGGTATTGGAATTGCCCATGGTCAAGCACTGGATGGAATAGTACTTGACTCACATAGGGAAGAGATATAGCAAAAACAGCTTCAGTGTTGTGCAGTGGTCCCTTGTGGCTAACACCCGTTCCTCCTCTCTGTAGCCATTTGGCCTGCACATACCCCCTCTCTTGCAGCAGAAGGACCTGGACCTGGACCTCAAAGGTAGTGCTATGCCTGAGGGTCATTGACATACATACTTAAGCAGAACAAAGAAACAGGAACACTCCTTGAACCTGAAACAGGGAAAGATATTCCCAAACAAGGTGATAAGCCTGGCACAGCCTGTATAAACTCCTTATCTCTTGGTAAGGAAGTATTCCAGGCCCCAGGATCATCTTATGTGGTTGAGTGGGCCTTTGAAATACTTCATGCCATGATGTTGCCTTTCCCAACAATTCTTTATTGGAATTACTTGATTAAATATCTTTCTTCCCAGTGGACTTTATGTTCCTCAAGGGCAGTGACCAGATCAGTGCCTGCTGTAAATGCTCAATAAATGTCTCTTAACCAAAGAAAGGAAAGAATGAGGGATGAAAAATAAAGCAGTGAATCAGTGATCAGGTGCTGAATTAGGTCTCTTCTAGGTATCTTATTATGTTGAGACTTAGCACCTCTGCAGTTGCCTTCTCTTTCTTACCTCTTCTTTCTTCACGCAGAGTAGATTAAACTGGGTTTGTGAATGATAGTGGCCCTAGTCATAGGAAACACTGGGTTGGGTGAAACTTGTCTTACATAACAGAAAATGATCCTCATAAAAGCTTAGATCCAACACTGTAGTCACCTGAGCGTTGATTGGCTTTCTTTTTTTCTTTTTTTTAAAGACTGAGTTGGTTGTCTCTGACTCTAAAGCAAAAGATAGATTGATTCATTTATTTGCCAAAGATTTACTGCAAGTCTACTGTGGGCCCTAATTGCTGTTTTCTCTTTACCCAGCCTTATAGGCAAAAAATAAGCTAATACAAACAACAAGATTAGTTTTTATTTTGTGTTGTTTGTATCTGGCATGACCATTTCTATTTGATACTAGAGGCCCCTTGCATGAAGTGATTTGTGCAATAGGCTTTCCTTCCCTTGGCTTCCAGCACCGGTTTTCCTCCAGCACCCAGGACCCAGGCCTTTGATTCGGCCAGAGTCTGCCTTCTTCGTCTTTGCTGCAGGCTCCGGTCAGTGTCTGCCGCCTTCGTCTTTGCTACAGACTCCAGCTGGAGTCTGCCATCTTCGCTGCAGACTGAGGCCAGAGTCTGCTGTCTTTGTCTTCCCTGTGGACTCCAGCTAGAGTCTGCCATCTACGGTGCAGACTCAGGCCGGAGTGTTCGTCTTCGCTGCAGACTTCCGAGTCTGCAGTCTTAGTCTTTGCTGCAGCCAGAGTGCTGCTCCTGTAGATCCCTTCGTGCTCCCCCCCCCCACCCCTCCACCCTCCCTCTCATAGCAGGTGTCCTGCCCTGCCCAGCCACTCCGTGCCTGGAGCAGCTGGGTGGCCCATCTTTGGCCTTCTCATTTGCGTAGTCCCTCCTGATTGGCTTGTGGCTGTAGCGGAGTGATGGTTAATTTGCATGTTTCTCTTTTATCAGTGTAGATTTTTTTTATTATTTAACATTTATTAAGTACTTTTTCTGGGTTAGGCACTTCACCAAGAGGCTTTTCCAAACCATGAGACAATGGTTTGCTCAAGGTCACCACAATGCATTAGTAACAGACTTAGGTGTCTGAGTACAAAAGTTCATTTTCTTCTCACTGTACCATGCTCCCCTGTTAATGGGACTAGCTTAGCATCATTTTCTTTTATTATTTTAAAAATATTTTTTTATTGATTTGAGAGAGGCAGAAACATTGATGATGAGAGAGCATCATCAGGTCGGCTGCCTCCTGAGCCTGCATGTGCCCTGATGGGGAATCAAACCGCAACCTCCTGATTCACAGGTCGACACTCAACCACTGAGCCACACCGGCCGGGTTAGCATCATTTTCTTATGCACTTTATGTTTTGTATAGACTGGGACACACATGGGTTTCTAAAGAGGAAAGTAATAGAGCTGCTAAAAGTTTCCTTAAGTTTAAGTAGCTTTGGGAAACAGATATGTAGTAAGGATAGAAACCGGTTAAGGCAGGATGATTTCCCAGTCACATGGTTGTAGTATGATGTAGGGCAGTGGTCGGCAAACTCATTAGTCAACAGAGCCAAATATCAACAGTACAGTGATTGAAATTTCTTTAGAGACCCGAAAACCGACTTCTGCGCATGGGCCACGAAGTTTCAATCACACTGTACGTGCGCATCCGCATGTGGTATTTTGTAGAAGAGGCATACTCAAAGGGCCAGAGAGCCACATGTGGCTCCCGAGCCCGGTTTGAACCATTGTTCTAGCTCTTTGACCTTTGGCAATTTGCTAAGCAAGCCACCTGAGCCTTGATTTCCTCACTTGAAGAAAAAGAGAATGGAATAAGCAGATTAAAAAGATAATGAAATTTAAATTGCTGGCACATAATAAGCACACAGTTAATGATAATTGTTACCATGTAGCTTGGATAACCACTTGGTAAGGAAGCTGTAGGAGGAATTCTTTATGCTTTCTTTAAACCCTGTGATTCTCCGACCTCAGTGCCTCCCAAAAACCTCTTTGTGAGATTTATATCTGATATTGCCTATTGAGGCCCATCCTGGCTTGCTTATGCAGCATGGTTTAGAAAGAGGTGGCTGGCAGAATTCCCTCTTGTACAGGGTTTTTCAGCCTAGTGCATCTCTATGTTTTTTGGTATGTTTACCAGGATTCTGAAGTTTCTGAGTAATTTCAGTCTGAGACAAGTGAGTAGGATTGATGTCAGGCTGCTTTAACACAGGTGTTATAAACAAGATTAAGAGGTTGTTGAAAAGATATCAGTGGAGCTCTGGGGCAAGCTTTCTGGAGTCATTCTAAATTGACAGCTAATGGGTAGTCTGCCTTGATGGCTCTCTCTGAGTTGGTAACTGGAGATTCACTCACAGAGGAAGCCTGCTTATGAAAATTTACTTTCCTTTATCATAAAGTAAAGCTATTATAACATGTAATAATGTTTTTGCATCATGTAAAAAAAAACAGTTGCCATTGCACTGTTTTAAGATGCTTTTGTTTAAGGCAGCCAATTCTTAAGATTTTTTTTTATCATACAATCCTGCCAAGCTCCCAAGAAATCTTTTAAAGGGGGGGAAGATGGCGCAAGATAATTATTTTATTTCATTTATTTATTTATTTATTTAGGACGCTTATTTAATTATCTTAACCTTTGGTAGAGTTTCTTCCTGTCCAGCAAGATAAATGTTTTGCCTTATCTGGTCTACTAGATGCTGTTGCTAGGAAATTGAGTATCCTTAAATGTTCTTAAAGTGAACAGCTATTAGTTTAAAATGACTTTTAAGTGAATTTTATAGCATCCCTGACAGAGCATTGTAGTAGTGGGTATAGAGCTTGTAGGGGGAATTTGTAGGTGGGCAAGAGGCATTTACCTAGGCCAGTGGTTGGCAAACTCATTAGTCAACAGAGCCAAATATCAACAGTACAACGATTGAAATTTCTTTTGAGAGCCAAATTTTTTAAACTTAAACTTCTTCTAACTCCACTTCTTCAAAATAGACTCGCCCAGGCTGTGGTATTTTGTGGAAGAGCCACACTCAAGGGGCCAAAGAGCCGCATGTGGCTTGCGAGCCGCAGTTTGCCGACCACTGACCTAGGCTATCAGAGAATTCCTTTTGATCAAACTCCATGTGGTCAGTGGTCCTAGTTCTGTTTGCTATGTGGAGGAAATATTTCTGACTCTAAGAATAAGTCATTCATTATCCTTGTCTTTATTGGGAATGGAGATATTTTGCTAATTTTAGGGTTTATAAAGCTTCCAGAAATAATAAAACCTTTGAGTTGAGGGTAATAAAGTGCATCTTAGACAAAAGCAGACATGAAACCATCTCTTTTCTTTGTTTTTGACGGACTTATCAACAGGCATGTATTGAGGCCATAACACCAGATACTTTAGTCAAGCTGAGAGATAGGTAAATCAGGACTCAAGTGCAGGAAAGTATCTCATAATGTCATGCTCTGTTTTCAGACTCTAGAGTGTTATCCATAATGTTGAAAAATATTCTTTTTAACAAGATACTCAAGGTAAAGTTTCATGTGAGTTGTCTTCCTTGAAATAAATGTGGCAGCTATTTTGTGACAGACTTATGAGAATAAGTTTTAAGTTTTAAAAGAAATAAGGGTAATAGTTAATGTCCTCCTAGGCTCCTGAGATCAAAACCATGTCTTTACCATTAAAGAGTTAATGATTAATGTCTCATTTATGATCTGGCTCTCACTTATTCAGCCCCAGATCATTCATTCTCTCTTCTCATTTTTTCAAAGCATCTTCACTTTTCTCTTTAATTTCCTATCTTTCTTCCTGCTAGTATGCACCCTTTACCCCATCCACTCCTCTGAAAGAGGAATGCAGTTTTGAATCTTGGTGATGACCTCAGAGGCAACTTATAGAAAAAGTAATTAAAGATTTCCTTGCCCCACTTTAGTTTTAATGAAATCGTCCATTGCTAGAAGCAATATTCTGCTGTCTGGAGACTTCTCTGTCTGCATAATTATATGTAACAGGTATGACATGTAATTTGCAAAACCACCGTGTGGGTCTGCTGGTTGCTGAGACTACACTACCCCTCACCCCACCCAACCTCTGTTACATACACTTAAAATGTATCTAGTCTTTGTGTCACCCTGAATAAAAAGTGAATTTCTTATATCTGAGACTTGGTTTAAAACAACAAATAATTTAAAAGAGCTTTGCCACATTAATCTGTTATTTGATGTTTAAAGATTAAACATGGGCTGATGCTAATGGCAGGTTCACCAAATGATCTGGAGGAGGGAGTTCTTTACTGAAATCCCCATATAGACAGATGACACTAAGCTCTTCTGGGCAGGGAACTTCCAAGTGAGCAAGGAGCAACTACAGAAAGGAGTTTTCCTGGCTAAAGGCATGGGCAGAAAAGTAGTAGGTTTTTTAATGTTGGTTGAAAGATGATGGCAGCAGGGAGAGATTATGCAAATTATGCCTTTGAAATGATAGTTTTTGAAGTTGTAACTAAGGAAAGGGATCTGGCGGTTGTATATACTGCTCCTTGCAAAAGTGAAGAGTTAGATTTCAGACCCAGTTCTATGGCTTCAGGCTCAAGTCTAGCCACTTCCTTGAATCTTAGTTTATTCATCTATAAATTATGAGTTTAGACTGATATTCTTTGTTGGAATCTGAATTTTACTGTTCGTACTCTCCTGAATATCACTTGGTGCCATCATTAGAAAATTTACTGAGCTATATATAGGGTGGCAAAAGTTGTCCATATAGAAAGTAACACAACCCTATATAATAAAAGCCTAATATGCTAAGTGTCTCGTTGTCCAGTCAGCCACTCAACCAATCAAAGCATAATGTGCTAATGATATGCTAAGGCCGCTCAACCGCTTGCTATGACGTGCACTGACCACCAGAGGCAGACGGTCGACCAGTTGCTGTGACGTGCACTGACCACCAGGGGGCAGACAGTTGACCGGTCGACCAGTCACTATGACATGCACTGACCACCAGAGGACAGACGCTCCGACTGGTAGGTTAGCTTGCTGCTGAGGTCTGGCTGATCGGGACTGAGTGAGATGGGCTGGACACGCCCTGGAGCCCTCCCATGGCCCCTCCTCAGCTGGCCAACCTCCCAGGTCCCTCCCCAGCCCCGATTGTGCAACAGTGGGTCCCTCAGCCTGGCCTGTGCCCTCTTGTAATCCGGGACCCCTCGGGGGATGTCAGAGAGCTGGTTTCGGCCCGACAGTGGAAATACCGGTCACTATGATGTACACTGACCACCAAGGGGCAGACACTCAATGCAGGAGCTGCCCCCTGGTGGTCAGTGCGCTCCCACCGGGGGAGCGCTGCTCAGCCAGAAGCCAGGCTTATGGCTGGTGAGTGCATCGGCGATGGCAGAAGCCTCTCCTGCCTCTGCAGCAGCACTAAGGATGTTGGACTGATGGCTTAGGCCCGCTTCCAAGCTGTCAGTCGAACATCCCCCCTAGGACTCCTGGACTGCGAGAGGGCGCAGACTGGGCTGAGGGATCCCCCCAACCCCAGTGCATGAATGTCGTGCACCGGGCCTCTAGTAATCCTTTATAATAAAGATGTAATATGCAAATGGTCGTTACACCATGAAGTGTAACAACCGACCATGTAAAAACTGGATCACAGATCAGCAGGAGGGTGGGGCAGCGAGCTACAAGCAGGCAGCGGAGAGCTACAGGAGGGGGCAGGGCAGCAAGCTATGGGGAGGGGGGCAGGAGGGAGCTACAGGAGGGCGGCAGCGAGCTATGGTGAGCTAATGGTGCACGGATTCGTGCGCAGGGCTACTAGTTAATAAATAATAATATAAGAATAAACTTTATTTCACATACAATGGTAAACCTACTGTTGCCCACACCTGTATAGAATGTAGCCCAGGATGGCATAAAGTCATTAAATATATAGTTATAGAACAGATGAATTCTGTATGGCTACAGTCACCCTAGTGACCCAAGGAACTCTGAAAATATGTATACACTAGAGGCCCAGCGCGCAAGAAATCGTGCGCGGTTAGGGTCCCTAGGCCTAGCCTGGCCTCCGTCACATGGCCTCTGTTGCCCTGCGATGCTATGTGAAGCTCCCTGCCCTGGGACGCTCCGAGAGGCTCACGGCCCCTCGACTGCTCTGCGAGGCTCCCCCACCCCTCAACTGCTCCACGAAGCTTGCTGCCACCCTGCAAAGCTCGTCGCTGGACGCTCCGCGAAACTCCCCCCGCCCCACCACTGCTTCGCGAAACTCGCTGCCGCCTGTGTGACTGCTCCGCTAAGCTCACGGCCACCCCACGAAGCAGCCCGCCACCACTGCTCAACAGTCCCTAGTCCTGCCGCCAGCCCCGCCTCATGGTGAGCGGCTTGGGGGCTGGGAGAGGTGGGGGACTGAGAGGTGCTCCATGCACTTCATGGTGACCGGTCACCCATTCAGTCGTGACGCCACCTAGCTCTTTATATATATTAGGATTATATACATTTGCTAACAGAATTATGATTCCTGGGTAGTTCATTGGTGTAACTGTTCTCTGTTGTTTCTCAGTGATTTAGCAACATAGGATAAGTGCCTGCTGTGAGCTGGGCACTATTAGGTACTAAGGTGTTAGAAACAAAGGTCAGAACCCAGGGTGCCTACTTGTATTGTGTGCTGATAGAGGTATGGTGTGATATATACTGCTGAGGAAGTCCAGAGGTCTTAGTGGAGTATTTGGAAGACTCTTAGAGAATATGACCTTTGAGCTGGGGCTTAAGGCTTGAGTAGGATTTCTCTAGCTGGAATGAAGGGGGAAAGGAAAGTGAGTTGCTATTCATGGTAGCACTATATGTATTTACCCAATTCCAAGGAATCGTTTAAATAACTCCTGGGTCCCTTTTCGAATCTTCTCTGACTCCCTTATTGATTTTTCCCATAGCAAGGTCTTCAGACCCTTTACTCTCCTGTTCATGCATTATCTAGATTGTAGTATCTTTTATTTTTTAATCTTTTGTTTGTTTGTTTTTGATAATGTCTCTTGTAAAGTGTGGTGACTAACCCAGTTTTTTGAGTCGAGCCGAATTGGATGTTATGGTTCTAATAGTACACCCTTGATATGAATTAGCTTTTAACAAATTAAAGTTGGACATCCTGTTGTTATTGAATTTGAGATTTACTAAAACCATCAGCTCTTTCTGAATGAATTGTTTTTAAGTTATTTTCCCCCAACAGGGACTTTATATATTTATTATTTTGAGTTTAAACAAAGATTTCTAATTGCTCATACTCTTTGGTTCAACCAGTTACGGATATACCTATTTGTACTACCATTCATCCACATTTCTCCTTGTCCCTGCTTGAGTAACTTTGCGAAATGTCTTGATGAGATAAAGGTACATAAAATGTATTGTAAACCCCTAACCTTAAATCAGCAGTAACAATAACAAGGGATTACAACCAACTGGGCATGACTTGTTCTGTATGATAACTGCTAGCTTTTAGTGTTCTCCTTTTTTCCCCACTAGGAAGGTGCATAAGCATATCATTTTGCCAAATTTAAGTTAGATCTTTTTAAAGAAATAAAATATTATAAATAGAGTTGAAGTCTCCTGATACCCTTCCCTAATCCCTTTTTATTATATATTCCTCCCTAATCCAATTTCTTTTTTATCCTTATTAGAAGTAGTTATTATCTTGAACTTGGTGATTATTATTGCCATACATTTTTTTACTATTACCACTTAGTATGCATCCATTGATATTTGAAAATTTCTTTTCTTTTTTTTCATTACAAATATGCTCCAGTGAACATTTGTTAAGTATCTCCTTGTATATATGTCTGAGAATTACTCTAATAATTGTACCTAGGGATAGAATTGTTGGGATAGTCATAGACTGTATGTTTCTTAAGTATTATTAGGTATCACAAATTAGTTCTGTACTCATTTTCACTTCTTCCATTTAGTACCCACTTCTACTCCTTCCACTCAGAGAGTTTTAACAGTTCCTATTTCTCCATATCCTCAACAACATATGGTATTGTCAGATTTTAATTTTTCTTATTTTTGTCAACCTGATTATATCTAATGGTTTTTATGTGCATTTCCCTAATTACTTTTTGAAGATTTAATTTACTTAAATTAAAGACAGTTATCCACCTCTGGCAACCATGAATCTGTTGTCTGTATCTATGAGCTTGTTTGTTTTTTATATATATTTATGGATATAAATATATTTCTCTCTATATAAATTAGATATAGACATATAGATACATATATATAAGATTTCACATATAAGAGAGGTCATATAGTATTTGTCTTTCTCTATCTGACTTATTTCATTTAGTATAATGCCCTTGAGGTCCATCCATGTTTTGCAAATGGGAAGATTTCACTTTTTTGTGGCTGAATAATATCCGTGAGTGTGTGTGTGTGTGTGTGTGTGTGTGTGTGTGTGTGTGTGACAATTTCTTTCTTCATTCAACCATCGATGGGCACTTAAGCTCTTTCCATATCTTGGCTATTGGGAGATAATGCTGCACTAAACATGGGAGTACATGCATCTTTCAAGTTATGTTTTAATTTTCTTTAGATAAATACCCAGAAGTGGAATTGCTGGATTGTGTAATTCTATTTTCAATTGCTTGAAGAACCTCCATACTATTTTCCGTAGTGGCTACACTAAATTACATTCCCACCAACAGTGCACAAGTGTTCTCTTTTCTCCACATCCTCACCAAAACTTGTTATTTCTAGTCTTTTTGGTAATAGCCATTCTAACAGGTGTGAAGTGATAATCTTACAATGTTTCGACTTGCATTTCCCTGATGATTAATGATGTACAGTATCTTTTCACATATCTCTTGGCCATGTGAATGTCTTCTTTGGAAAAATGTCTATTTAGATCTTCTGTCCATTTTAAAAATTAGATTATTTGTTTGCTATTGAGTTGCATGAGTTCTTTACATATTTTAGATATTAGTCCCTTTTCAGATACATGATTTGCAAATATTTTCTTCCAATCAGTAGGTTGACGTTTCATTTTGTTGATAGTGTCCTTTGTTGTGCAAAAACTTTTTAGTTTGATGTAGTTTCACTTATTTATTTTTGCTTTTGCTTTTGGTGTTAAATTAAAAAAAATCATCACTAAGACCTTTGTCAAGAAGCTTACCACATATGTTTTCTTCTAGGAGTTTTATGACTTCAAATCTTACATTCTCTTTAATCCATTTTGAGTAGATTTTAGTGTATGGTGTAAGATAGTGGTCTAGTTTCATTCTTTTGCATGTAGTTATCCAATTTTCCTATCACCATTTATTGAGGATACTGTTCTTTATTGTATATTCTTGTCTCCTTTGTTGTAAATTATTTGACCTTATATGTGTGGGTTTATTTCTGGACTCTCTACTCTGTTCTATTGATCTATGTGTCTGTTTTTTATGCCAATACCAAATAATTCAGTCCTTCAGCTTTATTTTTCTTTCTCAATATTGTTTTGGTTATTTGGAGTTTTCATGTGCATTTCCCTGATTTCTAGTTAGATTGGGTCCCTTTTAGTATACTTATGGATGACTCCATATTTTTTCTTTTTTATTATAATTGTGATTATATTCCTTGTCAAAAGTTGATTTTAAGTAATTCTAAAAGTCTTTTGTGTATATATATAGGACTTTGCATTTGGCAATCATTAAGAGAAATTGAATCTTAGGCTCTGTTTTCTTTTCAAAGTGCAAGTTATCAAAAAAATTTTTTTGTTTATCCTCACCTGAGGATATTTTTTCCATTGCTTTTCAGAAAGAGTGGAAGGGAGGGAAGGACGGAAGGAGAGGAAGAAGGAGCTGGAGAGGGAGAGAGAAAGAGGAAGAGAGAAAAATGGATGGGGGAAAGACACATCAACTGGTTGCCTCCTGCATGTGCCCCCACGGGGCCTGGGGAGCGAACCCACAACCCAAGTATGTGCCTCCATACTCCACTGGAAGTATGTGACTTCCAGTCAACCCTGTAACCCTTCGGTGTGTGGACTGACACTTTAACCACTGAGCAACACCAGCCAGGGGAAGTAATTTTTTAAATGACTTAGCTAACATCATGTGACTCAAGTGATTCACCAGAACCCTGATATTTCTGATTATTTGTCTGCTGTTCTTTGCATTGTACTATGTTGCTTCTTTTAGATCAGTGTAATTCTGTTATTGTTTTCGGGCTCATGTCTGATATTCCCTCCAGCACATAATAGAGTGATGTTCAAGTTCTGTTAGGTCAGTAAACACTTCCTGAGTGAGTGAATGAAAGATAATGGTTCTGATGTAGCTGACAAAACATTGATAAGTCTCCTAAAATGGAGGTAGTTTATTTCTAAAATTTTACCAGTGCCTCTGTTAGCCTTGATAAATAAAGAAACCAAATCAATATTCAGCTTTCTGATATAGCTTCAGAATTAATCAGAGAAGATGTCAAAGTAAATCATGGATGCTAAAGTATAGCTTATACTTCTAAAAAAGAAACTTGCACACCCTTTGGAGGTGATATGAATATATATTCAGGCTTTAACAAGGAGTAAGAATTTTTTTGGTAGGAAAAATTGATTAAGTAGAGTCTTCATGACTAGTCATTTAAATCATAAATCATTTATTTTATTTATCAGCCAATTAGATTGTGAATCATAAGTGAAACTATTGGTGATTTTAATTTTTTATACATTGATTCCACCTCTCCTCCCCATTGTGGATATTGATAAAACCCACATATTTCAGTAATTATTGTGGTCTCAGTACTTATACTTTTTTTTATTGGTAAAAATAAGTAAATGAGGCTTTGAGATTTTGAGGAATTTGGGGCATGTGGTTTTTCTTCCAGAAAAAAAGGTACTATATTGCCATGATTCATTGATTTTTTTTTAATGTTTTAAGTGTTATAAAGGTTGTAAAAACATAATACATAAAATATATATGATATTTGAAATTTTCACTAGGATATTTCTTAAAAGAATGATTATAATTCCTTACATTGGTATAGCACTTTATAGTTTACACAGGGCCCCTTTATCATCATATCAATCCTTTGAAGTGGGCTAGAATATTCTGTGTCTGATGACTTTGATCCCTAGTTATGAACTTTGGCTGATGGTAGTTATAGTATTAGAGATTGTGAGCTTTTTTCAGTTCTGGTGCGTTAAGCAAATTTGCAAGGGATCCCTGATGTTAACTTTGGCAGGTTTCATGCCTGCAAATATTGATTGAGCTAGAAGTCTTAGTTGTAAAATGTCACCAGTGAATGTGCAGCCAGCAAAGGCAAGGGAAAACTCATTACTGCAGCTCATCTGTAACTTCTGGGTCAGGCCACTCACTACCATTTGGTAAAAATTAATGATTGAAAACTCCCTTTTATTCTGACAAAATATAATCAGGCAAGGTTAACAGCAGATGATTCTGAGCATTTCAAATTGGTTAGATCAATTCTATAGGCTTGGGCTTGTGACATTCCACAGGTCTGATTATCTTAAGAAGCATCAGAAAGCTTTAAAATGATGAAATCCCCAAATAATGATAGGAAGGAATTTAATTATGTATAAACTCCCTCCTCTATTGCATGCCCTCTCCCATATTGAAAGTGTTTATTCTGAAAAAGAAAAGGCAGTAAGAGAGGAAGAAAGAAATAATGTAAAGGGTGAGGCTAACCTATCGTATTTCACTTTAAGGAGAAAGATTAGGGACCAGGGAAGAAATTGTAAGTTGAAAGGTTTCTCCTCAATTTAGTGAACTGAGTGATCCAAAGATAGAGGGGACATAATTTAGGGAGGAAATTAAGTTTTTGATCCCTGGAAATGTTTGGAAAGCCCCAGCCTGTGTGTAGAAGAGATGCTTTAAAGGGGATTCACACCTCAGATAGGTGATTGGGTCAGATCAAGGGTTCCTAAAGTCTGAAATGTCTCAAGTTCCTCCGAATTACTGTAAGATGGTGTGAATCCGGATGTACAAAAGAATTTTCTATAGAATGAATCTCAATCTCAAAGGTAGTAAATTGCCAACATCTCTCTCAAATCAGTATCTCCCTCCCCCTCTTATAAATGTGGGTGTTACAAACACAAATTCAATGAAAAGTATTACCAAATAGATAGTACTGCATTTGTTTGTTGTCATTGTGTCTTTTTCTCAATATTGCGTTCTAAAAAGTGCAGCAGGAAATGACGTCTGTCAAATATTTTGACAGTAAAAAAAGGATCCTCATTTTATTTGTTTGTTTTGTTTTTTGTTAATCCTCACCCAAGGATATTTTTCCTTTGATTTTTTTTTTTTAGGGAGAATGGAAGAGAGAGAGAAAGACAGAGAGAAACATTGATGTGAGAGAAGTACATCCGATTGGTTGCCTCCTACACAAGCCCTGACCGGGGCCTGGGCCAGGGAGGAGCCTGCAACTGAGATATGTGCCCTTGACTGGAATTGAACCCAGGACCCTTTAGTCTGCAGACCAACACTCTATCCACTGAGCCAAACCAGACCCTAATTTTAAAACCTATGAATGGTAAACACCCTTTTGGACCTTGAGGCTCTTTGATTTTGAATTGGGTGTGCCAAAGAGGTAGAAAACTACATGTATTGTTTTGGGCCACACTACTCACACTTTAGAAACATTACTCTTTGTGTGCATACATATATCTATATACATAAAAGCCTAAGTGACTGTTACGACTGAACGACCAGAACGACTGGTCAACCACTTGCTGTGACATGCACTGATCACCAGGGGGCAGACATTCAACACAGGAGCTTCCCCCGGTGGTCAGTGCACTCCCACAGTGGGAGTGCTGCTCTGCTGACTGACCTGTCCCGGCGGCCCACTGGCCCAGCAGCAGCTACTCACTCCTTCAGTAGTCCTGCAGGTCCAATCTCCGGAGAATGGGCCAGGCACTGATGGACCAGCACCACTGGCCTCCTGAAAGTTGGCCTCGGGCATTGCAAGCTCTTCCCCTCCCTAAACGCTCCACAAGGAAGAAAGGATATAAAAGCGGCTGCCAGGTGGCTCCCGACAACCCGTGCGAACGTCAGCAGGACGGATTCAGATCCCAGACCAGCAATGGCATCCCACCGCCTGCCCAGAGGGCCGATTGCCTCCCGGCCCCCACCCCCACTCCCCTGGAGACCCCACCCGTGCATGAATTCGTGCACCGGGCTCTAGTATATACATAAATGTCTGTGTGAAAGTGGTTATTGTTTCTAGTTTATAGATTGAGAAAACTCAAAAGTAGGTAAGTTACTTTCCAGGGCTGCTAAATTAGAGGGATCAGATTTGAAAATCTGACTCCAAACTCATTGTTCATGCATGATATCACCATTGCAAACAGGTTAGGAATGTCTAGTCAGTATGATGGATAAGGGAAAGCACTGTATTGGGAATTAGAAGTCTTGTACTGTTGGGCATCCCACCGTTGCTTAAACTCACTGTGCTCAGATTTCCCTATGCCTATACAAAGAGGGATAAACTATATTATCTTTTTTAGTTGAAAATCTTTATCATTGATTGATATTTAGGAAATAGCTCTTCATGCCCTACTTGGAAGGCTCTTCTGAAGTTGTCTGAGGTTTTTGGTCCAGGGTAAAGAATTTATAGTTTATTATAAGGATGTAGAAGATTTACTTTGACTTTTTCTATTTCCTTAATAGAATTGAACACATTTTTCTTCTATTAATGTGAAAGTACATTTTATGAAAATTACCCCCTTTCTTAGCCAGGTAACTTGGAATATTGAGCTATATTTAGATGCTCCCCCCACAGTACACATCTACACTGTTATATCCTGGTACAAATGTGCTCTTTACATTAATAATTGCACTGTGTGTTTTCATAATTTATCATAATGATACCATTATAGAAGTCCCTTCCCTCCCCTCCACCCTCAAGTCTAATTGAGGTCGAGACAGACTATAAATGTGATAATATAGATTGCATGCTTAGAGGAAATAGAGTTGGTTTCATAGTGGAGTTTTAATTTAGGATTCATTCTGGTGATGTAGCCTCTTCCTATGGTACATTACTTTAAGCCCAATATAACTGCATGTTCCCACAGCCCCTCATTATAGCTACAGCTTCTCACTGCTTTTTAATTAAAAAAAAAAATAGGGAGAGAGGGAAAAATGAAACCTAAAGCTTAGGTTGGATATTGTCTAGGTACACAGGGAGTATACTAAGCAGATTGCTTATTTAATTTTTTAACTCTTTCAAAGATTTCATGGAGTTGTTCTGATTTCTGTTTTCAGGGAATGGATGATATATATACAGGGGATGCCAAAAGTAGGTTTACAGTTGTGAGTGTGCAAAACCATGGAGTTTATTTTTGTATTGTTATTTTTTTAATTATTGTATTTGTGTTACAACTGTAAACCTACTTTTGCTCACCCCTGTATGTGTGTGTATGTGTGTGTGTGCGTGTATAACCGTCCATCACACTCTCTCACACACACAATAGGCTTCAAGAGTTTGGAAAGTAAAGGCATCATATATATAATCTTGAAGCTTACTATAAGCTTTGAGCAAGTGTATCTTTTATGTATCCTAGAAAGGCTACCAGCTGTGTGGTTGGATGGTGGCAATGCTTAGTGAGCACTTATACCGCTCACCACCTATTGGGAGTAAGGCAGGGAATGTAGAAGATTGTAATAGTTCTTAAAGGCTGATATTCTGGTACATCAGAAGTTAAGAGTTAATCTTTTTTTCTCCTCTAGTCCTGTAGGCAGCAGAAGCAGAGAAATGACTTTATTAAGCACAGTTTCTTTTGTCATTCCTTCATCTTGAGGGATTCCATATACCTTTCAGATACCAAAACAAATTAATCTCCAAAGGTGACTGGTAAGAATGGCTTAATCCTTTTGGGATTGGTTGTGTAAGACACAGGAGAACTTGTGCCTGAGCTGTTGACCTCTCTGTCAGACTGTGAGTGTTATATTCCCTTTCTAGATTCTGGGCCCTTTGGCTCTTCTGTATGAAATCAGTTTGACAGCTCTGAGGTTCTTTCCTCCTTACTTATTCTTGCTTTCTATTGTATAACTGATCACTCTCTCAATGGTGAATTGGTAAATATAACCTAGAAGTTTATTTCTGAGTCAGGGTATTGATAGCTTCACAGTTTTTAGTGGAGGCCTTTCACAAACAGGACTTTGGCTTTATATGAATCCCGATTTCATCAGTGTTGCTGGAAAGACAGTTCCATTTTGGGACCGGAGGCCCTCAGATGAAAATCCTCTGGATCTGTGCTGTCCAATATGGTAGCCAATAGCTACATATAGCTGCTGGGCTCATGAAATGGGGCTCCATTTGTGTGGCGATACACCCACCATAAATATAAAATATGTCTAACAATTCTAAAGACATAATATGAATAAAAAGAATGTAAAATATCGCATTAGTAGTTTTTTATACATATTGAAAAGATAATATTTTGGACATACTGCATTAAAAATATATTTTTAAAATTAATTTCACCTGTTTCTTTTTATTTTTTTAAATGTGGCTACTAAAAAATTTAAAATTACCTCTATAGTTTGCATTATATTTTGATTGGACAGACCTTGGCTGCAAAGCAGTGTTTGTCTTATTTACACTTATGTCTGCAGTGCCCCGACTTATATGTAGTTGACACTTAAATACTTGTTAAAGAAATGAATCCTAATCTTTATTATTTAGAGTGGTCAAATTTCAGAAATAAGTAGGAACTTCTCTATTTGGAGTGTTAGTATCTAGAAAAGAGACAGTTGAGGGTTGAGAGGTAAAGAACAGAAGTTCTTAAAATTTTGCCATGGGAGAGAAAAGTGGTGAAATAAAATGTATCAGTGCCTTTGAACGGCTTACCCATCTGTTGAAGAGGAAAGTGATATGTTGGTGAAGGAGCCATAACCCAGCATCCTAATGGGTTCGCTCTCCTCTGCCACCGAGTTGTCCTGAGAAGAGCGAAAGCTGAATAAATACCCTGTGTGAAGGGGGAGGGAGTTGGAAAAACAGTTGGAGAACTTAAAGGTTGCCCTGTTAGAGATGTGTGTTTAGACTATTCGTAAAGATCAGCAAAGCTGTTCTTGTCTCAAGAATCCATACTGGCACTGTCTGTCCTTGTGTCCCCACTTAGGCATTACCCTGGGAAGCCTGGGACTGCTACTGGGCCAGTGGATTACTTCAGGACCCTTCAAGCCTTGGAATTCTTTAATAATAATAATTATTATTATTTTTAATAAATCTTTATTGTTCAGATTATTACAGGTGTTCCTCTATTTTTTCCCCCATAGTTCCCCTCCACCTGATTCCCCACCCCACCCCATGCCCTTACTCCCGCCACTGTCTTCATCCATAGGAGTAAGATTTTTGTCCACTCTCTTCCCGCACCCCTCACACCTGCTTCCCCTGAGAATCGTCAGTTCACTCCCTTTCTATGTCCCTGATTCTATTATATTCACCAGTCCATTCTGTTCTTCAGATTTTTTATTCACTTGATTTTTAGATTCACTTGTTGGTAGGTATGTATTTGATGTCATTTTGTTGTTCATAATTTTTATCTTTACCTTTTTCTTCTTCTTCCTCTCCTTAAAGAATACCCTTCAGCATTTCATGTAATCCTGGTTTGGTGGTGATGAACTCCTTTAGCTTTTTCTTGTCTGTGAAGCTCTTTATCTGACCTTCAACTCTGAATGATAGCTTTGCTGGGTAGAGTAATGTTGGTTGTAGGTTCTTGCTGTTCATCACTTTGAATATTTCTTGCCACTCCCTTCTGGCCTGCATAGTTTCTGTTGAGAAATCAGCTGACAGTCGTATGGGTACTCCCTTGTAGGTAATTAACTGTTTTTCTCTTGCTGCTTTTAATATTCTCTCTTTGTCTTTTGCCCTTGGCATTTTAATTATGATGTGTCTTGATGTGGTCCTCTTTGGATTCCTCTTGTATGGGGTTCTGTGCGCTTCCTGGACTTGTACATCTATTTCTTTCACCAGGCAGGGAAAGTTTTCTGTCATTATTTCTTCTAATAGGTTTTCAATATTTTGCTCTCTCCCTTCTTCTGGCACCCCAAAAATTCGGATGTTGGTTCGCTTAAAGTTGTCCCAGAGGCTCCTTACACTATCTTCATATTTTTGGATTCTTTTTTCTTTTTGTTTTTCTGGTTGGACGTTTTTTGTTTCCACATATTTCAGATCTTTGGTTTGATTCTTGGGGTACGTAGATCTACAGTTGAGTTTCTGTATATTCTTTATTTCAGACAGTGTATGCTTCATTTCTGACTGATCCTTTTCCATTTTTTTGGCATTCTCATTAAGCTCCTTGACGGTCTCATCAAGTTTCTCAGCGGTTTTAAGAAGATTCTTGAGTAACCTTATAAATGTGGTTCTGAACTCTGTCATCCAATAGTTTGCTTTCCTCCGTTTCTTTCATTCGTGACATGTTTCTTTGTCTCCTCATTTTGGCTGCTTCCCTGTGTTGATGGAGTAGCTTTGTGTGGTAGGTGACCTATAGGGGGCAGTAGCTCAGCCTCCCCAATCACCTGATGTGGACACTCTTGGTACACCCCTTTGTGGGCTGAGTGCAAAGACTTGGTGCAGTTAAAGCCTTAATTGCTGTTGGTATACTGGGAGGAATTGACCTCCAGGCCAATTAGCTGTGAGCACTCACTGTGTCTATAATGGAAGAACTGCTGCGCTGAAGACACACTTATGGGGCAGGACTTGTTTCAGTGGGGCTTTGGTGCTCACTGAGTCTGCCTTTGAATGTGTCACTTATGGATGTGAGGAGTTGAAATCTGGTGTCTCACTCTGACCACTAGGTACACTGGCTTCTGGATCTCCAATGGGGTACAGGTCAGCTACTGTCTGAGGCCATCCAGCAGGAGCTACAGTGAGAGCTACAGTTTTCTCCTCTTTGCTTGGGGTTTGGAGGTTTTGGAGCTGTCTGACCCAGGCTGCAAGTTTGCTAGGTTAAGCTGCGATAGGGCGGGGCTTTCTTCTGCTAACGCTGCTGCTTGGAGCTTGGGTGGGTTTGTAGGTTGTGCAGGGCGGGGTCTCAGGGTGTCACTAGGCTAGGGCGTGGCAAACAGCAATGGCTGCTAGTTAGCCGGCTCTGTGTCCCCAAAGGCGTCCTGGAGTCCCGTGCCCCAGTGCCATAAACAATTATTTCTGTGCGCAGCTCTGCAAGTAAGCCACCCTCACTGGCAGACAGTCCAGCTTTTCCCCGTAGGCGTTTGGGTCCCCCGCGTCTCCCCAGAAACTGGATTTCAGAGTAGTCGGGGGCTTGTCTCCCTTTGGGTTGAAAAAAGCAACGCCCGCCGCCAGCCCGGATCACGCGCCTCCGTACCTCAGCTTTTCAGTGCTCGTGCACGTCTCGATGCTCTTTTCTCTTTACTTCTAGTTGTAGAACTTCCACTCAGCTAGCTTTCCCGTGCTTCTGGGTGATAGACGTTTTGTCTTTTAGTTGAATTTTTGAAATTGTTGTAGGAGGCAGCAGTGTAGGTGTTTACCTACGCCGCCATCTTGGATTCTTCTCCAATAATTATTATTGAATGAATGGTTTAACAGATATTACGTTAACTCAGCCAACGTCTTGTATAACTTATATTTATGTGTATATGTTCTTACCTGAAAGTTCCTCAGATCTGTCTCAGGGAATCAGGGTAGATTAGTAAGAACCCAGAGATCAGGTTCAACTTTCAGAAGGCACCAGGTTGTCTCTGCAAGAGTTTATTGAAGGGTCTCCGGCATCCTGTCTCCCTGCTTATAAAATAGAACTGGTAACTACTTCTCTTCCCCAGAGACGTAGTGAAGATTAAAGTAGGTGCTTTAAGTTCTGCAGAAGGAAAGTGCTATTTCAGTGGAAATTATTAGAGGTAAAAATGAAACTCCTCCCGATCTCTGAAATGTTTGTTCTAACGAAGTAGATTGGCAGATGTGTTCAAAGAGACATTGCCAGTTTCTTTCTATTTTGTATCTCAACTGTGGCATTATTTGGCTTTCTCCTTTTAACTGTGGTCCACTATCTATTCTCTCTGCCCTCAGCAATAAACAATAGAGAAATCTCCTTTCTGGGAAGAACTGTAGAACTCATGCTTTGACTTGGCTGCTGCAGCAGGCTCATGCTAATCAGAATCACAGCAGGGCTTGTTTTATGAGCCTGAAAGAATTAGTGCTCCCTGGGGCTGAAGTTCCTTACCTGCTGGGGAACTACAGATTTCTAGTTTGGAGCCTGCTCTCTTTTAGGATCAAGCCACCTTTCTTTCCCCTTCTCACATGAAAACCACCACCTTATTGTTCTTGTAGTCCATGTTGATTTTTTCTTTTTTAAAATAATGATGATAATCAATTTTTATATTTATGGAAATAGGATGTGATCATATGAAATGATAATCTAAAGGAGAGTAGGAACAGAGTGAAAAATAGCAGGTGGTACCCCGCAAACCAAATTGTCTAATGTGAGTTTTCTAAGTAATGTCATATGCTTAAACTTATTGAAGCACCTGGTATGTGGGACCAGCAGGGTACATGAATATAGCAGGGGATGACTTTGCATCACTGGGACAGTAGAGTTTAGTAGCAGTGTGGGTTATAAGTCACAGTGAGATATGTAGCATGTATAATAGAAATTTGTCTATCATGACCAAACAACTTAGCAAGCTGGCAATGAACGTGACCTTCTATTTTCTTTGGAAATAGCGTACCATAGGGTGGTGAAGGCCTGGGGCAGGGGGCAGGTGTGCGCTAGAAGGGGTGAATGGGGGGAAAAGAGGGACATATGTAATATTTTCAACAATAAAATAATAAAAGAAAGAAACAGCATGCCATTTCACACCTACCTTAAGGTGGTTATTATAACAGATAAAGAAAAGCTTATTTGAGGAGCCTAATGCAAATGTTTTATGTTGGGGAAGACAGAATCATGTGGATTACCTCATAGTAAAAATTTTTACATTTGTGTAGTACTATTATAGTTTAGAGTTCTTCCACCTTTTGGTACAAACTTCACGAATATGTTTTGGGAATCTAATGTATAACAGCATGACTATAGTTAACAATTCTGTATTGTATATTTGAAAGTTGCTAAGAGAGTACTTAAATGTTACTCCCTTCCCCCGAAAAAAACAACTGGTAATTATATGAGGTGATGAAGATGTTAACTAACCTTATTGTGGCAGTCATTTTGTATATGTACATGAGTCATCATCCTGTTGTACACCTTAAACTTAAACAACACTATAGTCAATTATATCTCAGTAAAGCTAGAAAAATCTATACTAATAAAAGGGTAATATGCTAATTAGACTGGGAGACCTTCCAGGAGACCTTCCGGATGTTCTTCTGGACAAAGCCATGGTGGCAGGGCTGAGGTAGAGGCCGTTAGAGGCCAAGAGGGAAGGGCAGCTGTGGGTGATCAGGCCAGGATGGGACGGCAGTTGTGGGTGATCAGGCTGGTGGGGGGTGGGGCTGTTGGGTATAAGCAGACCAGCAGGAGGGCCAGTTCAGGGTGAGCAGGCTGTCAGTGGGGGTCAGTTGGAGGCGATCAGGATAGCAGGGAGGGGGGGCAATTTGGAGTGAGCAGGCCAGCAGGGGGGCAGTTGGGAGCGAGCAGGCCAGTGGGGAGGCAGTTGGGGGTGAGCACACTGGCATGAGGGGCAGTTGGGGGTGATCAGGCTGGGGGGGGCCATTTGAGGGCGAGCAGGCCGGCGGTGGGGGGCAATTGGGGGCGAGCAGGCCGGCAGGCAGAGTGGTTAGGGGCAATCAGGCAGACAGGCAGGCAGGTGAGCGGTTAGGAACCAGCAGTCCCGGATCTCAAGAGGGATGTCCGATTGCTGGTTTAGGCCCAATTCCTGTAAACTGGCAGTAGGACATCCTTCAAGGGGTCCCAGATTGGAGAGGGTGCAGGCCGGGCTGAGGAACTGCCGTCCCCGACTCTCCCCCCCCCCCCCCCCCCGTGCACAAATTTCGTGCACCAGGCCTCTAGTATAACATAAATGGTAAACACACACACAGAAAAGTATCTTTTTGAAGTTCATAGGGAAACGGGTTATAATCTCCATTTGCAGATGAGGAAACTAAGGCTTACAGAGGGTAAATGAGATGCCCAAAATTGTACCAGTAACTTGACCTGAATGGAGTCAGTCATCAGGCTGCTTAATGTCTATTGCAGCATTGTTTCTCCTCAACTAGGAAGCCCATTTCAGTAGTGCCTTGTTTTATTCCAACTTAGTGGAAAGCAGCTATAAGAACTTCATGAATTGCAGTGTTAAAGGCAAATGAGGTCTTATCAGCACAAGGAAAAGCCCAGGACTAGAGGTCAGGAAGTGCCAATTCTGTTTTCAGTGCTACTGCTGGTTTTATGACCTTGGATAAAACTTGACCTCTGGGCCTTACTCTCCTCTTGTGTAAAGTAGGAATTTGCAGTGCAGTGTAACCCTTGGAAGTTACACATGTAATATTCTCTGAACTACTTGTGAGTGACTGTAATCTTTTTTAGACATGAATTAAAACCATGTGCTAAGGGATTGGTGATTATATGTATTAAAGTCACTACAAAGTACTTGAGCCTAACCCAGTGTCCCCATCTCAAAGTGGCTCTATTCCCTCTGATTTCTGTATGCATAGGAACCTTTGTGAAGTGGTGAAACTTTGCATATTGAATAAATTCTGGGGGGAAAAAAAAGCCAGGTACTTTATAAGTTACTTTAATCATGTATTTATAGAACCGTTAAGTATTTGAATAATACCTCTTAGAGGTATTTTGTGGCAGAAATTGTATGGTGTGGTGCTTTTCAGTTGGGGAATTCTCGAAAGTGTTAGAATATTTGCTATGTATGCCTTTCTTAATCTCTTTGAACTCTAAAATCCTGTGTTTATTTTTTCCTCTTTCTTAGCCCAACAGGGGCACAAAACGTCCCCGGGATGATGAAGAGGAAGAGCTGAAAATGCGTCGGAAACAAGCTGGTACTCGAGAACGTGGCCGCTTTCGGGAAGAGGAAATGACTGTGGTAGAAGAAGCAGATGATGACAAAAAAAGGCTGCTTCAGATTATTGACAGAGAGGGTGAGGAGGAAGAGGAAGAGGTAAGGTGGCAGAAGTGGGCAGGCTGCTGAGATGGCTGGCCCTGACATAGTCTCTATAGAGTGTAATTTTGGGCCAAATGTATAACTTTTCTGACCTCCCTAACTTAATCTGTAAAATGGGGTTAAGAATACTTATTTCACAGTGTTGACATGAAGGTTAAGTGGGATAATGGAGTGGGGGAAGCATTTGAAAAGTGTAATGAAAATTATAGATAGAGGTGTTTTGTGTGTGTGTGTGTGTGTGTGTGTGTGTGTGTGTGTGTGTGTGTGTTTTATTGATTTCACAAAGGAAGATAGAGGGAGAGAGAGATTGAAACATCAGTGATGAAAGAGAATCATTGATTGGCTGCCTCCTGCACACCCCTCACTGGGGATCAAGTCCGCAACCCAGGTATATACCCTTGACTGGTATCGAACCTGGGACCCTCTAGTCTGCAGGCCAATGCTCTATCCACTGAGCCAAACCAGCTAGGGCACAGATAGAGTTTTAACATTATTCTGGATTATGTGTTATTATTAAGGCCCAAGCACTGAACTGTGGGGCTATTGGTATTGACCGTGGAGGTTCAAGGAGGCTTTCTAGACCAGCAGTTGCCAACCTTTAGGACCTCATGGACCACTGGTTGGCAACCATTGATCCAAGTGTTTCCTTAAACCAGCGGTCACCAACCTTTCAGACCTCATGGACCACCAGTAGTCCACGGACCACCGGTTGGCGACCGCAGTTCTAGACCATACTGAAGACACACAGGGGTCAGGGAGGCTTTCTAGACCATACTAAGGACACATAGTAGGTGCTTCCATTTTTTAATGTAGTTAATAGTCTTCGAAAGAAGAGTAGAACTTTATCGAACAAGTGGAAGATGGGCTTTGTAGGAAGTTGAAATAGCATTAGCAAAGTAGTAAAAGTGAGAAGTTCAGGGGGAGCTAAGGGATTAGGTGTTTAGTTGTTACTGAAGAAATACAACTTAGGGAAAAAGATGCCATTCAATTGCTCTGCCTCAAGATTCCTTTGCACTCATTCCTGCCTCTGGATCTTTTTCTGTGCCCTCTGTTGGAATGCTCTTCTTGCCCTAATGAAGAACCACTCTTTGCATGGCTGGTTTCCTCTCATTCAGGTCTTAGTTCTGGTGTTTCCTCCTTGGAGAAGTCTTTCCTATCTCTGAGGTGGCCCCACAAGTCATTCTCTCATTCTGTTATCACTTTTTTCTGTGCATTCTCTTCACAGCATTTACCATGATCTGAAATTTCTGTTTGTTTACTCATTTTCTGTCCCTCCTGGCCTCCTGTGAAACCAGGGACTGGCTCTGTTTTGTTCACAGCTCAGAGCACTCAAGAGCAATGCCTAGCTCTTGGTAGACCCTTAATAAATATTTATTGAATGAATAAATGAACGAAGCTGAAAAGGATAGAGGTAAAATATCAGCGATTAAAAATGAAATGACCATGCCTTTGTGTCTTTTTAAATCCTTAAGTGTTAACTTGTATGTTATTTCATTCTGGCATTTTGTTCAGTATGAATTATGGAAATAGATTCTTAAGAGCCAGCTGGTTTTTGGTTCCCTCAAAGACATGATGCTAAGTTTGGATTTGAAAAATGAAGCTGGAGTGTGAATCTAAGAGGGAAAAAATTGATTCCTATTTCACCAAGGTCTTTACTCTGTTATGACAATAACTCTCATTAGCATTTATATCAGAGCTAATTCAGGGGTCTGCCACTAAAAGATGGTGATACTTTGGAAATCTGTGGTGGGGAAACAGTCCCAAATTTCCTCTCTGAGGACAGCAGCCCTACCAGGCTTTTAGATAGTCAGTGTGTATAGCACAGCCTCCCTCCATCCCTCCATCCCTCCTTTCCTCCATCCCTCCCTCTCTTCCTTCTTCCATCCCTCCATCACTTCCATCTCTCCCTCCTTTCTTACTAGCTTCTGCTCAATCTGTAAGCGCTGCAGCAGCAGTTAATTGGCAGGTATAATTCCTGTGTAGGGCAAGGCTTGTACTGGAGGATTAGGATAGTAGCTGTCATGGGTAAGTGGTTTCTAGCCTGAGAGACAGAAATGTAATGTGAGACCAGCCCTTCTGTTAAGGGACAGGGAAAAAGATCGCTTTGTAAAAATGACACATGGAAGACTACAAGTTCAAGAGTTATTTTCTCACTGCCACCAAAGTCCCATTTGATGAAAAGCAAGTGATGTTTGCCCCGTTAAGTCACGTGAACTTGTAAAATATTATTGTCCTTTTTGTGCTACATCACCAGCATTCATCTTTCTGAAGTCTCCCTCTGGTTCCTGACGTTGAGCTATTGGAGGTCCTGCTGTAGCCAATGACTAAGACTGATAATTCTGTTTCCTCTAGTGTTGGAGAGAAATTAAAGGAGGGAAGGCCAAACCTTGGAGAGGCTAAGGCCGGGAATCCTATGAGAGCCGTTTTAACACTAGTAGGTTTTTTTCCCTACACGGCAGGCAAGATGCTAGCCAAGGGAAAGAAGAGTAGTGGATGTTGAATTTGCTTGATTTAACTCTTTCCTAGAAATTTGGATTATTTTAGTTAAATCCTAGTGGTATGTTAGGTACATCATGCTTATTACTAATAGAAAAAAACCAGCTTACATTAAGATAGTGTCATATAGTTTATAAAACCATTTTATGTACCTCATTTCTTTAGAAAATTTCTCTGACCTTAGAGGATACATCTCTCTTCTTTCTTCCTTCAACAGATATTCACTGGATGCCTGCTGTGTGCCAGGCACTGTGAGGGGAACTAGAGAGTTTGCAGTCAACAAGTAGACATGGTCCCCCAACAGGGCTATATTCCCTAGTTTCGGGTGAACAGATTATCTGGGCGAGATCATGCCAGACCTTCCTTACATAAAGGGTGAGGCAAAAGTAGGCTTACAGTTGGAAAATAATTAATAAATAATGCAAGAATAAAATGTTTTGCATACTCACAACTGTACACCTACTTTTGCCCCATCCTGTATGTCATGTGAAGGACTGCAATTTTATTCTAAACTAGAGGCCCGGTGCACGAATTTGTACACCAGTGGGGTCCCTCAGCCTGGCCTGCGGGATTTGGCTGAAGCTGGCTATCCGACATCCCCCAAGGGGTCCCAGATTATGAGAGGGTGCAGGCCAGGCCAAGGGACCCCACCAGTGCATGATTGGGTCTGGGGAGGGACCTGGGAGGTTGGCCAGCCGGGGAGGGACCACGGGAGGGCTTCAGGGCATGTCTGGCCTGTCTCTCTCAGTCCCAATTGGCCGGACCCCAGTAGCAAGCTAACCTACCGGTTGGAGCATCTGCCTCCTGGTGGTCAGTGCACACCATAGCGACTGGTTGACTGTTGCCTGGTGATCAGTGCACATCATAGTGAGTGGTTGAGTGGCCTTAGCATATCATTAGCATATTATGCTTTGATTGGTTAAATGGCCATCCAGACACTTAGCGCATGGGGCATGGGGGGGGGTGTATCCCTCAGCTTGGCCTGCACCCTCTTGCAATCCGGGACTCCTGGCTCCTAACCGCTCGCCTACCTGCCTGCCTGATCTCCCCTAACTGCTCACCTGCCTGCATGATCGCCCCTAACCACTATGCCTGCCTGCCTGATTGCCTCAACCGCCTCTGCCTGCCTGCCTGATCACCCCTAACTGCTCGCTTGCTTGCCTGATCGCCCCTAACCATCTCTGCCTCGGCCCCTGCTGTGGCAACTTTGTCTGGAAGGACGTCTGGAATGACATCCAGAAGGTTGTTCAGCTATTGGGTCTAATTAGCATGTTACGTTTTTATTATTATAGATAGGATGCCAAGTGGATGAATTCAGGAAAGACTTAAGAGGTAGACTTGGTGAGCGTTTAAGGATTATAGTCAGCAAAGTAACATTGCATTGTGGCTAGTAAATAGTGAAGCTAGGCTCTGAGTGCCAGCTGAGCCAGGGCACTAACTTCAGTTTTTACCATGTCGGGGAACTTCTCTTTAAGCCGTAGACACTGGGAAGGGGCTGAAGTCCAATAGACTACCTGAGGTGAGGGTCCAGGAGTCATTGATAAAAATCTAAGAAATGTGTCATGCCCAAAATGAAATTAGAGTTATCTTCCACTTAAAACCTAATATATGCATATCAAATTTAACAAAATAATAGCTAGCATTTTTTAGTATACTTACAGAATTATGGGATGATTCAGGGCTTTTCAAAAGGATCTATTTCAGGGTCTCTTAATAGCAGTTTCTTTACCTTTAGGTGTGAGTTATGGTCAATGACTACAAAGCTATGAAGATGAGAGTTGGGAGAGTGTTAGGCAGAGTGTATTGCAGCACATTACATTAAACTGGAAAATAAACTGAGGAAACTACATTTCTGAAATTTTAGTGTAGATTTCTTAGGGGAAATGATTCCATTTAAAAAAAATGTATATACCTTTGAAGAAAACCTTCAAGCCTCTCTAGTGTATGAAGTAAGAAAAACACTGTGTAGTCTACTAGTTTTTAAATGTTTCTTCTGAGCTCCTCTAATTTTTGATGTTATATCTGGATTCCAAGAACCTGTCTGATTCCCATCTCCGCAGCCAGTAAGTAGTAATGTGAAAGAAAAACTGTGACTATTGCTAATTAACAGCCCTACTTCAGGTCTATGAAAAATAGGCAGAGACTTGGATTTGGCTGGTGGATTATAATTTGCTGACCCCTTCCTTGTAAGGGAAAAGATTGAGGGCTGCCATCACTGAACAAGTTCTTTTAAATCACCGAGTGTTATCTTACCTGTACAACAAAGGAGGACAAGATAAATATTAACTAATATGGTTGCTTACTCCAAGTCATGGAATATGCTCAAGAAATATTTGTTGACTAAATCTTAAACTAAACTTCCTGTGCTAGATGTGAGACACACAGAGTGATACAAAGTAGCATGTGATGTATACCCTTACTCCTCATTCTAGTGGGGGAGATAAAGTATTTTCTGTACGTTTAACCCAGAAAGGTGAGTGGCAGAATAGCATGTAAGAACCAATGAAAGAAGTAATGATTAGTGAATGAGAATTGTTGCATTTGTCCCTTTATACCAGGAGGAACCATTGGATGAAAGCTCAGTGAAGAAAATGATCCTTACATTTGAAAAAAGATCATACAAAAACCAAGAGTTGCGGATCAAGTTTCCAGACAATCCAGAGAAGTAAGGCTCCTCTGAGGTGTTTTTTTTTTTTTGCTTGTTATGTCTGCTTTGGTTTTGTGATTTGGCTTAGGAGTCCCAGGACGACCCACATGTTTGGAAAATCACTAGAAGGACTCACAGGACTCAGTCAGTGGTATTGAGGGTATATAACCACATCAGCAAGGGGAAAAGATACATCAGGCAGAGTCTGGAGAAACTCATGTATAGATTTCCTATGCTTTCTCCCTCCCACTGAGTGGGGTCAGATGGACATGATCCTTTCTCCAGCAGTGAAAACATGCAGGTAGTGTCTCTGTCCAGACAAGCCCGTGTGAGATTCTGGGTCTAGAGTATTTAATGAGGACAAGTCATGTAGCCATTCTGTACCAGCAACTACCAGAATTCCAGACTCTCGGAAGGGAAGGTGGGAAAAACAACCTTATCACATAGGGAACTTTTCAAAAGCCAAAGCCCCAGATGCCAGCCTGGAACCAGGCCCTTCTAAAGATCAGGCCTGTTATATTAATTCTTTTCTTCATTATCCTTCTCAAGGCCCAAAGAAAATTGACCTTGGCTGCTATTAGTGATAGCTTTACTGTTGAGAAAATGTCAAAGGCTTTGGGGTTAGGCAAATATGGATGTGACTCACACATGACCTTGAATAAGTCACTTTTCCTTTTTTAGCCTCAGGTGTCTCATCTGTATAAAGAAATAATACCCCCTTTACAGAATTGTGAAGATTAAGTGAAAGTAATTGGAAGTGTTTGGATCAGTACCTGGTATTTAGTACATACTTATGAAATGATAGTTAATATGATAGTTACTATATTGGCTCCTCAGTGCCCTGTGAAGTACAGTAATGAGGAGTCTGGTATCTCTCTCAGTCAGTCTTGAGTCCTAATTAAAGGGATTTTCATATTTATACAGATTTTAATGTTCTCTCTCCCTCCCTCCCTGTTTCCCTCCTGGGACGTATACTTTTAATGAATCTTAGTATGTGCAAAGCCTATAGGAAACTAAGAGTTGGATAGTATAGTCTTTGCACTCAAGTTTATAGGTTATTAGGCATACTCGCTATAAATGCATGGTAGAAGGAAACATACCTTAAAAGAGATACAAACAGAATGTTGTGGGAGCATTAGAGGAAGAAACAGTGAATACCAAGTTGGAGGCTATTAAGGGCTTCACAGAAAAGGTGGTATTTGAGTTGGCCTTGTAGAATGATTTTGATTTTAATAGGCAGGAAAGGCATACCAAGCAGTGTGACTAGTGTGAACAAAGGCACAGAGATGTCAGAGGTCATCAAGTCCTCATGGCAACCTAGTAAGGCTAATGTGCTTTAGGTAAGGAGGGTAGAGAGGGAAGAACCTGGTTTCTGGACCTAGGACCATACCCCCTTTGCAGTAAGATTGCAGCTCAGCTTTCCTAGCATGAGAGTCCTGTCGGGTTTTGTGCTGACCTTCACCATACAGTAGCACTTGTCATTCTCCACTGTGTGTGTGTGTCTGATTATACAAGTTAACACATGAATTGATTGTCATTGTAAAAAATACCAACAGTGCATAAGTAGCGTAAAAAATGCATGTCCTCCTTCAGTGTACTGACCCACTCTTCCATTCCCATACCTAGAGATAGCCCTGTCAACACTTCTGTGACTATCCTTTCAGATTATTTTTCATATACTTATTTACATATATATGTAAATATGCAAATTTTTTTCTTTTTTTTTCTTTTTCTTTTTTTTGTTGTTATTCAAATTGTTTTATTTATTTATTTATTTAAAATAAATCTTTATTGTTCAGATTATTACAGGTGTTCCTCTTTTATTTTTCCCCATTGCTCCCCTCCACCTGATTCCCCACCCCACCCCATGCCCTTACCCCCCACCACTGTCTTCATCCATAGGAGTAAGACTTTTGTCCAATCTCTTCCCGCACCCCTCACACTTGCTTCCCCTGAGAATCGTCAGTCCACTCCCCTTCTATGTCCCTGATTCTATTATATTCACCAGTCCATTCTGTTCTTCAGATTTTTTATTTACTTGACTTTTAGATTCACTTGTTGGTAGGTATGTATTTGATGTCATTTTGTTGTTCATAATTTTTATCTTTACTTTTTTCTTCTTCTTCCTCTTCTTAAAGAATACCCTTCAGCATTTCGTGTAATCCTGGTTTGGTGGTGATGAACTCCTTTAGCTTTTTCTTGTCTGTGAAGCTCTTTATCTGACCTTCAACTCTGAATGATAGCTTTGCTGGGTAGAGTAATCTTGGTTGTAGGTTCTTGCTGTTCATCACTTTGAATATTTCTTGCCACTCCCTTCTGGCCTGCATAGTTTCTGTTGAGAAATCAGCTGACAGTCGTATGGGTACTCCCTTGTAGGTAATTAACTGTTTTTCTCTTGCTGCTTTTAATATTCTCTCTTTGTCTTTTGCCCTTGGCATTTTAATTATGATGTGTCTTGATGTGGTCCTCTTTGGATTCCTCTTGTATGGGGTTCTGTGCGCTTCCTGGACTTGTACATCTATTTCTTTCACCAGGCAGGGAAAGTTTTCTGTCATTATTTCTTCTAATAGGTTTTCAATATTTTGCTCTCTCCCTTCTTCTGGCACCCCAAAAATTCGGATGTTGGTTCGCTTGAAGTTGTCCCAGAGGCTCCTTACACTATCTTCATATTTTTGGATTCTTTTTTCTTTTTGTTTTTCTGGTTGGATGTTTTTTGTTTCCACATATTTCAGATCTTTGGTTTGATTCTTGGAGTACGTTGATCTACAGTTGAGTTTCTGCATATTCTTTATTTCAGACAGTGTATGCTTCATTTCTGACTGATCCTTTTCCATTTTTTTGGCATTCTCATTAAGCTCCTTGAAGGTCTCATCAAGTTTCTCAGCGGTTTTAAGAAGATTCTTGAGTGACCTTATAAATGTGGTTCTGAACTCTATGTCATCCAGTAGTTTGCTTTCCTCCGTTTCTTTCATTCGTGACATGTTTCTTTGTCTCCACATTTTGGCTGCTTCCCTGTGTTGATGGAGTAGCTTTGTGTGGTAGGTGATCTATAGGGGGCAGTAGCTCAGCCTCCTCAATCACATGAGGTGGATGCTCTTGGTACACCCCTTTGTGGGCTGAGTGCAAAGTCTTCATGTAGTTAAGCCTTAATTTCTATTGGTACACTGGGAGGAATTGACCTCCAGGCCAATTAGCTGTGAGCACTCGCTGTGTCTATAACGGAAGAACTGCTGCGCTGAAGACACGCTTATGGGGCAGGACTTGTTTCAGTGGGGCTTTGGTGCTCACTGAGTCTGCCTTTGAATGTGTCACTTATGGATGTGAGGCGTTGAAATCTGGTGTCTCACTCTGACCACTAGGTATACTGGCTTCTGGATCTCCAATGGGGTGCAGGTCAGCTACTGTCTGAGGCCACTCAGCAGGAGCTACAGTGAGAGCTGCAGTTTTCTCCTCTTTGCTTGGGGTTTGGAGGTTTTGGAGCTGTCTGACCCAGGCTGCAAGTTTGCTAGGTTAAGCTGTGATAGGGCAGGCCTTTCTTATGCTAATTGAGCTGCTTGGAGCCCAGGGCGGGGCCTCAGGGTGTCACTAGGTTAGGGCGTGGCAAACAGCAATGGCTGCTAGTTAGCCGGCTCTGAGTCTCCAAGGGCATCCGCGAGTCCCATGCCCCAGTGCAATAAACAATTATTCCTGCACGCCACTCTGCAAGCAAGCCACCCTCACTGGCAGACAGTCCAGCTTCTCTCCGTAGTAGTTTGGGTCCCCCGCGTCTCCCCAGAGACTGGATTTCAGAGTAATCGGGGGCTTGTCTCCGTTCGGGTGGAAAAAAGCAATGCACCCAGTCGCCCGCAGCCAGCCCAGATCACGCGCCTCCGTACCTCAGCTTTTCAGCGCTCGTGCACGTCTCAATGCTCTTTTCTCTTTCCTTCTAGTTGTAGAACTTCCACTTAGCCAGCTTTCCCGTGGTTCTGGGTGATAGACGTTTTGTCTTTTAGTTGCAGTTTAAATTGTTGTGGGAGGCAGCAGTTTAGGTGTTTACCTACGCCACCATCTTGGATTCTCTCCAAATATTTTTCTTTTTAAAAAAATATATTTTATTGATTTTTTATAGAGAGGAAGGGAGAGGGGGATAGAGAGTTAGAAACATTGATGAGAGAGAATCATCGATCAGCTACCTCCTGCACACCTCTGTTGGGGATGTGCCTGCAACCAAGGTACATGCCCTTGACCGGAATTGAACCTTCAGTCCCCAGGCCGACACTCTATCCAGTGAGCTAAACTGGCTAGGGTACAAATATTTTTTCTTACCTAAATTATACTGTACATATTCTGCACCTTGATTTTTTTATTATTATTACATAACAGGAGATCTTTTCATGTTCATATATGCATACTTATTTTTTTGTGACTGGTTGTAGTATTTCATGGTTTATAGATACCATGATTTACTTATTATTTATCTATTACAGACATTTGGTTATTTTAAATATTGGCTTTTATGAACAGTGCTGTAGTGAACCTTTGTGTACATGTGCCTTAGTAGAAAATGTATTTCTATAGGATAAATGTTGAATTCCCAGGTTGAAGGGTATGTACATTCTAAACTTGGATAACTACTGCCGAATTCCCCACTGTATTCTTTTATTCTCCCACCAGCAGGTCTCTTTCCCTATTTTCTTGCCCATAATGAATGTGACCAGTCTTTACCATCTTTGCCATTTGTTTTGTTATTTCTTTACTCAGTGGTCTTCCTGTATTAGAGTCTGTGTCCTTTGAGGAGGCAGACTGTGTCTTGTTTGTTTCTGTTTCTAATTCCTAACACAGTACCTGCCATACTATAGGTGCTCAATAAACATGAAATATTAGATGGTTGATGTAATCTTTATTACATTCTTATTGCCTGGAATCTAAGGATACGTTATGAGGAAGCTGTGTCCTGGGTTGATAACTTTGGAAATTTAAGCAATCCAATTTACTTCTTGGAGTGCTAGCATTGCCTTTGCCTACTTGGTAGGTGTACTTCTGTCAATTTAGAGCAGTGAGTTTCTGCAGGTTGTGTACCACATCTTAGGTGCCACAATGCTCTAATGTTACATTTCATAAACTGGTATTAAAATTTTATTTTAAAGACTTAACAGTGTTTTTTATTCAGACAAAATTTATATACTATTTTAGTTTTTAAATCTGAACATTTTAAAATTGGTTAGGAAATTACATTGTGTTTTAACCTTGAATTTTTGAATTCTTACTGGTGCGGTGTATTTTATAATTCTCTAAACCAGCGAGGTGCAATTAAGATGAAAATAGCTTGAACATATTTGAATGAAACTTTCCGGTTGAGATCAGGAACATTCAAATACATTTTCCCATATATGCAATTGTCATTTTGATTGCATAACCCAAAAATGCTTCTCTTCATTTGGCTGCATTTCATATTCAATTGACAGTTCTCTTTATGCAACCTCTACCTTGCACTGTAATCTTTCTGCCAAATATCACATTGAGTGGAGTGTGCTATTTCCCTAGTAAGCCCATTAGTGTTCTTTTCATTGTTGCATGGGCAGAATTATTTAGTATAGTAGTTCTCAAAGTTTTTAATCTCAGGGCCCCTTTGCACTCTTCAATTATGAGTACACCCCAAAGTGCTTATCTTAGAAAATTCTAGAATACACAAGCACACATTTTATTAGGCATTAGGGCAATGATATAATCACGTCTTGTGTAGCCCTGATGAAAACTCCAGTGTTCACTCCTGAGAGAATGAAAGTGAAAAAGGCAAAATAGGCAAACCTCAGAGATCGCGGGTTTGTAGTAAAGTGAATATTGCAATAAAGTGAGTCACAAGAAAATTTTGGTTTCCTAGCACATATAAAAGTTATATTTACACTGTCCTATAGTAGTTTGTTAAGTATGTAGCAGCATTATGTCTAAAACAACAATGTACATACCTTAATTTAAAAGTACTTTATTGCTGAAAACTGCTATCCATCATCTGAGCCTTCAGCAAATTATAGTCTTTTTGCTGGTGGAGGGTCTTGCTCTAGTTATAGCAAAGATCACCATGTCATATATAATAATAATGAAAAAGTTTGAAATATTGCAAGAATTACCAAAATGTGGTACAGAGACACGAAGTGAGCAAATGCTGTTGGAAAAAAATGGTGCCAATGGACTTGCTTGATGGAGGGTTACCACAAATCTCTACTTTGTAAAAAATGCAGTATCTATTAAGCTCAATAAAGCAAAACTCAATAAAACAAGACATACTTTTAATACTTTGGAATTATTGTGAAAATAGTTTTGATCTTGTAGACCCCCTAAAAGGATCTCCAACCACCTCCTACCCTCACCCAGCACCACACTTTGAAAACTGCTGATTTAGTTGAGTGGAAGAAGCATCATGTCCTCTAAGCACTGACTGCTGGTCTTGTGTTTGCAGGAGGACTCACCAATTTCTGTGGTTTTGAACCTTGCTGGTCATTTGCTAATCTTTGCTATTACAGTTGAAAGAGAACATCCTGCTGGTCTGAAACAAATGCACATGGCAGGCTAGCAGAATCTTCTTCGCCATCCCAGATGGAATCAATGACCCCATCTCAGCCTGAGTTACTGTTTTAGTAGATTGCTGTGTTGCTTTCCCATTGCCTCTAGCTTGATCCATTCCCCCAGCTGTGAGTCATCCATTACTGACTGTATGCTCACTTCCTAGACAATCTCTACAAATGTTGTAGTATGTGCTTTAAATGAGTAGGCTTATACTTTGTTGACAAAAAAAGAAGAAAATATTCTTTGTTATAGCATAGCACACTTGAGGGTACCTAGATTTGTTGAGCACCTATTATGTGCCAACTATCATTAGGCACATTATATTTTTTATCTCATTGAATCCTCACTGTAATTCAGCTAGGAAAATTAAGAAAGCTGAGGTTTAGAGATAGGTTAGTTACTATTCTCTGTCTCCCTTGACCAGGTGAAGGTCCCGTGATCTGTGTTCTAATGTCATTTCTTGGACAACACCAGATCCTTACAATTAGTTGTATGTAATAGATTATTAAATTTATACTAGGCTAGGGGCTCCATGAGGACAGCAACTAGGATTATTTTATTATCTGTTATATCCTCAGTACCTAGCAGTGACTGGTACCTAATATGTGCCCAGTAAATACTTGTTGACATACTGTTAATGGCTACACAGCCAGTAACTTGTGTGGCTAGGAGTATGACCCAAGTCCAGGCATTTTCCACTATATCTTGTTACTCATATAACAATGGGCCCCATTGTTATATTTCTGATGTTTCTCTGCTGTCATTTGAGTTTCTGCTTGTTTTTTGTTTTGATAACTTCTAAACTTAAAAACATTGGGCTGATTGCAGGTTTAGAAGAATTTCAAAGTTGGAAGGTAAAGTCCATTCTGCCTTCTAATTCTTAATTTTTTATTATATTACCCTTTATTAATTACCCCCAGTGACAAGTATCTAACTTTTCAAAGAAATCTTTTCATCATTTGGCACTAGTGACTCTTAAGATTTAAACTCAGAATGAAAAAGAATTTCAATGAATTCTTAGGTGAGAGGATATTTAGACAACTTATAATCATGGTTGTTTTTCCAAATTAGTGTCTATATCCCTCCTAAAGTATGGCTTCCATAAGAGATGTCACAGAACTTCAGGGTCATATAATCAACATGTTAACTGTATTGCCTTCTTTTAAGCAGCCTGAAACCACAGCAGCCTTTGTGGCGGCTACTTTCCTCTGCTCCTTCATTTGGAAGGCGTCTGCTGAACTGTGGACCTGGGAGTGTGTTCAGTGTTGGTTGTCCAGAATTGAATGAGTAGTCTCTGCCTTGGCACAGCTGTCTCATGGTCTGATTTGTATTGCTGTTACAGTTCACTAAAACTATCAAGTTCTACACAAGTGCTCTTATTAAGTTATGTCATTCCCACCCCATGCATTTGTAATCTGACTTTTTGGTTCAGTGCAGCTCTCTGTGTGGATCCTAGATAATTTTCTCCTGTTAGATTTGGCCCATCATCATTGCCTGTGAGGAACTTTTGAATTGATTCTTTCAGTGCTGTATTCATTTTCTCTGTAAACTTTGTGTTATTTGACATTTGTTAAGTTGCTGTTTACATACCTTCATTCAAGTTATTGATTAGAAAATAATATAGTTGATATAAACAGGCCTAAGGATCAAGCCCTGTAGTATACCACCAGAGGCTTCTCTCTGGGCTGACATTCACTTATTACCACCCAAGTCCCCAAATCATTCCTTGTACTCAACATCATTTTGCTTATTACTATTTAGTACTCAATCTCCCTTGTCAGTTCTTCCTGGTGAGCTATAAAAATCTTTATGTCCAGTTACTCTTCAGAAATCAGATTTTTTTAAAAAGAACTACCCATTTAAGGCAAATAATCCTTAGAGGTTTGTTGAGTCCATTTGGTTCAAAGATTATATAGATCTACTACCCCATGGAATATCTGAATGATTCTCCTGATTTGACTTCCACACTTTAGGAGACAGAAATAATGTAAAATGGTGGTATATTTGTAAGCACAGTGAAAGAAGCCTTAAAAAAAAGAGGTATGGATGGAAGGGGAATCTTTACAAAAATAATTTTGAATGTACTTGGAATAATAAGCAGGTGAGAATAAACAAGGAAGCATTGAAAAAGAAGACTAGCAAGAAAGTGTTTTTGCAATAACGGACATAAAATATACTGTAACAATATGGAAGTGTGATCCTGGCTCAAGAATTTGCAGACGAAGCAATGAAATGCAGCGCAAAGCCCATAAACAGATTAGAGTACAGATTAAAATTCAGTGTAGGATGCTATGACCAAGTGGGATTTATCCCAGAGATGCAAGGCTGGTACAATATTCACAAATCAATAAATGTGACACATCACATAAGCAAATTGGAAGACAAAAATTACATGATCATATCAATTGGTGCAGAAAAAGCATTTGACAAAATTCAACACCCTTTTTTGATAAAAACTCTCAGCAAAGTGGGAATAGAGGGATCATACCTCAACATAATAAAGGCCATATATGACAAACCTATAGCCAACATCATGTGCAATGGGCAAAAACGAAAACCATTTTCCCTAAGAACAGGAATAATACAGGGATGTCCGCTTTCACCACTATTACTCAATATAGGAACCTCAGCCCTCAGACAAGTAGAAGAAATACAAGGCATCCAAGTTGAAAAGCATGAAGTAAAATTGTCATTATTGACAGATGACATGACATTATACATAGAAAACCCTAAGATTCCACCAAAAAACTACTAGATTTAATAAATGAATTTGTCAACATAGCAAAATACAAAATTAACACCCAGAAATTGATGGCATTTTAATTAAAAAATATATACATTTTATTGATTTTTTTTACAGAGAGAAAGGAAGAGGGATAGAGAGTTAGAAACATCGATGGGAGAGAAACATCAATCAGCTGCCTCCTACACACCCCCTACTGGGGATGTGCCTGCAACCAAGGTACATGCCCTTAACCAGAATCGAACCTGAGACCCTTCAGTCCGCAGACCAACACTCTATCCACTGAGCAAAACCAGTTAGGGCTGATGGCATTTTTATACACCAAAAATGAACTCTCAGAAAGAAAAACTAAAAAAAACCCACCCATTTACCATTGCAACAAAAAATTAAGATACTTAGGAATAAACTTAACCAAGGAGGTAAAAGATCTGTACTCAGACAACCACAGGATATTGAAAAAAGAGATAGAGGAAGATAAAAACAAGTGGAAGAAAATACCATGTTCATGGCTTGATAGACTCAACGTCATTAAAATGTCTAATACTACCCAAAGCAATCTATAGATTTATTGCAATCCCTGTTAAAACACCAATGGCATATTTCACACATCTAGAAAAAACACTCCAAAAATTTATTTGGAACCAAAAATGACCCTGAATAGCAATCTTGGGGAAAAAAGAACATAGTTGGAGGAATCACAATACCAGATATGAAGTTATACTACAAAGCCACTGTACTCAAAACAGCCTGGTACTGGCACAAGAACAGCATATAGATCAATGGAACAGAACCCAGAAGTTGGATCCAAGCCATTATGCTCAAATAATATTTGACAAAGGAGGCAAGAACATACAATGGAGTATGTCTCTTCAATAAATGGTGTTGGGAAAAATGGACAAGTACATGCAAAAAAATGAAACTAGACCACCAGCTCAAACCATACACAAGAATTAACTCAAAATGTATAAAAGACCTAAATGTAAGTTGTGAAACCATAAACATCTTTGCAGTAATATCTCGGACATCCCTCATAGCAATATGTTTACTGATAGATCTCCTAGGGCAAAGGAAACTAAGGAGAAAATAAACAAATGGGACTACATCAAAATAAAAAAGCTTCTACGCAGCAAAAGAAACCATCAACAAGGTGAAAAGAGAGCCTACTGCATGGGAGAACATATTTGCCAATAATATATCTGATAAGGGGTTAATTTCCAAAATATATAAAGAACTCATACAACTTAACAAAAGGAAGACAATCCAATTAATAAATGGGCAAAGACCTAAATAGAGACTTCTCCAAAGTGGACATCCAGAAGGCCAAGAAACATGAAAAAAATGCTCGAAGTCACTAATTATCCAAGAGATACAAATTAAAACAACAATGAAGTATCACCTCAGACCTGTCAGAATGACTATCATCAACAGATCAACAAATGACAAGTGTTGGCGAGGATGTAGAGAAAAGAGAACCCTAGTACACTGCTGGTGGGAATGCAGACTGGTGCAGCCATTATGGAAAACAGTATGGAGTTTCCTCAAAAAATTTAAAATGGAACTACAATTTGACCCAGTAATCCCACTTCTAGGAATATATCCTAAGAAACTCCAAACACTACTCAGAAAGAACGTATGCACCTCTACATTCATAGCAGTGCAATTTACAATAGCTAAGATTTGGAAACAGCCCAGGTGTCCATCAGCAGATATGTGGATAAAAAGGCTGTGGTACGTTTACCACAAAGGAATACTATGCAGCAAAAAAAAAAGAGGAACTCTCACCTTTGCAACAGCACGGATGGACCTGGAGAGTATTATGCTAAGCAAAATAAGCCAGTCAGAGAAAGGTAAGTATCTCATGATCTCACTGATATGTGGAATCTAATGAACAAAATAAACTGATAAACAATATAGATCCAGAGACATAGAACCATGAATAGACTGATGAATTTCAGAGGGAAGGTGGGGTTGTGTGTGAAAGGCATGGAGGGAGAGAGATTAAACTGGGGAACTTATATGCATAGCCCATGGACACAGACAGTAGTGTGGCAAAGGCTTGGGAGGGGCGAGTGGAGGGAGCAGGGATCAATGAAAGAAATTTGAATAAAATTTCGTGTATGATGGAGGTGGCATTTCTTCAAATCTGTGGAAAAAGCATACATTATGGTATTGGGGCAATAGGACAGACATTTGCAGAAAATAAAGTTATATCTTTGCCCTATATCATATGCTAAAATAAATTTCAGATTTATTTACTCCTAAACATTTAAATATGTATAAACATAACAATACATTAAAGTGGACCATAAAATATATATGATCTTAACATAGAAGAAAAACCTTTATACATGTAAAATAGAGTTTATAAAGGCAAAGATTTGACTAAACTTTTAAAAACCTTTATGTGATAAAGCACAATGTACTAATTAATGGGCAAATATTTTTCTCTTGTTTTTTCCCCCCCAGTATATGAGATAAATTAATTTTCTTAATGTATAGAGTGCTTATAAATGAATAAATAAGATGAATACCCTGATATAAAATGGGTAAAGAAGATGGGGTGTTTGGAGGAGGCTGGAGGGGGCCATAAGGGGAAAAAGGGGACATATGTAATACTTTAAACAAAGAATTATTTTTAAAAAGAAAATAAAATAGGCAAAGAAGAAATACAAATAGCTAATAAACATTAACAAAATTTGAGCTGTCTTAAATAGTAGTATCAGAAATGTAAATAAAAAATAAGTTAAATTTTCTATATCCTGTGGTACATTTGCACAATGGAGTACTATGGGGCTGTGAAAAAGAAGGGACTCTTATCCTTTGTGACAGCATGGATAGACTTGGAAATTATATTATGCTAAGCGAAATAAGCCAGTCAGAGAAAGGTATCACATGATATCTTTTGGAATCTAATGAACAAAATAAATTGACAACCAAAATAGAACCAGAGGCATGGCTTCATGGAACAGACTGACAGAGGTCCGAGGGAAGAGGGTAGAGGCAACTGGATAAAAGAAGGTAAAGAGTGTAGCCAAAGAACATGTGTGCATAACCCATGCATACAGACAACAGAGTGGTGAAGGTCAGGGTAGGGGTTGTGGGAGATTGATGGAGGTGGGCAAAAAAGGGGAGAATGGGAGACATCTGTAATAGTATCAACAATAAAAAAGAAAATTTTAATTTCCTATTTCAATATGGAGGAGATTTTAAATGCATTTTAAATACTTTTTTAAGAGGGTGAAGGAAACAGACATTTTATACACTATTGGTACCTTTCTGGAAAAATACATCAAAATCTGCTAAGGTATGCATACTCTTTGACTTGATACTTTCCTTCCTGGGAATTTATCTCAATACAATAATTGTGAATACATGCATCACAGTGTCATTTGGTATAGGGAGAAAATTGGAGACCACCTGAATGTCTGACAAAGGGTAAAATAAATTATGGTACATCTCCACAAGGGAATACCATGCAGCTTTTATAAATGTATTATTTAGGACAGGAGTTTCAGATAGCCTTAATCTCCTACACTCCCTCTGTGATTGATTGGTAGTCTCTTTTTGGAATGCTATGTTGAGAAGTCATGTCTGGGCTCAACAGGGAAGAGTACTGTGCTCAGTGAGGGGTAGTGCCATGGGAGAAGGAGAAAGACTGACAGCAGTGTCGTATACTGGCTTTTCCTGCTGAAAAACTGTTTAATGATAAGGAGAATTATTCAGCCTGTGTTAACAATAGCAAAAATTGAATATACAATATACACTGAATGGCCAGATTATTATGATCTCTGAACGCATAATAATCTGGCCACTCAGTGTATATCCTATATAATAAAAGGCTAATATGCAAATTGTCCCCTCGACCAGGAGTTGGACGAGCAAGCAGGCCAGACAACCACCCATGTCCCCTCCCCCTGGCCAGGCTGGCCGGACCCCACCCATGCACAAATTCATGCACTGGGCCTCTAATACACACACACACACACACACACACACACACACACACACACACACATTGAGTGGCCAGATTATTATGATCTCTGAACGCATAATAATCTGGCCACTCAGTGTATTTGTATCTCAAGTGGGTACCAAAAGTATTCTAGACTTTTGCTGGAGATCAGTCACCTATTTGCCCTGAGCTTTCTATCAGCTAGTGCAAAGGGGAAAACTGATCAGGTGCATGATTTATAGTATCTTTGATATCAAATAAATGAGGTACTCAAGAGAAGTACATTGAGTGGCCAGATTATTATGCGTTCAGAGATCATAATAATCTGGCCACTCAATGTATACTATGAAGGCTACTTTAGTGTTGGGGGAAGGGTATGGGTTGAGTAAAAAATTCATGAATTAAATATATCAGAATATTACGAATGATTATTTCTGGTTAATAATAAAATGTAGGATTTCTGTTATGATTAAAAATAGTAATGGGGATTATTGTCTAAAATATGGGCATGTTTTAAAGAGTTATAGTCTCCAGATTTTGTTCCTTACAGAATCCCGGTTTCTGGAGGGGTGGTATTTGCTTAGCCCTTCAGCTTCTGGAAGTTGATGAGTACTTTATGACTTTAAGAGTCCCTGCTTATTTTCCTTTCCTTTGTGGCCTCATTCAATTAAGCAGGCACCTGTGGATATATAGAGACAAAATATATACTTCCTATATTTAAGAAGCTTACACTCTAGCAGGAAAGATCGACATAATAATGGTAATAGTAGTAAGAGGTGGAGAAGGAAGAGAAATGAGAGCAGACATATGCAATTTTAAATGCTTTATATCTACTTATTCATTTACTTTTTATAGTATCCCTATGAGATAGGCTCATTTATTATCCCATTTACAGATGAAGAAACAGAGAGGCTAAGTGCCTAGGTCAGGTTTAAACCCAGGCAGTCTGGTTTCAGGGTCTGTTGACCACCCATTCCGCTCAGTCACTGTCAGTCGGGTATTATTAAGTTGCTTTGCATGGATTAGCTCATTTCCTTTTTATAACAAAACTTCCTGTCTTATTCATCAAAGACTTAGTGGGCATTCCTTATGTGTCAAACATGGAGTGAGGGGAGCATGTGGAGGCAAATACAGAGCAGTTTTGCTCTAAGTGCCTGGGGATAGGTCTGTTGAAAGCTTCGGATGTGGACATGTGAGTAAAATATCATCTACATTAATAAAAGAGAAACATGCAAATTGACCGTACTTCTGCTACACCCACCAGCCAGTCAGGAGCGAGTATGCAAATTAACCCAACAAAGATGGTAGCAGCCATGGAGCTGGAATGAGCAGGAGGCTTGGGTTGCCCCCAGCAATGGAGGAAGCCAAGCTTCCCACCCACCCTGGCTGGCCCTGGCCTCTGCTCAAGGCTACAAAGTTTCAATTATAGAAGATAAATAAATCTCAGATACCTGCTTCCAGCCGGCCCTGGCCTGTGCTCAAGGAGGCGCTGAAAAAAAAAGAAAAGAAAAAAAGGAGGGGCCGGGAGCCTGGATCACCGGGGGGCATGGACAGCCTGAAAACAGCCCTCAGCTCCTCACCCAGGCTGGCCACACTCCCATGGGGTGAGGCTTCCAGCTGGGGGGCTTGGCCAGCCTGCAAATGGCCATCAGCCCCTCACCCAGGCTGGCCAGGCACCCCAGTGGGGACCCCCACCTTGAAAACAGCCCTCAGCCCCTCATCCAGGCTGGCCACACCCCCATGGGGTAAGGGTCCCCACCAGGGGGCTTGACCAGCCTGAAAATGACCCTTAGCCCCTCACCCAGGCCACCCCATGTCCAAGGGAACCCCCACCCTGATCCAGATACCCTTCAGGGCAAACCAGCTGGCCCCCACCCATGCACCAGGCCTCTATCTATATTAATAAAAGGGTAATATGCTAATTAGACTGGGAGATCTTCCAGATATTCTTCTGCACAAAGCCATGGTGGCGGGGGCGAGGTAGAGGTGGTTAGAGGCCAAGAGGGGAGGGCAGTTGGTGATCAGGCCAGGATGGGACGGCAGTTGTGAGTGACCAGGCTGCTGGGGAGCGAGTCATTGGGAGTAAGCAGACCAGCAGGGGGTCCAGTTGGTGGTGAGCAGGACATCAGTGAGGCTCAGTTGGAGGTGATCAGGATAGCCGGGGTGGGGGGGGGGCAGTTTGGGGTGAGCAGGCCAGCAGGGGGAGAGTAAGGGGTGAGCAGGTCAGTGGGGAGGGAAGGTGGGAACGAGCAAGCCAGCAGGGAGGGCAGTTGGGGGTGAGCAGGCTGGCGGAGGGGGCATTTGGGGGCGAGCAGGCCTGCAGGCAGAGTGATTAGGGGCAATCGGGCAATCAGGCAGGCAGGCAGGTAGGTGAGCAGTTAGGAGCTAGCAGTCTTGGATTGCAAGAGGGATGTCCAACTGCCAGTTGAGGCCTGATCCATGTAAACTGGCAGTAGGACATCCTTTGAGGGGTTCCAGATTGGAGAGGGTGCAGGCCGGGCTGAGGGACCCTCCTCCTCCCCTGTGCACGAATTTTGTGCACCGGGCCACTAGTGCTACATAAAGTATGGTGGTGATTATAGGATGCCAGAGCCTGTATCTGCTTTACTTTGGAATCTGTTTCTTAATCAGCTCACTGGAAGGGATGTGAGGGTTGGGGAGTTTCTCTTACTTGCCATTTTTGAATGGCAGCAGAATCTCAGTGTCTTCCTTTGGGTGAGGGAAGTAATTAGCCCTTGATCTGAAGTGGCAAGTAAGAAAACCCTTTTTAGATTAGTAAGATAACTATGTTCAGGACAACAGAATTGCCACACCAAGGGGTAATGTTAGCTAATCCATAGGACTGGTGGGCAGATCATTTAAAGCTGCAAAATGCTTTAGGAGCCTCTAAAAAGCAGCTTGTGACTGCAAGAGTAAGGGAATCCTATAATGAGATCTGAATCCAAGATTGATTTTTGTAATGAGGAAATTGATTTCCCAAGGAAATTATGTGACAGTATGATGTTTGGATGAGTGTCCTTCTTGGTTGGTCTGTTGTAGACACTTTGACAGATTGTCTGGATAGTGTGGCTGTTTGCCCGTCAGTGCTGATAGTACTTCTTTCCTTTCAATGATGCTGTCTTGTTTTTCCCTCCTAGGTTTATGGAATCCGAGCTGGACCTAAATGACATCATCCAGGAGATGCACGTGGTAGCCACCATGCCAGACCTGTACCACCTCCTAGTGGAGCTGAATGCTGTCCAATCTCTTCTCGGGTTGCTCGGACACGATAACACAGATATCCTTTCAGATCTGTCTTCACTAGGAAGGCTGACATGGCAGGGGAGTGCTGCTTACTCTCTTCTCTTGTCTGTCTCTGCTGTCACATCTAATATTCTATTTCCAGTCCAATTATCTCCCATTTTGAAACACATGCTGCTCTTTACTCACTTGAAAATCTGGTTTATGAAAATAAATCTTGGGCAATCCTTAAATGTTCTATTTGCTCTTCATAGTACTAGAATCCATCGTGATGTATCTGTTCATATATTAACAGCATTAATTTTCCAGGATCTTGATTTGGAGGCCCATTAGAGAGGCAAGACAAGACAGCATTTGAATTTTTGGTCTGTTAGCAGATGCCCCAGTGGATTTGAGACTAGAGGATGCAGTAAACTCTGTTGGAAAGCACATTGGAATGTCAGGGAAGACAGGGATTTTATGTTTTGTCCACTGATATATTTCCAATTTCTTAAAGGCCATGTGCACAAAAACATTTAGTATTTATAGAATCAGCTTTAGACCTAAATAGACAATCTAGGTTTAACTTTTAGTTTCATTTTTTGTATAAAATTTGGTGCCCCTCTAGCCTTTAGTATTCTCAACTGCAAAAATATAGAGTTAATAACCTTTGCCTTTCAGTGTTATTTAGAGGGTTAAAGGAGATCATATAAGTGCTAAGTAGTTTCTGATACATAGTAGACACTTAGGAAATGTTGCTTTTAACTGAATCTGAATCATGACTTTGAAAACCATTTTATACTTTGTCTTTGCTATCTAATGTGCAACTGCTTTAGTGCAAAAGGTTTTTCATATGCCTGTAGTTGGAGTTATGTTCATTAAAGGAAATTCCCTTCTAATCGTTGTTCTGTTAGAATCCAGATTTTTGAAGGTGAGAGACAAATATAGTTAGTCTGCTTGAGTGATATTCATGGGGAATCTGCTGCTGCTTCATGTTATTTTCATCTTTCTAGTAATCTCTCTCCTGAGAGCATGTCTGACTAGGTTCTTTCCTGCTTGATAATTCTCATAGAAATAAATCAGTGAATAATTTTAATGCAGGCTTCTTGAAGGGTGATCTTAAGCCATTTCTGATATTTCATGTAATGTTAGACAGTATTAAGAATCACTGTGTCAGTCCCAAGATTGATGAGTGTTCCCCAGGGTTCATTGCAGAGTTCTGCATTGTATAAGAACCTAGTCAATTAGCTTGTTTTTAGGCAAGCTCAGTATAGGGTCTTATGAATTCAATAGCATGTAGACATGCTTTGAGTGCTTATTATGTACCAGGCACTGTGCTAGACCTCGAGGAACCATAGGCTATACTGGATACTCCAATAGCATCAGTTAGTAAACATATATTAATTATCTCTGTTCGAGGTGCTAACTGCTCTTTATGGAGTTAGTAACTAAGAATTCTAGTTATGACTTTACATTTCAATTCACCTACACAGAATGGTAGATTTTCAGAATCGGACCAGACCTTAGAGATGACTTAGTCTAGTGCCTCTTTATTTAGTGACAAGTCTGAGGTCCCGATGTTGGATAGCTAATTGTTGAGGTTGAGGCTGGCATTCCAGGCCCCTGATTTCCAGTCCATTGTTCTTTCTAGTGCACTGAGTCTCTTCCCTCTAGGATTTATTATGTCCCTGACAGAGTTGCAGTGCTTCATTCATTACCTTGCATATTAATACAGAAATCACCTGTGTTGTCTCTGTAAACATAGCTCTCATTCTTTTTGAAAATGCCTGCTAACTCAAAATAATAGTAGCAGCTTTCGAAGATACTACCGCTTTGCTGATTCACCAGCCTGATTCCTGCTGAGGAGAAGACACACAAGAAGTGCTGCTCATCAGCATACTTGGGAAAGGCAAGGGCACAGCTGTTGGAAGTTGTAATGTTCTGGTCTTTAAAAAGGAAAAAAAACAAGTCCCCCTATAATAACTTTGACAGCTGCCATTCCCTCCTGCTCTCTGAGAACTAAACTGTACTTTTCCCCCTCTTGTGTACAACCTTCACCCTACTGCCCTAGTGATATTTTTCTAAAATCTGATTTTTAATTATGCCCTACATCAAACTTAAATTCATTTGGAAATTTTTAAATTACCTAATTTTAATTAGATGCAGCAATTAGGATAAATGTCATCCTCCTCAAAGTATAACTTCTCTTAAAAGAGGTTTCAGGAAAGGGTAGACCCTCTTGACTTGCATCTAACGAATCCTCTGTGATCTTATCTTGATCTATAGTGGAAATCTGTGATCTATAGTGGAAATTTTTCTTTAGGAAACGTTTGTTAACAGTTTACTGTTATACAACTGAAACTGCCCGAAACACCTTATCATGAATAAACAATTTCATGGCAGTCATGACTTAAATTTTTAATCTTTTTAACTCTTCATTCATCAGCCAAGACCATACATGGCTGGTTATCTTTCCAGCAAGCATAGGTCATCTTTGCTTTGTCCTGCTCGAGAAAACATAAACTATAGGGATTTTAATTGGATCAGAGGCTCGTTTATGGTAACCTTAAGAGACAGAGGATGTGAGAAAACAGCTTGCACATTGTCCTTTCAACCGTGAGAAGCAGCTTCAGAGTTTAGTCTGGCGCTCTGCATCACTGCCACTGGTGAGGGCCTGTCAGCGCTTCTGAGCACATCTACCCCCTGGAGAGGTAGGAGCCCAGCCATCATTTGGCTGCAGAGTGGAATTCTGGTCTGTGAAGAGCACCTCTGGGGGTGAAGGGAGGGAGAGAGGGCACACCCCACACACAGTGTTGAAGAGTCACTCCAAATGCATTAGGTGGGGTCCAACAGCTGCTGCCTTTGAGAGATTATGCTTTTTACAACAATTTTTCCTTTCAAATAAATCATTTAAACATGTTCAGAGCCCCCTTTTTGTGAAACTTTTGGAGTGCTTCTGCAGAAAAACAAAACCAAAGCTACATTTAAAATTATTTTCTTAAGGTATTGGTAAACAAAGTTTTTATGGCCTAGTTTAAGCCAAATTTACTCAGTTTGCCTGAAGGAACAGGGAGGAATAAAACAAGGAGAAGATAAAACCCCAGATGGTGGCTGAGTACCCCTTCTGCTACCACCACCAAAAAACAAACAAAATTAAAAAACAAAACAAAACTCTAAGTTACCAATAAGTATCCTATTTTTGTATGGCATCTGCTTTGTTCTCAATTTGAGTGACAAGTCAGTGGAATCCTTCCTAAAGTCCTGTAGTTGAACATGGCATTTATATGATAAGCTCTGTTGTGTTCTATTAGGGAAATAAGAAATAGTAGCTTCAGTCGATAGCTATGTGTGGTGGTAAGTGCCCTTGGAGTGTTATGCTCAAGAAATGCCATTGGTATTCTGAAAGGTGTGGGTCGTCTTTGGCGTAGGGGTGATTAGGGAATTGGAATTGGAGATTGGCAAGCTTTTGATAGATATGGAGATTTGAGTGCTTTTCAATTTTATTTTCATGTTCTCTACCTTGGCAATGGAAATTGCCATTCCTCACTTACTGGAAGTTGACATGCTCTTTCTAGCTGCTCATGTAGTCACTACACATTGGATATCATGTCCATTTAAAAAAAATTATGACTACTGATTCCTAGCTAAGTGCCCTATCCTATATAACAGTGGTTCTCAACCTTCCTAATGCCGCGACCCTTTAATACAGTTCCTCATGTTGTGGTGACCCCCAGCCATAAAATTATTTTCGTTGCTACTTCATAACTGTAATTTTGCTACTGTTAATGAATCGTAGTGTAAATATCTGTGTTTTCTGAATGTCTTAGGCACTACAGCAGCTAGCTCAACCCCTAGCAGGGTCGCCTAAGACCTTCAGAAAACACAGATATTTACATTACAATTCGTAACAGTAGCAAAATTACAGTTATGAAGTAGCAGTGAAAATAATTTTATGGTTGGGGGTCACCACAACATGAGGAACTGTATTAAAGGGTCGCGGCATTAGGAAGGTTGAGAACCACTGCTATATAATAAAGAGGTAATATGCAAATTGACCCTCATGCCCTCGCGTCACAAGATGGCACCCCCACGTCATCACAAGATGGCCAGCAGGGGAGGTCAATTAGGGGTGAACAGGCCTGTAGGGGAGGGCAGTTGGGGGTGACCAGGCCATTAGGGGAGCGGTTAGGTATCATTCAGACGGGCAGGGGAGCAGTTAGGGGGTGATCAGGCTGGCAGGCAGAGTGGTTAGGGGCAATCAGGCAGCCAGGCAGGCAAGTGGTTAGGAGCCAGAATTCCTGGATTGTGAGAGGGATGTCCCAGATTGGAGAGGGTGCAGGCTGGACTGAGGGACACCACCCCACTGCACGGATTTCGTACACTGGGCCTCTAGTTCTTTAATTAAAAAGAAAATAATGCAGTAATCTAAACCCATTTTATTCAAAGTCTGCTTTCTCTCCATCCACTTGTTATTCCGAGGTCTCGTTGTAATGTTAACTAAGGCTTTAGTACAGTGGACTGTTCACTAACAGGCAGAAGGGAGAAATTTGTTAGCATCAAGTAGATCATTGGTGCTGATGGGAAAGCTCCCTTTTTCCTGGAATCCTTTTCTAAATCACTGCTTAGTTTTCTCAAATTCTAGAAAGCCCAGAGGACTTGCAAAGTTGTCCTGGTGGTTTTGTGAAGAATTACTATGGGATTTGGAAAACAAGGAGCAGAAAGACTTTTTTTAGACTATCAGGGATCAATTGAACTTGCGCATTTGGGTCTGAAAAGGCTAAAGTGTTACAACCTGACTGGAACACACCATATTATCTCAGAGGGTGTGTACAGTAGTCAGGGGTGCCTGTGTTAGAGTCCCAGTGTTAATGAGCAGGAGTAAGGCTGGGAAAGGTTTGAGCCTCCCAAGGGTTTTCTTCTAATTGGACCGGGAAGGGAGCTGGCTGTTGCTCCAGTGCTTTCCTGTAAGGGCTGTCTAACAAGACTTGTGTATCTTGGGCTGTTGTTTTGCTAGGACCTAGTCTCATCTCAATATTTTCAGAATCTAACTTACATACATTGAAAAGAATTTACTTCTTTTTCTTATAGGTAGTCTAACTTCCCTGATAATTTGTACTGATAAGCCACCCATTTGTGTGTGTGTGTGTGTGTGTGTTTTGAGCCATTTAAATGTGCTCTGAAGAAAGTCAGATTAGGTAAAAAGTGCCAAAATGGCAATCTAGGAAAAGGACCTGTTAATGTAATTTTTAATTTTGTTTATGAGTTTTAGATTAATTATGTGTCCCAAAGCAGGGGGGTTGTAGCTTGCTTTGGACATTTTCCCTGTAGCCTGACAGTGCCCACTAACATTTACTAGGTACTTAACAAATATTGAATGAGTGCATTTTCTCCCTCATACTAGTTTGATCTTGATCTAGGATTGGAATGGAATTAAGAGTCCAGCTTCATTTTAGCTAGCTCTGCCAGCTGTTTCAAAAGGAGAAAAAAAACACACACAAACATTTTGTCTGTATTTTGAAATTCACCTGGATTAATTGAGTTATATTTAATCAGTATCCTAGTCTAGGAATAAAAGAAAGAATTTTTTTTTTTTTAGAAAGCCCCTTATTTGTTCTATTAAATCAATTATATATTCTGAATCTATCCTGATTCATTTTCTTAAGGAAGCCTTTTTGAAATGACTTTTTTAAAAAGCTACCTGCTTACTGTGTCTTGTTCCTCTTTATCTTAAAAACACACACAAAACAACATTCCTTATGAACACATCTCACTGAAGACTAATAAGGTTAATGTTCAGTTTTATACCAGGACTCTATTTGGGATCAGGCCTGAAAATAAATATCTAGAGTCAAAAAATGGAAGTAGACAATCCTCTTTTTCCAGGAGCCATTGTGTTATGGACTATTTGTGCCCCGCTGGTTTTTTCGACTTCACTTCTTATTATACTAGCTTATTGCCCCAGTAGTGGACAGGTACAAAGGGAGTAAGTTGGGTGGTCTTTCTACTGACATGACAAAATAGGCTATCAAAAACTGTGTTTTAGTAATTCACAGAGAGACAAGCTCTCTGTTTTCCTATTATACTTGGACCAGAGAGCCTTTTACCTCATGAAATGAAATTGTAACTACAGGGGGAAAACCTATCACCCATGCCCAGCTTCTGCTTTGAAGAAATGCTGGATGGGTGGCAGGCCATGCTGAATTTTCTCAACATTGAGGATTCATCTGACTATCTGTAGTTTCCATTCTTTCTCCTCTTTCTGGTCTTGAAATGACCTTCAAATGTCATATTATATTACCCAGGAGTTGATGATTACAGATTACACTTATAAACTAATTACTGCCTTGTTGAAATGCTATTTGGTGAAAGTTGGGAATTTATGTCCAATCAGTTTATGGTAGGATTGATGAGATGTTTACCAGATCTGATAGCTGGTAACTTATTTATTATTTGACTTTTCAACTGAGTCAGGAGAGTAGATAAGGAGATATACAGAGGTGAGCAAAAGCAGGTTTGTGAGTTACAGTTGTATGTGAAAACACAGTTTATTCTTGTATTATTATTTATTAATTATTTTCCATACGAACAACTATAAACCTACTTTGCCCACCCCTGTACACTGGAATATTATAAGAAAAAACTTTGCTTGGTAAAAGTTAGACATTTATCATATTTCTATATAAAACCACAGCCATTGTCAATTTTTTTTCTTTTAAAAACACTTTTATTGGTTTCAGAGAGGAAGGGGGAGGGAGAGAGAGGTAGAAACATAATGATGATAGAGAATCATTAATTGCCCCCTACACCCCTCTACTGGGGATTGAGCCCACAACCCAGATATGAGCCCTGACCAGGAATCAAACAGGACCTCCTGGTTCATGAGTTGACGCTCAACTACTGAGCTTTGCTGGCTGGGCCACACTAAGTTTTATAGCACTCCTATATTTGGGGCAAATATGACTTGAAAGAGTGAAAGAATAAGACACAGGAACCTTAATTGCTTATTCATGATGGTCAGCTGGTCAGTTATTAATGAATAAAATGAACCTCCAAATAATTTTTCCCCCAGCAAAAGATGTTCGTGAAATACCTAGAATGTCAGTTGGCAGTTAGCAAGTTCTGTCATTATTGTTAATACTAGAGGCCCGGTGCATGAAAATTCATGCACAGGAGGGGGAGTCCCTCAGCCCGGCCTGCCCCCTCTCACAAGTCTGGGAGCCCTGCGGGGCGGGAGGCAACCTAGCGATCAGGGGAAGGCGATGCCCCATCACATCTCTGCTGCTGCCACTGCCGGCAGTGCAAGCCTCGGCCGGCCCTGGTTACCTGAGCCTCGGGCAGCCCTGGGCATCTGGGCAGCTGACATCCAAGGCTTGCCTGCGCCTCGGGCCGGCCCTGGGCAGCTGGGCAGCCACCATCCGAGGCTTGCCTGTGCCTCAGGCTGGCCCTGGGCCGCTGGGGGCCTGAGAGGACTGGGGGACTCCGGAGGCAGGTGTGCCTAGGGGTGGGCCAGGACTTGCTGCACGCCTGCCACCCTGGCAGGGCTGAGGGGACCGGATGCTGCCATCTTGTGGCTGTGGGCACCACCATCTTTGAGGGCAGGGCAGTCAATTAGCATATTCCCTCCTTATTGGCTCTGGGTATTGCCATCTTTGCAACAGTGTGAGGGTCATATATTCTCTCTTTATTAGATAGGATGCCCTGTATCTTTTATTTATTTCTTTTCAGTTCTAGTGAAACTGCCTTGATTCTGACCCTGTTGTCTCATTTCTGGACTCTTTTGTTGTTGTAGCTTTGGAACAGTTGTTCTTCCTTCAGGTGTTGCTCTTCCTACCCCTCGCCCATACCCCCCAACTGCCTCCCATTTGCCCACCCCCAACATTCATAATGCTTTCGTGCCTTCTGCACACAGCTGTTAGGTTAGCCTTTCAAAATACTGTTATTTTATATAGTTATCATTAAGCTTTTATCTCTCCCTCCTATTCCATTTCTTCTCTTTATATGCCTTTGTACATTCTAATCTTGTACATTCTAATCTCGTACATTCTAATCTCTCTGCTTTTATTCCTGTTTTCCTGCCCTCATCTTTTTAGTTGCCAGTTTTCTGACTACTCTGTTTTAAATATCAATTCTTGATTTCCCAGTTCAAATTAATTGCTGCTTTTTCAAGACATCTGCAGTTAATGTTTCTGTATTCTTCATTTGTTACATGTTAGTAATTCCCTGTGGTGTATAATTTTTTAAATGTCTCTGATTATCTAATGTTTTCATTTTATGGTGAGGAAACTGAGGCCCAGAATGAAGAATAAATTTGCCTTTGTCATAGTCACAGTGCATTATTCATCATAGGCATTCGGTAAATGCAGGTTGATGGAGCAAGGTGTATGTGTGTGTGTATGTGTGTGTATGTGTGTCTCCAAGGTGAAGGAAGAGAAACTTAGTTTAGTTCTGGCTTCCATTTTCCAAACATAACTTCTTTTTTCTCTGCTTCATGTTTTCATTCACTTATATGTCCCTCTTTTTCTCCATTTTGCCTCATGTTCAATTTTCATTGTTTACATTTCTTTTATGTCCAAAGCAGCATGGTATTTGAGGGGAAGGGAGGATGGTGGGGTCTACACTAGCACAGCCCATTGTAAATCCTTCCCTTTACATATTAAATCTATTTGGTCATGCCTTGGTCTCTGAAAATACCAGCCATGTCATCTTAGAAATCATTACTGCCTTTGAAGGTGAACTGTATAAGGTAGTTAAGATTATACTGAGTTCCAAGAATTTAAATTATGAGATAAGGCTAAGGGTGTTTCTCACTGGAAAGGCAACCTCCAAGTGATCATATTTGAAATTTTTAAAAATACAGTGAACCTATGGAATAAGTTGCCAGGAAGGCAACATAGGAAAGAGACTGTCAGTTAACAACATTTATTGAACACCCTCTGTGAGTAGAACCTTGTTGAAGAGATGTTAATAAAACCAGAGTGTGTTAAAGGTAAACAGTTGAGAAGGAAACGGGAGGGAACCAAATGTTTTAGTAAAATGCCAGTAGGGTTTCAGTGATACCCTTAACATTTCTCACATGTGTCCATAGCTGTGGTTGATTTGCTTCAGGAATTAACAGATATAGACACCCTCCATGAGAGTGAAGAGGGAGCAGAAGTACTCATTGATGCTCTGGTAAGTATCACATCCTCTGGGGTTTTGCAGGCTTGTGTGAGGTGTTGACATCATCAGTGCCGCTGTCTCTGTGAGTGGCATCATCTGGGTATCAGGTAGAGCTCTGAGGCAAGAGTGGACTAGGTGAGGAGAGTAAAAAAGTAGAAATGCAGTCTATGGGATTCTTTGTTCTTTGAAACTATGTTAGGGAAAGGGTTATAGAGGCCTAACATTTATGAAACATCACTATGTAGTCCTCACCATATCCTCTCAGATGGGTATTATTCTGTTATTCTCCTTTACAGCTATGAATCTGAGGCAGAGAGAGACAAAACAACTTGCCTGTAGTCACTCAGCTGGAATTTGAACCTCTGTTCTCTTTGACTCCATGTTCCTGTTCCTCTACACTCAACTGTGTTGCTACTGACCTTTTCACAAAAAGTTTTCGTGGATGTTTCTTTTTTCCTCTGGCCTTCATAATTCCAAACGAGGGTAGAACAGGTATCATTATTACTTATTTCATAGACAGGGATTTGGAAAATGTTAAAAATAAGGACAAACCTTCTGGTTCACCTTTTTCCCACCATTTCTTTCCTTTAAAAAGTTTTGCCTTTGCAGTCAATACTGGTTTTGATACAGTTTCCAGAGTTTATCATAGGTCTCTGCAGCCACTTGTACTAGATTCATTTGGCATGCTTGTTAGGCCACCTTCTGGCCCAGTCTAAGACCTACTGAATCAGAATGGTTGGGATTGGGGTTCCAAGGGATTCTGAGATCTCATTGTTACACTGCCCACCCTTTTCTCCCCCTTTCTCCCTCAAGTTTCTTGACACTAGAAATTTCCCGCGCTGTGCTCACTGCTGGCATTTGGTGTGAATGAAGGGGTTGTGAACCCACTGGATATGAAGAACTCTCTTATAAAGAGCAAGGCTGGAGTCCAGCAGGGCCATTTGTGACTTAGTGTGATGAAAATTTCTATTGCCATTTTCTTTCTTCCTAGAGCGAACTTTCACTTTTGTGGAACTCAGGAACTTTATTTTTCTTCAGAAAGAAGAGCATGATGTGGGGTGTCCTTTTGTTTTGAGGCATATCAGAAGGAAGGCTGTGGTACTTGCTCCTTCACTGTGTCTCCACAGTGTCATTTGTGCAGTCTTACCTTCCAGAGGTTAATTACAGTGGCCCTGAATGAGCCTTCCTGCTTGGTCCCTGGGCTGACTTTAATTACCTTTCTTTGCCTGTGTGAATAGAGGAGACGAGAGAGGAACGGCTAACCTGCCTGCTGCCTGTAAAACATACTCAGAAACAGCAGTTCACACAAAAGCTCTCTTTGTGTTTTCTGTGTTGCCAAGCCCGCCAACAAACGCTGGACCTTGAAGATTTTATTGTTTGTTGGGAAGAAACAGTTCATTCTCAGTCTGGGGAGCCATTACATAGCTGCTACACAGGGTGTTCTGTTTTGTTTTGTTTCGTGTGTGTTTTTTTTATTATATTAAGATTTTGACTTTTATAGCTTTATAATGGTCAGGCTGGTGTGAATCACAAACAATGGAACATTCCTAGACTCCCTATATTATTTGTTTGCAGCCAGTCAGAAGCCATCAGTAAATATTAGAGAGCAGAATCAGTGGGTGGTCTTCCATTTTTTTTCTGCCCTTGTGCTGCATTCAGGAAGATGTTTCATAAGTATTCTCATATTATAAGGTTTGAGTTGTCTTTGCAGTTTTAATTTGGGGCCAATATCAGAGTCCTGGAATTGCATGAGCAGAGGCTAGAGGGCATGTAGCAGAATTTATTGTGGTGTGCAGTTTGCAGTTATTGCCTTGGTCTTTTTCCCAGTTGGAAGTCCTAAGCAATAGAAGAGCACATTTGTGTGGGCAGAGAGTGCTGTCCTGGCATTCTTGGGCATCTTTGGAGTTTAAAATTTGGTACACACCCATTGCTATGACTTATGCAAAAGGTGAATATTTGTGCTTTATAACAAGTTGACTTGGTAGCCTGGGAAATAGACTCTTTTCTGAAGAGTAGTAAATGCAAGTATATTTGCTTTGATGGCAATTCTCTGGCATACCTCTGAAAAAGACTTTGGACTTCTTGAGAGTTGTGATTAAATTACAGTCATTTTTCTACTTGCTAGTCCTAAATCTTGCTTGTGCTTGGCAGTCCCAGGCCTTTGCTCACATCTTTCTCAGCTTGGTAAGCCTTGCTTTTCCTGGGCTACCAGCAATATACCTGCTCATCCTTTAAACTAAGCCTAACTTAAACCTTATCTCTTGTCTTCTGAGGTTTTTTTTGTGTTGTTTTTTTTTTTTCAGACTCATCACCTCAGCAGAATTTGTGTTCCCCTAGCACTTTGTACATATTGACACTTGTCACCTTGGCTTATAGACGTCTGTTTATAAGCTTGTCTTCCCTGAATTGTGATCCCTGTCACAGGAGTGGCAGCTCTGTCACTTACCAGCTGTGTGTCCTTGGGAAAGTTACCTAACGTTTTGTACTCAGTTTCTTCTGTAAAATGGGGATAACAGTAGTAGTGCCTATTGCACAGGGCTGAAGTGAGGAATAAATGAGATATTTGATATGGTTTAGAACAGAGCCTAGCACAGTATAAACACCCAATAAATGTTGAGCATTATCTTCATAAAGTCACATATGAAATACTTAATGTCAACGTCTCCCACAAACATTTTTTTCATTTCAGCAGATATTCAAAAAACATTTAGAACAAATACTTAAAAAAAACCCAAACACAAAACACAAAAGGAAAACCATTTGAAGGGTGTGGGCCTAGATAAGACATGGTAGGATAGAGGTTTAGTTTTTTACAAAAGGTTTAAATAAGTGATAACACAAGGCAGTATATTAAGAATGGTTGTGAGAGATTCAAGCCTCTGTGGAAATGAGGAAGGAGCAATCACTTCTGCTGGGGAGGAGTCAGGAGGGACAAGCAGTGTTGCAGGTATTGGCCTCTATGGGGAGGCTTTAATGTCGGAGTGGTTGGAGGGGTCACAGCCAGAGGCGGTGGAAATGGGGCTGGCCCAGGAAGCTGGTCAGGGTGGCTAGGAGCCACCATTTGCTATAAAGAGTTTAACAAACCCTGGCTGGTTTTACCCGTAGTTAGAGTATCAGCCCCCAGACCAAGAGGTCTTGGGTTCAGTTCCTGGTCAAGGGCATGTACCTAGGTTGCAGGATCTCCACCCCCGGTCAGGGTGGATGTGGGAGGCAACCGATTGATGTGTCTCTCTCTCATTGATGTTTCGCTCTCCCGCTCCCTTCTTCCCTTCCACTCTCTCTAAGAAAATCGTTGGAAAAATTACTCCTCGGGTGAGGATTAACAAAAACAAAGAAATAAACAAACAAAAATGAGTTTAATCAAAGTGGCCTTGATGTAGAGAGCCAGGGAACTGCTCGCTGTACCCAATTTTGCTCTCAATTAACCCAACTTCATTTGAAGGCCTGTGTTGGCTTGGCGTTTGCTGGTTGTCGATGCAGGTTGCTGTTCAGGTTGGCAAGTTTTGGGTTCCTTTAAGACAGTGGTTCCCAAAGTGGGGCAATTTTGTTTTTAAGGGAGGCAATTCGAGAATAAGTTATTAACAATGAATTTTTGCATTTCTTATGGTTCTAGGGGCCTCATATACAGTATATAAATATATATTGTGAGATATTTATGTATTTCAGTTCTCTATTATATGTTTTGGAACTTTATTTGCTACTTTTTCATATCACTTCATATTATTATTTAACAATTTCTTAGTAATTTCTTCCTCAGTACTTCAACTGTCCTTTATTTTTGTCTTTCATGGATGCCATGTTCTTTGGAAGCTTGTTTATACCAAGTTAATGGCCTTTTAGGCTTCCTCCACATGAATAGGAGTTCACTTTTTGAATAATAATAGTTATATGTCCCCGGGGGCGGGGGTGGCAACCAGGATTTTAGAGATGCTTATGTGGGGCATGGCCAAAAATAGGTTGGGAACCACTGCCCTAAGGGCACTTATATAAATTTCTGGATTCTGTCATGTTTGTCCCTTTTCATTTATGTTAACAGCCTCATCTTTATCTGTATTTGCTACCAAGCAAAATTCATTTGTTCATTCATTCACTAAATGTTGAGTGAGTGCTTGGTATATTCTCAATTCTATGAACTGGGTATATAGCAGTGAACAAGAATGACAAAGTGTGCTTTTGTGGAGCTCATATTCTAGTGCAGGGAGAAACGGTAAGTAAACAAGAAACAGATAGTGATTCTTTTTCTCTGTTATATAGAGAATTAAAATAGAGTGATGTGATGTAGCGTGACTGGGAAATCACATTGGATTAGGTACTCGGGAAAGTCCTGAGTTCTGAACGACAGGAAGAAAACAGCCATCAGAATAACCAAGGCAAGATGGGACAAGTGTAAAGGCCCTAAGGTAGGAATGAGCTTGACATAGTTGAGGAACAGAGAAAAGGCCTGTACTGTTAGCACACAGCTGGGATGAGGAGAGAGAGCACAGTCAGGGCCAGGCCACTCTGGGATTTGTAGGCCTTGGTAGTAAGTTTGGTGGAATTGCCAGTGTGAAGGGGAGTAATTGGAGGATCATAAGCAGGAAGTAGTAACATAGTTGGGGGCAATCAGGCTGGCAGGGGAGGGCAGTTGGGGACGATCATGCTGGCAGGGGACCAGTTAGGCATCAATCAGGCCGGTAGGGGAGCAGTTAGGGGGCTACCAGGCTGGCAAGCATAGTGGTTAGGGGCAATCAGGCAGGCAGGCAGGTGAGTGGTTAGGAGCCAGCAGCCCCAGATGGTGAGAGGGATGTCCAACTGCCAGTTTAGGCCTACAGGGATCAGGCCTAAACCGGCAGTCGGACATCCCCCTAGGTCAGTGGTCAGCAAACTCATTAGTCAACAGAGCCAAATATCAATAGTACAATAATTGAAATTTCTTTTGAGAGCCAAATTTTTTAAACTTAAACTTTTCCTAACGCCACTTCTTCAAAATAGACTTGCCCAGGCCATGGTATTTTGTGGAAGAGCCACACTCAAGGGGCCAAAGAGCCGCATGTGGCTCGCGAGCCGCAGTTTGCCGATCACTGCCCTAGGGGTCCCAGTTTGGAGAGTTTGCAGGCTGGGCTGAGGGACACCCCCCGCTCCCCCGTGCATGAATTTTGTGCACTGGGCCTCTAGTAAATAAAAAGACCACTCCTGACAACTGTGGATAATGGATTGGAGGAGCAAGAGTGGAAACTAAAATATTATTAGATAGGTTGCAATAGGATAAATTTTGCATTATGATAATATTATTATATTTTTACTTAAAACTTATTGCTTAATCAAGATTCAGTGTGGGTATATATGTGTGTGTGTGTGTGTGTGTGTGTGTGTGTGTGTGGCGGGGGGTATTGTTTTTAAAATATGAAATTTCCAGAATCTTACTCAGTAGAAAAACTCCAGTTAACCACTTGAGAAAGCCTATTGGCAGATTGTACAAGATATGAAATGATTGCCTCCAACCCTGTTTGTCCCTTTTTTATTTCCTTCTTTTCTCTTGTATACTTTCTTTCTGGTCAAGTGGAAAAGGATGTCCGATCATGCCTTTGAAATTTACCTCAGTAGGGCCTGCTGCAATATTGTTGGAGAGACCTGGTAATAAGCAGAAATAACCAGGAACTTATCAGAAAACATCAGGCTTAAACAGTTATGATTTCCAAGGCTAGGGTTGCTCTGGCTGAACAACCTTTAATGTTTCAATCCCTAAGCAGGATTTGTTTTTAGTTTCAGACTTAGTCACAGTTCCAAAAAATTGGCATGAAGGTGGTAAACCAAGGGGTTAGAGGGAGTAAAACAGAATGCTAATTTATGTTTCTTACTAGGTGATATCCAGAGCTATGCATAATACAAGTATTTTTCCAAGGGTTTCTGAGCTAAATGTGTTTTGATGGATGGCTTTGACCCTCCTGCAATCATATAAACTTGCATTTAACCCAGCTAAACATAAAGTTTCACACTTTGCAAGCTTAAAAAGGCCCTCTGTTAGAAGTTAGATTTGTGTGGCAAGCAAAAAAAATCTTCCTCTGGCCAAACACCCATTTTCTATAACCATTCAGTCCCGGGATTTGAATGTGTTGCTTACTACCACTGTCCCCACTACTTTCTAGACAGCCGAGATGGGAAACATAACTAAGAACCAAGGAAAGGGAGGGCAATAGTGCAGATAAAGCAGCAGTAAGTGACTGAACCTGGTGAAGCAGTTTGCAGAACTGACAAGCAGTGTGATACCCAGTGGAGTTGCAGTGTCTGCTGCTTTAGGATTCAGGGAGATTATAAGTCAATCAGGGTGATTTAGGGAAAAACAAATTGTGACATGGTTCATCTTTTTCCCCCAGATGTTTTTTCTGTTCTCTTTTACATACCCAAATTGTCGAATTAATTAAGGAAAACATTGCAGTGAATTTCTTTGATGAAGCTTTTGCTAGTTGTGCTATTTGAGAGCAAGCTTGTGTATATCCTTCATGTAAGAGTTGGAAACAGCTCTTCCTTGTATTTATGGGTGCTCTCAATTTTGGCATCAGTATCTCCTCAAATATGCAGCTATTGTTTTACATTGTTCCTCATACCAGGGCATAAAGGAGATCCTAGAAAAAAATCTACTTCATTTGTGATTCAGGTATTGCAAATTAGTCAATAATTTCAGCCCTCCTCTCCCCAGTCCAGATGTTTCCCTTAAGTCTCCCTGAGAAAGAATAGAGGTCTTATTTCAAGATCCATCTCTGTTGCCATTGTTTTTATCCTCAGGCTCAGTTTTGTAGTGTGCCTTATACACAGTGCTCAGGAAGGGTCAGTTAAATGAGACCATTTCCTTCTCTCTCCTTTCTTTTTCCCTCACCAAAATTATAGCGTATGAAGGGGAAAAGTAGGGTCCCAGAGCTGGTCACTTCTGCCACAAGCTTTATGACTTTGGCCAGGCTAATTAAATTAACCTTTCTGGATCTTTGTTTTCTCACCTATAAAAGCTGTGATGGTTACATGAGAGTAAATAGAGAAGTGATTTATCAATTTATTTAAATTTAGCAAAACTTACCGAGCGTCTGCTAGGTATAGCATTGCACTAGGCTTTGAAGAAGAGTATACCAAAATGAATGAGGACAAGGTGCCTGCCTTCCAAGAACTCGAGTTTTTCTTAGCCCGTGGGAGATGAGCAGTGAATACTCAGGTATAAGAATGGATAAAGGGCTAGATTCTAACTCTCACCTTAATTTTTGACCCAGACCCAGGGTAAGACATGCCACATATATTCACTTAATCTTTACAACTTATTTTCATGTCCTAGTGAGGAAACTGAGGCAACGAGAGAAATCTTATCTTCCTATACAGGTTTACTTATTGGCTACTACTTAGAAATGTATTACCAGATATGTAATCACTTCTTGAAGATGAGGTATTTTCTTAGTTGCCTCTTCTTATTTTGCCTCAGGGTTACCTGGAGGGCAGTCTCCCCCAAACCTAAAATTGTGCCAGAAGGTAGTGTGAAGTAGTATAAGCATTATTTCACCTAAGAAGGGAACTTGGTTTTGCTTTTGGTTTCACTGCTCAGTAGCTGTGTGGGCTTGGCTAAGTCATTCATCTCTTGAATACCAGCTGTATGATATGGCTACTGAAAGTTCTTCTAAGAGTTGTGTGAATCAAATTATGAGAGAAATATAATTGCTTATTTATGTAATATCAATACATGGCATTTTATTATATTAATACTCTTTTCAAAAACGAATTAGAAATTCATCAGAAGTAATAGTTTCATAAAAGCTTAGCATGGGAAGTTAGGAATGTTTTGAGTTTAACCCTAAATTTCGAGGCCATTATAAAGTATGGCTAGTAACCTATCAACTAAACCTCTCTTGGTCCTATGGCCTAGAAGCATGCTTTGACTTAAGTGAACTGTTGACCTGACTTCAGATGGCATTTTTGGAAGGTGCTTTAAATACCACAGGAAGGTAGAAAGAACTCTGAACTTGATTTCAGCAGGTCAGGATTTAAGTGTACTAGTACTGTCACTCATCACTTTGTAACCTTGAATTTTACTTGGTCTCCTTAAGCTTCAGTCTTAAGTTAGGAAGAATGATGCCTGCCTCAGAGTCACTTCACGGAGGAAGAAGATAATGGGATGGGAGAGCACGCACTAAACCATAGGCAGCTAGGTATTTACTTTGTTCCTTCAGTAGAGAAGTGAGTACTATTTTGTGACATGTATCCCTCTCTCCTTTTGCTTCCCCGTGGCTGAAGGTGGATGGCCAGGTGGTAGCACTGCTCGTGCAGAATCTGGAGCGCCTGGATGAGTCTGTGAAAGAGGAGGCGGACGGCGTGCACAACACTCTGGGTAAGGGCCAGGGCAGCCAGCATTCTCCGAGTTTCTTTGTGCTTGTTTTGGGGCTTGGTGCTCATTTCCCTTCCTCCTTCATAATAGAGTCAACAGCAGTCGTGTTTCCTTTCCATCTGCTCCCAAACTGCCTTTTCAGAAATAAAGACCCTTGTGTAAATTTCATATAACTGCAGCTATGGTTTGGCTTGCAGGTAATAAAAGCAGAAATGCTCCTTCCTGCAAACAGCTGGCTTCTTTTAGCAGGTGTTTACCTCCAAAAGTTAAGATGAAGTCTATGAAAAAATATATTTTTTAAACAATTTTTTAGTCTTTTTATGTTCATTTTTCTTCCCTTCACTGGAACTACAAACTTTTGAACAACTGTGTATCTTTATAAGACATTTTATTTGAGGAAGAGTTAGTGTTTCTTCCTTTTCTTATGTGCAGTTTGCCATGTAAACTGCAGGTTGCAATATTGCCATTAACTTGGCTGCCCCTTCATTATGTGTCCATTGAAGTAAATTGCTCTGCAGGATTTCCCTCCTACACCTCCCCAGTCTTCCACCCTGTAAAGTTGCCAAACCAATAGCCTATTTAAAATCATGCTTTTGGGCAGTCCTCTTTATCACTAGTAGCTGTCGAATAAAGCCATAAGTGACATATCTGTAAGGAGAGCTTGAGAAATGAACGAGGCCCAGCAAAAGCAGAAAGTTTGATGAGATTAGATTTTCTCAGCTCTTTTGTGTCTGGCACAGATTTCTCTTGTAGTTTTATACTCTCTTTCGTGAAGATTATCATAAAAAAGGAGGAAGAAGGGAGTACCTAGGGAGTAAGAGGAGAGAGAACACAATAGTAATTTGGGGGCTTGCCCTAGTCTGCAGCTAGAATTTAGCATTGCCATCTGTTAGCCTAATGCTGAATTTTGCTGAATGGAAAGCTTATCAAAGACTTAACTGACTGTTAATTAAAAGGGCCTGATGTAATGGAAAAAGTACCAGCCTGGCAATCTGTAGAAATCTGTCTACTTTCAGCTTGGTCACCTACCAGTAGCTCAGCAAAGTCATCCCTCCCTCCCTTATTGAGCACCTGACGTTTGTCAGGCACTGTGATAGGCACTGGGGCAGATTAAAAAGGAATTAGGCTGACTGATGGGATGGTCTGGAACAGAAAGGGAAAGGTAATAGAGGATGACAGATTATTTAATAGGAGTTAGTGGAGAGCACTATGGGAGTGAAGAGAAAGGGTCTCCAAATTGCTGTATAGGAGCAAGTAGCACTGGGGCTGAATATGAAGACTGGTACATTTTCAAAGAAATGTGAGAAGGATGCTTACAGGGGAGTAGCATTTGCAAAGCTGTGAATGGGCCTGAGCTTTGGGGAAAGAACAGAAATGCACCATAGCAGTGGGAGTAGGAGTGGTGGGAGATGGGACCAGGGGAGTAAATTTGTCCAGATTATGGAAGACCTTGTAAACTATGGATTTTATTCTAATGGGCAATAGGAAACCATCTAAAATATAAGCAGAAGAATAAGAATGAGTTGATTAATATGAATGAGTTGATTTTCTTAGAAAATGTGAGAAAGTAACTTAAGGTATTATAATGATCATCTCTCAGGGGTCTGGTTGTTACTGTGCTCCCAAGGCTTTGTATCCCACTCCCTGAGGGGGCTGCCCAGTTATTCTTTTTGTTTTTGTTAATCCTCACGCTAGGATATTTTTTCCATTGATTTTTAGAGAGAGTGGAAGGGAAGAAGGGATATGGGAGAGAGAACATTGATGTGAGAGAGATATATCGATTGGCTGCCTCCTGTATGAGCCCTGACCAGGGCCAGGGATTGAACCTGCAACCCCAGGTACATGCCCGAAGCTCTACCCACTGAACCACACCAGCCAAGGCTGCCCTATTATACTAGTACTTTAACTTGAAGATTGACATGGACAAAGGAGTGAGGAAGAAGATAAGGGGTGTGTTGATTTTTTTCAACCCTTTCTCCTACAAGCACTGTGCTTAGAGAACACAGAATTCTGTCTGCTTTATAATAACACTAGAGGTGGGGGTGTGTATCCCTCAGCCCAGCTTGCACCCTCTCCAATCTGGGACCCCTTGAGGGATGTCTGACTGTCCGGTGATCCTACTGGGATCGGGCCTAAACGCGTAGTCGGATATCCGTCTCACAATCCAGGACTTCTGGTTCCCAACTGCTTGCCTGCCTGTCTTCCTGGTTGCCCCTAACTGCTTCTGCCTGCCAGCCTGCTCACCCCCTAACCACTCCCCTGCCAGCTTGATTGCCCATAACTGCCCTCCCCTGCAGGCCTGATCACCTCTAACTGCCCTCCCCTTCAGGCCTGCCCTCCCCCCCCCAACTGCTCTCCCCTGCAGGCCTGGGTCCCCCCCAACTGCCCTTCCCTGCAGACCTGGTTGCCCCCAACTTCCCTCCTCTCCCGGCCTGGTCACCCCTAACTGCCCTCCCCTGCAGGCTTGATCACCCCCAACTACCCTCCCTTGCAGGCCTGGTCCCTCCCAACTGCCTTCCCCTGCTGGCCATCTTGTGGTGGCCATCTTGTGTCCACATGGGGTCAGCCATCTTGTGTGTTAGAGTGATGGTCAATTTGCATATTACTCTTTTATGAGATAGGATACTCTGGGATATAGAGTGGAAGAGGTCCTAAAGGAAATGAAAAAGCATTGGATGTGTTAGAAGGGGACTATAGGTGATTTTTTTAAATGTCCCCCTTTTTAGTATTATAGTTATGCAATAACCTTTTTGGCCTCCTAATTTTTAATTTCTTTATTAAGCAGCAATTTGGCTGTTTTTGGAGAGAATGGGACCAATTATGTTTGTTTCTGAATACCAGACAATTACCTTTGCCAGCGTGGCCTTTCCTATCTATGCACATTATTTTTTTCAATTAAGATTATGTGTGGCTCCTTTGCAGTCCAGGCAAAGAGAACTGAAAGTGGATGAAACAGGAAGGGAAGAGACTCTGAGTTCACCATCTCCTGATTTTTTTCCTAAGGTCTTTATGAAGGCTCTGTCTCTTTAGTTATAGTCTCTTGTATTCTAGTACAATGAGGACTAAGAGGGTCTTTGTAGGTAAAGATCCACCCTTCTGTGTGTTCTGCTCAAGTGTTGTTCCCTATTAGCACAGAAAGTCTATCACTTACTCCTTTTGTGAACTCCATCTTTTTCAGTTATAACTTTTACTTATAACTTGAAGAAAAAAAACCCATAACATATCCCTGGTTAATCTAAAAATGACAACACATCATCTGGCTGGGAGGAATACAGAGAAGTAGGAAAAGGAATAAAATGCCTGCCATGGGAAGCTGGCTTGTCGCAGATGGAACAAATATGTCTTCCCAAAATGACTGGTGTCTGTCTCCCTTCAGCTATTGTGGAAAACATGGCTGAGTTCCGGCCGGAGATGTGTACAGAGGCTGCCCAGCAGGGTCTTCTGCAGTGGCTGTTGAAGAGGCTGAAGGTAAGTTTGGCTTTGTGGGAAGGCAGGTCAAACTTCTCTGCTGTGAGCCTGGCACATGCTGGGTCTTTGGCATTGATTGTTATCCCCAGGCTTGTATGATCTAGTTTGAGAATTTTTTGAGTGCCGACTTATGAACTCTTTATTTGTCCTCTTTTGTTTGTTTTAAAAGAAAACAGTTTAAAAATAGACTCTAATACCTCTGAAAATATTACAAACTTGTTGTAGAAATACAAACAAATGCATGTGGTACAGAGGGTATAAAACTGAAGGTAAAAGTTCCCCTCTGCTGATTGCTTCTAGTTCCACCTCCCAGAGGCAGCCACTCTTAGCAAACAGTATTTTATCTATCCTTTCAGAAATTTGTTGTGCACATATAGGAGTGTGTGTGTGTGTCTGTGTGTGTTTCACAAACAGAAATACATAGTATTTTTTAAAGCCCCTTAACCTGGCATGTCTGACCCTTCCATTTCTTAGTTTTGAAACATTGGCCTTATTATCTTTCAGACATCTCTTTTACCTATCCCCTGCTCTGCACAGATCAAAATTATTTCAACTTCTGTATTTGTCTTTGCTCATGCTCCTCCTTCCACCAGGAATGACTCCTATCTTTTTCATATATTTTTAGATTATATACACTGTTCATTAATCAGCTTAAATCCCTACTCTTTCATGTATTCTCCCATCATTTTTAGAATTGGAAGAAAGTGTATTAAGTTCTATTGCAGATAAAAAATTTAAGGGTCGATACTTATAGAGATCAAGTGCCTTGTCCAAATTCATAGAGCTAGAATTAAAATCCAAGCATCCAGACTCCTTTATGCACCATTTCCGTAGCATCACCCTCCCACCCCCGCCCCAAGCCCATACTGCCATCTTTCTTTCCTGAATAGCAACCATTTTAATTTCTCCCTACTGGTTCTCCAGTGGGTGTTAGCAGATCTGGGTTCTCCCAGTTATATACCCATAACTGTGTGACACTTACCTTCATGGAGCATCTTTTCTTCATCACTTGGCAGACTTGAATTTTATTATTGTGCTCATTGTCTTACTCCAAATACCCTTAAGCTCCTTAAGAGCAAGGACTAAGTTTTCTGTCATATTTGCATCTTCTCCCAATTGTTTTCAGGGTGTACATCCTGACCAGGAACATCCGAATCATCTGGCAGCTTCTTAGAAATGAGTATTCTATTTTTTTTTTAATTTTTTTTTAAAATATATTTTTATTGATTTCATAGAGGAAGGGAGAGGGGAGAGAGAAACATCAATTATGAGAGAGAATAATTAATTGGCTGCCTCCTGCACGCTCCACGCTGGGGATTGAGCCCACAACTAGGGCATGTGCCTTGACCAGAAATTGAACCATGACTTCTCAGTTCATAAGTCAGCACTCAACCCCTGAGCCATGGTGGCTGGATCCGAAATACACATTCTTAGGGTGGGGGTAAGAGGAGAGATCAATCAAAGGACTTGTATGCATGCATATATGCATAACCAATGGACACAGACACTAGGGGGGTGAGGGCATGAGCAGGGGTGGGGTGGAGGGCAATAAGGGGATAAGGACACATATGTAATATCTTAATCAATGAAGAAAATAAATAAATTTTTTTTAAAAAGAATAACTTTCCCTTCAAAAAAAGAAATACACATTCTTGAACCCATCCCACTAGACCCCCTGAAACCGTCTAGCTTGGTGTGGAGCCAGCAACCTATCTTAACATCCAAGTGATTCTGATACATGCTGACATCTAAGAACCAGCATCCTAGATTATTTGTTTACATGGTAAAGCCATGCTATTTTACTGATCATGTATATTTATTCAGTAATCCTTGAATAATGTTAAGTGTGTAGCACATTGATGAGTCTCCATTTTGTATTGGTCACCTAGTAATATATAGAGATATGCTTGGATTTCTTCATCCACTAAATGAAATCACTAATTTGTACTAGTGAGGATGCAATCCATTGCAGATGATTGCATTAAATGGTTTAGCAGGTAAGCAAATAACAGTAGTGTGAGAGACACTGCAGCACAGCTTGTTTTTCCATGGGGAATAGAAATTCCTTAGGATATCTTGTACTGTTTGAAAATAAGACCAAAACCCCCAAATTTTATTTATTTTTCCTAAAGACACAAAATTAAGATCCCCTTTTGTTTCTCAATTAAATCAATGCTTTAAAAACATTGCAACATTCAGCAAATGAGCTAATGAATTGAGTATTGGCTTTATTATACAACATGTACAGCTGGTTAATGTTAGGTCTTTAGCCTCGATGACCAAGAGTTGGCAGTTTACAGGCGACAGTCTGCTTTGACAGTTGTGCAGGGCTGTAGATGTGTCGGAACCTGCCCCATGTGTTCCAAGCACCAGAGGTGAGCTGCAGAAATAACCTGAAGCTTCTGGCTGCGGGTGGTAGCATAATTGTTTTGTACTTTCCAAAAAAGCAGCAGCTCCCAGAAAGGTGAAGTTTAATTTTATTCAAGGCTAGTGCATGCTGAGTACAAACTTGTGCTTGACTTTGTAATTACTCTGACAGATGAAAGGTTTAGGATCACCAGGCTCCTGGATAGAAGAGAGCCCCAGAACTTCCAAGTCCCATTGGTTTACTTTGCCAAATCCAAGGGACTGTGGCTGCTAAATGAATTCTCCTTCCTTCTAATTTTGACTAAATGCCCTCGTAATTTGGCAGTTTGTTATTTGCAAGCTTGGAGGCTGTCATCTCTGGCTGGTGACTTTTGTCTTTGGCTAGACATTTACGATTATTCTCCCTTTTCCCCACCTAGCCTATCGTTAATTTCTTTTCTATCAGTTTAAAATATTTAGCTGTCATCTAAATATACCACTTACACCACTAACTTTTTCCTGTCCCATGTGAGTGTTGTACATTGGCAATTTATCGTGTACAAAGGATTATTCTAGATACTGTATGTACTGTACAATATCTACTAGTTTATTTCTGATCCTCATAAACAACTCTCCAAGTAAGTGCTGCTATCCTCAGTTTACAGATGAGGGAAGAATCCCAGAGAGGAGGAGATACTTTATCCAAACCCCCTGGGAAGTATGTGGGAGAGCCTGTGACAGCCGGGCCTTGCTAGCTTTAAAGCCTCCTCCTCTTGCCAGGCTGTCTTCCAAAAGCATCCCTTTCAGGGTCTGAAGTATTGCAGGGCTCAGCGTTGGGAGTTGAAGGGCCTAATCAGTTTGACTTTCTCATTAGATTACTCCGTCATGCCAGTTTTTTAATCAAAGGACCTATATTTTAAGAAAAAAGTGATGAAGTTAGATTTTGATTTTTTTTTTTTAATTTTTGTTTACTTTGGGCAAATTGGAAACTCCTTGAAGTGATACACAGCAAAAGCTGCAGATTTTCTGCGGGGAATCAGGAATTCTCAATAGAGGGGAACTCAGCTGTTGGGTGCCTATTCAGTATATACTAGTTTATTTAATCACCTCAAGACAAAATTATGATTTGTTTTTACTTAACATGAGAGAAAGTGAGTTAGAGAGGCAGAGTAATTTGGCCAAGATCAAATGGCAGGTAATTATTAGAGCTGAGATTCTAATGTGAATATTTCTGATTCCAGTCATCAGAAAAACGTTTAGTACCTATTGTTAGATACTTCCATATCTTGTTTAATTCTCATAGTAGCTCCTCTAAGAGATGTTATTTTATTATTTCCATTTTACAGATAAGGAAACTTGGGACTAAGAAATGTTACTTTGGGTCATAGATGCCCATTCTCAGTTCGTGGTGCCATTAGTGTCTCAGAATTTTGTTTTTATAGCATCCCTGTGCCAGAAAGGATATAACTGCCCCATGTATTAAGTAGTTAGGTGCGGACAGTTTGATAATACATATTTATATCTTACATTTTAGTGCCATTTGAAAAAATAACACACATGAATTAAAAGACAATGTATTTTTATTTAATTCTTAAATACCACAGTTACTTACTGATAGATGTGTGTGCCTTTTCAGTTCTGTACAACTTCTGAAACCTTGGAATCAGATTGAATACCACCACCCTCTTTCCTGTTTCACACAGTTCTTTTATCATGGCAACCACAAAACCCAAATTCAGAACGATCGGATGTCATGAAAAGAAATGCACCTGGAGCTAGTAGTTAATGTAGCGTTGAGCAGATGTTAAATGTCACTGTGTTTTCCTTGGAAGTTGAAAATATCCTGTGGTGCCCCTGTGAGTTCAGTATAACACCAGGTACCTCGGCATGCAGTTTGGGAACTGCAGACTTTGTGCACGTAGGTAGTGCATGCTCATTAGTCAAACCTAGGTATGTCTGATCCCAGAGTCATGTCCTTTTCTTAATGTTACTGTATTACTTGATAAAATTAATATTAATTCAGTACCATAATTTAATTTAATGCCTTAACAACAGATAACGTTCATGTTTATGTCAAATTCACCTCTGTTTGCTGTTATGTTCAATTCTTTGTCTTGCATATAGCAGATGCCCAATAAATATTTGTTGGGGGGAAAAGAGAAAATCTATCCACTGCCTTGGAGACAGGAGTTTATAAAATCAAATAAAGAATAAGAGAGGCATTGGAATCATGGAAAGGCTATTGTTCTAGTGGCCTGATTCTTAGGACTTCTTTCAGTTAAGTGTATCTTGTTTTAAACAAGAACCCTGACCCTTGAAAAGCATGTAAGTTGGTGTGGCTTAAATCTTTTAAAATGGCAATACTTGTAACTTGAATAATTTGAGTAAGTAATTCTGTTGGCAGATTCTTGATTCTGATGGCCATGTTCACCCCTTGGCTTTTCACTTTTGTGGTTTGATTTTTATAAAACTGTTTTCCTTAAAGTGAAACATGCCACAAATTTCATTTAAACCCTGGGTCTTATACTGAATTTCTTGAAACAAGGCCCTAAGCTTGCCCAGGGAGCATACCTTGCAGTCAGCACACGTAAGTCCTTGCATTTATAGATCTTTTAATCTAAGATGGGTCATACCTGGTCAGCCTCCTGAAACCCTGTGGGGTGCCCTTAGGCTTGACGAGGGAGACGTGCACAGAAAACTGAAAAGATGCTGGCATTGCTTCATTAGGGGCCACTCTTCCTTCTTAAGTACAAAATCAATGTCCAAACAGAACTGTGAATGGCGCTAAGGTGATAGAAGTGTTAGCTTCAAGATAAACACTTCCCCTGTCCTTTCCAGATACAGGAATTATTTGTCATTTCAGAAAACCTGGAGAGGTAGCAAGGCTGCTGCTGATTAACAGTTGTTGTCTATGTTCCTGCATTTTAAGGATCAAGGGTACAGTAAATAAAAAGACACTGATGAGGCTTGGTCCTCTCTGCACCTTTATCTGAAGGGCATTGTTAATGATTAGAGATTTGAGTCTTGCTACTGAAGCAGCAATGTGGACGGCCATGAAAAAGAGTCTCTGCAGTAGATGTGTGCCCCCTGGAACTCCAAGTAGCAGAGCATGCAGCAGGCAAAGAATTGTGGGTAGCAATTTGGGTGTTAAAATATTAACACATTTCTGCATATTTAATGTGGTTTCCTTTTTAAATAGGAGGCAGATTATGGCACACAAGCAGATAGGTTTATGATTTCAAATTAAATTTTAAACATTAAAAAATCCAAAGGCACTACTTTGTTATAAATACACTCCACTAATCTAAATACGAACTTGCTTTCTTTTCAACTTCTCTAATGTGTCAGCTAATTTACAGTCTAATTTTATCATTATAACTCGTGAACAAAGCTTTATGATAAGGGTTTAGTCTTAAAGTTCAAAAGTTTCAATTACTCATCTAGTTCACATTTTCAGTACATAGTATGTGCTAGACAGTAGTCTCTGGACTCAAATTGGGGGATCTGGGAAGGCTTCCCAGAGGTGGTGACATTCATACCTGGGCATTAGGAATGTGAGAGACATTGTGTTCATCTGTCATTTATGGTTTTACTGTGTAGGTCTTGAGAGCAGAGGTAGACTTTTTCTTTCTTTTTTTTGCTCTTAACCTGCCTTTTCCCTTTCTAACTTCTATTTTTCTCTAACTCAGGTTCTAGTACTTGTGAAAAATTCATGCTGGGGAGGGAAACAGGGCCCCATAATGTTGGTTTTGTGTGTTTTTTTCTCATTTCTCCTATTTCCTTACAGGCAAAGATGCCTTTTGATGCCAACAAACTGTATTGTAGTGAAGTGCTGGCCATATTGCTCCAGGACAATGATGGTGAGGCTCCCTCTCAGTATTGATATTCTGTTAGGATAGGAGCTAGGCTTGTTTCAGATCATGACAGCAAGCTCTCTTGCCTTTGGCATCCCCTTGCTCTCCCTCTCGCTCTCTGTGCAGCTTTTGTACTCTGTCAAGCTATATTGATTTTGTTTGCTGATGTATCAGTGTTAGACGGCTGTAAAATCTGACAGTTAACTTCATTTTTTTTCTTCTTCTATTTTTTTCCCCTTTTAGAAAACAGGGAATTGCTTGGGGAACTGGATGGAATCGATGTGCTTCTTCAGCAGTTATCCGTGAGTAATTCTTATGCTTCCTGTCTGCCATGAAGATACATGGCCTGCTTTAAATGGGAGGTGGAGCTGGAAATTGTGGGAAGGAATAAGCCATGTGATGCAAGGCATGTGGAATCTGTTGTTAGGTTTGAGGTTACAGTGGAGGTACATGATTTGCCTCCTTTTCTTCGTCATTTGCTTTTTATGATCAGCTAGCACTGTGTATCTTGTATAGATTTTCTTGGTCTCTTTTGATATTTATCAATTCAAAAAAGGTGCTTCCTGCTTAAGTGTATGTTTGGGGGCTATGAATACCAAGTTATTTTTAGTTGACCCATTCCCAAGATTATTCACTTCCTTTCCTTTCAGTCTGCCACTAAAATAGAGTCTGTTCATTTTCCAAATAAGTTCAAGGAGTACAGGTTCCAGGGCAGTGGGGTAGAGGTCACAGAGAAGGGAAGGATGTAGTACTGGAGGCTAGAATGAGAAATTGGAAATTGCCATTTGTTCGTTGTAAGAAATGTAAATCCACTTGAAATGTTGTTCTACTGGCATTCTGAAAATACTGTTAAGATTTCTTCTAACAAATCTCATCTGTGCTATTCCAAAACCAGGACTGAATATAGATCATTTGGATAAAATCTTGAGAGTGTTGGGAGTGTCTAAGATGTCAGTTTGCATACAGCTTCCCTCTTGGTGCCAGCAGCTTGAGTGGCTTGGCCTCCACCTCCAAAAATAGAGTTTTGAAATGTGAATCTGTTTTCAATTCAGGGAAGGTGCTTAGTCTTGTTCCTGCAATATTATTGATCATTTTGGAATACACTGTATGGGTATGCAGATACTGTTAAGAGGCTTTCCCCTTAATATGCCACATATCTCTCTGGCAAAGACAAAACTTTTGCTTTAAGCTGTTCCCATGACTTAGAGCCATAGCTGCTATGTGAGGCAGTTCATTAGCCCTGATGGTTAGAAAACTTTTCCTTATATTGAGCCAATATTTGCCCTTCTGGATTGTAGTTGTTTTTTAGAAAGGGAAGGAAAGAGTTGTGGTTGGGTTGGGCCAGTGGAGCGCTTTGGAGATAACTGGAAAAGTTTCTTGAGTTGGATGGGGTTTCAGGGGTGCTCACCTTATTCATTTAACTATTTTAGAGTTTTCTATATTTGTATTATATTTCACAGTAAAATAATTTTTTACAAACTCTGCCTTCTTGAAACTATCAACCACTCATAGACCCAATGGTCAGTTGATTTTTTTGTATTTTTGTGTGAACTGACAACCATTTATTTAATACCTGTGAATCAGAAAGCCCAGTTTTTCTAAAATAGACACTGATGAGAATTTTGTTTGATAAGCTTTTGTTCCCACTATTGTAGGGTTATTATGACAGGCAGGCTTTGGAAATTGTTGAATGCTGGCTGATGAAAAGACATTCTCTTAGGCTCTGTGCTTTCTGATGTCTTTGCTTGGCAGGTGTTTAAAAGACACAATCCTAGCACTGCGGAGGAGCAGGAGATGATGGAGAATCTGTTTGATTCACTCTGTTCCTGCCTAATGCTCAGTTCCAATCGTGAGCGCTTCCTGAAGGGTGAGGGTCTTCAGCTGATGAATCTCATGCTCAGGTATGTTTCTTACCTCCTAGCTCTCATACTTTTTGCCCAACTCCTGTCTTTTAGCCTAAATTAAAGGACATATAGTTATGGTTTTTTATTCCCTTGCGCTTCCTCTTAGATATATAAAATTATGAAGTCTTCAGGGGTGTGAGTGGTCTTTTCTAAAGTGAGAATGGGCAAATAAAAGTATCTTGGTCTTTTGCTCTATTTTGTCCATTGGTAATATGATCACTCCATTGAAGGGAAATGTCTTTTTTTTTCCTTCTCATAATGTGTTGGTTTTTGGGAAATCTAAAACTTCTAAACATATATTAATTTCTAAACTGAGCCCAATTTTTTAATATCCCATATAGACCTATCTATGCCATACATTTGTCTATATTTTATTAATGACACTAGACTATCATTCATATTTATATTTTTCAATATACATTATTTTCAGTGATGAATTGTGCATGTGCTATGTGGCTAGCATCAGAGATAAGAAAATGTGCAAGACAATTTTAGAACTTTTATTATTTATGTCCTGATTTCTTAAAATATTTAAAGTGGGTATCATGTTAGCATATTTCACAGAATCCTAAAGTTGGAAGTAAATGGGAAGTATCTTATATCCATAACTCTTTTGAAAAGGAGGAGAGAGATAGGGAGGGGGGTAATAACTAGAGCGTGGTGGAGGGTCAAGGGACAGTTTCCTAAATTGAGGGATACTAGATCATGTTTGCATGGTTGGAAGACTCTAGTCATTATTGAATTATTCTTTATGAAATTGAGCCATAGTCTATTGTCTTGAAAATTCTACTCCCATATACCGAAAACTCTCTTAAATTATTTATTTGACAAAATATTTTTATAAATCGAATATATATCAATAAAATACAATTTAGAATATAGACATGTAAAACTGCTTTTAAACACTGGTATGATACTATTTTGAGTATGACAGGATTCTTACCTTCAAAGAAAAAAAAACAAACAAAAAACTCTTATCCAAGTACAACCTAACTTTGGTTGTATACCCTATTCTTTTTTTTTTTTTTAATGTAATTGGTTTCTTGCTTTTAACAGCTTTTTAGGCCTGCCGCACATGTAATTTTCTATACTGTTTCTTTTTAAACTTGACATGCTGTTTTCCTTGCTGTGACATAATCTTCATGAGAGTTTTCAATAACTGCATAATGGACTCTCAGGGAATGTAGCTTACTTAGTATTTTATTGTTGATATAAGTTACTTTTAATGTTTTGCTATTATAAAAAATTCTACAGTGACCATTTTGTGCTTTAAATTGCTTTTGTATTTAATATTATCAAGATATATATTTCTAAAATACTTTCGCTTTAAAGGCTGGGGGCACAGTAGACCTCTTTATTTGTCTAGTGTGTATCAGACCTTAGAATGATTGAAAATCTTCTTTTCTTGAATTGCTTTAAAATTTTTATTTTAAAGTGCAGAGAGGGGCACTGAAATTATTCAGAGGCCTTTAGTGTTCAGGTGATTTCTGCTAGCTTTCCTCTCTTGAGTCTTTTGTTTGCTTATCTCCTTTACCCTTCTAATTACCTGTTCTTTTGTTGAAATGACCAACCTTCTCTCAAGCAAATAGCAACTAAAGAAGATGCATTGGGCTTCCTGGGCTTTCTAACCTTAAAACTACACTCTGCAGGGACTTTTCCCTAAGCTTCTTAAAGGTCTGAACTGCCAGTGTCTTTGGATGGTTGAGTGTAAATATGAAGTGATGTATTCCTGTAGCATATGGCTTGGTAATGTGCAGCAGTGGGGAGCTGAATAAATAACTAGAAATATGGATTATTCAAACAGGAATGCTGAGATTCTGGGAGCCTAATTAAAAAGAAGCTCCAAAGACTTAGAAACTAACTCTCTAGGATCTCCTAACTTTCATTTTTGAATGCTGAAGTTACTGTTAGATTAATTCTTCTGCATTAATTAGCTATATTAGCAGATTCAGCATTTCCTTTTTTCTCTTTCCTATGCTCTTCATTCTATGTTATTTTTCTTCTTCTGACTCGTAAGTGGAAAGTTTAATTGGGAGGGAATTGTTTTTTCTACTAGATTTGTCCTTCTGATCTAGCAAGACCTGTCAAATCGTTCTTTGTTAGAGAGAGCCTATTGAAGACTAGGGAAGCTGTAACACTAAAAGTTCAGGAAAATTTTTATGGCTCCATTGACCCTACTGCTGATTTTTACTTTAATTCAGCATTCATCAGTTTTGAAATGCGCAACTGGAAAGGTGGCAGCGCAGTATAGCATGGAAGAGATACAGGCATATTGGGAGTCTGGGGACCCAAGGGTTCACAACCCACTGTGGATTCTTGGCTTTGCACAGGAAAGAACCCAAATGCAAGCCAGCATAGAGTTTGAAGTGAAAGAGAGTTTATTACTGAAGTAACGGGACACCGAGTGAGCTATTCCATAGACAGAGCAGCCCCTTCCTCATGGGATTTTTCTTTTTTTATTAAGACTCATTTAATTGAGGGGTAGGACATTCAATAAGGGGGAGGAATATTCAGGATCTTTCCCGGGAAAGAAGTGGAGACTTCTCAGAAAGCCCTGTAGGCCATTTTGGTTCCTTCTATGAGCTTTCCATTTATCATGGCACAAGGGGTGAGTCATTTAGTATGTGAATGTATTACAATGAGTATATAATGAGGCTTGAGGTCATCATAAGATTATATTAGTTGCCATGTTGGATCAAGCTGGTGTCTGTAGGTTCTAAGCCATAAATCCTTCGGGGATTGGTCTTACTATCTCTTTGACAGTCCCTGTAGCCCTTATCGGTTATAGTTTCATCACATGCCCTATCTCAGAAGAAGGGGCTTTGGAGTTGAGGTGAATACAGCTTTGGAACATAGCTCTTTCACTTACTTGTTCTGGATATTTGGTAAGATTACTATAGCCTTTCTGACTTCTGACCCTTAGTTTTTTCATCTGAAAAAACGGGAGGAACAATGCCATATTTGCATGGATTTTGTGGGACTTAGACTATATATAAAGCATCTAGAACATTTCTGCAGTTATTAAAACATTGATAAAGTACTATATTAACTTTTGTTAAGTGCTAGGCTTGTACAGAGACGATGAACAAGACAGGATTCCTACCTTTAAGAAATTCAATATCTAATGAGGGAGGCCACTGTAATATAACTTAATTTCTTAACTATTAAAAGGAACAGTTAATTTTGCATGTCTCCTATGAATTTTTTTAACACTTCAGATTTTTTATAAAGAAAGATTATCAACAAGATATTTATGTACACACATTATCACACACACATATACTATCCAACTTAATGTTTTTATCAATTTTATTGAAGCATAATTTATATACAATAAAACACACCCATTTTAAGTGTACAGTTTTAATTTTGACAGGTTTATATACCTTTGTTCTCACCACAATGAAGATATAGAATAGCATTCTCCAATAGAAATCTGATATGAGTGAGATATGTAGTCTTATTTTTTGTAGGAGCCACGATAAAAAGGTTAAACACAACTTCTCCCCCAGGTTCCTTGGTAATCTGTCAGTGGGAGGTCCTTGTTCCCGTTCCCTTGCACTTTTTAGCCCTTCCAAGCCCTACAAGTCTCAGCTATGTGTGAGTGCATCTTCATCCATGTTGGCCAGGCTGGTGTCCAGATCGGCAGTGTCTGCTGGGAGCTCTACTGCCTGGAACATGGCATCCAGCCCGATGGCCAGATGCCAAGTGACAAGACTGTTGGCAGGGGAGATGACTCCTTCAGCACCTTCTTCAGTGAGACACAGGCACTGGCAAGCATGTGCCCAGGCCAGTGTTTGTAGACCTGGAACCCACAGTCATTGATGCAGTTCACACTGGTACCTACTGCCAGCTCTTCCACCCTGAGCAGCTGATCACAGGCAAGGAAGATGCTGCCAATAACTATGCCCGTGGACACTACACCATTGGCAAGGAGATCACTGACCTCGTCCTGGACCGAATTCGGAAACTGGCTGACCAGTGCATGGGCCTTCAGGGCTTCTTGATTTTCCACAGCTTTGGTGGGGGCACTGGTTCTGGGTTCACCGCCTTGCTGAATGGAACGTCTCTCCGTTGATTATGGCAAGAAGTCCAAGCTGGAGTTCTTCATTTACCCAGCCCCCCAGGTCTCCACAGCTGTAGTTGAGCCCTACAACTCCATCCTCACCACCCACACCACCCTGGAACACTCTGATTGTGCCTTCATGGTTGACACCGAGGCCATCTATGACATCTGTCGTAGAAACCTCGATATTGAGCGCCCAACCTACACTAACCTTAACCGCTTTATTAGCCAGATTGTGTCCTCCATCACTGTATCCCTCAAGTTTGATGGGGCCCTGAATGTTGATCTGACTGAATTCCAGACCAACTTGGTGCCCTATCCCCGCATCCATTTCCCTCTGGCCACATATGCCCCTGTCATCTCTGCTGAGAAAGCCTACCATGAGCAGCTTACTGTAGCAGAAATCACCAATGCGTGATTTCTGGTTGAGCCAGCCAACCAGAGGGTGAAATGTGACCCTCGCCATGGTAAATACATGGCTTGCTGCCTGTTGTACCGTGGTGATGTGGTCCCTAAAGATGTCAATGCTGCCATTGCCACCATCAAGACCAAGCGCAGCATCCAGTTTGTGGACTGGTGCCCCACCGGCTTCTAAGTTGGCATTAATTACCAGCCTCCCACTGTGGTCCCTGGTGGAGACCTGGCCAAAGTACAGCGAGCTGTGTGAATGCTGAGCAACACCTTAGCTATTGCTGAGGCCTGGGCTCGCCTGGACCAGAAGTTTGACCTGATGTATGCTAAGCGTGCCTTTGTCCACTGGCACGTGAGTGAGGGCATGGAGGAAGGAGAGTTTTCTGAGGCCCCTGAGGATATGGCTGCCCTTGAGAAGGATTATGAGGAGGTTGGAGCAGATAGTATTGAGGGAGAGAATGAGGGTGAGGAGTACTAACCTGTCAGCTGTGATGTCACACTCCAATGTCTTGGGATTGTCTTATTTCTGTTCTGTGAAGTCTATTGTGTCCTAAATTTTGCAATAAAGTTGTTTTCTTTTTGAATGTCAAAAAACAAAAAACGAAACAAAAAAAAAGGTTAAACAACTAATTTTAATAATTATTTTATTTAACCCACTATATTAAAAATAATCATTTTAACATACAGTCAATAAAGGTATTATTGAACCATTTTACATTTATTTTTTATACTGTCTTTGAAACCCAGTGTGTATTGTACATTTACATTTCAATCCAAATGCTAAATTTCCATTAAAGTACTTGATTTATATTTATAGTTATATTCCATAAAATTTACAGTTGAAAAAGTAGATTTCTATACCTAAATTTCTTCAGTGTGTCCCAGTAACTGAATCAAGTATCAATTTTTAAATTTAAACTTAAATTTATTTAAATTAAATTTAAAGTTTAGCTCCTTAGTTTCATTAGCCTCATTTAGATGCTCAGTAACTACATGTGACTAGTAGCTACCATATTAAACATGCATATATAGTTAGTTTTTATCACCCTTTCGCCCCCCCCAAAATTCACTTAATATCTTTTGCAGTTAGTTCCTACCAGTTCATGTCTGGCCCCAGGCAACCACTGTCATTCTAGAATTTCATATAGATAGAATCATACAGTATGTGTGTGTTTTTTTAATTTATTTCACCTAAATTGTTTTTGAGATTCACTCATTTTGCATATATCAGTAGTTTGTTTCTTTTTTGTGCTTGATAGTATTCTGTTATATTTCTGCATTCCATTATATCCATTTGTTTATTAACCTGTTCAAGGATATTTGGATTGTTTCCAATGTAAGTTTACTCTTAGAAACTACCAACCTGTTTTCCGAAGTGATTGTATTATTTTATATTTCTACTAGCAAGTAATGAGAATTCTAATTGCTCCATATCCTCTTCAACACTTGGCATTGTCAGACTTTAATTTTAGCCATTTGAATGAGTGTGTATTGTAGTTTTAATTTGCATATACTTGATAACTAGTAATGTTGAGCATCTTTTCATATATACATTGACCTTTCTTACATCTTCTTACTAAAATCAAACTTATGTTCAAATCTTTTGTCTATTTTTTTATTTGGGTTGTCTTACTGAGTTTTAAGTGTGGTTTATTCTAGACACAAATCTTTGTCAGGTACATATTTTGGAAATATTTTTATCCTAGTCTGTGGCTTGCCTTTTTATTTTTAGTGTCTTTTAAAGAGCAAAAGTTTGACTTTGAGGAAGTCTAATTTATAAATTTTTTGTTTTATGAATTGTGCCTCTGCTATTACATATAAACTCTGTTTGCCTAACCCAAGGTGTCAAAGCATTTCTTCTATGTTTTCTTCTATAATGTCTCAGTTTTAGGTTTTACATTTCTTTGTCTATGATTTATTTTAAGTTAATTTTTGTATATGCTGTGAGGTATGAGTTGAGGTTCTTGATTTTGTTAGTGGCAGATGTTAGACCTTAGTATTTGAATTTGGCTAAGAGAAGAATTCAGATTTTAAGGAACTCAAATCGAAGGAGAAAGTTTATTCAGCAAGCAAAGAGAAAGTACACGAGAAATAAAAGAATCCAGCAAGCGGCTGAAAGTACTATCCTGGGATGTTGGCAAGAGTTGTTCCTCTAGCAGGGGGGCTAGGTGGGAGGGGCTGATTACTTGTTCTTTAAGCTGACTTATTGGTCATCTTTTGTCCTTGTATGGGACATATGAGGCTTGTCTTCAGCATTGTTCCTCCTCTAAGGGGGTCTACCACATGACTAGTGATATGATATGTCAGGGGGTCCAAACTCTATGACCAGAAATATGCTAGGGGCGGAAAGGTCACCCTGGGGGTGAGGTTCCAGCCCAATTTTGCCCATTGCTAGGTGCCCAGAGCTTTCCATCCTGGTGACCTTCAGGCTATCATTCCTACTCTGCCTATACCTATCTAACTACCATCTATGATTGTATTTATTCTTTTTGCTTATAGGTGTCCAGTTCTGGCATTATTTATTGCAAAGATTATCCATGTTCCATTAAATGCTTTTATACCTTTGTCAGCCATCAATTTATCTTAGATCTTTGTGGGTCTATTTCTGTTCTTTTTGTTCTACTCTATTTATTAATGTGTCTTTTTGCCATCACCATACTGTTATGATATTATAGCTTATAGGTAAGTCTTGAAATCATGTGGCATGGATCATCTTACAATATTTTTTAAAGATTGGTTTAATTATTTTAATTCCTTAGTTACTTTTTCTATCCAGTTGGTCAATTTCTAGAAAAACATGCTGGGATTTTTATTGGAATTGCATTGAATCTATAGATTATTTTGGGAAGAATGGACATCTTTGTAATAATAATGTTTTCCAATCCATGAATATATTTCTTCATTTCTTTAGGGTTTTTTTTTTATTTCTTTTATTCGTGTTCTAGTTTTTCTTAAGAAAATTTGATATTTTATAGTTTTCTAGGAACTTTTTAGTTTCTTACAGATTTTAAAGTTTATTAATATAAATTGTCCTTGTATTATAATTCTTTTCCATTTCTTTTATTTCATTTCCCTTTTTTGTTTTCTTACTTTGTGTCCCTTTTATAATTCCCAGTATTATGCATTTAAATTTCTCTGCTTTTTTCTCAATCACATTTGTTACAAGTGATTGGGATTGTTTTAGCTTTTGGTTTGGTGTTGTGTTTGTGTACTTTTTGCTTTCCCAGGCTTTTTTCTTCTTCTGCCTTTTCTCCATTTTTTCTTTTCTTCCTACTTTCCACTTATTGTGTTTCCTTTTGTAAAAAAGCTCTGAGTTGAACAGCTAATGCTTTTCAAAATAATTCTCTTATTTAAAAATAAAGATATTTAAGGTTAAAAATGTTCTCTTACAATTGCTCAGCTTCATCACATATTTCCAAGTGGTAAAGTTTTGGTTTTTTGTTACATTAACAGAAAATATAGGCTGAAAAATACCTACTTTTCTAAATTTGAGACTTTGTGGTCTTATAGATGGTTATTTTTTGTAATTATTCCATGGACATTTGAATATAATTTGTTTCTTATGTTTGGCCCTTTTCTTGTCAGTTTATTTTGTTCAAATGGTTTTCTTGATGGTTTTATTTTGTTTGCCTTGTACTTTAGTTCTTTCCTCATTTTCCTTTTTCTGTGGAACTATGGAAATTATTCTTTCTATTTCTTTTCTGTTAGTGAAATTGACTTTTTTTAAAAGTGACTTTACTTCTTTGTCTATGAACATGTGACGTGGTATCATGTCCCTTCAGCATCTGAGCTCTGCCTAGTTCTCCTATGGTCTTCTCATCTCCCTTTTTCACATGTTCACATTCTACTCTCGAAACCAAGCTAGTTTAGATTCCTGAAGACATTTCATTATTTCCTCTGGGTGACTCACCCTTAATGTTTAGGCTAAACTTCTTTAAGAAGCCTCTGCCCGTATGTCATTTCTCCTAGTCCTATCTTTATTCCACCACCACTCCTAAATTTTGAGGCTCAGGTTCTAGCATCTTTTGCTTATTTCGGTGGTGAACATCTGTTTGTCTCTGACTGTATTGTAAGACTCTTGAGAACAGAGATCAGGTTTTCTTCCTCTTGTATCTCTGTACCTAGCAACATATACACGTTAGGTACCCAGTAAATACTTTCTGAGGAAAATCTAAGAAACATTTTTGCTGTTTAGTAGAATCATTGAGTCATAGAATCTCTGGAAAATCTTATAGGTAGACTTAAAGAATGAGGAGTGACTTATTAAAAGCCATAAAGCTGAGAACTCAGTCTCTTGTCTGAAGATATTTAGTCCTGTTTTTTCCTGTCAAACTTTTTAATGCATGAAGAACACAAAACAGGTCATAGGCTGACTGCGATCTTCAAGGCTCAGGGGAAGCCAGGCATTGGCTCTAGTCCTGGGCTCACTGCCCTATTTGGTGTGTGCCCACGCTAGGCTGTGGAACAGAAGCCAACCAAGCGGCCACACTTCGGTTTATCTCCCTTGGGACACATGAACTTCTTCGCTCTCTGCCTCCATGATCCTCCTAGGTATTTCAGGACTGTGATTTAGGATTTAATGTCTTGTGTGTAACCTTTGCACTCAAGGTTCAAAGAAGTCCTTCATGGATTTGTAGTCTCTCAGCTTTTGTTTCTGGGGCTTGTTTGGGGGTCTAGTACCTCTGTGCCCTTACTTCACAGCCTTTCCCCTCTATTTGTTAGTTTAGTTTCCCCCCTAGATGTTAGTTTAGTTGTCAGGTGACTTTTTTCATTCCTGTGTTAAGAGTGTCTGGATTTCACAGTGCTTGACAGAATCAATAAAGGGGTAAAAGCTATTGTTTTGTTTTGTTTTTCTCTCTGCCAAAGGACAGATGAAGACATTTTGGAAAAAAAGAAAAGATTGTTGAGGTGCAATTTAGAATTGGAACTCATGCTATGAAAAAAGCAGTAGGTACCCATCCTAGAGTATAGGAACCTCCAAAAAGGGAATTATTTATTTAGTCACAGTGTTTCAACAAAGAGAAAAAATGAGGTGCAGAATCTCTTGGTCAGTGTAGGGCTATAAGCTGAAAGGAAGAGAGAACCAGAGTTTCTGATGGAGAAAATACTGCTCCTTATCTGTCAGGGAGGTTGACCTCATTCTTTTGATTTGAGAGCCAAGACTTAGGGTACAGAGAGTATGTCTGGATGGCCCTTGGCTAGCGGCAGAACAGTTAAGATATGAATATAAATCAAGTGATGGTTTTGTAGTCAGGGTAAGCTGAGAGAAAAATAAATTTAAGAAAGTCACAATTTACTATGCAGTTTAACAGTGATTAGATTCAGAGAGTACAATTCATAGAAGACTAAATTATGCTTACAGGGTAGCGACTTTCAACTAGTGTGCTGCAACAATTTTTAAAACATGTAATACCTGATTAGTCAGGGGTACTGACCTCTTTTTCCTTAGATCAGTAGTTCTCAACCTTACTAATGCCGCGACCCTTTAAATACAGTTCCTCATGTTGTGGTGACCCCCAACCATAAAATTATTTTCGTTGCTACTTCATAACTGTAATTTTGCTACTGTTATGAATCGTAATGTAAATATCTGTGTTTTTTGATGGTCTTAGGCTCTACAGCAGCGGTTCTCAACCTGTGGGTCGCTAGCAGGGTTGCCTAAGACCATCGGAAAACACAGATATTTACATTACGATTCATAACAGTAGCAAAATTACAGTTATGAAGTAGCAACGAAAATAATTTTATGGTTGGGGGTCACCACAACATGAGGAACTATATTAAAGGGTCATGGCATTAGAAAGGTTGAGAACCACTGCCTTCGATGGTCAAATAAAAAAACTACAATAGCCCTGACGGGTTTGGCTCAGTGGATAGAGCGTCAGCCTGTGGACTGAAGGGTCTCAGGTTCGATTCTGGTCAAGGGCATGTACCTTGGCTGCGGGCACATCCCCATAGGGGATGTACAGGAGGCAGCTGATCGATGTTTCTCTCTATCGATGTTTCTAGTTCTCTATCCCTCTCCCTTCCTCTCTGTAAAAAAATCAATGAAATATAAAAAACAAACAAACAAAAAAAAACGACAACAGCCAACACAACAATAGCTGTCTGGTGTGAATGAAGCTGAGATATCTTATTTTTGTCAGATTGGCAAAAAATTATTTTTGGTCTGCCACAGAATTTTAGTAAGTTATGTGTGCCCTGAGATGAAAAAGGGTGAAAATTGATGTTATAGGAGAATGGCCATTTTAGCATTTAGTAGGAAATGAGGGCTGAGCTACCAAAAATGCCCTTATTGTCCCTTGGATTGAGACTAGTTTGCCATTTCCATGTTCCTGGTAACAGATGTCTCTCTGGTAACATGGCTGCTGTAAATACAAGATTCTAATATATCAGGTTTCATTATAGCCTGTTCTCCAAATAATTTACTTCTTGCCACCACAAAGCACTTTTTAACTATGTCCTTGTATCAAATGGTTCATTGTTCTTTAAGAAACAAAGCCAGTGGGAGACACAAGAATTACATTGTCAGTTTCCTTGAAATGTTGACATGAAACTTATTACTTCTGTTGTAAAACCCTGTTCCAGTTAGAAAGAGAAGAGACCACCTTGGTCCCAAGGGATATGTACAAATGCAGCTTGGGATTGTATAACAGAAATACAGTGAACCTATCTTGGTTATTAACTGTATAGGCAAAAGAGAGAGGGAGAGAGGAATACATAGACGCATTCATTTCAGGAACCACCAATTTTTTTTTCTCTGAGGGTTTTCAGTAAGATTTTCTTTGAGCTAAAGAAAAGTGTCTCTGGCATAGGAAACAAATAAAATAGTATGGGATACCATCTGCAAAGTAAGTTTGCAGGCCCAATTCTGGGCTATGAGCTTGTACCACAACATATATAG